>OZ009945.1:30075000-32531833 GCA_963932025.1 Erebia epiphron
AAAAAACTGGAAGAAGAAACGAGAATTGGATAGCTCGCATCCCAACATTGAGGGCAACGCATCAGCAAGCTGCGCGCCAACAACAAGTAACAGAATAGCCAAGAAGAACAAAATAACACAGGGAAGCCAAAGCTCTATGATAGAGTTTGTACAAAAAAGGGGAGAAAGTCATAAATTGCCTCCGACCGCCTCCAATGACGACACTAACGAATAGCAATTAGCAAAAGTTCCACTCAACATCCACGACTCTACAAATAAGAGCATAAGTACATCGCAAACCCTAAGTCACCACTGTAATCTCCCACGACGGTTTGTCACCGAGGGAGACAGCGACTATTACCCCCCCAAACTTCAATCTATACACAGCAGAAAAGTAATGAATACATATTTAAATATTTTAACCCTAAATACAAGAACCCTACAAAGTCCAGAAAGACTACTGGAGCTCAATAAGGCCCTAGGAGAGATAAACTGGGACATTGTTGGACTCTGTGGAACTAGAAGAATCGGCGAGGATAATACTGAATATGGAGAGTAGACTACATACTCTACCATTTCGGCAAAACAAAGGGCTTATATGGTGTTGGTTTCTGCGTAAGAATAATATCATCCAGTTTTTTTCGGAAAGAATAGCGACTCTGACATTTAAAACTCTTTATTCCAGGGGGGCTCTCATAGAAGCGAATGCGAAGTAAAATACTTTTTATAGCGTTACCATAGATTAATTATACTGGTTTATATATTGTCTTTGGCGTTACATAGGGTTGCGGTAAGTATATCATTTTAAAGATAATTAGGAATAGAGTCCAAAAATATATTTTTTTAATTTTTCCCCAAAAATTGACGAAATGGGGGGATTTCAAAGTGGAGATTTTCTAACGTCCAAAGTTGACCTCAGAACTCTCAATTTTCTGAAAGGCTGAGCCTGAAACTTGATCAATTATTTGAATTATATCCTGTACTTGAACAACAAATACTAAAATTAGATAAATATTATTAGGAAACGAAATTATTTAATTTTTAATGAGCTTCAGTATTTTTAACAGAACTTCACAATGATATTAATAGATGGCACTCTTTATACTGTATCAAAGTTTATCTGTATTGCAATTACCTACCTATGTATGAACGATAATATAATTCCGGCCAGTGTGCAGCACTCAATGTAAAAAAGTAGGAGTACCCAAAAATTCAACCATCTCCAATAACTCTTTAGCTCTTTTGCATCTAATGTTAAAAGTTAACTATTACAATAGGTATAAGTACATATAGTTAAAACTACCAACCTATCTTATGGATACCGCGAGGTCTCAGTTCGGGGCGAACCACTAGTACTTTATGAATTTAATAACATACCTACTTACTGTAGGTAAAGTTTCGTCGCCTGAGGAATTACTTTTGGAGTCTACTAGGTAGGTAGGTACCACTAGGTTCTTTCCTAGACTCATCGATTTACCAACTATAGAAAAAAGATAAACAAACGTAAGAGACACCCTTTGCACGGTGGACTGGACTTTGTGCCGCGAACGATAAAATTGAGATACCTAGTTAGATATTTCTATCAGTGAAAACTTATCTTAACTGGACAAAGTCTAAAGCTCTGGGCAAAGTGCGTTGCTTACGCGTCGTCTAAGTATGCTGAATAGGTAAATAAGGTATTCAGTGCTCGGAAGACTAGATCACCAGCCTAAAGTAGGTACTGGCTAGCCGGTTGGAGAATGGAGAAGCCTACAGTTTGTTTTCCGACTTTCCAAGGATCGAAGTCAAGAAGTGGGACGCTGCTAATTGCTATGGTGATGATCATAAATCACTATACGAGTGCGCCAGTACGGCTTCGTCGTGGAACATACATGCCCTCTTCTCCACGGGCATCTGACGAATATCGTCGTCGCTTTGGAATATCTTCGACGCCACTTTGAAGTCTAAGGATTCAGCCATTGTCACATACATATATAATGAACTGTTATTTCTGGGTAGTCGGTCGGATCTATGATGAGAATCTCGAATATTTTATTATCAACTACTTAGGTAGGTAATCTCGAATATTTTATTATCAACTACCTAGCTATGTTGCCCGCGAATTCATTTCATAAATATTTTAACCAACGCGGGAACTCCTTAATTTTCTGAGTTTTGAAGCTTAGACTAATGATAAGAAGGATTGACTACAATAATTGACTAGTTACAGTAAACTGCCAGTTTATATAGGTTTACTACCTACCTAGCTGATGCCCGTGACTTCGTCCGCGTGGATTGAGGTTTTTGGTTCCCGCGGAAACTCTTTAATTTTCCGGTATAAAAAGTAGCCTATGTGTTATTCCAGACTATAATCTATCTTTGTGCCAAATTACGTGCAGATCCGTTCTTACGTGATTGAGTAACAAACATCAACATTCATCCATCCATACATATATATATATCCATCCATCCAAACGGTAGCATTTATAATATTAAGTATAGATTAAAGTCACTTAAAACTTACCATTGATATATAATTTTAGTACTTTATCTTACGTACTTCCTACCACTTTCTCTATCTCTTTTTGCCAAGCTCTAAACTTAACGCGGGACAAGGACGCTAAATAGGATGTATGACTCAGTCAGTATGAGTATAGTATTGAGTCCATAATGGGATGGTATTTGGGAATGGTATCGCTATTATGTCAAAATGACAATACACTACAATACACAAATTGACTGACGTGACCGAAAGACTAAACTCTAAAAGTTAATGCGGGCATTCTCTGCGATCTCATTTCCGTTGCGAAGTCAATCCTATTCCTACAGACATAGGGCAAAAACTTCACAAATGTCCTATTCCAAACTAGTACCTATGTCAATTTTCGACTCTACGACTTTATGATAAGATATACTTTGGATTAGTTAATATGTTTATAGCACTGATAGCAAGCCAGGCCGTTGCAAAAAAAATGAATGGGAGTGAACAAAAGCTCATAAAATTTGGAGATTAATCGGGGATTTAGACACAATATAAACGAAGCGCACACATGTCACTACTCGGGGAGAGAACTCGGTTTGTCTGCCGATGCCCGATGCCATCACTGCCGGAGGATAGGAATGTTGGTTTATGTAAGAAATTCTTAAATACAGTGTGATTTACTCTCCTTAATTTAGTTAGTAGGTAAATACAATAAATTCGAAAATGTGTCTGTCTTTCTTTCTTTGCTAGTATACTTTCACGGCCCATTTATTCAGCCGACTTTTACGACATTTGGTACAGAGATACCTAGGTTGCATCCTGGGCAAACGGACTTTTTATCCCGGAAAATAATAATACATAGGTAAGTATGTATATCCACGCGGACGAAGTCGCGGGCATCCTCCAGTAATTTATACCTTTTTTAGGGTTCCGTACCTCAAAAGGAAATACATAATTTAATATAAAAAAATATTTTTAAACAACCAACTTCAAACTCCAGCGCTAACTTTACAACAACAAGCACACGCTATACAAAGTACTTATTTTATTGTTGATAGTTTAAAAACCGCTCAACCGATTTCGATAAAATTTATATGGGACCACTTGAGAAGTATGCCCTTTCAAACAAAAAAAGAATTTTTGAAATCGGTTCAGAAGTCTTCGAGTAGGTAATCGGTGAACATACATTAAAAAAAGATTCCGACGAATTGATAACCTCCTCCTTTTTTGTAGTCGGTTAAAAATATGCAATGCCTGCTTAAAAACCTACTGTTTACTAAGCTATTACACTGATCGCGAGCAATGTACTCTTATCCGTTGAGGAGTTCCATTATCTGTCTTCGAAGATCTTCATCAGATCTTCACCAAATTTATATGGGACCACCTTTGAAGTATACCCTTTCAAACAAAAAAAACATTTTCAAAATCGGTCCAGGCGCCTTCGAGTAATCGGGGAACATACATAAAAAAAAAAAGATTCCGACGAATTGAGAACCTCCTCCTTTTTTGAAGTCGGTTAAAAACGGAATCCTTATAGGATCACTTTGTTGTCCGTCCGTCTGTGTGTCAAGACCCTTTTTCTCAGGAACGCATGGTATCAAGCTGAAATTCATATCAAATACTCAGGTCTACTGTTCCTTGGAGCTGTGAAAAAATCAAACTTCTAAGCCAACGCAATCAAAAGATACAGCCGTTAATGCTGCAAATTTTCGACACTCGCAAGGGAATCAAAACCTACAGGGTACTTCCCGTGAACTCAGAATCTTGAAATTTGGTACGAAGCAACGCCTTATAGCACAGATAAAGGAAAAATTGCGAAAAGCATAAATATTTAGTTAGGTACATCATATAATGAAAATATTTTTAATAATTTTAAACTTACTACAGGTTTGTACGAAACCCTCGGTTCGCGAGTCCGACTCGCACTTGGCTGGTTTTTTCAATTACTTGTCTACTGAACCTACAAGAAAATTCTAACGAATAAATTAAACAAAGATTAGATTATGTACAGAAAATATTTTTATTTTGTAATAATAATATATAATATCACCTCATTTTACGTAACAGAATTGTCCATTAGCAGAAGTCTCGCTCATAATAATTAATATAGCAACTCAATTCTGTTTAATCGTAGGTATTATTGGTCATTGGAAAAATTGTCCACAACTCGGACCAAGGTATCCCTATATTATACCTTAGTCGTGGTGGTAGTGGACAATTTTTCTCAAAAGGTTCCTCAACATCCAGTTTCAACAAATACATTGCAATGACGTCTTACACAAATGCAAAGCTCAGCTTAGATACAACTACAACCCATTAACGTCCCAACTCCCACTGCTGGGCACAGGCTCCACTTTTATAGCAGAGAGGGACTTAGAACCACGACGCTGCTCCGATGCGGGTTGGCGGGCTTTATCTACTATTATCATGTTAGTGATA
This sequence comes from Erebia epiphron, assembly GCA_963932025.1. Classification (NCBI taxonomy): domain Eukaryota; kingdom Metazoa; phylum Arthropoda; class Insecta; order Lepidoptera; family Nymphalidae; genus Erebia; species Erebia epiphron. The sequence goes on from OZ009945.1 coordinate 30,079,880, forward strand.
ATAACTGGGACCGAGGACTTAACGTGCTCTCCGAGGCACGGGGTGAAACATCTCCACCTTCCTAACTCCGGGCTAGTACTGAGAATTTCTAGTCGGATAAAACCTAATACCTACTTAATTATGGCCCGACCCGGGACCCCGTCGGCCGCAGTCGAACATGCTTACTACTAGACCAACGAGGTAGTTACCCTTAACTTAAAGGCTACAATCATATTATGCCCATTGCAGTTCAATGTGAAACCTACCTATATCTTCGAGAAATTGGTAACAACTCGTATCTAACTGGCAATGACTTCTTAGTTTGTACTTCGTCTGTCTGTATTCTACAACTGTATAATCCGCACTGCATGCCAGCATATTAATGCACATTTGTGTAATGATCATGCACTTTACTAATTTTTACATTTTATTTACTCTTACTCTCGAAACTCAAAGGTTATTTTGACTAGACATTACACGTTTTTATTATTTTACCATCACTTCATTCAACTGTCTACTAAGTTATTTTTGTTAATTACTTCACTAGGTACCAACTAGGTACTAATAATTAAATCTAAATTGAAACTAATATTACAAACTAATAATAATATCTAAATTTACGTTTTTAAATAAAATTTATTCATTTAACATAAATTTCACCAATTACAATTGGCTGTTTCTTTAATTTCTTGTTGCAACAATAATCGAGGCGCATTACAGTGCGCCTAGCCAAGTTCCGGCCTGCCGGATGGTGAGTGTGTAATCTTCACACGAAACATTTCGCGCTGTTTTATTCCCCTTAATAAGTTTGGTCCGCGTCATTGTACAAAATGAAATTTAGGAATAATATGATGACAATCTATATGTTTCAAGCATACCAATGTGGAATGATCGTATTGTGGTCGATTTGAGTAGCGACGAAGTATCTTCTTTCTTCAAATTGTCTTGACGATTGAATAGTGTTTTGCATGAAGCACCAACTTATGTTTTATTAAATGTCTTTACCACTTCTATACATATCGCTGATGATTCTCTCAATAGGAATATCACCTATAGTGGCGCGGAAAAAAAGTTCTACTATAGTTCCACTGGACACTCTTCTGACGTTGGACAAGATTTGCAGCAACCGGCTGCATCGCGTTAGGTCGAGAGGATACATCCGTGCCGTATACTGCAACGAGAAAAAATTTTCAGCAATACGTCCTATAAAATATTATATCCTACAACATTATTGAGGCCAATTCTGTTGTACCTATACAGTATACACCATCTCTAAGCTAAACTAAAATGACAGCTCTATTTATATTCCTATCCCTTTCATAATACCTAATCCCTGTCATTTTTGTTTAGAAGAGATTATGTTAGACGGAATTAACTACAATTATTATTATCTAACTAAACTTAGTTTTATCCAATTTAAGATTTAATCACATAAATCAAATGTTTTGTTCGGTTTCAAACTTTCAACAGTCCGCAGCGTTAGGATTCAGGAATTGTATCCAGAATTTTCATGTAGCTACCCAAAACATCAGTTTGCAATTGCTGGCGGATTTAAGGTATATCGAAAGTTTTGAAATAAAAAAGATACAAAACATGAAGAATTACCTCATTTAGAACAACTTTAGAATGGTCTTGCAAAGCAGCAACGGCTGGGAGATCCTGGAGTTTTTTTATTTCAATAGTAGCTTGAGGTGGACTGTCGAGATTGTTCTTCTCAACTAAAGTGGTTTTGAACAGGACAATGGCTCGCATGCATGCATATTCATTTGTATCTGGACGAATTTTCGAAAGTTCTGCTAACACTATTTGAAACTCATCTACGTCTTTGGAATGTACGCTTGCATTTTTCGCATCAAGAAGAATTTTTAAATTAAGAGGGCAGAGAAACTGCGCACAACCGATAACGAACAGATCCCGCCAGGATTCTTCTAATAATATTAATCTATCAGGTAAAGATAGGGAACTGAAAGCTGGATCGTTTTTAGTCCATTTGACATTCATAAACAAAAGTCTTGCAGCAGCTTCACACATGGCTTCAGGATCGGTTGTATTTAAAATATTCGGTGTAAATGGTGATGATAGAACTTTTGTGTGGCATGGTACAGGAGAGCTCAAAAGGTTTAGCCTGCTATACGAAAAGTAAGGGTTATGGAAAAATGGAGCTGACGCTAGAGGTGGTGTCAGATTATGTTTAGGGAGAGCTAAGTCTAGAACTGGTGGAGTTAAGCCAATGTCTGTAGATGGAATGGGGTCTTTTAGAAACAGTGCCATTTGTCTTCGTATGGTAGAATTTCTCGGACCCCTTTCGTGCTGTACGGCTGGAAGCAAAAACATTTGAATTTTGAAGAGAAGATTTTAATTAGGATAAACACATACTTATTAACTTATTTAAAACTGTAAAGTGTACATTTTCTGAACATATATACACATATATTCGAGTAAATGAGAGAATAAATAACTTTTTTATATTAAAATTACGAGAATCTTTGAAATATTACATACCGTCTTTATTCATGCCCACATCGAGGCATTTGGCTAATCGGCAAGCGCGGCACTGGTTGCGATGGGCTTTGTCAACCAAGCAGGCTCCAGGGCTTCTGGCTTTGCAGGCGTACCGACGGTCTCGTCTCACCGAGCGTTTGAAGAAGCCTGCGCAGCCGTCACACGCAAACACTCCGTAATGTTTCCCTGAAGAATGGTCGCGACACACCGCACAAGGAACATCGTAGAGTATGCGACCTGAGAATCAATAAATTACTTAAATATAAAAACGTACTAAGTAGGTAGTCACATACCTATTGAAATAATAACTAGGTAGGTACATGAAATATCAAATAGATTTCAGTACCTGATAAAAATGTTTGAACATTATGAACCTCGATATGATCCGTTTGTTATTGCATTTCGCATCGAAAAATGGATGCTACGGCTGTGCCCGTGTTGTTTGTTTGCTCGAGTCTTGGCAAGAGCACTGCCGTGCCCCAGAAGACCTAAATAACCTATATTGAACCTGCTACAGTTCGATTCGAAATTCATGTCTCACAGGGGTAGACACCCTAGAGATGGATCACCTGACCGATCGAGTTCTAAATATAAAATATCAAAATGAAAATAGATTTTCATAATATCTTTTCATAATTTTAAATTTTTCCTGGTTACAAAAGGAAGTAGGTATATTAACGTAACGTTTCTACAAAATAATATCATAAATCAAGTTCGAGTTAGTATTTGACACTTTTGATATGACACAAAGACGAGTAAAGCGAACCCAAATGGGGTGGTTGAAATCCCGCCCCAACGAGGGTGACTCCACCCGGTAATTTGTCATTATAATTCATGGCTTTGCTGTTTTTTTTAAAACCTCAATCGTCAATCAACACTTCTATAGTATTCCGAATAAGTTTTTTTTATTTGTTAAAGTTTATGGCAGGTAATATTTAATATTTAAATAAATACCTAATCGTTGAATCTATTTCAACTAGGTAGGTACCTACTTACCAACTTGGCTCAAATTGGCCAATAGGTAAGTTGTGCGCATAAAATTATTTATCAAGTTGCAATACTTATTCGTTCATGTACATCGATGGTTGTGCAATTGAATTTACCTTTAATTTAATTATTTGACCTAACATGATTACTGGAATAGGAACCTTGGAGCCTTGGACGTCATTATACCTACTTCGAATTCATCCTAGCACTAAGTATATTGAAAAATCATTACTATTCATACCTACCCATTCCGTTTCCAGCAATTATATTACGAAGCGCAAATAGAAAAAAAAATCGTACATCTTAATCTGCTTTGTTCGCGTATCCTCAATACGGTCCCACGGCACAACAAACCGTTCAGCAAGAGGCAAGAGCAGATAATATGGCTATATTAATACACCTCCAAACACGACTATAGTCGAAAAGGCACAAAGGCACTTCCATACAATAAGACATACCGAATAAGACGGTGCACACATGAATGCGTACACTTGCGGGGCAGGAAACGCGGTGTCGAATATAAGATGAAAAAAAAAGATTCACAAAACTCCCCGCTATAGACAATGGTGGCATAACAGCCAAGAAGTGGAGAAGTGGGCTTGGGAACTATTTATAACGTCGGAATAAAAGGCTATTGATGATAGTCGACTGATAACCATAATGGTCACACCAAATTTGAGAATTTCATGTTGAGTCTGTGTCAAAGACTACTTAAATGGACTAATTAAGCAAATTTTTGTTTCTGAATCGATATTGGGCCGGTTTCTGGATTAAGCAATGAAGCAAAAACAGCAAGTTCCAACTCTCAAACCTTACACAATATCAAATCAGAAACAAAAATTTGCTTAATTAGTCCTTAAGTAGTCTTTGAGACAGACTCAACATGAAATACTCAATTCAGAAACCGGCCTATGGGGTACCTAGGCAAAGTACCTATTCTTTTGAAACCAACACAAACATAGTACCTGATGTACCTATGACATACAAATTGAGAGATCCTCAATTTGTATGTCAAAAGCAAAACTGTGACATATTTGATGTGATGGGATTTGATGTGATGGGATCGGTTAGGTTTATTTAGTTAGGTAAAGTATCCTTGTAAAAGTCTGTACTTTTACAAGGATACTTTACCTAACTAAATAAACCTAACCGATTGACATACCTAAGTTTATCGATGCTGTTCACGAACTGAATAGGTAAGGTGTAGAATACGAGAAAATATAGGTCTAGAGTCTAGACCCTGCAGCTTATAATTATTTATTGAGCTCACAACAGCTTTGATCACAAACCAGAGAAGTAAGAGGTACCTATTGTTCTCTAAAAGTAACACAGTGACAGAATACTAATTGACTACCTATACCTACCTATACATAGGTATTTAGGCCACCAAATTTAAAGAAAATTCCATCCAAACGATGCTGTTGACGATTAATTATTATCGTGGCTATGGATGCATCTCACTGTCATTAATATTTGATATCATAAAATCATCCCTATATAACGATGGTTATCATCACCATCATCCCCCGTGCGCGTGGGACCTCTCACCTGTATCCGAATATATCGCGTGACCCCATGACCCCATGGCTAATCGAAACTCGCTTACTACCTACTAATTGCCACCGATAGGGAGCGGGCACCTTTTTAAAACATTTGGCGCAGTTAGTTATAGGAATGAGTTCCCGTATTCCCACGTCAATAACATTTTAAAATTGATGTGTTGAAATATTAACTTGTTATTACGAAAACAATGCCACCGACTCAGATTTTATTTACCCATTTAAAAAAATGTGTAAAAAGAGAAAGTAACCATTATTTTCAGGAAAAATGTATGAGGCTCCATGCCGGCGACTTCGCCTACAGTGGTAGGTAGGTACCTATTAGGACGCCTTCACCTTTTTTGTGACGGTAAATCATTGATCGTATGTACATCTTAATATATATAAATCTCGTGTCACAATGTTTGTCCTCAATGGACTCCTAAACCACTTAACCGATTATAATAAAATTCGCACACCATGTGCAGTTCGATCCAACTTGAGAGATAGGATAGTTTAAATCTTAAAAAAACATCAATTCACGCGGACGAAGTCGCGGGCATCATCTAGTAAGTAATGAAAATGTATTGTAATTCTCGCATACCTATAAGTAGGTACTTATGAGTTTTAACAATTCTATAATTCCAGAATATTGATAAAACCTAATAAATTTTGAAGTACGTAATGTAGTTATTAAAACAATGCAAAAATTAATGCATATATCTATTACGTTATCTATATAAAATTAGGTTAGTAGGAGATTTCATACAATTATATTCGACTAGTGTAATCGTTTAAAATTGGACGCAGGCATATTATCGGCGAATGAATTAACGAGGTAGGAAAACAAATAGATAGTCGGTATCGTTATCAATCGACTAATTTGCGGAGTGATCGAGGGTGAGAGCGGAGGCAGATGCGCCGGCGCTCGTGGGAATACCTGCAGCCAAATTAGCTGTGACACGTCATCTCGCTAACTATGAATTGTCCGCAGTAACTAATAACAAGTGATCATGAAACAAAGCATGAAATATAAAACTAATGAGAGGAGACAACTTTATTTTTATCGTAAACTAAGTAGGTAGCTAACAGCTAATTCCAGGATTGCGTTGCAAGTTGTATGAGTCGCATGTTGACGAGTTGACGACAAATACCTACATGCTTGGAAAGCAGTGATGAAGGCTAGGTTGCAGTTTGCCTAGAATATTCAGATGCTTTCAGCTTTTTCTTAATTATACCTACTAAACTAGTAACTAGTTTGAATGCAATCAGATCAGAACTGCTAGCGAGTGGGCCTAAGCTGGAGCGCTCTTCCCCAGAAGACCTAGGACTATGCTACAAATTTTCTGAAAGGAATAAGCTATTTTATTCATTTTACAATCTGAAAATATTTCTTCCGTTTTTGTGCATCTGGGGAACATTTTCTTGACCTACCAAAATCATGATAGAAGAAATTCAAAAGAAGCTTTGGAAAATTTAGCTGTGCAGTGATCATGGTAAGGTAAACTTACTTAGGTAGGTACTTACCTACTTTTCAAAATGATCGAAAGGAAAGCTGATTGATACTTACTGGAAGACGCCTGCATCGATTGCATTTCCATTTTGGCTTGTTTATTTGAACATCATCTGGAACAAGAAACAGTGAACATTTTAAATTATAATATACCATACCTAATTAATATCTTGTTTATTTTCTTTCAGTTCATAAGTAAGTACTTAAATTCACACACAAGACGAATGCGAAAAAATATAATGTCTTTAGTACTACATCTGTGTGTCTATAAAACAATTTTGACGATTTCAGGGCACGAATATATATGTTGCATACCAGCGATGGACATTGGCTACTTATTATCCCGGAACATTATTGAGTTTAAAAAATAAACTAAAATCACGTAAACAAAGTCACGGGCATCCTCTAGTAGCTCCAAAAAACAAGCGGCAGCATTTTCACACACTAAGTTACATGCGAATTTAACCTTCAAGTGGCGAACTGTCCCTCGTGGTTCATAAGGACCCTTAAAACTATACAAAGTGTAAAGAAAAAGAAAAGAAAACGTAATAATCGCAACAAATGTACGAAAATAATAAACTATTGTTCCTGCGAGTGAGCTGACATCTTTTTGGCATAAAGCTGAGTGCTACTTGTGATTTTGTTCATTATTCATATTGTTCTAGTGGCTATTCGTTGAACTAAACGGCTTTTACCCCTGAGTACTATCGAGTGGCTAACACTTAATTCTTTTAAGCACTTGCAGTTTTCCCAATGTACCTACCTATTAATTATTATTATGTGTGAGAAACTTCATTATTTACCAATATATTAAGTACTAATTTGTTATTTATTAGCTTACGCTCTTAGCAGATGTCTAGTTATTAGATAGAGTGAAATATATCCTTATAATTTTTTTTCAATAATATATAATTACATATTTAAGAAGGAATGCAGGTAAATGGGCGCGTGTATCTAAATTTATACTTTCATCCAAAGTAACGATTCTACGAACATACTAATTCCTAATCTCGGCCCACGAAGAACATTGTACCTATTTGCGTCAGCAAAATATCCGTCGCAATCCACAGTAGCTATATGGACTTCGCACTTCATTGTTTGTTTGTCGGACACTGTGATGTAAAAGTTGTTTTTTTTAGCCATAATTATAGTTTCGCAAAACAGGTAATTATGTAGGGATAATCCCGATAAGTATGGGAGCACAAAAGCACGGATGAGTCGGGCTGGGTCGAATAGGCCCGGTGTTCATCGGAGGGTTTATAACAAAAGCATCCTCAATAATAACATCGGAAAGTCGGTAGCTTCTTGCTTTTAAAATTGCCATACAAAAAATATGCCATAGGATAGGCCTGATGCATGGGGATGACTATAGTTACTAAATACTTTTATTGTTTGGTTACAAAATAATATTGCCATAAAATGTTGTCAACGATAAATACTTATATACTATAAATTACTTATATATTATAAATCGTTTGCATGATTTCAATTAAGTAATTTGATGGTAAATTAGGTAGATATACAATACACTACATATATTCACTCTTTGATTTCCGGATATAATGGAAAATGGCTGTCTCTGGAATGCAGATTTTAATTCCCACGGGAACTCCCTAATTTTTCGGGTTATAATATATATAGCCTATGACACTCACAAATAATATGGCTTTCTATTGGTACCAGAATTTTCAAAATCGGTTCAGTAGATCCAGAGATTACCTACCCCCTACAACCTCACAAACTTTACCTCTTTATAATATTAATTGACCGAGCGAAGCGAAGGTCTCTGAGTCTACTTGAGTGCATTTGCACTTGTCCGTCCGTCCGTTCGTCCGTCCGTCTGTCAGAGCCTTATAACTTCTGAATCACAGAACGTAATTACTTCAAATTTAAATATTATACATATAAACCGATGGCCTCCAGCCGAATATGGCTTGAAAAGTAAAAAAAATCTTTATTTCAGTGGGGTTCTCATAGAAGCGAATATGAAAAAAAAATTTTTTTATAGCGTTACATAGAGTTGCGGTAAATCATTTTAAAGATAATTAAGAATAGAGTCCAAAAATATTTTTTTTTTAAATTTTTCCCCTAAAATTGACGAAATAGGAGGCTTTCAAAGTGGAGATTTTCTAACGTCCAAAGTTGACCTCAGAACTCTAAATTTTCTGAAATGCTGAGCCTGAAACTAGAAGTATCTGAATTATATCCTGCACTTGAACAACAAATACTAAAATTAGATATTACTAGCAAACCCGGCGAACTCCGTTTCGCCACCAGATGGCTTTCCCGCTAAAAAGATTTTCCCGCTTTTCTGTTGAAATTTTTCCTGAATTTTCTTTGCTATAAACCTCACGGAGCCCGAGACCTTTCCAACGAATGCAAAACCGTGGAAATCGGTTCGTGCGTTCTGGAGTTATAGCGTCAGGAAGGAAAACCCGACTTATTTTTATATAGTAGATATTATATGAAAACGAAATTATATAATTTTTAATGAGCCTTAGTATTTACAACAGAACTTCACAACGATGTCAATAGATGGCACCGCGAGGTCTCAGTTCGGGTAGTATTAATAGAGAAATAGATGATAAAATGTATTTTAACCTATTTTTAGGATTTATTTTAATTGATCGAGCGAAGCGAAGGTCTCTGAGTCTACTTGAGTGAATTTGCACTTGTCCGTCCGTCCGTCCGTCCGTCCGTCTGTCAGAGCCTTATAACTTCTGAATTACTGAACGTAATTACTTCAAATTTAAATATTATAAATATATAATAATATATAAACCGATGGCCTCCACCCGAATATGGCTTAAAAAGTTATAATAGTTATTTGACAAGAGTGTAAAGTTGTTTTTTAGACGCGTGCTCAATTTTGATGACCGAGCAAGCGAAGGATTCTAAAATTGAATCACGAGCGCAGCGAGTGGTTCATAAATTAGAATCCTGAGCGTCAGCGAGGGAATCAAAAGAGCACGAGGTGAAAAATCTTTTCACTCGAGTGCAACACGTAACTTTTCATCCCACCTCAGCGAGGAAATGACATGACGTGAAAGAAAATGGTGCGTGCAAAGCAAATTAAAAAAGTACACCAAGAAGGTTACGAGTGTGAGTTTTTAACAAATTAAAAAAGGTTGTATGGAAATATTCGGCACCATAGAGGTAGAAGTAAATAGGTTTTAATGATGTTTTGAATTCACAAACTTCATAGACGAGTCATATTTACTAACGTGCACACGATGTTCTAAATTCAATTTACTTTATCCTCAAGAGGATAATAACGGCTTTTGCATTCAGATATCGAAGATTAAAAATACTCTTTCCGAGATGGTGGGATGAAAAAATCTTTATTTCAGGGGGGCTCTCATAGAAGCGAATGCGAAGTAAAATATTTTTTATAGCGTTACATAGGGTTGCGGTACCTATATCATTTTAAAGATAATTTGGAATAGAGTCCAAGAATATTTTTTTTTAATTTTTCCCCTAAAATTGACGAAATGGAGGGCTTTCAAAGTGGAGATTTTCCGACGTCCAAAGTTGACCTCAGAACTCTCAATTTCCAAAAAGGCTGAGCCTGAAACTTGATCAATTATTTGAATTATATCCTGTTCTTGAACAACAAATACAAAAATTAGATAAATATTATATGGAAACGAAATTATTTAATTTTTAATGAGCCTCAGTATTTTTAAAAGAACTTCACAATGATGTGTTTAGTTTATGGAATAGATGGCGCTTATGGATACCGCGAGGTCTCAGTTTGCGGCGAACCACTAGTTTATTTATTTATTAAAGAAAAATTTACCTGTACAGCCGTACCGCCAATCGATTAAGCGTTCCGGTACGATGCCGCATAGAAACCGAATAGGGGTATGGGTTTAATAATGTAACTGCCACACCCCTAACAGGTTAATACCATCTTAGACTGCATCATCAGTAGGTAACTATCCGGTGAGATTAGAAATAGCGCAGTCAAGGGCAAACTTATAGTGGAATAAAACAAAAACAAAAGTATCTTACAGAGCGAAGTCGGTCCATAATATGAGAGCCAGTAGTTATCAGCTCTGATTTATGTTCAAACAACACAAAATTAACAGTCAATAGCCGTGTCCGAAACACATTATTGGCGAAACTTTTACGAGTTGACAAGTGAGTGAAAATTAATTTAGAATATTAACAGGTAACACGGTCGCAGGTTATCGATTTCAATAAAATTGCAGATTAATTTAACGCTAGAAATTACCATTACACGGGAACACTCTAACATGATAATATGTAATGATTATTTTATAACGATATATCCTCATTCCTCGTCAATGAAATTTCCTACCTTAGGAAGGAGGTTAAATAAGAATGCAGTGCCTTTGCCACCAGGCGGTCCACGGCTCGAATCCAGGGATTGCCCGTTCCTTTTGAAGTTACGTGCATTTTACGAAACAATATAAACAGCGGGCAAACAGACACACTTTTAGACCTAAAATATGAGTAGGCTGTAGGCGCACTGCCGTAGCTCTTAGCTGAAGCTTAGTTCTCTATCTATAATTCTCTAGAAGTAAACATATCTCTCTATATTATAGAACTTGCCGCTTTATATTAGGCACGTAGGTACTTGCCACAATTGATTCAAAGACTTTATCAGAATCAATTTATTTTTCATTTTCTGCATTATTAAAACAAGTCAACTAATATGCATAATAATTGAGTACTATAATATTTAAACGTAATACAAACATTAACCATTACTTTGTAGGAATTGAAAAACCATTACAATTTTTCAGCTTCATTTCAGTTACCTACCTACCTATTTGCTTTCCAAGCTAAATACGTAGGGTTTGCGTTCTAAGCTAAAGGTAGGTTACCTAATAGCGATTTATTAAAATCCTCTCCTAACCGTGTTTTTTTTAAATTCTATGCGAGAAGCTGGGCCGGGACCTGCTACGTATATGTCACCGTAAGATTGTAAAAACCGTTATAATTATAATCATTATATGATTACAATATAATGGATTATTTTTCGGTAGATTGTAATCTGTAAGGTTATATTAGCCCGATAGAATCTAATTTTAATTGATTATTTATGTCGAACCCTAACCTAACCTACAAGAAAGAGTTAAGAAAACGTAAATACAATGAATATTTCAAAAATTGACACTTATAAGATTGAACGGTTCACAATCTTTCGACTGTTTACAATCTATCGAAAAAAAAGCCGTTAGATTACAATCTTACGGTTTTTACAATCTTAAGGTGACATATACACAAAACAATAAACACAAAATCGGTAACCATTACAACAAAATATATAGAAAACACATTTGAAATGCATGAAAGCTCTGAAGGATGATTTTCTAATGAATGAGTTAGAGCGATAGCGATAATGAAGAGACGATTTAGGTACATCAATTTAATTGTGATACTTTTTAAATTTTTTATTGCGAGATAGGCTTGCGCTTGACGACAAAAGCAGTGATGAGGTCTAGGTTATAGCGCGTTGGCCTAGAAGATGCCTCTTTCTTTCCCGCTTTCACCAACAATCTATTTTAAGTAATAATTCAGGGTTAAAAACCAAAAAAATACCACTTGCTACTTTATAGCGGTAAAGGTAATTGCTTGGACAGTTACCAAGTGCTAACTTCTAACTTTTCCAAACCCCGACCACCCGCATTTACAAATAAAATAAAATTAACCATAATAGGCTATCACCGATTATTTACCTAAAATATATTTTATTAAACGATGCCCGCGACTTCATCCACGTTGATAAAGGTTTTCTCTTTAATTTGCCGGGATAAAATGTAGCTAATTTGACTAATTAATAAATCTTATGTCAATTCCAAATTTCAGCCAAATAAGTTATCATTGTAGCGTGAAGGAGTAATAAACATACAAGCTTTCACATAATACTATTAAGAATGTAAGATATATACTTACTCGTAGCTTCACGGGCATAGGTACTTATGCTTAGTTTTATTATTATACTAGCTTTTGCCCGCGGCTCCGCCCGCGTGAATTTCGGTTTTCCGTTCCCGTTCCCGCACTTGAAATTTTCTTTGCTATAAACCTCTCGGAGCCCGAGACCTTTCCAACGAATGCAAAACCGTGGAAATCGGTTCGTGCGTTCTGGAGTTATAGCGTCAGGAAGGATCTCCGACTTATTTTTATATTATAGATTGTAAGTAAAATTCCTCTTAACACCCGCATACTCGACAAAGGATCATTGATATTCGAGCTGATGCTGTACCGACCTACCGCAGCATCCTTCTTTATTACCAGTTTTAGAATAATTTAATATAAAAAATTCTTTTTAAACAACCGACTTCAAACTCCCGCGCCAACTTTACAACAACAAGCACACGCTATAACAAAGTACTTATTTTATTGTTGATATTTTAAAAACCGCTCAACCGATTTCGATAAAATTTATATGGGACCACATGGGAAGTATGCCCTTTCAAATAAAAAAAGAATCATCCAAATCGGTCCACCCAGTCAAAAGTTCTGAGGTAACAAACATAAAAAAAAAAACAGTCGAATTGAGAACCTCCTCCTTTTTTTGAAGTCGGTTGAAAATACTAGGGATCAATACATACAGTTTACCTAAACGAGTATGAACCAAGGAAATGCAAAATAGCGACCAAGAAATTAATTTGCATTAAGCAAGTGCATAAATTAAAGTAAATATTAAAAATGATTCTCTAATAAATAGATATATTATAAAACTCTCTAATAAATAGATATATATAAAGTCGGGTTTGTCCGAACACTTATAACGCTAGAACGGCTGTACAGATCTGGATTAAATTTGGCACAAAGACAGATTATAGTCTGGAATAGCACATAGGCTATTTTTAATCCCGGAAAATTAAACTAAAAAACCTCAATCCACGCGGACGAAGTCGCGGGCATCAGCTAGTATCAAAATAAAGAGTCGCACTAGAAAGGGCATAGTTAATATTTAAAGCGAAATACCACTCACTGATCACTAACTCATTCATTAATCACGATAACTCAGGAACTAAAAAATATACTTACAGAAGATAGGTTTCTTTTAAGCATTATCAACATCACTTAAGAAACGGTTTCGAGAAAATTCAACCCTAAAGGGGTGAAATGGGGGTTGCAAGTTTGTATGAAAGTCTTATGTTTTTGAAGTTAGAGACATGAAAATCGGCATTTAAGTCATTCGATTTAACAAAAACCTGTATGAGCAATTTTACGAAAATTAACCCCAAAGGGCGTGATATGGGGGATGGAAGCTTGCATGAAGGTTCTAAGTTTTTGAAGTTAGAGACTTGAAAATCGACATTTAGGTTATTAGTTTTAAATAATAAAAACCTGTATATAAGCAAAATTACGAAAATCCCCCCTGAAGGGGATGAAATGGGGTTGAAACTTGAAAGGTTCTGTGATTTTGAAGTATAGATATGAAAAGTAGCATTTAGGTGATTAGTTAACCTGCGCTGTACCTATAGCTTATGCAGGTATAGGTACTTATATGTATGGCCTCTATAGATAGGCCTCGGGAAATTTTCGTAATATTATAGGAAATCAGAAATCCATCATCATAGACCACTAGTATCCATGTCCAATATACTATAAAATATAATATAATAAATGCGAAAGTGTGTCTGTCTGTCTGCTACGCTTTCACGGCCCATCTGTTTAACCGATTTTGATGAAATTTGGTATAGGGATAGTTTGTATCCCGGAAAATTAAATAAGTAGTTCCCGCGGGATTCAAAAAACCTTAATCTCGCCAGAACGGCTTAACGGATATGAATGCAATTTGGAACAGAAATAGATTATTATAGTCTGGCATAGCACACAGGATACTCGCGGGAACCAATAAACTGGATCCACGCCGTCGAAGTCGCCGGCACCAGCTAGTATATTTATAAATAAACAAGGAGTAGTTATATATATGATATACTTCACAGTATTTCATTATATATTATTTCGCAATAGGCTTTTACTTAGCCCATAAAATTAAAAATCGCACTTTCGCCGTAATACTAAGTTAGTGTAAGTATAATCGCATAGCATAATAAACTACTTACCAATTTATATCACAGTCACAAAAAATCACAGCACTGCACTATTACACGTAATAATATCAATAAATAATAATAAATGGGTATATACGTTGTTTACGTCGGTCGGTGGTGAAGTGACGCGCGCGCAGGCTGCGTGCGATTTCATCCCTTGCGCTGGGACGCGCGGGGTGACAGCGCCCGGCCCCGTCTACCTATTGTGTGTGGAAAATATTTAAGCGGAAATTATTAATTATATTATTTATGACTAGCGGATGTAGGTTATGATGAGAATGTGGAATATTTATGTATGTATCTTAATTCCGGTTATATTATAAGCTATCTCCGTTCCAGATTTCAGCCAAATCGGTTCAGTTATTGTGCCGTGAACGTAACAAACATCCAAAGTCCAAACATAAATTAAAACTGATAATAATAAGAAAGATTGTATGAAGCTGCTAGTAAATCTAATACTGATGGCCAGGTAATTCTGATCAATTATTATTTGAAAAAAGAAATGGTTTTCTCAATGAAAAATTTGAAACAAATCATATATTGGGTAGGTACTTACCTAACTAAGCCTACCTTAGTTTATTCTAGTCATTTATGTATATCTACTCGTTTTCATCCTCGATTAGGTAGATACTTCTCTACAGTGAATAATATTAATAACAATAATTGTTGTTATTATATTATAACAATTATATTATGAAATGAGATGTTTTATATTTTCATGTACCTACTTAGGACAAGTTGTGCCACTAGTCGACACAGTGGTCGGGGACGGGACTCTACAAGTTTAGAAGGAAAACTCTAATACCTACTTAAAATTAGAAGAGCCGGCATAAAAGTTAAAACTCAGCAGATCTAAAATACTCTTAGTTTTAGGGGAATAAACGTGATAACATTACTTTTGTTAGCTTTTTAAGTAGAATAAAATATATATAGAATACATGTACCTGATCCATCCTAATGGCCAATTTTTTTAACCGATTTTGATAAAATTTGGCAGGTTCAGACTTCAGAGTACAGACTGCAGAGATAAGTTGTATCCCGGAAAATTAAGAATTTCCTGCGAATTAAAGAAATTATAGGAATCCACGGGGACTAAATAATAAAATAGTCGTGAGATTTGTACTTACATTTTACAGATTTTTTTTATAGATTTATTTATTTTCTTATAAACATGGATACATAAAAACAAAGGAACGGAAACAACTGCGTTAGTATAAATCTGTGTTGCAGCTGTTAACGCCCACCTCCAGGTTCACAAATCAGAAGAAAACAAATGACAAACAAAAAATTTATGTTAGTGACAAATTAAAAAAATTAAAATTAAAATTAGAAATTACTTAAAATTAATTCTTAGTATTAATATAGATTAATTATAGAATTTGAGTATGACTGGTGTGTTGTAACTTTAAATTATACGGATAGGTACCTAAGTACGAGGATAGGTAAGTAGGTATAGTCTAGGTACTTACTACTTACGTTATCTCAGATAGAAGTCACGTCAGTCCAAGAACTTTGGTAACTACCCAGAACCTACATGGCACAGTACCTAATTTTTTTTAAATTTCAGTAGGTTTTATGCTAATGACCTCAATAAAACGGTAATAAATCATTACTCCTGACTAACATAACTTTCTAACTCTACTGGAACAAACTGTTTGTTTATTTAGAGAGTCTAAATAAAAATAATACGAAGGGGGAAGCTATAATGCACGCTATAAATAAATAATAATAGTAAACAGGACAATAGGATCGCGGTGCCATCTTTAAATCTGTTATTAACAACGACTGTCATTGCATGACGTATTGAATGCTGCAGTCCCATTGGCCCGGAGCCCTATGCTCCCTGCGGCGAAGGGAGGCGCTTTTATATTAATTTAGGGCCACTTTGCACAGATTACCCTTTGTATATCTGACTCTGGGGTTGCCTTTGTGACGACTAGTCATTTTTTAATCGCAGCTCATTATTTCCTTTGTGATACGGAGAATGTTTTTAAAAGTTTAATTGATAAAACTTATCAGGAGGAACTATAGTGATTTCTAAACAAAAGTTTGAAATAAAACTCCAGTGAATTAACATATTATCATGTAGATTATGTAGGTCATCAAAATAAATGATTTGATTGTACAATTGAAATAAGTAAGTAGGTAATAAAATGATGTACCTACTATTCTTCTATTTATTTATTTATTTATCTACTAGGTACACTAAAGATATCATTAAAATCTAAATTAAAAACAAAATAAAAACTGAAAACTAAACATTAAATATATCAACTATCCCGCTGCAATGAGGCAGTGTGCCCAGAACGCTGGCTGCGTACTTACCCCGCTGAATAGCGTTATCCCACGACCCCAGGGTTTCAACACCAAAAGGCACAAAAATGAAATTATTTTCAATAATTTCACACTTGCGCCTCTTGGCTCTATCTGCATTAGTGGCCTGCAAGTGGGATAACGCTAGCGTATCCACGCATGTGGCATCCCAAACAAGCGACCTTCCTTGCTTCCACGGAACAAGAGTCATCCCGTCAAGTCTCTTAATACCATCACTGCGCGCCAAGCCATTAGGCTCTAACACTGCAGGCACTTTAGCGGTGGCAAGAGACCTACGAATGATGTCGTTCATGGAAGCATGTCGCGAAAGACGACCGGCACTTTTAATGCAAGAAAGCCCGTTTTCTTCTATTAATTTCTAAAGAATCGCAGGAGGAGATAAATATCTAGTATCTATAGGTAGGTATATCTATATATTCAAAAACTCACAGAATTGTGTACCTATAGGTTTTAAAGGAAAATTTACAAAGAAAGAAAGTAATTGAATATATTTATTTAAATACATTAATATTAATAATATAACAGACAACTTATTTTATGTATCTACCTGATTATAAAAAATTCCATTTCACTTATACAAGTTACTAGGAACACAGAAAGAAACAAGTGATTTTTATCGACGTAATATTCCTGAGTAAGTATTTAACAATTAAAATAATGATGATTATCATTATTGTTATAATTGATTATCAAAATACGGTGATTTTGTATTTTATAGACAGTAGGAGCTTACGTTTAGTCTAAATAGAAAAATATGTGAATAGAAATACAGAATCATATTATTATGTAACTATAGAATTAATAAGTTTGGAATGCTGCACAGGACGGTTTCCCCATACAATCGTAATAGTCTGTTTTCTCCGTGCATAATTACAATAGTGAAAATATTTTTGCACCATAGAATCTATAATCTATGTGTGTCTGTGCCATGTCCCTATGCTTTGCTTTTTTCGATAAATTAATAATTTTAAGAATATGGAACCTTCAAAATTTGCAACCTTCAAAATGGCCCTGTTTTCGAGTCATCATCTGATATCTCGCAAATAAATTTGACGAATATAATCAAAAAAGAAAAACATATCGACTTAGCCTGAGTCCATCTTAATTTATTCTAGAAAAAAAAATTAAAATGGGTTCTGTTTTGGAGGAGGAAACAGAAAAATACGAGAGTAAGAATTCGACTGTTTTTCATAGGTAGGTATTATCGGTCCAAGCTGCAGTTCAGTTCCATATCACAGGAATTCTATTCGAGGAGCAGCCCGACAGCAATATAATTGTTCACTATCTATTCTCAAAGTTTCCCGTTCATGCTATATTTGGCTTTAAATATCTGCCGCGCATCATGCATCAGCAGAGTGTATTTTTTTTTAAATATAGGTAGATATTTATAAATTTTAATAGGGGCAACTTAGGCACAAAAATATTATCATTCCTGGTAAATTTTCCATTACTTACATTACATATTTTTATTAATTATAATGTTTAAATAAAAGTTAAACGCTGGTTAGGTACTTTGTCTATCCTGACATCTTTTAACATGCAGTACGTATTATTTTATTTGTAAGGGGCAAGGGCACATTAAATATTTTCATTCCCAGTATAAATAATAAAAGTATGCTTTGTATAAAAAAAAACCGGCCAAGTGCGAGTCGGACTCGCGCACCGAGGGTTCCGTACTCAAGAAGTAGGTATAATTACCTTTGTTAATGAACCGCAAAACTAACTTTGTTTGTAGAGGTTTACTGTTAATATCAAAAAATTACGTTTGTTGTATGGGAGCCCCCCTTTAATATTTACTTTATTGATATTTAATTATTTATTTTGAAAGGTAATATAATACAAGTTAATATTCTGTGAAAATTTGAACCGTCTACCTGTTACCGTTTTTAATATTGAGCAAAAAAATACGAAAAAAACACGTTTATTGTATGGGGACCCCCCTTAATATATATATATATATATATATATATATATATATATATATATATATATTTTTAATTTTTAGTATTTGTTGTTATAGCGGCAACGGAAATACATCATTTGTGAAAATTTCAGCTTTCTAGCTATCACGGTCTATGAGATACAGCCTGGAGACAGACAGACAGACAGACAGACAGACAGACAGACAGACAGACAGACAGACAGACAGACAGACAGACAGACAGACAGACAGACAGACAGACAGACAGACAGACAGACAGCGGAGTCTTAGTAATAGGGTCCCGTTTTTACCCTTTGGGTACGGAACCCTAAAAAACTACAACGCTGCAAATTCTACAGGCATCGAGATTCCAAATAAGTAGGTATATTAAACAAAATATTTAAAATATCAAAGATTTCAAAAATATCTCACAACAACGTAACGAATAAAATTTAAATATAAATTACAATAAATAAGTTGTCTTTAATACTTAATAATATAACTACAAACATGAAAATAATGATTACTTAATATTAAATTAAATGATAAGATTACATCTCCTAAATGCAGAAAACCATGTCTAAGATTTATAATTTTTAACACGGCTTTCCCATTTTCAAAACAACGAAAGTTGAACTTTGTAGATTATTATCACCTATATATTTAAATACTTAGTGATTATTATCAACAGCCGAGATCGATATGCAGCTGACGTTGGGGTGATTTTCTAAGATAAAACTAAGGTAAGTATTATTGTATTAAAACCTATTCGATTATTTAAGGTCATTGGTCGTGCAGACATGAAATAAATTTGGATATATCCGTTACTTTTAGATAATATTATCGGATTTTGATATACTTACACATACAATTACAAATTCAGTTATGGTTAGGTACAGATATCATGTTAATAAATTCGGATATCCGTTACTTTTAGACAATTTAAGTTATGGATATCAAACTTTCAATGGCCGAAACACGATATCGAATAATCTACAATTTTTGAAAACTAAATAATCACTGCGGAAGAAGCCACCCAACGAAAACATTATATATCTTTACCTTTTAATTAGTAAATTATGTTCTAATAAATATCATGTAACGTAGATATGGAGCTATATTTATTTTAAGAATACAAAACTGACGCACATCAACATTGAACTCTAGTTTCGACGAACCATAAAATTGGAAAATATAGGTATATGTCACCGTAAGATTGCAAACACTGTCAGATTGTAATCTAACTAGAAAAATTGTAAACTGTCGACAGATTACAATTTAACGCATTATTTTTCGGTAGATTGTAATCTGTTAGGTATATTAACCCGATAAAACCTAACCTGATTATTTATGTCGAACCCTAACCTAACCTACAAGAAAGATATAAGAAAACGTAAATACAATGGATATTTCAAAAATTGACACTCAGAACATTGAACGGTTCACAATATGTCGACAGTTTACAATTTCACTAGTTAGATTACAATCTAACGGGTTTTGCAATCTTACGGTGACATATATATACCTTTAACTAAATATAAACTATGCTTAAAAATTAATCTTTAGGAAGAGCGCTGTCACTTTTCCCGCGGGAGTAAACCCTATAAGCGGTCTTGGAACCTAGCATCCTGTCTAGAAGGCTATGCTTCGCTCGCCTCCTGTGAGTGAGAACTTCTCGACAGAGTTCGTGGAACACCTCTCCGACCTGGTTCACCTGCTCTGCTGCGGCGACCTCAGCGAAGTTGCATTCGAAATCCTTTGCCAATATTTCGCCCTCCTCTGGGCTAACCTACAATAAAACACAACATTATTTTCAGTTTTATCTTCGTATGGCGTATTTTCATATAAATAGACGCTATATAGTCGTTTGAAAATTTGATCGCCGATATTTTTAATTTCGTGATGCAAGGAACGAATCGTCATATTGAGGATGATGCAAATGACGACCACCTGGCGCAGTGGTAAGTACTGTTGTCTTACTAAGCGGGAGGGAGTCGATCCCTTGTCTAAATTTTCTCTGGTCTGGTCCGCTGGTAGGCTTTGACCTTGGCTATATAGTTACCAGTCTGCCGACAAAAGACGTGCCGCCAAGTGCTCCAGGTATTCTTAGACTATATCATCAATAATCCGCCAGATGAGTTCGCAGTGAAGGGCGAACTTGTGGATGAAAAAAACGTTGATAAGGCCATCTAACCTGTCTTAAGTGCACCATATCTGCCTTGTTGCCGACGAGGGTCAAAGGAACGTCGGGCTGGAGGCTCTGCTTCGCTCGCCGCACGTAGTTAAACGACTCCCTGTCCGTAATGGAGTACACCAGGAATAACCCATCAGCCCACTGTGCGATTTCATTGCCAGGCAGCTCATTCAGACTCTGAAATGTGTGAGAGGCGACAATATTAAAAACCCGAGCTCTTCTTTTCAAAACATTAACAGCTAACAGGTTTAGTAAGTACCTATATCTACTTACCTGCTTATGTATTTTATATAGGAAATTCATAAGTAGGTAATTGTAAAAAATCATATATTTTTCAGTGGAACCACGTGAAACTCTTCATTTGATATGCAGCTTTTTAATTTTTAGTTTTACGTTAATTTTAATTACTTTTTTATCAGTAACCGGTATCTGCTCTATACCTTACCTAACTTAAGTCGTAAAAATTAAGGCGTGGAATTTACAAATGGGCTAAGTGCCAAAAAAAGCGAAGACAACACTGAAATAGAATGAGTAATACAAAAATTCTACATCAATGGAAGACAACATTTATTATGTCAAAGGTTCATTCCATTTCTAAAGTGCAAAATGCGTTGTGGGTACTACTACTGCTACTACTATAAAACTAAAATACGAAAATATTTGAAGGTGCGAGGAAAGAGATATGTCAACAGGAAAGGCAACAGCATCACGGTGGTAAAGTGCACATCTAAGAAAATTTTCTCAGACTTGAACCCTAGAAAGAAGTAAGAGTTTCAACAAGGGAAAACTATTTCAGACTCAACAAATGTAGAGTTACTTAGACTGGTGGCTCAATACAGAATAAGCAAATAAAAGAAGGAGGATTTAAAAAATATGATTGAATATTTGCCGAAAACTGCCAAGAATTATACAGAGATTTGTGTAATATTTATTACAGGAATTAATGCAATAATTAATAAGTAATTATTACAAAATATCCTGTACAAATATTATTATTTCAAATATTGGCACTTAGCCCTAATGATAATTGCTGTGATACTTAGCACCTTTGAATGGTAAAAATCTTTTATTTTGACCCTTTTCTATATATTGATTTTTTTTATGTTGTTTTTTCTAATATATTATATAAGTTCAAAATTGTCAAATTGATTGGTGTTAATTATAAACAGTGCCCATTTCAATTGTTTCCATAATAATATATCCAAACAAATATATTGAGTAGGAAATTAAAACATTTTAATTCGCATTTTGGCACTTAATTAACCCCTTTGTAATTTCCACGCTATACTAATCATATTATCGTGTCTCTAAAAATCTAGGCGCCTCATAAGATACCTGATCGGAATATTATGTTCATAATAATTACAGTTGAGAGTAGGACCTATTCAGCGCGTGATTAGATTTATTAAATACTAATTAAAACTAATTCTGGAATGAGAGAAGAGATAAAATACAGAAAGATTCAATATTTAAAATCTAATAATAACCTATTATTAGAGCCTCGGTCTACCACCTAAGTTGCACTAACCTTTGGGCATGTGTCCAATATTTCAAAAAGTATCGGTTCCCCATCTAGAAGTGCTTCGTGCTTGTATTTGCTATCTGAAAATAAATAGAAAAATAATAGCCTTTATTAGACAGAGTTGCCGAGAGCAGGTTGCGAAGCAAATGTTGCAAACGGGCGGGGCACATATTTATAGGTCCCAAGGTGCTGTAAAACCGACCTCGCATCGGAATATGCAATGCAGCGTTGGCATACCGCCCTATGTGGACGGATCCAGGCGCCGCGCGGCGTTTACTACGAGGAACGCTGTTACAGCACACAATGAAAGCCTACTACCACCTACTTCGCACTGCGAATGTGATTCTCGAGCGTCATAATTGCAACTCAACAAAATATTCGCGCGAATATAATTCTTACCGGTGAAATAATATCAAATCAGCGATTTTATTTGATTTCTAGTGCTACAGAATTGCGAAATAAAATCGCGCGAATATTTTTGTCAGTGCGAACGTAGCCTATTAATTAGTACAGGTCAGTCCATACTCCATAATATGACCACAGAAGCGGACCTCTATCGGTCATTGACGATGTAAGTTATACCCATAATCATAAGAAATAAAAGAAAATCGAATCATTTCTTTTTAATTGATGTAGAATTTTAGTACCTATTTTGAACAATGACTTATTTAATTTAAATTGAGCTAGATATTTTAGATGTAACCAGCACTCTCCCTCGGCTTACCAAAAGCTGTATTTTATCATGGAGGGATAAAATATTGCAACCAACAATCCCGTCTTTTAATTCTTTCAGGAGGCATTATTGGAATTACCGCCGGCTAAAACGAGCTCTACTACTCTAAGTACTTTGTTGTGGACCGCTCTACACTCCTTTAACCAAGATAGTCAATATCACATTCACTTCTTCAAGTGAGTCCTTCTCTTCAACGTTCACTAGTCGTATACTAATGACAAAAGGACCGTGGGCCTTTTTAGGCAAAAAATGTGACTAAGTACCAACAGTGTCACGATCTCGAATCACCTCTGATTGGTATCACTCCTCGAAATTTTTGGTAAATAACCACGTAGGTTCCTACTTACGCCTTAATATTAAGCAAAGGAAGGTACTTTTTTAAAAACCAGTCTTACTCGCGCACAAAGGGTAGCGTACCACCACACAATATTAATTATTTTAGTAAGTAACAAGAAAGATGTCATAACAACACGTAATCAGCTGTGAAATTACTGGCTTACTTATTATGGTGCTCAACACCCTATGAGTACGGAACCCTAATTTACGTTTTTCGTATTTTTTCCTATAAGTACTTTTACTATGAGAGCTTGCTTCTTGCCCAATCTCATGATTCTAGGTCAACGGAAAATACCACAAAGGTTTTGATTTATTGGCGAGTGTCAAAATATGCGGCATAAACGGGCCTCTAATAAATCTTTTGATTGCGTTGACTTAGAAGCTAGATTTTTACAACACCTAGGGACCGTAAGTCCGTAACCCGCAAGTGTTTGATATTAATTTCAACTTGATACCGTCACGCGTTTCCGAGAAAAAGGTGGTTGACAGACAGACAGACAACGAAGTGATCCTATAAGGGTTCCTTTTTAGGGTTCCGTAGCCAAATTTGGCAAAAACGGAACCCTTATAGATTCGTCATGTCTGTCTGTCTGTCTGTCTGTCCGTCCGTATGTCACAGCCACTTTTTTTTCGAAACTATAAGAACTATACTGTTGAAACTTGGTAAGTAGATGTATTCTGTGAACCGCATTAAGATTTTCTTACAAAAATAGAAAAAAAACAATAAATTTTGGGGGTTCCCCATACTTAGAACTGAAACTCAAAAATTTTTTTTCATAGGGGTTATCTATGGATAGGTCTACAAAAATGATATTGAGGTTTGTAATATCATTTTTTTGTAAACTGAATAGTTTGCACGAGAGACACTTCCAAAGTGGTAAAATGTGTGCCCCCCCCCCCTGTAACTTCTAAAATAAGAGGATGATAAAACTAAAAAAAATATATGATGTAGGTACATTACCATGCAAACTTCCACCGAAAATTGGTTTGAACGAGATCTAGTAAGTTTTTTTTTAATACGTCATAGATCGTAAACCGCAATTTACCTTTCATTCAATCAACTCAAATATTTAAAATAAAAATATTTTTAATAATTTAAAACTTGCTACAGGTTTGTACGGAACCCTCGGTGCGCGAGTCCGACTCGCACTTGGCCGGTTTTTTCCTCTTTAGGTACGGAACAATAATCTACTATATAAAAATAAGTCGGGTTTTCCTTCCTGACGCTATAACTCCAGAACGCACGAACCGATTTCCACGGTTTTGCATTCGTTGGAAAGGTCTCGGGCTCCGTGAGGTTTATAGCAAAGAAAATTCAGGAAAAATTTCAACAGAAAAGCGGGAAAGTCTTTTTAGCGGGAAAGCCATCTGGTGGCGAAACGGAGTTCGCCGGGTTTGCTAGTCTACTATATAAAAATAAGTCGGGTTTTCCTTCCTGACGCTATAACTCCAGAACGCACGAACCGATTTCCACGGTTTTGCATTCGTTGGAAAGGTCTCGGGCTCCGTGAGGTTTATAGCAAAGAAAATTCAGGAAAAATTTCAACAGAAAAGCGGGAAAATCTTTTTAGCGGGAAAGCCATCTGGTGGCGAAACGGAGTTCGCCGGGTTTGCTAGTTATCAATAGAAATTATTACCTTGTTGATGGTCGTATTCCCCGATGTATCGCTTGGTAAGAAAACGAACCGTCAGTGCTGAAAAAAAAAGTAATTTCATGAATACAATACAAACACAAAGAATCCTTGAAAAACTATTAAAAATCGCAATACGCAAAATACGGTCAATCGTTTTTTTATCGCCTCCACTCATATTCAAATTTGCATGAAACAAGGTGTTCGTCACAAGATTTCCGCGTATTATACATAGGTATCTTCTTCTTATATATAAAATTCTCGTGTCACAGTTTTCGTTCCCATACTCCTCCGAAACGGCTTGACCGATTCTCATGAAATTTTGTGAGCATATTCGGTAGGTCTGAGAATCCGCTACTATCTATTTTTCATACCTCCACGCGGACGGAGTCGCGGGCATCAGCTAGTTATATATAAAATTCTCGTGTCACAATTTTCGTTCCCATACTCCTCCGAAACGGCTTGACCGATTCTCATGAAATTTTGTGAGCATATTGAGTAGGTCTGAGAATCGGCCAACATCTGTTTTTCATAGCTCCACGCGGACGGAGTCGCGGGCATCAGCTAGTAATAATATATAGAATTAATAGTTACCTATTACCTATCTCAGTTACATACAAAATACTTGGAGGAAAATAATGTTTTTAACACCTTGTATAAGAATAAGAGTAGGATCTGGTAGGATCACAGGTAAGGTGGATTGGATCCGAAAGTCGAGACGCAGCCTCTCTTTTGATTCCAACTCAACCCAAGTACCTAATCTTTATTTACAATACAATTTTCTTATAGAAACAATATAAGGTGAGTGGGGGCAAGTCTAAATGGTTTTTTAGTGAGATAAATAGTGTTGACTTGAAACTGTTGTAAATTATAGAGTATTATATTAAATGCTAATAATTTTATTTTGAGTGAAAAAGTATAGTACAAATATTATACTAGAACTGACAGAAATCAGTTTGAAACATTGTTTGATTTAAAAAAAGCTTGCAAAGTTTGCACTTCGGAAAAAAATGTCAGGGGAAAGATGGAAATACAGTGGGGTAAGATTGACAAAGTTACTAAAATCGTATTATGGCCATTATGCATTCGTAATGATAAATAAACTCCTGGCTTCTACGACCTAAATAGCTTGAAAGTAACTGAAATTCAAAAATCGCCTTGCTTAATGCAAAAAATAATAATTCATCAAAAATATATATCAATCTTACCCCGTAAAAGGGCAGACAGCCTGAGGTTCTCAAATATTTTGATAAGATATTTAAAAAAAATACACGCTCACGTTTTCAAGTAGATAAATAAAAATAAAAACGTTAAATTTTTAGTATATTTTTTAAATACATAAATAACACAAAATTAACCATTTAACAAAACACTTCAAAGCCTCGAAACCTGATCTCAGGTAACAAATATCAGTCGAACTAGCTTTATATTATCTATTATTCCTAAGCTACTGCGTATATTGTCATTTCTTTGTTCCCCACTCTCCGAATGGCAGTTGCAGTAGATATAATAAGTTGCCTGTAAGGATTTTCTGATATAGTTACGAGTCATTTTCTTCCTGTAACAAAAAACTATTGTTCCACGTCACGTCTTATAATTTTATATCTGACGAAAATTCTGCAAAGAATAAGTGTGTTTATTTTATTTATATTTGAGTATTAGCTGATATTAGTATTTAGTATATTATACACAAAAATAATAAATTATAGGTGTTTCAACCAAATTTTAAGATGATTTGAATATTGATCTTTTACAAAAATTTGAGAACCAGTGACTTTTTCTATGTATTTTGTTAGCGGGGTAAGACGGAATGATTTATATTACCATCTTACCCCTTTAAATTTTGCCGGGGTTAGTTTGAAAGGCACGATAATTCTTTAAATATGAGAAATTTACTGATAACCCCTATATAGTGCATATTACATTTGAAATATAACTGTCAATATCTATACAAAATCAATGTAACTTATCTGCGTTAAAAGATACAATCAGGCGGGGTAAGATTGAAAATCCCAAATTTTCGCGGGAAATGTGTCGTTACAAAAATCTCCACGTAACACACGCGCGTTTTCACTAAGCGACTGATGAAGGCTGCAGGGCGGGACCTGACTAAAGGGTGCATGCAACCATTTTGCCTGTATTGAAATAATTCCTCAATGTTCGGCGCTATTTTCCTTTTTTTATCTTCCCCCATTTTTCATCTTACCCCACTCACCTTACTCCTTTTTTCAGGCAGTCGTATAAAAAGAGCCCTTGACGTACAGACAGGTAGACGGGGCAGATAGACACGCACAAGAAAATGTGATCCGTTTTTCCTTTATATTATAAAGTATGGAACTCAAAAAAGAGATTCAGCTCCGGTCCACGCTATGTCTAGACTCTAGTGTATTGTGTCGATCGTCCACGTCGTCGGACCTACGAAAAGTAGAGTTCACTCTGGTCGAGCCTTGTAGAGAGTAGCCCGCAGTCGACTACAGCCGAATCGCTTCGAATCGAGTTGAGTGGCATATTTTGTTCCTCATGTTCTTTTAATAGTGTCGTTCGAATACCATCTGAATTTGGAATTTGGAAACTTCGAAAACTTGTCGAATTGCCAAGCTCAATCATTCGTTGCGGTAGGTAGGTCCTGACACATGTTTAAGAAACTATTTACCTACCCATGTGGTCCTGCTCTATAAAATGATCGAATCAGATCAACAAAATAAAGATCTCAAGGTTAAGAAAGCTTCAGTTTATATGTAAAACATTTGCCGCTATTTTCCCACGTGTGACTAACATCGCGACGCGACATGACGTCAAAATATTTAATGTGTGTCTATTCAGATCACAGTACCCGCGCGTCTGTACCAATCTAAGGGTGTAAGCATACCTACCCGATAATTTCGGCTCAGCGATAAATTGCGACTGCTTTGATGCTACATCGAGTTTTGATCGATTAGACTTAGGCTGTTGTACCTATGGCTATAGGAAGCCATTTTAAATGTGTGCAGGAAACCACGATGAAACCTATACCTACTGATATACTACTCGTAACGGTCAATGTGCGTAAATAAAACTTCAGTCGCAGCCTGGCTTCAATTTCAAATAAGTCAATCGCCAATGGGGTATTTTACTACTAGTCAAATAAAATATTTTTTAGGTGTCCCAAAAGTCGTAATCGTAATATCCACGTTCCCTGTAAGTTTTATGTTGAATAACCATTTTAAACTATAAATTAAAGCAATAATGTGCGCCGAACCTTGATGACTTCACAATTCAGTAAGTATTTCATACAAAGTCCCACAATAAGCACGCGTTTTGACGTTTGAAAAAAAGTTGCTGATTTGATTAGTTGTCAAATATCCAATTGCAGTGGGTACAATTAGTATAAATCATAAAGTATTCAGTGCGTGTTGGCCCTAACATGTGGGCGTTCTTACATTATAAATTTTTATTCTACGTAAAAAAAGAAAATCATTCGCTTTAAAACTAGATTACCTAGATAAATACGTATTGAAGAGGGGGCATCTTCGCGTCTGACTATGAGGCGGCCGATCACATGATACAAAACTAGACGACCAGCCCCAGTTTGGTAATATTTTCAGTCAATATGGTCAATATTTTCAGTTATTAATTTCAGTTTCAATATTTTATTTATTTTGTGCATATACTATTATCAAAAACGCACGATACACATATACATATAAAAATAAGGCCACGCACGGTTGCACTCGTGAGTTTTTATAACACGACAAAATAGGTATGCAAGTAGAACATTTGCATACGATACGCGACTCACATTCAATTGTTTAAATTTCGTAAGTTACACATAGACGCGACTTACGTGAGCAACTTATAAGACTAATCGCAGGCTTCCGAAAGTACAATAAAGCGCGCTCTACACTCGCGGCGCGAAAGCCCGCGAAGCCACGAAAATGCGAGTGTAGATGGTTTCGCGCCTTCGCGTTCGCGCTTCGCGCCGTTCCCCGAATCGGGTCGGGTTTTTGTCCCGCGACAAAGGTTTGCGCTTGGTTCACGGTGTGCGAACGCGAACGCATCCACACTCTCAGCATTTCGCAGTAGCATACAAGACGCCGATATATGTTTAGTAAATGATTACCATTGATTACCATTTACTTACCTGGTTCTATTGCGATGGATTTGCGTCATCCACCATAGTCTTTTTCTCCTTTTATTTATTTTTTATTTTTAATAGTTAGGTAATTGTAGTACGCTATAGCACATAGCGTCACGGCAGCAGCAATAGCCACATCGTCGTCCATTTTGTTAAAGGTCGCGAACGAGACTGCGAAGCTTTGCGAATGTGGAGGGACACGTAACGCGAAATTCACGGCGTAAATCGTGGCGTGAATTCACAGCAAGAATCGCGGGCGAGTGTAGAGCGCGCATAACAGTTTTTCGTTAAAATTTGACGGAATGCATAAATATATACCTACTTACCCATTTTGGACTAGGTAAGTAAGCCATTGAAGTATATAAATCCAGGGTTGGATTTCCAATAATCCTTTGTTGGCTGTGCGTTGAGTTAGACACTAAGTAGGTAACCTATTTTTTAAATTATTATATTCCCAATCATATTTATAGCTATAGCCTAGATTTTATTATGAAATTCATGATATACTTAATACATAGATGTGTTTCAAGTATGGCCGTAAATATCTAGACATAGGTATACATGTGGAATGTGTAATGGTAGAATCGGTGAATATAAATAAATAACTGTCGATTGCAAAGTATAACCGATGATAAATGTGACTTCCAGTGCGCCCAGCCCACTGAAATAACTTTTATTTACGATACAACTATCAATGGCTTACTGGTAGCCCGTACTTGTGAATCTATAGTCTATTCCGAATACGCTCCCAGAACGGTCACGGGTATGTTTATGAAGGGGGAACGATTGTCCCGTGACATCGCCTCAGCCGCATAAAGCAGGCAAATTCTGTGAAATGAACTTCTTATTATCCTTGTAACCTCCAATCAAAAGCTGCCAACGTACCAAGAAATCAATAAGCAGGTACTATCACGCATCTCCACACAGACCCTCTAAAATTCACTCAAAATTCAATACGCACATTGCACTCCAACAATGCTTTATAATGTTCTAGTGTTACTACTAAGTTTACTATTAAATTCTACTTACTGACTCTCTGACTAGATCAAAAAGAGACGAAAAGACTCTCTGACAGACGGACGGACAGACGGACAAGTGCAAATTCACTCAAGTAGACTCAGAGACCTTTGCTTCGCTCGGTCAAAAAGAAAAAACATTTTCCCTTGATTTTCCCATACAAAATGTTCATGGGTTTCCATTGATGTAGAATTTTAGTATTCTATTTCAATGTGGGTTTCGTAACGTGATTTTTGGCAAGCGCATAGTTAAGGACCTAGAGAGCCTTAATAATTTCTGAATTACTGAACGTAATTACTTCAAATTTAAATATAATATGTAAACCAGCGACCTCCAGCCGAATGTGGCTTAAAAAGTTAGAAAAATCTTTATTTCAGGGGGGCTCTCATAGAAGCGAATGCGAAGTAAAATATTTTTTATAGCGTTACATAGGACTGCGGCATATCATTTTTAAAGATAATTAGGAATAGAGTCCAAAAATTATTATTTTTTAATTTTTCCCCTAAAATTGACGAAATGGGGGGCTTTCAAAGTGGAAGATTTTCTAACGTCCAAAGTTGACCTCAGAACTCTCAATTTTCTTAAAGGCTGAGCCTGAAACTTGATCAATTATTTGAATTATATCCTGTACTTGAACAACAAATACTATTATAAGGATAAAATATATTATAAGGAAACGAAATTATTTAATTTTTAATGAGCTTCAGTATTTTTAACAGAACTTCACAATGATGTCAATAGATGGCGATACTATTATAAGGATTAATTTAATAAGGAAACGAAATTATTTAATTTTTAATGAGCTTCAGTATTTTTAACAGGACTTCACAATGATGTCAATAGATGGCGCTCTGTTATGGCGATACCGCGAGGTCTCAGTTCGGGGCGAACCACTAGTCTTAGATATCTATGCCAGATGCCTGATCCGTTCAGCCATTGGGGCGTGATTGAGTAACAAACATCCATACATCCATCCAAACTTTCGCATTTATAATATTAGTAAAATTAGGTATTTACACTGGAACTAAACACTCCTTTTTCTTTTTTTTGAGAGTCAAGTGAGGTGAGCGTGTAAAATGGCATGGTATAAAAAAAACCGGCTAAGTGCGAGTCGGACTCGCGCACCGAGGGTTCGGTACTCAAGAAGTAGGTATAATTACCTTTGTTAATGAACCGCAAAACTAACTTTGTTTGTAGAGGTTTACTGTTAATATCAAAAAATTACGTTTGTTGTATGGGAGCCCCCCTTTAATATTTACTTTATTGATATTTAATTATTTATTTTGAAAGGTAATATACAAGTTAATATTCTGTGAAAATTTGAACCGTCTACCTGTTACCGTTTTTAATATTGAGCAAAAAAATACGAAAAAAACACGTTTATTGTATGGGGACCCCCCTTAATATAATTATATATTTTTTTTAATTTTTAGTATTTGTTGTTATAGCGGCAACGGAAATACATCATTTGTGAAAATTTCAGCTTTCTAGCTATCACGGTCTATGAGATACAGCCTGGAGACAGACAGACAGACAGACAGCGGAGTCTTAGTAATAGGGTCCCGTTTTTACCCTTTGGGTACGGAACCCAAAAAATTATGACTGAATGTAGGCTGTACGGTCTAGATAAATCATTGCCATTTATTGTTTTAACCGGTATAGTATATAGATAGTCTATAGTTGATAGTATTTAATAGCGTTCGTTAATCGACCCTCAGCTTTCTCAAACCTTATACCTACCTATTATAATTAATTGATAACGTAAAAACAAATATTCGTTCGCAAAAAGATATTGGTCAGACAATTCGTTAATGCGTAGCTATCTTATTTAAAAAAAAAAACGATCGCGCGCGTTTGTTTTATTTGAATTTATACAATAGATAGATCCTCAAAATGTAGTCAGTGATAGTGAAGCTTCAAAGTATTATTATGCTTTATATTTTCCTGGCAGATGTACTTACTATAAAGCACTATGTATCAATCGGGAGAAAGTACGATTCCTCACTCGGGTGTATTGCGATTTGCAGCCCTTTGACTACGCCTCGAGCCTCAAACTACACCATCGTTAATAATCGGTCACTTTCTCCCCTCAGTGAACAATGTACTATATAAGATGGTACAGAAGTTACAAGTAAATATAATATTACGGAACGAGGCCATTAACGAAAGTGCGCAATTGAATGCGTGTTGCGTCCCTAAAATACAATATTGAGATATTTAAAAGTATCATAAACAAAAGACGACATATATTTATGCTATCGAGACAGGTGACACGTTAGCGCGAATTAATCACGTCCAGAGCCATCTGCAGGAAATCAATCAAGGCTCATAGGTCAGAGGAAGGTACATTTCACCCCACCCTCTTCTCGCGACGCGGATGCCAAACTCCCTGCGAGATAAATCTGTAGCTGAGGTGCAAACGGTCGCAAATCACGATGCTTTTCTACAGCTCCAAGGGACCGTAGAACTGAGTATTTTGGTAAAATTTCAACCCTAAAAATCAATTTACTTAAGTAATTATTATTAACAGCACTAATAGGTTGTAGACGTGAAGCAACGGACGGCTACCGACGCGGAAACGGCGTTTTGCCGCTTTTTTACTCTTAACGCGTATAGGAATGTCACCGTAAAATTGCAAAACCCGTCAGATTGCAATCTAACGCTTTTTATCTCGTTAGATTGTAAACTATCGACAGATTGTGAACTGTTCGATGCTCTGAGTGTCAATTTTTGAAATATTCATTATATTTACGTTTTCTTGTCTCTTTCTTGTAGGTTAGGTTAGGGTTGGACATAAATAACCAGGTAGGATCTATCGGGGTAAACACTTAACGGATTACAATCTACCGAAAAATAATGCGTTAAATTGTAATATTTCGACATTTTACAATCTCGCTAGATAGATTACAATCTAACGGTTTTCACAATCTTACGGTGACTTATACTCTAAAGCTCAACTAGAACTTTTCTGACAGGTCCCGCGTCGAGGTATGATACATATTATAATAGTAGTATGTATATGGGTGACTGTTTCCTTTCCTTTTCTCTAAGTACCTAGTCAAATTGTAATATTACACCTTAATTATGTATGCGATATTGAATTTTATTATAATGTATAAAGGTAAATATCAACGGCTTATTAGAACACATACCTACTAAATCAAGAAAGAAATCAATATATGAAGAATTATATTAATTACAAATACCTGCTTGGTTAATAAATACTTTGTAAACATTAAGTATAACTTTCTCAGCCATTACTGATTATATCTATATCTATTATAGAAAAGAAAATAATTTACCTATTTACAAAAAAAACAACAGAAATAGAAAGAAAGAACTATAGTAGAAGTATAAATAAAATGAAATTTATTTTATTACATACCTACACCACTTAGGTATACTAAAAATATCATAATCAACTTTGCTAAGAAAATGCCTTTTAACATACATACTGTAAGAACTTAGTTCTCAGTAATATTATATTGTTGTATTAGAAAAGTAAGTACCTAAAGTGAAAGCATTTGTTTTTGTAATAGTACCTAAATTGTATTGTACCTATACTTGTTATATTTGTAACATTCATTTGTTGTAAGTATACTTAGTTCAGTAAATAAAGGCTTATTTATTTTATTTATTTATTTATATGGGTGAGACCCTATAGCGATACCCGTTGTTCTAACTAGGTGAGCGACCAAAGCGACGCAACGTGATACGACTACAAAGAAAGTGACAAACATAATATTATATCTACGCGACAACGTAGGCCACGTGGAGGGACGCGGCTACAGATTGATACTGTCGCGTAGCGCCGAATCGAGTCGCGTTGTCGCTCACGTAGGGCAATGGACAATGCCCGCTGTCTACGGCGCTGTACGCTGTATTTACAAACAGTCAGTCAGTTGTTTCAAATGTACGTTAATAAACCTAATTTACAAAACAACGCTCCACGATTAATCCGTAGTCCGCGGGTACCTATTACCAACCTGACTAGGTACTTCGCTTATGAAGTCATAAATCATAAAATTCCTTTTGCTTTGTTATTTCTAGCTTTCTGCTCATTGCTATTCAATCAAAGATTAACTGAAAATAGGTGTATGAGATATGTTTTTTTATAGGTATATCTACTACTACTATAGTTAGGATACCTATTAAGTTAGTTCTAATCAAAATGCAACATTCCTCTTCAGCTAGGGCCACCTCTAAAATCTGGGAACCAGGACAAGAAGCGTGAAATCCCGTATTTTGGAGCTTAGAACCCGAACATTTCAACAGTGTGCTTTTAAAGTTACTTAGTAAAATAAAATAAAAAATTTAAATCAACTTTTTATTTTATTTCTTCGCACGGGCCGCCCGGCGTTCCGAACCTCATGCTACAACTTTGGATTTCATGGAAAATCTTTATTCTGTTACAGATGCAACGCAAAGTTAGCACCACATGGGGACGTTGTAGTCAATGAACAATAAAATACAATTTTATTGATTCGAGCATGATTATTTCATCGACATCAACCAGATCTCAGCTGGTTATGATCTCTGTAGTTGCCGACAGACACGCTGCCGATGACACGTTGCTTATTTATAAAATGAATATAAGACAAACACACGAATATGTTTGTCATTAATAAGCTGGCTTTATTCCAAGCTTAGGTTATGGCCTTGAATGCCAAATGGCGGTTTATTGGCATGTCCTTCCCTGTCGTTACTTCGGTAATAGCCATTTTATGCATCGACCATCGAACGACCGCCACTATGGGTACCTACTTACCTACTCTCGAACAAAATGTTAAGCAAATGTTATTTTGAAATGATAAGCAATGAATTTTACATCTACAGATATTTTTCACTGAGTAGTAAGTATTCTTCGTTATTTTGTTCTACAATTTAGGTATACAGCTGGTGATAAGAAAACTGTATAATTAGTAATTACCCATAGGTACCTACCTACTAATTGTTTCTTGCAACAGGTTGCATAGAATGTTTCCTGTAAGTACTTAGGTAGATATCGCAACAGGGGTTTTTCGGAAACAATCTACTTACCTATTGCAAAAGTGTCTAGCAAGATTTTGCAAAAATTTTACAAATATTGGAGTAAATACGACACATACTCCTATGTAGGTACTTAAATATATTATTTAAACAGTAGCGGTACCTACTCGGAAGCAATGTTCCATAACAGATACCTTTTTTTTTATCCACTACAAGTTAGCCCTTGACTGCGATCTCACCTGATGGTAAGTGATGATGCAGTCTAAGATGGTAGCGGGCTAACCTGTTAGGGGCATGGCAGTTATATTAAACCCGTACCCCATTGCCGTACCTACCCCTATTTCGGTTTCTAAACGGCATCGTACCAGAACGCTAAATCGCTTGGCGGCACGTCTTTGCCGGTAGGGTGGTAACTAGCCACTCCCGAAACCTCCCACCAAGCCTGACCAGGGAATATTCAGAAATTATAAATTTCCAAACCCTGCCGGGGATCGAAGCCGGGACCTCCGCACGTTAAGGCAACAGCGCTCAACACTGCGCCACGGAGGTCGTCAAAAATTGCTTATATACCTATAGTAATCTAAGCATAACTGTGAAAGAATTGGATTTGTAGCTTTTTTTAGTTTCTAAAGACATATTGTGTGACAGAAGGACAAACAGACAGCTCCGTGTTTTTCTTTCGAGCCCGAGCATACGCTTTTCCAGGTTGTGAAGAATCAAATTCTTCACAAAATAAACCCGGAAAACCACTTAAGATTGCATACTTTAGAAATACTTTAAATAGGTAATTCTACCTACATTAAAATTTGAGACAGTGCAGTTTGTGTACTTGGCAGAATATTTAATTTTTGGCGCAACATCAAAGTTTACAACGGACCATCAATCAACATTGCAAAACTGAAAGCGAAACTTTACACCTACTTTTACACTAATTCGATTTCAGTATCTTCTCTCTCTTTAATTTTCAAATAAAACTTAAGACTGAAACACACAGATAGCGCGACCGCCACGTGTCCAACACTACCTACTCTTAAAATTTGTAGGTCTATTACAAGCCGAATTTTGAGGCCTGACTTGAGAGAAAGTGGGGCAATGTAACGTTCAGACTAACGCAGGTACTCACTGGACATGGCTGTTTCGGTGAGTACCTGTTTCGGATAGGTCGCGAGGAGACGTCACCACAGTGTCACCATTGTGATGAAGACCAGGACTCTGCACAACACACGCTA
This sequence comes from Erebia epiphron, assembly GCA_963932025.1. NCBI lineage: Eukaryota > Metazoa > Arthropoda > Insecta > Lepidoptera > Nymphalidae > Erebia > Erebia epiphron. Next base: position 30,116,458 of record OZ009945.1, read on the forward strand.
GAAAACTGCTCTGCCTGGGACTATGAACGTAGTGTCCTAGTCAGTCACGTGGGGAGTGATCTCTCCCTGCCGGCTGTGGTACAGGCAATGCTGACAGAGGACACAGCATGGAAGGCAGTGGTCTCCTTCTGCGAAACCGTTATAGGTAAGAAGAAGGCTGCTGAGCGGATTCGCGAGCGAAACAATCCCGCTCGGAGACGTGGCCAACGAGGCGGTGACAGCCACCGCACGGATCCATCCATTAATCCGTCCGTCCGTCACTAGTCCCAGGCGAAGGGACCTCAGGCCCACGAGTCACGACCGATCTGGAGTGGGGGCTCCAGTCGATCAATATACCATCTTTATGGCCCTGGGAAGGCAGCTGTTTGTTGCAGCACAAGCAGCCGTGCTTGTGCTAGCAAAGCACGCGAAGTGACCGCAAAGGACCGCTTTGTTAGGGACGAGCCCAAGTGCCGCGCAAGAGAGGCTTCGATTGCGTTCATTTATGAGATCTCGGAGCCTCCCGACATGCGCTAAGGCTGGTCTCCGAGGGGGTTTTAGTGAGTAAGAATCTCACATAACCTGCTTCCACCCAAGAAGTCAGGTATCTTATGAAGATTTCCCCCTCGAAAAAAAAAAAAAGGTCTATTACAAGCAACAGTCAGTTCACGAGATCAATATACAGGCGCGTGGGGGGGAAATCAAGCAAGGAACATAAAAATACTTAAATTTCGTAACGAAACCCTCACCATGGGATATACGAGAAAAAATTCCATCCCCACTTTACGTACGTGTAACCTGGGTGTAACCCAAAAAAATTGGTTTTGCAAAATTTTTATCTTATCACTTTGTCGACGTGTTACAACCGGACGGACGGATATATGGCGAATGAATTAACTATAAGTATTCCTTGTTGAACCCTAAAAACAATATAACATCGAAACGGAAAAATGAACTGACAAAATCTAACAAGCCGAACATATCTATCGCCATTGACCAAATGTTTCATTTGGTCGGAAAACTCAAATATTTATCCGATTCAAAGTATCAAAGAGCATGAAATATGAATTTCATGTAGCAGCTGGGTAATGAAATAAGAGAAATTTTTATTTATAAGTATAATAAATCTAACAGAATAATGAGTAAGTTTACATTTTGATGTGGTGTTATCATAAATTCAAACGAATTTTAACGTACACCACAGTGCCGCAGACAATAGGCTTAATCATACAAACTGTAGAATTACAAATTATATTTTATAGACACAGCTATAAATACAATAGAAATGTACAGTACTATGTAAAAACCTTACCGCTACCAAAGACAATATATAAACCAGTATAATTAATCTATGCCGCTACACAGAGACCTATACCTCGTTGAGTGAGGTTACTAATAGTAAGTCACTTACTATAACGCTTTTTGGAAGAAAAGTGTCTTTATGCCTAGGGTTTACAAATTAACGTTTTTAGATTAACTCTACAGAACTCTACCCTAAAAATTATCTGTACGCTTAGCCTGAGTTTTACATTGCAAATTCGATTGACTTAGACGTTCGATCACATTAGCGTTAAAGTAAAATAAACCTTAACTGCATTGATTACGCATCTACTGCGCAATTTCAAAATAAACTTATCTATATATAGGTGTAAGGTACGGTTTCAGTACAAAATAATATACGAAAAGTAGGTAGGTATACAACGCAGACTGAAGTGCTTTATTTCGAGAGAAATACACCCGCGATGGGCGCAATCTGGGTTGGTTTAGAAATGCAATGCTCAGTTTGACCTATAGGTACCTAGGTACTCAGGTATGTTTAACGAAATGTAAAGCGTGTAATGATTTTCCAATAACAAGAAACTATGTAAATGTTTTCGTTAGAAGTAATGTATTCTTGTAAATTCAAAACGTAAATCATAACTTCATAAGTTATATCGTACCTAACGGTAAACGAAGAATATTATAATAATAATATAATAATTATAATAATAAGCTTCAGGTAGGTATAGCTTCTTATTCTGATGGTAGAGTTAAAACAAGACATACTTATTGGTACATATTTAAAAAACAAGAGTTTTGATTGAACATTGGTTTCTCTCATGGAGAAAAACATCTAAGTACTGCAACATTTTATGAGTTAAATCCCGGGCTGTTACCGTTTTTTTTTTGCCTCGCAAGCAACGTCAGTTCAATTACATTGAATTTGTATTTGCCATAGACTTATTATATTACTAGCGTATTTGCTTTAATTATTACACTGTACACTTTTTCCACTTTTTCTTAGCCAGTTCTTGATCTTGCAACATTTTATGTAAATTTTTTGTTATAATACAACAATAATTGTTAATTTCAAATAGTTACAAGATCTATGACCATGTAACACAAAATGATCGAAAATAAACGATTTATTTATTTTTAAACGTCAATAAAATATGAAACGTGATCAATTACGGTAACTGCATGATCTCGGAAAACTACCTAGTCTTAACTAGTTTGTTTTAGATAAGTATAGGTACCTACGTTATGGCGTTAAGTTATCACAATCACTTACCATACCTACTCGTACACATAAAAATTAGGTAAGTAGTATCTTTGTCATTCATCGTAACTTAAAACTTATGTTAGATACGATTCGTATGATGATTGGATAGTTGACGTAATGATATTGTTCCGATCGGCTTCGAATAGTATCTTCAGAAATAGTTCACATATTTCTAAGGATATTTTTAGATCACTAGAGGTCGATCTTCTAAGCACGTCATTGTCTTGTCTTTGGCAGTAGGTATTTACGCGATCTTCCTCGGTAGGTAGGTAACACTAAAATCATAAAATTATTTGAGGGTGGGTTGAGTGTATTTATTGGAGTTTTATTTATATAAACAAAATATTAGGTCATACCAAAAAAATAACAGACAACTATTCTCGTAGAGTTATAAGGATTGTGACAAAACAACGTTTGTTTTTCTCATAATAAGTTGGAAGTTGGTTTCCTAAATGTACTTGCAACGATAATATTTATGGTTTCAAATTTCAGTTTTGCGTATTAAACTGCAGGAAGAACCGTTAAAACAAATAATAAAATATAATTTCTCTAAATAAACGTATTCAACGTTGAGGGAGAGCAGTGGTAGAGTTCACAAGGTCGATTTTTTTGCAGATCCCTCGATTAATGTATAGGTACTCTTTCCAAATTCCAACGGTCTTCTAATCCATTCCACCCATCCATCTGTTCAAACATGTCTTTTCGTACCACTTGCTCAAAAAAGTGACATTCTATGCCACAAAAAGCGAACATAACAATAGTCATTTTTGATCTGTTAAAAACAGGGAAAGAAAATTGTACTGAATTTCATTCATCCTGGGGGAGAATGTGATTTAAATTTGGAATAGGTACTTACCGAAATTTATACTGAACTACATCTGTGTAATACACCATTGAGTTTGTATATATAAAACATTAACATCTTTTTGAGAAAGGAATACGCATTTATTATGCAGTTATGATTATTAAATAAAATTACGAAAACCGACGAGGCCGTATGAGCTTGATGCCTTTGCTTTTCCGACAAAAAAATATTAGTCTAGGAATTTGCCGCGTTTTTGTTTTCTTCAAATACATAAACGATAAGTTTATTTTAATTTATTTTTATAAATAAGTTAATGTTCTAAACAGTTCCTCAGACGCAAGAACAGAGAAATAGGTACTCAAATCAACTCATCAACAATAAATGTACCAAACAAAAATGTAACTCTCTTATCAATAATTGGACCAATGTTTCGAATATTAACTTTTACTTTTAATTGTCATTATTTTTAATAAATGCTTATCTCATATTATTATTGTGTTAATTTTTTCGCAAATGGTACGAAAAGTAGAGTATTTTCCTCGGTGATAAAGCTGTCTTAGTCTTGGGTGAACTTAAATCCCTCGCTACACTCAGGACTCGTCTTAAATCCCTCGCTTCGCTCGTGATTTAAGTTTTTAACCTCGGAGTAAACCTCGAGTCCTTCGTTACGCTCGCGATTTAAATCGTCACCCGCGACAGAAGACACTGCTTTATCCCCTTGGTTAATAATCTACTATTTTCATTTCGGGCGACTCTTGTCACATAATAAGTAATATTTAATAAATTATTCATTTACTAGATAATGGCCGCGACTTCATCCGCGTGGATAATTTTATTTTGATTCCCGGAGGAACTCCATAATTTTACGGTAGCCTATGTCCTCGGGATACAGCCTGTCTCTGTACCAAATTTCATCCAAATCGGTTGAAAAGATGGGCCGTGAAAGCGTAGCAGTCAGACAGACAGAGAGACGGACAGAAGCACAGGTCACAGGCAGACTTTCGCATTTATAATATTCGTAGGGATTTATTATGCTAATCCGATTTCGGATTCTACCAGTCTACTCAGTATTCAGTCATCTACAGTTGCGCTACATGCCTATCTATGCCTATGCGGCTCAAGATCTTTTACCTATTATGGAAAACATTGTGATTTGTGAGGGAATCCGCTTATTTCGCATAAATAATTGTAGGACATAATTTACCAAGTAGATACTAGCAGAGTGAACGTGCAGTACTAGGTAGTATCACCTATGTATATACCTACTATATTATATCTACCTATGTATTAGATGATGCCCGCGACTTCGTCCGCGTGGATTAATTTTTTTGATACCCGTGGGAACTCCTTAATATTCCGGGATAGAAAGTATCACATTATGTCCTTCCCCGGGATATAACCTGTTTACCTCTGTGCGGACAAGTGCAAATTCACTCAAGTAGACTCAGAGACCTTCGCTTCGCTCGGTCAATAAAAGGGTATATACAAAAATCTAGAATTCTAGATGTTTGATCGCCACTCGACTTACGAAAGTATTTAACAAGTTCATATTACCTACCTATAGATTTAAAACAATCTTGTTGTTGTTGTCGGTGGTATGGAACTCTTGGAGTCGACTCACCAGCCGGCGATATATGGCCAGTTTTTTTCACGGTACCAATGAGAGTAAAAAATATTGGGGTATCATAGGTAGTTTTACACAATTTATATTATACATTCGCTTCGCAGTTATTTAACAGTATCAAAAGTAAATATAAGGTAGACAAGTCTACCTAATATAAGTGTATGCTTATAAGATTGATTGGGATCACCGAGTAGATTGGGATCCAGAAAAGTAAAGCTTGTAAGTAGGTAGGTACCTGTCTACTTTCAAAAATAAAACATTTCACAGCGTCTACAATAGTTAACAACTTTTTCTAAGGAGTTATTACTTTCCGAAACAAGCTGAAAAGCTCAACTTGGTTCAACCAGTTTCGGTTGCATTGTTACCTCGATTACATAGTAGCACACACATACCGCTTTTGCCGACCGATGGTGCGCCTATCACGGCCACTTTCACTTCGGACAACGATGACTTCTTCCGTCTTATACCTCGCGATGTCATTTTCCCATAAGCATTATCTACCCGTCGCCGCGGAAAACACTCCGAATGCTCGGCGAACTGCGTTTGACGCGTGGTTCGGCGCCTCGCTCGATGAGAACTCCGCTCCCGCCTACCAGCTAAAAATATATGAAGCGACACTGCTCTGACACCGGCTCCCGTGTTAATGGGTCAAGATCTGGCCAAGATCATGCAAATAGGCATGTTTACGTCGCATCGAGCTTCCTGACGCTTAACACCACGTGTTCGTGGCGACAGGCCAACCCCGTACGTGGCTCTTGACTTTTACATACCTACCTACCATTTTTACCCGACAGCGGAAGGATATGTAGAGTTTAACAGTTCCCAGCTTCGGATGGGTCTTTTATCTACTTAGTACCTAGTAGCTACGTTCGAATATGTACATAATAGGTAGTTATTAGTTGTTCTGACACTTTGTTAAAAACAATACAAATTAGGTTCTATCCTGGATACCTACCTAATTTATTTATTGTCAGTGTGAAATTATTGCCATCAACTACCGAGAACTATCAACTCCTCTCAGAATGAGGTTTTAGGCCATAGTCCAACCTGTTCGCCAATTGCAGACTTCACACAGTACCTTTGAAAAAATTATGGAGAACTCTCAGGCATGCAGGTTTGCTCAAGATGCTTGAACGCTGAAGGAAAGCGTCTTGACTTCTTGAGAAGAGAACCATATAATAGTGAATTGCTTAAAACGCGATAACTCCGGAAGCTTTGAAGTGCGTGCTTGAGGATCAAACCCCGACTAGAAAGTTGATCACGGTTTTTGATATCCTAAGGGTTAAAAAATTTTGAAGTTTGAATTTTTCGTCAACTATATACCTACTAACTAAGCAGAATCGGAATACTTGGTGTGGTGCCAACTTACGTTTTACAGGTACAATTAAATGCCTGAAGTGTTAAAAGAATGCCATTACTATAGCGGATACTGGCTACATTGAGTATATCGGTATACCTACCTACCATCTACGTAAATGTGTGGGCGGATGGAATCCAAGACTGCTACTTCCTTGTCTACTTTTATTATTGTCCCATTTAAGATCTCTCTCTCTCTCTCTCTCTCTCCGCGTTGTACCTATTCCTCATTGATGAGGGTCTGACTCCTTTCCATTGATCACATAATCAATGGGGTTTTCTTGGGATTATAATGTAAAATTTAAGACCTAAGTTCTACTCATTTAGATTTTATGGTATCACTACCGGATACTATACATGCGAAAGTGTGTTTGTTTGTTGACTTGTCCTTAAATCACGCTGCGATAAAGGAACATACCAACAAATCTTTTGCGCGGACAGTTAGTGTCATAACTAAAGGTTACTTTAATGCTGAGTTCCCACGGATCTTTAAAAATCAAGTCGCGGGTAGAAAAAATATAACGAGAATTTTGTACAAGCTAACCATGAAATTGTAAATGGTTCGATTTGGATTTTGGTTGCAAATAAAAGACGATTTTTTTTATGTTGGCATCAGCCCAAGTCAGACAGTTTTTGAGGTCATTACAAAGCGCTGATCATGTCTTTGTATATCGAGGCTTCAGATTACGTTTTTGACTCGAGAACAAAATGCATCTGCATGTACCTACTCACCCGGGATGCATGCTATCTTATCTTTGTAATGGATTGGCCGTGAAAAGGTAGCAGACAGACACACTTTCTCATTTATAATAATATAATACTAGACTTCATCCACACGGATGTATGTTTATTGATTCCCCCGGGAACTCAACTTTCCAGGATAAAATGTAGGTAGTGTTATTGTTAATGTGTTAATTCAGGGTGTAAGCTGTCTCAGCCAGATCAGTTTAGTAATTGACTCAGTGTGTCGTGAAGGAGTGACAAACATCGAAACATCCAAACTTTCACTTTATAATATTAGCAAGATTAGAACGGATTAGGCTAGAATGTAATTCCTAAAGGTAGTAGTAAAATTTTTTTTTACGCTTTATTATTATTTATTTATTTAAAAAAGAATTTGAACTGAATATATACATTTCCATTACCACACTTTTCAGAAACAAAAAGTAGGTATCACTTCAAACTTTATATACATATCTAATATATTATGAAGTAGACATATTATGTAATTTTATTATAGCTTAAAGGAACAAAACGAAATTATATAGATTTTTTTAAGGACGCACTATGGTATTTGCCGCAGGCAGTTTTTGATAATACACAAAATATTTATGATATACCTAATAGGCATGGATCTAGGAATTAAAAAGTCACCTATGCTTCAGTCAAAGTTTTAACAGTCAAAATCTACAAGTGCGTTTGATCCCAGTGCATTCTTGAATTAATAAGTAAACAACCAATTATTTATTATTTAAGTAAATATGTAATCTTGAATCCTATATCACTAAAATAGCTAAATAGTTATACTGATATTACTTAAATTATAATTAATATTGGATCCGAACAAACGCAATCACTAATCACAAACTATTGTACTAATACATTCGGAAATCTGAATCGGATCGGAAGCGGTTATGATGAAGTTCACATTCGACATTAAATCCAAAATATTAAATACAAAGATAACTATATACTTAGCCTTAAAGATAAAACTTAGATTTAACATAAAATTAACACCTAACGTAATCCAAAAGACGCAACATATTGCCATTGCCGGTGCATTTTATACAATCAATAGTGCAGGTCCTTGCGCGAAGGTTTCTTCGTAAAAAATTAAGATAATTACAAATTTATTTTTTCTCTAAACTCCAATATTGTGAATATTAATTATTAACCCGTTTGAGAAAAGTTGATATTAATTGTTATTGTTTTAAATTTTATATTTATCTAAGAGTTTGGGAGTTGGGAGTTGTTGGTCGCGATATGACTGCCTTATTGTTAGAAATGATAGTAACAGTCCTTATAGCTTGATCGGAATATCAGCTGCTGTAAATCTAATATCACAGCTGAGAAAGAAAGAGAAAGAAGCACACGCCCGAACAGTTATTCTAATCAAGCTATATTTTGAAGACTATTAAGTGCTCTCTTTACTGGACATAATATGTAAAAAAATGAATAATGACGAAATAGCGCCCGTACCTCTGCGTACATTATGAAAGAGCTTGATCAGAATATCAGCTGTTGTAAATCCAATATGACTACAGCTGAGAAAGAAAGAGAAAGAAGCACACGCCCCAGCTGTCATTCTAATCAAGCTATATTTTGAAGACTATTAAATGCTCTCTTTACTGGACATAATATGTAAAAATATGAATGTCGAAATAGCGCCCGGCCCTCTGCGTACATTATGAAAGAGCACTTTAGAGTTTTGAGGCTCCAACAGCCCCCCCTCCAAAAGCTTAAATTATTTACAATCTTGGACCATTCATCTCACTATACAATATAAGAAGGTATGGTGCTTATTAAGTCGCACACAATCTCTAAACCAAATTAACAGATCTAAAATTAATAGGTCCTTTACACATTGCAACTAATTCTGTTGTACACAATCGCTTAGCTAAAATGACAGCTATAAATGTAATGTATTCCTTTCGCAATGATCACAATATAGCTCATAATACAAAAAAAAAAATGGAGTAAATTTAAAGAACTAAATAAAACACATTAAAAATAATAATTAGTTCATCAGTTTTTAGATTTAAATTGAGGGGAAAACGTGTTTATGGAACTAATACCATCGCCGAGAAGTGGGTTGTCAGGCATAGGGCTCAAACACATCGGAGGGCAACGTCTTCCGGCTTAGAATAACGTTGGGATGAGTGGGAACTAGTCTGTCCGCCGATAAATGGGGTACCTAATCTTCGCCGGCGAAGACGCGTTCCGTCCACACAAAGTTGTTTTCTATGCAGATGTCCATTCGACACTACGCAAGGATGCGCATGCAATGCATCACCATATTATGAAAAAAAAAACAAGCTTGGAATGGACAAAAGCTGAATCGAGCTGAAGAAGAACAATTGGTCCCTAGACAGAGTTGATATAACTTAATTTTTTCTTTTTCTGAGATCGAAATATGTAAGGTTTCGGTTACAGTAAAAGACTACAAAAACAAAGGGGATACAATAATAATCGGCACAGCCAAAGGTTAAAACGGCATGCTGAAAGTAGATAGATTAATGAAAGTAATTGGAGGTGGCGTTAAAAACGGGCATCCTTAATAGCTATTTATGCAACTGTATCGTAATGAGGGTCATTTTAATTCGAGTGCTGTTTTTTGATACGAGGCTTGCCGAGTATCAAAATAGGGTAGTACGAGAATTAAAATGACTAATTACGTACTACTAGTTGCATACAAGATTTTATCTACGACAAGGACGTCTTTATAATTTTTTACTTTATAAATTAATAAAAACCAAAAGTGCCAGAACCCAGAGCCGCTAAGCTATAGGTATCCTATTTATGAAGATAACCATATCGATACAGCTACGACTCATAACGATACAGCTCCCATACAACGAACTGTATCGTTATGAGAAGCAAACACGAAAGAGGGTTCAATTCGATATAGTTGTCAAATTCGAAATTGGAACTTTTCGATGCTGGAGTAGATAAAAGTCATTTCGACACAACCAATCAAGTCTAAAATGATAAATAAAGAGATAGAGAGATAGATAGTAATAAAAGAAAATTAATTTTGGGTACAGTGGCAGCCGCAGTTTTACAGCACCGCAATTCACCAAACAGTTTCTACTGATTCTAAGAAACACGACGATTTTGACGAACTCCCTGGCGGAGTGATGAGCGCTGTTGTCTTAACGTGCGGAGATCCCGGGTTCGATCCCCGGCAGGGTAATTTGGGAATTTATAATTTCTGAATTTTCCCTGGTCTGGCCTGGTGCGAGGCTTCGGCCGTGGCTAGTTACCACTCTACCGGCAAAGATCGATATGTTTAAAATACTCTGAATTATTGGGCCACCCACCTTGTGCTTTTGTGGTCAAATATAACTTTCGCGGTAACCTTATTAGGCTTAGGAATTTGATGGCATTTCTAATAATAATATTCTTTATTAAATGGTACAAACCAAATACAATAAATATGAACGATAAGTATAGCTACTAAGTCATATCTATGTCAACAGCGGGTCCCTAATAATGATTACAATAGTTAAATTGACGCTCTATTATTTTATAATTAAATTAGCATTAACACGTATTAATTCTAAGTTCTATTCGATCAGTCTGAACTATCTTGCATAAGTGGTTGCATGTCTTCTCTCCGTTTCTCTCGGTTCGTTAGGCCGTCCAGCACGCCTATGTCCGACAATCTGCAATTATTAAAATCGATTTTCATTACTTGACTAAAATGGACAAAACCCTTTGAGTTAGTGTATAGTGACTAGCAAAGACAATATATAAACCAGTATAAGACTGTTCACTTCATACATTCAATCAAAGCTCGCTAAATGCGCATTAAAGTCGCCGGTACCTTGTAGTTCTTCGCACAATCTGAGATGGCGTAACTGTGCAAGCTGTTATTTAAAATTAGTTGAAGTAAATGTGCTATTTGCTTAAGTGTTTTTATCAAATTTGTATTTTGATAATTTTATATAAATAATTAATACAAATTGAACCAAGAAATTACGATATTTCACCGATTTTACTATAATCATATAAAGAGCGAGCCTGGTAGCGCCATCTAACGATAGTATTAACCTAGAAAAAAATGTATAAGGGAGTTAGCAATCTATACTTGGTATTTAATCTATAGTGACTAGTGATAGTAAAGTGCTGCCTAAAAGAACACATGAACAAAGTGTCTATTTGTAACAAGAAAGACATAGATACGTCATTGGACATTTCTTAGTACATAAGTTAATGATAAGCTTAGGTTAAAGAAAAATTACTTATTAGGCAAATAGTTTGGCTAGATTGTAATTATATTGAGCACCCTTCATTGGTACTCAATAATAGAAAAAAAACTTTACCATTCACACGTGCCACGGACGCCGTGAAATATTATTGCGGATATCAAAGTTGCAGATTTTTGACTTACGACAATGTAGCCAATTCTGTATTTAAACACAATCTATCTCTAAACTAAAACTAAACTAACAGCTTTAAATCTTGTTCTGTCCCTTTCCGCGGGAAGTATTATGGAAGGGTTAGCAATATTTTTAATGCTGTCATTTTAGTTTAGTTTAGAGATTGTGCACTACAAAATCAGCCCCGCCGTCTTACTATCACCTCTAACGACAATAGGGCTGAATGTGTAGTGCTATTGAATTTGTAGTGCTGTAGTGCTATTCGTTGAAGACACGCACTCATTGAAGATCTTTGTCTTCATGCTTTGCGGTATCGACGAATCGAAGACCTGACGTAGCTTTGAAAATGCTGCCAAGCCCAACTGAATTCTTCTTTCAGCCTCCTTGTCGAAGTTGTTTCTACCGAGTTGTATAATCTGGCCAAGGTAGTTGAATTCCTGACAGTACTGATTCCTGAGTTGTATGACATTTCCGACGTTAACAGGCCTTGAGATAACGTGCTCGTTTATCATCACTTTTATTTTGTCCATGTTCATCAGAAGACCCACTCGTCTGGAAGAACGGTTAAGCTCGGCTAGCATTTCTTCAAGATCAGCGATCGGAAATTCGGTGGGGAGGACATTATTATTATAAAGCACTGGGTTGGCTTGCATGTCAACTCCAAGTATCATAAGAGGTACTTAATTAAGTGTGAATTGTTTTTATTACTAACATAGTTTTAAGATATTTTGTTACTAACACTGTATGAATCCTAGATCTGAAATAAAGCTTTATTTATTTATTATTATTATAACTTACACTTTAGCTTCGTCGTCGTCCAATTGTGTAGGGGTGAAGTAAGGGTTGGCGGCCGCGGGGCGGAACTTGTAGCCGGTTGTTACGAAAAATACTAATGTGGCGAGTTCACGGAACATCTCGTCGACCCACGTGTATTGGAAGGGCACTGTGTTCTGAAAAACAGACAAAAAATTGGGTATTTGACCTCGTAACTATTCAAATATTTTTTTTTATAAAATAAAATATAAAATAAAGCCTTATTCATTTATTATTATTAATTTTTTTTTATAGTGATTATTAAATAGAGGAACCCCCATAACTCGTAATTATCCACGTCCCCTGATAGTTTTATGTTGAATAACCATTTTAAGCAATCGATTAAAGTAAAAAAGTACGTCGAACTTTAATGCGACACATATCAGCATCCCACACTTAGGACGCGTTTTGACGTTTGAAAAAAAAGTTGCTGATTTGATTTTCCGGGATAAAGAGTAGCCTATGTGTTATTCCGGACTATAATCTATCTCTGTGCCCAATATCATCCAGATCTAATACAGCCGCTCTGACGTGATTGAGTAACAAACATCCATACAAACTTTCGCATTTGTATTATTAGTATAGATTTAAATACTAGAAACACTGGGGAAATACAGAACCATCAGAAGTGTCTCAGTCGGGGATACACGACCATTAAAACTGCCTTAGCCGCGTTGAGCATTTTTTGGTAGGGGGTAAACTTGTAGATTCGCGTCACCGACATATGCTCGCGAACACCGACATGCTCGCGTTGTTAAGAAGACATAAGGTCTTAAATATAAATATCATCATCATCATCATCACTACAGCCTATTAACGTCCCACTGCTGGGCACAGGCCTCCACTCTCATAGGAGAGCGGGAATTAGAGCTTAGACCCACCACGCTGCTCCAATGCGGGTTGGCGGGCTTTAACGACTATTATCATGTTAGTGATAATAACCGGGACCGACGGCTTAACGTGCTCTCCGAGGCACGGGGGTGAAACACCGCCAACTTCCAACTCCGGGCTGGCACTGAGAATTTCTTAATTGAAAAACCCAATACCTAACTTTTTATGCCCGACCGGGAATCGAACCCAGGACCTCGTGATCCGCAGTCGACTATGCTAACCACTAGACCAACGAGGCAGTCGAGGCAATATAAATATACTACATTCGTAATTAATCTTTTTCTTTACATTCGTAATTAGTCTTAAGGTTTATATTTTTTTTTTTTTAAATTTAATTATCATAATATGTAATAGTGGCCGTGAAATAATGAAATTGCAAAACATGGCGATCATTAGTAGGTTACCTCTAAGATTGTAACGATGAACCTCGTAAAGTATATGTAACAGAGGATCATGACGTAGAAATGTCGGAACAATTTCAGTTTGCGGAGATTGACCGCTGCCTTTCCGTCGGTCGTTGACGAATCTTCCAAGTGATGTATCGACCTGCGAACAAGCGATATAACGTTAAAAGGATAAAATATCAATCACATGCTTCGATACGACATGCAGCTTTTTAAATTTCGACCACTAAAGTGCCATACTCATCATCGGCGCTATAGCCCTCTCCATCTGTCTCTGTCCTTTGCTTAACGTGGCCATCCCATTGAAATTTAGCGATTTTCAATCGCAGGCACAGGGTACGGGCACGGGTCAGGTTGGATTCTTCGCGTGAGACGCGCTGTTCGTTGTCCTCACACAGGGCGTGGGTTGATGAGAATTAAGTAAAAACCTGCTATATCGTTCTTCAACAAATGTTAAATCCTTTGATGCATTGCATCACCACCTCGCGAACGCACTCATACTCATCACACGATAGGAAACATGATCGCGCCGCAACACAACATGTCCACTAGAATGAACAGGAACCGCCACGCGTTGCGCTCGGCGGCGCCTTCCTCGCTGTCCGCTATTAAGACCTCCGCCTCGTTAGCTCCCCCCACAATACCACACGTTGTGTTGACACTCGCGAACACACTCATGCTCACCACACGACAGGGAACATGATCGCGCCGCAACACAGCATGTCCACTAGAATGAACAGGAACCGCCACGCGTTGCGCTCGGCGGCGCCTTCCTCGCTCTCCGCTATTAAGATCTCCGCCTCGTTAGCTCCCCCCACAATACCACACGTTGTGTTGACACTCGCGAACACACTCATACTCACCACACGACAGGGAACATGATCGCGCCGCAACACAGCATGTTCACTAGAATGAACAGGAACCGCCACGCGTTGCGCTCGGCGGCGCCTTCCTCGCTCTTCGCTATTAAGATCTCCGCCTCGTTAGCTCCCCCCACAATACCACACGTTGTGTTGACACTCGCGAACACACTCATACTCACCACACGACAGGGAACATGATCGCGCCGCAACACAGCATGTCCACTAGAATGAACAGGAACCGCCACGCGTTGCGCTCGGCGGCGCCTTCCTCGCTCTCCGCTATTAAGATCTCCGCCTCGTTAGCTCCCCCCACAATACCACACGTTGTGTTGACACTCGCGAACACACTCATACTCACCACACGACAGGGAACATGATCGCGCCGCAACACAGCATGTTCACTAGAATGAACAGGAACCGCCACGCGTTGCGCTCGGCGGCGCCTTCCTCGCTCTTCGCTATTAAGATCTCCGCCTCGTTAGCTCCCCCCACAATACCACACGTTGTGTTGACACTCGCGAACACACTCATACTCACCACACGACAGGGAACATGATCGCGCCGCAACACAGCATGTCCACTAGAATGAACAGGAACCGCCACGCGTTGCGCTCGGCGGCGCCTTCCTCGCTCTCCGCTATTAAGATCTCCGCCTCGTTAGCTCCCCCCACAATACCACACGTTGTGTTGACACTCGCGAACACACTCATACTCACCACACGACAGGGAACATGATCGCGCCGCAACACAGCATGCCCACTAGAATGAACAGGAACCGCCACGCGTTGCGCTCGGCGGCGCCTTCCTCGCTCTCCGCTATTAAGATCTCCGCCTCGTTAGCTCCCCCCAGAATACCACACGTTGTGTTGACACTCGCGAACACACTCATACTCACCACACGACAGGGAACATGATCGCGCCGCAACACAGCATGTCCACTAGAATGAACAGGAACCGCCACGCGTTGCGCTCGGCGGCGCCTTCCTCGCTCTCCGCTATTATGATCTCCGCCACGTTAGCTCCCCCCACAATACCACACGTTGTGTTGACACTCGCGAATGCCCTCATACTCACCACACGACAGGGAACATGATCGCGCCGCATCACAGCATGTCCACCAGAATGAACAGGAACCGCCACGCGTTGCGCTCGGCGGCGCCTTCCTCGCTCTCCGCTATTAAGATCTCCGCCTCGTTAGCTCCCCCCACAATACCACACGTTGTGTTGACACTCGCGAACACACTCATACTCACCACACGACAGGGAACATGATCGCGCCGCAACACAGCATGTCCACTAGAATGAACAGGAACCGCCACGCGTTGCGCTCGGCGGCGCCTTCCTCGCTCTCCGCTATTAAGATCTCCGCCTCGTTAGCTCCCCCCACAATACCACACGTTGTGTTGACACTCGCGAACACACTCATACTCACCACACGACTGGGAACATGATCGCGCCGCAACACAGCATGTCCACTAGAATGAACAGGAACCGCCACGCGTTGTGTTCGGCGGCGCCTTCCTCGCTCTCCGCTATTATGATCTCCGCCACGTTAGCTACCACCTATAATATCAAATGTTAGGGTCAGTACAAACTCGTTACCTAATACTACTACGTACTACGTACCTACGTTCACGATGTTCTATGAAATCTAACTTGCAAGTTCTTTTTGTTAATCAAGACTAGCTGTTGCCCCCGATTTCTTCAGGATGTAGGTTAGGCTAAGAATCCTCTCTAAAAATGTAACTACATCAATTTTGCATTTATTATATTACTAGATAATGCCCGCGACTTCGTCCACGTGGATTTTCTAATTCCCGCAAGAACTCCTTAATTTTCCGGGATAACTAATAGCCTATGTCTTTCCCCGGGATGCAACCAACCTCTGTACCAAATTTAATCAAAATCGGTTGAAAGGATGAGTCGGAAAAGCGTAGCAGACAGACAGACACACTTTCGCATTTATAATATTAGTATGGAAGTTTGGACTATTGCGTTTGACGACAATTGTATGAAGTAAAATAAAAACTGGAGTTAGATAATAATATGTATGTGACTAAAGCAATGATATTTAAATATCTTGCACTGGTGTACTTCATAGATTTAAAAAAACAATCACTAACCTGCAACGGTATAACGATCATGAATATCTTCTTGTCGCGGTCTGCAAGTATGTGTTTAATAAAATTCCAGCCGGTGCCGACCAGTACAATCGTTACGAACAACACAGCTCCTTTTAATCTGAAATATTACCAATTATTGTACACGATGTGTTTGTCTCACAATTAATGACGTCAAAATATTGCTTTTTGTATCGAATACTTACAAATGCGTGATGTAGTAAAGGATAGCCCAAGCAGTGACGTGTTCCCCTCTAGTTTGTATGAAATGGTAGTTGATTCCATGAAAGGCTAAAGAGATCGCTTTCAGATACACAAGCACACACATGATATAGTGGATTCTGTACACTTTGTGCTTGCTTATCTTGAGGATCAAGGTCCACAAGCCAGCGCTTAGGAAAAATGTTAAAGACATCATGCTATATAACGCCGGGAGCGGCATTTCGCCCGCTGATAGAAAGTTGTTCTTGTTGCTTTCGTAGATTTCAATCTGCGAGACAACCAACAAAATACATGATAGCCCCTAAAAATTAATTGCCACAACCACTACCGCCCATTAACGTCCCACTGCCGGGCACAGGCCTCCACTCTCATGAGAGAGAGGGAATTAGAGCTTAGATCCACAACGCTGCTCCAATGCGGGTTGGCGGGCTTTAACGACTATTATCATGTTAATGATAATAACCGGGACCGACGGCTTAATGTGCTCTCCGAGGCACGAGGGTACAACACCGCCAACTTGCTCACTCCGGGCTAGTACTGAGAATTTCTAGTCAGAAA
This sequence comes from Erebia epiphron, assembly GCA_963932025.1. Classification (NCBI taxonomy): domain Eukaryota; kingdom Metazoa; phylum Arthropoda; class Insecta; order Lepidoptera; family Nymphalidae; genus Erebia; species Erebia epiphron. Next base: position 30,133,737 of record OZ009945.1, read on the forward strand.
AACCCAATACTTAATTATGGCCCGACCCGGGACTCGAACCCGGGACCTCGACGGCCGCAGTCAAACATGCTAACCACTAGACCAACGAGGCATTTAAAACATATTATTATTTAGTAGAAAAATCCCTTGGGGATTCTTGTAATATCCGAGATTGAAAATACCCTATGTTACTTTCTAGGTTTTTAGCTATTTCCATACAAAAATAATGTCGCTCCATCGAATCGATAATGAAGGACAAATTAAAAACACAAGTTGGCTTTTATAATAGGGGTAGTGAATCGTTTTATCGATTTTTCTTGTATTTTACATGTTTTGTATAAAATTTCTAAAACATTAAAACAGATATAATAAGCATACTACACAACGAATACATAATTTTTTATTGCAAGCAGGTGTCTGTAAATACTTGAGGTTACAAGGCTTACCACTGCATTAATAGGTATTGGAGGGCCACCTTCTTGTGGGCAGCTGTGGAAATACAGATTGTAGAGGCCCTCTTCTTTATCTGATGCCACATACATGGCAAACTGGAAAATAAATAACACATATTAATTACAGTGAAGATATAGTAACTAGTAGTCTGTCAGGTGTAAGGTGCAATATCTCAGTATCTACTCGAAAATCGCACCCGCAAACATAGATTTTCAAGATTCAAGGTTCAATGTTTATTAATTCAAATGAGGTATGCTGTACACTTTTTGAACGTCGAATAAGTATTAAACGTGATGGTAATAATCAATCACGGTATCTTAAAACGAAAGCTAAGAGGATACGTCCTTTTGTTTTTTGAAATATCATCATATTTAAAAGACTTCTAAATTACTTCTTTTTAAGCGGATTAAAAATACCATTATGATATCATCTATCAATCTGTATAAAGATAAAAATAATTTTTAAGTGAAACTCACACTTGTATTATAATAATCGAAACCTTTGTACGTTTTCTTGTTGATTTTCAATATTGCATCAGAGCAATGTTTTTCTGATACTTCACTGACTTTTGCTGCAAACATAAAACAACTAAAATATAGATTTATTTTCTGTATAAAATATTAAATAGGTAACTGTATACTTTAAAATTAGCTTGTAGTTCATATTTTTTAAGATATCAAAATCAGCCTCACCACAAAAACTTAATTTAAAAAAAACCGGCCAAGTGCAAGTCGGACTCGCGCGCCGAGGGTTCCGTACAAACCTGCAGTAAGTTTTAAATTATTAAAAATATTTTTATTTTAAATATTTGAGTTGATTGAATGAAAGGTAAATTGCGGTTTACGATTTATGACGTATTAAAAAAAAACTACTTACGAGTACTAGATCTCGTTCAAACCAATTTTCGGTGGAAGTTTGCATGGTAATGTACATCATATATTTTTTTTAGTTTTATCATTCTCTTATTTTAGAAGTTACAAGGGGGGGGACACACATTTTACCACTTTGGAAGTGTCTCTCGCGCAAACTATTCACTTTAGAAAAAAAATGATATTACAAACCTCAATATCATTTTTGAAGACCTATCCGTAGATACCCCACGAACACACGTATGGGTTAGATGAAAAAAAAATTTTTGAGTTTCAGTTCTAAGTATGGGGAACCCCCAAAATTTATTGTTTTTTTTTCTATTTTTGTAAGAAAATCTTAATGCGGTTCACAGAATACATCTCCTTACCAAGTTTCAACAGTATAGTTCTTATAGTTTCGGAAAAAGTGGCTGTGACATACGGACGGACAGACAGACAGGCAGACATGACGAATCTATAAGAGTTCCGTTTTTGCCAAATTTGGCTACGGAACCCTAAAAAGGGATAACACATATTAAATTAAAAATCAACTTTTTAGAATCAATACTACGTAGATCCTGCATGTTTATCAAATTCGCCACTCGCACAAAAAAATGTGTCCACTTGACTGAATCTCTATTTTGTGGGACATTACTGCTCTAGTTTGCCAATTCCGTGGTTTAAAATAATGGTTTTGGCCATTATTCAAAGCTACTTACCATCTGCAGATTTATCCCAGTTTATCATTGACTTATTCGGGAATAGGTTCAACGCTAAGATTTCTCCTGTACACGTTATGTTCATTCTGTAATAGTCAAAATAATAACATGTCTTATTTCCTAAAAAAAGTAAAAATCACACGCTTTTATTGATATTAAATACCTAAGACATTTGGACCTTATACAGTTTTAATTTCAACTGACTGATTTCTTTTGACTGCCTCGTTGGTCTAGTGGTTAGCATAGTCGACTGCGGATCACGAGGTCCTGGGTTCGATTCCCGGTCGGGCATAAAAGTTAGGTATTGGGTTTTTCAATTAAGAAATTCTGAGTGCCAGCCCGGAGTTGGAAGTTGGCGGTGTTTCACCCCCGTGCCTCGGAGAGCACGTTAAGCCGTCGGTCCCGGTTATTATCACTAACATGATAATAGTCGTTAAAGTCCGCCAACCCGCATTGGAGCAGCGTGGTGGGTCTAAGCTCTAATTCCCACTCTCCTATGAGAGTGGAGGCCTGTGCCCAGCAGTGGGACGTAAATAGACTGTAGTGACTCTAATAGGACAGCACGAAGCTGAAATTTGGAATGGAGATAGCATCATCATAAGCTTATGACTTGAATTAATACATAGTTTTCATTTTGTGTCGGAAAACTAATATAAAAAGAGTTGCCGCGGGAATAAAAAAAAACACGGGCAGCATCTAGTTGAACTATAAAATTAAGGACACATCCATGGCTATCCATGACTAGCAGAACGAAAACATATCTTTCAACTATTAGTGATTGATGGTGAAATCATATCACAACAACTGCCAAGCGCAATTATTTGTCAATGCAATTCCAGAACGTTGAAACCCCGTTTGATCATTTTTGATGCAATTATAAATGACTGAGTATAAAATCGCAAAAATAAAGTGTTTAAAAATTCGCGATGCAAATGCACTTTTTATTATTTTTAAAACTTTATGTGGCTAATTCTGTTGCACACAATCTCTATACTAAAAATATGGCTTTCTCTTTCATAATACTCCCTGCAGAAAGGGATAGCACTAGACTTAGAGCTACCATTTCACTTTAGTTTAGAGTTGAGATTGTTTTAAACAGAATTAGTCACATTTTTCTTCTCTGTAAGAATGGCATTCCACTATTCATTGACTATTCAAAAGCACGCCAAGTCAAGCCAAGTCAACTTGAATAAAAAAGATTTGAATTTGAAATTTAATTCCTATGCACATAATAAAATGATCATTTAAATGAATATGTACTACATACAAAATTGACATCACATTAATTCCAACACAAGCAAAAATTAAGTAAGAAACAATTGAATAAACAGCAAAATTAAACAAGCACACAGTTATTATTTAGGATTTCCTCTAAACAATATGTATTTCCATATCCTTAGAGGTCATACAGAATAGACATCAGTACAATTTTACTCCAGCAGAACGGAATAGACAAACTAAGGTTGCATGTATGGATTCATAGTTATATTCAAAGTAATATTGAAACAAAACGTATTTTACAATACATTTGATAGTGAAGTGCGTCTTACTTTACCTATATTAAAACTATGCCAAGCCGTGTGGTAATATTCATTTTTGCAGTGTCGTAACATAATGGCTGCCATACAAACAAACAGCTGTTTAGATACCACCATTTTTGTCAAGGTATTTTAATCTATTCTATCTATATTAAATGATGTAATAATAACTACTGGCTGACACATTTACAAGAATGGAATCTTGCACTTGCAATAGAACTTAATATTTCCTAGGTCTTTAAAATACATGTGTTTGTCATTTTTTAGTTATTTTTAATGGATGTCATTTCCTCACATGCCGTTTTAACCCAAAAAATTAAAGTTAGCCCATCAAGTGTAATTTTCATCATGCTGCACTAACAGCCTCTTACATAAAATAATGCTATAATATACTATGTTAAGAATACACTTTCCCTGATAGTCTGCACTTGAATAGTCTTTTATCTTTATTTCTACAAATTAATGTATAAACAAATATTATAAGCCCAGTCATAAAATAGTGATAACAACTAAGTACAATAAAAATTGTCGCAATGCTGTTTTAAAAACAAATTACAAACAAAAAAATTGGAATGAGCAAACCACTGTACTTGTACTTTCAACACTTCTTTACCAGATGATACCTGCAACTACATCTGCATGGATTAAGGTTTTTTTTATACCTGTAAACTCTTACATTTTTCTAGAAAAAAAGTAGCCTATGGTCCTTCCTTGGGATACAACCTAGCTCTGTACCAAATATAACAAGTTTTAATAACAAAATATATCAACCAAATGTTATTCAGCAATTTATTAAATAATTATGTGATAAATACCTTAAATTTTTTAAATCCATCTTCAGGAAAACAATGCCATGGTGTGTTCTGTTCTTTTCAACCCCTTTCAGAATGCATGTGTCAGAATGAGCTTCCAAGTAAGGGTTAATAGCATCATTTATTGTACGGTCAAGTGTAAAGCCATACTGGAACATAAAGCAGATTAGGGTTAGGCGATTTTAGGCCACACAACATAAAATGCTTGCTGAATGCTTTGCAAATGAGCATTTTGTTTATTTCCGACATATGTATTTGTGATTCATTTTTCTTAATTTGAACTCTTGAACAAAGGAAATTGAGTGACTAGTAACTGCAACATTGGCACAAAGGGAGTAGTCAGCTCTCAATTCCTTATGGTGCATTATAGTACCATTCTTCCACACTCCACCAAAGTCACAATAATTATTTGTCTTTATTACTTCACAAACTGATAGACAAATGGACGGAATGGTGGCCGCCTTATCTACTCAGCTGGAACCTTGGCAAAGCAAATATCGTCATCGTCAACCAATAGATGCCTTCTTCTGGACATAAGGTTCTAGGCCTGCCAACTCTAGAAGTTAACTCCTTGTCCTTACTAATAATATATGTATACTAAGAGGAGACTAAGGGACCTAAGGGTCATCATATTACCTCTCCATAGACAGGGCCAGATGGTAATTTGAAATTATTTACTTGGACATCCAGAACACCCCCTTTTAAGAATCCAAATGTGGTAAGATCAACATAGTGTCGCTCGTCATCCTGAAAAAAAGTTTATATTTTGTTGTCAAGCTAAAACAAACAGTCACATTTTTAAAAAATATGGTTAGCAGGCCAACAAGTAGATATATCACCTAATTTTAAGTGATTTCTGCCACCCGTGCAGTGCAATGCAAGTGAGATTTATCTATATATTTATATATTTATAGAAGTGAGACTAATCAATTAGTCATCTCTGAACTGAGATGCCAGTGCTTGTATGGGCAGTTCTCATACAAACTGTTAAAGTGAATGTACATACTATACACAAAACTATGCTACTACAACACGTCTTGCAGTCAACTTCAGACACTATTTAATTGGGATCACCATTAGTATGTGCCGTGTAGTAAGCAGTCCTTTTTTTACAGAAAGGTATTAATTTAATAAACTTAACGCCAAAATATTTTCCGTCGAATGATAATAGTTTTTGAGTAATTAATTTTTTAAATCTTGATAAAATTAGGGTAACCACCTAGGTCACACCCCCTGCTCCTCCTTTTCTCCTCTCCCTGCCCCTCCTTTTCTCCTCTCCCTGCCCCTCCCTTACCCTGTTGTTAAATTTTTTAACTGCCCGGAAAGACCCAGAAACCCTTACAGATGAGATAGGTTAGAAGACTGTTGCAAGAGAAAATCGGAGCGCAGCTCCGCTGGCCTTCAAGGTTATGTTTTTTAACCACCTGGAAAGACTTGACCACCCCGAAATCCTTACACTTGAGATAGGTTAGAAGGCTGTGGCGGGAGCGGAACGGAGCGCAGCTATACTGGCACAGCCTTTACTCCTACCTTAAGATATACTTAATACATTTAGTAAGAAACTAAGCTGATTTAAAATCAAATGATGGTCGAGGTGTAAATATTCAAAGGTGCTTAACTGAACAGTCGTCAATTTCCATTATACATTTATTATTGCGTCCTCCCTATCGTGTCCTTCAACGACGAACCTTGAGATCGAAGCAAAAGCTGGCAAATTATAATATTAGTATGCATTTAACAAAATACTTTACCGTAAGAGGAAGCTTGTGGATTCTGGAAGTAACGGACGTAGCAACAACGAGGATCACAAAAGCTTTTGCCACAGCAGCAATCATATTTCATGTCTACTCGTAATTTGGTTAAAATAAAAAAAACAACGTCGTGATATTATTAAGAATTCTATGCGAAAACAGAACTAGAACTAGAACTATCTCATAGAAAATATACGGCTTTAGCTAAAGGAATAATTCACAATTAAATGGTGAATAAACTAAATGTGCCATTGCAATTCTATATGTCATTGTCATGCACAGCATGCATAAACTTGCCAAGCAGTCAACAGTCATAGTATGCAGAAGATAAGGAGTCTCTGGTTAACATGTCTCTGTTAAGGACATAGAACAATTAAACCTCTAGAATCAATTCCAGCGCGTAACCGAAAGGGATAGGTTATAATAGGCAAAACGCTGCAAAGTACCAAACACATTGAGTGCTTTAGGAACAAAACCGTTACACGCAGAAAGGGATAAAAGAAAACAGGTTTTTTCTCATTCTATCTTGTGTAACATCCCAACACTGCATCTCTTTCATGTGGGAGTGAAAAGGAGATATGGAGTCGTCTTTATATCTCTCTCAGTCTACGGTTTAAGGAATATCAAGAAAAGCTGACAAAGTGTCCAGAGTTTGCTGAAACAGTTCAAAAACCTTCCACAGTGGCGCTGGTGTAGCAAAGGGCCACCACCAATTTGCAAACAGCTGACGTTACGAGATAACACTCCTTAACTCTAACCTCCATAGAATATAGGAAGAGTAGATAGTACATTACAGTACATTCTAATAATAATACCACAAATGAGCGAAATTAGTATATTATATATGTCACCATCATCATCATCATCATCACTACAGCCTATTAACGTCCCACTGCTGGGCACAGGCCTCCACTCTCATAGGAGAGCGGGAATCAGAGCTTAGACCCACCACGCTGCTCCAATGCGGGTTGGCGGGCTTTAACGACTATTATCATGTTAGTGATAATAACCGGGACCGACGGCTTAACGTGCTCTCCGAGGCACGGGGGTGAAACACCGCCAACTTCCAACTCCGGGCTGGCACTGAGAATTTCTTGATTGAAAAACCCAATACCCAACTTTTATGCCCGACCGGGAATCGAACCCATTACCTCATGATCCGCAGTCGACTATGCTAACCACTAGACCAACGAGGCAGTCCTGTATGTCACCATACAGATTACAATTATCTATCGAAAAATAATGCGTTAAATTGTAATCTTTCGACAGCTTACAATCTATCGAGATAAAAAGCGTTAGATTGCAATCTGACAGTTTTTGCAATTTTACGGTGGCATATATACGCTAATGCCAAGGAGTGACAGAGCGAGAAAATATTTTCTTGTCCTGCTCAGCGTATCGCTTTTTTTGTTTGACTCAACAGACAGATGAGTCGGACAATGCTGTGACATTTTTGTTATTCGCAGTATATTCGTACGAAATTGGAATTGGATACGTGGTAACTGTGCTCATAGTTTATGAAAAAGTGTTAGATTGCAATCTGACGGTTTTTGCAATTTTACGGTGGCATATATACGCTAATGCTAATAGTAGATTGTGATAATAATAATAATTTAATAACAATAATTTATTTATTTCTCAAAATTATCGGAGCCTTAAAAACTATTGAGAACGATAACAACTGCGTTAGTTTGAAACTGTGTTGCAGTTGCTAACGCCCACCTCCAGATTACAAGTCCATGAGAATTACACATTAAGAACATAATGAATACATAATAAAGAACTGTATGTGTGTGCATGTGTAGAAGTGTGTGTGTGTGTGTGTGTGTGTGTGTGTGTGTGTGTGTGTGTGTTGTGTGTGTGTGTGTGTGTGTGTGTATGTAAGTGAGTGTATGGTTCGAGAGAGAGAGAGAGAGAGAGAGATATTTTGTTCGTGTATGTGCTTAAGTGGATTATTTCAAAGTTACGATATCTTCTGTGTCACTATAAGAGAGTTTTCTAAGCCATTTAGATGTAAGTATTTTACATGAGCGTAAATTTTCAGGATATATATATATATATATAAGTGATAATTAACTTTATTGTAAATTATTGAGCTAGCACACTTTATCAGACCTTCTCTTACGATTTTGTAAGGTGGGGTCAAAGTGTAGCTGTTTGTGCTTACGTAATATTACATGGAGTATGTAAATCTGTCTCACAGTGACAGAGTTGGAAAGAGAATAGGCTTTCCTAGCATCACTTTTAGAATAGCTCTTTGAGCTCGCTCTAGTCGAAGAAGTAGGGTTTTTCCGCAACTACCCCAGCTTGTAATGATAGGATGCAATATGATAGGATCGACTGATATTCTTATATCAGTCGATCCTATCATATTGCATCCTAAGTAAGTATCGGTAAGTAGGTTTTGACATACGAGTTGATTCATGTCAGCCCGATGGCGCTAGGCGAGGGCTGACCTTCCTCACGAGTTTGTTAAAACCTTAACGCTCGTGTATCATAAAATATTTTTCAGTACATTTGTGAGAAAACTTGAAAATAAAAGTCGAGTAGGTAGGTACTATGTACTCACTAGAAAATGTGTTTTCACGCACATACTTATTTCGAGATTTTTGACGACTATTATTAGCGCGATTTTTTTCTCACATCTAAAATACCTAATTGTTGATTTAATTTTATGATTTCACATGACTTAAACCGCTCATATTTATTAATAATTTATAAGAAAACCTCAATGAAACTTTTAAAAATAGCGCGCAAATTGAAGATATAGTATCTACGGCGCGGTGTTTTGATTGCTTATTTTTATTAGCTTCATGGCTCTAGGTTCTAGCTCATAATTCCTGGTCTGGATTATTCAGCCTTTACTTATTTGATTTATAAAACTTAAAACTATTTAAATTATTTACATTAAATACAATTTTTTATTTCATGAATTAATTTCATGAATCTACATCTAAATGTTATTATTTTTTATAAGACTATCGCTATCGCATACTGTTTACGCTGAAGGCAGAAACATACTTACGCGTTGGGGCGTGTCGTGACGCACCAGAAGCATATCAGTTTCATACATTTAGTATGGTTAGAAGCACATTAATTATTTGTCGTGGCGTGTCGTGACGCACTTTGTGTGCTTGCTACCGATCTGCGCCAGAGCGGTGGTGTGGGTTATGACGCGTGGCTCGTGGCGCTTCCTAAACCACGCAAACAACTACAAGACGCTTGTTTATTGTGTGTTTACTATTTTTGAAAAATGACTGATGAGCTTATTGAACTTGTACGTCGACGAAAAGTTTTATAATATTATGATACAAAGTGTAAAGAGTATAAGGATCATTTGACCCGAAAAAATCTGCTTTGTTCGTTCTGAAGTAGTTACTGATGTAATTTCTCCTCGTCACTCTCTAGTTCTTTAACAAGACAATGAAATTCACCTTTGTTCTGTCTCCCTCTATTTATAGGGTGAACCCAGTATCTTCTTTTCTTTTTTTTTTCTCAAGAAGTTTAATTGCTAAGAGAAATTGCAGGTCTTCATCAAAATCATTATCCGAATCCGAAGAAAATATTATGTACGTTAGAACGCTGCAAAGGTTCGATATATACTGTTCAGAAATAATGCCAGAGTACGTCACGACACGATAGATTAGTGTGCACACTCATGGGTCACGACAGTAAGCACCACGACACGCCACGACACGTAATATGTTCCTGCCTTAACGCCATCTCTATATCACTTTCTCTGTCTACGGCTAATCCATATTTCATAGACATCACAAAGACAAGTAAGATACATAAATATAACATAGTGCATGCTTAGCTGAGCTAACTTCTTTACTCTTAAGTGCACATCCTAGTTATTAATTTGTTTTCATACTTACTTTTGTACGCAGTAGGTACGACAAAACTTAATTCCTTTTTTTTCTTCAAAGTAAAAAGAAAAACCACAGTACAAACTTAAGAAGAGCCATAATAAATTAAATAACGTTCAATTCAAATTAAAAACCAGTGAAAAACATAAACATCGCAAATCGTAATGTTCCACAGATTAAGAACTCTAGTATTAGTCGTACAAATTAAAAAGTCTGACATTTGCTCCTACAACATTTCTCAGACGGGGTATGTTTAATTTGACCACATAAAGTCGATAAAATTAGCAGTGACTATCAAGCAATCTGATAGTCATTGTAAGCAGTTGACATTAAAATATTTTACTGAATACGAAACATGTGACGTAAGCATAGTCAACCAGTAAACGAGTTACTAACAATACCTACACTCTGTAGGTAACTTGTTGTCAAATATTTAGTGAATAGGCCTGCTGGGCCCGTATTCTCTAACTCAGTGACTATCAAAAATGAAAGCCACTGACATATATGTAATATCCATTGAAGGTTTACCATGAAATGTTACTTTTTATTTCATAGTAAACCTTCAATGGATATTGCATATATGTCAGTGGCTTTCATTTTTGATAGTCACTGAGTTAGAGAATACGGGCCCAGGGCGACCGCGTATCTTTTGCATCAATCATTGATACATCGCAATCACCTAACACTTGGATAACACTATTCCACTATTGGACGAAATCCATTGACGCAGCAAGAATACCATAAATTCAGTAAATTGGAGGTAATTGCAATGTATCAATGATTGATGCAAAAGTTACACGGTCACCCTGCTGAATACCTGATCAGCAGCCCTACCGGCTAAAAAATGGTCCCAATATCACATTCAAAAATATCCTTCTTATCTTATTTGTTACAGTCCTTATAACCGGCTTCGCGTAAGCTTTTTCAGGAATGTAGCAATGGGTCGCAAACCACAGATTACTAGTCACGAATGCGGAATATCGACATTTTGGTGGGGAACAAACCTACTTATAAACCGACTAATTTGAATATCTATGGTAACCTAGCAATTTTAAATCGACATCGCAGTCTTCCAAATTTAACTGCATTACCTATCTAAACAAGTAATATTTTAGTCTGTGGTATCTTGTAATTTTCTATTTAATATTTGGTTTTGTTTTTTGATAAATTAATATAAAATACTTTATTATCTATGCCATGCGCGTATGTTAGTAAATTTTCTTTTTACGATGCAATCAAAGGTACCATAAGCTAGAAGTATCTCGAGATACTGAAATTGTCTATGGATATTTTCATTTGTTAGTACAGTAGGTACACAGAGTACTTTTTATATACGGGAATCATAGTAGTATCATGAGTAGGTATATCATAATTTTTTGGATCAGGAAAGTGATTTAAAATAGTAATTCGGTTAGGCAGAGGCTAGCTAGCTTTAAGTTGTATTGTATTGTTTTCAACATAAAAAAAAGAGTTAACTTAATTTTTTAAAGTTGTCAATAACTAGCTAATGCCCGCGATTTCGTCCGCGTGAATTGAGGTTTTTCGGTTCCCGCGGGAGCTCTTTAATTTTCCGGTATAAAAAGTAGCTTATGTGCTATTCCAGACTATAATCTGTCTCTGCGCCAAATTTCAGCCAGATTCGTTCAGCCGTTGGCGCGTGATTGATTAGCAAACATCCATGCATCCATCCATCCAAACTTTCGCAATATTTATTTGATTTGATTATTTGATTGATGTAATATTATTACTTGAATGGCATTATTATGTATTTGTCGTACAATTATTATATTTCTTAGTACCGTGAGTTGTTACCTAATACTGCCGATGAGAATATTATAATATACCTATACATAGGTATTAAGTAGGTATAGCCATGGTAAAGCTAAATTATTATCAATAGAATGTCTATTAATAGTAGATTGTTACACAAGGGACGTAAGTAAGCTATTACAGAACAAGATCCAATTTGGCGCCAGTGCGAGCGCAGCTCGCATAGGGCGCTAATGGATCGCGTGCACCCGAGATATTTAGTCACACGAGCGAGCGCAGCGAGCGAGGGTGAATATAGTTCGAGGGTGTAATAGCTACTTGCAACCGAGGTAAGCATTCTACTTTATATCATTCTTGCGAGGTAAATAAAACATTGGTAATGCAAAATGAAATTTTAGCATAGAGTAAAAACACCACAATGACGGTGGTTTGTAGCTTTTTGACAGCATATTGAAATAAGAAAGCAAAACACATTCTGCCAAAGATGTAATTCCTTTCTTTGCACGCCATTTGTTGAATTCTTCGTAAGTTTTCACGTAGCGCTCTTTGGACTTATCTGGCAAAAGGTTTTGCATCATTTGTTCTGCTTCAAGCAAACAAAAATCAGGCTCTCCTCCTTTTTCATCATCTGATGAAGTGCTTGACATTGTTGTAAATAACTTAAATCACTTTACAAACAAACTTCACAAACTTTCAGATCAAATGAAATGCCGCCATTTCCATTTTTTTTCGTAAATAGTTTTCCATTTATTTTTTTACGGCTCTGGGTTCCAAGGAGTTTTGCATAGTTTGAAATGTATGGAAATTAAATGCCGCCATGTTCAGTGTTTTTTTTTCAGTAAAAAGTTTTCTTACCATTTTATAAGAAAAGAGATTGTTTACCAAGGAGTTTTGCATAGCTTGAACTGTAATGTGAACATTACAATTCAAGCATAGTGCGACGTAATGTTGCCTTGAATTGCAAACACCAACTTACAAGGAGACTTTCCACCATAGTAATCCCTAGTTAGGGCCGAAACACATAACGCAAACTGCTTATTTTTGCGGCGCCGCAACGCCAAAATCGGCAGTTGCGTTGCCGCGTTGCGGCGTCGCGAAACAGGGCATTATGGTAGGGCAACCATTTTCTCGTGATTTTTGAGTGTGGATAGACGTCTCTCTGCGATGGATCGTAATAAACTTATTGCTTATTTGTTATTAGGAAGACATTATTCTATCTTAAAAATACGGCAAAGAAGATACTGGATACATCCATTAAGTAAGGGTATGAATCCAAATGGCGAGTTCTTTTCTAAAAAATACGAAGCATTAAAGATAGACGAAAAAAAATTTGTTGCCTACTTTAGAATGAGTATATCATCATTTGAAGAGCTATTAAGCGAGTTATCAAAATATATACAGAAGAAAAAAAATAAAGGAAGAAAACCAGTTACTGCTTTGGAAATGCTGGGCTTAACTTTAAGGTAAAACAAATAGGTTTCTTATTTTTTTTTATTGATGTTTATGGCACTCGGAATCAAATGTTTAGTTTTATTTGTACCCCTGGCTTTATACACCTGTGGTACTAGCGGGGTGTCGATAAAAATTTTGCATCACTAGTGTTCATGGTTTGGGGGTACCTAGTGGTACAAAGCCAGGTTCAAATGAAACAAGACAGAATCAAATTAAGCTTTTTGCATTATACAATTTTCTTACTTTAAGAATACTTTAATAGGCCTTAAAAAATGTAATGATCAATTTAAGAAAAATCAAACTCCTCATCTTGTGAAACATAGGAAGTAGCTGACGTTTCGTCCAGTAAAAATGGTGAATTTATTGGACGTTGTTGGTTTGATGATGAGGTAGTCCTCTGTTCAGTAATCGAACTTCCAGGAGTAGAAGTGTGGTAGCCACTCTGAACCGTATTATCGTATCTCATAGTTGAATATCCTTGATTGTAACCCTGATGCTGATATTCTTGATTATAGCCGTGATGTGTATTTTGATGAATTGAAGGTTGAAGAATGTCGGTTAATATTTGAAGCACCCGACTTTGAAATATCAATGTTTGATTCTCATTTAACGATTGTAGAGATGGTAAAATCCCCTTGAAAAAAGGCAAATGTCTATTCTCCGGTGTTTTTAATATTGCCAATAAATCTTCTTCAATATCATCCTTATCATCTGCCTTTCGTTTTCGTGGTTGACTTTTATAACGAGGCAATGCCGTTATTTCATTCTCAATATCTCCTTCCGCTACGCATAAACTGGAATCAGTTGCATTTTGTGAAACCTTTTTCAAAAACTGTAATTGTTTATTCAAGTGATATTCTTTAATTTTTGCAGCTCCAGCTCCTGATCGATTGGCATCTTTTAGTTTTTTTTGATATTTAGCAAAATTATCTTTTATGGCCTTCCACTTCTTGACTAAATCATTACCTGCAACAAAAAACTTCACAAGTGAAAAATAGTAATAAAGACTAAAATTCCCTAGATTCCATTTATACTACATATAAAATTTGATATAACTTTCATAAGTACTTTCGGTCCATCCAATTTCATATAAATGGCTGGCCGCCGAAAAAGAATAATTTTCTGCTTTTTCTTGACTTAGGCAAGTTAAAAACTGATTGACTTTGCCTAGAACAACCATAATGTAAAATATTTATTGAGTACTTCTTTGAAAAACTACCTGTCTATCTTTGAAAATCTATTCCTTTAGCAACACTATTACCTGCGCGGTTTGAGTTTGATTATACCTACATTTGTATTATTTTATTATTTGCCTACTAATTATTATTTCATTTTAGATTTCTAGCAACCGGCAGTGACTTTAAAACCATGCATACGAATTACTTCCGAGGAGCAAGTACAATAGCAAAAATTATAAGGACAGTTTGTCGCGCCATATGGAAACATCTATCAAGTCAAAATATACCTCCTATAACAAAACAGGTTCTAGAAGATGTCGCTATTGAGTTTGACAAGAAAGCAAATTTTCCTAACTGCATAGGAGCTCTTGATGGTAAACATGTCCGTATTACATGTCCTGCGCACAGTGGATCACTGTTTTACAATTATAAGGGCTATAATTCAATAGTTTTATTAGCTCTTGTAGATTCTAGATATAGATTCATTTTTGTCGATATAGGAGCGTATGGCAAGGAAAGTGACTCCACCGTTTTCCAGAACTCTAAACTTTATGATTTGATTATGACACGCAAATTACCTATTCCTGTACCAAAGCCTTTACCAGGTTCTCAAAATGAAACTCCATTTGTTTTTGTAGGAGATGAAGCATTCTCAATTTCGAATAACGTCATGCGCCCTTACTCAGGAAAACATTTGTCGGTACAACAAAGAGTTTACAATTATCGACTGAGTCGTGCCCGAAGATATGTCGAGTGCGCTTTTGGCATCCTAGCCAATAAATGGCGCATATTTCATCGATCTATGAATGTGCAATACGAATTTGCGACAGACATTATCAAGGCATGTTGTGTAATGCACAACTTTGTTTTGAATCGAGATGGAGTACAAGCGACCGATGACATTATCTTTGATGATTCTGATCTGCAAATGTTGCATTTGCCCACAGCAAATGAAAATAATTTAAGCCCACATCTAATACGGAATGATTTTTGTAATTACTTTTCCAGTGATGTTGGCGCCCTAAGTTGGCAATTAAACAAAATATGAATGTTCGTATACCTACTCAGTTCAAAATACAAATAATACCTTAATACATTTGATTCAAACTATTTAACATGTTGTGAACTGCGAATAAACAATTTAAATGGCAATTTGGTTTTATTTATAGTATTTGTTTACCTTTTTGAATAAGAGCGCGAGAAAAAAATATAATTTTAACTTAGAGAACATCTTTTGCATAGGGCATTAAAATAAATGGTGTATTTCATATGATTAAAAAAAAAAGATACATGCTACTTACATTAAACTACAATTTAAATAAATAAATAATATTTTGAAGTCATTCCAATCTACCTAATTGCTTGAAATAATAGTATTTTCTATTTTTACTTATCTAACTATGTATTCGAGCTATTTAAATCCTTATTATAAATTAATTTTAGTTAATGAGTAGTAAAACGATTAACGGACACCTTATGTCACCGCTAAAAACACCTCTTGTGGTGTATCAATGAAAACCTAGTTTGACGTAACGTTTGTCGTGGTCCATAAACGACATCCTACTTCAAAAGCCTTACGCGACACCAATTTTCAGCAATTATTTTTATCGATAGTTACTGCATCAATGTCCAAACGTTTTTTGTTCTCAACGATCCTTTACGGACAGTCTCAATGATACGCGAAACCAAAACCATGTTTTGGCATTGATGCAGTCCTTTAATGATTGATGCAAAAGTTACGCGGTCGCCCTGCAGTTCAGAGAGTAGAAGATTGAACTGTGCAGTGACAAGTAACAAAACTTGTAAGTCATATCTGATCGATATCTTTTTTTATGGGTCTATTGCCTGAAAATAAACGATTATTATTATTATTATTAAGACTTAGAAGTTTTGTTACAGAGACAAGCAGAGACTAGTAACATGCAGAGACAAGTAACAAGTAACTTTAGGATAATCCTATGTCACTTGTACCCCTTTAATCAATGTACTCTGTGGTCACTTGTCTCTGAAGTCTGATCTTTTTTTTCTGGTCGGTGGTCTGATCCTGATCAATCAATCCTTTGAATATTGATATTGATGAAAAATTGAAAATCGTAGACAGAGAAACTTCTATGATATTTGTGTTTAATATAATAATCTTCGTTTTATAAATCATAAAGCCAAATAATTTTAATTAAAAGCTCATATATGTGAGGAAATACCTAATGTGATTAATACTCCTATCCAAATAGGCGTCTTGAGTGCAGTGCAGTGCAGTAGTGACAGTATCATTATTTTAATTCTATCTAATTACTCAAATTATATTTTTTTGTATTAATTTTTGTTTAGGGCTAAAATTTCTTCAATATGATGAAATTATTGATGAGATGTTTTTTTTCGCCCCGTTTGTATCGGGTATATGGTCAAGGTCCAGGTGAAGTAAGTAAAGATTTTTATTACTATCTTACATGTTAGTATCATTGATTGATTGTACCTGTAAAAATAACGAATTCATGGTTTTAATGTTGCATGCTTGAGTAATATAACATAACTTGCAAATACAATAAAGAGAACCATTTGAGCATGTGCAACCATCTACAAATAGAAAGCATCTATAAGCAATGCAAATCTATTGATCTACCTATGCCTAGTGGCCACTAGCAATGAAATTTGCCGAAATCATTCATGTCAGCTATGGCATGTGATAAATTGCACTTTTCACCTAAACATGTGCAGCAAGCTTGGACAAATCAAGTCACTTTTTGGATAAATAGCTTCCACATTTACTAGTCATTTAGCTAATAGTTAAACTTGTCATGTAATATTTACTAAATGAGTAAAATATCAGTTATCTGAATAGGAACTGCAAGTTGCAGTTAATGACTTTAAATTTAAGTAATATGAAAATTACTTAAATAAATGTGGGATTTAAATAGTTGCTATCTTTTGGTTATGATAAAAACATAAGCTTTACTGCATTGCTGAACCTATGAATGAATATTTGTATTAACGGGTATGCAAAAAATCTACATAAATTAATAATGCTTAGTTTACTAAAGATAGATATAGGAATTGATAAGTACTTGCAGAATTTCTCTTAAAATTTATTTACAATGTTGTGAAGGGCATGTTGTGAATTGTTTGTTAACTGTTACTTGGAATACCGACAATTATTAAGTGTAGAACATAATCTGATGCTATCCTATCTTTCAAGTTGGATCAAACTGCACAGTTTGATCCAACTTGAAAGATAGGATAGCTTACATCTTAATTTATATGGCAAAACAACATTTGCGGGGTCAGCTAGTAATACTATGTATTTATGATTTGTCCATTATTGAAAGTAATAATAATTCTGAATTGAATTTTTGTAAATAATTTAATTACTACAATAATAATTTAAAATGTTAGATATTAATAATTATTATAAATGTTGTACCCCAGAAATGGCAGGATGCATGTTATTGTTGTGTTCACAATGAATAAATCAATAAATCGATCACTTTTCACTACCAATTTTTTCTGTTTCAAAGACCTTAAGTCTTTTAAGAAAAAGTTTTTTATAAATTGTAAGGTCACTAGCTGACCCATCACCCAGCATGGCTATTCTTTCCCAGTCATCTGTAGAGAACCCCAATATGACAAACTTCTCACACACACTCACTCACTTCAAACGAAATGTGACAAAGTTGAAAGTGAAGTTAGTAGGTTTAATTCAAATGCTACCAACATTTCAAGAGAGTAAGCAGAGTACAAAGTTTCCAGATTTACCTAGTCAGGGTTACATTTAAAGTTAAATAAGTATATATACTTGCATAGATCTATATATGTCAGCGTAAAATTGTAAATACTGTTAAATTATAATCAAACCGTTTTGATCTCACAAGATTGTAAACTGTCGAAAGATTGTGAACCGTTCAATGTTCTGAGTATTCATTTTTGAAATATTTATTGTATTTATGTATTCTTGTCTCATTCTTGTACAGTTCGCGCGAATGTTGAATGCAAAGTAAATGTATTTGTCACCTTACATTTACTCTGCATTCAACTCACGCGCGAACTATAAGTTAGGTATAGAATAGGTTAGGTTTGACATAAATATTCATATTAGGTTCTATCGGGCTAATATACCTAATACATTACAATTTACCGAGAATTAATGCGTTAAATTGTAAGCAGTATATTATAGTTCACAATCTGTCAACAGTTTACAACCTGTCGAGATAAAAAGCGTTAGATTAAAATCTAACGGTCCTTACAATTTACAGTGACGTGTATAATATGCTAAACAAGAATATTATTAACCCTGTCAAAAAAGGTTCTGATTATTTGTTTTAAAGTCTTTATTGCACAGTAAAAATACAATGTACCAAGGCGAACTTAATACCCAGAGCTACTCTTCCAGTTTAATCCAAAAATATCTGCCTATAGTAAAATTTAATATGACCAATTGTATTTGGATGGATTGATTTCGTCAGTGTGGATTATGGTTTTTGATTACTGCAGGAACTGTTTAATATTCCGAGATAGTGCCTATGCACTTCCCCAGAATGCAACCTATCTCTGTACCAAATTTTATCAAAATTGGTTGAATAGATGGGCCATGAGATTGTAGCAGATAGAAAGACAGGCTCACTTTTGCATTAAAACATTAGTATGGATACATAGTTTTCTTATTTTGCAGGGTGTGTATGAACAGACCCGGAGCGAAAAAATTGCAGACAAAATTATATCAACGGTAAGGTTGTAAATAAATTGGTCAATAGTTAGTATTAGTCAAGTCTTACAGCATCCTAAGTTGTATCTAAATCAATTATAATGTATACTATAATGGAATGGAGAACTTTGTTAGACAGAACATTAATCTTTATAAGCAAATAGGTGATACTCACAATCATTGTACTAGAAACCGCCATAAGCTAGTAACAGGGACAAAGCGAATGCGCAAGGTGCAGAAATCCTTTGTGGGAGTGTAGGTGTATGCTTTCATAACATGGTTCCAAAAGAGTTTCAGGAATTGCTATTACATAAATTTAAAGACTGTTAAACAGCATTTGTTAAGTCGAGGTTATTAGACTATCGATGATTTTCTTAATGACAAAGCTGCATCCAGTGACCCACAAGTCAGTGTAATACTTGTAACGTAACATATGTGTTGTATTTTTTACCTATCGTAACATTTTTCTTATTTAAGAGCAACTGCTGAGTTTCTTGCCGGCTCTTCTCAGTAGAAGATCGTATCATAAGTGACACAAGTTGTCCTATGCAATATAAATAAATAATTTATTTTATAGTATACTACATTTTAACAACATCATTAATATCATATTTAACACAATGTACCTACTTAAAATATAGATAAAAACTAATAAATCAGTAATTTTTTTTGAAATCCATTAATAAATGACCGAGAAATTAATTATTTAAGTTTAAGTATTATAAACCACACCAATTGTTGTCTTTAGGTACCTAACTACGACTTAAATTATAACTACGACAATCCTTTTCACGAAACGATTGTAAATAGTAACTTTAAAGACTTGATGCACTTTATAAACCAATTTCGCGCTACGGTGAGACATGATTTTACCTAGCCGAGATATAATACTTACATCAAAATTCATACAAATATTTAGTGCTTTAAGTTCCAAATATGACACGCCTCATTACTTTACACAATTTCTATCTTTTACTAGGCTCTATTATTAAAGTCAGTTGTTAAAGTCGTGTGACGTCACATAAATGTAACGAAATTATTCTTGCAAGTGCAAGGTCCATAACTTTTTTAGTTGTTGAGATATTTTAATCATTATAATTATTTAATATTTTTGTTTTATTTGCCTTAATTTTCACAGTTAATTAAAAAAAATCTTTGAAATTATTGGTAGAAGTTAAGGTTAATGAGATAATTTTGTTTTGTTCACTATTTCCAACAGTATTGAATCCGTACTGAACTGTACTGTTCGGAATCCGTTTCAGCGGAATCCCATGTGGAATCCTCTTTTGCAAATTACTTCGCTTAAAACTTAAAAATTACTTACTAATCTCATAAACATTTTATTTCAGGTGCATACATTAGCTAATATAAGCATGTACACATCTCCCTTTATTTGTATGTACATTTATAAGAGAGGGATTTCTTTAGAGGAGATGAACTTTCTTGCGTATGTTATTGGTAGTATGGGCAGCATCTTATCATTTGCTTACCTGGTACGGGCACTGGGGAGGATCTCTAGTCCTAAATATGTCGAGTTTGTGAATACTATAGATAGACCAGTTGTCGATCAGAAAGCATATTTTGAAAGTATACGGAAATATGATTTTGATTTTAATGCTTGGCCTACAACATTTGCTATGCCACCTGCAACTAGGTAAGAAGTTGATTATTATTTGAGTTTTCACGTTATGAACAAATGAGTTGAGTCAATGTTCATAATTTCTTTTTCTTTTCAGTTCAAACTGGCTTGAGAATAAACCGTTTGGTAAATGTGCAAATCCAGATTTGCCATATTATCACAAAGTCACTATTCAATTACTTGCATATATTGCAACTAATACATTTGCTCTACGCCTCATATATCCAGGCAGTCTAGGTATCATCCAGAAAATGTTGTGTAAGTTTTATATTAATTTTATTTACTTAATGCTCTTTCAATATAATTGAGATACCTTTGACTTTTAACATTAACATTTTAAAATATTTTTTAGGGATACCATTATTTGAAGGCCGAACATATCTTGTGGATACTTTCAATGGAAAGAGAGCAAAGATATTAACAGCAGATAGAAACATTATAGACACAATGTTTGTAGACAACAGGGTTGACTCGCCAAAGGGAAAAATACTTGTGATTTGCTGTGAAGGCAATGCCGGTTTCTATGAAATTGGAATTATGACATCACCCATCAAGGCAGGTTATTCTACATTGGGGTGGAACCATCCTGGTTTTGCTGGAAGCACTGTAAGTTTTATAACAACTTTTTAGAAATTCTATTTATCAGAATCAGAGCATAAAGGTAGAGGCTATTCAGTAAGATGAGCGTTTAAAAAGAAAGTGTACCCCCCACTTTTGTGCTGTCCCCTGTGTTTGAAGTATAATAACAAGTAAAATTTATATCTGGCTAATTATTTTAACGAAGCATTAAACACACTCTAAACTAGTTAACTTCAAACAATAATTACAAATACTTTGCGTTATATTAAAATCAAAAAACCATCAAAAATGTGATATTTAAATTATAAGCATAAATTCAGACACAGTACACTTTATTTACAAATGGGCCACACCGGCCAATATGTCCATGTTGAAAATTCAGTGGGAATCAACTCTTCGATTCTCCACAAAAAAATAGCCTATCCATATCTGAGATGGAAGCTATCCCTGTAGTCTGTACAAAATTTGGTCTAAATCAGTTCAATCGATCAGATGAAAAAAAGCTATCGGAAAGACAGACACATTCGCATTTAGAATACAAGTATAGATTAGAATTCAATAATAATTATATTTTTAATTCCAAATTATTTTTTAGGGGCTGCCGTTTCCAAGTCAAGAGCAACATGCTATAGATGCTGTTGTGCAGTATGCAATTCAGGAGCTAGACTTTGAGGTGGAGAACATTGTAATGTATGGCTGGAGCATTGGGGGTTATCCTGCAGCCTGGGCAGCCGCTAACTATCCTGAAATTAAGGGCTTGGTAAGATTAAATTTTTATAGAGTATGCCAAATCGACGATACCCCACTAGGTGGACGGATGATCTCAAGCGAGTATAATAGCCGGCGCGTAAGTTGAACTATGCGCAGAAACACATTTTCGGGTGACAATCGAAGTGCGGTATGAAAGGCCGCGTGTTACCATAGCAACGCGTTGACACTAGCCCCCACGCAGTCGCACGCTGCCCCTCGCTATCCGCACGGCCTAGTATAGGACATTCGCGTAGGAAATTTTCAGTTCTTTGACATTTATATTTCAAAGAACTATAAATTGAAAAGAATGAATAACTAGAAGCACAACTAGAACATGCCCGCGACTTCGTCCGCGTGGATTAAGTTTTTTTAATTCACGCGGGAACTCCTTAATTTTCCGGGATGAAAAGTAGCGTATGTGTTATTCAAGACTATAATCCATCTCTGTGCCAGATTTCATCTAGATCCGTTCAGCAGTTCTGGCGTGACTGAGTAACAAACATACATCCATCCAAACCTTCGCATTTATGTTAAAAAAAAGTAGTTGGTTTAGATGTTACAATAATATGGTTGATTATTTTACCAGATTTTGGATGCTTCATTTGATGATTTGCTGCCACTGGCAAGGAATCAGATGCCTGAATCTTGGAGTCTGTTAGTAAAAGAAGTTGTCCGCTCGTATGTTGACCTGAATATATCCGAGTTATTAGATAAATATTCTGGTCCCGTTCAACTGGTACGAAGAACAGAAGATGAGGTTATTTGTATCAGGTAAATATTCTTAAAGACGTTCTTGTGCTGTGGGTTAAATGCACGGAGGGAATAGTAGGGTAATTTCGTTGTCCGTCTGTCTGTCTGTCTGTCAACACCCGTTTTCTCGGGAACGCGTGGAGGTATTAAGATGAAAGTAATATCAAATATTTAGGTCTACGGTCGGTTATTTGCGGCATGAGTAAGCTTTCTAGTCGAACTATGTATCTTTGTTTAAAGCACATCTGTGTACAGAGTATTTTTAAGATTAAATGATAAATCTAACGAAATAAACAAATTGCAGGCCAGGGCAGCTCGCAACAAATCGAGCAAACAATTTGCTTATCAACCTATTAGAAAAACGTCATCCTTACGTGTTAGAAGGCGATATAATGGAGAAAGTTCAAGCATTCGTTGCTTTGTCAGATCAGCAACGCATAGTGCTCTCTCGAGAAAATCTGCCTGATAAGAAGATAAAAATTCTACAACTGGTGAGTATCTGAAACAGTAAAAGAGCGAGTCATGACCTTATAGTACCTAGAATAATTAATAAGATGCTAGGAATATTTGATTTGATGGTTTATTATCACCCTTATAAAAATTTACACGTCATGATATAGTGTACGCAATGACATGACTGAGAAATATTTATACTTCGCAGTGCATTCAAGCAGGCGAGACAGAGGCTATTTTATTGAAACTTATAAAATTTTGAACAGTTATTTTAATGTCCCGAATATTGAGTTTTAAACAAATAATTGGATTTTAACCAATTATTTGTTTGATATTGCCCTATGAAGTAGTGATGTCAAATTCAATCATTATTAGTAAAAAAAATAGATTCGAAAGTAGTATAGGCATTTCAGTGAAAGCAAAGCCAAGCCAACCTTAGTTAACAAACATCTTATAATAGTAATAACACGTTTTTAAAGTACAAGGAGTTCAATCAGTAATAATATTGTTTCTTTTTTCATCTCCTAGATTACAATGTACCTCCGTGACTTTCGGTCGACCCACTGCACTCTATTGCCAGAAGATATGTTCGAAGCTGTTATGGAAAGCATCAATAAAAGGAACTAAATATCTTTAAATTAATGATAATGCAGCTGTGTGCTTCATATTTTGACCTGCTGCTTTTTAAAATTATTAATTTTAAAAGTGACTCATTGATGGATATAGATGATATACTGCTATGTCTTTATAAAGATACCTAAAAAAACGCTAATATACACTAAAATGCGCTAATTGTTGATAAGTCTGCAAAAAACATCAAAAAGTTTTTAGATGTTTTTTGTTGTCAAAATGTTTGTCAAAATTCAGTCTGAATTAAGTACACAAAAGATGCATTTGTCTGATATTCAAGCTCATTTGGGTATTTAGACGCATTTATTATGAGTAGTCCTCTGTAGCTGTCTATAAACATCGATGAAATTGTTGTATGTTACTTAAAACTATTCCAAGGATGTGAAGTATGTAGTTAAATATTTTCTTTATGTCATTCAAATCAGTTTAATTTAATTTTAATTTCTTATTTCAATTTTTTTTTACATGTTCAAAATATTTTTCAACAATTTATTTTATTTTAAAACTAGCAGCTTATTGTATCTTAATTCATATTAATAAAAAATAGATGTCACATGATTTTAAGTACAATCAAGCAAATACGGGGTTGTGTATGAATAATATAATAATTTATTAAAAATCTGTTTAATATTCTATTTATAGTATTACTGTGTATTCCTGTCTGTTTAAGAATTAATATGGATGTGTAGTTGCTTACATACTTTCACCATTACATTAATAGATAATGAATCGTTATCATAGTTAAAAGTCTACCTAGTGTTGTGAATGCAAGTTTATAATGGCTTGTGGACCTTTAATATTTTCTTCAAATTAAATGTATAGACGAAACCCAGTAGAATAAAGTATCAGAAGGTGTGATACACAAAACAATGTAAAGTACATGTACAGTACAAAAAAACTGTTACTAAACTGGACTGAAAAAATGTTAGGTCAGAGAAGATTTATTCTGTGTCATTAAATACATTATAATATTTTTAACCTAGAGCAAAACTAGATCAAACAATACTGATATTTTATTCTGGGCATTATATTAATATTTATTTATTGTTTTTTTAGACGAATGGGCTAATTTATTAAAAAAATTTTTTTAATGAATTTTGTGATCTATGAATTATTGAAATATTTTACTGTAGTCATACCAATAGCCATACCATAGGTATGTATAACTATTCCAAATGTATTGTACTACATCTCTAAAAAAAAATTTAACAATATTCAGTATGAATAATCAATTACGTTATTTTATTTCATGTAGGTACTTACCTATTGACTGAGTCATCAATGTATATTTTAAATTTTGATGTTCTGATGTACCTACACCTAGTGCATCAGTGTAGAATTAAACAAATAAATGACATATATTTTTATTATTGAAATAATAAGTACTTATAATAAAAATAAATGTAAGTAATATACTGACTTTATTATTGAAATACTTATAATAAAAATAAATGTAAGTAATATACTGACTGCCTAGCCTGCCTCGTTGGCCTAGTGGTTAGCAGGTTCGCCTGCGGCCTACGAGGTCCTGGGTTCGAGGCCCGGGTCGGGCCATAATTAAGTATTGAGTTTTTCTGACTAGAAATTCTCAGTCTAGCCCGGAGTTAGGAAGTTGGAGGTGTTGCACCCCCGTGCCTCGGAGAGCACGTTAAGCCGTCGGTCCCGGTTATTATCACTAATATGATAATAGTCGTTAAAGCCCGCCAATCCGCATTGGAGCAGCGCGGTGGGTCTAAGCTCTAATTCCCGCTCTCCTACGAGAGTGGAGGCCTGTGCCCAGCAGTGGGACGTTAATGGGCTGTAGTGGTTGAATAAAGTTACAATAATTGTACCATCGCTATGACATAATATTATACATATTTTATTATGTTTGAATTTGTATTATACTTATTGTTACTTATGAAGTTTGGGATGTATAAAACAGACTTTTAATTTAGGCTGTAGATAATTTTTAATAAATTAGGTAACTACTGAAGTACCAGTCTACTTTATGATAATTATTAAAAAGATACATTATATTTAAAAATCCAAATAAATGTTTACTTTATTGCATGCACTACTAATTTTTTAAATGAATTGTATTTTTAATATTTTAAACGCCAATTTAATATTCCTTGATGTAGAAATGAAATAAATAATTTTATGCGACTTTAATTTCCTGTCTTTTTTTTAATTTCTTTGTACGGCCCGCCCTGGAGTTTCCTGTCTTACTTTACTTGCGTACAGAGCACAAATAGTATATTTACCACCACCACTAACGTCCCACTGCTGGGCACAGGCCTCCACTCTCATAGGAGAGAGGGAATTAGAGCTTAGACCCACCACGCTGCTCCAATGTGGGTTGGCGGCCTTTAACGACTATTATCATGTTAGTGATAATAACTGGGATTGACGGCTTAACGCGCTCTCCGAGGCACGGGGGTAAAACACCACCAACTTCCTTACTCCGGGCTAGTACTGGGAATTTCTAATCAGAAACACCCAACACTTAATTATGGCCCGACCCGGGACTCGAACCTGCGACCTCGTCGGCCGCAGTCGAACATGCTAACTTATTACTTAACCACTAAACCATAGAGGTAGTATACTACCTCTGTGCACTAAACCAACGAGGCAGTTATTTAATTAATTAATATTATACTTTTTTAACTCTGAATCAGTAAGAACCATGGTAAGAACTAAGACGTCTGACCCTTTATACATCTGAGGACGTATCCTAACTCTATGGATAGGTCTCAAGACATGAATATCCCATGAACGTTTCGGAGATGGTGGACAGAACTTCTTTACGGTCTTCTACTATCTATCTTTTAATGTACAGGACTAGTTATGGAGTGTAAAGTGAGCCACAGAAAGTGAGCACAGCTTTAATAATCAAAGGAGCACAGAGTGAGTTGAAAAGTTGAAAAAGTGTCCAGTGGTTGTTGGAAAAAACAGTTCAAAAACCTTCCACAGTGGCGCTGGTGTAGCAAAGAGTATGGTATGAACTATGAATGTAGCTTGAAGTGCACAGACATACATTTGTATGTCTGTGTTGAAGTGAAGTATGCAGAGTTCAAAAAATTAATATTATTGTCGACAAAACTGTTAGTTATTGAAAATTTCAACAACTTAAGTACGTTGTACAAAATAATGATGGACGTTTTCTTTCCTTGTTTATTTCTCAAACCTACTCTAATAATATTTGGCGCTTCCTTTCCTTTGGCGTTTTTTAAAATTAACCTTGTTGCTAATGTGGCGCCCCCAATGTGGTACATTTCAACCTGTGATTTCGACGGACACTTTTTATACAAAGATAACACTCCTTCCTTCTACACTCCAT
Organism: Erebia epiphron; assembly: GCA_963932025.1. Classification (NCBI taxonomy): domain Eukaryota; kingdom Metazoa; phylum Arthropoda; class Insecta; order Lepidoptera; family Nymphalidae; genus Erebia; species Erebia epiphron. The sequence goes on from OZ009945.1 coordinate 30,160,925, forward strand.
AGGTTAATGATTAAAACAAATCAATCTCGATAATATTGTACCTATTAGGGTAAGCAAAGGCTGTAACCTACCCATGCGAAACCGGTGTGAGTAACGTAAGATAGATAAGTTCCTGCTCAATAATTGGTTTAACATAGATACGGGGCAGTGAGCGAGCGATTTGATCATCATAATTAAATCATTGTTTTTCAGGGGGGTTACTTTAAGCTCTTATAGCAGGACATAACTAATATAATATTGAACTACACTGAACTTCAAGGCACTGAACTTGTAGGCAGACAATGCATTGAACTGTGCTGCAGTTCAATTTCTGTCCTGCTTTATGAGCTCATAGTGAGTAGTGACCGCCCCAGTTGGTCTCTACAAGTTTATATTATATACTCTGTGTCAAAGCTCAGAAGAGCTGGAGCCCAGAGCCGTAAAGGTTGTCTTAAAAAATTGTCTGTGTCAGTCACTCAAGTACATATTACATCCATGCAGTCACTACTCACTGTCAGTGTCAAAGTGACAAGTGTCAAGTGAGTGTCAAAGACTCGGAAGAAACGAAAGTCTCGGTCTCAGAGTAGGTAACAGTTTATGCACAATTTCCAAAATTGATTGAGAGAAAACGGAGAAAACTTTAGATTACAAGATAAAAATAAGAAGCATTTACTGTTACAATATAATCCTAAATGAACATCCAAAGTTTATAAGGCTATGTTTAATTTATCTCGCTGCATAATCACTTGAAATTTTTGTTTCAAAATTTGTTAAAGGTAGGTAACCTTGACAATGTTTTCTAATAATAGCTTTAAATCCATAACTCATATACCTTTATTTGAATATATAATCTTATTAGTAAAGAAATGTTTGGAATTTAAAGTTACTCTTCATTATCAATATCATACTAAAAACAAAGAAACCAGAACATAATATTCATTATTAGCTAAATCATGTAAAAAATATCAAAATGTTATGCAATAACAAGTAGAACTGTTTCTATGTCCGTCTGAAGCTTCAATATGAGCTTCAAATTTATTATGACAAAAAGTGTTAGATTGAACTGTTTATTTTTACACCATACAGTTTTATGGCGTTAATATTATCATTGTACCCTATGCTTCAACACTTTAATATTTTACCAATGTAAGGCAGAAACATAATAGTCATCCTAGTTCCCAGCTCATTAGAATATTGTTGCACAACCTTTATGTTATTATTATAGAATACAAAAATTAACTTACAATGCCAAATATTCTTTTGACCATTTATAAAAATATTATTCTTATTTGTTATTTAATATTTATAAAAGTATTTAAGTACCTAATGTATATAATTATTTGTATTTATATAAGTACTTATTTAATGATTATTATGTAATTGTAAATTATTTTAACCTTTAATACATACAACATGTATATAACACACACTCACCTTTCAGGCCATGTCACATATTAATGACTTCTTAGGAGTACTGAGAGGTCTCCGTCAGGTGGTTGATGCGGGTATCAAACTGCAGCAAGAAAGTATTAGGCTAATATGGATTAACTCTAGCATCAGACAGCCTCTTCAGAACCGCTCTACTAACCCTCTTTCAACTTACAAACCTAACCCTGACAATGCAAGCGAAGTTTTTGAAAAAACTATGGTGGTACTGCATGGTATCAAGCAATATGTTACTATGTATAAACCTAGCTCGAATGATGATTTAGACGTGGCTGTAACCATGGATCCTCAACTGCAAGAAGACATTGAAACTCTAAATAAGCAGTTTGATGAAACTTTTGAGAGCTTGAAACAGACCCAGAAGAAAATAATTTCCACCACTCTGGTTCCATCAGTGGAGGAGCTTGTGAAGCCTGTAGAGACAAAAGTACACGACATAACTTCAGAAAGTAAACCTAAGATGAAGCAAGATGAATTTGTAAAAGCGCAAATAGCTCCTGTGTCCAGTGCCACTGACAGTATGAGTGGTACAATTCCTAAGCCAGTTGCTAAGAAAAAATTGAAAGTAAGCATTGATGTTTGTTAAATTGAGCTATCTTCTCATTCATAGCTGCAGTGAACATAACAGTCATTGCATTCAGGCAGTTATAATACTTAAGTATTGTATATCTCTACATATTGTAAAATTCATGCTTTTTGAAATGAGTAACTGCTGAATATCTTGCCAGGTCTTTTCAATAAACTTTGCTTTCTGAACTGACAGTAGTCCTGATTAGTGGAACACCACACAAGTAGTTCTCTTTGGTACAGACAACATTCCAGTTAATTTTTTTTCCTTAACTGGACTTCATAGTGTGATTTCGCCATTCTTTCAAAAGCACTTAAGCACCTCAACATATCTAAGATCTTGTCTTACATATTATCTCATAGAAATAACTGTCAGTCGTTTACTTTAAGACTATTACTCTGTTCACAGCTAAGTGAGAATTCGAAAGCTAGGGTGGTGCCGTCTTCGCGTATTGGTCGAATGATATCATTTGGGTCCCTCGCGGCGGGACTTGGGGTTGGAACTGTGGCTCAGTATGCCCGAAACACAATACAGTCGGTCACAGGGCGAGTGGACGAATCCTCCAACATATTCCTTTCGCCAGCCAATGCTGAGAGAATAGTTGACACGCTGTGTAAAGTTAGAGGTTAGTGAATAGTGACCTAGTTGTTTTTTCGTGCTCTATGAGTTTAACCTAGTTTTAGTTGAAGTGAGCTCAAAAGAACTCTCATTATAAGTAAGAGTGTCACTGGTAAGTGATTTTACTTAATCTTAATACTACAGCGACCCCCGAACAAGGACAACAGTGTTGGGGGTGTGTCATATGAACTGACCTTTCCGACAGACAGCAAAATTAGATAAATGATTGGTGAACACATCAAGTAGAATTGTAGTGGCACAGATCCCTTTGCTGTAGAGCCTCTCTTCATACCACTGAATAGATCGATAAATCACCCACTATTGATCAATATAGCAAGTTCGTTTTTACAGACTCCAGAAGTACTAGGGATATGTAGGTATACTTAAGCTTTAATATTACTACAGGTGCAGCGTTAAAGCTCGGTCAGCTCTTGAGCATCCAAGATGATTCAGTGATCCCTTCGGATCTGCAAAGAATATTCGACCGCGTTCGGCAGTCAGCGGACTTTATGCCGACGTGGCAAGTTGAAAAGGTTATGACATCACAGCTCGGTCCTAACTGGCGGGAGAGAGTACAGAGCTTTGAGGAGCAACCTTTTGCTGCAGCCTCCATTGGTACGTTTCATAAATTATTAAATTCATTGAAACAATCCGTCATTCATACTAAACTGTGACTGACTAACAGATGATATACTGCATAAACAAGTAAAGGAGGAGGTTTTCCTTGAGTATTAAGTGTACGCTGAGAAAGGATTCTGATCAGTGACATATTTAAAAAACCCTGATCCCATGTGAATGAAGTCATGGGAAAGGCCACATACACTTTCCCCATTTGTACAACTAGCTGAAACCCGCGACTTCTTCTGCATGGGTTTAGATTTTTGAAAAATCTCTGAGAAAATAATATTTGTGCTAACTTTCGTGGTCAAACGGCGACGAAGTATATTTATCTGAAACAGTTATCCAACATCCATTTTTATATAATATTATATCTATATACATAAAAATGAGTCCCTATTTCCCTTGGTTACGGCATCACGCGTGAACGGATGGACCAATTTCGCTAATTCTTTTTTGTTGTGTTTGTTTGGATCGCGGGAAGGTTTATATTCACAATTGGATCCGGTAGGGGGCGCTGCAATCGGGTTCGAGGTTCAGGGCAGGACAAAGTCTGCCGGGCCCACTAGTAGATTTAATAAATTTCACGAATAAAAGTGGAATTTCCTGTGCTGAACCCTAATCCCATACCCATAGGTATAAGTACTACTTATTAAACCTTCCTAAACCTTATTTTATCAGGTCAAGTACATTTAGCGGTCCTTCACAGTGGCCAAGAAGTTGCAATGAAGATTCAATACCCAGGAGTGGCGAAGGGTATTGACAGTGATATAGACAACCTCGTTGGAGTCCTGAAAGTAAGCCCTTTATATTTGTAGTAGCGGCTGCATGAGACGGCTAACCAAACTGAAAGTAATGCGTCTTGATAATTTCAATTTATCTAAACTAATATTATAAAGAGGAAAGATTTGTTTGTTTGTAATGGATAAATTAAACTAACTAAAAAAACTACTCGACTGATTTTAAAAATTCTTTCACCTATAGAAAGCTACTTTATCAGCGAGTAGCATAGGCTACATTTTATTTTAAAATAAATTAGAGATCCCTTCGAAAATTGCAATAATGTGAATTAAGTCTGAAAAATTCATCTAATTTAACTTTTTACGTTAAACCTCTATTCGTCTATTAATTCAGACTGTCTTTTATGTCATATTTGTCAAGACAAACATAATAAATACAAAAGAAGTGAAGTGAAGTGAGAACTTACTAACATTTTTTTAAAAATTTAAAATCTAACTGTTGTAGACAGACTGCGAAATGCCTAAAAGAGACAGGTCTCAACTTAGTTGTTAGTTCTAAACATTGTTCCCAGGCGAGGGCAGCGAAAATACGTCGTATTGGAGACTCAAGTGCCAAGCGTTCACAGCGATTCGCTGAACAAAATTTGAGAAAAGTTGTTCGTCTCAGTGCCGACTGACCATTATTGGGTATGGACTATTTTGATCAAGTGCTACCCGTGCGAAGCTGGGGCGGACCACTAGTTTATTTATAATTACACAACTTAAATCTATCCTTACAGGTACCTAATTTAGTGCAATAACTACATATAAGCTTACTAAATGATCACTATCTCAAACACAAAGGCGAAAGTTTATATTTGTGTGTGTGTAAGTTTGTTACTCTTTCACGCAAAAACTACTGGACGAATTTGGCTTAAATTTGGAATAGAGATATATTATACTCTGGATTAACTTAACACATAGGCTACTTTTTATACCAGAAAATGATAGAGTTTCCATGGGAACCAAAAAACCACAATCCACGCAGACAAATTCGCGGGCATCATTTAGTTTACCATAAAAATATGGCCTCATATAATTAGATTGCTTATAAAAGGGCAGACACCAATTTTATTAATTTTGATACACTCACTCAGGTCTAGGCTGAAGCGAGTTTATCTAGAAAATGCCTCTTGCCTTGAAGAAAGTTAAGTTATTTGTGACAGGAAACATGAAAGTTGGACAGGCGTTTCATAACTCTGTTCGTATCAGAAACGTCGAAAAGAATGTTTCGTGTGAGTTGATATATAGTTTCTGTCGACCACATAAGGTTGCCAACATTAACGATTTCTCACTGTCCTGTGATAGAAAAAGGTTGCAAAGTTCTGACTCTCCAAAGTATCCAATATCCATACTAATATACAGACAGACCTGTCTGTCTGATTTTGACCAAATTTTGTACAGAGGCAGGTTGGATGACCCAGGATGATAAGGACATCAAACAGCTCTCACGGGATTTTTCAAAACCTAAATCGCAAACAAAGTCGCGGTCATCATGATGTAATATTTAATTATTTATGTTTTTGCAGGTGTGGAATATGTTTCCGAAAGGCATGTTTATCGACAATGTAGTCGAAGTGGCGAAGAAGGAGTTGGCTTGGGAAGTCGACTACACGCGCGAAGCTGAATGCACGCGACTGTTCAAGAAACTTCTGGAGCCATATCCGGAGTATTATGTTCCGGCTGTCATTGGTGCGTATATTATCGCTCACAGAGAGAGAGATCAGCCCCCCAATTATCTAAGAATTACCGATCAAATCGTAAAAGTTCGGCTTCAAAGTAAAATAAACCATAAGGGCATTGAATTAGAGCTCAATTTCGTGTATCGTGTGTATACGTTTAGGTATGTACGATAACCTAAACGGATGAGAATGGATACACGAAATTGAGCTCTAATTCAACATACAGTTATGGTTTATTTTACTTTGACGCCGAACTTTGACGATTTGAACGACAATTCTTATATATTCGCACCTCAGGTGTAGAACCGACGGCTTTACGAGCTCTCAAGAGGGTAAAGCACCGTCACCTTCCTTACTGAGCTATGGATTGCTCTACACAAAAATCCAATACCTCCATATTTTTGCTCCACCCGAGATCTGGACCTAAAACTAGACAAAAGAGGCAAACAAAATGAAACTAGTATTATAAATATTTGTAAGTATAATACATACTGCTTTCTGAACCGGTGTTAGAGTCAAAACATGACGTTACATAAGAGACACCTGTATATCCTACATGTTATAAATAAATTCTATATCTATACTAATATTATGATAAATGCGAAACTGTCAGTCTGTCTGTACGATTTTGACCAAATTATGCACAGAGGCAGGTTGGATAATGGATACCCAGGGAAGGACATCAAACAGATTTTTCAAAACCTAAATCGCAACCAAAGTCGCAGTCATCATATAGTAATGTTATTGCAGGTGTACGTATGTCCTATATGTTATAAATAAATTGAGTATATAATCCTAGATAATGCCTGTGACTTAGTACTAGCCCGGAGTTAGGAAGTTGGCGGTGTTTCACCCCCGTGCCTCGGAGAGCACGTTAAGCCGTCGGTCCCGGTTATTATCACTAACATGATAATAGTCGTTAAAGCCCGCCAACCCGCATTGAAGCAGCGTGGTGGGTTTAAGCTCTAATTCCCGCTCTCCTACGAGAGTGGAGGCCTGTGCCCAGCAGTGGGACGTTAATGGGCTGTAGTGGTGGTGGTGGTGGTGGTGGCCTGTGACTTCGTCTGAAGTGTTTTAAAATCTCTATACTAAAGGACAAGATTGGCTGACAGACAGACACACTTTTGAATTTATAATATCAAAATATGCATTTGTTCTTGCAGACGAACTCTGTGCCTCGGAGGTAATAACCACAGAGTTGGTGGAAGGCACGCCTATAGAGAAACTATTCGATGCTCCTTACGAAGTAAAATACGACATCGCTTACAAAATAATGCAGCTTTGCTTGCGAGAGATGTTTGTATTGCGCTGCATGCAGACAGATCCTAATTGGGCCAATTTCTTCTATAATACCAATACAAAGCAGGTGAGATAATAATTATATTCCTACATACACCTTGTATGTTTTATTAAATAAAGTTAAACGTAACTGCTTGATTAACTTACGAAATGTACACAATCTTGTACTTGTCGTGTATGCAAAATATGTAAGTTACGAACGTAAAAACTTATAACTCTGACTTTACAGCCACAATCGCTCATGCGGCGTTGGCATCCTTCGAACATCGAAAGTCGACATCGAAAGTGTACCTATTTATTTTTCTTCTTTTTGTACTAAGTATCTGTACAAATAACAAATATATAAGTGGACAAAGTTAAATTTTTCTCTCAAATGGAAATTTCTTCCAGCTTACACTTGTAATAGTGAAATAATTCTTGATTATGTGCAGATTTCATTAACTTCAAATAATGTTTATCCCTGGAATAAATTTGAAATTTTGACGAAATTCCTATACAACATCTGACAAAATATCATTTTTATTCCCAGGTTCAACGTTACCGACCGAGTCAGTAAAATCGGCACTAAGAGACAAAAATATCGAATCGGCTTGCCCGAAACCATTTGCACGTGTCTCTTATCTTTTGTCTTGTCCGATTCCTCGATGACTACTTAATAAGTGGAAAACATTAAATAAAAGTATATTTACTTTAAAATTGAACAATCCTATCCTATTCCAGGTAGTATTGCTGGACTTTGGCGCCACTCGTCAATATTCCAAGGAATTCATGGATCAATACATCGAAATAATAAAAGCTGCTTCGGAGGGCGACCGCGAGGCCATCTTGACAAAATCACTAGAGATGAAATTTTTGACTGGATACGAGTCGAAGGTAAGATAGAAAAAAAAACATCTCCACTTACGAATTTGTTAGTTTATCTATCCCCTCATAATCGCCAAACTATGACATATCTTTTCGCTGTCTTTGCGGTCTTAGTAATAAAGGCGTATTATTGTATGACGTCATATCAAATTCAATATGGCGGATATGACAATTAAACGTCCTACTAATAATACCACCGGTTCGGAAACCACTAAGAAGAGCTGGCACAAAAACTTTTTTAAAGAAGAAAACTGTTACAGTTTGTAATACATATTATTATGTTATGTAACAAATGATTATAATGTTAAGTTAAACAGCATGCTGCAGTCGATTGCTTTCACGCAACTTCTTCAATTGTATTAGATATTAGTATCTATATGTATCTAGTTCATGAGTATTTTTGTTCATTAGATAATGCAAGATACGCACGTGGATACCGTGCTCATCATGGGAGAAGTGTTCACCATGAAGGGTTCCGGAGAATTCGACTTTGGTGCTCAGAACACAACGAGACGCATCCAAGCTGTCGTGCCCACTATATTGACCCACAGGCTCTGCCCACCCCCAGAGGAAATATACTCTTTACACAGAAAACTTTCTGGGGTGTTCCTACTCTGTTCCAAACTTAATGTTAAAATGAACTGCAGGGATATGTTTGAAGAGATATATCAACAGTATAAAACCCTAACATAACTAGGTAAAAGTGGATTTAAATTATTAGAAAATAAATATTTTTTTCGGTAAAATATTTAGGTTTCGTAACAAGCTAGCAAATTGTATATGAACAAAAAATGAATAATACATAATTGAAAAAAAAAAGATTATTTGAAATACGATAATCTATAAAAATATTGAAAAATGTATTTATATTTTTAAAATAATATAAAAATGAATTATTTTAAAATTACATCCGGTTAGGTTATACGGCTGTTACTAATCAATTGTTAAACATTTTAATTATGAAATACGAGCAAATTATTAATAAATTAACTCCAGGCGCTATTAAAACCCTTCTTTACGGCTTTGTGTGTTTGCGCCTTGACTTTATTTTATAACTTTACGCACTTGTAGATTATGCAGCTTTTAATTTATAACATTCAAATTAGGGTGGCATTTAGATATCGTTTATATTTTGTAGCTACTCATGTAGCCTACCTCCAATATGTTCGACAATTTGACGATAATAATATACACTCTCAACTCACAAAACCGCCACTGTTGGCCATAAGAAATACCTAAACCTAAATTCATAAATTCACATAACACATTTAACGGCAAGTCCTTAAACAAACATTTAACGTACAATATGATGCGTGCGATTTTGAAACTAGCGTCTTTGGTCATATTGTAAGTAAAAGCGGTGACCTTGCCTAAGTTTTCTTAGGGTCCATCGATAGTAATTTGTCCCATCACTATGACCTTCTGGTTGATGTATATAGATATCTTCGTGTAATAAACAAATAAAAAGTTAGTAAAAGTAGTTACATCAAACTGTGTGAGAGATAGTCCTTCATTTGCTTAAAATTGACATAAATCAAAAGGTAAACAGTGGAAGAACCCTAACTTTTGTAACCCTGAGTGGATGTTTTTAGGTGGTAAGCAAAGATAAGCATTACCATCGATAGTGCAACCCACTAAGTATACTTTTGACATAATATGTGACATTGATGTCGTGATGATGTGCCCATATTTGTGGAAAATGCTGAAAACGACATGTATTTTTCCTCGCCATTGAAAACGGTATAATGTGCGAGGAAGGGACCTTAGGCTAAATCGCCGCCTCAATGAAAAATGTCTGAATCAAAGTTTTATTATTTAATGTATGTTTGGTCTGTGGTAACTAGGCATAAGTAATCGTGATTTATTGTAATAACGCTACTTAACTACCTCGTACAATAAATGAAATGCATTAACACACTTTTTTTGTTTATATTCATTCTTTCTGCAAAATTCAGCTTAATGCTGATTAGCCTTAATTCAGTAGACTTTACGGCTTTGTCGTTCGGGTGGTGCTTCCCACCAAACCATATACCCGATGTACCGGGAGTCGAATCCAGGACCTCCAGCTTATAATAAGATAGCGCTCGCCAGTCACCACTGCTCCAGGAAGGCCGTTTTTTCTCTCAGGAAATTAGGAATTAGGTAGGTATTCTAATCTTATCTTACAAATATTATGTACTAGAGGTCGCCCGCGACTTCGTCCGCGTACAATTGTTGATTTCCTATGAGATTATTAAATTTTCCCGCTGCAAACAGCCTATCTATAGAGGCTTTATATAGCTTATGCAGGTATTTTTATTATTTAAAACTGATAACTTAAATGCTGATTTTCATGTCTATACTTCAGTCATAAAATTTGTATGTAACCTTTCACTCCCATTTCACCCCTTTTGGGGTGGATTTTCGTAAAATTGCTTATGCAGGTTATTATTATTTAAAGCTAATAACCTAAATCCCGATTTTCAAGTCTCTAACTTCAGAAACATAGGACTTTCATACAAACTTACAACCCCCATTTCACCCTCGGTGGGGTAGATTTTCCTAAAATTGCTTATACAGTTTATTTTAACTCAAAACTAATAACCTTAATCCCGATTTTCAAGTCTCTAACTTCAAAAACTTGGAACCCTTATGTAAGCTTCCAACCCCCATTTCACCCCTATTGGGGTACATTTTCGTAAAATTGCTTATACAGGTTTTTATTATTTATAACTAATAACTTAATTGCCAATTTTCATGTGTCTAACTTCAAAAACAAAGGACTTTCATACAAACTTTCAACCCCCATTTCAACCCCTTAGGGGTGGATTTTCTCGAAACCCTTTCTTAGCTGCCGTCTACACCATAGAAGGGATCTACCTTCCAAATTTCAAGTCTGTACGCTTTATAGTTCCTGAGATATCGTGATTAGTCAGTCAGTGAGTGAGTGAGTGAGTGGTATTTCGCTTTTATATATTATTACTAGAGGTTGCCCGCGACTTCCTCCGCGTACAATTATTGATTTCCTATGAGATTATGTAATTTTCCCGCTGCAAACAGCCTATCTATAGAGGCTTTAAATAGCTTATGAAGGTTTTTTTGCTGATTTTCATGTCTATACCTACTTCAAAATCATAGAAATTGTATGTAAACTTCGACCCCCATTTCACCCCTTTTGGGGTGGATTTTCGTAAAATTGCTTATACAGGTTATTATTATTTAAAGCTAATAACCTAAATCCCGATTTTCAAGTCTCTAACTTCAAAAACAGGACCTTCATACAAACTTACAACCCCCATTTCACCCTCGGTGGGGTAGATTTTCCAAAATTGCTTATACAGTTTATTATAACTTAAAACTAATAACCTTAATCCCGATTTTCAAGTCTCTAACTTCAAAAACTTGGAACCCTTAAGTAAGCTTCCAACCCCCATTTCACCCCTATTGGTGTACATTTTCGTAAAATTGCTTATACAGAATTTTATTATTCATAACTTATAACTTAATTGCCAATTTTCATGTCTCTAACTTCAAAAACAAAGGACTTTCATACAAACTTCCAACCCCTATTTTAAGCCCTTAGGGGTGTATTTTCTCAAAACCCTTTCTTAGCTGGCGTCTACACCATAGAAGGAATCTACCTTCCAAATTTCAAGTCTGTACGCTTTATAGTTCCTGAGATATCGTGATTAGTCAGTGAGTGAGTGAGTGAGTGAGCGAGTGGTATTTCGCTTTTATATATATAGATAGAAGATAGAAAAAGATATAGAAGATGTGGAAGCTTGTCTGTTTAGATATTTGTTACTTCTTCACGCCCTAATATATGTCACCGTAAGATTGCAAAACCCGTGATTGTAATCAAACTAGCGAAATTGTAAACTGTCGACAGATTACAATTTAACGCATAATTTTTCGGTAGATTTTAATCTGTTAGGTGTATTACTCCGATAAATCCTAAGTGCCCGGCCGCACTTTATGTGGAACCTTAACCTAACCTACAAGAAAGATACAAGATAACGTAACTATAATGAATATTTCAAAAATTGACACTCAACAATGAACGGTTCACAATCTGTCGACAGTTTACAATTTCGATAGTTAGATTACAATCTAACGGATTATGCAATCTTACGGTGACTTGTATGACAAAAGTTCTGCAACATTAATTTGCTATTTATAGTATGTGACTGATACTTATGATATCTACTATTTTAGAATAATAATATTCTACAAAACATATATAAAATTCAGCCATGTGAAATTAAATTAAGTAACTCTTATTTTTAGTTACCTTTGTTACCTGATATCTGCCCGTGTCACAAGGCGAGCTCCACAAGCACGCAGGTTTTCAAAGAACATGAGACGCTACTAAGAACCTAAGGTGAACATATTAAGTTATGCCTGATCGCTCTTGGGATCTTTAATATTATTAATATATTATATATAACTGTTAATAGCTGCTTGTGCTGATTCACTGATTGATCACCTCTCCTATAAAATTTTGTATGAAAATTTTTTTTTTTACTCATCGTTTCGTATAGAAGACAAAAATTCATTCAGGGGAAAAATACGGAGAGAGCTGATGATTGAGGATTTCGAAGACGGATGAAGAGCACAGCCAGGGTATTGAAGATAGGTGGGGGGTGCTCGACCAAATGTCATTCGAAACTTCATCCAATTGACAGTGAGCTAAAAAAAAAATCAAAATGGCGGATTTAAGATGGCCGCCATACAAATTTCGTCGGTGTCTATCTCGGAGAGTATAAAAGATGGAAGAGTAGTTTCTTGGCCAAAGATGATCAGGACATGAAGGCCTACTTGATGAACAGGAAAAAAATTCAAGATGGCGGAATTTATTTTTCTATAGAAAATGTATGGCGAATATTGAAGAGGCTACAATTTAGTGTTGAAATATGCAAGACTTTGCGCTTCCTTTTCAAAATTTGTTCTTAAAGAAGAACTCTCCATAATTTTTTGGAGAAAAAAATATACCTACTTATGGTGAGCGATGATGATCGATCGAGGGTTTGAAAGATGGGTGAGGAGCACGGCCAAAATTTCAGAGGTGTCTATTTCAGAAAGTGTATTAGTTGGAAGAGTGGACGTAGGAAATATGCATGACTTTAATATGGTTTTTTTAACAAGAATTGTTCTGTATGGAAGAATTGTCGGTTTGCCGTTAGGAAAGCCAAAATGGCGAAGTTCAATGGCACCCAAAGGTACCCGATCGTCAGCGGTATAATATTGATTGTATGCATGTCTGGAAAGTTATTTTACATTGAAAGGCCCTTTTAGATTCTTATGGGGGGTCTCTGTTTTATGTTTTCTTAAGAGATTTTTTTACGTCGGACGCTTAGCACGCTGGTGCTTCCACTGTGCTCGCTAGCATAGCAGTGTGTTGTTTACTTCAGAACACGTAGGCAGCAAACACTAGGATAGAAGGAGAGCAAGTAAGTAGACAGTGGTCCGCACGGTCCACTACGTGGTCCGCTTTAGCGGGCCACGCACCCACGTGCCCTACTAGTACGAGTACATAGCTGCTCGTGCTGATTGACTGACTGATCACCTCTCCTGTAAAATTTTGTATGAAAATTTTTTTTTTATTCATCGTTTCGTATAGAAAACAAAAATTCATTTCAGAGGAAAAATACGGAGAGAGCTGATGATTGAGGATTTCGAAGACGGATGAAGAGCACAGCCAGGGTATTGAAGATAGGTGCTCGAACAAATGTCACTCGAAACTTCATCCAATTGACAATGAGCTGAAAATTTTTTTCAATACAAATTTCGTCGTTGTCTATCTCGGAGAGTATAAAAGTTGGAAGAGTGGTTTGGTGGCAAAAGATGATCTGGACATGAAGGATTACTTGATGAACAGGAAAAAAAATTCAAGATGGCGGAATTTATTTTTCTATAGAAAATGTATGGCGAATATTGAAGAGGCTACAATTTAGTGTTGAAATATGCAAGACTTTGCGCTTCCTTTTCAAAATTTGTTCTTAAAGAAGAACTCTCCATAATTTTTTGGAGAAAAAAATATACCTACTTATGGTGAGCGATGATGATCGATCGAGGGTTTGAAAGATGGGTGAGGAGCACGGCCAAAATTTCAGAGGTATCTATTTCAGAAAGTATATTAGATGGAAGAGTGGACGTAGGAAATATGCATGACTTTAATATGGTTTTTTTACAAGAATTGTTCTGTATGGAAGAATTGTCGGTTTGCCGTTAGGAAAGCCAAAATGGCGAAGTTCAATGGCACCCAAAGGTACCCGATCGTCAGCGGTGTAATATTGATTGTATGCATGTCTGGAAAGTTATTTTACATTGAAAGGCCCTTTTAGATTCTTATGGGGGGTCTCTGTTTTATGTTTTCTTAAGAGATTTTTTTACGTCGGACGCTTAGCACGCTGGTGCTTCCACTGTGCTCGCTAGCATAGCAGTGTGTTGTTTACTTCAGAACACGTAGGCAGCAAACACTAGGATAGAAGGAGAGCAAGTAAGTAGACAGTGGTCCGCACGGTCCACTACGTGGTCCGCTTTAGCGGGCCACGCACCCACGTGCCCTACTAGTACGAGTACATAGCTGCTCGTGCTAATTGACTGATTGATCACCTCTCCTGTAAAATTTTGTATGAAAAAATTTTTTTTATTCATCGTTTCGTATAGAAAACAAAAATTCATTTCAGAGGAAAAATACGGAGAGAGCTGATGATTGAGGATTTCGAAGACGGATGAAGAGCACAGCCAGGGTATTGAAGATAGGTGCTCGAACAAATGTCACTCGAAACTTCATCCAATTGACAGTGAGCTGAAAATTTTTTTCAATACAAATTTCGTCGGTGTCTATCTCGGAGAGTATAAAAGTTGGAAGAGTGGTTTGTTGGCAAAAGATGATCTGGACATGAAGGTCTACTTGATGAACAGGAAAAAAAATTCAAGATGGCGGAATTTATTTTTCTATAGAAAACGTATGGCGAATATTGAAGAGGCTACAAGTGTAGAAGAGATGCGGTTCCTTTTCAAAATTTGTTTTTAAAGAAGTTTTAACTCTCCATAATTTTTCTAAGAAAAAAATATACTTATGGAGAGCCATGATGATCGAGGGTTTGAAAGATGGTTGAGGAGCAGAAAGTATACTAGATGTAAGAGTGGAAGTAGGAAATATGCATGACTTTGACATGTTTTTTTTTACAAGAATTGTTTCTGTATGGAAGAATTGTCGGTTTGCCGTTAGGAAAGCCAAGATGACGAAGTTCAATGGCACCCAAAGGTACCCGATCGTCAGCGGTATAATATTGATATTAATCAACTAAGGAAGGTTTCTTTGTGTTTTTACTTCAACGGTCTCTTACACTGTATGCATGTCTGGAAAGTTTTTTTTACATTTAAAGGCCCTTTTAGATTCTTAGGGGGGTCTCTTTTATGTTTTCTTATGAGATTTTTTTTAAGTCTGTCGGACGCTTGGCACGCTGGCCCTTCCACTGTGCTCGCTAGCATAGCAGTGTGTTGTTTACTTCAACTCGTGTTGTTTGTGAACACGTAGGCAGTAAACACTAGGATAGAAGTAGAGCAAGTAAGTAGACAGTGGGCCGCGCGGTCTACTACGTGGTCCGCTTTAGCGGGCCACGCACCCACGCGCCCTACTAGTACTCTTTAAAGATGGAACCGATATGGCTGAAATTTGCAATGAAGATAGCCTTGAGTTAACACATAGGCTACATTTTATTCCAGAAAATGAATGAGTTCCCGCGGGAATCAAAAAAACCTTAATCGACTCGGCATTATTCGCGGGCATCATCTCGTACTTATTTAAAGAAAGAGAATCTAAAATAATACTAAGGAAGAGTGAGTATTTCAATATATTTAAATTCATTCAGCGTTTTCTGTACTATACACTAAGTATAGTGACGAACATCATTATTTTTGATTTTCTAAAGAATCGCAACACTAAATATAGAAAATATTTATATAGGTAGGTATGTAAGATTTTCTATAATTCAAATATTACATACAAAGTAATCCCTATTGTAAACATCAAATTATTTAAATTCATTCGTGTATTTCAATATTAATTGTCTACAGAGTGTTAAAGTCCTCTCTCGTGCATTAATTAAATAGGTACATCATTGATAACAAATTTGTTAAAGCCTTGGTTAATTCGATTATATTAACTATAGGTATAACAAACAATAAATTACATTCGATTAAATGTGAAACAATATACGATAACAAGTAAAATATTACTTTACTTGTTACGTTTCTACAAAAAAAAAATTGAATAACAATGGATTAACAGGTTCCGTGTACATGAAGCCGCAGCCGCTCCGGTGCCGGACCAGAAGCTAGCTTCTATTGTTATCAAACAAAAAGCATATATGAGCCGCGATATCCGGTGCAGATGCGGCTCCGGCTTTAATATACGCGAAGCCTAAACGTTATTCATACAAACCAAATAAAAAATCAACTCAAATCAATCAAATCAACAAAAATTTAAAAAGAATACTAAATAACGTATGTTAACTTGTGTAACGTAATAATAAAAATTACGTTTGTAAAAAAAAATGTATAATTTTTTTCTGGTTTTATCTACGTATTTTGAGATAAGTAGGTACGTACATATTTCATCTGATCTCTGATGGTAATACAATTTGATAAATTTAGGACGTGTACCTATTATGGTGATAATCGTCTAGGAATATTAACACCGTCTTGGGTCCTGGGGTCTTGATACCATAATATTATTAATATGTCATTGTACATATTCTGTGAACATACGTAGGAACAATTTTTATTTATAAAACCACTATTTTTCATACTTGTATAATAAACTTAATAATACCTATTTAAAAGTAATATAATTAAAATATGTGTTTGTGTTAGTAATCAAAATAATTCATCATAAAAACATTCAGCATGCAATAAAAGTAATTTGTTAATATTAATACTACTAGCAGGCATACTTGTATTATAAACTAAAGTTTGAACTTGTAACTTAGTATAGTTTTTGTTGGGACTTGCGGAGTTTTTTATATTGTACCGTCAACATACAATATAGGTGACATGCTAGCCGTATTGCTAGTATTAGCTATAGGTATATAGTAACTATAATTGGTGACTAGGTTTGCTAAAAACATTTAAAAATCATATTTCTGTGCTAAGGTGTAAATAATAAATTAAAATTTCCATACAAGTCAGGGCGTATTAACATAACATTTTTAAACTAGTGTGCGTACACTTGTAGGTAATTATGTAGGTACGTATAGGTATACTCGTAGCACAAACGTTTTACTACGCGCTTCATACCTATTCTGGGATATTAATTTAAATAACCCACAAAGCGAATAACGTATGCGAAACAAACATTAGGTACTTCAGGGGTTAATATTGAAACCTGTACCGCTGTACCTATAGGCACTTTTTACAATGGAGATGAGAAGATAGTAACACCCTGTGCATCGTACAACCTGAGTTTTGGCTGGTACGCCACTCAGGTTTATGCTCCGTAAAAGGCTTCACGTAGACTCTACATTGTAGAGCATACGTTATTCGTATGGCATGGCACATTGCGGGGGAGTCGAAAACAGAAGTGTTGTGATAGTTTTTTTTTAATTACAAAGTAGATAGTTAAATCCCGGCCTTCCGCGTCGCAATATGGATCGTAGTTATATAAAAATGAAAAATGTTTCTTTAGGGACTAATTACTCACAAGCAGTTCGATTCAACTTTTTTCCACACAAAATTGGTATTTTCTATCAGGCAGTAAGGTATAACGTTTAATTAGGCAGATGAGGCAAAGTTCAGTGCTTTGGAACATGAAAAGCTATAATCTTCTTAGTTCTTCTCTATCACCATGTGCCAATGTTCCAACACGGATCCATCGTACTTGCTTGATTAGTAAAGTTTACAGTAAGTATGAACCTACATGGCTGTATAATATAAAATATTATAGCGGTACCCATATTATGTCCAACTTTTTTCGGTCACGTTAAATGTTCCATTCAACAGAGTGTAGAAAACACAGAAACAGTTTTACAATGAATTCTAATTAATATTGGTACCTATATCTATTCGGCGGATTGGTCGGAGGCAACAACACATAATTAACAGTAGTAAGTAGATACGTAGATACTTAACAGTTCGAAAACTGAATATTTTAAAGTATTAGGCCATTTCTGTTATAGTATCTATTTATTATCATACTGAATGACGTTTGCCTTGTTAATATTTCAATTTTTAAAATTATATTAAAGCTCAAGACGCATTGCGATAGAGTCGAAGATATGCGAAGTGACTTTTCACATTACGCAGCGTTCAGAGCAAAAGTTCCATTTATATTAATATAATTTGGAACGACGCTTCACTTCAACTCTCACCCAGTAAGCGTTAAAAAAAAAATTTGGCTCGACAACACTGTTTTAACCATAGGTAGGTAGGTAGGTACGTAACTGACCGAAAACTGTTTACCGATATTTGAGACCTCAGCTGAGACTTGTACAAATTCGACATGGCCCGGGACCTGAGGGCTAAGTAGGTACCGACTATCTATGGACTCTATTACATTACGACGTTTTACTCTATTTTTATGACAAAACTCATTAGAACTATGCAATGTTGAGAATAGAGACTAGTAGAGAGCCGAGACCCATGAATTTGCGTCTTAACGAAGACTAATTTGTTCGTCCCCGACCAACAAGCAAAATCTACCAATATCCTAAATCCAAATCCAAATAACCTAACTCGAACTTTAGCAGATAACTAGTTATAATATAGATACTATAGGTACTTTGCCAGCTAAACAGAATTATATACAACAGTTCTACATAAATGTGACCGCTCCCCACTCCACAATTTAATTTACACGTGTGCACTATTTTCAAGTTGTTACAAAATTTCATGTTATCATAGACATTTCTAAAAAACTACTTACGTATGCAGTAATTGAGTAAACTTTCTTTTATGAGTTTGGTTCTTGTAGTTTTCGATGGCCTACAATAATAATTAGGTAAGTAAACCAGTCTTGCACTTTTATAAAACCCACATTTTGTGGAATCTGACGAGTGACGACATAAGATACACAAGTATCTGATCATTATGTAGTAAGGCCTAGCTCTCCTGTCAGTATAATTATATTTGGAGGTTCCCCGTCCCTCACATCAGCAGGTACTGTCTAACTTCTTCTCATAATTATATATTAATCATTAATTAATAATTCCATTTACTTAATGTTATTATTCGTTTTCAACGATTGATAAATGATTTAATAATTTTAACAAGAAAATTTACTGTTTTCCATTTACAACAAAGAAAATTAAATTTAAATAGCAATAAGTAATATTAATTATCTACTTACTGTAGGTTAACGTACCTGCTAAGGTATGTACCTATGCTTACTATAATTTGATTCCAGTATTTGGAGTAACTAACTATTCTAGTAAACTACCTATGTGATACAGATAGAGTAAACAGATTGTCTTTATGTGCAGTTTTTATGGCCTAAGATTCAGATTATTACATAAATCTGAAAAGTGACATTATGTGTGAGAAACGGTCGTTTTGTAAACCATCTGAAACATATTATAATGTCTCATTATTAGGGAAATTATAATTAGGTTAAATGATGCGTAACTAGTTATTACAATACCTACAGTTGTGGTCGAAGTCTGTTTGATACAGTTCAGTAGAAAAGCAGTAAAGACCTAAGCATTGGACTCTTTGAGATCTGTGAGTCTCGCTAGTTGCGCTGGTTCGAGTTCGTCAGGGATGGAGGCCCGGCCGGCCCGGGGTGCTGAAGGAGGCGACTGTGGGGCGGTAGGGGGTCCCGATGCCACGGAGGCGCCTGTCGATTCTCCTTCGGAGGCCGTCGAGCTTGAAGCGGGATGGGGAGCGGAGTCGGCGTGGCCCTCTTCCGAGTCGCGCAGGCAAACGGCAGTCTGTTCAGAGAGGGAGGATTCTTCGTCGTCGTTATCTTCGGCGCGATCATGCTCTTCGACTTGTGGTTCGGGCGCCGGTTCGGGCTTCGGCTCGGGCTCGGGTGGGGGGAATGGCAGCTCTGGTTCCTCCATCATGGGTGTGGCTGCCGTGATGACGATCTGCGCAACCCCTAGCCCGCAATCTTCCTTTGTTATTTCAACTTTTGGTGGTGCAGGCTTTGGCTTTGGAGCGGGAGGCAACTCTTCCACTTCCTGGCGGCATAAAAATGTCTTAATCTTAATAATACCTATGTAGATCGTCCTCATTTCTAAACAAAGTATCAGAACGTGATTAGCTGTGAACTTTTATGTCTCTATACTATGATACATACTCACTGTAATTAACATCAGTGAGTAAATAGGATCCTAATAAATAAGTAATAATTAATTATTACAAAAAATATAACTATAACTAGCTGTTTTCATGCACATGACAGCCGACATGCTGATGATGATATACATTATACCATGATGTCAAAATAATTTAATTCGATTTAAAAAAATAAGTAGTCGTGTTATAAAAAAGTCATCAAGAGCTTAAAAACAGCTTCATCGTTATTTAAACATATCCTAATAATTAGATACAAACAGTTCCAAAGTTTTTATCTTGTTCATTATGAAAATTAAATTTTGTTAGGTAAAGGTTTACATACAATATTTTAATAATTAATTTACACGAATAATTTGATTAAGGTAGGTACTTAGGTCTACCTATCTATTAGGTAATTAGCAGTCTTAAAGCGGTGAAACACACAGCTAGTACAACCGTTTGTGACCTTTACGAGACGATCGGCCACAAATAACGTAAGCTTTAGAATTTAAGTAAGCAACCTGCAAAATTACAATAGAAGCTACGTAAATGTACCTACGTATTTTTCTACTTCATATTATGTACCTTCTTAGGTATATTCATGTAACATTCCGATAAAACGAGGCGTTTAATCAAGAATTATCTATTAGTTCGCTAATATTAGGTATTCGTTAAGTAATTGGAATGACGTCATTATAACTTTGTGTCCGATCGCTTGTAATAATATAAAAGCTCGAGTCACGTTAATAAGAGGCATCTACAAGCTCTTACCTACTGTTATCGTTTGGAAAAGCGCCGCACAAAGCGGAATTTGTCTCGAGAGCCCATAGGAAATTTTATGCGGGTGCTTGATAATAACATAGACAGAGATCTATAGATAATTACCTTTGAATTTACTTACAGTTAAAACGAGCCACAGACATAAAACTAAACACTTTAGAGTTATTCTGAGAAATTTCAACACTATGCGTACACTCTATACAATATACATCACAGCCTGAAAGTAATTGGTATGGTGTTTCCTCTACATTGCCTGTTTATGTTTTCTGATATTGGACGGTTGGGCCATGTTAGGTTCAAATTTTCATTTCATGAGGGTGAATCAACAGTTACTTTATCTAACATTGTAATAAGTGCTGTGTATAGTGTCATTTTTTAGGGTTCCGTAGCCAAATTTGGCAAAAACGGAACCCTTATAGATTCGTCATGTCTGTCTGTCTGTCTGTCCGTCCGTATGTCACAGCCACTTTTTTCCGAAACTATAAGAGCTATACTGTTGAAACTTGGTAAGTAGATGTATTCTGTAAACCGCATTAAGATTTTCTTACAAAAATAGAAAAAAAAACAATAAATTTTGGGGGTCCCCATACTTAGAACTGAAACTCAAAATTTTTTTTTTCATCTAACCTATAGGTGTGGGGTATCTATGGATAGGTCTTCAAAAATGATATTGTAATATCATTTCTTTCTAAACTGAATAGTTTGCGCGAGAGACACTTCCAAAGTGGTAAAATGTGCCCCCCCCCCCCCCCCGTAACTTCTAAAATAAGAGAATGATAAAACTAAAAAAAATATATGTTGTACATTACCATGTAAACTTCCACCGAAAATTGGTTTGAACGAGATCTACCTAGTAAGTATTTTTTTTTTAATACGTCATAAATCGTAAACCGCAATTTACCTTTCATTCAATCAACTCAAATATTTAAAAAAAACATTTAATTTAAAACTTACTACAGGTTTTTACGGAACCCTCGGTGCGCGAGTCCGACTCGCACTTGGCCGGTTTTTTTTTATTGACTTTTGCCATTTTCCGAAAGTACTTAGTTAGTCACAATAAATAGTTAAGTACAGTAAACAAGGAATATAAATGCTTGCCGCATATTGTAAGGTTCAAGATGAAAATAAATTGCAAATTTTTATCATTTATCTTTTTGTGATAAAACTAAAACAATATGAAATTTTAATAACCCCATAACTTGCGAATCACCCACAGTTTGACCAACAAACTTTCGGATATTATCAAGCACCTCCTGATAACATCCTGCGGGCTCGCGAACCATAATAAATAATTATACTTAGTGTAATAAAATCCAAACCTCATCCTCAAACATATCAGCGACAACCTCATCGACTGAAGCATGAAAAGGAAATCATTTCAGATTAATAACTGCGAACTCAAGGCAACCGTCCATTGTTGCGCAAGGAAATTATACACGCGGCTAGTTACTTAAACTTTATTTCTATGGTTTTCTCAGTATGCTTTGTAGCCCACGCAATCCATTATAATGGTCCATGCACAACAGTGGATGGACGCCTATTTCTAGTTGCACAGTGCACTATCAACCGGCCCACCCTCGGTTTCGCATGGGTAAGCAAGGTATCCATAAAATTGATAGGTAATTACATATTGTAAATTTATAATTTAATTTAGCTAAATACTGATTTAATCATAAAAGACAAATTTAACGTTTAAATTTATCGTAATTTAAGTACCTAATAGGTATACGAGTTTTAAATAAAGGAGTAGGTATAAGGAATTTTTAAGTTACAAGGACTCGATAGGTATTTATTTTATTTCATGCCTATCATATATATTTTAATATAGGACCTAACAGTAACTAGTCACTAGGAGCTTGGGCCAGAATAAATGAATAAAAGCAAACATGGGCTACATGTTTTATAGTTAGGTACTGCGATACCCCAAAAGGATTTTTTCTTAAATCACTCAAAAATGCTCGATTTGATGTGATTTGTTGTTTGCTTTGGTGATCCAAAGTGGTATATGTACCTACCTACTTTAATACTGTTAGTTAATACTTACCGACAATGGTGACGGGTGGAGTTGCCGAGGTCGGGGACGCTGAGAACTGTGTGCCATACTGATCGTGGTGAGTTCTACTAAGTTCTAGGTTAAAGCTGAAGTCGGGTTGACTGTCCATAGAATCCCCCATGTCGAGTGGTGGAGGCGGCGGAGGATCCGCGGGCGGTGCCGCGTTCTTAGTATTGTTGTTTTCATTGAAGATCACTGGCAGCGTCCGAGAATAGGGGGTAAATGGTTTAACTGTAGGCCTAGTGTTGCCAGGTGCTTACTATTTCAAATTTCTAACTAATAATACCTATTATTGGTTTAACTGCCTGATTGAGTAGTCTACAATGTGGTGCAATCTCATTTGTCAAAAATATTATAAATATATTTGGTCTTCCTTGATTGTGCTAATTTACACAATTTTGCTTTCGTACAGCTCTTATTTTTGCGTACTTATAGTTATCTAGGTAGGTAGGTACCTACCTACTTCACCTGGCAATACTATAATAGGTACTATGATGAGACACCAAAAATCCTTTAATTAGCTACCTACATAATATTATGATAATTCTGACAAAATATAATATTACTTATTTATAAAAAATATAAACATAACAATTAGGTAGACAGGTACATAACCTTACTGACTTATTTGACTCACACGCTCCTGCCCGTCCTGTAAGGGTTAAGTACCTGCCTGCTCCTTGGCTTACTCCTGACATAAAATTATACATGGCAAAACGCAATAAAGCTAAGAAGTTGTGCAAAAAGAATCCAACCGAGGAAAATGTTGCTAACTATAAAAGGCTGCGAAATCGCTGCAATAAGATGTGTAGGGATGCTAAACGCCGTTATATACATTCTTCAATTGAGCACTTCACTCCTGGTCAGACTTGGAGTTTTTTGAAATCACTGGGTGTGGGTAAATCTCCTGAATCTCTTAGTCAGTCGTTTGATTTAAACTCTCTAAACATGCATTTCTCTTCACCTCCAGTGAGAATCGCTGATAGTAAGAAAAATTCGTTGCTTTTAAAATTAAATAGTGATGCCCCACCTACTTGTGATCCTTTTATCTTCAACCAGATCTCGGAGGAGGATGTTAAGAAAGGTATCCTTTCAATTTACTCCAAAGCAGTGGGTGATGATGGTATTAGTCGTGATATGCTCTTACTAATCATTGATTACTTAACACCTATCATTGCTCATATACTCAATTTTTCCTTAATAACCAGCACATTTCCATCGTCATGGAAATTGGCTAATGTCATTCCATTACCCAAAACAACAAACCCGACTTCATTCTCACAATTCCGTCCTATTTTTATTCTACCCATTCTCTCCAAATTATTAGAAAACTCTGTCTACAAGCAAATCTCTTTTTATCTCTCGCATAACAATCTCCTAAGTCCTTTTCAGTCTGGCTTCCGTCCTTCTCATAGTAGGTACTACGACCGCATTGCTCAAAGTAACTGATGATATCCGGTTTGCTATGGATAACAAAGAGCTTACTGTTCTCGTACTGCTTGATTTCAGTAATGCTTTCAACTCAGTTGACTTTGATGTAATGCTTGCTATCCTCCGTTCTCTTAACATTTCTCCTCCTGTAGTGGATTGGTTTAAGTCTTATCTTCAGGGTCGACGGCAGAGAATCAGGACTGACGAAGATTCTTCGGATTGGGCTGATCTCTCTGCTGGCGTTCCTCAAGGCGGTGTACTATCTCCATTACTGTTTTCCATTTTATTAATGAAATTTCCAAAGCAATTTCTTGTCACTACCATCTTTATGCAGATGACTTGCAGCTTTATAGGCACGCAGCATTGCCCGACCTTGCTGATGCCGTAGAGGCGGTAAACACTGATCTAGCTCATATCAAGACATGGGCTGAATCTTTTGGTTTGCTTGTCAACCCTAAAAAATCTCAAGCGCTTATAATCGGCAGCAGCCGAATGCGCTGCAAGGTTGACTTTAAAACTTTACCTGGCTTACACTATGATGGTACAGCTATACCTTTTTCCGAAAAAGCTAAAAATCTCGGTTTAATATTTGACAGTAACCTTTCATGGTCTGCTCATATCAATGAGGTGAGTAGGCGTTTGAACTATTCCATTCACTCTCTTCGCAGACTTCAAAATTTTTTGCCTTTTCGAACTAAAATTATGTTAGCACAATCTCTTCTCCTTAGTCCTTTCCCTCATCGACTATGCCGACGCGACGTTTGCTATTTGGATGCAACAGAGGAGCTACTCGACAAACTAGATCGGCTTCAGAATTTGTGCATCCGTTTTATTTATGGACTGCGCAAATTCGACCATGTATCTGAATTCCGTCGACAACTGAAGTGGCTCCCTATTCGCCTTCGCCGGAATGCTCATATTCTAACATTACTTTTTAAAATATTAAAGTTCTCTTCTCCACCTTATTTGCATGAGCATTTTCAGGATGCTCTTCCCCGAACTAGACCTTTGCGCTCCTGTGTGATGAAAAAGTCACTTGAAGTACCCTCATGGAACACCATATTTTACGCTAAGTCGTTTGCGGTGGTAGCTGCGCGTCTTTGGAATTCCCTACCAGGGAATATTCGTGAGAGTCCATCCGTGGGTGCATTTAAATCGAGACTGAAGCAGCACTATCTTTCTTCTTTATATGATTAGCTTTTATATTATTATATTATTCTATGTTTATTATTGTTAATTATGTATACTATATTATGTATTATGTATATATAATATGTATGTATATTAGTACTTTATTTTGTATGTACGTTATTAATTGTATATTCCCTGTATATATTATATGTAAGTATATTTTTATGATATTTATCATAAGTCTTAATAAAAAGTTTTATATTTTCTTGTTTATAAGTACCTACTCAGCTTTATCTATTTTTCACCATTCTTACATTCTAGGGCTGCTGGAAGAAATCTCTTCAAGAGATAAGTTGTCCTTGTATCTACATGTCCTTTAAATTTTTATGTTTAGTTTTTAAGTTTGGTACTAAATATATAAATAAATAAATGAATACATAAAAGTTTTATCAAAAGGACAGAATATAGAAAAGAATTGTAGGTAGAGTTAAGTACCTTTAGTTAAGTTGTTAAGTTAAGTTGGAAGGAACAGAAATATTCGGTGTCCCTACCTTAAGTACCTATAAACTAAGATATAAAAGTGTCGCTTTTAAAAATAAACCCACGATTTCCGGTTCACCTTTCTTTCTGTCTAATAATTTGCAATATCATTGCTAGCCTACTGGAGACAATTTTATATTTCGAAAGTATCTATAGATCGAATTTTCAAATAGAAGTCAACCCTTAAAAACTTTTTTATAAACCGATTTAAATTTATATGTAAGTATATATATAAAAATAAATAATTACACGTCAAAATATCGAGATAATTTTGAAATACAGTTCTAATTACTGTAGCTTTTAATGTCAACAAATTACAATGTTTACCTACATCTAACATGATCGTGCAAAATTATCATGCATCTATGGCGATTGGCGATGTAAGATGGACCTAAGATTCACAGCGTTTTATGTATTACCTACGAATAGCTAGTAAACGATTCGTAAACGTGCCATAAAATACGTTAAATCCAACAAAATATACCATGCTAATTGGGAATTAAAACGACAAACAGTAACCCAATCAGCCAAAAAGCTATCGCGTATCCAACCGAAATATTAACTCGAATGGCTACAACATATTATATTTTTTAATAGGTACAGCACAGAGATATAATTAAGTTAACTGCGTTGCAAAACACAGACAATGGAATACGCACGCAGACAACTTCACTTACGACATAATTCTGATACAAAACTGTCAACCGATAACGAGTTAGATAGAACCTAGGAAATTTATATGAGTAAGCAAGTAAGTGATTGATAAAATGCTGAAAGTCGGCTTGGTTATGGTAGTTTTTATAGCTGCTTGCTTGCCAACTTGTTGTTGATTCTGTTTCTTAGACTATCTTAGGTAGAACAATCAAGTTATTCTGGTCTCTTTGATATTTACCGCCTTCAGCTCATAGTACCTACCTAACGTAAGTGTCCCCCTTTTCGGTATACCAAGGCACCTAAGACTTTAAGATTTTTTAAATATATTTCTAAACATGATATTAGTTTCAAAGCTTTTGTGTGTTCAATATTGGTATTTTGCCAGTAATTTAATGCATGAGTTATGTAGTTTAATTTATTTGTGGACCTCTTGTTTGAACCCTATTTCGTGATAAAATTTTGCTCTGCTTCTAAGTTCGTGAATTCATGGCCCCTATTTCGGGATAAAGTTTTTACAGCGAGTTATGATTATTTATTAATAAAAACATAATTATTTAAAAGGTTTAATAATTAAGATATAGGATAAATATATTTTTTAATGAAAATAATTAATAAAAAATATGTAAGAGTGAAATTTAGCCTAATAACAGTAAATACAGCTTTTATTAGGTACTTACCTACTTGAAACTAAAAACTAAAACAAAGCTCGTCTCTTTTGTTTGAAACTTTGGTTTATTAAAGAATATTATTAATATATTCCGTTACAAGTGGTATGATGCCTTACCTACTAGCCTACCACTATAGATTTATGTATCACGAACTTAGGAACAAGTATAACAAAATAGACTGTCCCTTGGTTCGTGATATTGATTTTTGGAAATTCCCGCTTTTAATTTTGTAGGTCATTTTAAAATTATGTAAATTAACTATTAACTACTCTATACAACGTTAGTTTTTGTATAATCTAAACCTGAAAGTAGTTTGTTCAGAATCAGTAACAGAATCGAATGCAACCATTTTTATTCCGTGTTATATTTTGTCCAAAAAATATTTTAAAATCCTGCAAGTTTGGACACATAGTTGAATGACCTAACCAGCTGGCATTGCGGCGTCGCAAGCGGTACAATGACACATCGAGAGTCGCAGTCGATGACGTCATCAACCCGCCCGCCAGCAATAGGCCGGCGCCCGCGCCCCGCGCTCCACTC
Source organism: Erebia epiphron (assembly GCA_963932025.1). Lineage (NCBI taxonomy): Eukaryota > Metazoa > Arthropoda > Insecta > Lepidoptera > Nymphalidae > Erebia > Erebia epiphron. Next base: position 30,188,836 of record OZ009945.1, read on the forward strand.
GCGCGGCGCCAGTCGTCCAGAAGCTTGCGTAAGAGTATGACACGCATATTCACGCAATCGGTTGCTCCCGCGTAAATATTACCGCTATCGTATGAAAAAATGAGTTTTCAGTGTTTACGAACGTGCAACACACGGAAATGTTGCAACCATCGACGGTATGTGGTGACAATGTATCCGCGGTAGGAGTTTGAGGCGCCCATGCTTGCCGTTCATACAACGTCTAAGGGAAAATGGCCGTCTTGCACATTACTGTGTACTGTGTAAATACTTAATTAATGAAGTGTAATAGTGCAATTGTGATAATGACTATTGTCTCTCTTACAAACACTCACGCGCTGTATTTACCTACTACCTACCACGCGGCACACTGGCGGAACGCGTCACAGCGCGCGCCGTCTTGACGCCGCGTTTTGGGTGACCATGTTTTAGCGAGGACATTGACCCAACTCAAGAAGCTTATAACTTTGTTAGTTTTCAATTAAAAAATTTGAAATTTTGTATAAATATTCCTTACGTGAAAATATTCGACACGTGTTTCGGTTTTAGATTAAACGAAAACTAACGTTGTATATGATAAAAATATAAAAATATACCTAAAATGAAACGAATAACAAACAAAATGGAGCTGGATGTACCTGTGCGAATTTACCTCTAAAATGTAAATTCAGGTCACTTTCAAACTCGTATTATAAGAATTCTAGTGAACAAAACATATAACGAATTTAGCTCCTAAGAAACTTAATTAAATACATTATTTGTTTTTTTAATTTACATTTTAATTATCTTAATTATTATATAAATGCTCAAGCTACAAAAATGTATCTTATACATCCCTAATTATATATAATTATATATATCCCTAATTCGGTAGTGTCACGAACTAGGGGACACACGAAAAATAAAATGACCGCTACTTCGTGAGTCGATTTATTGCAATTTTGAAGTAATTCTATGTTTTTATATAACTTTTTCCGAGTCAAATCAATTGCTAAGGAACACATAAAAGCCATTTTAGCCATGCCTTTCTATAAGCTTAAAAAATACGAGCGCTACCCCTTACGGTGACGAGTAATAAAAGCAAGGCCCGCAGCTGTTTGTGGCCGTCTGAGAGTTTCGAGGGTCGTATTGCTTTCCAAAATGTTGGTACTTAATTTTTTGGACAGTTTAAATGATAGAGATTTTATATAAATGTATAATTTAAATAAATAATATTTAAATTGTTTATTTTTTGCTCCAGAAACAAAACTCACGAAATTACGTACTATCACGAAATAGGGGCCCGTTACCTTAGTACTTAACAACGTATACGTCAGGCATACAAATACAAAATTAATTAGTACCTAGTACGTCTGTCGTCTACATACCTACATCTATTTAAAAATATGGAGTATGGTTTCATCTGTAGTAGTGTAGTAGACTTGATAGATTCTTAGTAAGAATTCCCTATCCCGAAACATCAAAGAGATCCCAAGAAATTTATCAAAAACACAAGTTAAACACTCACGAAGTAGCAGGCATCGTCTAATAATTTGCGAATAAATAAATACCTATTAGGTTTTATCTCTTGACAGGTTTTAGTCAAATAAACAAATTTTATAAATCTATAAACCGACTGCGATCTTGTTGGTCGGTTATACAGAGGTAAAACGCAGAAGTAAGACTTTACGGACTTCCAGCTTTAACCAATCATCTTCTCAAAATTTCCTACGGGATCTCGAAGTATGAAGTTGCCAAGGTACGAAAGACCAGTGCAAATAAGAAATAGAAATGGTGTGGTAGATATAATGTTTAAAAGACAATTACTTACTTTCGTCATTGAAATCATTAGTTGGAGATTCAGGGGGGGAAGCGAAGACTGGTGCTGCAGAGTCTGGTGGAGTCCAATCATCTTCTCCGCCGCTAATTGGTTCACCATTCTATGACAAATGTACAATATAAACCTTTTGAACATCCGGCATAGGTAGTACTAGGAGAATTTCTTCATATTAAACACTGAATCCTGCGTTCAATTTCCGGCAGTGGCTTCCCCAGCGAGGCAAAGACCGACACGCATTTAGCTTAACTGTATTGATAATGCGATGTCACATTACATGCTATTATAGGGGATGAGCGTATAGGTAACTGATTGACTGACATAGATTATGTAAGAATTGCCCGTCATACTATGCAGTCATTTTATAAGTTGTTAACTTGTAAAGTCTACTTATCTGTGATAGTTACCTATCTGTGATACTTATCTGTGATAGTACTTCGTTAAGTAATACTAGTGGTTTGCCCCGAACTGAGACCTCGTTAACTTTTAACATTAGACGCCAAAGAGCTAAAGAGTCATTGGAGATGGTTGAATTTTTGGATAACTTCTCCTACTTTTTTACATAGAGTGCTGCACACTGGCCGGAATTATATCGTGTACCTAATTGCACCACAGATAAACTTTGATACATTAGACAGAGCGCCATCTATTGACATTATTGTGAAGTTCTGTTAAAAAAACTGAAGCTCATTAAAAATTAAATAATTTCGTTTCCTTATATAATATTTATCTAATTTTAGTATTTGTTGTTCAAGTACAGGATATAATTCAAATAAATGATCAAGTTTCAGGTCCAGCCTTTCAGAGAATTGAGAGTTCTGAGGTCAACTTTGGACGTTAGAAAATCTCCACTTTGAAAGCCCATTTCGTCAATTTTAGGAATTTAAAAAAAAATATTGTTGGACTCTATTCCTAATTATCTTTAAAATGATATAGTTACCGCAACCCTATAAAAATATTTTACTTCACATTGCTTCTATGAGAGCCCCTCTGAAATAAAGATTTTTATAACTTTTTAAGCCATATTCGGCTGGAGGCCATCGGTTTACATATTATATCTAAAATTTAAGTTATTACGTTCAGCAATTCAGAAGTTATAAGGCTCTGACAGACGGACGGACGGACGGACAAGTGCAAATTCACTCAAGTAGACTGAGACCTTCGCTTCGCTCGGTCGATTATACTTCTGCCATGATTTTTTTCACGTAGGTATGTCCAAAAACCACCGTTTAGCTTCCAGAGAGGGATACTTGACTTGACTCAAACAAAAATTAGCTCTATTTCGCGAACGGATCCCTAAATCGAAAAATGGTTTTCCTACAACTACAATATTTTTATAGTGTTGTAAGCGAGTTAGAACGAATACCCCACATCATGGGACAGACGAGAAAACCCCCTTTACATCTACTTCCCCCAAACAAAGGGGAGGTACCCTAAACCATTTGTTTATTCGAACATTTTATTCTATTACTTTGTCGGCGTGATTAAAATGTAGATATACCTACCCATGCCAAATTAAAGCTTTCTAGTACTAACAGCTTCTGAGCTAAGGTGGTTTCTCGTTGGCTACGGAACCCTAAAAATGATCTAAAAGTGATGGCTTAATAATGTACGCACCTCATCGCACTCTTCGGCGATAAGAGAGGGAAAGTTCCCGATGACGCCATTGGCATCTCCACGCCACCAACCATCGTCCACGCCGTGAGCATCGCGAGACACAATGCGTATGATCTGAACAAAAAAATATTACTTCAAAGCTTTTAGAAGCAAAAATGGAGTTACTTGAGTAACTCTGGTATTTTTTTTGGAAAAAAGTAAATTAAGTAAGTTCCGCCGAAAAAGAAATGAAAACTACGGAGATAAAAGAAAAATATCAAAACCAAACTTTATTCCAATAACGGACCTGTCCTTCCTGGAGATTTAGCTCATCAGCAGACTCAGCATCATAATCATATAAAGAGAAACAGTATCCAAGAGTTGGTAGGTCTTCTGGTTTTACGTCTATCTCCATCTTCGCCGCTTCTTCAACTTTAGGTTCTTCAGGCTTTGCGACGGGTGCGGAAATAACAGAGATTTGGTCTGGAGACTGTACGACATCTGCGTCTTCGCCTTCCACTGTGTAATCCACGGATGAGAATGATATCTGTGTTACCAGTCCCGGAGCACTAGTTGCCTACAAAAGGAAGTTGTTTTAGCTTTTTAATAATCTTAAGATAGATGTATATAAAGAGAAAAGTCCTGATCTATCCATTCATTGACTCACTAAAGCTTGAAATTGAAGTAAGAAATTTTGCTTCAATTCGATTCCCATTTTAAGGTAGGACAAGGAAAAAGACTGCATCTATCGAAATTCACACGGAAGCAAAGCCACGGGGTTTGCTAGTTTATGCAATAAGAAAGCTTAGGTTATTCCTTGGAACTTAGCATCCAGCAAGCCGAGTGGGAGTTTTTTCACATTCGATCGCGATAATGTTATCTACAATTTATAAGGAACCTCGTAGCTGATGCCCGCGACTTCGTCCGCGTGGTTTAAGTTTTTTGTTATTACCGCGGGAACTCCTTAATTTTCCGGGATAAAAAGTAGCCTATGTCACTCTCCAGGTCCTCACCTATATAACAAAAAAAGAATTAGCGAAATTGGTCCAGTCGTTCACGCGTGACGCTGTGACCAAGGGAAATAGGGATTCATTTTCTAATATATAAAATTCTTGTGTCACAGTTTTAGTGTTTATACTCCTCCGAAACGGCTTGACCGATTTTGATGAAATTTCATATGCATATTCAGTAGGTCTGAGAATCATACCTCCACGAGGACGGAGTCGCGGGCATCAGCTAGTTATATATATAAGATTCATCGAGCGCCAGCTGTCAAGCGCTTGACAATTCCTTACAAATAGTCATTGATGTAGAATTTTAGTGCCTATAATATTGACCTTCATGGATGCCAAGTTGGAAGACCTTGAGATAAGAGGAAGATCATGCAATGTTGATAAGAGGCGTCCCCGAATCGGACAATGAGAATTTTGCAACTATCATGGAAAAAATCTGTACTGCAGTGGGAATGAACTTTGACCATTTCGAGTATCAAACATTCTTCAGAACGGCTATGCCAGACAAAGTGCGTCCAGCGTCCGATTGTTGTTATTTTTAAAAGTAACCTCAGAAGGAATGAGTTATTGCGCCAAGTAAGTAAAGGAGTTTAATAAAAAGTGTAAGGATCAAAGCCAGACTACGGTCAATTTGGGCTGCAAAAAAGGCATTAAATAAAAATAAAAAAATACATTGTAGGTAGTTAAAAAGTTGTCGCCATCGAATGCGAAGAAAATCTAAAAGGCACTCAGATTCTCCTAATCTGCACAGTTTTCTAGAGATTCGTATCTCGTAATGAAAAAACGGAACCCTAATAATGTTAGGCCAGGTTGATGCCATTTGATATCTCTTCAATGACTATGGAAATGAAGGATAGAATTTTAGGAGGACAATAATTATTAAAATGTATAGGGATGATGACAACTCAACCAAATCAGCAACTCTTTATCCAGCTTAAAAAGGCGCTTCTAGTATGGACGTTTGTATGAAATACAATGTTGTGACGTCATCAAATTTCAACGCACTTTTTTTCTTTAATCTATAGATAGTTTAAAATAGTTATCAAACTTAACGAGAATGTGAATTTTAGGTCTCTTGGAAGACCTAAAATGGAATATTTAATAATCAGTAAGAATTTATTCATTTTCGACATACTTAGGCATCATCCATATTAAAGCATAGGTATATTAAAAAAACAATGGACCTGCTCTCTTTCAACGTCCAGATAGTTATGAGGCACGTATCCTTCTTCTCCGCGATAGTTTCGTGCGCGAAGCCATCCGTCCCCATCGCCCTCCCCAACTACCTCCAATTGTTCATTTTCTATAATGGATAGTTCATCTGGATGTTGTGCCTATAAAAGATAAATAAATCATTTCGTAAATTCTTAAGAAAATATGTATGTGTATAATATATAAATATAATAATTTTAGTAATATTAATATATATCTTTCATATTTGTATTCTTATTACCTATCTAAAAGGGTCTTATTAGATGTATGTATCCAATTAGAATTTGGTGAAAATCTTCGGATTTTAGGGATGTTACCCATTTATTTATCGCAATCAGTGTAATATTTCAGTAACCAACGGATCTGCTCAGAAATTAATATCCGAAGCAATATCCGGCCACGATTACGGATAACGGAAGGATGCCGATTCGAGTTCTTCAAGCTCCACTGAATATTCTCAAAGAAAAAGTAAAAACTGATTGATTTACATATCAACGTACGAGTATGTACATAATATTATGTCATGAAACCTTGACTGTCAGTCGCTGAGAATAGAAACTTGAGATTAAAATTTCACCCAACCGACTCGACGCGACGCTGGGTGGGGCAGGCTGGGACAACGACTAACTAGTGCTTTTAATATCCAAGTTAGCTCTTGATTACGATCACAACTGATGGTAAGTGATGAATGTAGTTTGAGATGTTAGCGGGCAAACTTATTAGGGGTATAGTAGTTATAATAAACCCATACTCCTAATCGGATTCCACACGGCATCGTACCGGAACGCCAAATCACTTGTTAGCACGACTTTACCGGTAGGGTGGTAACTAGCCGCGACCGAAGCCTCCCGAACCAGACAAAAATATAGTCCGCCAAACTTAACTCCGCCCGGTGGGCAAAATTGGAAAAAAAAAATATGCCTGTTAAGTTTTTGTTTTTATTTTATTTTCAATATATTGTATACTAACGACGCTGTTACTGGGTCAGATATAGATCGCGCGCGAGTTGAATGCAGAGCTTATGTATGTGTCACCACACAAAAGCTCTGCATTCAACTCGCGTGAGAACTATAAGTTTGACGGACTATAGGTATATATGTGTTGATAATAACTCACTGTGTATGAATACAATGCGGTGCATTTATACAATGGTGGTGCAGGGGGTTCCGAAGTGGGCTCAGACCCATCAGTTTCCATCTCGCCCCAGTTCGCCTGGGTAGGGTCATCCCACCCGACTGTGACTTGTTCGATGAGCATGCGTTCTTCTTCTAATGCAGCTATAAACAAGTAAGTTAGACGTAACACACAAACAATCATATTATGATAGGTACATAATTCGTGACACAATTTTCTATTTGTTAAGGTGCCAGCGGAGGGGGAATTGGCCATACAAACGTAATACCAAAATAATTTGTAATTCGAGAATATTTCTACCATATTATGCGATTATTAAGATTGAACTTGTATTTATCTAGGTCCCTGGATAATTATTTTTTCAAAATACTTTCCCAAAATTAAATGTAAGCACATTGCGTTTTGCATGTTTGTACGACATAAATGACATGTTTTCTCCTTATTTGTTTCATATTAAAACCAACGATATCTCACGTACTAATTGATCAGGAACATCGCCTATATTGTCAAGTTACAAAATAACAACACGAAGTTAAAAACAATTTTTCATTCATCATTTTTGGTACTCACGGAACAAGACTATATGTATAACAAATTCTGTACGCTCATATTGTTATCTCGCTTGCACGCGATCGTGTGTCTTCAGCCAAATAGAGATAGCAATATACCGGCAAATTTAGATTTGCGGTTCGAATAGAAGTTGCGAGCGGCGAGGACCGGCCTCTTAAGTACGGCGGTATTTAATGGGTAGTTAAGTAATAGTAATTAAGGAGAGGATGCCTCTGTAATGTATTGTGTATTAGAAGCATTCTCTCCTTAAATTTGAAAAAAAATTAATGGACCGTACAAATTCATTGATAATAATTTTTGCATTCACTTGTACAATGCACGCGTTCTTATTAGTCCCTAGGGTCTTTATCCGAAGAACGTTTTAGTGAATAGATATTACATATCTTCATCCCCCCAAAAGATCGGGTGTCTTAATAATCCCCACCAAACAACAATAAGGTAATTTTTGCATAAGATACCGTCAACGTCTTCGTCATGCTCGTCTTCTTGTTGACAGTCAGATGTTGTTCGTTGATGTCCTCCAGAAGTATTGGCCACGCCCGATGTGGTTGCCGCTTCTCCTTCAGTATTATCGCTGTCGTAAAACGAATCCGAACTCGGTTGATCCTGATAACATAGGTAGGTACAACGTGTCGTCAAGTAGCAATGATCCGGTCCAAATGGAATATTTCGCGTCATTTGAAAGCTTGAAAACTATAACTTTAACTTAAAAATTATTTCCAAAAAACCGACTTCCAAAGCCACTGTAAAGTAAAAAAATAATTTTGATTTCTACACACTATGTTGAAGTCGGGCGAGCCTGACGTCAACTTTGCCTATGTCTCGCCCGACTTCAAAATAGTGTGTAGAAATCAAAATTATTTTTTACTTTACAGTGGCTTTGGAAGTCGGTTTTTTGGAAAGAATTTATATTTTTAACTTTTTAGTGTAAGTACTCTTAATCCCCACGGCTTAGGAACCTGCAGCATCAGAGTATGAGGAGTTGGGACTTGGGTTTAGGTATGAAGTCGTTGCTTGACACCTACAATATGAATTCACCATTAAAAAATCCTAAATCGCTATTTTTAAGGAGTTCTGTACCCTGCAGCATCAGGATTGAGGAGTTGGGACTCAGAGTTGACTCGTATACACGTGACTTGATACCTACTACATATATGAATTCACCATCAAAACTTCCTAACTCCCTAGTTTTGAGTCGTAGGTATACCCACAGCATCAGGATTGAGGATTTGGAGTCAGAATTTTTTATGGGACCTTCTCGCGAGCTTCCTCTAACCACTAAAAAAAATTTTTTCGAATCGGTTTGGAAATCACGGAGATATGCGGTAACATACATTAAAAAAAAAAAAGGCGGAGGTTCTCAATTCGGCGCGTATGCGCCGAATTGAGAACCTCCTCCTTTTTTGGAAGTCGGTTAAAAATATTTTAATATTAATTATTTTGATAATATTATTTAAATGATTAATATTACGCTGCTCGTGCTGATTCATTGATTGATCACCTCTCCTGAACAATTTTGTATGAAAAAAATTTTTTTCACTGACCATTTCGTATAGAGGGGAAAAATTCATGAAGAGAAAAAATACGGAGAGAGCTGATGATTGAGGATTTCGAAGACGGGTGAACAGCACAGCCAGGGTATTGAAGATAGGTGGGGGGTGCTCGACCAAATGTCATTCGAAACTTCATCCAATTGACAGTGAGCTGAAAAAATTTTCAAAATGGCGGATTTAAGATGGCCGCCATACAAATTTCGTCAGTGTCTATCTCGGAGAGTATAGAAGATGGAAGAGTGGTTTCTTGGCAAAAGATGATCAGGACATGAAGGTCTACTTGATGAACAGGAAAAAAATTCAAGATGGCGGAATTTATTTTTCCATAGAAAATGTATGGCGAATGTTGACTAGGATTTGGAAATTATGCAAGACCTTTTCAAAGTTTGTATCTTCGTACTGTCATTCTGACAAATGATTCGGAGAAAACATATGGAGATCGAGGGTTTGCAAAATGGGTGAAGAGCTAGCTAGAGAGCAGGGTATTAAAGATAGGTGGTTGGGTTAGGGAATCAGGTTTTTTTTAAATTCCACTACAAGTTAGCCCTTGACTGCGATTTCATCTGATGTTAAGTGATGATGCAGTCTAAGATGGTAGCGGGCTAACCTGTTAGGGGTCCTACGGCAGTTATATTAAACCCATACCCCTAATCAGTTTCTACACGGCAAAGACGTACCGCCAAGTGATTTAGCGTTCCGGTACGATGCCGTACGCGGTCCGCTTCAGCGGGCCGCGCATCCACGCGCCATACTAGTATATATATATAGCTGCTCGTGCTGATTGACTCATTGATCACCTCTCCTGTAAAATTTTGTATGAAAATTTTTTTTTTACTTGTCGTTTCGTATAGAAGACAAAAATTCATGACTTTTTTATAGTTTGTCTAATTTAGGATGATAATTTTGACAGATGAGAGGTTTAGAGGAATAGTAAAGGACAAGACATCACAGATTGAAGCAGTGCTATGCAGACGGCATCTGCCAAAATTATCGTCTTATTAGACTAAATTATTGATAATCATCATTTCAACTTTATTGCATTTGTTAAAGTGACATTTATTAAAAATATTTAAAAAGGTTTTCTACATGATCTTTCCTAGTTAGTTGCCAGTTACTGCAGCGACCGATACACATTAAAAAATCTATGACTATGCCTAATCAACTGCCTCGTTGGTCTAGTGGTTAGCATAGTCGACTGCGGATCACGAGGTCCTGGGTTCGATTCCCGGTCGGGCATAAAAGTTAGGTATTGGGTTTTTCAATTAAGAAATTCTCAGTGCCAGCCCGGAGTTGGAAGTTGGCGGTGTTTCACCCCCGTGCCTCGGAGAGCACGTTAAGCCGTCGGTCCCGGTTATTATCACTAACATGATAGTAGTCGTTAAAGCCCGCCAACCCGCATTGGAGCAGCGTGGTGGGTCTAAGCTCTAATTCCCGCTCTCCTATGAGAGTGGAGGCCTGTGCCCAGCAGTAGGACGTTAATAGGCTGTAGTGATGATGCCTAATCAAATCACATATCGACCTTCTGACACAGATTAATTATATTATAAACCTTAAAGTGATAAACATTTTCAGACCGTGACTGACACATGAATAATTATTATAATATGCCTAAAAATGAATAGTATAAAATATATAGTCTACATCGACTTAGAGAGAGCCCTAGCCAAACAAAATAAATAAGGAGATCTGGTTTTCAGCCAATTTTTTTTTGGAAATTATAACTTAGCTACAAAACTTAACTTACATCAATTTGTTTAAGCCTAAATGCTTCCCTAATCTTCTATTCTGACAGAAAACAAGAATTTCTTCAACGATATATAGTATAGATATATTCTGAATGCGACTTCCTTAGAACAGGAAATGTTTCGGGGAAACGGCCGTCTTAGATGGCGTAGACTTTATAACGTAGGCAGCCCTCAAGTCTTTCGTGACTTTTTCGTGGAACTATATACACTTAAATAACTTTAAAATCTAAAAAGTATTATTTTTAGATTTTAAAGTTATTTAAGTGTATATTTTATTTGACTGTCAAAATATATTGTTAAAAATAATATAATGCATAATTATTATAAATATAAAATCGTACTCAAATACTATGTATTATGTTACTTTGATTATGTATGTATGTTATGGTTTACCGCTGATTAAAAATAAAATTGTCCCAGCTTGACATTTCGTTTTATTCTTCCTGTAAAGTTTACGTAAAGCTCTAAAAAATCCATTCTATTTCTTACCGCGATTAACTACCTTAGTTTGTTGTAAAGGTTTATGGCTGATTTCTAAAAAAACTGTGCACGTTAGAGATTTCGTTTTATTTTTCCTGTAATGTCCAGGTGAGATTGCAGTCAAGGGCTTATAATTATGTAGTAGTAAGTAGTAGTAGTAACTAGTAGCAGATCTTTTGCATTGTTCACTTCGGATTGCACCATTAGTCAACAGGTAAGATACATAAAAATACTTAAATAAAAATCAATTTAATAGTGTGCAAATGAAACCCTTTCTTAAGATACTCCACTCGATCTAGTATAACCCCACTTTAAAGTTTATTGCTGATTTCTGAAAACTGTTAAACTTCAATCAACTCTAATTATATCTTTTTCGCTTTGCAAACTTCGGAGATAAGGGGGCCGGCGGCGTTATTTTTTCGTAATTTTCATCATAAGACAAAAGTAAGAGACTTAACGCCTGCAAATGAGGCCCTTTAATATGATACCCCACTTCATCCAGTTACCCCACTTTAAAATTTCGACACCGCCATTGCAGTCCCTTTTGTAATATTGCCCTGCAGGCTGCAAGGCCTGCGATTCCTTTCACTAGTAGCACCAGCTCCACTACCACCTTAAAGTTGCGCGTATATTCCGTGCACAGGCAGAATAATATTATATTAGGTACTTTGCAACAGGTGTTGTTCAAACATGCACAATATGCGTCATGCGTAATTCTTGTTTTGTTGCGTGTTCCCTTTACCTATTTACCTGACGCCTTTGTCGAAAAAATAAAATATGTACATAGTTTGGCTTATCTGCCTGTATTATTGTACTTATCTATGATGACCCGGCAAACTCGTATCATACGCCTTGTACGCGACGGCGCCAACCCGTGTCCCTATCATGGCCGCCCGTCACTGACGTCTAATTTTCATTTAACAAAATACACTATGTTATGAGTTGCATGTTACTCAGTCCACTGTGAATCACACATTCAGATAACTTTTTATGCACATTTTTAAAGATTATACTGCGCCACTACACTATATCATAGTATATTTGTAAACTTCTATGGCGTCGAGCCATCGCGTCGCCGAATTCAAGACTGATTTATTCACCTGTTTATGACTACCGTCAATAAATGTATTACAAATACATTACCCTAAATAATTTTCCTATTGCAAATATTCAAAGTTATAATACTATTTTGTTAAATTATTACATTTATTAAGATATTAAATGTATATGTTAATTGTATGGTCTGTGATCAAAGGCATATAATAAGTATGGTATCAAAACCAAACGCTAAAAGAAAGCTCGCTGGAATGGTTCGATAGAATCCTACCATACTATTACTTATTCTATGATACGTTTATATTATGGTAACTGGCTCGTTGGTCGGTTGGTGGTAAGCATGTTCGACTACTGATGACGAAGTCCCAGGTTCGATTCCCGGGTCGGATAATAAGTGAGTACTTATAGGTTTTTTCTGTCAAGGAGTTCTCAGCACTAGCCTGCAATTAGTAAGTTGGTGGTGTTTTCACCTCTGGTGACCACTCTCCGATCGTGTCGGATTTTCCGTCCCATCGGACTTTGAGTGTAAGAGGGAGTGCACCTGTGTTTACACACTAGTGCACAATAATTTTTAAATTTTTTTATTATAGGTAATATTATTACCCACGAAAATGGCTAATCTCTATGGAGATTGACTGCTGTGGCCGAAATTCAGTCGGGAGGACATAATTATTAGATCTATTTAGAAGATATATATATATATATATATATATATATATATATATATATATATATATAATATATACTTACTGCAGCGCCAGATGCATCAGTGCGAATACTGAGCAGACTGCTACTTCGGGGCAGGGTATCCTGTACTGCGAGCAAGTCGATTTCTTTCAGCCATTCGTCTACAGGCGCTCCACTATTCCGTAGGCACTCTAATCGAGCCTCATATTTAACTTTTGAGGTTTCAGAACGCCTGATATTTGATCTGAGTTCGTCCATACGCACTTCAAGCTCGGGTCCATTCGGGTCATTCGGGTCGACCTAAAGAACAATCTGTGTTAGATAAACGAACTTAAACCAACGAGTGTACCCTCACAGGTTTACATGAACAAACTAAAAAAAAATATCTTGCACATGTGATGAATGTGCAGCACTTAGACAAGTTCACATTACAAAGCGCTTATAAGCAAAAACACACTACAGACCAGACAGAAAAATCACGCCGGCATATTTACATGGAGCTGTACCGTTTAGCGGAAATTGAGAGTTCAGTTTACCCGAATATAAAATTAAAAATTAAAAAACATACATTGCACTGCTAAAAAAAGTATACGACGTACGTAGTATTAGAAAATATAATATAATAGAGATTACACAGTGCACAATTATTTTCTGTTATCTTAACGACCGACGCGACGCTCACCTTTTGTCCCGCATCGCGCATGGCTTGGTATAAGTGTAGTTTACGGGTAGCATCTCTTACGAGAGCAGTTTCCCGCACCACCCGCGTCGCCCAGCGCCGAGCTTCTTGGGCTAGAGTTTGTGATACACTTTCTTGATCCATGGTGACCGTGTCGACAGGGTCGTTGTCGCATGGCTCAAACTCATACTGATTAGGATAATTAAAAAGTACATATGTTAGTTTCAGGATCAAATATAAATATTATAAATGCGAAAGTTTGGATGGATGGATGTAGGTATGGATGGATGTATGTATGGATGTTTGTTACTCGATCACGCCCGAACGGCTTGACGGATCTGGGTGAAATTTGGCAGAGGTAGATTATAGTCTGGAATAACAAATAGGCTACTTTTGATCCCGGAAAACTAAGGAGTTCCCGCGAGAACCAAAAAAACTTCAATCCACGCGGACGTAGTCGCGGGCATCAGCTAGTAGTATATAAATAGAGGAAAAGTCAAATTAAAACCCAAACACCATTATGTACAACAGTAAGATTAATCCATTGTACTTACTACAAATAAATTAAAATCGCCCTTTTTCGGTAAAAATGAAAGAAAGAAAGAAAGAAAGAAAAATAGTTTATTCACCAGTGGTGTCACAGACAAAACTAGATACAAATGTAACACTTTCGTCTGTGACACCACCCAGAAAGGGTGTACAGCTCAGCGTTTGCCCTGCGTCATATGCCCATGAATGCATACAAAGCAAGGCGCTGATTTTCAGCTGTGACCCCGGGTGACGTCACAGTTACAACAAAACAAAATAAATAAATAAAAGTAACCAAAAGTTTAAAAGGAAGCAGTAAGTACAAAAGAAACATAATTCGCTATTAATATTAATTATAATAATATTACTAGAGTTAAGAAGAAATACATATTAAATATCTTTATAAATATACGATAAATTTATAATAATAAATATAAGAGTCATTATACAAGTAAATATGACACATAATTATATAACATACCTATACATAATATTAAAGCACTGAAATATCGGCCGCTATATTTTCGAATTCAATCTGTTTAGAAAAAAATAAATTATTGTAAATGAAAATGAAATGCGTATAAATCTATGATGAATTCTACTTGCTATTCGATATGTATCCGTTTTTATTAATATACTAGGGGACGCCCGCGACTTCGTCCGCGTGGATTGAGGTTTTGTGGTTCCCGCGGGAACTCCTCAGTTTTCCAGGATAAAAAGTAGCCTATGTTTTAATCCAGGTTATAAGCTATCTATGTTCCAAATTTCAGCCAAACCGGTTCAGTAGTAGCGGCGTGAAGGAGTAACAAACATACACACAAACTTTCGCCTTTATTATAATATTTGTGCGATGTGACTAGCTTATGCCCGCGACTACGTCCGCGTGGATTGAGGTTTTTTGGTTCCCGCGGGAACTCCTTAATTTTCCGGGATAAAAAGTAGCCTATGTGCTATTCCAGACTATATTCTATCTCTGTGCCAAATTTCAGCCAGATCCGTTCAGCCGTTGGCGCGTGATTGAGTAACAAACATCCATACATCCATACATCCATACATCCATCCATCCAAACTTTCGCATTTATAATATTTATTTGATTTGATAGAACCTTTAAAAGCTGATCAAGATGAAGCTACAGAAATGAAGAACGGAACTCCTCAACGAATATCTAATGGGAAAACATTCGCTTTCCGAGATATAATTTAAATAAAAAAAATATACTTTAAACCATCAATATACTACACACTTACATAGAATGCTGTGTTTACTTAAAAATACATTGAAGAAAACCTTTACTAACTTGAATGTGCTGTTTTAGCACGGGATAGTACAGGTACAGACACTGCAGATTGTATTCTCGTGTTAGCTGTTGAGCTTGATCCCTAATTTTGCCGAAAGAATGTTGTGTAGCAGAACATGTCAGTAATTCAGTACGACCCATCAACGTGAGGAATTCGGAAACTTTATCATATACAGATGCCTCCATGCCTTGCATACACGATTGTAGCTCGACAAGAAAATACCGAGTCTGCAATGAAAAAATGTGTAAATGTCACCGTAAGATTGTAAAAACCGTTAGATTATAATCTAACTCGCGAAATTGTAAACTGTCGAATGATTACAATATAACGGATTATTTTTCGGTAGATTGTAATTTGTTAGGTTTATTAACCCGATAGAACCTAATAACTACTTGATTATTTATGTCGAACCCTAACCTAACCTACAAGAAACAGACAAGAAAACGTAAATACAATGAATGTTTCAAAAATTGACACTTAAAACATTGAACGGTTCACAATCTTTCGACTGTTTACAATCTATCGAAAAAAAAAAGCGTTAGATTACAATCTTACGGTTTTTACAATCTTACGGTGACATAAATATAGCGTGCTTTTACGCGCGTTTTAAAGTAGGTAATCCTAAAAGGGCGCAGCATAGCATTTTTTTAATATGAGACAAAACTATTTGTAAACCTAAGATTTCTCTTATTTTTCTTTGTCTGTGGACACAGTTTCTATTTATATGGTTTCTGCCACTTTGAGAATATGGCGACCTCTTGAAAACGATTGATCAATTTGGCGGCCACTTTTGAATGTTCAAAAAATATATAAGTTCCCTCAAATCGGGTTTAATAACTTTTACTCATTGAAAATTACCTAAATCTAAATTAAAAACTGAAAACTAAACAATAAAAATATCATCATCATATCATCATATATCATTGTGTTGAAACCCTGGGGTCGTGGGGCGAAGATGCTAGATCCTTTTTTAAGGATCTATCTTCTCGTCTCACAGAGTCCACAGGTGACCGGAGGGCTGGCAGTTACCTCGGGCCGAGGTAACCGCCAGCCCTCCGGTCACCTGTGGACTCTGTGCTCGGCCAACATATAAGTTTGGCTATTCAGCGGGGTAACGCAGCCAGCGTTCTGGGCACACTGCCTCATTGCAGCGGGATAGATGATATTTTTAATGTTTAGTTTTCAGTTTTTAGTTTTACTTGAAACCCTTTTATAATGTTAGGTAATCACATAATTTGAATTCGTACGACGATATGTACTAACCTGGTGAGCGTTCGCAGCGGAAATACTCAGGAGATAATCATTTCTTGCTCCAGTTGATTTTTCTTCCAACTGGTCTCTACGAGATGACACTTTGGCGCTATTTTTTTGCAACGAAGTGATCGATTGAAAGAACGACCCTTTTTTCTTTTTCAACCTGAATTATGAAAGCATATATTATGTAAGTAACACAAATCAGAGAGTTGTGAGGAAGTATATTATTAATTATTTTCAATTACATTTGCCCTTTCAATCAGTAACTGCTGAATTTCGTGGCGGTTTTTATTTCAGTTAAGTAAATCTTCTTTCCTTTCAGACGGTATAGCACTACAACTTGGCCTACATAAATTAAATGCTTTGCATTTATTTTCAGTCTGTCAGGCAAAATATTTCCAACGCTTAAAGCGCTGGTATCCAGTACGGTGCAAGACCACGACGCGTGGAAATCTTCAAACCTGATTTCCATCTGTGGACGTCTATCGATTGATGATTACGAGGACTAAGTAAATTGTTTATAAAAACGCGAATTTAACTTTACTTACTTTTCTTCAATATCTTTAGCCTTGTCCCGGACATCATGGGCCGTATGCTCTTCATCAAAATAGAGTTTTTTGGTTTTGTCAATATCCGAAACGGTTAGCTGAAGCTCTTTATGTGCTTGGGCCAGAGAGTCAGTGCACTGGTGAAAAAAAAGTATATTCTACAATCAATCATATATTCTATGATGATACACATATAATAAAACTGACTGGAATTGTGCACTGGAACTGGATTCTTGTACGTAAATTTCTGTAAATACATATCTATATATACTAGTGGTTCGCCCCGAACTGAGACCTCGCGGTATCCATAAAACGAATAAACTTTTACAGAGCCCCATCTATTGACATAATTGTGAAGTTCTGTTAAACTGACTGAATGCTGAAGCCCATTAAAAATTAAACAATTTCGTTTCCATATAATATTTATCTCTTAACATTAGTGCCATCTATTGACACTGAAGTGAGGTTCTGTTAAAAATACTAAATCTCATTAAAAATTAAATAATTTCGTTTCCTTATAATATTTATCTAATTTTAGTATTTGTTGTTCAAGTACAGGATATAATTCAAATAATTGATCTAGTTTCAGTCTTAGCCTTTCAGAAAATTGAGAGTTCTGAGGTCAACTTTTAACGTTAGAAAATCACCACTTTGAAAGCCCCCCATTTCGTCAATTTTAGGGGAAAAATTTAAACAAAAATATTTTTAGACTCTATTCCTAATTATCTTTAAAATGATATACCACAACCATATGTAACGCTATAAAAAATATTTTACTTCGCATTCGCTTCTATGAGAGCCCTCCTGAAATAAAGATTTTTATAACTTTTTAAGCCATATTTGGCGGGAGGCCATCGGTTTACATATTATATTTATATTTGAAGTAATTACGTTCAGTAATTCAGAAGTTATAAGGCTCTGACAGACAAACGGATAGGGTTGCTAACATTTCATAAGCGAAATATAGTATTTTTCGGACTAAGCTATAAAAAAATATAGTACACTTCACAAAAATAGTATTTTATGGAATATTTTTGCGTACTATGTGCTTCTTCAACAGTATATAGTACGCAGACCCGAAATACAGTAAAATACCAATAATAATAGTATTATAGTATGGTTGGCAACCCTAGGACGGACAAGTGCAAATTCACTCAAGTAGACTCAGAGACCTTCGCTTCGCTCGGTCAATGAAAATGAATCCCTATTTCCCTTGGTCACGGCATCACGTGTGAACGGCTGGACCAATTTCGCTAATTCTTTTTTTGTTGTATAGGTGAGGACCTTTTAACAAGTTTAAAATTAATAAAAATATTTTTATTATATGATGTAAAAAAAAATTTATGCTTTTCGCAATTATTCCTATATCTGTGCTTTTTGGTGTTGCTTCGTACCAAATTTCAAGATTCTGAGTTCACGGGAAGTACCCTGTAGGTTTTGATTCCCTTGCGAGTGTCGAAAATTTTAAACAAGTTTAAAATTAATAAAATATATTTTTATTATACCTATGATGTAACAAAAAATTTATGCTTTTCGAAATTATTTCTATATCTGTGCTTCATGGCGTTACTTGGTACCAAATTTCAAGATTCTGAGTTCACGGGAAGTACCCTGTAGGTTTTGATTCCCTTGCTAGTGTCGAAAATTTGCAGCATAAACGGCTGTATCTTTTGATTATGTTGGCTTAGAAGCTTGATTTTTTCACAGCTCCAAGGGACCGTAGACTTGAGTATTTGATATTAATTTCAGCTTGATACCTCCATGAGTTCCTGAGAAAAAGGGTCTTGGCACACAGACGGACAGACAACAAAGTGATCCTATAAGGATTCCGTTTTTTCCTTTTGAGGTACGGAACCCTAAAAAGGCATATTTTTGTAATCTGGCGGCTCGTTGTTCAGCCTGATTGTAGTCGCGACTTGCGATACGTTCTTCAATGCGGTTGCCCTCATTCATAGTAGGTGTTCAATTTACGTTGTAATTTGTAACTGACCATGCTAACGGAATAAATGGATTACCTACGCCAGAAAACTACCTCCGTCGCCGTCGTCGTCAGTGAAGCTGAATGAAGATCAAGCTTCTTCCTCCTCTTCCGCCAGTTTCTGGCTTCGCGCTTTAAAAAAATACACTAAGGGATATAGGGCAGACAAGACTGCGTGAAGTTAGGGTGCTCAGATTCCATTCTGGTCCTGATTTTGGAGTTTGCGTTAAGGAGTCTTGACATAAATTTCATGAATTTTACGAAACGGCGGCACATCTCGATAGTACGAGTAATTTTCGATAGGTAGATATAAATGACTATACTATACCTAATACGCGCGACTACAACAGCGTGGATTTATAGTTTTTCAAAAATCCCTTGGGAACTTTTTATTTTTAAATTTATAAACAAGATGGAATCACAGTTGCTGATGACTCGATATGGTATTTGGTTGATGGTGCAACCTATCCTATAAGGCTTACCTAAAAGCACTCACCTAAAAGATTCAATATTGATTAGAAGGTAGGTAGGTAGGACCAGAATTTTATATATATAGTGGAATGCAACTCTTTGATTCTACATGATGCAAACATACATCTCCTTGCCAAATTTGTTAAGATCAGTATATCGGGTTGACTCATGAAAAGGTAACAAACTCAAACGCATTTTGCTTTCGCTATGAGGTATAATCATATACCTACCTATTCTGTGGTATAATATTAAGTCCCGATATAGATTTAGGTATACTTACGTATTTTAGGTATATAAAACTGTACTAGATTAAAATGTAAACTTCTGGATGTCCAAAAAATCAAAATAAATGTTGGTATAAAATAGGATCTCCAATCTCGGGGATCCCTGTCAAAGTATAAAGGAACGCATCGATAGCAACACTTAAATAGATTAGGATACTATCCGCCTGTCGATTACTAGGCCCATGGGTAATTCATTTATTAGCTATTGCAATTTGCAAGGCATGAATATCAACGAACGCTTTAATGTAATTTGCCAACGCTTCCCTTCTAACGACATACATGATATTACTCTCAACTTATGCTCTCAAGTATGAAAATCCGTACTAATAAATGTAGATATGTCTGTCATGCTTTCAAGGCTTAGCAGTTCGAACGATTTTGAAGGCAAAGAAATTTTTTAGGTTTTGAAAAATCCTCGCTGATGGAGTCACGAAAGTATCTATAGTAAACAAAGTCGAAATTTGTACGTTTTTCTGTGTAGGTATTCGCTTAAGATGTAAAGGGAGGATGAAACATCGCAGAAAGAAAAGGCTTTTATCCCGGAAAATCAAAGAAAATTCTTTTCTTTTGAAAAATCCACGCGGAAGAAGTCGCAAAAGTGTAGAAAACAAAGTCGCAACTTCGTTTGTGTAGGTATTCGCTTTATAAGTAAAAAAAGGTGGATCAAGTTGCCTGATGTATCAAGGCATAGCTCAAACTCCTGGATTTAAAAACTTAAGATTTTTTAGTCAGAACTTTTTGAACTCAATTCATATACCGCGTAGGATACTTGGTGTTTACATGTTAGTGCGAATCAAAACGCTGGAGAGGAAAACGTTTTGTCCCGTCCAATTATTGTAAAAATGAACGAATGATTTTCAGCAGAACACGTGCGTTTTGTGCGTATGGTGTTTTCGCTCTAAAAGGAACAACTGTACCTATATCGTGTAATCTGTGCATACACGATCAGTAAATACCACGATATTTGGCACATACTGATGGAGAGTACCTATACAGTATCGGAGACAATTTTATTCACTGTTTTATAATAGAGAAGTTTACCATTATTTTTTAGTTTAGTATGAAAATTAAGACAAAATAAAACAAAAATATGACAGAATCATTAAAATATCTCAATAAACGAAAAAGTTATGGAACTTTAAAGTTGCGCTTGCAAGACGGAAGACGTGACGTCATAATTCTCTATCAACCGACTTTATAAAGCCGAATAAAAGAAATAAATGGACTTAATTGAATTAAAAGCACTTAATTTGTGTGTGAAGATAATTTTGAAGTATTAAATCTCGGCTAGGTATTAAAACTCACAAAATTTCTCACTCGAGTAAGATACAGCAATCGGTTTACATTAAAAATTTTTATCTCTCCAGGATATTCTTAACATTCTTCTGTAAACCCACATTTCAAATGCCTCTAGTTTTTTACACGAAGCTGAGTGTCCAGGCTTCTGCTCCATACAGAAGAATGGAGAAAATAAAACAGCGTGCAAGTCAGGTGCGAAGTTGAATATTTAATTTCCTATTGCAAAGGAATTTCTTCATCTTGAAAAAGCATTGCGAGCTTGTTCAATGCGACATCGAATTTCGAGACTATGATCACATTGGTCATCGACATAGCATCCTGAGTACTTATATTTACGGACTTTTTCAAATTTTTTGCCGTCACAATATAATTCGCGACAAGATTCTGGCATTCTGGATACAGTCATATACCTACTTGGTTTTCTAAATGTTGATGTTAAGGCCATAAGAAACACTTACAGAATGCACTTTATTTAACAATACTTGAAGCTCTTCCAATGTAGGCGCAAGTAAAAAAGTGTCATCTGCGTAACGGATATTATTTATTATTATTACTTTACCATTGACGACTTGACGAATTTTTCCTTTACCTATCAGTGCTATAAAACGTTGTACCAAATTTCAAGGTTCTGAGTTCATGGGAAGTACCCTGTAGGTTTTGATTCCCTTGCGAGTGTCGAAAACTTTCAGCATAAATGGCTGTATCTTTTGATTGCGTTGGTTTAGGAGTTTGATTTTTTCACAGCTCCAAGGGCCGGCCACCACATCGTAGACGGCCTACTACGTCACAGTTTGTACGGAACCCTCGGTGCGCGAGTCCGACTCGCTCTTGGCCGGTTTTTTTAAAGCGATAAGAACCCCCAGAACTGAAAATGCAATACTTCCAGCGATGTTTAAAAAAACTTAAATAGTCTACGGGAATGGAGTCGCAGGCACCGTCAGCTGCACCGAATTAAAAAGTATACTATCCTATTTACTAATATTTTCCTTGTTGTTCTCATACGGGTGATTTTGAGTTTGATTTTGTCGCTGGCAACTTCTAATCGCCGTGCAACGTCCATGGAGTTGTATGGAGGAGGGCACGGCGCGACTTTTTATCACCCGGCAACTGTTTTTTTTTTTTTTTTTTATTTCAAAAGAAAACATACAGCATAACCATAAAACTAAAGTTAATCCACGAGATTATTACATGGGCCAGTAAAGTTTTCACCGTTAAGTTACTACACATTTATTAAGGTGGGAGTCCATTTCCAGTAGCAGACATGAGGCATGTGACCACCATGACGAGATGGGTCCAATCCATGCTATCAAGCCTTGTTTTGTGTGCATTTCTTGATAGCAGAGATGAACCCACCACACTTATATTGGAATTGGTCCACATTTTGATATTTCTTATTGTACGTATCACAAGCACGTATTATAAATCTATTTTGACTGTAATTGGTTTTGGCAAGTGGAATCGAGAACATAATATTATTTTTACGTGTTTTACGCTTACTTAATTTAGGTACACAATATTTTATTTTATTTAAGAAATAATAATATTTAAGAAATAATAATTTAGTAGTATTAAATGATCTAAACCTTTTATTCAAACATTTTATAAATTTGCGTTGAATATTTTCTAACATGTCCACGTAGACTGCGTATTGAGGGTTCCAAGCAGTGGAGGCATGCTCCAGATGTGTTCTAACAAGTGAGTTATAGAGTAAAATTAGGGTATTAGGGTTTTTAAAATCCGTTGTCTGGCGAAGAACGAATCCAAGCATTTTATATGCTTTATTCTTAATTTTATTCAGATGTTGATCGAAAAGTAATTGTTTGTCTAGCTGAACCCCCAGGTCTCTCACCTCATCGACCCTCCGCAATTGTTTATCAAGTAAGAAATAATTATGGAACAGTACATTCTTATTTTTTCTCGTGAAGGAAATAGTACAACATTTATCTATGTTTAAATCTAAGCCATTATCTTTACAATATTTACTTATACGATCTAAATCTTCCTGTAACCCTAAACAGTCTTTTACGGTCCTAATTATATTGAATATTTTTGTGTCGTCAGCATACAAAAGCAGATGAGAGTTTTGAATACAGTTTGAAACATCGTTTATAAAAATGTTAAATAGTAAAGGACCAAGGTGAGAGCCCTGTGAGACGCCAGACGTTATGGGTACAAAGGTAGAAGTGTACCCTTTGACTGCCACTGCTTGGGTACGCTCACGCAAATAGGACACTAGCCATCTCAGGAGGTCCCCGTGTATCCCGATCGCTTCCAATTTGGCAATTAAAATGTCGTGCGATATTTTATCGAAAGCCTTGGAGTAGTCGGTATACACGGTATCAACCTGGAAGCCATTATCCATTGCGTCTAAGGTTATATCTAGTAATTCACAGAGGTTGGTTTCTGTGGAGCGTTTGTTTATGAAACCATGCTGATATTGAGTTAAAAGCGGTCGTACTGCCGGAAATAACTTGTCGTATATGATTTTTTCAAACAGTTTGGGTATAACAGATAATTTAAAATTCCACGATAGTTTCTTATATTATGCTTATCCCCATTTTTATGAATTGGGGCGATTATAGAGCGTTTCCAAGTGTTGGGCAAAACCCCGGATCGCAAGGAACTTTGGAATAAAAGCGTTAGAGGTGCAGACTATTCATTGCTACATCTATTAAGGAACAAGGGATGTAGACCATCAGGACCACTTCCCTTGGTGACATCAATAGCTGATAAATGTTTTTTAACAGTTTCAACATCTATGTCAACGTGGCCAATGAGGGCTTGCGAAGATTCATTGACATCAGCATTGAACTTAAGGTAGGAGCGCTTTACAAAAACAGATTCAAAAAAATTGTTAAAGAGGTCAGCTATGTGTTGCCCATCATGTGCGTTTTGATTATCTAAGTATAAACTATCTGGTATACTGTTTACGTTGTATTTAAATTGTATAAACGACCAAAAAGAATTAGAGTTAAGTGAAATATTACATTCTGCCCGTTCGATGTACGTATTGTAGCACAAAGCCTCGGTGTGCTTGACTTCACGCCGGAGCTTTGCAAATAAGATATAGTCTGATTGTCTGCCATATATTTTCCATTTTTTATGAATTCGATTTTTTTTATTTACTATCTTAACTAGATGGCGTGAGTACCAGCATGGATATCGAGTATTCTGTATCACTAACTTAGAGGGAATGAACTTGTCAATGATAAGATTAACTATGTGATAAAATTCATCAACAGCATCGGTAATGCTTCTATTACCGAGGCAATCAAACCAGTCTATTTTCGATAATTCATCATTAATGGCGCTGTAATCTGCTGAATGAAAAAGACGAACCAGACGAGGAGGAGGGCGTAGGCAGGGTTGTAAGTTTTGGATATCGACGGTAACATGGAGGGCAGGATGATGCTTATCTTCCGGCAATGATAATGGCTCGGCTCTGACAACTACACAGTGGGAATTTGATATGACTAAGTCCAAACACCTATTATTCACGTTATTAATACCATTAAATTGCATCCAACTAGTAAAACACAAAAATGAAGCGACTTGGGAAGTTAATTGATCAGCGTTAGTATTCAATATATTATAATTTAGATCACCGACGTTGGATTGCCATTCTGCGTTTCTTATATTAAAATCGCCCACTACTAAGAACTCATCTGTAGGATTAACAATGGAAAGGTCTGAAAGGTACTCGAAAAATTGTAGTTGTGACCAGAGTTGATGTGGATTTTGGGGGAAGTAGCAACAAAATAACCGGAGATTTTTAAGTGTTGGACCGCGGCTCAATGATATGTTAATTTGAGTGATTTCGGTATCGGGGAACACAGGCAGGGGGCGCATGTTAAATATATTAGTTGTGAGTGTACGGTGAACCGCAATGAGGGTGCCGCCTCCCATTGTCAATCCCTCTCGGTCATAGTCGCGATCGGTTCTATACACATTGTAGCGCGAGTCGATTAATTCTGCATCGTTGATTCCCGGCAGCAACCACGTTTCGCTTAAACATACAATGTCATAGTCGTTTTTTAAAAGGTTTTTTAGAAAACTAATCGTTTTTGTTCGTAAACCGCGAACGTTCTGATAAAAAAGACTAATTATCACTGCATCAAAATAGGTCTAATAATAATCGTGAATATTTCGTAAACAACGCTAGACAGAATATTTGCAACTATCTTATTATGATATAATTTGTTTTTGGGTATTTTTAAACATTCGCAACTGAATACAGATTTATGGTAGTAATGTATGAACGATCTTAAATCCCATCTTACAAGATATTAAAAAATCTTATAATTTTTTAATTTAATTTTAATTTTATTTATTTAAGGACAACCAACAGGTTACAATAAATAACAGGAAGATAAAGCTAGTTAATAGAATATTATGCATTATTGTAAACCCACTTAGAGGCTGCCACAGCTTGCAATATTATATAAAAGCTACACTATGGGTCAGATATAAAGGAAATCAAAGAGGAAAAGATAGAAAAATAAAAAATAAGCTAACTAATAATAATTAACTTAAATTTGCAGTGATAAGATCCAGCAAGCCGTAGCAGACAGCTAACCGGATCTAGGTCCGTTACACGCGAAAACAAAAACAAACAAAAAAACAAACGAATGATTAAGAATATTATAACAATACAAATTATAGCTTTTACTTAAAATACAGAAACTGATTATGATGTAAGCAGAACAATAAATTCGTAAAACACTAGTTAAAAGTAGTCAAATAGATTCGTTACTATACTGTGATTTAAAGTAATCCATTTACTTATTTCTAAACTTAGGGAGATTATCACCAATTATATCAATGTCTACTTCCTTGCTCATTTTATTGTAAAACGTCAACATTCTATTGATAGGTGATGAATTCCCTAAATTAGTTTTAGAGAAACCAGATTTGAATGGCAAGTAGTTCTTAACTCGACTGTACGACCTAGGTACTCGTACAGAAATTTTATTTAGTAAATTAGATGCGTCGAGGGTCTCGTTCAATAATTTATGAAGAAAACATAAATCTAGGAGCTTTCTACGATCTGAAAGAGTCAATAAATTGTAGTGTTGCAATCTGGAATAATAGCTAGAGTTTTTAGAGTATTTATGAAACGACTTATCTCCGAAACAAACATGGTGCAAGAAGCGCTTTTGTATACGTTCTATCCTCATAGAATGTACATTATAGTGAGGATTCCAGGCTACAGAACCATACTCCAGAATACTCCTCGCCAGCGCATTAAACAACAGAATTTTTGTATTCGCGTCCCGAAAATTTTTACAGCTACGTTTAATAAAACCAGTAATCTTTGAAGCTTTTTTACAAATATTATCTACGTGAGAAATAAAACCTAATTTATGATCGATATGGATTCCTAGGTCCCTAATGCAATTTAAACTAACAATATTACCATTTATTTTGTACGAAAAATTTATCGGATGAACTTTTCTATGAAACGATACATTATAACATTTTGAAAAATTCAATATCATTTTGTTAGCTACGCTCCACTGAGTTAATCGGTTCAGATCATCCTGTAATAAGATAGCGTCATTGATAGAGTTAATAGCTCTAAATGCCTTCAGATCGTCGGCATACAGTAGAACTTCCGAGTTGATAAAGCAGTGCACAACATCGTTACTAAATATATTAAAAAGTACTGGTCCAAGAATGGATCCTTGAGGAACTCCAGAGTGAGCAATATAGGTAATAGAAGATTCGACTCCACCCATAGCTACTGTCATTTGTCTGCCAATTAGGTACGAGGCAAGCCAGTTGAGAATGTTTCCGACAAAACCGTAATGCTTTAATTTGCTAATTAGTAGGTTATGTTCGACTAAATCAAAGGCTTTCGAGAAGTCTGTATAAAGCCCATCAACCTGCGTATTTCTGTCAACATGAGATGATATATAGTCTACGTAAGTTACCAGATTAGACAGAGTTGACCTAAGTTTATAAAAACCGTGCTGTTTCGTCGTTAAAATAGATTTCATATGCCAATTTATGTGAGGGCAAACCAGTGACTCGAATACTTTAGACAGTATAGACAGTTTGGAAATCGGCCGGTACTTAGTGACATCCCTTCTGTCACCGTCCTTGAATACAGGAACTATAAGTCCAAATTTCCAAATCTCTGGAAATACCCCCTCAGAGAGCGACCTGTTAAATATAGTTGTAAGGGGAGTAGCGAGCGTCTTAGCACAGCTCTTGATAAAGATAGCAGGTACTTTATCAGCTCCGGCACCTTTATGTGTGTCGATTTTTAAAAGTTTGTTTTTTACATCTTCGACTGAGAGAGTCAACTTATGTAGAACAACGTTATAATCGTGCGTGTTATCAGCTTTCCAATCAGTTGTTAATGAGACACTAGGGGTACCAGACGTTGAATTATAAACACTAGCAAAGTGATTTGCAAATTGATTACATATACTAACACTATCTTTGAATGTTTGATTGTTATAAAACATAGATGCAGGAATTTCACACTTATTATTACGACGTTGCTTAAGGTACGTCCAGAAATACTTCGTGTATAATACTAAACAATATATTTAAAAAACGATAGTCACTCATTATAAATATAAAAAACATAAAAAATACCATACTCGTCGAGGATAGAATTCTACAATCGAAAAACGCCATTATATAAGACCCAATTCTGGGATACAACAAAACTAGTATCTCATGCAATATTAGTAAATTGGAACAAAAATTAGTAACAATTACGAACGCGTATGATAGTTTCAAGCACAAAACCAGTTTCAGAACAATGCAACTTGCCACTACTAGAAACGAATCAAATACGAGCGTCACTTGATTGTTTAACCGTGTTGCATTACGGTACATTGCAGCTGAAGGCACTATCTCACACAGGACTGCGCACGCCGGGCCAGCAATGGATATTATACATGGAACCTGATTACAACAGCCTAAGCGTTCGCAGTAACAGTAACATAAGCATACCGATGTGAATAAGTGTTTAAATACCAACGTTTTCAAGTACACTGTTGTGAGTTTATTCAAGATTAGAACATATGCAAGACAATTATTATTTATGACATGGATAGTAAGGCCTAACTCAAAGTATATTGTTATTATGTAACATTTCGATAACTCATAAAGACAGAATAAACCAAACACTAAGCATAAATAATGATACTTTTTTTTATACCGAGTCACAAACGATCGCTTCGCACTATTAATACAGGAAAGACCTATCAATGTCAAGTTAGTACCTAAACTATTTTTTTTAACGAGTCTTCTGACGTAATATGTAAAATTTTAGATTTATCATTTTGGCGAACCATAACTGTGCAATTTCTCACCCAACAATATGTGTAATTTTTTTCTTTTGCTTTGAGTTTCGCTTTTTGTAGCAGCATTTTGTTGTAGCTAGAAAGGTGGTCGTTGACATACACACGACTTTGATTGCCAGGGAAGCCTATGTCTGAAGCTCTTAGGTCTTTCAAGCGACGTAAGCACGCCAGGAAGTCATCCTTTTTGTATCTCGATAACAATTTTACTATAATCGGCTTAGGATTTGAGTTGTCGACGTCATTTCTAACCGCAACTCGAGTGACAAAATCTATATCCCTAGAAGGGTCCAACTGATAGCCACTTTTGTCCGCAAGGTTAGTGATGATCTATAAAAGGTCCTCATCTTTCTTTTGTGGAATACCGTTTAGTTGTATATTTGAACGCCGGACCCACTGCTCGTTCTTTAAGTTAGATTCCATAATGTTGCTCACCTTTTCCTTTAGCTCATCCAAATCCAACCTAATATCCTCAACCTGCGGCAACCTCATTTCAAGGTCGGACACACGATTCTCCAGATCTTCCACTTTCACTGTAACTGTATTTTTTAACTCAGATAAATCCCTCTTCATGACACTTAAATCATTCGAGAAACCGTCCAACGAGCCCTGTACAGCCTGAAATTTTTCCGTTATTAGGTTTAATAAAGCTTGACGTTGCTCTTCCTGTGATTTAGCAATACTACTTAGTAAGTCTTTTTTCAGGGATTGAAAGTCCGGAGAGTGTTTGCTGTCACCGATGTCCGGGATATGATATGGATCCGTGCCCTTGACGGGAGTACCGTCCGCATTTTGAGGCCCCTTTTTACTCGCCACTTTGCATGCTGGGCATTTCCAGGAGGATTTGTAGGACGTAGAAAGTTTAGCGTAATTATCCTTTGTCATGCCCACACACAAATAATGATATGTTGATGCACAGATCGAACATTTTATTAACTCCTTCGTTTCCAAGGTGGACGTGCAGGCAACACAGGTATGTGGCATTTTACGCGTTAGGAATAAGATCCAAAATTAGCACTTAATGGAAATACAAGCGATACGAACACTGTTGCGCGGGTTATCGTGAGCACAAACTTAACACACGCCAGTCTAGTACGAACTCCCGAATGTGACTGTTGCCATGACGTCACGTCCACAGGTTTCAATAATTAGGGTTGCAACGGAACCTCGCCTCCGCCTGCGTAAGTGCGGACTTTTCGCAAGAGATCGTACCTCCGCTTCCGCATCCGCCTCCGCCATTCTTTTTGCACAGTTGTAACGGAGATTTATTTACGTTGACTTACAATGTGAGAGGTACAAATCGAGGCAGGTGACGTCAGTTACAACATTACAACAAACAAAAAGGCAACTGTCCTTAGAAGAATCCTAAAAAAAACAAATGTAGGATTCATCGCATCCTAAAACACAGACGGACGATGTGATCGGAAAAATCCACCTCCGCTTCCGCCTCCGTTAACCTCCGCCTCCGCCTCCGTTAACCTCCGCCTTCGCGGAGGTAAACCTCTTCACCTCCGCATCCGCCTCTGCTTCTGCTAAGAACGCCTCCGTAAAAACCTAGTTTCAATGCGAGCGTACGCACGAGGCGATTGAGGGCCCGCGCACACAGGTGATAAATTTTGGTCGCCGACAACGCCACCGCGACTTTTAAACACGGCGAACTTTTATCACCCGGCAACTGTTGCCATGACGTTATTAACGCCCACAGGTTTCAATGAAAGCGCGCGCACGAGGCGATTAAAAGTTTCGCTGCGTCTGCCCCCACTCCTGCCCACGTCCGTGCTAGAGTTGCTTTGTCAGTAGTCAAGTCTTTAATGAAATATTGTAACATGTTTTTCATCATACCTATTCGAAAAACGAATATTGGCTTCAGAGGATAGAGGGAGCAAAATGTAATTTTTAGGCCCATGGGAGTTTTCATTTCTCTGTTCTGATTGGTCCGCGTTCGTACACGCGCAGCAGCACCTTGCCGATGGGCGATGTGCTTGCCGGCTGCCATGTAGCGGAAGGCGGGCTCCAGCTCGCGCTCGTCGTGGCGGGCAGCGGCCGCCTTGTCGTCGACCTCGCCCGCCGCGCCGAACAGCGCGTCCAGCAGGATGCCGTGGAACGTGGTGTTCTTGAGGAACACGCTCATGCCGAGCGCGGTGTTGTTGGACAGGTCCAGCTTGCCGATTTCGAGGAAGCGGCCGCCCACCGCCAGGCAGCGCACCGATTGGTGCTTAAACGTATAGGTAATGTCCATACATAGTAGGTTGATACTCCTAGCTTTTTCTCATACGTAATGATGAAAAATAGTGTGTGTCACTCGGGGCCAAATTTTTTGTTCTCGGGCGGCGTATATTGAATTCCTCGCTACGCTCAGGATTCTACTTTAGAATCCCTCGCTAAGCTCGGGATTCTACTTTAGAATCCTTCACTTCGCTCTGAATTCAAAATAGCGCCCTCGGGGAACAAAAATTTTCTTTGGCCCCATATAACACAAATAACTATTATATACCTAGTACCTACCTATACCTGGTGGATACAACGTATACGAAATTATAAAAACAATTCCTGCATCCTTATTTATTTTAGTATAATTGAAGCGTGTTTAGTTAAAACATACGTGGCACTCGAGTTTACCGAATTAGAATAATAATAATTACAATATTACCACTATACCAAGTTATCCCGTCCACACATACATTCGAATTCGTTAAGTCGATAACACACATTCAAATAATATGTTATCGCATACATCAGTATATATTTTGTTTTTGTGGTTTTATACCTTCTTGAAAAGTTTACAATAAGGCTTCTATTCAAGTTATTTAAAAAAAATCTAAACGCAAACGAGGATGATTCAAGAGTTTTGCCGAAATGAATCGAGATAATATAATCGAGTTAAAAGTTATTTGAAATAGAAAATTAATGGGATTATTCTTGTAACTTGCCTTCTTCGCGACGTTAAGCTTATGCTGTCGCAAAAGTTTCGCCTCATCGGCGATTTGCTGCTGGAATACTTCGACAGCTGCGAGTCTTGCGCGGGCCAGCTTTTCATTCTCTTCCAGAACAGTGCGCCAAACGTTCCACATGTTCCTATGCAAACAGTGTGTACTTAAGTGTTTATGGAACCTTTATTAAACAAAACGTATGGATGGTTGGCATTATATATTTTTTAAATAACAAAGTACATCGTACGTAAATAATGTGGAGGTGTTAAATGCAACAAAAGATAAGTATTTTCTTAACATGTGACATGATCTAGACGTTCCCGTTGTCGCGTGTGTACTCTTATGATAATGGATTCTAATGAAACAAGACTATGGATGGTTGGATGTATTAGTAGGTACCTAGTATCACACCAAAGGATATCGTATCATTAGCGCCGGTGAACGTTCAGAAGGTGCGTAGGTGTTTGTTGAAAGGCACCTTTATATTTTACAACTACCTACGTAAAAACTGCTCGCATATAGAGATAACTGAAGTGACCCGACCACGCCTACATATTCTCTTTAAATTATAGAGGTCCAGCGCCGGACTAAGCGCGTCGGAGGCCCGGTGTGGTATCCTTAGCTAGGACTCTGGTTTCTTTTATGGTATATTTTATCCGAAAAGAGCATACTAATAACTAAAACACATACATACACGATTTCAGTATTAATTTACGTACCATTTTTCTTCAGCGCCATCTACCTTCAAATCAGGAATATTTGGTATTTTCTTATTCAGATATGCCGATGATATTTTCAGCAAGGCCTAGAAACAAACAGAATTTGTAAGCACTAATCTCTCTTTAATTAACATCAAACAACTTCCAACGTAGATATGTACCTATTTCCAGTTTCCTTTTACGAATACATAAATAGCCACGTCGCCATTTTCACATTTACCATGTAGGTACCTCATTAAAAGCATATTTAAAAGGTTTTGTGATTTTTTTATGAATGCCTTGAAGAATGGGATAATTATTTTCCATGACGTTTGGTTTTGTTAAGAATTAAATATGGGATAATAATGCGGTGGGTTCCCAGTTCCTTCCGCATACGACTCGATTAAGAGTAAGTATGTACTATATTAACTAAACTTTAAGTACTAACGATTTTTATCAGATGTGACCGCTTTTAACGTGCTCTTCGATGCACGGAGCAACAAAAAGGCCAAATTCGGTCACCCAAACTGTAACCGACTTGGGTCAACGTTGCTTATAAATCGCAATCGACTGATATGCGTTGTCGCAACTAAGAATTGTCACAATAGCAGACATTCAATCCTGTATTCCTGAGTGATGTAAAGGTTACCTAAACCTAAGGTAAAGATTAAACCTAAGTTCAGAAATTAAGCCTTTAATATTTGATAGGTATCTAATCACGAGTACCTAAGTATTATGTAATGAAGATGAATTATTAAGCAGGTATAACTTAACCTTGAATAATAAAGTAAGGAACGATTCTAATAAGAACAGCTGTAAGTATTTTGAATTTAGCTCATAATTTAGTAATTAAGCTTTCTGTTGAGTACTCTTATCAAGTATGGGTATTTACAGCATAATTATTTTCTTCATCATCGGAATTTCCGTTCTATTAACAAAAATAAATAAGAAATCCGTTGTTAGCGCGATCCACGTGTATTTCAATGAAAGAAATCGAACTAAGAAAAGAACGCAGCGAAAGATTGTGAGTTTGTGACGTTGTAGGGGGTAATCTCTGGATCTACGGAACCGATTATGAAAATTCTGGTACCAATAGAAAGCCATATTATGTGTGAGTGTCATATTAACCCGAAAAATTAGGGAGTTCCCGAGGGAATTTAAAAACTTATTTCACGCGGACGAAGTCGCGGGCATCTGCTAGTTATTAATTAAAATCTAGTGAAATGTAAAGGTAATTCGCCATACACGTTTTTAGAACGTAAAAACAAGCGTATGCTTACATACATCATGTTTATTGGGATCCCAAATCCCTGGGTGCTAAAATACTGAGTTAGTGAAGCCATTCATTCAATAGACAAACAGCGTTGGGAGAGCTTTCATTAGGTGGACTCACATGCTTTGGTAAGAGACAAGAGCAAGTCTGGCAGTGGATATATAATAATAATAATAACCATAGCTGTGGTCATATGACTCGGAGAGACTGGGTTTGATCCCCAGGCAGGGTCAATTTGGGAATTAGTAATTTCTGAATTTTCTCTGGTGTGGACTGGTGGGAGGCTTCGGCCATGGCTAGTTACCCTACCAGAAAAGTTTCGTGCCGCCATGCGCCAGTATTCCGGTATGATGCCGTGTAGAAACCGTTTGTAGGCGTATGGGTTTAATATAACTGCTATAACCCTAGCCGGTAAGTTTTGCTTACCTCGGAGTATGACTTTTCGATGGCCGATCTTTTGATCGTGTAAGTGCGCAGATCTTCCAGCAAGTCGCATTCGTGTTGATTCTTGGCGTGGAGCTTCGCAATTTGCTCAGTGTGAAGATTCTTCAGAAACTTCGTATAGTTACTCTGAAAAAAAAATCTATTGAGCATACTTAGTAATCCAAAAAGTTATTGGACTTATCTTTTGTATAAAACTGCATGATAATTTATAACTATGGAACGGGATGATTTCGGTTAAATATTTCATGCCTTACCATCCAGCATCCAACGGCGCGCCCCAAAAATTCGGCGCGAACTATCAAAAACGCTACAAATAAAGAAAATATGAATGTAATGTTCTTTGTGAACACCTCCCTTTTACATTATAGGAATAAATAACACGGTACCACGGGAGTTACTTCCGCTTAACTAATGTTAGGTAGACTAAGAACAAAGATATTATTGGGCCGGATAGGGAGAATAAAGTCAGGAAAATGCAGGAGCGACAAAGAAAAACACGGGTGGTGAGGAGCCGGGAGAGGAAGCACAGAGTAAAGAATCTTTACTCATGTGGAGGTAGTACGCGTAGGTATGGTTGCGACAATACGCGGGCGATTGAAAAGGTTTCCGGGAAGAGTGTCGCCGAAGTTAGGGGCAACAGACTATCCAGTAGTAGACGATATCGGCAAAGAATCTCATAGGCATATTAATTTCTAACTATGTAGTAATCGTGGGATCGCAGTCTTGTAATGTGTTCGCATGTTTTGCCCCTAGTTTTTGACTGAGTGAAGCGAAGGTCTCTGAGTTTACTTGGGTGGATTTGGCACCTGTCCGTCTATCCGTCTATCAGAGCCTTATAACTTCTGAATTAATGAGTATAAATACTTCAATGATAATATGTTATTGATGCCAGAATAAGTTATAACAAACTCTATTTGAGGGGGGCGCTTATAGAAGCGAATGAGAAGTTTTTTTTGCTTTGCCTAAGGTTGTGGGGTATAAGAATATATAGGTATTTTTTTTACAACAAAAATTTACGTTTTGGGGGCTACTATACTTTCTCTCGTAGCCCAATCATGTCCCAGGTGCTATCTCGAAAACTACTTCACATCGGAAGATATACTAACTAACTTATAATGGAGAAGTTTCATGATGTTGTGAATATCATATTTAACACAAAGGAAGTAAAATATAGATTAAAACTAATAAATCAGTCTTTTTTTTTTAAATCCTTCAATAAATTACTGAGAAATGACGATTTAAAAGTTGAATTATTTAATGTACACCGATTGCTGTATCTCACTCGAGTGAGAAAATTTGTGAGTGAGTTTTAATATCTTCACATACAAATTAAGTGCCTTTAATTCAATTAAGTCACGTTAGGTCCATTTATTTCTTTTATTCGGCTTTATAAAGTCGGTTGATAGGGAATTATGATGTCACGTCTCCCGTCTTGCAAGCGCAACTTTAAAGTTCCATAACTTTTTCATTTGTTGAGATATTTTAATGATTCTTTCATATTTTTGTTTTATTTGGCTTCATTTTCATAATTAATTTTAAAAAAAATGGTAAACTTCTCCATTTCAGGCATACCTAATATCCTGGAGTTTATTAGGAGTCAATTATCAAACATAAACTAAATTCTATGGTCAATCTGTACTATTGTGTTCATAGATGGCGCTACATCGGCAATTTTCAATTATTGTGTATGGGCCAAATAAAATTAATGAAATATAAAAAGATCTTAAAATAACACAAGACGTGAAAAAATATAATTGTAGATACGCTTATTGGTAGGTCTGAACTCATAAGGACGCGAGGTCTTCGTTCGGAGCGATGGGATGCCCATGTTTACAGGGGACTAAGTACCTACGTATAGTAGGTAGGTACCTACTTATAAAGAAATCGAGACGAACTGAGAGTTGAGAAAAGCAGGTTTCAATGAAAGAAACTAATGAGGTCCTTACTGGCACTCCAGTTATGACTCAGGACTCATCGTACGAAGCCTTACGCCACACTAGTTGACCTAAAAACTTTTTCATCATGGGATACCTACACTGATCCCTGTGGAACAAACTCGTGCGAAAACACTACGGATTGGACAGGACAAAAAGTCCGCGTCCAAGCGGAACAACGATCTGTCCGTCTTCATATATTGCCATGTCCTCAGTTTTCGCCCTCGTAACATAGCATTCTATTGAAAAACGGAGGAGGTTGACAATTTTGAGTGGAGAAAAACTACCTACTTAGTGATCTGAGTCGTCATGAGTCCAAAAAGCCTGGTAGGCAGGACCAAAGACAATATATAAACCAGTATAATTAATCTATGGCAGGACTAACTACGCGACAGGTGGGAGGGGTGGGGTTTTGAAGTATGGAAGTCCCTGCGCTCGGAATAAAAATAGCGGATGCATTTGGATCTCAAGTCTTTGGGTCAAGTTTGGTATCTGGCTCTATATCGATTATTAAAAAGCTTCCTCCAATCGAAATTTTCAAAAAATATATTTAATTTACAGAAATAGTCCAGTTACACTTACAGTTTCATTATAAACCTATACGGCCGGTTTCTGAATTAAGAATTTCATGTTGAGTCTGTCTCAAAGACTACTTATGGACTAATTAAGCAAATTTTTGTTTCTGAATTGATATTGGGCCGGTTTCTAAATTATGCATTCAAGCAAGTTCCAACTCTCAAACCTTACACAATATCAATTCAGAAACCGGCCGTTAGACTCCTAGATAGATAAATAATAGGTCCTTACATATGAAATCGGCGTTTTGTCGTACTGGCCACTTTGATCTTAAATATATCCTCTTTGGTTAGGAATTTCAATTTCAAATTCATACAGCTATTTACTCATGCTTTTGTGTTTCGAAAACCCTAATTCATTTGTTTTTTCCTCTCTTGGTTTTTTCTTTGCGTCACTCAGTTTACGAAATGGAAAACTTGAAATATCGCGTTATTTACGAATACGAGTTCCATCGTGGCACCAGTGCTGCAGAAACGGCTCGAAGGATTAATGATGTGTATGGCGGCGGTGTCGCAAAAGAAAACACAGTGCGTTTTAGGTTCCAACATTTTCATTCTGGAAATTTCGACCTACAGAACAAGCCCCGTGGACGGCCGGAGACCAAAGTTGATAATGAAGAATTGAAGGCTATTGTGGAAGCGGATCCATCGCAAACCACATCCGTGCTAGCTGCAGGCTGCGGTGTTAGTGATAAAACTGTTTTAATCCACTTGAAGCAAGTTGGGAAGATGAAAAAGCCTGAAAGGTGGATACCTCATGAATTGAGTGCAGCAAACCGACAAACGCGCGTCGACTGCTGCGTTACATTACTCAACCGGCACAATAAAGAAGGGATTATAAATCGAATTATTACCTGTGACGAAAAGTGGATCCTGTACGATAATCTGAAACACTCATTGCAATGGATGAACCCTGGCGAACCAGTCAAATCCTGCCCCAAGCGAAAATTGACTCAAAAAAAATTAGTTGGGAGCGTTTGGCGGACTAGTGCCGGTGTCGTTCACTACAGCTTTCTTAAATCTGGCCAGACGATTACGGCGGATGTCTATTGTTAGCAACTGCAAACCATGATGGAAAAGCTAGCTGCTAAACAACCGAGGCTGGTCAATGGCTCTAGGCCACTGCTGCTTCAGGACAACGCTAGACCACGCACTGCACAACAGACGGCTACCTACTAAATTAGAGGAGCTTCAATTGGAATGTCTAAGACATCCGCCGTACTCCCCGGACCTTGCTCCAACAGATTACCAATTTTTTTCGAAATTTGGATAACTTCTTGCAAGGGAAAAAATTCAACTCCGATGGGGCAGTCCAAAGCGTCTTCAAAGATTTTATTGATTCCCGTCCGAATGTTTTTTTTAGTAAAAGGATCAATGAACTACCTATGAGATGGCAAAAGTGCATAAATAGCAATGGTGCATACTTTCATTAAATAAATAAATATTATATTTAAAAAAAAACTATTTTATGTTCCTCCCTTACAAAACGCCAATTTCGTATGTAAGGACCTAATAATATAGATAAGTACACTGGACAAACCTCAACGAAAATTTTCACTATTTTTCATTTAAGGTAAATATTTTAGTTAGAGAAATAAGTAATACTTAGTATAGAAATTAAAGTAAAAAATAAATATAAAGAATCCTTAAATTTTGGCTCATTAGCATGCCATTTTATAGCTTATATAGGTATATGACTTTTTCAATCGTGACAATTATAAGGACTAATAAAATTATAATTATTCGCTTTCATGTAAAACCAAAACCGACTTCAAAACTATACCTACTTATGAGTACCAACTTAAACTAAAAAAGTAAAAAACATTATCTGGGTATACATTTTGTTTTTTGATAATTTTCGCAAAAAGCGCTAAATCAATTTCGATAAAATTTATATGGGACCACCTCTGAAGTATAATCTACCAAACAAAAAAAGAATCATCAAAATTGATTCATAATTGGCGGAATGATCGCGTAACATACACACAAAAAATACACAAAAAACATACAGTCGAATTGAGAACCTCCTCCTTTTTTGAAGTCGGTTAATTATGCTAAATTATGCAGCACATTGTAAATTCAAAGAAAACACTTTCCTAAGTGTTTTCTTATGATTGCCATATGATTGCATAATTTTTACTCTTAAAAATCGCAACAGGTAAACTATTATAACACTAGAAGGTTTCTTCATTAAATATTTTATATTTATTACCACTCATACTCGTAAGAAGTTAGTTTATTATTGTTCAAGGCAATTGAATACCTACCTTAATTAATGAAAGCAATGCTAATAGTTAAAAAGGTAGCATTTTTAAATAGGATAATTCAATATCGTGTCGGTACATGTTAAATATCAAGGGCTGTTAAAGTATGATATGTTAAAGAAAGTAGGTATGCCCATAAAATATTATACCTACTTGCGCTTATCTTACGAGCTGTCAAGAGAATAGAGTTAATTTTAACTCCAAACAAGCCAAGCTCAAAATAGTATTAATTGACTTTAGACATACGCGTACTTTTATAATCTGCATTGCAAAACGTTAGCCATCATACACTACCTCTTCGAACAGCATTTCCTATTTAAACTAATGGACCAATTACTTACTGAATCTAGAAGATCATTGATCTCGACAGTGACCATTGAAATAAATACATTTTAACTGTTAAAACGAACATATTGTGAGTAACTGTGAGTTATATAATGTCAAAGCTTCTTTCAATCCAGTCTCAAGCTAAAGTATTGGCGCATTTGAGATAATTCATTGACAATGCGTTACGACGGCATTAGTGTGGAGCGCAGCTAGAGCATTGCTTCAGGCTTTGATATAGCATCGCGCGTTCATGTTTACTTGGTGTTGTCATTATTAGTAGTAAACACGGGGGATTTACTCACCTTTCTAGGCGGAGGCTGCATGGTGAGGCGGAACGCCGTATCGACGGCGACCGACGAGGTTCCGGAGCGCGAAACGTGGATCGATGGCGACACACGCAAGCGTGACCGTGTTCTGCCGCGTTCGCCCGTTGCACGCCCGAGGTGAGGCTCCACGCATGCGTCCACAAACTCAGCCTCACTAGTCACTTACCACAGACTGCTACCCCCTTATAGACTATCACTAGGTACTGCTGCATACAATATAAACTAATTCTGCACATGAACAGGCCGAATAATCCAAAACGCTAAGTTGATCCAAAAGATTAGGTATACCAATCACACGGTTTCACGTAACATTCGTACCTCCTGCTAACCTTTTCCGGGCAGTAAATCCAATTATGAAAAACTGGTCAAGTACGAGTCAGACTCGCGCGCAAATGGTTCCGTACCACCGTCCACCTCACAAAATAAATTCTTTTAGTAAATAAAAAGAAAGATGTCAGCACAACACGTAATCAGCTGTGAAATAACAGGCTCACATATTTATGACTCTTAGCTGTTAGCGCCTGATAATCAATTCGAGACACCCTAAGAGTACGGAACCCTTATATTATCGATTTTTTCCTATACTTGTGCTTTGAGACAATGATTGTAGTCGTCAAAGTGCCTCATTTTTGCTCTATCATCAGACCATAGATTAATATATGTAGCATCAGACACAGTCACTAAGCTAGTTTTAGAGATTAGGTACTTAAGCTAATTGTACCTATGCCTTGCATACAATTACATAATACCAAAATTCTGTTAAAGGTAGGTACCAAAATACCTGAATCAAACTGCATGATTTAAGTCTAATAATAATGCTCCCTGTAGAAAAGGATGATAGGCTATTACGAGATAACGGCCAACATTCAACAGTGGAGAAGCACGAGAAGAAGAATTAGATTAAAGAAGAGAAGAAGAAGTAGACCTGTCAATTTAGTTCAGAGATTGTAATTTGTATTTAGCTACAACAGAATTAGTCACATTGCTCTAGGCCTTTTATAATTTATTGACATACTAGCGGTCCGCCCCGGATTTGCACGGGTAGCACTTAATCATAATAGTCCATACCCAGCCAGTCGGCATTGGGCAACACAACATGTTTTACAATAGTACCTACTGCGATATCCACATATGCAGGTCGCGGCCGCCCCTATTTCGGTTGCACGTTTTTTCTATGATATCTTTAAAGATATTCATCTGAATTAAAATGTATAAAGGGCGAATTTGGTCTATACTAAATCAAGAGATGAACAAGCATTTTATTTTGATAAGGATTAATACATTGTCAGTAAAAACACCTTCGAAAGTAAAGCTTTGTTTAAATAGAACAAATTTGAAAATCATAAAAAAGGAACAATTCCACTATACATTGTTTTCGTGTAACTTTTACTATTTACGCAGCACACGCCATGAAAGCTCTCAGATGAGACAATTTTTTCCGACTTAATTCACATTATTGTAATTTTCGTAGGGATCTCTAATTTTTTTTGAAAATAAAATAGAGCCTTTGTTACTCGCTGAGCTTTCTACAAGTGAAAGAAATTTTAAAACCTTTTTTTGAGTTTGAGAAACCAACAATTTTTTGAGTTTGAATCCATTACTTGTAAACAACAAACAAATCTTTCCTCTTTTTAATATTAGTTTAGACTATTATATTGTAGTAGGTATTACGGTGGTAGTGCCAGTCAAAAAACATGACGTCACATAAGAGACACCTGTATGTCCTACATGTAATAATTAAATTGAGTATTGACCAGCTAATTATATGTTCTTGAAGCATTTTGCCAATGCTTTTACACCTGCCAGATGTGGACAAGGTTTACCAAGCGAAGTTATAAATTTATAATGCGCTTAGGATACAGTCACCGAGTATACAGTACCTACAACAACGCTTTCCACGTCCTAATGAAGCAGCCACGTTTCTGCAGTGCTAAAGCCATGTTTGGTACTGCGAGAGTTCCTGACTTCCAGATCAAGGACGGCTTCTTTCTGGGAAAGACTTAGACTCAGTAAGTAAGTATCAACTCCATTTTGGGTCCTGTTATTGAAGATTTAAGCAATCCTTTTGCAAAATATTGGTCTAGTCTGCATCGGTGCGAGAACAACACTCTCATTTAGATTTTAACTAGGGATGTTATGGATATGATATTTCGGATATGGATATAGGAATAAAATTATATCGGTTACTTACGGATATGTAATTATTTCGGATTATC
The DNA here is from genome assembly GCA_963932025.1 of Erebia epiphron. Classification (NCBI taxonomy): domain Eukaryota; kingdom Metazoa; phylum Arthropoda; class Insecta; order Lepidoptera; family Nymphalidae; genus Erebia; species Erebia epiphron. The sequence goes on from OZ009945.1 coordinate 30,230,341, forward strand.
CGTTAGTTTCGCATAGTTTCGGTTACGGATATTAAATTGAAGTAAAATATAAACACAAATAGCATGTAATAATTTGGTTTTATTTATAGGATTTATCTAGTCTAGGTTTAGGTAAGATATAAAAAAATGACTGATTATAATTTATAATCAGTCATAGGTAAGTAGGTAATTATTATATTTTTGTTTTTACTAAAAACATAAATCTGTCATAACATGTCTTATTTAGCCTCCGTCTCTATCAGAAATTATTCGAAACTTTTGTATCAGATTCGGTTACGGTTACGGATAGATTTTTATTTCGGATATCCGATAGTTTCGGTTACGGTTACGGAGCCCCATACAGCTCCAGAACAAAGATTTTAACATAGATACATACCTACAACGTAGATATTTTTACTTTTACGCTATTTTTAATTTTATTTGTGAATTCTTATTTTTTAACACTTAAATTTCGCTCTTATATTATAATATTGTACTTTTTTATGTCATATTGTTTCTATTAAAAATGTAGGTACTTCCTATTAATAATGTACTTTCTTTATGTCAACTATGGGTTTGAAAAATGTCCGGAAAAAATATATTACATATATAATATATTATAAATATATTTAAATATTTGCACGATAGGTATTACCGACCCCCTCAAGAGAATTTTTAAATCGATGCCAATCATAAAGAGTATTGAATGCTTTCACACTTACCTACTCATAAATTAGGGTTCCGTAGTCAACAAGGTACATTAAGTAGCCTAGTTTCGCCATGTCCGTCTGTCTTATAATTAAACCTTTAAAGGACTATTTCTGTACGCTGAATATTATTTGAAAATTTTAATTCGAAGAAGCTTTATTATCGCTGCAGAACCCATTTTTTTAATTGACTTTGTTTGGTCTTTCTGTTTGGGCATCACGCCGAAACTACTGAACGGATTTGAATGAAACTTTGCACGCTTATAGCTAACACTCCGAGTTAGCTATAAGTTATAGTCGGATCCATTTTTGCACTTGATTAGGTACTATCAAGCTAATTTTCCGTGAGTAGCTTCATTTTGATGAGACGCCCAACAATTTCTTGTACGAAAACTCTCGATTGTGGTAGATACAGGGTAGCAGGGATAAATATGTTGATTTGATGATTCTCAAAAATTTATTACTAACTGGGTTTTTTTTTGTTAAATCTGATGATAATTATCTGAATTATTCGAAAAAAATTTTGTCCTACAAAATGTATGGTTTGATCGAAGAGTCCCCTCTTTCCAACATGTATCGGTAACGAGGTCATCAAAAATGATTACTAACCAGCTTTATGACTACTACCAAATGATACTACCTACTAAATAATAACGTTTATTCTATTGTGCACTGCCACACTCCCCTACACATCTTTATAATATAAGGCCACATAAGGCCGCCTTTGCATACCTAGTTATGGTTAACTTTACTTTGTATTATTCTTTCTTGTGTGCAGTAAAGTATTTATCTATCTATTTAAATAATTTAACAATCATATTGTCCTACAAATGTGTATCTATCTATTGTGCGTGGTACGTTATCCCGGTCCTACGCTCAAAAGTAGAAGTCCAGATCCTTGATGTAAAAATAATTACTCTCGAGCTGAATCTTCGTAAATAGCTTCGTTTCGATGAGACGCCTAACAATTTCCTGTCGAAATCTCTCGATTGTGGTAGGTATAGGTAATAGGGGTAGCAGGGATAAAATATGTTGATTTGATGACTCTTTTAAATTTTATAACTATCAGAAATTTTACGCGGACGAAGTCGCGGGCGACCTCTAGTATATATATATATATATATATATATATATATATATATATATATATATATATATATATATATATATATATATATATATATATATATATATATTTATATATATAAAACTAGCTGATGCCCGCGACTTCGTCCGCGTGGATTGATAATTTTTGGTTCCCGCGGGAACTCTTTAATTAACCGGTGAAAGGGTAAGAAAGGGGTTTCCACAGGGAAATTCCACCTACAAAGGAATAAAATAAGGGTTAAAAGTTTGTATGAAAGTCCGTATTTTTTCCAGTTATATTCATGAAACTTGGTATTTGAGCTACCGGTTTAAAATGAAGAAATACGTGTTTCGCCTGAAATACAGGATGAAAGTTTGTATGAAAGTCCTTTATATTACAAGTTTTTTTTTTTCAAGTTAAATCTACGAAATAAAAAAGGACGTGTGTCACAATTTCCCCCAAAGGGGTTAAACAGGGGTTTAAAGTTAGTATGAAAGTCTGTAGTTTTTCAAGCTATAGCCATGAAACTTAGTATTTGGGCTTCCGGTTTAAAATGATGAAATACGAATTTCACAGTTTTTGAAATTTATATCCCCCAGAACGTCAAAAAGAGAGCTTGTCCTTCAATCACGTCGCAATAGAGCAACGGAGCAACGGATCGACGATGGGTATATAGTTGAGTAGTACCTAACAGCTAGAGAGTGGCATATAGGCTTCTTCTTATCCCGGAAAATTAAGGAATGCCTGTGGGAATATTAAATAACGAATGCCACGCGAACGAAGTTTATTATAAAATAGTCCGCTAGTTTATTATAAAATAATTTTAGCTCAATTAATATAATATTTAGAACGGATAGGTACATTCAGAAGATACTTAAGCTACCTACCTACCCACTACTACAGATTCCTGTGTTCTTAGTGTCTACTAATGTCTTTAATATAATTGATCATGAGCACTTACAGATACAGAATACTTTTTCCTTTTCGCTCTATGTTTTATATGAGATTCCATTGGACACCGCCACTTAATCAATAACAATCACAGAATTAACTCGTTTAAACTTTATAAACGTCCAAGTGTCGAACGAGAAACAGATAAGCACCATTCAATGTGTGGTTCAATGTTAGTTTTAAAACCATGCTTGTAGTCAAATAAATCTGGTAATTTAAGTAGGTACTCGGATGATTTATTTTGTTAACCACAATTTACAATGACAAACTAGCATCGATGCTATTAATTTTTAACAACGCATTTGTATTATCATTATTTTCCTCAGATAAGAATACAAGTGGCTAAGATTACCAGAACTAGGTACAAATATCTATTCTTAATTGTTCAATATCTCTAAATTAAAGTTCGTTTGGTCGATACTACAAAATATATCGCAACACAACTCAATCTTATATACCGAAATTCAGTGGAGAGGTCATCAGCTAATTAATACAGCTGATGACCTCTCGACCAAATTTCGGCCACCACGACCAATCTCCATAGACGAGTTTGCGCAAAGGTGAACTTTTTTCCCTCCCTGTCATAGTTTGAAGGGACGCCAATCCCACACAACCGGAGAGAGACCAGGCGTAGGACCGACAGGTTTACGACCTCTCCGAGACACTGGAGTGAAACACCGCCAACTTCCTAACTCCTTCTTCCCCTACCTACTTCGAATGTCTTGCAAGAAAACCCAAATAAGTACCTACTTTACTATTTTAAGCCCGACCGACCCGAGAATCGAACAGAGGACCTCGTCAACCGTGGTTGAACATGCTAATCAGTACTCACTAAACCAGCGAGGCCACCTTGACCTTCGGACTGAGGAGGTGGGGCGATGGAGTCACATTTTTTTTTTGTAATTAGGTACAAATGTGTTTTTCAAAGATTATAATTACTGTAAATGTATTGCGAAGCTACTGTAAGAATAGTTACCTACGTATTTCAGAAATTTCTCTCTGTTTTAAATAAGTCAATATGGTCTCTGAGTGACCTCATATCCACTTGGATGTTTTGTTATAGGTACCTACTTTTAATAATGTTTTACTAAATGCCTACACATACAAAGCATACGTACCTAGGTACCTGTAAACTATATATTTACCTACCCAGATTTGGAAGGTGAGGCGTGAGAACTAAGTGACTACAGTTTAGGCAGCATATCTTTTTAATAAGTTATTCACAAATTCCAATACGCGTTTTACAACTTTTAATAAACATTTAAATCACTTAGTCCTCAAACACACAGTGTTCTCATACCGTAATGATCTGTTTACTCTTTTACATACAATAATAATTATTAAAATCTATTTCGGACTGTTGATCTCACTGCTTGGCCTAGATCTAGGTTGGTACTAACTTTTTCCCGCGTTTGAGCTAACATCCATCCATACAAACTTTCGCATTTATAATACTTATTAGTATAGATGAAGCACGACTTCGTTCGTGTGGGTTTAGATTTTTAAAAATACAGTGAAAACTTATTTTCCCAGGATAAAAAACCGACCAAGTGCGAGTCGGACTCGCGCACCGAAGATTCCGTACAAACCAGTAGGTGTATGAGTAAAAGTTATGGTATTTTAATTCCACTTAAGTATCTATTTTAATACCTCTACGCGTTCATGCGGAAAGGGGTAGTAGATAAGTGTAAAATTATTAAAAATATTTTTATTGTAGATAAGTATGATGTACTTAACTAAAAAATGCTTTTCGCAATTTTTCCTTTATCTGTGCTATATAAGACGTTGCTTCGTACCAAATTTCAAGATTCTGAGTTCACGAGAAGTACCCTGTAGGTTATGATTCCCTTGCGAGTGTCGAAAATTTGCATAATTGCTTTTCGCAATTTTTCCTTTATCTGTGCTATAAGATATTGCTTAGTACAAAATTTCAAGATTCCGAGTTCATGGGAAGTACTCTGTAGGTTTTGATTCCCTTGCCAGTGTCGAAAAGCATCATAAACGGCTGTATCTTTTGATTGCGTTGGCTTAGAAGTTTGATTTTATACAGCTCCAAGGGACAGTAGACCTGAGTATTTGATATGAATTTCAGCTTGATACCTCCATGCGATCCTGAGAAAAAGTCTTGACACACAGACGGACGGACAAAAAGTGATCCTGGGTTCCGTTTTTTCCTCGAGGTAGGTACGGAACCCTCAAAAAACACCTATATTTATCTCCCGAATGCATTATGTAGGACATTTCAGTTACTGTGTCTACTTGCAATGGGTGATGTAATATTAAGGGCAAAAACACTACATACAGGAAAGGAAAAACGTAAAACTTTGCCGTACGCACTTTTAAGTGGAGCCGAATAGTTTTCCAAAAGAGGGCGCGGGCGTTTCGCGTGGACGTGTTTTGTCACTCTTTTTTGTTTTTTTTTTAATATACTTACATATAGGCTAGCGCTTAGCTGCAATCAGACTTGCTTGCAAGTGGTGATGCAGCGGTGGAGCGCGCTTGCCGTTCTGACCGCACTGCGTTTTCCCCCTTATTGGTAAAGTATCCATACAAATATTTAATGCGAAAGTTCGTCTGTCTGCTACGCTTTCCTGGCCCATATTTTCAACCGATTTTGACGAAATTTGGTTGGTAGGTATCCCGGGGAACATAGGCTAGGTACTTTATCTCCTGGAAAATAAAGAACTTTCCGCGGGAATCAAGAAACGTTAATCCACGCGGACGAAGTCGCGGGCTACATCGATTACTGATTAAAAGGTAGGAAAAAATATATTTAAAAAGATAAGGATTTGATCTAAAAAATTTATTTAATGAATGAGGCGACTATGTGCACATTGAAAACACTTGTATTTTACAAGACCGCTTGTACACTATTTACAACACCCGCGTTACATTGCCTTCCGTGGGCAGGCGTCTGCCACAAAATCGTTCGCTTATAATACCACACTGTACATAAGTATTTTGTACAACTTAACGAGACAAATTAATTTCTAACATGCTAAGTTTTTAAAACATTGGAAATATTGTTGATCATAATACTTAAACGGATAGTGATTTATGATGTTAATCTCTTAAATGTTATCACTTATCGACTAAGACATAAATAATAATAATATTATATGTATTATATTTCTCTTAACCTAGTGACTGGTACGAGTCCTCAGCCATGAATTTATAACTAACACTTGTATAACTTTTTGCGGCTGTGGCACATAAAAGTTGTCTAAATTTATCATAATGTATGTATGTAGCGAAATTGAAAGATGTACTCAGATTTTATATAAATATAACGTAAACCAACACTGAGAGCTACCTGAACAATTGAACATTCAATATCAAAGCTTATATCTAGGCTTAGTAGCCGCTACTTAATGAAAAAAGTAAGATTTCCTCAGTAGAGTATAAGTTATCAGAGTCGGCTCTGTCGTACTCTACCACAATGTGCTATATCTGTTGACGCACATTTAACACAAACGTATTAACAACACACATCTTTAGTAACGTGACTTACAACAAAGTAAGTTACAACTCCATACAACACTTATAATAATCAACACTCAGTAAATTAAAATACTCAATATCATGCGCTCAAAGCACGAAATCTTAATAACACTGCTATAACATAGTACCACAAATCCACTCCTATGAAAATATCCTTTATACATACAGAAATATTGTTAAAATATTTTACTAATTAAGGAGCGTATCTTCATAAATGTATTTACACTAAAATAATAAAGATTGTTTTTTTAAATTTTATTTCCAGTCATTGGAATCTCCATTCTTAAGCCTTCTACGTAATCTTAATATTTATGTTTAAGATTAAACAAATCACAGTAACAAGGTAATTAATGATCGACATTCTGACTGTCTGTAGTAGGATGTCAGTTCCCGCGGGCAGCTTGTGCGTTAGACATTTGCAAACCGCCCATAAGACAAAATAGCAACAAGTTAGCGCTTTAATTTTATCAATTCATAAATACACACGAGACGGAAGACAATCCAGAGTGATTTTGTTGTTTATATTTTTTTGCCAATTGATTCACTGCTCATTGACTGATAAATGATAATAATAATTTTAGGATTGACAATCCAGACGTTGACTAAGCTAAGGTTCAGATGGTTAGTTCTTCGTGGTAGAGTATGGAAAATAAAGGTGTGACCGCGATTGATGATATGAGCTCAAAAAACTATTTAACTGTACCTACCCATAACGGTATCTTTACCTCGATTCGAAATTTTAAAAAATCCTGACTTGTGCACCCTCTCAATAAGCAATTTGAATCAAACTCCAATAGCATACGACTGTCCTGCAATATTATGCCATTAGAGAGTAACAATGTCCACCACCGAACTGAATTATCAGAGATCCTAAATATTATTAATATTTGTATTTTTGTAAGTACGTTTAAGTGGATACTTGTTTCTCCTTCACGCCACAATAACTGAACCGATTTGGCTGAAATATGGAATGGAGATAGCTTATAATCTGAATTAAAAAATATAGGCTACATTTTATCGCGAGAAAATTTCCCACGGGAATCAAAAGCCTTATTCCCACAGATGAAGTCGCGGGCATCATCTAGCGGTACAGCTGAACCAAAAGCTGGTGGACACACCTTCATAGAAAACACCAGGTTTGTATGGTCTAAAGCTGAATCGCACTAAATAAGTGTAAGTCCCTTACACTGTTTTGCTGGGAATAAGGATAATGTAAAAAATGTGTAAGTAAATTTTGTAAGGTAGATTGCTTTTGAAACAATTTTCTAATATTATAAGTTTATAATTCATAAATAACGCTTGGAATTCGTAATATTCCTTAATGAAAAATCTAAGAGAATCGCTTAATTTATATATTAATATAAATTATAAGTAATTTATAATTCCAAATGATAAGTTTCAAAATTACAAATATAAAAAAAGTGTTCAAATTATCATCAGTTACCATACTGATTAGAAATACACAGTTCCTGAAGGCTATGGCCTATGTCAGATGGAAGAAGACTGAGCAACCTAACCTAGGTTATTTTTAAATACTCGTAACATGAAAACACTACAATAATTATTATGTACAGATAGCAGTTTTATATTAGGCTTGCCGGTTACAGTCACGTTTAATATGCAGCGAAGCAGGTGAATGAAGAAATTCATCATTAATGATTAAACTAATTTATACAGTGGTTCTTTCACATAATTATGAAAACCTAGACATACTAGCTGGTCCACGGTGGGTTCACTAAATATGATTTATTTGAATACTAGATAATTCGGGTTACTTACGTCAGCTACTAAATTGATATACATAATAGTATGATATGAACACAAATAAAAAAATAGGATCGTGCGCCTATATTAGCTTAAAACTTCTTAAAAGATGGTTGGACGTTTCATCTTGCTTTTACCTTTCAGTGCCAATGTGAGATCGGTCCCTGTGCAGAGAGCAAAAGGGTGGATACCCCAAATCTGGTGACTCGCATGCTAGAAAGTGAAGACGAGTGGCAAAAGTACGCCTACATGCTAAGAGCAATTATGATGAGAGAAGGAAAAAAGATGAGAACTAGAGGGTCAGCAACCTAAAGCATAAGCACCTATTCTGTGTTGACCTAGAGGACAAGGGGAGGTTGTTTTGGGCCGTGCGAGTCGGAAATGCCCATTAGGTAAAAGTCCGGAGGGATTTTTCCCTCCCAAAGAAACAATAAACCTTTCTATAATCACTATTGACATGCGCCACCACAGACCGGCAAGCTAGTCTAGTTGACAATGTTAGATCTGTCAATCGAGATTTTGTCTTAATTTTCTAAGATCTCGGTCATCTGTTCTATATTGTGACATGGCACCATGCTTGTTTTTTACATAAATACAATTTCAAATACCTTAGAGTTCAATACCTAGTAGGACACTTTGATATTACAATGTCATTCAGATTGTACAAAAAGATTCCCAACATCTGTTAAGCTCTTATCTGGGGTGTAAAAATACACCTTCACAATGAATGTATTACACCTGCATTAAATATATCATTACGGCTAGAAAATGATGAAAATACATACGTATTTAATACTAATTCTAAAGACAATTATTAAATATAATAATAATCATCGATACAATTTTGAAATTGTTATGACTAATGAACATATAAACTGCTAATGTCTATTTACAAGTCTGCTCAGACCCTGTTTAACTGAATGACAGTTTTTAAAAATCTAGATAACTAAAAGGGTACAGACTTAAAAGATTTTACTATGTGATACGAAATTTTACATAAAATCTAGGAAAATGTCTTTAGTTAGAAACTCTCATTGATTTCTAAAATAATAAAATGCTTGTGTTATCAAAAGAATAGTCTTTAGAAATTGGATACATTCTTATGTAATGTAAAAATATATCAAAGGTATTTAGGATAACAGCCAAAAAGAATTTTAAAAATTGATAATTCTTTAAATGCTATTAGGGTTGCATACAATCATAGGTCAGTTTATGGCATTGATTAATTAAACTGCCAGAGCTATAGCTGACTGTGATTTAATTTGATTTTTACGTCTATTAAGCAGTACAACTGCGCGCGCTTCTCAGGCCTAATCATTGCTTTCCATTACGCATTACTCTATTAAGTAGGTATATGGCAACATTCAAGACAATTCGAATTAATCTATTTCTTAAAACTGCGAAGTGCGAACATGCTTCATACAAATTGTGGACACAACGGCAATGATTATGTTGTCACAAAAAAAACAGGTACAAATTGAATTACAGTTCTAAAAGCTTCCTTTAAGGTGCTTTTATACGTGGCTTAAAAAATTAAATCAATAGTGAACAGTATAAGTCCGGTATAGCGATGTGCTGCTGTCAATTCTAAGCTGATCTATATATTTTGACTTAGCTCATGACTTCAGTTTCACTTTAAAAAATACAGATTTATGTCTTACATAACTCTGTCTCGTTTTAACTCTAAGCAAAGTCGCTACGCTATGCACTCTATAGATCTCAGCTTAATATCCCTCAGCAAGATCTTTTAATAGCACGCACAAATGGCACGAATATGAATTAAAAATCAAATAAAAATTTGTCAACAAGTAATTTTAGCTCGTAAAATTTTAAAGTATGACTAATTGAACAAATTTAAGACTTCGAATAATGAATTGTCTCGACTTTTAACCACATAAAGCGCGATCTGTTGTCGTAGCATGTTTCTCCGGCAGTTCAACTATAACGAATCACGAGTACGCGTTTGACCCAGCCCCATATTATCAGAAATTTATATCAGCAAAATCATGTCCCTCCCATTTTAAGAACATCAAAAGCGTACGTACCATCCGGCAACGTTTTGACACAAATACAAAATTTATGAGCAGAGTGCCTTCCAGCGTGCATCCTAATTATTTCTGACAGAAGTTTCTGATAATAATAGGACATTTCTGTCAGGAGACTTTACTTATATTTTAGGGTAATCAAATTGTTGCAGTGACAAAAGATGCTACTGCAAATGCGTTCTTATAAATAATCCGGTATATCAGTGTTTAGTCATTATTATGAGATCCGTGTATTAAAGACATCCAACATTGAGGCACTGCGGCGGAAAACGTATTATTTTAATCGATAGCTAAACAAAACTAAATAAAACTAACTTTGAAGTAATAAAACATAAATTAATTATTGTTAGATAAAATAATTTATAAAAGGTATAAAACACCACACATAAAAATGCTACATCACAAGAAAATATATTTTTTATAATATTATGTATCTCTTCGCGTCGTATTTCCCATTAATCACATAATGATAGGAGATTTCTTAGGATAATAATACGGTGGTACCCACGTCCTTCCGCATACGACTCGACTAAGAGTATGAAACTCCTAGGTTTTTGTAACGATTATATATCAGATGTTGGTGATAATAACCGGAACCGGCGGCTTAATGTGCTATCGAGGCACGGAGGAAAAGGCCATATTTTAACCTCTAAATTCGGTCACCCATTCAGTTACCGTCTTGGGTCACAATAAAAAATTCAACGTGCGGTAAGGAATGTTATCTATATATATATAAAATTCAAAGTCCTGACTGACTGACTGACTGACTTATATATCAACGCACAGCCTAAACCTCTAGGGTTAGAGACTTGAAATTTTGACAGTAGCTTCCTTTTGTGACGTAGGCGCTCACTAAGGAAGGATTTTTCAAAATTAACCCCTATTTCACCCCTAAGGGGGTGAAATTGGGGTTGAAAGTTTGTATGAAAGTCCGTCATTTCTCAAGTTATATCCATGAAACTTAGTATCTGAGTTATCGGTAAAAAATGAAGAAATACGTGTTTCAGTTTTTGAAAATTCTACCCCCAAAGGGGTGAATTAGGGGATGAAAGTTTATATGAAAGTCCTTCATTTCTCAAGATATTTCTCAAGTTGTATCAACGAAACTTGGTATTTTCGCTTTAGGTAATAAATAAAGAAGTACATGTGGCACAGTTTTCCAAGATTCCACCCCTTAAAGGGATACAATAGGGGTTGAAAGTTTGTATGAAAGTCCTTTATTTCTCAAGTTATAGCCATGAAACTTAGCACTTGGGCTTTCAGTTAGATATTCAGAAGTACGTGTTTCACCAATTTTGAAAATTCGACCCCCAAAGGGATGAAATAGGGGATGAATGTCCTTCATTTATGAAAGTTATAACAACGAAACTTGGTATTTTGGCTTTCGGTATAATATAAAGAAGTACGTGTGTAACAGTTTTTCAAAATTCCAACCCCAAACGGGTAAAATGGGGGTTGTAAGTTGGTGTAAAAGGCCGACGTTTTTCAAGTTAATTAAATAACCGTGAAACTTGATATTTGGGCTAATAATAATTCACAGTTTTTATAAATTCTATCCCAAATGACGTTAAATAGTCCTTCAATCACGCCGCAACAGAGCAACGGATCGACTGGTTTTTTTTCATGGGTTCTTTTTGTCCCGGAAAATTAAGGAATGCCTATGGGAATTAAAAAACTTATGCCACGCGAACGAAGTCGCGGGCGTCCGCTAGTCGTGGTATACAACTGCTGAGATGAAAGCGCCATAAAAATATTTAGTGCCCTTAAATGTTTTAATTTCAGTAAATATTAAGAGTAGTTTTAGTATGTGATAAAATAAGAAATTTAATATGTAATTGCTATTCAAAAATATATTTGTTTATATTGTTTTAGAAGTACATAATATTATAACTAACTATGTACTGACATTTAATATACCTACACATAAAAAATATTATTTAAAAAGCTATAAGTATAAAAAGTTTCGAAAAGTAATTTAGGGTATGCATATTTGCTAATTGTGTGTTCCCTTCGCGTTGATACAAGCGATATTTAATTGCTTAAAACTCGCATACTACCGAAGTTATAGAACAACGTAATTTTTCAAAATTACAAATTGTTTTCATTCCTCTTGTTGTTGGTTCTTATATATCTTTATTACACGCATCGTTTTATAAACTCGAAAATTTGGCTTATAATTGTAGTGTCTTATATGGAAATGGTATGCTGCGATGCAAAATTATGTTTAGATGATGTGCAGTTTACGCTGAAAATCCATATAGAAAATGCAAACAAGACAGCTTGCAGATTACAAAATCACCCAAACGCTAACATAAATAATTTTCATCTCATAGGTATTGTAACAGTTGATAGTTTAACGCAAGAAGTATTGATGATGAAACTCGTTATTGATTTCGGGTTGATATTAAGGAACGTTTATGTTTGTGTGAGTGATTTTGTGAAGATTGCTTGCACGCTATATATGGATTATTGAAATCGACTGTACAAACGATAGTACGAACGCATAATATTGTGATTATAACACTTGAATAGTGAACGCTATATATATATATATATATATATGTCGCTGGTTGTAACTCAACTGTTTTGTCGGAATACAGAAGAGGAACTAAGGCATGTTAGACACGTCATATTATTATGCCATCGTCCAACTCGGAAACTGACACTATACGCACGGCATATCTGTAACATAGTGAAATCGCCAGTGATGAAGATCAGTAGGTGTCGTCGCAACCCCCCTCGCAATGAGCGTTACGGCCGACATTCGGCAGCCGTGTCGTGCGAATAGGCTCAAAATCTAGCCCCACTAAAGAGACGCGGCACGACGAGGTCTCGACCTTTATGATTAATGACCCCAGACGGGTTCAAAACTAGTCAGGCATATTCTGACATAACAATAGTGATTGACAACCGGTGGCATATATGTATGATAATGAATATCGCTCAAAATAGTTAAAACGTTAAAATAGTGAAAGCATCTTTAGTCAGAAATCTAGAAAGTCGAAAAACTGCAACTTCAATGTGTTAAGTGTCCAATGTTTGATTTCGCATATTTAGGTGCAATAATTTTATACCACTGCGTGATCTAAAACCGCTCTTACGTAGCTCATTTTTACGCCGTGCATAAATTAATAATTACACGAATTTCTCGCTATGTGCTAGCGAGAAATTCGCCATGTAAAAATGGACTACTTAAGTCACACATAATATCTTAAAGTACTAGTAAAGTAAAGTTCATCAATAATGGTGTAAACGGTTATAATCCAATAACTACTTATAACCAAATATTTACAACTGTTAAATGAAGTTACACAACATAGATTACACTTTACAAACACTCACTTAAACCTAACACATCTCTAGGCCTTTAAACCTTGACTATCCAGATGAGTATTGCCAAATATTGCACATAAATGTGTATCTAAAATATTTTCATTATAAAATCGACATGCCAGTCATTCCAATTTAGTTTTTTACATGTTCAAACCACTCCTATGAATAACTACAGCTGTTTAAAATGATATGCAAATAGAAATGTAAAACCATCCGAAATTCATTAAAAACAGTATACTTAATTAAAAGTTTTTATTTCTCAATCACAACTTAGCCAGGTTAAAATAGTCATTTCAAATTACAAAAACTCGATAATTTCGAATACTACAGATAAAATTATTTGATCTACAATTTTTGTCTGAGCTATATTGTTGATAAAACTTACTAGTCTAAGATCCCGATATACGACGACCTTCACCAAGCTGGTTAATGGATGAAATATACTTTTTATTTTTATTTAATAATAGCCTCCTAAAATTGGTTGCCTATCAAAATCCAGTCCAGACTATCTTTAAATGAATTCATTTTAATTATTTGATTTAAAAACAGTCTGGACCGGATTTTGATAGGCAACCTAGTTTTTTTAATATGTATAGCGAGCAAACGGGCAGGCGGGTCACCTGATGGTAAGTGATTACCGCCGCCCATGAACATTTGCAGCACCAGAGGAACCGCCAATGCGTTGCTGGCTTTTAGGCGCATTTATCTATTACTAACTGATACCCGCGACTTCGTCCGCGTGGATTGAGGAGTTTTAGTTCCCGCGGGAACTCTTTAATTTTCCGGGATAAAAAGTACCCTATTATTTAATCCGGACTTCTAACTTTACGTCTGCAAAATTTCAAAGCAATCGGTTCATTAGTTACGGCGTGAAAGCGGAACAAACATACAAACAAACTCACTTTCCCATTTATAATATTAGTAAGGATTAAATAAAAATAAAAAGTAGGTTTCATCCATTAACCAGCTCGGTGAAGGTCGTCGTATATCGGGATCTAAGGCTATACCGTTTTCGAGAAAATCCAAAAACCCGAAAAGGATCTTGACCATTTTTGTATGAAATTTGGGCCATTCTTGCGTCTTAATGAAATTAACGGTAAAACATTGGAAATATACTCAGGATTAAATAATAAAAAAATCATTAAGATATTAAATGGGAGTTTGGAGTAATCTGACTTTGAAGTTTTGAGGTTAAGTTTGGCAATTGTTAGGTATTAATTAGTCATTTAGCTAATAAAAATATATTTACGTATTTCGGAACATGGTTTTCGAAATACGTAAATAAATATGATAGTTATTTTATTCTTAGCTAATCACAGTGGAAGTCTGGTTGATGGCGATATAATTTAGGTAGGTACTTCGGTAATATTGAAGAGAATGAATACAGTTAGTTAGTTAGTTAGTTATATAGAACATTACATACTGCTTTAAATTAATGGATTAATTATAAAAAAGACTAATTTGAACACCTGGATATTGTTTCATTGTTATCCGACATCGAATAGGTATCGCATTAAACATCAATGCTAATGTATAGCTATGAGAAGGTAATACAAAAAAGATATGAGAGGTTATCGATACTTAAAAAGTTCTCCTTACTGATATTATTAAGATAAGAATCGCCAAACGATTTGTGTACTACTTTTACAGTTAGTTTGTAGAACATTTTTGGTAGTAGAGTAGGTACCTTTCCATATTTCGATGGTATCGAAACATCCATAGAGTTATAATTACCTCATTACCTCTATGGAAACATCCCTGTCCATAGACCAAAATGTTTACAATACTAATTAATGTCATTCAAATTGACACGGGGTTGCAGGTGCAATAAAAGTACGTATCCCTAAATATATTAAATAAAGGACGCCAGGTTCCATGATAACTTCTCATTACTTTGGATATTTTTGAATCGGGAAGCGATATCTATCATAGAAATGATTTAATGAAATAATATTTGACCAATCATAGTCTCGTATGTAAAGGTAAATGGTATTTGAGTTTTCATTCATTTTAATCCATGTGTAATTCTCCCCTTTTTCCATTACAAAGGGAATTCGTAATAATCTGGTATCATACAGCGGCAGTGGCAGTTCAAGGACAAAACAATATGGCGTTTCGGATTATTTCAAAACAATACACTACTTTTTTAATCAACTTTGAAATCCCCATTCGCTTTCGATTAAAATTAATTTATGTGAAATTATAATTAAAAATAAGGTTTTTTATAAATAAATGGCTAAGACGCAACAGTGGCCCACTTTTGGTCATTCTCCTTTGACATTTGACCTTGAATAACATTTTTAGCCCATATGGGATCGATGGGGACTTTTGGTCCTTTATTTCTACTGGGTCTCTAGCAAAATTCAGCTCTGTCAGAGTTTTTGTTATTTGATTACTATTTTTATGCATAATTTGACTACTTTTCCAAATCCAATAAATGCAAATAAACTTTAATATAGCTATTTAAAATGCTATCAATATAATAAATGTAAGAAATATGTAAGTATATAGTGTGTAAGAAAGGCTTAGCAATGAAATATTTTAAAATTTTAACTAAGAGTACTATGCATTTCAAATACGAATACCATCGGCAATCTTGTAAACTTTTACCCAAAAGAAACAAATTTTTATGTTTGGTTTGTATGTAACTATTTTCATTTCAAACATACATTAATAAAAACTATATAATTAAGAAGAAATTTATTTTGACTTGACTTTGACTTTGAAATATTATAGTGAGAATTACGAAAATGGTACGTTGGACATTAAATTATAATAACGCGATGATCTCCGTATTTGACACGCATATAAAACCATAATGGCTTTATTGTGTTCGAAATGCTCTTCTATACCATCTAAACAGTGATATTTCTTATATATGTATTTTGAAACACACTTTAAAGTAACATTTTTTATTAATTAATTAATTTATTAACTTTGCTGTTATCCTTTATATGTATCCAACATTTATTAAAACTTATTGGAATAGTGCTTTTATTTAATTAATTCCCAAAATGATTATTTACATATACTCCAATAAGGAACCCGAGCTATGAGCTATAAATTAAGAATATTTTTAATTTTGAATCATAAATACTTAATTTATAACTGGCAGGGCATTGAAATAAAAAATATGACTAAATTAATATTTAAGCAAAGTTGATTTTTTATGTACAAGCTATTTATTTTATAATTAGTTATTTTTTTTAGAATACCTAGATGTTTATATTTAAATATAATTAGACTTTTTATCAGGAGAATAGTAATGGTCTGTTTAATATTTAAAATGGAATTTGAATATTTAATTTGATTTCAAATATTAAACAAACCGTTACTATTATCATGATAAAAATAGTTTATTAAACAAAGTCACAGAGAAGGAGCCCAGCTCTTTCCTTTATGCAATTATTTATTAGTCATTTAGGTAAAACCAATTCCTTTCTTTCAAATATATGTCATCAAAAAGTTATAATAAATAAAGATAGATAATAAAATATTTATAAAAATTACATGAATTAAAGATCATGCGCAAAAAATAAATAATCCTTTCAAAACATCATTTTCACTTGCAACTATAAATTTTCTCATCAGTTTTATAAGATTGTTAAAGGATACATCTCCATCAATCCATTTGATTGATATTTTGTTGGGAACACAAGTGTTTGCCTCCAGCCTGATAGTTTATTTAATTTCATTTCATTATTAAGTTTGAAAAAAAATCTTTCCAAAAAACCGACTTCCAACGCCACTGTAGAGTACAATATAATTTTTATTTCTACTCACTATATTGAAGTCGGGCGGCTATAACAAGGATAAGCAAAGTTGGCGCATCAGACTCGCCCGACTTCACCATAGTGGATAGAAATCAAAATTATTTTATAGTTTACAGTGGCGTTGGAAGTCGGTTTTTTGGAAAGAATTTTTATTTTTAAGTTTTTAGTGTCAGGGTTGAGGATTTGGAGTCAGATTTTCTTATAAGACCACCTCGAGAGCTTCCTCTAAAACGACTGATAGAAAAAAATTTCAAATCGGTTCAGTAACCATGGAGATATGCACCGACATACATTAAAAAAATACGCGCCGAATTGAGAACCTCCTCCTTTTTTGGAAGTCGGTTAAAAATTGTAGAACATAAGTTTTCCAGTATTATGTAGAAAGTTACCCTCAAGAGGTAATTGTTATTTTTAAATTAATCCTATATAATATGGTATCAATTATCAAGTGATCTGTACTTTATTTTTCTTTTTTATATCTGTTAGTTAAATGAAGTTCACGAACATTATCAATATTAAAAATAAATAATTATTAAATACTAGCTGATGCCCGCGACTCCGTCCGCGTGGAGGTATGAAAAATAGATAGTAGCCGATTCTCAGACCTACTGAATATGCATATTAAATTTCATGAAAATCGGTCAAGCCGTTTCGGAGGAGTATGGGAACGAAAATTGTGACACGAGAATTTTATATATAAGATGTATAAAGAGCAAAACACACAGGGAACGGGCGCGGGATGGGTCGGGTGCGCGGCGGGTGGAATCCATTACAGAACCACCTACCTCGCGCCCGCGTTCTGTGTGTTGTCGTTCATATCAACACAAGGAATTACACCCGCCTCGCACCCGACCCCTCCCGCACCCGACCCGCGCCCGTTCCCTGTGTGTTTTGCGCTTAATAATAGTATAAAAATAATGTAATCAATATTTTAGTGAACTTTGTATAATAATAATATGTTTGTTGTATTTTCATGATCATTCACTGCTTATGTCATGATCACGAGCATGCTTAAACATATAAACAAAATCAATAACCAGATATACATTTTAAAATTATTATTGATTTAAAAAGTTATAAATAAACATTACTAAATAATGCCATGCCAGCCTGTGATGAACTTTGTGATAGAACAGCTTAGAGAATCAATTTATCTTATGTATCATGCATGAATACTATACTTAATGAGATTCCTTATAATGAGGCACAAAGTAACATAGTAACATTAACAAAAATATATAATATGTTATATTAGGATTTACTTGTGCATCACAAAATGCACAAAAATATTATACATCTTAGAATAACTTTAAGTTAGTCATTGAGCTTTCCATTTATACAAATAAATAATGTAATAAACTACATCAAGAATTTAAAGAAATATAATTGATTTTAAAGTTATTTACAGCTAGTAACTAATATTACTGTACACAAATGTCCAATGTTCTTCACTTAACTAAACACAGCTTTACAGTTTCTGCCGTTTGCGCGGTTTGTATCACCTCACTTCACAATGTTTATTGACGGCAAAAGACACCGACGCGGACGAGGCGGTCGACGCCGACGTCGCCGCCGTCTGTGCGAGGTCCGCGCCCGCCTCCATCACGTAGCCCGAGCCTTGCGGGCTGCGTTTTAACCGAATAGGCGTCACTTTATCTGTCCGTATCCTACGTAATGTGGAGGCGCACTCAGAGCTCAACGGCGGGTCGAAGGCCAGCGGATCAGGCTTCGTTGGGTCGTAGTCGAGGGGGTCGACCGCCGGCTCGGGCGCAGCAGCCACGGCGCCGGCTATAGTTCCGCCTTCAGAGTTCACTGACTTTGTTTTTCCTTCTTTCGGGCATTTTATTTTAATTTTTTTAATAATCAACTTTGTAGCACTTTCACTTTCCCTATTTATCACTTGAAGTTTTTCTTTTTCAGACTTTTTGTCCTTCTTCTTTTTCCGTTTTTCAGTTTTACTAGGTCTGTGTTTGTGTGTATTGGTCTTTTCATCTTGCTCGAAATTGGCCATTACCAATTTCCGATACTTCATACTTTCGCGCTTTAAATCTTCCAAGCTTGGTTTAGCAGGTATAGTCTGCAATCGCTTTTTGGGCGGCCTGAACTGGAACACAGATGGCTCTTCGTTCACTTGTGGCACACTGTTTGAACCAAATTTTATTTTCAATTTAGGTGCAACAGGAGATGTTGCACTGGTCTGGTTGGGCTTGGTGGAAACTCGACCGCGCCTTTTGTGTGCCTGACTTGAATTACCCGCGAAATTAGATAATTTGAGATCATCAGCTGGATCAACATCATCATTCATGCTGACTTCTAAATGTCTCAGTTCTCGAGATAGCCCACAAGTAGTCTTTCGCTTTTTCTTTTCAACTGGCGTATCAGTGATTTTGTAGTCTTCTCTAGTAGGAATACTGGTCATAGAAGCTACTGCTTTCGGTATTGTAATAACAGCTCGAGGCAACGGCTGTGGCGCGGCAGGCGGCGGCGCGATTCCCACATTTGATATATTAGTCGGGTCATCCATATTCATGTCCTGTGTCCAATACTGACGTAACAACTCCTTCTTTCGCATGCGTCTGAGGTTGGTCGATCCAGTCATGGAACTAGTGGAACTGGTGGATATATTCAGAACACTCGTGTTTGAATCGTGCGCCGGTGGCGGTGGTTGTGGTGCTACGCGTTGCACTGAGCTGGCAGAATAATTGGCATCTAAGAATGGGCCTTTTATCTTTACTTTTAGCTGGTTTCTTGAGTCACTCAATGATACTTTCGGTAAGTGAGGCGTGACTATCTCTTTTGGAGGCTCAATGATTTCTTGGGCTGCTGCTGCTGCTGCTGCTGCTGCTGGGGTTCCAGGTTTTGGTTTGCTAGCCATAAGCGCAGAGTGTAGCTTCTTCTCCATTTCTTCATCAAAATCAACCAACTGTTGGTCAGCTGTGCCACTGGCAAAGGCCAACAAGTGACTATGATAAGCATCACCTGTTGCCAAAGCAGGATTTTCAAATGGATTGTAGGTACGCATATCGACAGGTCCTGGTAAAACTGGTTGCACTTGTGTAAAACCTGGTCCCCTATCAGAATTATTCTTACTAACAGGTGATTGTGGTTCCTCTGCTGGTTCAGGTGAAGCCGATTTGATATCTTTTGGCTCAGCCATAGCCCTCTTATTCACTGGGTGAGGGCTAACTGCACGAGGAGATTGGGATGAATCCTTATAAGAATGTTCTGATTTTCTGTCATCTCTTATATCTACAGATTTCCTTCGCTCTCTTAATGCTTTTAGATCAACTCCATCATTTGCTATTTCCTCATCAAAATCATATACAGTGCCAACTAATTTGCTTTGAATTGAGTTACCAATAAGGTCTCCAGATTGATAGCTTTGGCCTCGGCTTTTTGATCTACCCCTCCCTCTTTGATTTCTATTGTTTCTATTATTGCACCTTTTGCTTCCCTTAGTTGTTTCCCCTTGTCTAGGTGATATACCAGGGCTTTTACCTGGCGATTTGCCAGAAAATTTAGAAACAGTCTTTGTTGCTGTCTTTGGAGAAGATTTTGCATCCTGTGGTGTTAGACTGAACACAGTTTCACTGCTATCATTGGACATTTTAGTAGGCGCCCTGTTATTACTTGACTCGTTATACGAATCAACACTTATACTGGGACTTGAAGCAACATGTATTGATAATTTATCACTTCCGCTTACGTCAATATCATCTCGTGGTGAATCAAGCTGCTTAGAAATTGGTGATGCAATCATTGCTGTTGTCAATGCAATATTCTGTGATGAAGTTGTGAAAGCAGCACATATTGTAAACGGTGGCTTAGTTAATGGTGGTATAAGAGGACTCGGGCAATAGGGTAAACCAGAGCCATAGATTCCAGAAGCTGGTGATGGTAAAGTTAACTGTGATGAAGGGCAAGGTCCTGGTCCGAATAGTGGCAATGTTCCCATTGAACTCAAAAATGGTGAAGCATCAGGTGGATAGGTACTGTATTGGTTTAGCGGCATTGGAGGTTCAACACGACACGAATAACCTGGTAAAGGGTATGCATCAATCTCTGGCATTAGAGTACCTTGAAGTGATTCAGAATTTAGATGAGACTTAACATCCGTTTTCTGAGAGCAAACTGAGCCTTCAGAGTTTGTACTAGAGGCTGATGACCTTCTTGTTGTTATTTTACTTTCTCTTCGACCTATATATGGAGAAGATATTGTAGCACAATCTGAATGAATCATTGAATTGTTATTGTCGTAAGTTTGATTATCTTGAGTTAGCTCTTGGTCATTGCTATGTATTGAATGATCTACTACTGATAGCGATTGTGAATCATCGCTTTGTTTTGACAGAGATATAGTGTCTCCTATTTCTGATGCAGAATTAACTGACTGGACAGTGGTGGGTTCCTTAACATCTTCAGTAAATGGAGCTATGTCGTATTTTGCTTCATCTGATGTCTCCGTCTGTGACTCATTTTGAGATAAATCAACCCATTTATTGTCACTATTTATGGCGTCTTTTCCATCTTGCAGTGGATCAAGACACTCTGTTGAGGTCTCTGAAAAGTGATTTGATGTTTGACTATCTTTTGGAGACTCTCTTTTATCATTTAAGTCTAACACATCATTCTTCTTTTCTGATATATCATGCTCATTTTTATCTATATTAAGAGTGATCGGAACATCTTCATCTGGAACCTTGTCAATAATTGCTGCATCATCTTGGGCAGATGATTCAATGGGTGGTTTTTTAGTATTTAGTTGCATTCTTAGCCTGTCAACCAAATTAAATGTTGCTTGGACACCCTGTTCTTTGGAATCTTCTTTGAAAAAGAACTCTGGATATGATGTGAATGGTTTCATTATTTCCTCATGGTTAAATCCGTCATCAACAGCTAACATATTATCAAACTCGAATAATTCTGTATCTTTATTTGGTGAAAAAACTGATCTATTTGGAAATGTATTGATTGCGGACGGTATTTTAGCACTTTTTGATATTTCCACACCCTGGACATGGCTTGAGTCTTGTGTAATAAATTTCTTTTCTATGTCAATTATCGAACGTTTTCGTATATTTCGCGTAATAGCGTCAACATCCATGGGATCAATAGTTCTCGCATCCATTGGTGTTTTGGGTGATTTTATCATTGTATTTTCATTCAGATTTGCTTGTATTTTAGCTATCATTTTTATACTGCTTTTATCTGTACAATCGGAATCCAGTAATTTATCTTCTGTCATGTATTTCTCATGATCACCAGGTTTTTCTACTGGTGGTGGATGCATATTAGGACTAGGCGCCTTGGGCATCCAATTCTTGTCATTATCAGGAAAGTCATCTTCAATCACAGGTGGCAGTTTGTTTTCAATAACTTCAACAGGTGTAGGAGCTTCTTCAATGGGTGCAATTACTTTTTTCACTGGTGAAACACAAGGGATATCTGTTACTTGTGAATTTCGTCTACTAGAATTCCTTTCTTTTGGTATGGGTGCACATGTGTCTTTAGAAGGTGATAAAATTTCTTTATTGGGAGGATCTTTTACACTCATTCTTCTGTTAGCAGCTATTTTATGTTTTGATTCAGTACTTTTTCTTGGACTTGTCCTTTTTAAGGGAGTAGTTGTTTCACTTACAATTGGCTTCACTTTGTCTTCAATAGAGACACTGCGACCCTTAGGTTTTATAGGTTTATTTGTTTTTATATCATTGTGGGTAACCTCAACTGATGGGCTGTCATCAGTTTCTTTCTTTATCTCCTCGTCCTCTTTCCGTTTCGTAATTGTAAGTTCAATGGGCTGGCTGGTCTCTTTTGAAGTTTTAGAGGTATGTCCTGTGTCGTCTTTAGATGATTTTCTCTGTCGGGAATCAGACTTATGAGGCATATTTCCGCTTGAAGTAGTGCTTCTGGTCCGAGCACGCGTGGTAGCACGCGTGTCGCTGGGTCTGCTCGGTTCCTCTCCTTCAATAGTCGGTGATGGTACCCTGCACTCGGACCCCCGATCGGAAGTTTTAAGCTTCTTGTCTGGGGCCTTGCGAAAGGACACATCAACTGAGACACTTTTTCTTTTTCGGCGTCTACGTGGACGCTTGGGAGAAGGACTTCCTGATCCAGAATATCTTGATCCTTTAGAGCTGTCAGTATCACTCGAGGCACTAGTTGAAGACAATGGTCTTGACACCTTGTCAAGAAAGGGCAAGTCCACTGTAGGTCTAGAGCCTGGTGGTGAAAACATTGATGGCTGCCTAGGAGCAGGCTTTATTTCTCTTGCTTTAGCTGTTGGCTTAATTTCAGGTTTTTCTTGTTCTTCTTCAGAGCTAGATGATGACGAATAGCTACTACTACTAGAATTTGATGAGGAACTTGAACTTTCTTTTTGTGGAGATTTTGACCTCTTACTGTCTTCTTTCTTAGGCGAAAGTTTTGTATCTGTTTTTTCTGTATCTTTCTTCTTATCACTATCGACAGTTTCTGCAACTGGAGCTTTAGTGCCTAAACCACTTTTTATGTGTGCTGCTGCTTTTTTGGCAGCTTGTCTCTGTGGAACATAAGCTATAGGCTCTTTATCTTGATCTTTAGAAGATTTTTTCCTTCCTACTTTTTCTGGGACGTCCTTAACTTCTTTACCCTTTGACTTCAATTTAGGTTTAGATTTAGAATCATCCCCACTGACTTGTTTATCAGTAGTAGAATCTTCTTTTTTGACTGCAGTAGTTGAACGCATGTTTTCTGATGCCTTTTTAGCAGCCTGTCTTTGTGGCACTATTAAGTCAGTAGGGTTATCCTTTTGCTTAGCAAATGTAATGTTTTCTTTGTCTTTTGCCTCATCATCTGATTCATTAGTTTTAACTGGTGTCTTTTTCTCTTTGTTTGATGGCTTTCTGCCTCTCTTTTTAGGTGCTGGTTTATCTTCCACAGGAACTGCTTTCTTTTCAGGTTGTGACAGAATGAATTCCTTCATTGCAGCTTTCGTTCTTGGTGGCTGTTGTGAATCATTTTCATTGCTAGATTTTCCTGCTTTTGTTTTTTCTGCCTTAGATTTATCGTTTTTAGGTTTTGTTGATTTTTCAGGTTTGATTTCTTCTTTAATTGAAGCTGCATCACTGCTGTCTGAATATATATCCATTGGAAATTTGCTATTTCTAGTGGTTCTTATTGGAATTAAGTCATCACTATCAGTACCAGATTGACCCATTTTACCAGCAGTCATCTCTTTTTCCATTTGTTGAAGAGTCTTACTGCGAGATGTATCTTTCTTCAGTCTAGATTTTATTGTATCATCTTCACTGCTGCTTTCCACAACTGCTTTAGATTGTGGTACCTTCCTCTTTTTTCTTTCTACCTTTTTTGGCGATTTTTTGCCCTTTGCTTTTGGTGAAACTTTCTTCTTTGGAGATGTAACTGGCTTCTTTGCATCATCATCAGTACTTGATCCAATAGCTCTTCCACGATATTTACTAGAACGACCAATATCACCACCACTTTCTTCACTAGAATAACCACTGTACATACTGCCACTTCTACGTGATCCATTTACATAATGCTTTTTGTATGGATTTGTAGACTTTGCGCCTCGAACAAGACCATTACGATCCTTCTTTTTCTCATCTCCAGAATCTTGGGGAGCTATACGAGCAAGTAAATCATCGAAGTCATTTTTGTGATCTGGAGCATTTGGATGTGAATATAACCTGTCATAAATTGATGGACCATGATTAGCCTCAATAATTGCAGCAAGATCTGGACCTGATATTGTTGGATCTGCAGTTATTACTGCTAATTGTTTATGAAATGTTTGTTCTCTCATACGAAAGAATGTACGAGAAAGCTTTTCTCTTCGACTAACCATATAGCATAAATTCCGGACTCTCTCTAAATCTTGTCTTAGCTGGACAAACATTTTCATTTTGTCAAGATCTGCTTGTTCTTGTCTATGTGTTAAAAGCTCACTGTCATCTGATTTAGGGGGTAGGAGAGGACGGTTGTGTCCTGCCCTTCTTTTTAATTTCCAATAATTATAAATGTAATTAATAGCATCTTGATCAACATCTAAAAGATGTGTACTTATATCTTTGACACTAACATGACGATCAAACTCTCCTTCTATTTCTTGAAGACGAGCTGCCCGCGCTTGCGTCTTTTCTTCTGATGTCATGTCTTTTCGCCTTTTCCTTTTCACTTCTTCTTCCTCTGATCCAGAACCAGGGCACTTTTCTTTTTTGGAATTGACACTATGCTTCTGACAATATGATCGTAATTTTACACCATCATCAGCATTTTCGTCTTCTATTATTGCACGCATTTCTAGTCCATGTTTAAATGCACAAGTAACATGATAAGCAGTCTTACAAGTCTTCACTGAGCACTGAATGCAAGCACCTTTACGTTCACGACACAAAACACAAACTAAAGACCAACGTGATGCTGGTATAGAAGTTATTTTAGTTATAGGTTCCATTTTTTCTGCACAACCAATGGACACTTCTGGAATCCAAAGTACACAGCTAACATGAGCCCACTTATGTCCTGAAGGTGTGCATTTCATTGCTCCTCCAAGATTTGGACACAATACACATGTTGGCCTGATCCCAGCTCCACAAGGTCGACACAGCCACTGACCTGGAACAAAAAGAACTTATTTTTAGTAAATTGTAATATTACAATGTCTATCCTTAAAGTTGTTTTTGTAATACACATACCATCAGGTATAACTGTGATGCCATAACATGCTTGGTGCACACAAATGTTACAAGAATCACAAAACACCATTTCATTTCCATCCTCAGAGTCTGGTGATCGGCACACATCGCAGATAACATTTTCATCATACTCAATGCCTAAACCTTCTTCAGATTTCATGATGGCTTGGATCTTATCCCAAGTTCTAATCTGAAATTAGGAAACATTTTAATTAATGATTTTGATTAACAGATTTAATTAATATTGTAAGGTAAAGTAAACTTATTTTGCTTTCCAATTTTACGAGCATTGCAAATTACTTCAGCTTTTTAAGCTGCCATGTATAAAATGAAGAGTAACATTAAAATTTAACTAAAAACAATAAAATTTCAGTAGCTCTAAGTTTACTTCCTTATCACATTTTCATTGTAGAAATGTGCTCACCTCTAATTCTTCGATAACCTTCTCAAGTTGGTCTTCTGATACAGAGGGAGCACCAGCTCGAGCTCGCTCCGCATTCAACAACTTGAGCCAAGCAGTATCTGTTGCATCCAAGTCGTAAGTGCATGCTGCTTCTGCTTTAGCTGGAGTTGAACTAAGAAAATGTTGATCTGACTGATAGTGGACATCACGAGTTAAGTGTATGTATTTATCTTTAGGCCTGTAAAAAGTAACATTTTAAGATTTAGCACACTATTTCTTTCTCATACATGGAATCTGAATATTTTATAACCTTTTATTAAGTTCTAGTAAAACTTACAATTTAAACTCTTGAAAGTTGGGAGGCATTGGATTTTCAATGATTTTAACTTTTGGAGCTGGTAGTGAGTCAGGGTTAACCGGGACTTGCACCCCTCGTTCCCAGTCTTGTTTCCATGTGTCAGTGATGATCCAGTACTCACTTGGTGTTAATGGTTCTGAATCCGGAAGCTTCATCGCACTGATGAGGTCCTTCCTTTAAGTGCCATGAAAATTCACAAGATAATATCAAAATTATTAACTTTGTTGATAAAGACTTGATTTTTATATGAACATCCAATACTAGTACAATACAAACATTTCTTAGTACATAAACATAAAACATATATTTCTTGTGTTATAATACTGATCAAAAATAATAACTTATTACTTAAGTACTCATGTATGTTTATCTAACATATATATATATATATATATATATATATATATATATATATATATATATAGATATATAGCGCGCAAACAAGCAGACGGGTCACCTGATGTTAAGTGATTACTGCCGCCCACTTAAATTTGCACCAGAGAAACCGCCAATGTGTTGCTGGCTTTTGAGATATTTGTTTATCTGCCCTTTGAAGAGCCCCATATTATAATCATGACGGAACTCAGAAGGTGGAAGCTGGTTCCATAATTTTAATGACAAAACTACATAATGAAAAAACCCTGTTACTTAATATTATAATGAGATAATATTAGAATATAATATAACACAGCAACATTTTTTATTCAAAATAAAACATTATACCTACATATAATTAGAAATAAATAAATATATAAGTTTAATATGCTGAACGTGGGAAGACATTGAAAAATGTTCAACAGTGAACATTTTGATATATAATGATATGGTAAATAAACAATTTGAGGACTTACTCAAACTATAAACTTCTACTTTTCTTTACAAATAGTGTGGAAAACGTAAAAATATATGCCACTAACATAGTCCTGACATTTCTAAAATTCGAATTTTATGGAAAATACACATTTTAAACCAAATAATGAGGCTAATTCTGTTGTACACAATTTCTAAACTACAATGACAGCATTAAATATATTGCTAACCCTTTCATAATGTTTTTTTTACAGAAAAGGACTGAACTAGTTTTAATGCCTGTCATTTTAAGATGTGTTATTACAGAATTGGCCAGAGTATCATAAATACATAATATAATATTAAAAAGTCATTTTTTTAATTGGCAACAAAATATCAGCAGTGCACAGTAAAAGACCAGGCCAATTGCCAGTGTAAACAGTGGAGTGAGGTAAGTCTCTTTGTTGTCTACTACTGAAATCAAAAAATAGAGGATGTCCTCTACAGTAAATAAAGCTTACTATCAGTTGACATCAAGAAAGATGCTGGCCTGGCTTTGGTAAATATGTTAGAAGAATAATGTTAAATAATGCATAGCAACTTGCATGTTTTGTTCACACATAATTCATAATGCTATACCAATACAATAATTCTCATGATATATTCCATTTATTTACTATTAACTAGTGATGTGCCGGATATCTGTATCTATATCTGCAGGTATCCAAGGGAAAAGAAAGACCCGTATGTGTCCGCTTTTTGACAGATCTTTTACCTTATTAATTTTCAATACATAAGTTTAAAATTATCATTATTGATACAATATCATACTATTAATACATAAATAGCTTCATCGCAAACAATAAAGACATGACTTCTAATAATTAGATCTCAGATGCAATTCTATATATGTGATTAGGTAGTAATAAAAAACTATTAAATTCCATTCAGATTCTTTTTTATTTCTTAAAATCAAATATTTGGCACCTTTATATTGCAAACATTTATCCTAGTGAGATTCAAGGTCAGGCGCACCAACACCAATGGAGTAAGAAAGTCAAAATCTATATCCATATCCGCAGATATACATTTTTAACGATCCGGCACATCACATCTATTAACAACCTAGCTGATGCCCGCAACTTCGTTCGCGTGGTTTAAGTTTTTTATTATTCCCGCGGGAACTACTTAATTTTCCGGGATAAAAAGTAGCCTATGTCACTCTCCAGGTCCTCAACTATACCCATGCCAAAAATCACGTCGATCCGTTGCACCGTTGAAGCGTGATTGAAGGACAAACCAACAAACAAACTGACTTTCGCATTTATAATATTAAGTATGATTAACAGGTCTATAGCTATTCTGAGACATGCCAAGAGTAATCAATTAATGGCATTTCAGCAGTAATTAAAATGATGAAAATCAATGAAATAAAAATTATAAAGTAACTTAAATTTATCAAAATAATTTATATTGATGTCCATGACTATGTCCACATGGATTTAGGATTAGATTTTAGATAAGTTTATTAATTCCTGCAGGAATTCATAAGTTTGCCCTTTCCCAGGATGCAACCTGTCTCTGTAGTAAATTTTTTCAAAATCAGGCCATGAAAGAGTAGCAGATAGACAGGCAAACACACTTTTGCACTTATAATATTAGTATTAATACAGCTAAATAAAGTTTAAAATTATCATTATTGATACAATATCATACTATTAATACATAAATAGCTTCATCACAAACAATAAGGACATGACTTCCAATAATTAGATCTCAGATGCACTTTCTGGTCGGGAGGCTTCAATTATGGCTAGTTACAACCTTACTGCTGCCACCAAGGCATCTAAAATTCTATTCTGAATTCACTAAATGCCACATTGCAGGTAAGGACCTTCTCCAAGTTGTCTTGCACTTCCATCTTTAGCTGTTAGTAACCATAAGATTAGACCACAGTTAACAACAGTCATAAAGAGAAAATACATCTGCTATACAATGCAGTACAGAGTTCTCATTAAGAAAGTCTCAATAGATAGCACAACAAAAGATTATATTAAAATTAAGTTAATATTTAAATAAAATCTTTAGAATTCATTTCTTGGCTAGTCATTTCAAAATTCAATTACTTAATTATTACTTATTTCCACACATTTACACTTAGTTTCCCATATATTCAGTCTAACTTTGACCAATAAAATCTACTTGTACAGGTTTCATTATAATTTCATACTTATAACTGATTCTAAATATATTTTATGTACATACTATAGATATGTATAAAGTAATGATTATATGAGCGCTAGAGCACAAAATATATCGCAATGCATGTTTAAAATAAATTTAAAAAAGAAAAGAAATATAAAGCACAGCATATTAAGTCATAACAATATGAATTAAATAAAATTGCTTTGCACTTTTGTTACTAGTCACTTAGGGAAGCTTATATTATATATATATTTATATTTTCTTTATTGTTCTGACAACATATTTCATGGAACTTAAATAATTATAATCGCTTAAGCAGATAAAAGGTATTCATAATAATTCTTATAATTATTCACATATTTATTTATGATTTATTTGATTGAAAAAAAGCACAAACCTGAATAGTTCAGCGGGTGCCTCAGACGCACTTCTATTATATATAGATGACATCTTGAGGTCACTGACAGGCCGAAGCTGCCAAAGAGCATCTTCAGGCTCTGCCCTACGGCGTTTGGATGCACCTGCCTCATCCCCACGCATCCCAGACGCCCTCTTAGTGCCTCGCAACGACATCTTGTTTACTTCCTTCACAACCTACATGTTCACGAACCTTCCACAGCTTTGCACTTGGAACGTGGTAGTAACATTGTGTAGAATGTCACATCATTCACATGATGGCATTTTAGTTTCCATCCACAAATAAGGCAAAACCTGAAATACAAATAACATAGTAACATCAAACAAAATTTGACTAATTTAGATATGGCTATAGTCTTTGTTTTTGGTATCTATTTCTATTTTGTGTATGATTATTACCACACAAATGCACTGATATTGCGTAGGTACTAAGGTGTTGGTGTCTAAGAGTACAACTTACATTAAAAGATTGAGGCATACATTGAAAAAGACGTAATATTAATAGGAATCTAAAGCGATGCATAAAAAAGGCAGTGAAAAGCAATAACTCCAACTAAAATGTATTTTGACGTACGAAACAAATACCTATGTCATCTCGGCACTATTAAGCTACAATACATCAATGATCTGTTGTCAAACATGTACTTGTTAGTTATTAACCTTTAAAAATATGAATTCAGTCGTGATAGGCATAATTTTTCCATAATCGAGGGAAAATTTATAACAATCCTGTTTGACGTTTCACTATTGCACGAGTAAAATGTATGGCGGGCCAGCGAATTCTTCGACCTTTTAGCACAGGCGGTAACAAATCATAAATATGCGGCTTTTACACCATAGTTACTCCTACGTCAAAAATTGACTCACTTATAACAATGAAAGTAACAAAATATTTCAAAGAATACATTCACCGTAAATATTTATCACAAGAATAGTCTTCCATTAGACTACTTTTAACAAAATTGACATTTGACAACACAGATAGCAGCACTGTTTTGTTGCCAGATTGACGTGAGTCCTACGCATCATTTCAGTCCTATACATTACATTTCGGTATGAAATACATGTAAATGTAGATATAGTGCACAAATCGATTGTGCATTCATTTTGTATAATTCTAGGACACAAATTAAGATTTATGTTCTAATTTACGTACATTTTCTGCAAAAGTCATTTGGCGCCATTGATCCGAAAACCACTTCGGTCACGTGACTATATACGAATCACCAACGCAAGCCAAGTAAAATGGCCAAAACGCACATCGAGTTCATATAATGTCATTGGTTTTGAAATGAACTTGTGGCACAACATAAACATTGAGAAAACCTTTTTAACACTTCAACCCTTACATAACACAAACACATATTCAGTAAACATATTTATCATGAAAAAGTACAATTTTATCAAGATACTTCAGTATCAACTCGAAATGAGAGATATCAATACGCAGTTGCTAAATAACTCCACTAGTTGGCGGTGGCGCTACAAAGATAAAATGTTGCTATTATTAAAATATATAGAAGTCTTAAAAGTATTTTAGTCCTGTTACAAAATAATGATTGAACATATTTTAAAATAATTGCTGGCCCTCCTGTTTTTTTTTATTATTTAATATAAATACTTTATATTTTTATCCTTAAATTTATATTTATTAAATAAAATAAAAGTTTATTTTGAGCTTGGTAATTTCAACGGGGCTACCCTATTTAGGAAGTTTACTCCAAAGGTTTATTCGTAGTTTACTCAATGTCAATAGCCAGGGGGGTTACTATGAGCTCTTAGAGCAAGACATAAATTGAACTGCAGCACAGTTCAATGTAGTGTCTGCCTACCAGTTCAATGCCTTGAAGTTAAGTGCAGTTCAATATCTGTCCTGCTTTATGAGCTCATAGTAAACCCCCTGGTCAATACTCAATAGTCCAGTCTCTGGACCACAGAGTACATTATATATCTCTGGACTCTCTGGTTAATTAACTTGTCTCTGGACCCAGACCTCCACTCCATCAACGTTATTAAACTTATTAATTAGGTTTGTGACTGTGAGTAACTTATATAAATAATTATGTACAACTTGTTAAGGCTCAAACGCTCGACGCGCGGAGCCAATATACAAAAGAAGAAGAATTATGTACAACCTGGTGCTTCTGATAATTTCTGTGGATAATTTAGTGATTGCTTCCATCTAAATAGATTGGCCCAAATGTAGAGCTTTCTCTTTCATAATTTTCAATGCTGGTATCTATTTGGACCTGTCAATTAGTAGTTTTACTGAAAAAGCACCATGATCAATGATGTGAAAAAGTTCTGACAAGGCTAAATAATCCGTATCAGAGTTTATCTTTAGCAGTCGCTTATGTATATTACCTAAATATTTTATGTACTAATCCAAAGCATATAAATAGGGGTATTGGAGAGATTTAGGTCAAGCTAGCCTAGACTCTTGTTAGCTTAGGTACTAGTGTAGGTTTGTAGAACACATGCCATAGAGACTAGAGATCGGAGAAGATACCTTACCTCTTGTACTTACCTCTTACTGAAGTGTAGGTAATCTAAGGTGAAGATTGTCTAATCTAAGAATGAACACATCACAACGGTTGGTCATTAATAACTTAGTATGCAATAGTTGGCCCATAAATTGGCGTATAATTCATGTCTAAATAGATTTATGCGTCGAACGCAAGCCTATCACGCAATAAAAAAAAAAAATTACGATCTTTAACATAGTATGCTTCGAAAAAGCAAATCTTGGGTAAATATTTGGCCGAGCGAAGCGAAGGTCTGATAGTCTACTTCAGTGAATTTGCACTTGTCCATCCGCCCGTCTGTCAGAGCCATAAAAATTCTGAATCACTGAACGTAATTACTTCAAATTTAAATATATTATGTAAACCGATGGCCTCCAGCCGAATATGGCTTAAAAAGTAATAAAAATCTTTATTTCAGGGGGGGCTCTTATAGAAGCAAATGCGAAGTAAAATATTTTTTATAGTGTTACATAGGGTTGCTGTATATCATTTTAAAGATAATTAGTAAGAGTCCAATTTTTTTTTTTTATTATTTTTCCCCAAAAATTGATGAAATGGGAGGCTTTCAAAGTGGAGATTTTCCAATGTCCAAAGTTGACCTCAGAAGTCTCAATTTTCTGAAAGGCGGAGCCTGGAACTTGATTAATTATTTGAACTATATCCTGTACTTTAACAACAAATACTAAAATAAGATAAATATTATAAGGAAACGAAATTATTTAATTTTTAATGAGCTTCAGTATTTTTAACAGAACTTCACAACGATGTCAATAGATGGCGCTCTTTTATAGCGATACCGCGAGGTCTCCGTTCAGGGCGAACCACTACTTAATTGATTCAGTATATTCACACAATAGTTGAAGTAATTATAAGTAAGTAGGTATCTATTTTAGTTTAATTTATAGTCTAGCGCTTCGCTGCAATCTGACTTGCTTGCAAGTTTTGATGCAGCCTAGGTGGAGCGCGCTTGCCTAGAAGATGCCTATTCACTCTTGATTTGAAGATACTAATATTCTTCTTCTTCTTCTTCTATCTCTGGGCTTTTCCGCACTTAAGGACCGGTGCCCGCTGTGCGTGAGACCTCTGGTGCGACTCCCCGCTGGATCACTCCAGCCAGCCGAGCTCACTCCAGAATCCAAGCAGGCCGCCCAGGTCGGCGAGGACTTCCGGGAGTGTTGCTGGGGAGCCAATGTAGGCTTCTCGTTGAGTGGTTACAGCACTGCATTCGAGCAGCACGTGTCTCGGTGTCTCCTCGCTCTCCGTGCAAGCTCTGCACAGAGGGCTGTCAGTTATACCTAGAACATATAGGTGTTTGTTAAGTGGACAGTGTCCTGTTATCATGCCTACAGCCGTCCTGAGTTTAGCTCTGTTTAACTGCAATAATTTCTTAGTTAGGTGTTGGTTTGGGCTGGGTATAGCCTCTTTTGTTTGTCTACAGTTGGTGGTGTTTGCCCAAAGTTCGGCATGTGTACCTACTGTTTGTTGTTTTAACCAAGTCTTGTACTCACTGAATGGTATTGGAACGATCGGTTCAGGTCCCATTACCTTCAGGTTTGAGGCTCGTCGAGCTAGTTCGTCTGCTGCGTCATTACCTATGTTTCCGCTGTGACCTTTAACCCAGCCGAGTGATACCAGGTTTGATTTTGTTAGTGTTTGTAGTGCGTTATGACAATCCAATACGAGCTTAGATGAGGTTGTACTTTTGGCTAATGCCCGCAGGACTGCCTGACTATCACTTTGAATGTTAATATGAAAGATACTAATATTATAAGCGGAGGGAAAAATGGAAGCAGAAGGCTGTTCCATACCATAATATATAAAACACAAAAAATGTTTCTGCATAATATGTTCCTTACAGACTTTGAAACCATCCAACCGATGTGCCCCAAACTAGTTTCATTAGAAAAGCAATAATGTGAAGATGGCTTTAGCCCACTAAAATTAGTTTTAAATTTCCTTTTTTTAGAGTAGTAGCACACGCTGGGTATCCGCTAGTCATTAAATATACTTATACTAAGTTTGTGGAAGACTGTGTTCAACAGAAATAGGCCAAATATATCCTAGTTGCGAATATCAATTAAGTATACATTTTATAGTAAGTATTTCTAAAAAAAAGACAGCATAATATAGTTTATTAATATTATTTATTGTTTTTAGCAAATACAATTTATTCCCGTAAAGGTTTCAATACAGATAAGTATCTAATAGACTATACACATCAGATTTACTACAATTAGATCCTACACAATTAAGGTTATGGGCCCAGATTGTATACAGTGGTATTGTGCATCAAAACACAATCCTGCACACAATAAATCTGCCTTCGTAGTACAGTGGGATAGGTGTTGGACCCATCCCACCTGAAGTAGACAGTTTTCTTGAATAAATGAAGTTTTTACATGTAGGTACCTATAGTTTTTATACTATATGAGTTACAATCTACAAATTAACCTCAATCTGCATTGTGCTCCAATTCTATATGTATGATTCCATAAAGATATATAATTTTGAAATTTAAATAACTAAAATGAAATAAGTATCAGTAATAAAGACGAAAGTATTAAGTATAATTACGTGTTGCCAAAAATATGGAATGCTAAGTTTTTTTAGAGATTCCTGCAAGTATTGTTTTAAAAATATTTTCATCCCACCATCTCGGAAAGAGTATTTTTAATCTTCGATATCTGAATGCAAAAGCCGTTATTATCCTCTTGAGGATAAAGTAAATTGAATTTAGAACATCGTGTGCACGTTAGTAAATATCACTCGTCTATGAAGTTTGTGAATTCAAAACATCATTAAAACCTATTTACTTCTACCTCTATGGTGCCGAATTTCCATAAAACCGTTTTTAATTTGTTAAAAACTCACACTCGTAACCTTCTTGGTGTCCTTTTTTAATTTGCTTTAGCGCGCACCATTTTCTTTCACGTCATGTCATTTCCTCGCTGAGGTGGGATGATAAAGTTACGTGTTGCACTCGAGTGAAAAGATTTTTCACCTCGTGCTCTTTTGATTCCCTCGCTGACGCTCAGGATTCTAATTTTTGAACCACTCGCTGCGCTCGTGATTCAATTTTAGAATCCTTCGCTTGCTCGGTCATCAAAATTGAGCACGCGGTTAAAAAACAACTTTTCACTCTTGTATAACAAATAACTATTTCTTATTTGTTCTTCATTGGCCTGGGCACAGAATTGAGAATAGTATCCATTTTATTCTTTGGTTTTAAGTTAAAGGTACCTATTAAGGTTTTAAGTTAAGGTAAAGGTAACAATTGATGTAACTATGTAAACATCTATTTAGAACATCTAGTTATATTTTTAATGTTTTCTCAAAAGCCTGAGACTATGCCTGAGACAGAGAACAGCGCATAAAATATATTTTGCTATATAAACTATATACTATACCTATTCAACTGAAAATATAAGATACATATATTTATTGAAACTATTAATTTAAAATATTAAGTGCATAAAAATCTTGCTAAATAAAGATATGGACGCATATAAGAATAGTTTCTAAAGGAATAGTAACGCTCATAGTATTATTTATCAGAATTAAAAGGTATAGTACGCGCGCGAGTTGAATGCAGAGCTTTTGTATGTGTCACCATACATTAGCTCAGCATTCAACTCGCACGGGTTCTATAAATGTTTATCAACAAGAAATTACGAGTAGGTATACATAAATAATATTATTCGTTTATATTTCCTTCACGAATAAGTGACAGGACTATAGATGTAAGGCCGGTTTAAAACCAATTAAACCAATCCGTTTAAAACCGAAATGAACCATTCTTTTCGATTTAAAACGGTTAGTGTTGATGATTATGTATGTTTTTCTTAATTATAAGTTATAGGTAGGGAAATAACGGAGTACCTATAAACTGTGTAAGATTTTTTTTTTCAACACTTGCTCATAAAGTGGCTCTTATTTCACCGCAATTAGGCACATAATGACACATATAATCAAACTGTGACTTTTTCATTGCTATTATTAACAAGTGAGCTATACAGTTTTTTTATTTTTATTTTACTGGATAAGTTGCTTTGTTCTTCAAAAAGTTTCGATACAAAAAATATCGTGTTCAATAGTACAATAGTACATTATGGTACAAGTGAATAATGTTGGTAATTACCGCTGAGGCGCCATTGAGACCCGAGCCGTCAGGTGAGGGTCTTAAGATAGCCGAGGACGGTAATCATCAATACACACGTGTATCATACGACGTTTTTCAACACACTTGAGAAGAAATAATACTAAAAAGTAATTTTATTTTAGTAGATAAAAGGTTTATTTAGAGAAACAATTAGCAATTTTTTGCTTTTGGTGAACGCAAACTTTCATACTTCTTAACAATTTCATAATGGACCGTGTATAGTGAACGACCTCGGTATTTTATTTTTCGTGATAGGTATCTTCACTAAAAGCATCTGGCCATGGCCTACGTCTTTTACAGTTACAGGTATTTGTTAATTCTTGCATCCTACAAGCACCAGTGACACCAAATGTTAAAGCAACCTGAAAAAAAGAAACAATCTATCTATCTTCTTCTATCTATCTTCTATATATATATAAAAGCGAAATACCACTCATTCACTGTCTAATCACGATATCTCAGGAACTATGAAGCGTACAGACCTGAAATTTGGAAGGTAGATTCCTTCTATGGTGTAGACGCCAGCTAAGAAAGGGTTTTGAGAAAATCCACCCCGAAAGGGTTAAAATAGGGGTTGGAAGTTTGTATGAAAGTCCTTTGTTTTTGAAGTTAGAGACTTGAAAATAGGCAATTAAGTTAATAGTTATAAATAATAAAAATCTGTATAAGCAATTTTACGAAAACGTACCCCAATAGGGGTGAAATGGGGGTTGGAAGTTTACATAAGGGTTCCAAGTTTTTGAAGTAAGAGACTTGAAAATCGGGATTTAGGTTATTAGTATTAAGTTATAATAAACTGTATAAGCAATTTTAGGAAAATCTACCCCACAGAGGGTGAAATGGGCGTTGTAAGTTTGTATCAAAGTCCTTTGTTTTTTAAGTCAGAGACTTGAAATTCGGGATTTAGGTTATTGGCTTCAAATAATAAAAACCTGTATAAGCAATATTACGAAAATCCACCCCAAAAGGGGTGAAAGGTTACATACAATTTTTATTATTTTGAAGTGTATTTAGACATGAAAATCAGCATTTAAGTTATTAGTTTTAAATAATTAAAAAACCTGCATAAGCTATATAAAGCCTCTATAGATAGGCTGTTTGCAGCGGGAAAATTTCATAATCTCCTAGGAAATCAACAATTGTACGCGGACGAAGTCGCGGGCGACCTCTAGTAATTATATAAGCTCAACACACAACACAGGCTGAAGTCGCGTAGATATTTAAAATTATTTTAACTAACCTAAGTATAGTCCGATATTGGTTATCGAAGATCATTTATAAATTTTTCAATATCGTCAAACGATAAAACCTTTGATTTCTTGCTTCTAAATCCATCTGATAAGCTGACAAGTATGTTTTTAAGTCCACTCCATTCTTTGTTCGGACTTTTCAACATTGAGTATATATGTCACCGTAAGATTGTAAAAAACCGTTAGATTATAATCTAACTCGCGAAATTGTAATTATTGTTGATTACAATATAACGTATTATTTTTCGGTAGATTGTAATCTGTTAGGTTTATTAACCCGATAGAACCTAAGTGCACCACTTGATTGTTTATGTCGAACCCTAACCTAACCTACAAGAAAGAGACAAGAAAACGTAGGGGAAAATGGGGTAATGGGAGTCACTTAAGCAAATATTGAAATAAAAAGAAAATAGGAAATATAATCTTTATTGCAACCACCTTATAACTAAATCTGCTTAGTAAACTAGCATTTGAGATCAATAAGAATCACTTTCCTAATCAACTTTGAAAAATATAAAAGTTTAAAAAAA
The DNA here is from genome assembly GCA_963932025.1 of Erebia epiphron. Classification (NCBI taxonomy): domain Eukaryota; kingdom Metazoa; phylum Arthropoda; class Insecta; order Lepidoptera; family Nymphalidae; genus Erebia; species Erebia epiphron. Next base: position 30,268,819 of record OZ009945.1, read on the forward strand.
TACAGGTTTGACTCCCATTGCACCGAGGTGAGGATAATTGTGGTCACCCTGCGGGCAATGAGGGTCAAAGATAATTTAGCAATAATTGCTGACATAATCTGTGGCCGACTCCTACCCAGTGCACTCCGCGTGAGCCCATGAGCCACATGAGGTACATCATCATACCACAGTTCATTATTTCATCCGAATTCACCGCAGATTGCGCATCGGTTTTCTGTGTCATCAAAAACATCATCATCATCATTATACTGGCATAAATCATCTGTTCCCACATCTGATACAGAGGTATCATTTTGATTCTTGAAGAGCTTGTCTCTTTGATCCCTTCTTCAGCACTTTCGTCTTCTTTCCTTGACCCTTCATGTTATTTTTCATACTTCATGTCACTTGCGGACAATGGGGGTCAACCGACTCTCATTACCCGCAACTACAATAGTGAGAAAAAAATAAAATAAAAAAATACGTATTAGTTATTCAGATGATTTAGGTTTAAAGTCGTACTTCTTAATAAACGTATAAACGTGTATAAAATTTATAAGTAAATAGATAAATAAATGTGACACTTACCGCTTATTTTACTTCGTTGAAAAATTACATCGACGTGGCGCAAAAACCAAACACTCCTGTCATTGCCGGTGTGGCAGCCATACAGGCGCGAGCGACTCACACCAACTAAATAAATGTGACACTTACCGCTTATTTTACTTCGTTGAAAAATTACATCGACGTGGCGCAAAAACCAAACACTCCTGTCATTGCCGGTGTGGCAGCCATACGGGCGCGAGCGACTCACACCAACTGCAAGGGGTACATAGCGGGTCGGGGAAGTCGCGTACGCGTTATTAGTGTTTGTGGTTTTGTAAAAATTTGGGTGACTCCCATTGCCCACTGACTCTCATTACCCCATTTTCCCCTAAATACAATGAATATTACAAAAATTGACACTTAAAACATTGAACGGTTCACAATCTTTCGACTGTTTACAATCTATCGAAAAAAAAGCATTAGATTACAATCTTAAAATTACGTTACTTACGTTAAATTGTAATCTGTCGACTGTTTACAATATCACTTGTTGGATTATAATCTAACGGTTTTTGCAATCTTACGCTGACATATACACCACAAAGAGCTAGATTTGTGCTTAGAAGATAATTCTTTAAAGTACGCCATTTTCTGAAAAAGACTGCGTATTTTTGTTGTTTTGCCATTGTATGAAATTTTGGTACGCTAATAGATATTTTTCCTTAAGTTTTCCGGTAGTAAACTTTCCATAACGTTAAGGGCTTCACATCTTATATCGGCGGGCAACATAGCTTTAGTTTTAAGATACCGTTACTGATTATCACCATTAAATATTATAAAAAACTCGACGTCAATAAGTGTAGTATACCTACCTAAATTGAATAAACATTATTTGACCTGACTTGACTTGACTTGACTTGACATATAAATCATTTTCTTCATAATTAATACTTGTAGACATTTTAATTAGGTACTGAATAACTGTAATTTCAACAGTGAAAACGAGTTGTGAAATTTTTTTCGCAATGGCGGGAAAAATTAATCAGTTTTCCTATGCGCGCGCATCTTACAATGGCGATCGGCCATAGACAAAAAAAAGCGCGACGCGAAAAGCCAATAAAAAGAAACCTCATTCTTTTAGAATAAGGTTTCTTTTTTTGACTTGTCGCGGATAACGTTTTAGCCACGTACAAAATGGGGATTTTCAAGTTTACTTTATTACAGAAAAAACAAAAGTTGTATTTGAGTGAAAATTTTATTTATTAAACACGTATACGTTGAAATTATCTATTTAAATACGAAGTTGCATGAAATGAGCAAGCACCTACATTCATTTATTTGTATTATTGAACACGATCTTTTTTGTAAGACCAAAGCAACTCAACCAATAAAATAAAATAAAAAACCCAACTCACTTGTGAATAACAGCAATGAAAAAGTCACAGTTTGATTATAGGTGTCACTATGTGCTAATTGCGGTGAAATCAGAGCCACTTTATGAGCAAGTGTGTTGAAAATAAATTAATATACCTACCTATTTCATGCAACTTCGTATTTAAAGAGATAATTTCAACTTGTACTTTCACTCAAATGTAACTTTTGTTTTTTCTGTAATAAAGGAAACTTGATAAGTATTCCCCATTTTGTACGTACAACAACCGGGCCAACGGGTCTATGGCCGATCGCCATTGTAAGCTGCGTAGGAAAACTGATTAATTTTTCCCGCGATTGCCAAAATTTTTTCACAACTCATTTTCACTGATGAAATTACAGTTATTTAGTAGTTAAATGTCTACAAGTACTAATTTATGAAGAAAATTATTTATGTTGTACACCGCCCGATATAAGATGTGAAGCCCTTAACGTTATGTAAAGTTTACTACCTGAAAACTTGTAGGGAAAAATATCTATTAGCGTACCAAAAATGTAAATTTTCATACAATAGTAAAACAACAAGAATACGCAGTCTTTTTCAGAAAATGGCGTACTTTAAAGAATTATCTTCTAAGCACAAATCTAGCTCTTTGTGGTGTAGGTATATGTCACCGTAAGATTGCAAAAACCGTTAGATTATAATCCAACTAGTGATATTGTAAACAGTCGACAGATTACAATTTAACGCATTATTTTTCGGTAGATTGTAATCTGTTAGGTATATTAACACAATAAAACCTAAGTGCCCGGCCGCAGGCCTGGCACTACCTGATCATTTATGTCGAACCTTAACCTAACCTACAAGAAAGAGACAAGAAAACGTAAATACAATGAATATTTAAAAAATTGACACTCGGAACATTGAACGGTTCACAATCCGTCGACATTTTACAATATCGCTAGTTGGATTATAATCTAACGGTTTTTGCAATCTTACGGTGACATATACTTATACTCAATGTTAAAAAGTACAGTCCGAACAAAGAATGGGGTGGACTTAAAAACATACTCTAATTTTTCAGCTTATCTAAAGAGACTATCCAATGGATTTAGCAGCAAGAAATCAAAGGTTTTATCGACTGACGATATTGAAAAATTGATCAAAGATGCTCCAGATAACCAATATCTGGCTACTAAGGTTAGTTAAAATAATTTTAAATATCTACGCAACTTCAGCCTGTTTAGTGTGTCGAACTTAATTATTGTTTCTTTTTTCCAGGTTGCTTTAATATTCGGTGTAACTGGTGCTTGAAGGATACAAGAATTAACAAATATAACTGTAAAAGACGTAGAGAACCATGGCCAGATGCTTTTAGTGAAGATTACTATCACGAAAAATAAAATACCGAGGTCGTTCACTATACACTGTCCATTCTATGAAACTGTTAAGAAGTATGAAAGTTTACGTTAACCAAAAGCAAAGACAATGTATAAACCAGTATAAGACTGTTCACTTCATACATTGGGCGCTTCTTCATTGCACGGCCCGGCCCGGCAACGACACCGACACCGACAGTTCACAACGACACGGCACCGGCACCTACATTCTTCATTGACCGACACCGGCACCGACACGGCAGCTATATATACCTATTTTATAACAGTAGGTCGTGAACTCGCGAAGTGCGAACAAGAGCGATGGCAGCGTTTAACAAATTATATTTGTTGTATCCATACTAATATTATAATTTATGCGAAAGTTTGTCTGTCTGTCTGTCTGTCTGCTACGCTTTAACGGCCCATCTTTTCAACCGATTTTGATGAAATTTGGTATAGGGGTAGTTAACATCCCGGGGAAGGACATAGGCTATTTACTTTTTATCCTGTAAAATTAAGAAGTTCCCGCGGGAATCAAAAAAATTAATCTACGCAGACGAAGTCGCGGGCATCATCTAGTTTATTGAGACGCAAAAAAAGAAGTAGGTATCAGTAAATTGGTTTTAGGTGCATCCAACTATAAAAGAAACATATCTATATGGCGTGTGTTAGAATTTATGTGAAAACTAACCGATGACCCGGTCACCCGGATAAGTTTTTCGATTATTTCCGTAATGCCCGCGATTTCGTCCACATGGGTTACGGTTTTTAGATTTCCGCAGGAGCTCTTTAATTTTCTAGGATAAAAAGTCCTTACCCGGGATACAACCTATCCCTATACGAAATTTCATCAAAATCGGTTGAATAGATATGCCGTGAAAGCGTAGCAGACAGACAGACATACTTTCGCACTTATAACATTAGTATGGATTAGTATGGATGCGTAAAGACAGCTTTGATTATTTACTAATGAACTGTATTGAAAAATGTAAATGAATTTTGTACTAGAGCCTAGGGGGCGCGGGGCGGGATCTCTGATCACTCGCACGCCCACATGGACGTGTGTATGCGTACACAACACATGCATAAAAATGTCGTCCCGACACCAGTGGGAGACTTGCTAGCGACATGCCGGTGCCGGCGACGGCATGTCGTTGCCGGGCCGTCCCAGTGAGACAGCGTGCCATACAACTTCATACAATTATGCGTCCACTGATGTCGGTGTCGTTGCCGGGCCGGGGCCGGGCCGTCCAATGAAGAAGCGCCCATTCAATCAAAGCTCGCTAAATGCGCATTAAAGTCGCCGGTACCTTGTAGTTCTTCGCACAATCTGAGTTGGCGTAACTGTGCAAGCTGTTTGTTAAAATTAGTTGAATGTAAATTTGCTATTTGCTTATGTGATTTTATCAAATTTTTGTATTTTGATAATTTTATATAAATAATTAATACAAATTGAACCAAGAAAATAAGATATTTCACCGATTTTACTATAATCATATAAAGAGCGAGCCTGGTAGCGCCATCTAACGATAGTATTAACCTAGAAATTTTTTTATAAGGGAGTTAGCAATCTATACTTAGTATTATAATTAATCTATGCCAAAAGCAAAAAATGACCGTTTCTTTCTAAATTACCAGAATGGTAAATGTACCTGTCAGCCTATAGGTATAAACAAATTTGGGTCTAATTTACCATTGTATTCCTTTCCTTTTCCAATGGGTTTCATCCTACTATAAATTTTTTTGGTTTCAAAAGTTATCGACACTGGTCTACTAAATCTTTCTCTAAATGAACTTTTTATCTACTACGAGAAAATTATTTTTTAGTATTATTTTCTTCACAAGTGTGTTGAAAAACTGTCATCGGATATCTTAAGACCCTCACCTACCGGCTTGGGTCTCAATTGCGCCTCAGCGGTAATCACCAACATTTTCAAGCGTTAAAAACGATTTATTTGGGTTTTAAATCGGCAACATTTTATTTAAAACGTTTTAAATCGGTTGTTTTACATCTATAGACAGGACCATTGTTCAAAGATGAAATTGTGTTCTAAAAAATATTTGTAACTATTATTTATCCATGCTATACTAATATTATAAAGGCGAAAGTGTGTTTGTCTGTCTGTCTGCTACGCATTCATGGCCCATCTGTTCAACCGATTTTGATGAAATTAGGTAAGTGTAGAGGTAGGTTACATCCCGTGGAAGGATTTAGGCTACTTTTTATCCCGGAAAATTAATGAGTTCCCCGGTAATCAAAAAAATTTAATCCACGCGGACGAAGTCGCGGGCATTATCTAGTATTATGTATAAATACTAGACTCCCTACCGCGACTCCTACCGCGTGGATTTCCTTCCCAGGGATGCAACCGATTTTGACGAAATCGGGATAGAGATAGGTCTCTAACGATAGATGAGCCATGATAGCGTAGCGTAGCAGACATACAGATAGACACCTTCGTATTTATATTAGTATGGATTTCTTTTTTATCGTTTAAACTATCGTATTAATTATAACCATATATATATATATATATATATATATATAAATATACCGGTGATATATATATCACCGGTTGTTACTCGTTTTGTCACAATATGCCCGACTAGTTTCGAACTCGACCGGGGCCCTTATTCATGAACCTGTTCGCGCGACACGGCGTATGAATAAGGGCCCCGGACGGGTTCGAAACTAGTCGGGCATATTCCAACAAAAGAAGTTACAAACAGTGACATATTGGATTTAAAAGCTCGAAAAGTTATCACTTGTTTAATGCACTTCCTTCTTCCGATATCAAGTTATACGTACATAGGATAGAATTTTAATTAGTTAACCTATAAAGAAATCCGGAAACAGAATAGTAAGTTATAGGAACATTTCGTTTCGCAGTTGGGTAAAAATGTGACTGAATTTGTGTAGATTAGTATGTATAATATTCAGAGGGGTTTGGGCGGAATCAATAAAATGCTTGCCAACGTGTCTCTTACAAAAATTTAAAATGAAATACAACTAGGTTACCTTTAATTTCTTTTTTAAATTAATTAATGCAAGCAAGTCTATCGTGATATCAGTACAACACTAAATATAGATAATAGAATAATTAGGTGAAAATTCGATTCTATAGAACGCCCTTTTTTTAAATTTTATAAAAATATTTTGTAAATGTGAAATATAAAGTGATAATAGAAGCCCTCTAAGGGTTAAATATTCAACAATATAATTGTTATTATCAAATCACTCACACAACCAAAGTCATGCCAGACTATCAAGTGAAAGTTCATATTTGCATGGCGATTATGAACTGAACTTATGAATGACCAGATGATTCCCGCGGGAACTCTTGAATTTTCCGGGATAAAAAGCCGCCTATGTCCTTCCCCGGGATATAACCTATCCCTGTACCAAATTTCATCAAAATCGGTTGAACAGATGGGCCGTGAAAGCGTAGCAGACAGACAGACAGACAGACAGACACACTTTCGCATTTATAGTATTAGTATGGATTATGAGTTGAACGAGTGTGTTTTCTTGTAAACTGGACGATAGGAACGACTGTCGACTGAAGCGGCCGATAATAATAATAAACAATCTATCTAGGGTCTAAGGCCATATTAATAAATCAATATCAACTAAGTACACGTTCTCAAGTATCGGCCAATCTATGCGCATAATATATTAACCGATACTTCAGAACCTGTTCTTAACTGATGCTGATTTATTAAAACTGGCCCAACTAAGGCGCTATTCGATCGCGTTGAAGTTATGTACGAGTATTTGCGTTGAATTGTCCAAAGGTTGATGACAGGTAGCGCTTGTTTGAATAGGTAAAAAATCTCCCATTAGGCCCGCTGTTATCTGTCGATAAGTTGCTGAGGTTCGAGGTATTTATTGTCCAACTAGTTACTTAATAATACCCGCGAATTTGACCGCGTGGAGTTAAGTTTTAAAAAATGCGGTGATCCCGAGTTGATTCCGATGATGAAAAGTCCTATGCCACTCTCCAGATCCTCAACTGTATTCATTCATAAATCACGTGGATTTGCTTCGTTGCGGTAACAAACAAACACTTTCGCAATATAACATACACTTGTCGCTAAGTAACTTATCGACAGATTATCATAGACGCCGCATGGAAGGTTTGCATCTATGATGAACCATCCATAATTTGTGTTAGAAATCATTGAGTTTATTACTTGGACATACAATTAGACTAAAAATCTTTTTAAAATAGTTAAGACTAAAATGAATTGCAGTAGTGTAAAGTTTTTGTTTTAGAATTTAGGATTTGTGATGCTTCATTGTTATCAAATACGCGAAATCTACTTGTACCTTTATAAGAGTTACCGAAAGCTTGCATTTAAATCTTTTCCTCCATATTTATGTCACATTTATATAACACCATACACCTAGGATATATTTCGATTCTTTGTTATATTTGGCATACATGTAAATATCTTAGCCTAATTAATATTAACATAAAGATATTTAGACCTTTTTAAATATAATATCATGGAAATTGTTTATGGCTATTTAACCATAGTTTCTTTCATAGATAATCGCCACAGCGATTCTTTTTCCAAATTACTGACCAATAGAAAGTTAAAATTATAACACAGGGTAAACTGTTATACAAATCCTCATAAACAATTTCCATACCTTAACATTATTAAAAATATAATAATATGTATTTAGAATCATAATTAGATTCCTGTAATTTGATTACAACATATTTTAAATAATATTTTACGTCTACTAAAGCTAAGAATATTTCCACATCAATTTTTCTTAAATATTTCTTTATGTTTTCTATTTATTACAGAGAAAGTAGAGGAAATTATATATGTGCGTAAACAAATTAAGTCTTATCTCGCCGAAGACAAGCATTTAGCTTTGCTGATTCTCAACGGTCCAAAATAAATAAATGGGTGGACCGGGAGTAACGTATGGCTAATGAGGAATAAAGAAAAAAAAAGAAACAAACTAAACGCACCTTCACAAAAGCAAAGAAAAGAGAAAGAGAGAAGATGAAACTCAACTCAAGCCAGCGCCATCGCATTGCGCGCAATTTAACCATGATGATGATGAAGAACAGATTAGAATTGGCGCATTATTTAAAAAACGTTATCTCATGGTAAATCTACAAAACATTACAAAAATACTATTTTCAAAGATAATTCATTAATGTATTGATTTCACATTGAATTAGCTTTTATAGCAAAGTTAAAGTTTGAAAATAACAATTATTGTTAATGAAACGAAAACTTTATAATATTAGTATTCGAAATACTTAACTATATAGTACGCACGGTTGTATGCAACCGTTTGTTCACAAAATGTTTCAGAAAAAAATATTTATTTACAAGTATTATTTATGTAAGTATATAGAACATTTATAAAACATTAAATACACTAAATCTACAGGATGTTTGATCAGTCTCAGTTTTTTCACATAAAACTTTTTTTTCAGATCAATTATAAGTCGCAATGATTTATAAGATATGCAATATCAAACATCCTGTATCGTTCGCCCAATGGACAATGCGCTTAAATTAATTGACACTTAGTCCCTGATTAATCAACGTTAGAGCGTTTCCACATTATCCGATCCGATATCGGTATCGGACGCCGATACGATATCGGGGCAAGTAAAATGTATGAAATATGTACCTGCCTTTCACATTGTCCGTTCCGATATCGGATATCGGAGCCGACACCGATATGCTGGCGGCACCATCGGACGCCCGTGAGCCGTCGGGCGATAATGTTTGTATGTGTGCTATACGTGTATCTAAATTGTCTCTGTGTGCGTAGAGCCCGATGCGCGGCGGCCATTTTGAGCTTGTTTACTTGTTTGGTTGTCATCATGGCGTCGTCATCATTTAAATACGATATAATCACATTAATTGAACTGGTAGAATCTAAACCATGCTTGTGGGATAAAACTCACGAGGAATATAAAAATAAAATACTCCGAGACAATAATTGGCGAGAAGTATGTGAATACCTTGAAGAGGGATATGAAGTATTAAATCAGGATGAGAAAAAAAAGACTGGTATACAGTAATTTACACTTTTAATAAATCTGAAAATATTAAATATGAAATATGAAATATGAAATAAATGTAAAACCTGCCCACTGCCCACTGGCTATAATAGGTATAGACTATTAGGACTATTAATGCTACCCGTGCGAAGCCGGGGCGGATCGCTAGTAGTTTAATATCTTTGGTTGGGACACAGATTAGATAATAGTTACTACGTAAAAATATTTATTGCCCCAACGTTCAGTTGCTAATGGCCCTACTATAGCTAATAATTAATGTACAAGTTATATAAATATTTATTTTTATGACCTAGATCTTGGACAGTTGCCATGGTAATTTACCTACATCTGAAACGAAATAATCAGCAAAGGTTGCACGGACTCCACGTCCTGTTTTATTAGTGGATTTTGTCTGGGGACTGGACAAAGTTTCTAGAGATGATCTCTCACTTAAAATTATATCGTCTATTCGATATCCATCACGCTTCCTCACGATGTTATGTAAAATAACACAAGCTTTCACTATGTTTTTGGCAAATTTTGGGGACACATCGATGGGTCGATGGAATATTCTCCATTTATTACTCATAATTCCAAATGCGCACTCAACATACCGACGTGCTCTGCAAAGTCTGTAGTTAAATACGCGTTGTTTTTGACTTAAATTATGTCCAGAATAGCTTCGTAACATATGTTCATTCATTGGGAATGCATCATCAACAACAAATACGTAGGGAACTGTAAGTCCTCCTTCAGTAATGGGTTTTGGCTGTGGAATGTGTAAATTTCGTTGCATCAACAATTTCCAAAAATGAGTGTTTTGTAATATAGAGGAATCACAATCTTTGCCATATGCGCCTATATCAACAAAAATGAACGAATAATCTGAATCTACAACTGCCAAAAGGACAATTGAAAAGAATTTCTTGTAATTCATATACATTGAACCGCCATGTGGAAAATTTTGAATGCGTATGTGCTTTCCGTCTATAGCACCGAGGCAATTGGGAAAAGATGCTCTTTTTTTAAAACTCTCTGCTACTGTTTTCCACTTTTGTTCAGACATATTTTCTAAATGTTCGCTACGGAAGTTTTCCCATATTTTTTGGCAAACAAAATTTATAATTTCACTCAATGTACTGATTCCTAGCCTGTAATTGTAGTGCAGATCGGTCAGAGAGCAACCACTGGCCAGGTACCTGAAAAGTACAAAAGAAATTGTAATCTTGTTCATTAATGCTCTTTTAAAAATTGTGGTTAGGTACATAAACTTTGCCTCAGCCTATTTAAACTACGTAATGATACCTAAGCACATTTGTATTAATAAGCTAATTATTGTTTCAGCACAACTTATTATAAACAAATGGAATAATATAAGAGACGCGTTCATCAGATCTCTTAATGTAAAGTCAGGGCAAGCTGCAAAAAAACCATATGTGTTTCATGAAAACCTAAAATTTTTACTGAAATTTACAAAAAAAGCTGAAACTGATGCCAACATTGTGGAAGAAACAGAACAGGAGCGTGAAGTGATCGCTGCTAATGATAATGAACATTCTGATAATGTTGCTATACATGAACCAATGAAGGAGCCGTCAAAAAATAAAAGGAAAATAGACAGCATTGAGGCCGCAATATTAAAAGAAATAAAAGAAAATAAAACTACCAACTCTGAAAGAGTGTTACCAGAGGACAGTTTCTTTACGTCTTTTATACCATATGTTAAAGATATGTCAGAAGTCAGAACCTGAGAAAATACAGCTACAAATGGACCTTCTATCTAGTATACAAAAAATTAAACAAAACCGGGTCCTTCATCAACGTGTACAATCACCATATATTCTCGTAAACCCTGCATCTGGATACAGTAGATCATATCCAAAACATGGCCATTCGATTCATAGCAATTCAATAAATTCTCCCTCATCTCTATTACTGACATCTCCTTCACCTACAAGCAACTCCTATATTGATGTACCAAGTCCACAATCAGTTGTAATTCAACAAACATCGACTCCAAGCAACTCCTACATTGATGTACCCAGTCCACAACTAGTTGGAATTCAACAAACATCGACTACAAGCAAGTCCTGTGAATCGGTTACAGAATCCTATACTAATAACTTTCAGCAATTTTTCGATAAATATTCCGAATTGTAAGTTTACCTTGTCATATGCTATTTCATTTCCATTTTGATTATAATACTTTGTATGACAATACCTGTTTCTGATTAAAATACTTTTTATAACGAACTTTCTTTAATTATAACTAAACAATAATGTATGGTGGCCAGTGTATCAAGCTAGACACACTAGCGCTCTGCGCCCCGTTATCTTATGGGCTATTTTACAATTATCGTGTCCAGCTTGATGTGCTGCCCACTATACATGTACAGTGTTGACCACCAGCCAACAAACGATATTGATAGAAACCAATGATTAAAAAACAAACATGAAAATAGTAAACTTACCTTAATGTCACAGCCAGCATTTCTTTAGGCCCCACAGCCATTCGAAAATGTGTGTCTTGTTTCTTGATACTGTTTGTGAGATGAATTAGCAAATAATTGAATGTGGATTCACTCATACGAAAGTAATTAAAAAACTTTGTAGGTGCGTTTTGTAGCTTGCTAAAAAGAGTATAAAATGCTCCCTCTGAATATCTAGCTTCCACAATGGGATGTATCCAATACTGTCTGTGGACAGATCTTTTTTTGCGTCTCAAATATAATAGATACAGCAAATAAAGTTTTCTATTATAGTCTGCCATGATGACCTGCCCGCACTAAGCTATCGAGCAAATGGCCGTATCGGAACGATTTTGTCGGAAATATGTGAAAATAGCACATGGTGTCGGCTATCGGATGTCGGCTATCGTCGTCCGATACCGATATCGGATCGGATAATGTGGAAACGCTCTTACAACATCAACAGCCACCAACACTTGAGATCATTAAATATTGGATATCATAGCAGAAGTATGTTCAATTGATTTCAAAAAATTACTGCTATATAGTTTCAAAAATGCTTGGGCTACTTATCGATGATTCTATCAGTCCTTAGAAAATATTTGTGTACTTAATGTACAAACCGTTCCAAGACATACACCATTATGATAAGAAAATACATTTAAGTTATTTAATACATTAATTAATATTTAACAGGTAGGTATCTGTCAAAAATTTAAACATCGGAATGTTTCAAACACTGTGATTGTTTTTTTTACCATTTATTATTTTCTACTAGAAGAAAATGTCAGAATACCTTAAGGGTCGAAGTACTGAAACATTGTTTTCTGTTCCGACGTTTTAGGATAGGAAAAATGAAAATTTCATTACTAAATTAATACCATTTGCTACTCAGTTAAATGAAGTATGACGTAATTAAAAAAAGTGGTCATAAAATCGTATAGTAACTGCAGAAAATTATCGAGAAATTCATGGAAAACTCAAAAAAGGCGTTATCGCGTTCCGACTATTGTGATTTAATCTGAGACCTTATATAAACAAAAGTTATTTCAAATTAATCATTAAAGATCAAGGAACACTTTAATTAAACAATATTTTCAATACAACTTAAAGTTTTTGTACAATCTGGTTCAAAAGATCCCTCATACGAATTTTTCATACAAATTTACACTGGCTCGTTCAACCCAAATGTCAAAACTTATAGCCTAAGAGATAACTGTATTTGTGGTAACTATCTTTTGGTAACTATAATTATATCTCCTTACTATTAATTTCCATGTTTCAGATTTATGTTAGTATTATCACAGGTGGTCTAAGAGGTGATATACGTAAATTAAAATACTCGTAACATAAATGGGAGATATTTAAACACTAGACATTATCACATCAAAGCGGCGACACTTGAGCTATTTTTTACCCATGACGGAACGGACGGTATATATTATTATGTGTTTGCCCTAAGAGGTTGTGCGATTGTTTGTTTGTTTGTGTACTTTTTAGTTACCATTTTCATGGAAAACTACTGGACCGATTAGTATGCAGTTTTTCGCAATAGATATGCATAACTTCTGTCTGTCAAGGTTCTTGAATATGTTTTAGGGCCATAGTCCACTAAGCTGAGCTGTAATTTTGATTTTAATTTTTCAATATGTTTCCATTTTTCTGAAAAAGTACTGGGCTCATTGAGATGCGGTGTTTTGCATTAGATATGTATAGCTTCTGAAAAAGTTCTTTAGATTTAGATATATTTTCAGTTATCGTGCTATCGTGCGCGCTCCTATCGTGTTTTTTTATTATGTTACCTTTTTTCTGGAAAACTACTTTGCTGATTTAGATGCGGTTTAAAAAAAATATATCTTTAGATTCTGAGAAGGTTCTTAGATATGTTTTAGGGCCATAGTCCACCAAGCTGTGCTGCAATCGTGATTTGGTAGGTGGTCGAACTCCTTCTCATCGTAAACCCGTCGTGTTTGGACTCTTTTGATTTGCCTTGACAAGCGCTAACCTAGATGCTGTGGTCACAGGAACTCCAGTTTTTTATCCATTATATTTTATAACGTATTTTTTGAACTGATATATTTTAACATTTATTTATCAGAATATTAAAGTTTAACACAATTTGACACCTCTACTCATTACCATTTGGCCATAGTCCAACACGCTGGTCAAAAAACTACTGAACCGACAAAGATGCAGTTTTGTGTTCATAAAACTACTTCTGCGAAGATCTAATTGTTGTTACAAAGTTATAAGGTCACAAATTATAGTGGAGCGCTGCAGTTCGTCGAGGGTTTTTTTTTTAATTTTAATTTTATTACTTGATGTAAGTACTACTTGACGTACTTAACGACGTATTATGTCTTTGAGAGGCAATATCTAGTAAACGCCCCGATAAATAGAGTCAATTTTTATACTGGTTACTTAGGTACAGCGCATACTTTAATACTGTACTAGAATAAGCCTTCCTAGTTATTGGTAATTTCTGGTAACAATAACTCGTCTTTGAGCGGCGATAAGTAGTCAGGTCCCCAGCCACTTGCAGGCAGACCATCACAAATTCCACCAGACGATAGTTACTGTTGTGAATGATACGAGCACTTGATGAGAACTGACATTTATTATTACTGAAATATATAACAATATTAGTTATATAAAATTCACATCATCTTTCCCTTTTATTTTTTAATGTATATTATAAGTACATCTAGTTTTATTATAATTTTATAATTGGCTTAGATATGTAATTATATTTAAACTATACCTACGTATCTAATCCTAATTTATTTTTACTGAAATACCAACATAACAATATTATATGAAAATCACATCAGCAGCTATCTCCTAGCCTATATATTTTTTGAAAGCTTGCCCCCTTAAGGATAATATTTCGCCGCAGCTAGAATTAATTCCTACTCATATTTTATGCAACTTTTGTATTCTTATCATAATTGTAAGTCAGGTTATTATATTAAGAAGTAAATGTTATAACTTTACTATGAACTAATGTATATTTGTATTTGCACATAATCTCAGGTAAACAATTGCGTAATTTGTAAAACGTATTTGGCATTCAACTTCTTTACAATACGGATATCGCACAGCCGCAGCCGCAAGAGGCGTAAGAGCCAACTTGCGCCTATAAAGATCAAAGTTACTGATCGAAAATGTCGGCATTAATGATTCCCTCTCAGGGCGCGTTTAAATAAGGTCGGTGACCGAATGCGCCAGCCGCATTCGGTTTAACCGGTTTCGTTAACCGAATTAACTTGTTTACATTAAGTTGGTGACCGAATGCATCGGCCATATTTAGTTTTCGGCCTACAATTGATTCTAGTTATATAAGGGAAAACGACATCTGCAACATAAAGTGTAACGAACAGTACGCGAAGCTTAAGTTGAGTTTTACATTTGCGTGAATATATCTTGTAACAACCGAACGGTGTTTGTACGCAGAATTTGCAGGGCTGACGCTACAGCATCGGTGTGCACACTCACACAAATGCTAAGCTCAGCTTGCGCCTCGCTGACTGCAAAAGTTCGCAAAAAACATAACAAATGGTCAGGCCAGCGTCGACCTTTGACGTCTTGAGCAGCTCTAAGATCTACCTGATGTCGGCGATTTTGTCACCAAATAAGTATAGAAAACATCATTATGGCCGACTGTTGTCTCTTGCTATACTTTTAATAGTATGCGTTGATCTTTACAAATCCATTTTTAATAGAAATAATAGATTTGTTACAAAGTAAATGTGAATTATTAAAGCGTTTATATAAAAAATATGGATTTCTGATTTTGAAGGAGATACTCTGTAAAAGCATTGATCGGTGCAATCGCTTGTAGGGACATTTGGCCGTTGGGCGGCCGCGACAAATTGGGACCGAAAACGACTGCCAAGTTCCCAATTGTCATTTTGTTGATACAGCTTCTGTCTTGAACCTGTGGAAATAGCGAATTTTAACGCGCTTGCATATTATTATACCCAAGATTGTATAGATACAGATAGACCAAGCGCACCTTATCCCAATTCGTTATCCCACTTCAACTGCCCCATTAGAAAAAGAGGTCAAACCACATGGATAGAGAAGTTCGTCCATCTCTCTAGTCGAAACGGGATAGCGATAGTAGTTACGTAATTCCAATAAGTATTAGGATTTAGGAGTACCTACGAACTCTACTAAAATAGACTATAGCTTGGTTAGCCCGGTGGCATCATAATTTACCACCAGAAGAGACTGCATTCAATAGGTAACTTAAAAAGTCCTTCACTTAAAAAAGAATTCTTACCTGCCATAGGAATTGAAAAATGTATTTCAGCAATCTATAGTTATCAAGTGGTAACCTCTCCAAAATAATAAATTTTACTTTTCGTGGTTTATCCTCGTGCGGCCAATCTGAGAACAAAAATTAGTGTGGTGATTATTCTGACCAAACGCGTACATAATAATTATGTACCTATGTATTTATATCATAGAATCGCGACGAGAAGGCAAGCGTAGTCGGTATGCTTGTTGATTCTGAGTTTTAAAGCACTTTCGGCACTTTGGTCTGTTGTTGCCGACTATACAAAACTGCAACATAATATATACGTGGGTTTGATCATAGATTAATTAGAATAGATTGCTAACTCCCTTATAAATTTTTTTCTAGGTTAATACTTATCGTTAGATGGCGCTACCAGGCTCGCTCTTTATATGATTATAGCAAAATCGGTGAAATATCTTATTTTCTTGGTTCAATTTGTATTAATTATTTATATAAAATTATCAAAATACAAAAATTTGATAAAATCACTTAAGCAAATAGCAAATTTACATTCAACTAATTTTAACAAACAGCTTGCACAGTTACGCCATCTCAGATTGTGCGAAGAACTACAAGGTACCGGCGACTTTAATGCGCATTTAGCGAGCTTTGATTGAATGTATGAAGTGAACAGTCTTGGTTTATGTATTGTCTTTGGTTTTGATAGAGAAAAATGGCGAGGAAAAATATGGTGGCCCCAAAACAGGTGTTATGCGTAGTCGTCGTTTTTATGAATTTAAAGGGACGGCATTATTCGACGTTCCTTTCACCGCCCGCCAAAACTGAGTTACTCACAAGACACGCCTAAAGTAGTTATACTTAAAAACTTACCATGAAACTGCAATATATCTTCGTAAAAGTCGTCGTTTTTATGAATTTAGAGGGACAGAATTAATTGACGTCCCTTCGACCGCCCGCCGAAACTGAGTTACTTACAAGACACGCCTAAAGTAGTATTACTTAAAAACTTACCATGAAATTGCAATATATCTTCGTATATTTCAGAAATCAGCAACGGCTCCTCCAAGTCTCTGAGGAACGTCTTTAAAAGGACCGCAGCGTTGTGAGGATCGTCCCTAAATGATATAGGCTCGCCTCTGTTGCATGCCCTCTGCAGTTCCTTGATCACCGTAATCTTTGCCGATCTCCGGAACAATCCCTCGGTCTCGAGAGCTGGCAATCACCGATAACATTTGTAATAATTTATTATTAAAAACTAGCTAATCCGCTAATATCTCATAACTGTACTTAGACATAGAGAAAACCTGTATGTAAATTGTTTACACAGTCTACCCTGCGTTTTACCATATACATTACCATGTCAGTCAGTCAGCTCTCCATACCATATTGAAAAGTAAAGGATTATTTAATTAACCCTGAAGCACGCGATCGGTCACCGGCGGTCGGGCATTTGCTCTAACGGAAATCGCGCTCGCGCGTGACCGGCCGCCGGCGGCCGGGCCGGTCCAGACCATTATGAACTGAATTTTGATAAACATGGAGTTTATTTTTGTTTGAACAACTTTAGATCATAGAGAAGTTTATTAAGTCATCTTTACACTGCACCACTAAAATCGTCAAGTGCGAAAAAAAATAAAAAAAATATAGCTATGGTAATAAGTCATTTGAATCTGTGCCCAAATTTTGGGTTTTTTTTGTGTTATTTATTGTTTGTTATGACAAGTGGTCAGTGGTGACAAATACAAATAAAAACTCAATACAATATGTTTATAAATATATTTTAGTGCAGTGTTAGACTGGATTATCACTGAAATGTAATATCTTTACCGGGAAAATATATTTTTGGAAAATCGCAATCGTTATCGCGGTCGTTGACGCATTCTTTCCGTTTATATGTAATTGTTTGTAAACGTCAGCTTCTATAAATCATACCTTCTTAAAGATATATTATAGAAAAAGCCAATGCCATTTACAGAACCATGATAAGTGGCCTGGGTATTTTTTTGTAGCCGTGTTTCTGAAACGTGATACCTGCGGGGTGCGCGAGGGGCGCGCGGGTGGTTCGCGGGTCGCGAAATATGCACCGTGCAAAAAACGCAAGGTCAAGTTCGCCGAGATACAAAGGGTTCACGAAAGCTTGGGAATATGTTGCTACCGCTTCGATAGTTCAACTAAGCTTGAAGTGTTTTGTGACCTGGTTATCATAAAAAAACCGGCCAAGTGCGAGTCGGACTCGCGCACCGAGGGTTCCGTACAAACCAGTAGGTATTTAAGTAAAAGTTATGGTATTTTTATTCTACTTAATTCTTATCTATTTTAATTTCAATTTAATACCTCTGCGCGTTCATGCGGAAAGGGATAGTAAGTTTAAAATTATTAAAAATATTTTTATTATATGATGTAACAAAAAAATTTATGTTTTTCGCAATTCTTCCTATATCTGTGCTATAAGACGTTGCTTCGTACCAAGTTTCAAGATTCTGAGTTCACGGGAAATACCCTGTAAGTTTTGATTCCCTTGCGAGTGCAAGAAAATTCGAAAATTTGCAGCATAAGCGGATGTATCTTTTGATTGCGTTGGCTTTGAAGTTTGATTTTTTCACAGCTCCAAGGGACAGTAGACCTGAGTATTTTATATGAATTTCAGCTTGATACCTCCATGCGTTCCTGAGACAAGTATAAATTACAAATTTAAAAAAACCCCCGACTAGAAAAAAGCTGATGACCTTCAGACGGATGAACAGATTTTCATGAAACATGGCTAAGAACACTCGGGATAAAATTATCTATGACACAAAAAATACTAAACGAAAATCGGTTCATCCGTTTGGGAGCTACGATACCACAGACAGATACACAGATACACAGACAGACACGTTGAACTTATAACACCCCTCTCTTTTTGCGTCGGGGTCGAAAAAGGGTCTTGACACACAGACGGACAACGAAGTGATCCTATAAGGGTTCCGTTTTTTCCTTTTGAGGTACGGAACCCTAAGAATATGCTGCTGAATATATTGTGGCCTTTGTCTCAGGCCAGGGCGCTTCTCGAACCCCTTTAATTTGGAATCAATTTAATTTAGTCCCTGCTATTAGGGATTCTTAAATTCTACAATTATTATTTATTGGCGTCCGAAAAGTGTACAGTGTTTTCCATCTTGAATTAATGACTTTTGCCTTTTACATGTTATTTAAGTTTTGTTTATGTGAACTTGGCCCGGCTGGGCACCTAAATAGTACGTAGACTACATAACATGTACCATAGACTATGTTTCTCAGAAGATATGATAATAATACCCATGCCAAATTACAGCTTTCTAGTACAAGGAGCCTCTGAGCTAAGCCGCGGACAGGCAGACACACTTACCATAAGGGTTCCTTGTTGACTACGCAATCCTAAAAAAACAAAGACAGTGTATTCAACTTACCCTCGGGTCGCGACAGAAACTCGACACACTGCCTGACTACAGGCGGTATGGAGTCAATCATATTAGGATTATTCGCTTTGATGAACTGCAAGGAAACGCCAAACTGTTGGGTCGGGGGCGGATCTAGGCTTGGCTTCTGTTCAGCTTGTGCGTTGTGCTGATCTGGCGCTTTAGGTGGAAGGGAGGCCGCCATCTGTTGTGCTATATTAGCAGCTCTAGGGTTTTTAGATAACAGGAGTTTATCGTACCTAAACATAAAATAGACATTTATATTGCTCAGCTCGCACATTAAGAGGGTAGATAAATATAAAGAGAGTATAAGTGTAAAGAGTCTAGCTCCATGTCTTGCGTGAAAGCATGCTATTTCAGTACGTATTTACTGGAGGGACATGTTCAAGGCTTGATGCGCATACTTTAAGAACGCAAACGTGATTTAAAAAAATATTAAAAGTTATTCATAAACAAGTTATGGTTCCAACATTACAAAATACAACTGCGCAAGAAGTGTAACCTTAAATGAATCATCACCCGTTGCCTGTGCAACAGAAGCGATGCCACGCGACGCGACGCGACTACGCCATAGACAATAACTGACGTATCTACGCGACAACGTAGGCCACGTGAAGGGTCGGCTTCTGTTTGAAACTATCGCGTCGCGTTGCCGCGTTGGTCGCTCACCTCTGACAAAGGGTCATATTCATTTCGCGTACCATTATAGCGTGAATAACATTAAATCGTTCGAGCGTTGTTAACAGTGTTTTATCTTCTAAAACGCCTTGTAAATATTTAGTTCAATGCTTGCATACAATTTCAAATTAATATTTGCAAAGTCGCGCAAAATCGTTCATGCTATTGGGTAATTCAATTCAATCAGTACTTACTCTAACACTTCCTCGGGAATGAATAGTTTGTTTAAATCCAAGTGTTGCTTTAGTTCATGCAAGTAATTGACATACATTACTTTCTTCCCAAACTTAACACTTATAGCTGGCCTTAACATTTGCCATACGATTCGTATCAAGTTCGTAGGATGCACTAAGTAAAGCGCCTTGAGATTCTTTTTATATTTCCTGTCGAAGGCTTTGTAAGCTTTCCACAACCACGACAGAGGCGGTTTGTTTTTACTAGTTAAACCATAATGGAGATAAACTACGCTATAGTCTTGTTCTACGTATGTGTCCAGAGTAAACATTAGATATCTGAAACAAAGAGTCATATCATTTCAGCATGGTGAATGATATTTATTTTGTTAAATTGACGAATGCTGGCAATGGCGGTCAATCTCAACGGAGGCGAGCCCACTAATGGAGGAGCTAATATTATAATGCACTAGTGACACTCTCATAGACCTAGGATGGCAACCTGACACGACATGACATACTCAATTAGACACGGGGTCTAATAACGCCAACTTCCCAACTTTCTGCCACTGAGAATTTATGAAAAGGAAATCACAATATTTCTCTCAGGGCGGAACGTCACTGAATGGGATGCTCGAATAACGAGTCGTTATGGTAAGAGATATTGCAGTAATAATAAAAATGTGCAATGTACTGCGAGTCAGTTGTCACATTGGGAAAACGGAACGTACGTTACGGAAGTGTCCTGGCGTTCGATATGTTGACACCCAGTATCCCAATTCCCAATGCTTTTGAAAGGAATTAGGGGGGTATTCTTTAAGAGAATAGATTAATGCCCTTAACGCGCGAATATACATATAAAATAATATTATACCTAATCTACTATTTACCTTAAGAATTTATCCGGGTGCACATTCTTACTGGGAGGCAGGCAACAAGCTGATATTATGATTATGCGGCGGCCAATATCATCATCGCCTACAACTTCCACGCAACCAGTGCCCGCTAGGTCAGCAAAGCCATTGTTATCCAGCGACCCAGAGATCTACATGAGAAAAGAAAAGGTTCATTTTAGGCCTACTCTTGCACACTCTACCATGAATAGAGGAAACTACATAGACTGTATTAAAAATATAATAATTTAGAACAGTAAAGTAAATAACGAGAAAAATAAAAATGTATTTCAAGTTTTCGATACGATTCCAAGATGGCAACCTTTAGCCATAGAGAAGGCAGTAGGCGCGAAATGTATCAAATGTCATTTCTGACAGTCGCTGTCGAAATAACGTGTTTTGGAACGAATGTTTCATATCGCGCGTTGCGAAAGGGAGCTAGACGGAAAAAATTAAGACCAAAAGTTGTAACGACCCTCTCCAAAAGTTGTAACGACACTTTTTGCTATAGTTGTTGATATGACGTACGGTTGCATATATTCGCCGCTTTCAAGTAGATCTCCGTGGCGCATACAATATGGTGCCGCGTTTTCGTAAGACGTCACCCCCCAATTCAAAATGTTAACCCCCCATTTCTTGCTGATTTCTCAAAAGGTAACCTGGCTAGAAACTTCGTTATATTTTTTGTGTAAAGTTTACATAAACTTCTAACAACTCAAATTATTTCAGATTTTTCACTTTGCAATCTTCAGAGATAAAGCGAGGGAACAGTGCTTTTTGTCATTTTCACCATAAGTCAAAAACCAAAAAATGTTTTGGAAAGTGCAAGCGAAGCCCTTTCATATTATACCCCAATCGATATATGTAGTAACTAGACTTTAAAATTTCAACCATCCCAATTCAGCCCCTTTTGTAATATTTATTTGAATTATTTCATTTTCAATAAGGTAGGGTAACCATTATTTAAAACTATTCACAATTATTTGAAGTCTTCTACAAACTACTAAAATATGCAAAGTATCCGTCCGTCACGGACCCAGTCGCACCACCTAAGGGTTGCTTTCCTACCTTTTAGGTACGCAACTCTAAAAATTACCTCAGACGGTTTTAACATTACGGGTTATTAGTTGCTCCACTGCTCAGTCATATTTTCAGTAAGCTCATTTGTTTATAGACATAGTACGATCTTCCGCCCTAAGCGTAATCATCAACTGATTGTAAAACACTCACTGCAATTGTTTTACTAATTTATACGAAATACGGGTCACAACAATACCTAAATATGTATACATTGAGGTAAACGTGGTACGAATTTCTTATTACACTTACCTACATAAACCACTGATGTAATCGAACATTTTCACTGTTTAGTATCCTACTGTAACACTAACCCACTTGCAGAAAGGTCTAGATACCTATATACCTAGACACGTAACCTATATTCATTTTGACAGGGATGAGGGGTCGAGACCTAGATTGCACTATTGATTACCGGTGCGCCGATAGCGAGTGATGTTAGCGCTGTCTTCCATTTTTAACTGACTGTGAAAGGGTCATGAATAAATGATTTTTGCAGTCTAATGTTGTCATGTGTCTGTTTGTATTTTGATCTTTTCAGTCATGACTCTTTAACTATACATTAGATTCTGGCTTCGTCTTGACGTGTTCCGCGAGTCATAGGCTGCACAATTCAACATGGTGCACAAAATCAAGCAAAACTAAGGATTGCGAAAAATAACGCGCATGGCGACGTTTACGTGTTCTTCGAGGGACGTTGGTGTAACCAAGCTTCCAGTCTACAACCCTAGGCTGCTAATCTAAAAATGATGACTAAAAACTCCATTAATTTTCTGTTCCCACCCAGTATACAAACCTAAATCTACAATCTGAAACTGAAAACCTGGATAGCACCTAGATGGTCTACTGTAGTGGGTAGCTTATTCAGCTTGGCAGTTTCATTCAATGATTCAAATAGATTTATAACTAACCTCTGCATATACCTCCGGTGCTCCGGCAAGGGCATCCTCAAAGTTTTCCTCAATAGTGCCATCGCTAACAGATCGTACTTCGTCTTCAAGACCTGAAATATCAACTGAAATAAATATTCAGGCCATATTATGGAAACAACAGATAAATAAGTCTCTCAATAGTTATTTTAAGACACTTGTAGCCGATCTTTTTAGCGGCGCGGCGCGGCGATTTAAAAGTACTCGAGTTATCCTTTTCACTCTTATCACGATT
The DNA here is from genome assembly GCA_963932025.1 of Erebia epiphron. Taxonomy (NCBI): domain Eukaryota; kingdom Metazoa; phylum Arthropoda; class Insecta; order Lepidoptera; family Nymphalidae; genus Erebia; species Erebia epiphron. The sequence goes on from OZ009945.1 coordinate 30,292,293, forward strand.
TTATCCTAAAGGTACGAGTTCGTAGCCGACTACAGTTATCAGCAGCAGCAGGCGACTTATCGCTGCAACACAACTGAATTATATTTTTTCTATGGCAGTAGACGCAGCGACGAATCGCTAGTTTCGAAAGGTATTTCATAGAAATACATATAAACCAGTAGTGTCAAGAGCGAAACGTCGCCTACTGCTGCTACCTGCAGTCGGCTACGAACTCGTACCTTTAGTTCGCCGTACTTTAATACGCCGCGCTGTGCAAAGCGCGTCTCTAACGCGTTTTAGCGAAAAGCTACTTTCGTTTACATTCATTCTTCATAAGGAAAAACAAACCAGGTTAAATATTAGACAAATCAGCATAATTTTAAAACAACTTGGTCAATTATTCATAATTATTGATTGATAAAAATCACAGGCATTATTTTATTTTCTCACTTTTATGGTAGATAAAATAGTTATTTGTTATACAAGAGTGAAAAGTTGTTTTTTAACCGCGTGCTCAATTTTGATGACCGAGCAAGCGAAGGATTCTAAAATTGAATCACGAGCGCAGCGAGTGGTTCAAAAATTAGAATCCTGAGCGTCTGCGAGGGAATCAAAAGAGAACGAGGTGAAAAATCTTTTCACTCGAGTGCAACACGTAACTTTTCATCCCACCTCAGCGAGGAAATGACATGACGTGAAAGAAAATGGTGCGTGCAAAGCAAATTAAAAAAGTACACCAAGAAGGTTACGATTGTGAGTTTTTAACAAATTAAAAAAGGTTGTATGGGAATTCGGCACCATAGAGGTAGAAGTAAATAGGTTTTAATGATGTTTTGAATTCACAAACTTCATAGACGAGTGATATTTACTAACGTGCACACGATGTTCTAAATTCAATTTACTTTATCCTCAAGAGGATAATAACGGCTTTTGCATTCAGATATCGAAGATTAAAAATACTCTTTCCGAGATGGTGGGATGAAAAACTAATTTATTTAAGTAATTTATTTATTTACTTTAAGACCATTTATAAAGGTAGCACGATTGGCTAAAATGAAGACTGCACGGGAAAACACGAAAAGTCAGTTAAAATCATAATATGAGTTACCAGTGCCATCTAACGACATTTGAGTGTAACTTTCACCGTACAAATAAGTTATTTTATCAATAATGTCGCGGTCAGAGGTTTATTTAATACTCAATATTTTATAATTCGAAGAAAAATTCATTTTAAACGCGTACAAGTATAAGGTTTAAATTAAACTTTTTTTTAAATCAAGATTTTTAAACTCACAACTCCAGGTGACATCTTGCAACTTAATTTTGAAGCAGATATCTTCAACCGATTGAGCTGAAATTTCGTATACACGTTTAGTATGGATAACAATGCATGGTTAGCTGTGTGACGTCATTCTAAATCCAACATGGCGGAACATCCAAGATGGCAAACTAGTTATTTTTAATGCACTCCTACAATATGGGTATCAAATGAAAGAGCTTGCTGAGAATAACTCGAAAAATATAGTGACGTCACTCTAAATCCAATATGGCGGACTAAGTTTTTTAAGCTTTTCTACAATATGGGTATCAAATGAAAGGACTTGCTGAGATTACGAATGCGTGTTAAACTCCGTTGCTCCAATCCGTCTGAAATTTTGGTGAACTGGGGTTTTTGAAGTCCTCGATTATGATATTGAGGTTGAATTGTTCGAGTCAGTAGCTTAAGTTGGTTAACTTTGACTTGTGTAATTTGGCGAGATAGGCGTCAAAGCATTGGTTTGCAACCTGTCTACGAGAAGAATAACTCCAAGATCAAACCCGGAATTGTGTTTCATAAGGCACAAGTAAGCTTCAAGCTGTAATAAGTGGTGCATTCCTGCAAAAACCCAAGTCAAGGTGAGGCCGTGCCGAACACTGAGTGGCATCCGGGTGTAACATGATGTCGTGAACGTACCACCTCAGGGCACCGGGGTGAACCCTGTTGTATATTAGCTCTTACCCTTCTTAACGAAGCTCTGGGAGTCACGTCGACGAATATTTCTTCGGTACTAGTGGGAACAACATGAGAAAAACAGAAACATCAAGGGTAGTACTGTCGACCATGCCATTGTATACTAAGGCTCGAAGCTTTTCGCTGCTGGTCGCATACGGGGCCTTAAGTAGGGTTAAATCATAAGAAGGTCTCCTTAGTGAAGAGCTAGACTGTTCATAATTAACCGGCAAACGACCATGCAACAATGATGCGTTGAATGAGATGAATAGACTGAGAAACCTGTCCAGTGATAACTAAAAAGTAAAAAATTGATTTAAAGTCAAAAAACTTTTTTAAAAACAAGGTTTTATTTCCTAATTGCGCTAAAAATAATAAAATAAACTTTTCCTTTAAAACTTTTACTATCAACGTCATTACACAGAATGATAGAAAAGCTTGTCGCGAGAATTACCTGTGTAGATAAATAAGTAAATTAAATAACTTGATCTGATTGATTTTAATTTTTAAAATTTTCAAACTAAGTTAATACGAGGACTTAAATCTCGCGACAAGCTGTTATATCATATTATAAACTATAATGACGTTATAAGTTGATAGTAAAAGTTTTAAAGGAAAAGTTTGTTTTATTCTTTTTAGCGCAATTAGGAAATAATAGCTTATTTTTATAAAAGTTTGTTTACTTTTAATTTATTTTGAAGTGAAACTTCTTTAGAATCGTTGTAATTTGAAAATTCGATGCATCGAAAAAGCGACACTAAAAAGAGACAAACATATCCATAATAGGATTTAGCCTGCGAGAGAATGAGATAGAATACAAGCTATATTTATATACTTTTCTGAAGTTTCACTTCAGCCGTGTGTGAATTGCACACATACACTTTTTTTTTAATTTATAGACTAGCGCTTGGCTGCAATCATTATCAGACTTGCTGGAATTAATAGTGATGCAGCTTAAGGTGGAGCACGCTTTATAAAGTGATCCTTTTTTGACATTCCTTGTTTTTCCCGTGTAATCTAATATCAGTTGTATCCTTAAATAAATATAAATATAAAATTTATAAGTTAAAATATTTTTGGTTGCATAACTTAGAATTTCTACCTCAATGGTTAAATTTCAAATAAGCTAAGCAAACAAAACCCTGAAATGTGTAAGAACTAAGCAGTCTGATGTTTGGTTTTGGTGAAAAATATGATTAAGTATGTTATGCATACACTGTAACAGCTGAAGTAAGATATATTAAAATTGTATACGAATAGTGTTAGCAGAAAAGTATTTAATGAAGCCATTCTTTGGACTACCTAATGACTACATGAGTGATTCATTTTTGAAAATCAAACACATTAATAATTGAGGCACTCATTTAGCTGAACCTTACCTAAATTTATATATGTGAAAACCAGAATGTTGATTTCACTATTACTGTCTAATATCCCACCAGAAAAGTATGGAGATCGCCTGGTAATTAAATTAGTCTTTAGTAAAACATAAGTACTTACACTAGTTGACTCAAACCAGATTCTCACGAAAGGGCTTATTTTATGTACAACAGCTATACAACAGCATTAACTTATGCATTATGTAAGGATGACAAAGTACTTTTTAACAATGATTAATTCATTACCCCAATTGCAACTGATTTGCTATGACTAGTTGAGAAGTTATCTTCATCTCAAAACTATCCATCAGATCTTAATAAGACCAATGTGAAAGTATGAGCTTTGTAACAACAATGCTTTGTAACTTAAAAAGAATTGTCAATTTGTAAGTTATGATTTTTTTGGGACATAAAATATCCATAGTATATGAAGCCAGAGTATTAGCTATAAGTATTTGCTATTTAATCTGTCCAATAATTTGAGAGCGATGCATTGACATGACTGTTAACAGACACAAAAATAAAATTATTTTGGGCTCTGGCACATTGTAAATTGTATTTTACAATTTGTAACATTTTTTAATTAAGGTCCTGTAATACTCAAATTGTAATATGTTTACTATGCTTTTGAATCGTCGAGTGAATCTACTACTGGTTTGGAATGCCATTCCTGCCAAGAAAACCCAACAATAAACTCGGTAGTTGCTCTTTTTAAAAAAATCATTTACAATTTCTACCCGATTTAAAAAGTGGAATCAATTTACTACAATCCTGAATTTCTTCTTTCTTCTTTCTCTCTGGGCTTTTCCGCACTTAAGCACTGGTGCCCGTTGTACGTGAGAAATCCTGAATTTATAGTCATTAAAACTTAGAGCAAGATATGGTGCAATAATATCAATAATAATAATAATAAATTGCTGATTATTTTTACGAATATAGGTCTCTGGATTATTTGAGTTGCAAAGATTTGAATACTTTAATAATATCACGTGAGGTCACATGTCTAAACTTAATCAGCACACTGCACTCTGTGACATTATCCATGAGAATTTTATGGGCTTCTGTTGATGAGGAATTGAGGGAACTAGAGCAATTTTTCGCAGTCAAAAATATGGTTGTTAATTTTTAGCTCCAGTTTATTGTTGTCCACTTTATGTTTCCCAATTTCAACCATGACTATATCCAAACTGCTTTAATATGGTTATTTGAATTAATATTTTTAGGGTTCCGTACCAAAATGGTAAAATGGAACCCTTATGGTGCGACTTTCTCCGTCTGTCTGTCCGTCTGTCCGTCTGTCCGTCTGTCCGTCCGTCACACTCGATTATTTCAGTAACTATCGAAGCTATCGACATGAAATTTGGAATAGTTGTGTATATTAGTGGCCCAAAGACACTGGAATTAAAAAAAATTGGATTTTTTTTTGTTCTTATTTAAAAAGGGGGGAAAATCGGAGGGTTGAAATTTAAAAGTGAGATAACTGTACTGTGTGGGGTATCATATGAAAGGATTTACTTTGTACATTCTAAAACAGATTTTTAATTATTTTTAGTCATGATAATTTTTGATTTATCGGGGAAAAAGTCTAAAAAAATACCGTTCCCCCCCCCTTATCTCCGGAGTTTACCAATCGAAAAATCTGAAATAATTATGGTCAATAGGAATTTATGTATATTTTACAGGAAAACTATAGCCAATGCTCTAACTAGCATAGTTTTTTTGATATTAACAGTAAACCTCTACAAACAAAGTTAGTTTTGCGGTTCATTAACTAAGGTCATTATTACCGTCAAAGATTGGGTTAAACGCAAGTTCTTCTAAGTACTCGTCGTCAAATAAACATTTTGGTTTTTGCCTGATTGTTTTGCTTCAGTACCTACTTCTTGAGTACGGAACCCTCGGTGCGCGAGTCCGACTCGCATTTGGCCGGTTTTTTTGTTTTATATGAAGTGACTTTGCTTGTACGCAGACATTTCTAAATAATTTTGAATAATTTCTGAGGTATTTAACAAATGTGGGGGTGTAATTATATAGCTTTTCGGTATACAAATCAAACAACTTGTTACTCCTTTAAACTTTTATAAAACCCAGTCGGGCTACTGTTGGAAAAAAAATTGTAAGTATATGAAACCTTAACAATATTTTTTCTACGAGAGATGATTTAAAGCTTATTTCAATTACAAATTATATATTTCAGGAGATGAAAATATAGGAGGATGGAAGTTTTAGTCAATGTAACTATACATAAGTCATTGTGTAGATTGACAGAGACTTGAGAATATTTTGTTCTTAACTTATGTTGGATTATCAATACAGGTCACAATAAGTGTAAGCCAAAGTAATTTTGGACAGAATAACAAATGTACAGTACCATAAATCATATCCACACTATTAAACAAATCTTGGAAAAATATAATGAATACCAGAAGCCAGTTTATATACTTTTAGATAGCTTGAAATGGGACTTGTATAGTCTGTGAACAAACTAGTTCGTTAGAATGCTCCCACAGACAACTACGGGAATAGTTCCCAGTACACGCCTTAGTTTGCGTTAGTAAGCAAGAAGGCTGTGCCATGACCAGTTTATTGCCATGACAGTTTATTGCCATATAAATGAATAAATACAGAAACAATAATTTCAGTATTATTATTGAGTAAACTAAACTGATCACTCGTGGTTGCGACCTACTATTTGCAAGACTACAGTCAAGGCAGTTTGAGTTTAGCTAATTTATACAAAGTTACACTCTCTATTTATTTTATACTCCACAACAAGTCAATAAGAACCACACAAATCCCTTAGGATTAGTATAGTAAGTATAGTAAGTAAGCATCTAAATAACTAGGTACTTACGTACCTTACTATTGCATAAACCAGAAAAAGATTATTCACCAATATTAAATATTAACCATTGGTATGCCGAGTACTGATTAAAAAATAAGTTACTAATGGGATAGACAAGCTATCTTACTTAAATTACTTAAAGATGTATATACTTAACTAGCTATAATTACAAAAACTTACTTATTATAAATATACCTATCCTCTAGTGAAGATAAACTACACTTACACAGAAAAGTAGGAGCAGCCATCAGGTCTGAATCATCAAACTCCAATCTTGGTTCATAATCATGATATTCCGAGAGACTTGTATTTGCTTCCTCCGCCTCCAGAGAACTTCCGTGGAAAACTAAAAAAAATTTTTAATATCAAAACAAGGTACATTTTGAGAACAATAAATTCGAACTATTTGAAGTCTAATAATCACGTCGAAAAGCCCTTAAAGGACCTGGCTGGGGTTGATATTCCCGTTCCATTTGTGAAATGTTGGCGCAGAAAATACTTGTTGATATTCAAAATTGTCTTCAATTCCTCAATAAAAAGCCCTTCAACCAGAAAAAAATATTCATTGGCAGAGACAAGTTAACCAGAGATTCACATTGGTACTTCAACGTTGATAACAGTGCTTTATTCTTACTCTATGGGTATCAGAGACAAGATAACCCACAGAACCCACAGATTTATAAAGGGGAGACCACAGAACAATATTACCCTAGGCGGGAAGAATATCAACTTCATACTAAGACAATGGGACCACGCAAAATGCACGCCATCTATGTTTTACCCCCAGAAAACTTCTTTGAGCGGGAATTTTAAGTTACCTGATGTACTTCTAAATTTTAAAAATAGTGAATCGTAATTTCAAAAGTAGTTTATGAATGACAAAATACAATATAAAAATATATATTAAATATAAAAATATATATTGTATTTTTTCATTCATAAGCTACTTTTGAAATTACGTCTCATATCAGGAATCGGAAGGACAAAAAAAAAATTTTGTTTTATTTATAATATTTATTTTGATCATAGTGCACATGGGTACAAACAAAATTCTGTAGAATATGTTTCGTAGTGATTTATATACTCTTTGATGTATCTACTATCTACATATCGCAATATGAAAATAGACACTTTTTATTTAGGTGTGATAATAATCTAATAAAACTTTTTTCAACAAGCTTTATATTTACATATTAATTTACGTTAAGTTTATTCCTGAGTACAAATTAAAATGTCTCTGGAACAGCATGTTCAATAACTTAGTTCAAGAGGAAGTGGCCCTGAATTATTATTTGCACTTGCATGATTGATTACCCAAAACAAGTTCTTTTATAGGTCCATAATTCAAACATTCTAACATCAGAGTGAAAGTTATATAAAGCTTGCTAAAAAACTTACTGTAACAATTAACACTACAGAAACTTATGACATTTAGACAAATCACATCACACTTCTTATAATAATTATCACTATTGGTCAGCTGGCATATAATTTTAGCAACATAATATGCAGAAATAAATCCGTGAAAAGCACAAATAAAACTGGATGTTAACTGCAATGAGGACCTCATAGCAGTTTAGCGTCCAGTTTTAAAATATACTTTTTTTATCTCTAATATTAATTACCTTGCAAGGTGCCAATTTTTTTTTTTAGCGCCGATGCAGAGAATTCACGCGCAAACTGGCGGTTTTTTAAGATGCAGAATCTCTTTATGCAGATGTGAAAAACACTGTTAAATAAATAATTTATATTTGTGTCCTTGTGCTCCAGACAGTCATTAAGAAATTCAAAATTTATTGAATTTTTAAATAAAAATTCAACTGTCACCTTTATATTTTTTTTGTATGCCTCTTTTTTTAAAAATTCATTAATAATAGTGGCTCCAATTTCTACACACTCTATTAAACTTTTAGAGGCATACATGAGTGATTTTTTTATATCGTGGTATTCTTTGAATTCTAAAAATACATGAAAATCCTCCTGCAACTCTGATACAAAAATTTTTTTACAATTTTCGCACTGGTTGGGATTTTTCTTTATAATGAACCCACAGACATATGCACATGCCTGAATTTCGCCACTACACACTTCTGTACTAAATTCAAATGTTGAATTAATTGTTTCTTCAAATTCATCACAAAAATTAGTGTCATTAGCCATGTGCATGCCTGTGGGTGGTGACAATAATATTTTAAAATTACTTATGATGACGTCGTTTGCATCATCTTCGCAATTTCCGGTTCCCATAAAAGATAAGTTGCTGAGGACAGCCGTTTTCAGTCCTGCAATAAACTGGCCAACAGTGGGATTTGTATTGCAGCCACAATTGGCCCGGATGCAACCAAACAGGTTTTCTAGCGGGTCCTGCTGGAGTCTTCTCGTTTCCAAACTTTTTATGGATTTATATTTTGAGAGGTTTTTCCAGACTCGTTCAATTCCATTGAGGCTCCATATCCAGCCTTCTTGGGATGGAGGTGTACGTCTGCATCCAAGGAAAGTAATTTCTTTGAAGAAATTCTTCATGTAGGCAAAATGGGCGAAATGTGGGGAATCATTTTTAATATTTGTTGAATATTTTTTCCCTCTCCTTAAATCAGGTGTGTTTGCATTGACACAATCAAAAAGATTATCCATATTAGATATAACATTTGCTGTTGTGACCGCTTGTAAACCAATTAGTCCTGAAAACACAACACATCATAAAGATCAAACGTCTTTTAACTACAATAACATACTTAATTTTTTATACTTTATTAAAAGTTACATCCAGAGAAAAGTTACATCAAGTTTAAGTTTTATTTTAACTTTAAATGTTCTATTGGTTTGCATGGTTAATTTTAGTATTAACTTACCTTCAGAAATTTTAGTAAACATTCCACCAGCCACTGAATGACTTAATATTTGTGCAGCCAGGTTAACCTTCATTTTTTGTTTTGTGTTTGGGTTCAAATGTTCCTCCTTTAAACATGGTGCGTACACAAAATTGGGATTGCTGCTGTCTAAGTTATAAAATTCTTTAATGTGGCTCCATTTTGCAACACCTGTTGAAAAACATAAAGTTCACTTTTCCAATAAATGGTTATTTCATGTCAGGGAATATTAAAGTCTTACTAAGAGAAGGAACTCTAAACAAAATATCTTACCAATTCCAACATTATCATTTGATGTTACATTCGTTGGACATCTTATGTTATACTTCAGGAACATATTTCTAAAGCATTTTAATAAATGAGGTGTATCGAACAGAGTAACTACTTCTCTATTATTTAACATAATATAGGGCTTTTCTGCTGATGCTCCCAAGATACCCAAAGCTCTTTTATTTACTCCATCAAGATCACACACTGAAGCAGATACATTAATTCCAGCATCAAAACAATGTTGGAGGACCTGCAATGATTAAAGATATTATTATATTACAATAATAGCTAACTAACAAAACTATTTACAAGTAGAAGACCATAATGCTCACCTCCTTTATAAGAACTGACAACCTATCTGCAGTGACAGATCCACTAGATATATAATATGCAATTGGCTGCTTTAGTTTTTTTCGGATATTACCAATCATAAACACAAGGGCATGTGTTGCTAATTGTGGTGATCTACCCTGCAATGCATGGTCTTGAAACCCCTCAATTATGTCCTCCTTTTTGTTATAAAATAAATTCTTTTTTATTGACATTTCATCAAACATCAAAATGTATTGATTTTCTGAAGGACTCTGGTGCCTCATAGATTTCTTCAAAACATTGAATATTTGGTCATTAATTCCAACTTTCATTTGAAACATATTCAATAATGATTTTAAAGAACTTGGAGCTGGCAGGCAAATCAACCTTCTTAACAACTTATAGCATCTCGGTGACCGCTTATATAGCCGCAGAGCTATAATTTTACAGTCAGTGTCCCATCTCCGGCCTTTGGATTTTCTTTTACAATTTTGCAACTGCCCTTGTAGTAGCAATGCAAAAGTGGATGATATTTTTGTGTTCAATAGTTTATTGACCAAATCATTGCCACTTAAAACCTTTAAAAATTCTTCATTTTTTAAATGTTTTATAGTTTTCTGCAGCCTGTTAATTTTTTTTATTTGGTATTTCATTTTTTTTAACATTTGTTTACATTTCTCTGTTGGTGGCTTTGTAACAAGCTTGGTTTTCTTTGTGAAACTTCCACATTCTATTTCACACAATGGTTGTATTCTTTTTGATGGGCCTGCAATAGGCTCATACTCTTTGCTATGCACCAGAATAGGTTCTGATGACGTGACCTGAAATTTAAAGATTTATAATCATTATCTAGATAAAATACTTAATGCACTTTGTCAGCTACATAATATGTGGCAAAATTGTCATTGTAAATTAAAATTTCCAGGATAATTTAATAGATTAGTTTAGTTCTGTAATTATGATTGTATTTACTTTATACTGCTTTAAAAATAAAATATAACTATTTCTTCGCAGCTGCCATAAGCACTTGTTGCATTATAGTAAACAAGGAATAAGTTATGGTTAATCGTTTAATATTATGTTGAAATAGACGGAAGGACTTCTAGAGCAAGAAGCTCAGAACAAGCTTCCTAAACATGAAATTGGTAAGCCTTAACACTACTATTGCCTTCTGTCTAATAAAAAATTGTCTAACCTTGTCAAAATCTTCAACTTGTGCATTAGTTAAAATTTCACTCAGAGGTTGCCTTGTTTTTGATGGACCTGCAATAGGCTGCTCAAACTCATTGCTGTGCTCCAGAGTAGGTGCTGATGGTGCGATCTGAAATTTAGAAATTATGATGCACTTGTTCATCCTCCTGTTGTTTTTCAGTTCCCACGAGAAATCTTTCATTTTCCGGGATATAAAGTATCCTATGTGTTATTCCAGACTATAATCTATCTCTGTACCAAATTTCATCTAGATCTGATCTGGCATGATGAGTAACAAACATCCATCCATCCATCCAAACTTTCGTGTATAGTACTTAGTATAATGAAAAATTAACTAACCTTGTCGCACTCTTCATCTGGTGCTGCAGATTTGAATAGCCTCTTCCCAGAATCATCAACGAATGATGATTTCTTAAAATGTTTATTGCACAACATGTAATGTCTAGAAAAAAGCTGGTTTTGAAATTCTGGTGAGGACCATGAGTCGTGAGGAAAGCAGTACTTCGCCCATAATTCACACCTAAAACAATGCAGCTCAATTATTTTAAAATATTATTGACAGTTGAAATAAGGTTATGATATAGGTTGTACGAAAAACCACGTACCGTAGGATATTTGTTCTCCCTGGCTTAGGAAAACGATGCAAAGTGATGTTAGGATCCTCAGCAGGAGAGCAACCACACTTAAAGCATTTTCTCTCGTTTTCTTTCATGGTAAATGATAAATCACTGGAGTCTCTATCTCACTGAACAGTACTTGATTTTTAAGTACACTAACACTATAACGGAGGAACAGGATGCTCGACTCAACGTTAAATAATGTAGGGAATGTTCAAAATAAGTTTATGTGATAAAACACAAACCTATTACAATACAAACAAGCGCAAACGCAAGCGATCGGCCATTTGTAATGTTTGTAATTTTAAATAAATTGACAAGTTGATGACTTGGTTGCCAGTTCAAATAATTAAAAATATTTTTTATTACTAAATGGCAACATAGTTTTCTATCCCGCTCGCACTTTAAAACCCCTCAAGGCCGAACCCATTGTTCTCCAAGTAAGACAGAACCTTACACAATGAACAATCAAAGGTAAAATACCACTTTAAAAAGATCTAAAAAGGATAGTACCTACCTATATAAACGAGCGAAATAGTAGATTATTAACCAAGGGGATAAAGCAGTGTCTTCTGTCGCGGGTGACGATTTTAATCGCGAGCGTAACGAAGGACGCGTGGTTTACTCCCGAGCGTAGCGAGGGTGTTAAAAACTTAAATCACGAGTGAAGCGAGGGATTTAAGACGAGTCCTGAGTGTAGCGAGGGATTTAAGTTCACCCAAGACTAAGACAGCTTTATCACCGAGGAAAATACTCTACTTTTCGTACCATTTGCGAAAAAATTAACACAATAATAATATGAGATAAGCATTTATTAAAAACAAGATGATGCCCGCGACTGCGTCCGCGTGGATTGATGTTTTTTGATTCCCGCGGGAACTCTACAATTTTCCGGGATAAAAAGTAGCCTATGTCCTTCCCCGGGACCAAATTTTATCTCTGTACCAAATTTTATCAAAATCGGTTGAGTAGTTAGGCCGTGAAAGCGTAGCAGACAGACAGACATACACACTTTCGCATTTATAATATTAGTATAGATAATGACAATTAAAAGTCAAAGTTAACATTCGAAACATTGGTCCAATTATTATTGATAGAGAGAGTTACATTTCTGTTTGGTACATTTATTGTTGATGAGTTGATTTGAGTATTTCTTTGTTCTTGCGTCTGAGGAATTAACTTATTTATAAAAATAAATTAAAATAAACTTAACGTTAATGTATTTGAAGAAAATAAAAACGCGGCAAATTCCTAGACTAATATTTTTTTGTCGGAAAAGCAAAGGCATCAAGCTCATACGGCCTCGTCGGTTTTCGTCATATAGTGTATTATCTATGGTTTTCGTAATTTTATTTAATTATCATAACTGGTTAATAAATGCGTATTCCTTTTTCAAAAAGATGTTTAATGCTTTATATACAAACTCAATGGTGTAAACACAGATGTAGTTCAGTATGTAAGTATTCCAAATTTAAATCACATTCTCCCCCTAGAGGTGAATGAAATTCAGTACAATTTTCTTTCCCTGTTTTTAACAGATTAAAAATGACTATTATGTTCGCTTTTTGTGGCATAGAATGACACTTTTTTGAGCAAGTGGTACCTACGAAAATAAATTTAAATTATAGGTGTCAAAACAGAATATAGCGTACTGAAATACTAAGTTAGCGACAGGCTGTGGGCGACTACAAATATTGAAAATGTTGACTTGAAAATACTAATCTGAGTTACTAGAGTTTGGCTAATCACAGTAGGTAGAGACTGAAATCACCCGGGAAATTTAAAAAAAATCGGAGGGCATCCCCAAAATTATAGTGAAAAAATTGGAATAAATCAATTTGATGCTTGCAATTTTAATTTTTTCATTCCGTTATGGCCTACGGGTTCGATTCCTGGGCACGCACCTCTGACTTTTCGAAGTAACTGCGTTTTAAGAACCTAAATATTACTTGCTTAGAGGTGAAAGCAAACATTGCCACCGCCTCGCACTTTGATAGTGCTGTGGGATACAGCCAAACCCCTCTCATTCTGAGAGGAGACCCGTGCTCAGCAGTGGGACATAAAAAGGGGTAGAGATGAATAATACAAACTATCACATTTAAAATAAAATAACAATTTACAATAATAATTATGTTTTATTCACTATAATCAAAATCTGACTCTAAGACTTCCATATTAAAAGATTCATCAGACTCACTGTTATCACTGTCTCCCACGTTGATGATAAAACTTTCTAAATTTTCTTCAGTAATGTGATCACGTTCTATAAACTTATTTTCTATATGTTTGACGTGATCTGTCATTTTCTTCCATTCTTCAGGCGTAACTGTGTCAAATGACTCTTTTATTAATTTTTCTAACTCATCTGAAGGTGGTCTGAAGTCAGGCCTATATTTTTACTGGCCACTTTGCGTTTGGCCAAACTCCATATCAACTCAATCGCATTTAAATCACAATGGGGCAATCTCAAAACCTCATGACCATTTTGTTTCAAAATTTGATCTGCTTCATAAACTGGATCTGGAGTGTGCCGTTTTATAAAACATAGCAGCTTTGCTTTTGTGTAGTAGTCTTCAAATTTAATGTCGTTTAATGTAAGCCATTCTCTTATTTCACTTTTGCGATTTTATAATGTAGGTGCTTTATTCACAATGATTGAGTGGTAACTGGCATTATCCATGACTATGACACTTGGCTCATTCAAGTTAGATAAAAGCTTTTCTTTAAGCCATTTGTTAAAATTTGCGGCATTCATGTCATAATGGTAGTCTAGTTATTCAGAACGATCAATTTAATAATTCGTAAGCGAACACTTTTCTATTTTAGGGACAATTTTATGGCTCACATTATATTCACACGAAGGGTTAATATATTTTATATCAAGAATAATTTATTTGTCAAATTCACGATTTTACATAGTGTCGGCACATTTTACAAACTTTAATGCTTCTAAACTTTGTAAAATGCTTTTAAACGCAAGTTTGGTATATTAACCCAATAGAACCTATAGCCCAGGCTGCTGATGCAAGCTTTGTATAGCTTTGTATGTCTTAGTGTATTCCTTTGTGTCGCACTACAGACAAAACGGCTGGACTGATTTTGATAATACTTGCACTTCTGGGTTTATCTTAATCTTCCGAGTGTCACTACGGAGGCCGAATTTGAGAAAAACAAAATGGCGTCCACTAAAAGCCAATTAATAAATGAAAGTCGATAGGCTATGGGGCATAGGCAAATGGGGTATCGTTAGATAGGTCTTTTAAAATCACACCTAGGTTCCTTGAACCATTTTTCCGTTTAAATGATAATTTAGGATTTACGAGGTTTCAAAGGAAATGTTTAAAGTTCCTACTCATATTATCTATATCTATCAAACTAGGTGGATTATCTCAAAAAGCACTCAACCAATTTTAAAAATTATATCAAGGCGCAATCGCACGTTAAGGTTGTGGTGTGGCACATTTTATTAATATTATACGATTTATATTGATAATAATGAAATACTTCAATTCATGTCTTGTTTTATACTTTTTGATATTCAAGCAGTCGGGTTTTTTGTTTTTTAGGGTTCCGTACCAAAATGGTAAAATGGAACCCTTATGGTGCGACTTTCTCCGTCTGTCTGTCCGTCTGTCCGTCTGTCCGTCTGTCCGTCCGTCACACTCGATTATTTCAGTAACTACCGAAGCTATCGACATGAAATTTGGAATAGTTGTGTATATTAGTGGCCCAAAGACACTGGAATTAAAAAAAATTGGAATTTTTTTTGTTCTTATTTAAAAAGGGGGGAAAATCGGAGGGTTGAAATTTAAAAGTGAGATAACTGTACTGTGTGGGGTATCATATGAAAGGATTTACTTTGTACATTCTAAAACAGATTTTTAATTATTTTTAGTCATGATAATTTTTGATTTATCGGGGAAAAAGTCTAAAAAAATACCGTTCCCCCCCCCTTATCTCCGGAGTTTACCAATCGAAAAATCTGAAATAATTATGGTCAATAGGAATTTATGTATATTTTACAGGAAAACTATAGCCAATGCTCTAACTAGCATAGTTTTTTTGATATTAACAGTAAACCTCTACAAACAAAGTTAGTTTTGCGGTTCATTAACTAAGGTCATTATTACCGTCAAAGATTGGGTTAAACGCAAGTTCTTCTAAGTACCCGTCGTCAAATAAACATTTTGGTTTTTGCCTGATTGTTTTGCTTCAGTACCTACTTCTTGAGTACGGAACCCTCGGTGCGCGAGTCCGACTCGCATTTGGCCGGTTTTTTTTTTTTTTAATTACTTTTTTATTTACAATAATTATTTAATAGAATATTAAAATTTGACACCTCTACTAATTACTATTTGGATTTTGGCCATAGTCCAGCACGCTGGTCAAAAAAACTACTGAGCCGACAAAGATTCAGTTTTGTGTTTTAAGTATTATGTTATATACTTCTACGAAGTTGTAATTGTTGTTTTAAAGTGATAAAGTCACAATGGAGCGCTGCAATTCGTCTTAGGTTTTTTTTAATTTTTAATTTTATTACTTGATAATTTGAAAACTTCTGTCGTTTTGTTCAGAATAAGATTTTGAGGAATTTGTATGACAACACGTGCAACGCCTCCGATACTAAGTTCAAAAAAAGCCTGCCCCTCTACCCTTGCGGGGCGAAATGTGTTTATGTTTTCCATCGGGAACAAAAAGCCAAAAACAATGTTGATTTAAACTTAAAACGTCAAAAATGTGTAGATGTTTGTTTAGAATTTAGATGAACGGAGTTTTGTGTAGAATGTAGATGTTTATGATGAATGTTTTGGGGAAAACACCGTGGGAGACTTTGATTTTACATATCCTTCTCTATATACATACATAGATTTCTTTTCACCGCCAGCGAGCCCAATACTAAATCTATTTATAGCCCGGTCAAAATAGACATTTCAAATAACAAAAATTCCCGGAAAGCCAAATATTGGTGGAGAGCTGGGGTACACCAGTAGAAATAAAGTACCAAAAGTCCCCATCGATCCCATGTGTGCTAAAAAAGTTATTCAAGGTCAAAGGTCAAAATTTTTAGTATTTTGGATTTTTCTCGAAAACGGTAAGTTTTATCAAAAAGAACCTTAAACCAAAGTTGTAGATCTTAAAATTTTCTACAAAAATGGTCTTCATGATTTTTTTCCTAAGAGTTACCATTCCTGAGATATCGCGATTCTAAGAGTCACATTATACATGATATGCACATATAAGCCACGTATATACATATCAGGCACATAAGACAAGTATAAATACCTATTTGTGTCTCTTTTATATATATTATACTATCCTGAAAACATCTATTCAAAAGATAGTCAGTCCCGAACTGAATCCTACTATAGTACTACTTACTGCAAGGACTCCAATGGATAAAATTATTTATTTTCGCGATTCTAAGAGTCACGTTATACATGACTAGCTGATGCCCGCGACTTCGTCCGCGTGGTTTAAGTTTTTTGTTATTCCCGCGGAACTCCTTAATTTTCCGGGATAAAAAGTAGCCTATGTCACTCTCCAGGTCCTCAACTATACCCATGCCAAAAATCACGTCAATCCGTTGCTCCGTTGCGGCGTGATTGAAGGACAAACCAACAAACCAACAAACAAAGTGACTTTCGCATTTATAATATTAAGTATGATATGCACACATTTCCCCGCCACCTGTGAGGTAGTGTACTCGGCGCGTATTTTTTACCGTGGTTTCCCCTAAAGGCCACTTTATTATAATAATTATAACTGTCATGACAATTTTAGAATAATCTATGGGAACAATACCCGTCAAGTTCTAGATATTACTTTATTATTGATATTGATTATTGATTTTGCTATTGATTATATTGGATAAACTATTGTTTTGATTTCTTTAGATATTTTAATCAGATTCATACTCTTGAAACTCTACTTCAACAGTCATGTCTTTCATCCTCTTCCTCTTGCTGGATGTTCATAAATTGTTCAAATGTGGCTGAGTCATTGGTCTCTTCATTAAAATCCTCTATTGAACTCAACTAGACATTTGAGCAAGACTGACCTTGGCAATTGGTACACGCTGGAGAACACAGCAACCCGACTTTTTTACAGCCACATTTGGCACTACAACCTTTTTTTCAATTGCAAAAAATAGTGTTGAGGAGTTTTTCTGGAGCAGGTGGGAGTAAAGTTTTAATCGGTTCCAGAGTATTATCTATCAATTTCCAACCCCAGTCTTCTGGGTTCAGTTGATTGCTTAGCCATGTTTGAACTTGATAGTATACTCGATACAAGTGTAGAATAGCAGTTGTACTTGTTTCTTGTTTCGCGTATTTTTTACAAAAGATAAGTATTGGTATTTATTAATGCAAGTAATTTTTTTCGGAGCTCCATAAACCGCAAGAAGAAAGCGAATTCCTTCCGTAGTTATTGTTTGAGGTGTGGAATCAATTGCTGTAAATACTTTAGCGCAGTCAGTCAAATATTTTTTTTTTCGAATTATTTAAATACTGACGTTTTGCCCCTTCTGTACATTGCTGATGAAGTGTCGCAGCCGGTTATCGCATGTAAAAATAAAATATAGTTTTGGCATTTGGGATAAGCAGATAAACTTTTTGAAGAATATATTTTTGTTCGCTGTTGAGCCCTTCCAGGTTTCAGAAAATAAATAATTTTATCCATTGGAGTCCTTGCAGTAAGTAGTACTATAGTAGGATTCAGTTCGGGACTGACTATCTTTTGAATAGATGTTTTCAGGATAGTATAATATATATAAAAGAGACACAAATAGGTATTTATACTTGTCTTATGTGCCTGATATGTATATACGTGGCTTATATGTGCATATCATGTATAATGTGACTCTTAGAATCGCGATATCTCAGGAATGGTAACTCTTAGGAAAAAAATTATGAAGACCATTTTTGTAGAGAATTTTAAGATCTACAACTTTGGTTTAAGGTTTTTTTTTGATAAAACTTACCGTTTTCGAGAAAAATCCAAAATACTAAATATTTTGACCTTTGACCTTGAATAACTTTTTTAGCACACACGGGATCGATGGGGACTTTTGGTACTTTATTTCTACTGGTGTACCCTAGCTCTCCACCAATATTTGGCTTTCCGGAAATTTTTGTTATTTGACCACTATTTTTATGTCTAAATTGACCGGACTAATAGACATAATCAAAGGCGGGAGAGACCCGCTTAGATTTCCTAGCTCATTCTCATAGCTACGCTAGAAAAATATTGTCGTTGATGTAAACACAGAGTAATTTGTCGGCACAGTTTTAGTTTGTCTGTTTGATTATACCTCTCTCTGTCTACGGTTTGTTAAAACAAGGGTGATATGCATAGATATAAGATAATACACTATATACTAGGTGATATGGTGATCTTTGGTTGGTGATATCAAGTCAACTGTCAAGTCCAAGTTTAACCATGAGTATAACCGATATTTCAAATCAAATTTGCTTTTCATTGCTTGGAAATTAAAAACACATTCCATATGAATTTAAATATTATGTCTTTTTTTCTCTAATTTTGGTTATGGTGAATTTGGTGGTAGTACTATCGATATTACTAGTTGAATGAGTTGTGCATTCATTTGCCTTTGACATTTAACGAAGACGCCATGTTTGTCACGTTTTTGCCAGTTCAAGTTCTGATACGCTTTTAACCGATTATAACATTTAAAGCTAACACTGCAGGCAGTTGTTACTCAGTGATATTATTATAATAAATCAAAATGAGTGCGAGATTTCCAATAAAAAGGAAGAAGCAATCTAGATCATCAAGCGACGACATCAATAACGTAAGTTTTCTTCAAGTTCCCGCTTTTCGCGACAGGGCCTCACGCGTAGATGTATATTTGTTACATTATTAAAAACGATGCGCCGCTTTGCGACCGAATACATTTTAGATAAGATAATATACGCTTAGACGTGTGATCTCTAATGAACGTATGTGACATAGAAGAAGCTGTATTCATAGCGTTTACGAGATATGCAATTACATCGCTCAGCAAATATAGGATTGGCATGCAATGCAATGAAATAAAAAGATATTATGTTGTTCTAAATAACGGGCTGGCTAGTTCATTAAGACAGTCATGAATAATACCTACTAGTATAAAATTATTGATGAGGAAGAAAAAGCTCATTTTACCAAGTACCTAACATGAAGCTCCGTGCCAATTTAACCTCTCGTGCTTATTATGAACTCGTACAGGATACTTCAAGCGCTACTAAAGCAAAATGTTGTCAGTAACAGTTGGTAAACCAAAATTTTACATTGGTGTAAATTTGGTTGCACAAAAATTCTTTATTCGAAAGCAGCCACAAGTGCGAAATTTGGAAGTTAAGCATAACACAATCAGCCCTGCGCCTTTTCTATCTAGTTGTATTGGTTTTCCAACCCATCAGAATCCTATTGTATTTGAGTGGAAGAATAGAGAGTTCACCTTATTTGGCAAGTGTCTGTTGAGATTGGCTGCCATGGCAGGGTCAGAAATGTCTTCTGGATATCTATTACGTATCATAAGTGTCACAAGTTGTCCTACATGAAATAAATAAATCATTTATTATTTATTATTTATAAGTCCCAGTATTTATATCAAACTAGCTGATGCCCGCAACTTTGTCCGCGGGGATTGAGGTTTTTTGGTTCCCACAGGAATTCAACAATTTTCCGGGATAAAAAGTAGCGTATGTGTTATTCCAAACTATAATCTTTCTCAGTGCCAAATTTCATCCAGATTCATTGAGCAGTTGTGGTGTGATTAAGTTACAAACATCCATCCATCCATACTTTTTTTTTATCCACTACAAGTTAGCCCTTGACTGCGATCTCTCCTGATGGTAATCTATGATGCAGTCTAAGATGGTAGCGGGCTAACCTGTTAAGGTTACAACAGTTATATTAAACCCATACCCTTAGTCAGTTTCTACACAGCTTCATACCGGAACGCTAAATTGCTTGGCTTGTAGGGTGGTAACTTGCCAAGGCCTAAGCCTCCCGCCAGGCCAGACCAGGGAAAATTCAGAAATAATAAATTCCAAAATTGACCAGGGATCGAACCCGGGACCTCCACATGTTAATACAACAGTGCTCAACACTGCCATGGAAGTTGTCTACTCTTTATCTTAAAAATCTGATTGGTAGAAACTTGAACCTACACTGTGTATAAAAATGCACTGTGAGCCTGCATAGTGATGTTTGTGAAAACAAAATATAATAACTTAGATACAATAAATTGGAAAAAGGGCCTCCATACTAATATTATAAGTGCAAAAGTGTGTCTGTACCTCTGCCTGTCTGCTACACTTTCATTCAAAAGGTATAGCTAATATCCTGGAAAAGTAAGGAGTTAGGTACTTCGGGAATTTAAAAAAAAATCCACATAGATGAAGTCACCAGCATTGTCTAGTTCTGCATAAATAGGAGCTGTTCAGCAGCTTTGCAGTTTTAGAGTTTACTCTAAGCAACAAAGATTACCTGTCTTACTATACTTACTTACACACTTAAGTAGACACTTAGTATAGTTATTCTGGAGGTCGTAAAGTCAATATTCGAAAAACATTTTGTATGAATTAGGATAGTGACACAATGTTAGAAATTAACTTTTTTCTGAAATAATATTATTTTACTAGTTAATGCCCTTGACTTTGTCCGCGTGTATCCAAACTTTCGCATTTATAATAATACAGTCAAAACCTCTTACAACGACATCATTTATTTTGACATATTGGTTATAATGACTGAAAATTAGTGCCGATTTCGATGTTGCTTATAGAATTAAAATCGGTTATTAAAACGAACCGGCTATTGCGACTTATTATAGTGGTCCCTTCGATGTTGTTATAACAGATTTCTACTGTATTATTATTATCTGCATGAATTTAACTCTCACACCCGCATACATAAAAGGCCAAAAGATTTATAGTAAACTTAGGTAGTTTATGTAGTAACTTAAGTTATTTTAGGTCATTTAATATGTATGCAGAGCGAATGTTTTTCAATTAATATCAATTTTTAAGTTATTGTTTTTAACTATTAATACTAATAAATGCCCTAAAATATAGTAAAATACAATGTATTATAAACATTATTTCAATATATTGTTCTAGTTTCTAGTAAGTATAATAATTAGTGACCCATACTTATGCAGTCCATGAAAACCAACAGTTATTATGAATTGCTGATCAAGGTGTGTGAAGTGAAGTATGTCTGTTTAGCCAATTTTTTTAATAAGCCAAAAAGGTCTCGTTTTTTGAGTCATTTTGCCTTAACATTCATTGCGAGTCTGCTGGCTCGTTTCGCTCACAACATCCCCTCCCCTTCTTCCTCTTTATTCCACTTAGCCTCTTAAATTAATTCCTCCTTTGCAAGTTTCTGGCAGTTAAAAGTTGTTTTGAACACATAAGATTTTTTAAGGTAACAATAAATAATAATCGGTTTCTAAAGTACAAAGGTATTCTAATTATGAAACTATGGATAAAATCTTGTATTCAGATGTTTGCTTCAAATAACTGCGTCAATTACTGTAAAGCAGTCATTCATGGTAGCTTCATCAGATCTCTAAGAGTATGATATGCAGTTATGCTTACAGCTTTTATGCTGGATTTGAACACTCAGTTAAAATAATGCACCACACAGATATTACTAATTCTACCCTTAGTTATACAAATAATAATCTATGATGTGAAACCAGAAACGAAAATGTATTAAACTTGCCTTTTCCCTTGATTTCTTGAGTATACATTTGGGTTTTTCCATGAAACTGGCTTTTCATCAAATTAAAAGGTCTGCACATTCTCTTCCTCTTTAAGTTAAACTATACATAGCATAGTTACGTAAACCCATTGCTCTGTTGGTCCATTATTGAAAAAATCTAATCATTTGCATTTATAATATTTATTTTTGTTTATAAAATATATGCTTGTTCTAATAAAACTTAATGACGTAATCTCTTTCCAGTCCTTTGTCAAGAATGTAACAGCAAGAATGTCAGGGTTGATGCCAGCGTCTATGTCAAAATGGTTTGGCAGTCCAAGTTCCTCAAATGCAAATGGTTCAGCACCAGTGGCTGAGTCTTCAGATTCTTCAACAGAAGATGAGACTTTAGAGGACCAAATAACTCAACCGCTTTCTAAAAAAATGCGGTTTTCTTCACCTTCTACATTAAATGAATATGTGCCCAAAGTAAGTAATTGTAAGATTGCTCTCATACTTCAAGGCTAAGGAACTAATAGATTATATTATTCTATTCATGTTTTATACATTGCATGCTATTCATATCTGCAGTATGATATGAGATCACATACAAAAACTAATAGAATAAGGTGTTAGCTTTGAGTTTATACTTAGTAATATTTGTAGTGTTCCAATGAAAATTTGACAACTGGCTAAATTGAAGATCTCTTAAAATTTTCAATTACACTGGCGCTGCTACAAAGACTTCAATAAAGATATAGCATAGGGTTTCTAGTATTGAACATAATTTTATAAAAAACTACGGAACGCATGCAGCTTCTCTACTGTGGGCAACTTTAAATCGAAAAAATATTAATCCTCTTTCTTCTCCTAGCGGTTACAATAAGTATCTATATAATTATTATATGCCAAATTTGAAATCAAAAACTCAAAAACTACCCAACCAATTTTAAAAATTCTTTCACCTGTTAAAAGCTACATTATCAGCTAGTAGGCTCTATGTTAATTTAAAAAAAAAAGAGATCTTTACGAAAAATGCATTAATGTTATTAATAATGTAACATAGTAAAAGTCGGAAAAAAACGTCTCTTCTGAGAGCTTATGTGGCGTGCTCTGCGTTGATAGTTAAAGTTACACGAAAACAATGTGTGATGGAATTGTTCCTCTCAAATATTTCTAAAAAAAAGTCCGTGATAGCATATATAATCTTTTAAGGTTGACTTACAATAACCATTTTTATGATTTTCAAATTAGGTCTACTCTAACCAACATAGTATTAATCCTTATCAAAAAAAATATGTCTCAAGTATTTGATTGAGATAAAAATTGTCCTTTACACAATTTAATTGAGATGAATATCTTATGAGATATCATGATATATGAGATATCATAGAAATAATGTAACGTGCAAGGGAAAATAGCGCGACTGCGGCCGGCACTCAGATTGGCTGTGGCAGCTGTAATTAAAATTAATATTACATTGTAAGAGGACGGGGCATACTCTTACAATGTAATATTAAAATGTAAAACCTGCCCACTGCCCACTGGCTATATTGGGTATAGACTTGGGTGTTATGATTATTAGTGCTACACGTGCGTAGCCGGGGCGGATCGCTAGTCTGTAATATTTATGGTTACAGAAATAAAGCAACTTTAAAGCAAAAAGATAAATCTGCTTTATTCCCGATCTCGTGGGAATTTTGAATAATCCTTCCTTATTCTTCAGGGAATCTCTATGCAAAATTTCAGCTTCTTCTTATAGATGAGTAGATCAAGACTTGTCTTTTTCTATACTAATATTATAAAGAGGAAAGATTTGTTTGTTAGTTTGAAATGGATAAACTCAAAAACTCCTCAATGGATTTTAAAAATTCTTTCACTAATAGAAAGCTACTTTATCAGCGAGTAGCATAGGCTATATTTTATTTTCAAAAAATTAGAGATAATTGCAATAATGTGAATTAAGTCGGAAAAAATTGTTTCATCTGAGAGCTTCCGTGGCGTGCGCTGCTTAAATAATAAAAGTTACACGAAAACAATGTATGGTGGAATAATTGTTCGTCTCAAAAAGTTCTAAAAAAAAGTCCATGATAGCATAGTATATCAATGTTTTAAGGTTATCTCACAATAACCATTTTTATGGTTTTCAAATTTGGTCTAAAACAAAGCTTTACTTTCGAAGGTGTTTTACGACATTGTATTAATTCTTATCAAAATAAAATGATTTTTCTACTCAAGTATTTAATATAGACCAAATTTGCCCTTTATACCATTTAATTCAGATTAATAACTTAGAAGATATCATAGAAATAAAGTAATACGCAGCAGAAATAGGGGCGGCCGCGATCTGCATAATGTAGATATCGCAGTGCTAATCTAAAACCTGATGTGCTGGTCATTGCCGACTGGCTATTATTGGGTACGGACTATTAAGATTAAGTGCGAAGCCTGGGCGGACCGCTAGTATATAATATATTGATTAATGATGATGGTGATTGATAATAATTGCACAGTTCAATTTTCCATAGATAATATGATTTGTACTTAATGATCAAAACTAATTGATTGTGACTTCATAGTGATAAAATGAATATTATGTTTTACAGACAAAATCCACAGGTACTAATACAGAATCTACTGAGACTTTCAGCATAGTAAAAGCCCGAATAAACATGAGCGCATTTAGGCCAGAAGCCAACTTTGTATCAACGCCTATACATTCTCCTAACGACGAAACAGAACCAGAACAAAACACAGAATGTAATTTGCAAAACTCTTATTCAAGTCTAGGCTACAATTCAATTATAAGCAAACGGAAGTCGCTCTTTGATATGCCAGACGAAGAAAGACCCGATAGTAAGTATGAAACTTTAAGTAGACTACATGGTTGTAGTAGAATCTTGTAGCATTAATATTAAAAATAAAATATTTAATTTTAGAAAAAAGAAATATTTAATTTTAGAAGTGAATATAATTTAAATTATTAAAAAATACGACTGCTCTGCCGTAGAGTGTATACATACACCAACCCTGAAAACATAACACTCCTTTTTTGGGCAGTTATGTAATAAAAAATCCCCCTCGAATGGATTACGGCTACCACTGCTACTACGTATCGATACCACAGTCATTAATTACCTTTGAAATCATATTCACATTTCTATTGAGTGATATTTTTTTGTGAATCACTGGATATTGAACTATAGTGTAATATATTTTTGCAATCTACTCATCATTTCCTAGATGATGATTATATAGTCAATCTTATTTTCGAATAATTTTTTTCAACTTTAGTCTTTAATGCGAAACCATGGTCACGAGATCATTTTTTTTTTAATTTGACTAGCCTATGTCACCCGGAATGAGCTAAGGATTCTAACGATACCTCATTTATCAAAATCGGTTCAGGCGTATAGAAGTTATGGTGGCATATACAAACTCACATGCATACATACATACATACATACATACATACATACATACATGAACCCCGAAATATACTGAAATATACAATATACTCCTTTTTTCAGGCAGTCGTATAAAAATAGCAACCTCGAGTTTGATGTCGAGTCCCTGCAGTGTACCAATGATCAAACGAAGTTTATTAGGTTCACCATTTTATGCTGGAAAAACAAGGTATGGGGGAGCAGCAAGTTCTTGCATGCCAAACATCAAACACAGAAAAATGGCATTAGTTAGTAAATCTGAAAATAATGACAGCATTACTATTAGCCATGCAACAAGGCGGGTAATGGATTTGTTGGAAAACTATCCTTCTCCATTAATAGAAGCCAAAAGGATATTACAATGTGCAAGAACCTCAACTTCGGAAGATAAAACACTTACAAATAATGGTAAGTATTACTAATGGTAGGGTAGCCCATGATGCTAAAAATGTTATATACCCTTTCACTGGTGAAGAGCTTTTACTTTTCTGCGTTTATATTTTCAAAAATGTAAAAAAGTTCTACTCGCGTCGTTTCCTCAGCTTTGAGGATCGTGGCTCCCTCGTGACATAACAGCCTTCACGGTGTTACGCCATCTCTCCCTATTGGAGGCCGTGCGAAAGGCACTGCAGACCGGAGTGTCGACCGCTTCTTTAATTTGGTCAGACCAACGTCTCGGGCTTCGTCCGCGGGGTCTCTTTCGTAAAAAAGTAGCCACATGGAAATACTCAGACTCTCATAGCGTGTCCCACGTGTCTCTGTTATCGGATGTATCTTAATCTGCTGATTAGATACTTCCTATAACACGGGACTTAATCTGCTGATTAAGATACATCCGATAACACATCCATTCTACGGAAAATTAGTTAAACGAAAAAGTATTCGAGCTCGTCAGATATTCAAAGATGTTAAATGGGCCTGAAGGAAGCTCCTATTCAAAAGACTGACGATTTAGACGTAGCGCAAAGTCGATGCGGTTTTTTGAAAATGAAAAAAATAACCCGCCATTTCGAAATACACGAGAGCGTCAGATTATTATCATACAGATGGTTCAGCTTGATGTCCCAAACGTGCTGACCTGACGATTATAGGGATATTTTTTATCTGAAGATTTGAAAGAAAAATCTGAAAATCGGTTGACCCACCCTTCCCTGGGACTTTCCGCTATTTTCAATCTCAAAATGCTCGACAACAAGTTATGTAACGTAAAAACACTTTTCTGTTTATTTTTTAGCCAATCATGTGTATCATCGAATGTACCGTAGTGTAAATTATATGACTACCACTGTATATGGTGAGGGTACTCTACAGGGTCCAAGGAATCCCCACTTATATGATTCTGCCGCGCTGGAGTAAATCCAAAAACCCTCTCTTGGGCTCCCCTGCTATAAGATGACTTAAACCGAAAAATACGATGTGATGGCTCTTTTTGAAGTTTACGCGCTCAAAGTTTTGTAAAAAATTGACAACATTATTCCAAGGAACAATTGCTGTACTTTATTGTCAATAGTGATGTGGAGTACAATCGAAAAACTAATAATGAATCGAATCTATTGTTTTAGGACACAAAATGTATTTATTATTTGTTTCTTCTTATTAGTATACATGATTTGTATATTATTTCTTACGTATATATAAAAGATGCCCGTGACTTCGTCCAGTTTGTTTTAATTTTTAATTAGGAGGGGATAATAAGTAGCTTATGTCTTTGACTATACCTATCCAATAGATCACATCAATCAGTTTCTCTTTTGAGGTGTGATTGAAGGATGCATCAACAAACAAACACACTTTTGCTTTTATATAAAGTAGTCTTATATCATTCATATTAAAGTTTTTTGATTCAATATAATGTGTTCATAACCTTAATATGTAATAAGCAAATAATTGTTGAACTTTTAAAATAAATATAATGAAATTTGCCCATCACTTGGTCATGTTTAGGGCATCAATCGTGCCACAGAGGTAAATTAGTTAAAAGCTGTGAAATTATATTAATTAAATATCTTACGATTTATTTTTAGCGTACAAAACTCAAGAACTCCATGTGCCAAGCATGGCGAAAATATTACGAATCAAACAAAAATCAAGACTAATGGATAGCACCAGTGCTGCTCGCCAAATAATTGCATCAAATAGCAGCTCAGTAGCCTTTACACCTTATCCAGTTTCAAAAACTCCTTCGTAAGTCGCTACAAATTTCAGTAACAGATCCTGTTTATTTATAAAATGTGTAAAATTGCACATTGAAATGTATTTTTTTTTGTTTACAGCAACAGTCCAGTAGAAAATCCAGACAAATTAAATATAAAAATGAAAGTGAACATAACACGGATCAACCGAAATTATAATTCAGCAACTGAAGAGTCAGCTTCTGTTCATCTTCCAACTGCAGTCTTACAAATTGATCCAAACAGCCTTCCAAAATTTACATTAGGCTCCGGTGCTACAACAGAAACCCTGTCAGATTCTACAAAGATATCTGCAGTTGAAACTTCTGCAAATGCCTCTGATTCTGAGTCTGGCACCACTACTACTGCAACTTCCTCTACTATTGTGAATACAAAGCCTATTTCTGCAACAAACATCATAAAACAAGATGCACCGATAAATAACAAAACGGAAATTGCCAGTAAGCCAAATACTACTATAGATGGTAATCCATATAAATTTTCCAGTCCCGTTATGATACATGAAGGGACAGTACAAAATTTATCTTCACCACTCCCTAATTATACTTTTGGTTCTCCGGAAGGGCGGCCAACGGAACAATCAAAAGAAACGGAATCTAACAAAAAAATTAGCACAGAAACATGGACTGAAACTTGGAAATGTGATGATTGTTGGGTTTCTAATAATTCCAATTCTGACAAGTGTGTTTGCTGTGGAGCTGGAAAGCCGACTAAGAGCCCTGCTAAAGTCAAGCACTGTTCTGTCTGTAAGGTTGTTTTGAGTCAAGAATGTTTAGATAAATGCAATGACTGTGAAGCAAAAATTGATAAAGTTGATGGATTGTTAATCAATTCAATTACTACATCCAAATGGAAATGTCTAGATTGCTGGGTTATCAATTATGAAAGTGCAGACAAATGTGTTTGTTGTGGTGGTAAGAAACCTCAGGAGGTGGTTCCTGTTCCTAAGTCATCCAAGTCTGATAATATTGCTAGCGAATGGAAATGTGATATTTGCTGGATTAAAAATAAAAGCTCAGACGGCAAATGTGTAGCATGTGGTGCTGCAAAGCCTGATTCTACACAAAGTCAGACTAAAGAATATATATCTCAGCCACAAACTGGCATTCAAGCAAGGAGTGATTCCACTTTTAAAAATATTATGAATTCACAATGTGAGAAATGGGAATGTACTAATTGTTTAGTGCGAAATGATAAAGACCGAAGTAAGTGTGTCTGTTGTGATACAGAGAAGCCTGGCATAACGAAAGAATCTGAAAAGAAGAGTTTTAATTTTGGTACTATTCAAAACACAACTTTCAAATTTGGTATTGACCGTAACCAAAATATCTCAGAAACAAAGACCGATTCAACACCTGTAATGCAAATAGAAATGTCCGCAAAACAGTCAGAATCAAATAATAATTATGTAACCTCAACTTTTACATTTGGTATACCAAAGCCAAAACCTTCTAATAAGATTATCACTGAGAAAGAAACAATAGCAGAAGAGACTCCTAAACAAACATTTACATTTGGTGTATCGAAATCGCTAGTATCATCGGCACCTGCGGCCACCACTAGTCATTTCAGCAGTCCAATTGATACAGGGTCAAAGTTTCCTGAAAGTGCACCACCTAGTAGCTCAATAGAAACTGATGAAAAAGTCCAGGAAGTTCCCAATATTGAACAACCTAATACAACTGCGCCAAACAATGAACAAAAGCCAGTTGGTCTATTCGGCATATCATTAAACACTTCTTCAGTAGCTACGACTGCACCTGCAGCGATAAGCTTTGGGAAAACAGAACAAGCCATACCTGCCATAACCACATCTCTTGACACTAAAGTACCAAAAAGTACATTCAGTTTTTCGAGTGCTGGTAACTCAGGCTTACAATTATTTTCTACTGCTGTTACAACAGCGGCATCATCAAGTATATCTTTTCCCGCTGTACAAGCACCTTCGACTATGTCTATTTCCTTTTTCCAAAAAAGTGAGCCTGTCAATACATCTTCTATGCAATTGTTTTCTAAAACTGATCCAGCTCCTTCATCTTTGTCATTATTTAATAATAATGAAGGCACAGTAACGACAAGTACGACAGTAGGAGCGTCGTCGCTTTCCAGTGCGCCGGTATTTAGTTTCGGTTCCAACACTCAAAACACACAAGTCGAGAAACCCAAATTTAATTTCACTTTTGGAACAACTTCTGAAATTCCCGCAGTATTTGGTTTGCCGAAAACAAATGCCGGCAATATTTTGACAGGAAATGGCTTGCCTAGTGATAACAACACTGGTAATACAGTATCTGGAGGAATTGGATTGGCTACAGTAATCTCAACACCAGCGGGTAACAGTTTATCCTCGACTTCAATAGCTTCAGGGCTCATGGGTGAACCAGCAAAGAATGATAATATAATGTGGCCATCAAATAATGAAGTGAGCGCAATTAAAATGGCTTCAGGAAACAGTATCGAACAAGGCAATAACAATTTACCCGCGATTCAATCGAGTAACCTGTTTTCCTTACAAGCAAAGAAAGAAAACACTTGGTTGATGAATCAAAACACTTCTTTGGGATTGCCTAAACTACCCTCAGGAAACACTGATCCTATAAATAATTCGGGAGGGGCTGCGTCAAGTATGTTTGGCGTACCAGAGAAGAAAGAAAACATGTGGTCTATGAGTAATAACAATACTAACATGTTTGCACATAATGTTGTAACGAATAGTGCCTCAAAACCGGCGACCTTTTCTTTTGGCTCATCAATGCAGTTCAATAGCAATAACGTGACACCTGCACCGACTTTTGGAAATCCTACACAGCCTCAGGCTCAAAACATCTTTGGGATGTCGAGTCAACTTAATAATAATCAGCCTACCATGTTCTCCTCAACTTTGCAAAATCAAACCCCGCCGAATATATTTGGAGCTCAGGCGGTAAACAACACTGTACCTTCAGTGGGAATGTTTGGAACACCAAACGCAGCTGCCACTCCTACCTTTGGGACATCAAATTCTACTTTACCAACATTCGAGGCTATCCCACTGAACCCTGTTACACCATCATTCAATTTTGGTGCTCAGCAAACTGCAGTTTTTGGATTTGGACAGGTTAGAATTTCTAGTAGTTCAATAGTTTTCATAAACAGAAATAGCTTTACTATCCATTTAGGGCAGCTGTTATTTTTAGTTCTTCATATAAATCGTACTATTTCGTTATAGAAACCAGCAGAGCATGAATGGTTCATACAATTGATTTTGTTTAATTATTCGACTTCTAAAATATAATGAAGACAGCCCGCGCTTCTATTTACAATTAAAGATGAAGTCAAGTGAGCTTTTCTACGTATTCGATCCCGACAACGTTAACTGCCATTTATGTTATATGGAATTGATCGAACGCCAGCTGTCACAAGTGCTTGACAATTCCTTACAAATAGTAGTTAAAGTTGTTGCGATTGAATGGGAAGAAAAACTCCCAGTAGGCACACTGAACACAAATTGAACTTTATTTGGTTTTCATACGTAGTATGTTATGGTTTACGATGGTTTATAAAAAACTATTCTAGCTCGTCCTAGACTTCAATATGTTTTTCCTTTTACATAAATCTTTGAAGAAGTCCCTTTATTTTCAGACCGCAAAACTTAAGTTTGTTTGTGAAAGTTATGGCTGATTTCTAAAAAAGCTTTGGTAGTTAGAGATTTCGTTCAATTTTTCCTGTAAAGTTTAGATAAACTTCTTTGAACTCTAATTATTTCAGATTTTTTGCTTTGTGAAATTCGAAGAGTAGGGGGGCGGGGGAGAAAGGGGGAATTTTTCACCCTCAATTTCTCAAATCTAATTTCTGAAAAACTGTACTAGCGAAAAACTTTGGCTTATTATTTTTTGAAGTTATGTATCACCATAAGTCAAAATAAGGGACTAATAGAAAATAAAAATTGATTTAAGAATGTTCAAATGAAGCCCTTGTATGTGATACTTACCTCACTTGATCTGTTAAAACCATGTTTAAAATGTGACACCCCCATTTCTTGCTGATATCTGAATACTTCTATGTACTCTAATTACTTAAGATTTTTCGCATTAAAAACTTTGATATGAAGAAACAGTGATTTTTTGACACTTTTCACCATAAATCAAAAACGGAGGGACTAAGAGTTATTTGATCAAAAAGATAGCAAAGTTTGAATCCTGAGTGTAGTGAGGGATTTAAACTGAAAGGCACAAACAACAAAAACCTTGAGACAACAATCCAACAAAAAATTAAGTCCTTTAATATGATACTTTACTAATTTTATCTATTGACACCACTTTAAAATTGTGACCCCCCCCTATTTCTTGCTGATTTCTGAAAAACTGTCCTAGCTTCGCTGTAAACATAGGTATATTATTTTTGTAAAATTAACATATACTTCTTACAACTCTAATTATTATTACAGAGTTTTCGCTTGTGAAACTTCGGATATAGGGCGGAGCGGTGATGTTTTTTGTAATTTTTCACCATATAATAAGACTATTAACATCTATCAACTACTGATTTTAAAATGTGCAATGAAACCCTGTCATAATACGATACCCCACTCGATCTAATAATAACCCTTTACATTAATAACGTTTAAATTACGACACCCATCTCAGCAATCTTTCTATAAGTAATAGTAATATTTTTTAACTATCAAGCCGGTCCCGCATCCATATATTTGGGGAGACCTATAAGTGTAAGGGTACCATTTTTGTACGGAACCCTAGGAACAAGAAGTTTTATTCATCATTTTTGCTATTTACGGAACGAGACCAAAATTGTGAACGCTAATATTGCTATCACAGCACAGGGCATCTGCCGTGTGCGGTTTATCACTAACTCTGTGCTCACACTCTGCGGCCACCACGATATGATCACAGAACGCGATTTTCAAAAGCCACGCACACAACAAGCATAACTGTACAGTCATGAAGCCTCGCTCGTGTGCGTGGATTATAAGTATAAACGGCAGATTTCAGCAGGCCGAGTTGAAGATTTTTACTTATTCGATCGCGACAACGTTAATTAACTACCATTTTTATGGAATTGATCGAGCGCCAGCCGTCAAGCACTTGACAATTCCATACAAATCGTGGTTAACTTTGTCGCGATCGATTGGGAAGAAAATCTCTTACTAGGCAAACTGCCTACAGTAATTATTATTATTGGCTATGTCAGATTTCAAAATTAGACTTGGAGACGTGGGCAGTCTCAGGCTACGAGTTTAATATAGGAGTATAAAATGAAATGAAATATGATACCTGCTTATAATAAAACTGTAGCTGGACTGAATCCTGTACATTAAGTATTTTTTCACCTCATGCTCTAAAAAGATGTCATTATTGCTTAGCGTAGGCGGACTAAAGTTAGTACCTATTTAGCCTATAAGGATTAAAGTATATTTTTGGAACGAAGTTCCTTATGGGACGATGCGGAGGGGTACCCTAGCCGGCAAAAAACGTCCAAACGTACGTAACAAAAATTAGTAAGATTTTTTTACGAAGACAAAAGATCTTAACTATAAATATACTACATTCGAATTAAACTTTGCGGCGCTCGTACGTTAACGTTAAAAACGTTAGCACATTAATTGTAGGAAATTTTCTCTAGTTTAATTTATTACATAACTATTTTCATCGTAAAATGAGTCGGATAGGTGTTATTGTCAAAAACTTTTAAAACTTTAAAAAACTGTTTTTGGGCACCATTTTTCCAATATGGTGGCGCCAGCGGCAAAGATACGAGGTGGCAAAGTGAAAATTCGAAAAGAGCACATCGAAATCTATGAAATCACCAATTTTTAAAACTCCCGGAAAACTTTCCAGGTAAAACTACCAAATAATGACTGGACTAAAACTGAATGTGACTTAATTCGTTAATAATTATCAAGTAAAAAATAAAGATCTTACTCCTAATATGAAAATGTAACTATCGAATGGCAAAGAAATAATTAAAAAGTCGTTATTTATTTAATTTTTTCGCAATTGAAGTGAAAAGTAGAATGTTTACCACGGGACTAAAAACCATTCTACTCGATTCTATAGGAAACTTCGCTACGCTCGGTAAGCTAAGCATCTCGTATGAAATGGCTCATTTTAGTCCCTTGATGAACAATCTACTATTTGATCATGTTAATCGGAGAAAGCTCAATTTTTTATAATTTTTGTTTGTCAGTCTATCAGTCTGTTACGGTATCACTCTGAAACTACTTGATGCATTTGGATGCAACATGGCACGTTTAGTTATTCCGAAAAACAATAGTATTCCTTCGAGATAGGGGATGAAAGTTCTGTAACTTTGCAAATCTCAACCGATTTTGACTTTTTTTGGTCGCATGTGAAGATCGTAAATTATGTATTTCCTCAACGGATATCAGCAGTTAAATTGCGATTCAAGTTCAATTGAATTGCATTGTAATAACTCTATAAAAAGTAGTTAAACGTTTAACCATCATACTAATGTAGTAAATGCGAAAGTGAGTTTTTTTGTTGGTGTGTTGGTTTGTCCTTTAATCACGCCGCAACAGAGCAACAGATCGACGTGATATTGCATAGGATTAGTTGAGGACTTGGAGAGTGACATAGGTTATTTTTTATATCGAAAGGAGTTACCCGGAGTACCGAACCTATAAGGAAAGTAAGGTATAACAGGCTAGCCCACCAGTGCAAAGCCAGGATGTCACAACTAGTAGGTAACGATATTAACAAGACATATACGTGACATGCCACTGTATTTATTGCCGTGCTGGTAATTTTTATAACTACTTTATTCTATTATATAAATTGATGGGCCATGCAAGCAAACGAATTTGATCATGATTTTGTGTATTTCTTTATTTTACTTTGCTGGCACATGTCGAGATTTAAGAAACGAATATATTCCGATGGTGTAGGCCTGTAGACTATAAGTCTTAACATTTTCATCATCAGCTATGTCAGACATTTCATTAACGAATCGAGTCGGAGAGAGTATTAAGTACATTTTACTTTTAAAAGTTCAAGATTTATTATTATCTAGAGAGACTAATACAACGTATTCGCTGGTGTTTTCCTTTATACTTATACGTTATTTGCGTTAAAAATCTTGTGGCTGCACTAGTCCGTAGGATCGCAGCTTTCTCGCCCTCTTGTATTTTTGATACAGGAATGCGACTATATCCTAAAATACTGTTCGTTTGATTGAAATGCGCATGTTTTTCATGGTGCATGTAGTAGTTCAGCTGATAGCCTAGTGGTGGTTCGGCGTCCTTTTCGGGGGATCTGACATCCGATCCATGGCATGCACCTTGTTTAATTTGTGTTTTAAGAAATTAAGTATCGGGAGGGAAACCCGAGGGCTGGCGATGATGACGACTCACAGCATTGTTTATTTGATTTCCAGCAACAAGCGCAGTCGCCAGGTGGAGTGTATAAGTTCGGAGCGACAGCGGGAGGGTCCCCCCAACCCCAACGACAGTTCAACATCGGCACTGCTGGCGGCGCGGCCAACGCGATGAGCCGGCGGCCTATCAGACGAGCCGTGCGTCGGACCAATCAACGATGAATCCTGCATACGCCAATGACTTCACTACAGTTCTGATAAGTGAAGTAGTAAACTAAGTGACTTTGACTACAATAATTAAATATGACGTGTGTTAAACTAAATATTTACTCTAACTGGAACAATATTTACGCAGTATTGTGGATATACACATCCTTTCTCACAATAATAAATGTGAGATGATAGAAAATATTAAAACAATATATTAAGGTAAAGTAGAGTGGAAAGGGTTTAGCAAAATTTTAGATAAGTAGTTCTTATTTAATAAGAGGTCAAAACAGTGACTTGTATATTATTATATCTCCAAAAAATTAAGAAAAGTTATGAAATTTATGTAATGAACACATTATATTATCTTAAATTTGTAGTAATAGCTTGTTGGATCAATATATCTATGGCACCATATTACCACAAATTCCTATATTATTTAGGGTACTCTGAATTAAGGAGATATAGGTGATATACCTATATCATAAATTAACTAGTTGGTCTGAGATCCCGCTATACAACAACCTCCACTATATTAGGCAAAATTCTTTCCAAAAAACCGACTTCCAACGCCACTGTAAAGTACAAAATAATTTTGATTTCTACCCACTATGTTGAAGTCGGGCGGGTATCATAAGGTTATGCAAAGTTGACGCATCAGACTCTATTTTGTACTTTACAGTGGCGTTGGAAGTCGGTCTTTTGGAAATAATTTTTATTATAATGTTATTGTATGTATTTGACTTTTAAGACTACAAATCATACAAACTTTTAGCCACTAGATTTTATACAATTATTTCAAAATCTAGCTTTAAATAATTTATATAGATGTTTTTCGTTTATAATGTAAAAATATGGATCCACACCGCACAATTTTCTTTCTTATATTCTTACCGATAGACTTGTTGGTAGAGCTGCCAAACGTTTTGAGGCCGATACTGATTTTTCGAAGAGCTTGGTACTAAGTCGACGCTTATGCGCAATATATTATAATAATGAATTCCTAAAATCTATCTAACTCTATGAAATCTAACGCATTACTTAAGAACTCTCCCAGGGGAGGACGTTCCACAGCGACCACATTTTTGTTTATTTAATAATGTAAGATATTATAAATTAAATGTTTGGAATTTATGCTAGGAAAATAAGTTTGATTAAATTAAATTAATTAAATTGGTTAAATAATTCAAAGGCTGCATTTTCGGTGGATAATGAGACGGTGCCACCACATTTTCAACCGACTTCAAAAAAAGGAGGAGGTTCTCAATTCGACTGTATTTTTTTTTTAATGTTTGTTACCTCAGAACTTTTGACTGGGTGGACCGATTTGGACGATTCTTTTTTATTTGAAAGTGTGAAAGTGAAACTTCCCAAGTGGTCCCATATAAATTTTATCGAAATCGGTCGAGCGGTTTTTAAAATATGAACAATAAAATAAGAACTTTGTATTATGTATGACGCGTTATCAGTGTCGAGCGGGAATCGCCGCGGAGTGTCATTGTGGATCATGATATTGTAGACTAGCGAGCGTTTATCGCTCATGTAAATAGGGTGATTGACATTGGTGGGTCGTTGTATTCCGCTACCGATCACCGAAAACACAACTGCGTAACGCTGCGTATTTTATTCCGTTCCGCTCACCGCTACCACGGTAATATTATGTATACAGTATTCCAACTTCATAAAACCGACGAAGCGCGAGCTATGCCTACGCGTCTCGATCTCAGCACGCGCTTGGCATGCAGACAGTCGCGACTGTGCCGCAGTGACGAACGGACGGTGCTTTGTTTTTTTAACAATAACCGCGCGATTTTTTGACTAAAATAAGTTTAAGTACATATTATTTAATATGACGAGTAGGATACATAATAATACCGTGGCCTGGGTACTCCGAGAGATAAGAATATAAAATAATGTTTATATAAGTAGGTACCTACTAGTCCGCAATTTGTTTCTTTTACTGATAGGTAGTTATTTCGCTTTTTTCATCGAGTAAAAAACTTGGTTTAATAAATTAATAAGTGGATAGGGTGGAAAAAGTATTACAAATACCTACAATATAAAACGAAAAACAAAATCTGAACTCTAACGGCGTAAAATGCTTTAGAGTTATGTACTTATATTAGATTTTAGTGGTCTTTTGGTAGGTAAATAAAATAACGTTAAATCTCATTCACATCTTTGCTAACGGATTACAAATCTCAAGAAACTCAGCTAGGTAGATGAAATTAAAATAAGTACTGTAGGCGGGCAGCCCTATCGCGCGTGTACGTACCGCGCAGCTGTAGGTACTTAATTCAAGGGCACGGCCGAGTTACAATACTGTATAGATACCAATACTGTGCCGCTACCCACCGAAAATGCAGCCAAGGCCCACTTGCACAAGGACACTTCACATTATTAGTTACTCGTGTAATGGTAATTTTTTTCACTTAACTGGTTCTAATTATTAGTCAAATCAGCAACTTTTTTCAAACGTCAAAACGCGTGCTTAATATGGGATTTTGTATGAAATATTGAATTGTGACGTCATCAAAGTTCGACGCATTTTTTACTTCAATCGATATTTTAAAATGGTTATTCATCATAAAACCACACGAGTATATAGTACTCTATGATAAAACTAATATGGGACGTGTTTATTGCGACTTTTTGGAGATCGTCTATTTAATAACCCCTAAAAAAGAATTTATTTGACTAGTCGTCAAATACCCAATTGGCCTCATTATCAGTTTAGATTAAATATAATATTAAACTAGTTTGGTACCATTAAAAATCTTGTTACGTTTTACTGGCCCTATATTATGCAACAGTTTCATAAACAGCTATTATAAAGTCGGTCTTTTTGATTGAATTCATTATCTAGAGCCCCTACTGAAGGCCCGTATTCCAACTGGTTGGGCAGAAGTGTTAGACCATGGCCCCTGAACGGATTTTAAGACAAGAGCGTTGATAATATTTTGTGTATTATTGTTAATTAATTAGTTTAGTAATTGTTTACTAATTTAGTCCAACCACAATTCATCAAGTTAAATTTTAATATTGTCTCGATCTAACTAATAATGCTAATCATGCAATTTATTTTAAAACGTAAATAGCCTAGTATTAAGTAGCGTATATTTAAAAAAAAATCATATTATTTAATATCGGTTCCTGTGTGTTTGAACCGCTAAAATTAGTTTGTAAGGCGTCAAGTAATGAAGTGGTAGTGTTAAGAAATTTTAAGTACCTACTATTAACAAACGATAGACTACTCCTTTATTGTCTTACTAAATTGCGCGTAAGAAAAAAAATTAGTTATTGGTTTGTGTTACGTTTAATTATAAAAATAGGATCAGTGCGTAGACACATTTCTGGTATGATACGGATAATACCTATTTATGTAGCGGTACTAAGTAAATCGAAATGGTTATCTGAATGCATGTACGTACGAGACATTGTGTAAAAATAGGTAATAGGTAGTTTTTGAAATGTATTATCAGTTTACGAAACTTACAATAAACATGTAATGAAAGTTTGAGGAGCAAAACTAAAAACTTATTGCCTGCGACGCCGGCCTGTCTGAAATGTTAAAGTTAAAATAGAAAGAAAATTAAGATTAATCGCTATTTTAGATTTGTTCCTCAATAAAAACGGCCATTTGACTACTTAGTTTCATTTCGTCAAACTCCCAATAAATTACTTACGTAATTAAGTCCGCTTACAGCAACGCCGGGTTATCTTTTTAACCAAGAGTTAACCCAGCGTCTCTGCAAGCGGGCCTTAGAATTTGTTAGAGATGAGTATTTGTTGAAACTAGTCTGCTTTTTTCTTAGTTAGGTTTTATTTAAACTATAAGTACCTAAGGTTTTATTTAAACTACTAGATGATGCCCGCAACTTCGTCCGCGCTGATTAATGTCTTAGATTCCCGCGGGAACTATTGAATTTTCTGGTATAAAAAGAGGCGACGACCTAGGGTAACCGATTAGGGTTTAATATAACTGCCATGCCCCAGGTTAGCCCGCTACCATCTTAGACTGCATCATCACTTACCATCAGGTGACCTTGCAGTCAAGGAATATCTTGTTAGTGGATAAAAAAGAGGCCTACGTCCTTCCCCGGTATACAACTTATCCCTGTACCAAATTTGAAGAAAATCTGTTGAACAGATGGGCCGTGAGACAGCGGGCAGACACACAGGCACACTTTCGCATTTATAATATCATCAGTATGGATTATAAAAATGATAGCTGGTGTATCAATAATAATTATTGTCAATGTATGCTGATATCTATTAATGCAATAAAATTCAAAAAGAATTCATAGGATCAGGCAAAATAGCTCCAATAGTTCTTTTCTGTGTACTAAGAAATACATGCCGATGACCTTGACCTAGGATGCCACAAGTAATACTTTTTACGTTGTACCTCCCAACAGCAGGCCAAACTACTGCTCGTTGATATCCAGGGGGCTTATCGTAACTGCTGTTGAATCCCCATTTGTTTTGTTTGAAAGTCTTCTCTTTATCTATGTTATAATGGGCCGGCCCTGGATCTTTTGGTTTACGCAGACACATGGATAAATCGACTAACATGTTGCGACCTCTGTATGGAAGGCTTCGGTTTGTTTTGTTCATTACTCCAAAATGCGACTTATTGTATTTATCCAGAGTACTTTTCAGAGCGATAGGCCATGACGCAGCAGCGGCCCGCGATGTTGTATTAAAATGATTTTTTATTGTGCTACCATCGCGCTTACCGGTAAAGAGATCGTAAGGACCACGTAATGATACAACTTTTTTAGGTTTTAATTCAATACACTCTTTATCGACAATAGTGTACCTGTTTGGCGCTAACGACCACTTTGGTGAGGTATCCTTAAAACGACATGGTTCTTCTCTTTCAAATGTCGCTCTATTAGAGTGTGGTCCATACGGTGCTCTAAATGGAGTGTTTGAATAATAAGTTCCTGGGCCAGGCAACTTATTTTTAGAAGGTTTAAAGCGAGCAGTCCTTCCAAATCCTACATTTCTACAAGCAGCTTCATACATTGGTAATTCAGCTATTTCATGCCACGCTGGACCTAATACTGAATGAAACCACCTTCTCTGTTCCAGTACTTTTTGATTCCTGTATCCTAAATTCTTTGCCCATTCTTCTAACTCTGTTTTGTATCTCCACGGGTCTTTGTCACTTTTATTGTTCTTGTTGACTTCAAAAATTTCACGAATTGGCTTAGGGTGATAAAGACATGGGTCACAACCATCCGGTCTTATTGTGTAAAGACCGCTAGGGTCTAAACTTGGATGAACGGTTATTATTCCAAATCTCTTTTGACCAGAGCTAAAACCAGGGCAAGGGTTTTCGTTTATCACCATTTTAATTTTGTTATAGATTTGAAATACCTATCTTTAATACTTCTTTTCCTTTGTTAAATCTTTGTATAAGTAAATAGTCTTTGTTTAGAGAACTGGGGATGAAAAAAACGAAGCAAAATACAATTTTAACAAAACTAAAGGAAACATTTTCGAGTCGTTTTCGTGACTTGAAAATCACCTAGGCTTGGAATATCCTAAAAATATCCACTGGAAATATCCGATAAAATTGACGTTTGTCATTTGTCAAGGACGTTTTAGTTCTTTGTCTATTTAAAGCGTCTCTCATATTAATAAAGGAGCCTGTTTCACAATCGTTGGGTAAACCTTATTTAACTATTTTTGAAATTTTGACAGGAATCCTACATATACACATCTGTCAACAATCATTAGTTAGGTAAGGCTTACACGTACTTAGCGGTTGTGAAACAGGACATAGAGTCCGGCCAACTTATGACCCGGTGACAGCGTATGTAACACTAATATAATAAAAATAAAATAAAGGCATAAAAACTATTCCCAATTTTGGCCACCGGGCCAGATTAGTTTGCCGGATAGAGTTCAAATCAAATCAAATCAAATAATGTTTTATTCAATTTAGGTAGATATACTACACTATTATTGACGTCCACTTATTTATAAAATATAATGGTGATAATCAGTAACGTTATCTTAAAACTAAATCTACGAGGGTTCCAAACGCGCCCTGGTCTGAGAAGAGCCCCCAACAATCTCAGCCGTGTTCAATGCTGATTGTTTGAAAAAGATAATAGATGTTTTGGAATTAATACCAACTCTACTTGTGGCGAAACGTCCCATATATTATATTATGTACTTAGGTGGGGTCGATGGACGAGTCGTCAAGTATATATATCTGTGAGTAATTCTTTATGTACTTACATGAATCCCAAATATCTGGCTGCTCATAGAGTATTGTCAGCCTGATCGAATCCATCTATCTGCTTCGCCTTTGTCAATCTGTTAGTCCGGTCTCATATCTCCTAATTGACCCGTACTTTCTGTAATTTAAAGTAGAGCCGGGCAGACGTTGTTATGACAACGCCCGCCTGGCTAGCCCTATTCATACCCCCGTTGCCAGCGTTATGGCTTGCACTGAAGGTACTACGTTTACATGTCTATCGTGCCTATAGTGCCCTGATGACAACACACAGGAAGTCACCACCTTCCTAATCGGAAGGGAATACATTAGCAGCAGAGCGCAGAGTATGCAGCGTCCCATGTCCATCATATACAGGGCCGAACCCTCAGCTTATAGCTGTCGTTATGAGCACCGCACCACGCTCGCCTGGGAGCGCGCCTTACGCGTCTCAAGCCAACCGGCTTCCTACCCTATCTCAGCATAAGGCTGTCGTATGAGCACCGCACCACGCTCGCCCAGGAGCGCGCCTTACGCGTCTCAAGCCAACCGGCTTCCTACCCTATCCCAGCATAAGGCTGTCGTATGAGCACCGCACCACGCTCGCCCAGGAGCGCGCCTTACGCGTCTCAAGCCAACCGGCTTCCTACCCTATCCCAGCATAAGGCTGTCGTATGAGCACCGCACCACGCTCGCCCAGGAGCGCGCCTTACGCGTCTCAAGCCAACCGGCTTCCTACCCTATCTCAGCATAAGGCTGTCGTATGGGCGCTGCACCACGCTCGCTTGGCTTATTGACTTAAGTACTCAGTCTTTAATCTAGCTAATAGTGAAACGCGTGGCCACGTGTTCGCTAACCTATCACATACGATTTACGTTCATATCGAACTGCAACTATATCATCATAAGCAAGTTATCATTGGACACGTAATACAGTTTATCCACAAATAGTTAATAGCGGAAAGTAATTAATCGGCATAAATAACTAAAGTTAGCACTCACCAGCAAGACTTTCAGGTGTCCCGAAACAAGCTTCTCTCAACGGGCTTACAGTGCGTGATAAAATAGCGCACAGGAAAGTTGTATAGCATGTCAAACCCATAGACTAGGTATACTTGTCTTTGGTATGAATCTATATCTTTACGGCTCTAGACTCGAGTCATTTTAGCCAGTGAGTATTTGACAAGTATAAATAAAGTAATGTACTTAGTATTATATTGGTGGTTTATTCTACCTTCTATTCGCGATCAATCGTCGCGACACTACTAAACCAACTTAATACCAACTGTATTCGTGTACAAAATATCTCAACATGTTT
Source organism: Erebia epiphron (assembly GCA_963932025.1). NCBI lineage: Eukaryota > Metazoa > Arthropoda > Insecta > Lepidoptera > Nymphalidae > Erebia > Erebia epiphron. Next base: position 30,335,200 of record OZ009945.1, read on the forward strand.
GTTGAGATATTTTGTACACGAACCTACCTACCTATATGTTTATAGGTACCTACTTAATAATGAAGAACGATCTAGGTTCATACCTAGGTACATACCTACTTATAGTTTGCATCCGTTCTGCACTAAGTTTAACTAGTCTACTTCTAAGTAAGTAGGTATGCATAAAACCGACCGACCGAAAAACGGAAATTGACCGAGGATTCTAGAACTTTTAGCACTCGCTAGGTCTGGGTACAATATAGTTAGACGTTGAAGTGAATGGTCTAAGTCACGTGTAGTGGTTAATTTTTTCTGCGTAAGTAAGCAGATAAAATTCTCTATCTATGAAGAAGATACATATTAATAATTTGCAGTGTTGAGCACCGTGAACGCGATGGGCTTAATGATGGCACCTCGTTATAATATGCTATCTATAATAATGACTTAGGAAATATGCAAATTACATTAAATGTAAAATGCACATCCTATAAACGAATATTAAAAAATGCGACTGTGTCTTTTCGTCTGTAAGTTTTAGTATCCACGGCTATACCGCTAAAAGAAATTACGCCTAAGGAGGTGGTGAGTAGGTACTTTGTAAATTCCTGTCACACTGGGCAACCAGTCCGCAATCCTTGGTTACATATCATATGGGATCAAATTGTGTTTACACACGGAACTTAAATAAAATCCATGCTATTTAGGATGGGGGACCCCCTGCTTATCATTAATTTTCTTCCACTTTTTAGGCCATAATTTTCGTAGACAATTTAAGCTACTCAGCTACCCGAAGTGAGATTTTTAAGAATAGTGACGTATCTAAGTAAGTAGGACGCGCTTGTGCTTGAGCAGGTTCAAGCTGCTTTTAGTATGCTCCGCGGCCAAAGTCATGCTCGAGTATAGTTATTTAGGTAATGATCTATAATATCTACACTTGCCCTTCCTGTAGAGAAGAGAACCTAAATAGATTCCGAACTTTCCTAAGAACCTAAATTAAAGCCGAATAAAAGTTTGCATCCCTCTGCGGTTAGGTGGCGTTAAAGGCTATGCGGTGTTTTCCCTCAGCTTGGAAAATTGTAAGGAAGGGGAACTGACAGTACTCTGCATTAGTAAATACCGCGCCTTAGGCGTACATTGAAAATCGATGGGGGAGGAGGCCGGCCGCGCCTGCGTGTAGGGCGCCCAAACCGCGTGTTGCCGCCGGACCGCCGCCGTTGCCGCACGCCCCCGACCTGTAGGACGTCGCTGGACTTGTTGCGAAGGCCACCTGTTAACACATGGAGGCCCCGTGAACCAGAGGTAAGTTTGCCGCATTCCATTATTCTCGCAGCCGCTGCGACTTCCGCCATATTTGTTTTACGCAAAATAATAATGATCGTTCAGAAATAATTCGACCAGTTTGGCGCGGATTTTGATTGTTTTCATAACACATCAAAGAATAAAGAAAGCTTACTGTTTTGCCAATTCTGCTGAGTCGTGACCTATCATTGTATGAGCAAATAGTAGGTAATATAGGCCGTAGATACCTACGTGGAAAATCTCGATTAGGTAAGTAGGTAAGTACCTATTATGTATCTACGAAAACAAGCTAGAGTTCTAACGTAGGTAGATACAGCTTAGGTACCTACTACTTATCTAAAAAAAAAGACGTGTGGCACTCGGAGACTGCCGCGGTAAAGCTATTGCAATTTGCATAGCCTGTAGTCCTGGTAGTCAGGGGGCGGTGCGGGTAGGGCTAAGCTAAGCTTAACCCGCTTGTCCTCCTGATTTCCGGACGAGCCTGAGGAGGAGGAGCTCGGACGTGCGCGCTTAACCAATTCGAAGCCAGGCGTAGGTACAACTACGCGGGCTACGATGGCAGGCGTATCGTCGTCGCTGTCTTCGCTTGCTTCCGATTCTATCGGCGAGGTGGTGGCGGCGGTAGTAGTAGTGGTCGGAGGACGACTGACGAACTCGGCGGCAGGGAACGGGGTAATGGATTGGTCCATTATATTCCAGCGTACCACTGCGCGCGGAATCCCTGTTCGTCCTCTTCCCTGTTTCGGCGGCCTCTGGTCGAGCGGTTGCTTGTCGGCCATGGCGATGCGATTGAAGTACGTTTAAAATGTATTTAAAAACGATGAAACGATAAAACGATAAAAATAATGATTTAAAAACGGGTTAAAACGGTTAAAACTATTAACACATAATTTTTTTTTTGGTAAATCAATTTGAATTAAGTTAAAATTTAATAAAAATAAAAATAATAATAATCGAAAAATAAAATAAAAATAATAATAACCGAAAAAAAAAATCGGACTGGAGACAACCGGGGTCTTCTGGTATCGTGACCGCCCAATTCCCACCTGAGCTACGTTAACCTTGTAGATGGTGGCGAAATTTACCTTCGTATTGACAAATTATAATATTTTTTTCGTTACGGAATTTCTGGATTCGGTCTCCCCGCTCAAGGCCCGCGATAGAAGCTATGCAATAGCTTAAAAATAACTGCATATCGGAATGATTTACATAATGCAATTGTCGATTAGATTTAATTTAACAGTACCGTCAAATGCCCTAACTTTTCACGGATTTTCATACCTATCATTGGACTTTATCATAAATAAAAACATTGAAATTTGCACGATTTGCACGTTGTATGCACTTTTTTGACTAAGAAATTCAAGAATTCTATCATTTACATTTATTTTAGCCAATTTGCGTATTTTTTATGCAAATTTTGATATATTTTAGGAATCAGGCAATGTTATGTCTGTTATTCCTAACATTGCCCGATGTGTTCACACCTAAATAAATTATTTAATTTTAATCGGGCACAATCTAAAATCTACCTTAATACCTAAACATTACAAACCAATTTCCAATGATAAATTAAAGGCGTGTTTTAGTAGGTAAAATTATTAAGGCAATGTTTGGACACAATTTTGTACAACCTTCATACATTGGCAATGAATGGGTAGGTAGGGTTGTCTCGTTAGTATAGTGTATGAATAACACAAAATATTAAAAAAATATTTATTTATGCAAGTATTTATATTTTAAACTCGCATAGTTTAACAGTTAGTCATTGCGAGTAGTATTTATTAGGATAATAACAAATCAGACTGAAAAAAAAAATTGTATGTAGGTAACAATTAAGATTATCTTATAACATTATCATAGTAACTTTTTATTAATCCTATCTTAACTTCCATTTAGCAAAAAATACATCACAACAATCAAGGTAAGATTGCAGCAATATAATGAATGATTTTATCGCTCAATAATAATTGTACATACCTACCCATTCAAAATAGAATAAATCAAAGGGTCACATAATGCAGTCGATGAAAGTTAATCCGGAAATCTATAAAAATAGGTTATTCTACAAACAAAACATATTTCAGAAACAAAAAATCGTTACAATTTATCAATACAATCTTCTGCACTGCTTGTTCATCTTGCTCGTCCTTCAAACAAAAAGAAATCTAGACTAAGTAGATAATAGTTAATTTTTATTTGCTTATTTTATTTTTGGTTTGCTTTTTCAATCGAAAACATAAAGCAATATAATATTATTTTAATTGATACCCTGGGTGACATAGGGTGTCAACCCTAGCCTAAGCAATGTTTGTACACTTATTCAGAAAAAGTTGCTAAACTTTTTCTAATCGAACATTTCTCAGTAAATAGGTATACGTGTAATTCTATCGTTATTATTACAAATGATCAAACTATCAACGTTTTATAGAATGAGTATAAAACAAGTTGTGAATATACATATTTTAGTGACCTAAGGGAAAAGTTTTTTCGTAACTCAGAATAGCCGCCTTGACGCAGTTTCGTTTGACACACATCAGTTGAAAATTATGCATCATATGCAATTATCCAACATAACTTCACTAATTTTGTGTTGCCAGATAATAATTCTAAAAACTGACAAAGTTTCCATAGTTAGACTAGTAAATTGAAAAAGATATTACCTTTTCTTTATTTTAGGCAAACATAGGACACCAGGCAAGATTAGGGCATTTGACGGTAGTGCAAGTTTCTTAGAGCCTACATACTTACTTTAACTTTACTCTCGTACATGTCTAGCGCATGTACATAGTACATACTTAGAGGTAAATCTGTCTCGTTTGAACTCGTCATGTTTTAAAAGAACGCTCTATGAATCTCAGCCGTAGCGACAATAATGTATTGTACGGAAGCTGCAGGTATGGTAGCGCATTCCTACGCATTTCAGTTAGCGGCTACTTGTTTATATTTTGCGTAATCTAAGAAAAAAATTACCTTAAACTGGATTCATACCATCAGTACCTATGGGTATGTGATAGGCTCAAAGACCGAAAATGCTAATTGAGCGAAAAAACAGCTTATAACGCGTTGTGTTCACTGTAAAATATCGACATCGCAAAATTCGTGTTACGGCTCTTATAAAAACGCTCATGACGCGTTGTTGCAAACTCAGAAAGACTCACATAGCGAAATTCGTATCGTGACTATCATACGATTCAACCATAACGCGTTAATGAAGAAAAACCATGACGCGTTTGGAAATAATATATCAAACATATCATCAGCTGTTCTGCCAATTTCTAAGATGTCATATCGTTTAAAAGGGTTTAAGACGACGATCAGGTAACGTATAATGACGACGTATAATGTCTACATCTGGTAGTTTTTTTTAGAAAAGTACAGTAAAGTTTAGTTTTTGAAGTGAAAACTTCTTTAACCGCGTTGAGCATTTTTTGAAGGGGGGTAAGACATGTCTGTGGGTAAGACCACAGATTTAGGTAAGACCGACATGCTCGCAAACAGTGACATGCTCGCGAACACCGACATTCTCGCGTTGTTACGAAGATAAAATATCGTAAATATAAAAATTCCCAGATTTCGCAGGCCCCGCAGGAATCGGAGCATTGAAAATGAATACAAAAATTTACGAAAAAAAACTGAAATAAAAATGTCTTCTTCAAATTTTTTCAAAAATTTAGCAACAAATTTTCAAAATTCCAACTCGACTGCACTTCTCGCCTGCATCCGCATCTTTTGACATCATGGAGGCTACATCACTGTTTGTATACGAAAATACCCGTTTTTCTACAATTCCAAATCTAAAGGGACCATAAGTCACAATTATTAACCGATTTTCAAAAAAAAAATCCATTTTGTAGCTAAACTAATACCCTAGGACCGTTTTTTTATTTTTTTCTTAGGTCGGTTTTTCCGAAATATTTACAATTTAATAAACAAACACCCGCCAAAAAACTCGTCATTTTTTACATTTTTCAAAATTCCAAAAGAAGTAACCAGCCGATTTTCAAAATTCATACGCTCACGTGTCTCAATAAATTCCTCAACTCTTGGTACTATTCCCATCTCAATCCTCCCAAAAACTTCGGAGCTATGGTCAAAAATACGTCTCAGGCGATTTGCATCTGATAACCATTTTCAATGGTAATATACTACGTTCGTAATTAAACTTTAATGCTTTATTGTTAAGGTTTATATTTCAATAACTTATTTTTATTTTAAAAAATATTTAAATATTCGTTTTCACTTCTATCGGCAGTCCCTATAAGTGCATTTTTTTTTATATATATAGGCTAGCGCTTGGCTGCAATCAGACTTGCTTGCAAGTGGTGATGCAGCCTGAGGTGGAGCGCGCTTGCCTAGAATATGCCTATTCACTCTTGATTTGAAGGTAGGTACCTATATTCTTAGCCTAGCATTCCATATCCTAGCGGTTCGAATTAGAAACGAGGAAGCAAATCGCTTCGTAGTTCGTATGAGCCCGCGGAATTTCGACTGCGTAAGGGACAAGTGTGCAGAGTGCAGACCTTGTCGATGCCTTGCAGTTTACTAAAATTTGAAGTAAAGTTTCGTTATTTTATGCACACACTATAAAACTGCGTGCTAGTTGCGAACAACTCATTTTATTCGTACTAACTCCAAGCACTGTCACAAGATATTATAATCGGCTGAGATCGCAGTGAAGGGCTAACTTGTAGTGGAATAAAAAAAAAACTTGTGTAGTTGCAGTCCAACCGACTGATCCTAAGCCGAGGTCTGAGCCTCACATGAAGCACCCTTAGGAAAACGTTTCTCCCCGATGTATTCGAGCCCTTGGGCTCTGCAGATCCAACTTCTCGACGTTAGGTACCTAAGCTTTCGACCACCCACCCGGTGACGCTGAAGCGGCTAGTAGAGCTTATGCAGCATACTCAATCAGAAAATAAAACCTGAACTGACTTCAAAAAAAGCATTAAATAAATTTTAAATAATTACTCTCATCGACAACAATAGACGGGCCGTGTCAAACAAAGAATGTGGACCTAAATTTACTAACGCTGTCTCGCTTTTCAGACTAGAGTCTGAAAAGCGAGACAGCGCTATGGCGGGGACAAGGACAGGGCTATACAGGTGTGAAACGTGTTCTGCAGGTCGGAAGCCAAATTTTTTTATATGAAAGGGCCTATCTAGTCCCTACTTATATATCGATGTTACTAGATAATTATATTTACGAAAAATACAACTTAAATAAATTATTTATTTTATTTATGCAGAATTATAATAATATATAATAGCTCATATAATATATTATTATAATTCTGCATAAATAAAAAATACAACTGTATTTAAAATTCGTATTTATAAATACGAGGGCGTTTAATGTTTTCTTGGTATCGGTAAGAGCAAATTAATTACCTCATTATACTCTATTCACGGAGTGAACCAAGCAAAGCGCTTTCTCTGTCCCACATTTGCATACAAATTGATAAAAAGACAGAAAACTGTCTAGCTCCGCCCAGGAGCGCTTGCGACCCGTTTGAAATCATAGGGCGCGTTCATATTGTTAATGCTTTAGTAAGGAATTTGTATACCTATTATTGATAAGTAATTTGAAACAGAATTGTTTTATAAATGAAATAAGAGCTACCATGTGATTTGGTCTTTATTTGTAATAAAATAAAATCAACATTAAAGCAATATAAATTAAAAAATAATATAAATTATTCATTCGCTTTCACTTTCCAACGTATCACTGTCATTTCCTACATTAATAATAAATCTTTCACTTAACCCTTCAAAGTTATGATCCATTTCGTTCAGTGGCGTTCACAGGCTTTGAAGCTAGGGTAGGCATTAGTTAGTTAGAATACCTATTTACTGAATGTCATGATGAAAAATGTGCATTGTTTGTATTTTCGTTTGGGTAAGCAGTGCTTTTATGCCTCTATGAAATGCACGCCACTGATTTCGTTCATTTTTGGTTCTATTACTTTTTCTACGTGCTGCACAAATTTTTTCCATTTTTCAGTTGTAATTTTTTGAACAGCTGAATAAAATATTTTTTTTTAGATCAACCATTTTAGTAATATAATAAGTCTATGACCATTTTTGATTTTTAATAAATAATAAATATAATATTTCATGTAATTGTCATCATTAGTATTCAAGTTATCAATACGAGAAGACAACTACAATGACAGACGCCACAAATTTGACGACCGCGCGCAGTGATTAAATTCCTTACAAAACAAGGAAATAGTCTAGGCAAGGGGGCGGTTTGTTGCATGGAGACCCCCGCATTCAATCCTCAGTCGTTGAAGTCGTTGAAACTTGGCAGAGTTGTAGTATGGTATGGTATGAACCAATACTTATACAAAAATATCCAATAAAAATTCCATCCGAAGTTAGGTATTTGTACCTAAAACTTAATATTTATAAATGAATATTGTATCGATTTCTTTGTGAAATAATAGTACGTAGTAATATTTACACTCAAAACCGAAATATCAAATGAAATAATCATGCAGATCATCGATATTTAAACCGATTTTCTATCAAACCTAAACTGCGTTTACGCGATAATGTACCTTCCTGCTTTAACATATAGGTATAGCATAAAAACCCTTACTTCCTGTATGACTTTTTAATGGATATTTATAATATACGTTTAACTCATGATACTTTATCATACTGTAAAGTTTCGTCGCCTGAGGAATTATTGTTGGGGTCGGTTAGCTTTATTGCCTAGACTAAAAGACACAAAAAGTTATTCATGAAGAAATGGTGGCTGCTTATCAAGATTCTGCTCCTTCATTATCTACTATTCAGAAGTAGTCTAGTGAATTTAAACGGGGTAGAGAGAGTATTGAAAACGACCCCCGTACCGGAGGGCCGGTTAGTGCCACTTCTGAAGAAAACGTCAAAATTGTCGAGAAACTTGTACTAGAAGATGCCCGTGCAAGAGTGAAAACATTAACAGAAAAGACTAAGCTATCCGTGGGTACCATTCACACTATCCTTCATGAACACCTGAATCTTTCAAAAGTCAGTGCAAGATGGGTGCCGCGAATGCTCACGCCGCTTCAGAAACAAGTTCGATTTGAGTTTTTGGAGCTCTGTAGTGAAAATCCGAGCAGAATTTTTGAACTATGATCTTGAGAGTAAGCAAGAGTCCATGCAGTGGCATAAAAAAGAACAGACCCACCGAAGAAGTTTAAAGTCTGCCCATCAGCCGGAAAACTCATTGCCCACAGTGTTTTGGGATTTTAAGATAATTTTATTTATCGAATACACTAAAAAGGGTCAAAGTATTACTGCCGCAGCTTAAACAAACAGCCTACGCAATTTGAAGGACGCTATAAAAGAAAAAAGAAGTGGAAAATTGACCGCTGGTGTCTTGCTTCTTCACGACAACGCGCCGGTTCACACAGGGCGCGTTGCCAAGGCTGCTGTGAGGGATTGTGGATTTGAAGAAATCACTCACCCACCCTACAGCCCTGACCTGGCACCCAGTGATTACTTTTTGTTCCCAAACCTGAAGAAAGATCTTCGGGGTAAGCATTTTTCCGACGATGAAGAGTTGAAGGAGGCAATTAATGAACATTTTTCAGGCAAAGAGGAAAAATACTTTTAGAGGGCATCGAAAAGTTATTTACCCGATCAAATAAGTGTATTGAACTATGGGAGACTAGGTATATTGAAATATAAATTTTATTTAGAACTAGAGGACGCCCGCGACTTCGTTCGCGTGCCTTAAGTTTTTTAATTCCCACAGGCACGCCTTAATTTTCCGGGCTAAATAGCCTGTGTCACTCAATTTTCAGGGCTAAAAAGCCTGGGGATAGAAATTTCAAAAACTGTAAAATCCGTATCTCATCATTAGCGGAAGCCCAAATACCAAGTTTCATGGCTATAGCAGCTTGAAAAATGACGGACTTTAATACAAACTTTCTACCCTTATGTAAGCCCATTGAGGGTAAAATTTTAAAAAATTTGACACCCATTCTTCTGTGTTTTTACCAAAAGCAAAAATACCAAGTTTCGACTACCCTATTTCAACCCTTTGGGGGTAGAATTTTTAAAAATGGCGAAACACGTATTTCTTTATTTTAAACCAGAAGCCCAAATACCAACTTTCATGGCTATAACTTGAAAAATGAAGGACTTTCATACAAATTTTCAACCCCTATTTATTTACGAAAATTGTATCCCTTTAGCGGTAACATTTTGGAAAACTGTGACACACCTATTTCTTTATTTTTAACCCGCAGTTCATATATACCAAGTTTCGTGGCTGTAACTTGAGAAATGAAGGACTTTCATACAAACTTTCAACCCCTATTTACCCCATTGGGGGTAGAATTTTGAAAAACTGTGACAAGCTTACTTCAATTTTGGCTTTTTACGTAAGCCAAAATACCAAGTTTCGTTGATATAACTTGAAAAATATCTTGAGAAATGAAGGCTTCTCATACCAACTTTCATCCCCTATTTCACCCCTTTGGGGTCGAATTTTCAAAAACTGTGAAACACGTCTTTCTTAATTTTCAACCCGCAGCTCATATACAAAGTTTCATGGCTATAACTTGAAAAACGACGGACTTTCATACAAATTTCAACCCCTATTTTACCCCTTTGGGGGTGGAATTTTGAAAAACCCTTTCTTAGTGGATACCTAGTCTTCATAAAGAACACACTCTCCAAATTTCATGTCTCTAGGACCAGCGGTTTAGGCTGTGCGTTGATATATAAGTCAGTCAGTCAGTCAGGACTTTGAATTTTATATATATAGATTTTCTGCCCATTATTTCATACCTATACCGATTACCTAGAATACATTGCCCTCGTATCCAATGATAAGGGTTTACTTTAAATGCTAAGAAAAGAATTCTAAGATAGCCCGCTTCTAAATTAACCCTCGTCGACGCAATTAACAGCAGGTGAGGTCAAATTAGTGTCTAACTTGTTACCTATTCAGTTAAATAACAGATTATCCGCCTTCGATAAACTAATAAAAATATACAAAATAGACAGATTGAAATATTTTACTTCGGGAAGTCGGTATACATGATACGCAATATTAAATTCCTGCTCTTAGTGCAATCTAGTTATTACGTAATGCGTACCTCCCTACAAGCCAGAGCAAAACTCAATAAAATAAACAAATGCGAGTCGGACTCGCGCACCGAGGATTCCGTTGGTAGGATTTGGAGATAATGAAGATGGCGCGCAAATTTACAATTCAATAATAATTAAAAAAACAATGTTAGGTCATAGATTTAAGTTTCGTCTCGCTCCGCTAGACCAATCCTAAATCTATGTGTTAGGTATAATTTACCGCTGATATAATAAAATAACTATCCTAGCTAGAGCTTTCGTTTATTTTCCTAAAAATTTACATAAATATGTAAAAAATTCAATTGTTTGAAAAGTTTTATGGCTAGATAAGCCATAAAACTATATATGTAAAATTCAAAGTCCTGACTGACTGAGTGACTGACTGACTTATATATCAAAGCACAGCCTAAACCGCTGGACCTAGAGACATGAAATTTGGAGAGTGTATTTTTTGTGAAAACTAGATATCCACTAAGAAAGGGTTTTTCGAAATTCTACCCCCCAAAGGGGTAAAATAGGGGTTGAAAGTTTATTTGAAAGTCCGTCATTTGTCAAGTTATAGCCATGAAATGCCAGCTTAGTATATGAGCTGCGGGTTAAAAATGAAGAAGTACGTATTTCACAGTTTTTGGAAATTCGACCCCCAAAGGGGTGAAATAAGGGATGACAACTGGTATGAAAGGCCTTCTTTTCTCAAGATATTTTTAAAGTTATATCAACAAAACTTGGTATTTTGGTTAACGGTAAAAAATAAATAAATACGTGTGTAACAGTTTTTCTAAATTTTACCCGTAAAGGGGTAAAATAGGGGTTGATTTTTGAATTGTAAAGGGGTAAAATAGGAGTTGAAAAGGGTTTAAAATTGCAACCCCACCATTTCAGCCCCTCTTGCAAATAACAACATTTTATGAATTCGTTCATTTGCAGTAACGTTGGGCCAGCATTATTTAGAGAACTATTCCAACAAGTCTGTAGCATTCGTTTTACTGAAATATACAAAGAGTGACGGACGGACATTCGCACCATAAGGGTTGCTGTCCTACCATTTTTGCACGCAACCCTAAAAATATTTAATACAGTTCCGGCATTCCTCGCAAAAAGCTCGAATCGTGCAATTAAATCTGCGAACACAATTCGTGAACAACCTGTAATTATAAACTTATCCGATATCCACTGTTATTAAAATCGGAAAACTGAGAACAGTTTTATTTGCATCCAACAAAATTTGTTTGAACGTACTTAAGGGGTAAAAAAGTTTATTGAACCGTATATTTTTAAGGACTTTTGCTTTTGCTTTTGTGGACTACGAGAAAGCCATCGACTCTATCGAAACTTGGGCTGTTCTGGAGTCACTGCAGAGGTGCCAGGTCGATTGGCGTTATATCGAGGTGCTACGATGTATTTACGATACTGCGTCAATGACCGTTCAAGTACAGTCCCAGCAAACAAAACCTATCAACTTGAGAAGGGGGGTTAGACAGGGGGATGTAATATCCCCAAAACTGTTTAATAGTGTTCTAGAGGACCTCTTCAAAACGCTGGACTGAAAAGGACGAGGTCTTAATATAAATGGCGAGTACATCTCACACCTACGTTTCGCCGACGACGTGGTTATCTTGGCGGAGACTCCAGAAGATCTGGAGCAGATGCTGAGTAGCCTAAGTCGCTCTTCTAGACGAGTCGGTCTCGGGATAAACATGGACAAAACCAAGGTTATGTTCAACCAACATGTTGTCCCGTTACCCATAAACGTCGAGAATGTTGGTATCGAAATTGTTTCTGAATACAACTACCTTGGCCAGATCATTCAACTGGAAACATTCAAGTAGAAACAATTTCGACGAAGAAGCCAACAGAAGAATACGGCTGGGCTGGGCAGCGTTTGGAAAATTAAGTCAGGTCTTCTCATCGTCAATACCTCAATGCCTGAAGACGAAAGTCTATAATCAGTATGTCCTTCCCGTCCTCACTTATGGCGCTGAAACGTGGACACTAACAAAAGGCTTGATCCACAAATTTAAAGTCGCTCAGGGAGCTATGGAGAGGGCTATGTTAGGAGTTTCTCTTAAGGACAAGATCCGAAATGAAGAGATCCGTAAGAGAACCAGGGTCACTGACATAGCCCAAGCCATTAGCAAGCTGAAGTGGCAGTGGGCAGGCCATGCCTGTCGAAGGAGCGATGGCCGCTGGAGCCGGAAAGTTTTGGAGTGGAGACCACGTACAAGTAAGCGTAGTGTGGGGCGCCCTCCAGCACGATGGACCGACGACATTAAGAGGGTGGCGGGAAGTGGCTGGATGAGGAAGGCTGAGGACCGGGTGTGGTGGCGTTCCCTGGGAAAGGCCTATGTTTAGCAGTGGACGTCCGCAGGCTGAGATGATGATGATGATGATATTTTTAAGGAGTTTAAAAATATATCAGGTACGATTTGATTAGTTTTCTTTTGTGTTAATACCTACCTACCTGTACCTACTATATGGTACTTTGCCGTCGAATTTGAACTGGTCCATCAATATTAAACTACCTACTCGTACCGGCTTCAAAAAAGTATCCATCGATCTTCAGTCATATTTGCCCAGAACGGGTGACACTCCGATCGGACGATAGGCTTTGGGATTGGTGTATCCCCCTTTGCTGGTTGCTGGAGAACTATCAGAGTGGCCTCTTTCTACAGGGTCGGAAAGTGACCCAGTTCTAGGTACTTGTTGGCTAGAGTGAGGAACACGTTGGGGTTTAAAAATATGGCGCGCTGACAGATGTCAGCGGTGAGACCATCCGACCCGGGGGCCTTCTCGGGGTTGAAGCTCGAGGCGGCATCGCTCAATTCCACAGCGGTAAACTGTGGATCCAAATATTCATTTGGAGTTCACTTGTTCAGCTGCTCGCCTTGTACGTTGGTGGTCCGCGTTGTCTTCCTCCCCAAGATTCCCCGGATAGAAGATGCAAGCAATGTCCCTAAAGTGACAAAGAAAGAAGTCCATGTAAAGACGATACTTACATATAAATGCAAACGCAATAGCCAAATAGATCTTAAATCAAGAAAATTAGAAATTAAAATAGAAACTAAATAAAATTACCTAAATATTACAAATAACATAAAAAAGGCACGCAAAAAACGGCAACAAAAGACCCTTTTTATGAAAGGGATACATCTGTTATAATTAAAAAAAAAAAACGGTAGCGGGCTAGCCTGTTAGGCTGCATTTATATTCCATACGCCTAAATGGATTCTACACGGAATACTGGAATGCTAAATGGCAGTACGTCTCTGCCGCTAGAGTGGTAACTAGCCATGGCCAAAGCATCCCACCAGAAAAAAATCTGCAATTATTAAATGGAGAAGTTTACCATTTTTTTTTTAATTTATTATGAAAATTAAGACAAAATAAAACAAAAATATGAAAGAATAATTAAAATATCTCAACAAATGAAAAGTTACATGGAACTTTAAAGTTGCGCTTGCAAGACGGGAGACGTGACGTCATAATTCCCTATCAACCGACTTTATAAAGCCGAATAAAATAAATAAATGGACTAAACGTGACTTGATTGAATTAAAAGCACTTAATTTGTGTGTGAAGATAATTTTGAAGTATTAAATCTCAGACAAAGGCGTAATCTCCATGTCCTCTCTGTTCTTTATGCTACCCTTTACCACCCATGGTCGCCCCCTTACCTAAAGGAACGATTCAGGTTCCTTAGCTCCTTCCCAATCCAGCATACCTTGCTATCTGCCAGTGACAATAGACTTAAAATCGCCAAACGTAACGCCGAGGGATACGCAGACTCGTTCACCATAAAAGCAGTCTTATTGTGGAACGCACTCCCAGCTGATATCAGACGAGCAAAATCTCTAGGGGCCTTTAAAAGTCGTGTCAAAAAGCACTATCTGTCGCTGTAAACCTATTATTATTTGTGTTTAGGTATTTTAAATTATTAATATGTAATGTAATATTTATGTATATACTTAATATGTATTATATTTAGATATATATTTATTATATGTATAATTTTTATCTGTTTATAGTATGTACCAATAAGAATGTACGTTTATGTAATTGTTTTTATTTTATTTTATTCAAAGCAATTTCCCGTCTCACAGCAAGTACGGTCCATTCATGTAGGTTGCCTGGCAGAGATCACTTTAGTGATAAGGTCGCCTTTTGTTTGTAAGTTTATATAATGTTCTGTGTATATAATATGTCCTTTTTTTATGCAATAAAGAATTTAATAATAATCATAATAATAATAATAACCCGCAGGGCAGCTTGTGGTGAGCTGTTGGGCAGTAGCGACCCCACGGACCTGATCGCTCCCGGGAGAAGTCTTGTTCCTCATCTCTGGCTTGCCTTTATTGGCCGGCTGGAGTGAACACTGACGAGGAACAGAACTCCCACCTCTTGCTTGCCTTCATTGGCCGGCTTGAGTGGAGATTCGCAAGAGCATCTGCAAAGGCGCTCGGAGGAAGGAAGTATTCCAGTAAGATGCTTGTAGGGATCTTGAATGGACTACCAGGATTGTCCTGAGAGCCGTGGAATACCTCTCCACTCCTCAAGCACCTCAGGTTATGTTGCCCCCTTGCCGCTACGTCACTATGTGCTAATGGCCGTTTCCGGGGGCCCATTTACTGAGTGTGCGAGTCACCCCCTGCCATTTTATCCGTGTAAAATATAATTGGTCAGGCAGGGGCCATAGTACTTCCATAGACCCAGATTACCAATCCATTTTAGCAACCCAAACCTGTAGACCCATACATATCATTTGCTTCCATGTTCTGCAATAGTCCTGCACTAACCGGGGATTGCCCTTGGATGCACTCGCATAGTGCGTATTAGGGATATTCGTCGGTTGGTGTCACATTTCCTTTAGAGTAAAGTTGTCTAACGGGCCTCTGCGAGTTGGTTTCGGCCCCTCGTACGCCTTCCAAAGGTCCGGGACCCCATGGTCCCGAGATGGAAGAGACAGAAATAATAATAATAAATCTCGATTAAAACTCACTCACAAAATTTCTCACTCGAGTAAGATACAACAATCGGTTTACATTAAATAATTAAACTTATAAATCGTCATTTCTCAGTCATTTATTGATAGATTTAAAAAAAACGCTGATTTATTAGTTTTAATCTATATTTTACTTCCGTTGTGTTAAATTATGATATTCACAACATCATGAAACTTCTCCATTCCCAAAATGACCTCGCCGGGAATCGAACCCGGGACCTCCCACTATAAGACCACGTTCCTCACAACTGCGCCAGGGAGGTCAAGCAGTGACAAAGATTTTTAATCACGGGTTTTTTAGTTACCTCGGAGTTTTAAAACCTATATCCAAGCATACCTACTTTAAGCAACATTCCCCGCTAAAGCTATCAATTAGCGCGTTTCCGCCGACATTTTCGACCATTATTATTATCGTGGTAGCCATTTTGTATTCTCAAAATTTATAATGATAGTTACTTACACTTAAACCTTCTCAAAAAATCCGTTTATTTGCTAGTGGTATCCAGTACTATCGTATGGAAATCTATTCAGCCTCCGCAACGTGCTACGAGGCTACGACGTAGACCCGTGTTCACCGTAGAACTTCTAATTATTATTATACAAATCAGACAGATTATCGAACACGACAGTGCTGCCGACAGGTTTATTCTTAGTACTTACTAAAAAACTAGAAATTATTTCATATAATTTGTAGTTTTTTAGTTCAAGCTATGAATAGGTACATACTATACGATTATAATATTATAAACTTTAACGTACTCATACTTCAACTATAAGTAACTTGAAACATTATAAAACTATAACTGAACGATTAATGTTCATTAAATATATCTAGCGAATTTAAATTGGAGGGCACTTTATTATCAACTAAATGATGCCCGCGACTTCGTCCGCTTTGTTTAAGTTTTTAGAATTTCGTAGTCGATAAAGAAGTTCCTGGCGATCCTAAAAGGGTTCCTTAAAGGAACCCTTTTAGGATCGCCATGTCCGTAATGTGTACTATTAAAAATAAAATTGTAATGGCTGCTTCTAGTTTTAGTAAAATTAGCAATTCATTTGTTTGCAACTGTGACTCCCAGAAACTCCCAGAAGACATATTATTGCAGATTGTCTCTCAACAATTAAAGTTTTCGTAAAACGGCAACTTATTGAAAAATCCTAGTAGATACAGTGTAAAAATTATCTAAATGACAAGAAAGCTTGGAATTAATTGAACAATCATTAATTTAACCATCTAAACTAATTAGAATTATTCACAGCGGTTAGAGGTAAAGGCTCTGTTAATTCTAATTGAATGAATGAATGAATAAATTCTTTATTTGTCCACATTACTTAACATACAAGTAGATACTTATAGTAAGATTTCTATTTGCCACGATAATTTAATGTGGGGACTGGTGCTTGAGCAAATGCCTGTGGTTCAAGTCACCAGGCCCTATATCCCCGTAATCTTATATACTCGTATATATAAAATCGTTATCTAATCAACGCACAGCCTAAACCACTGGGGTTAAAAACTTGAAATTTTGACAGTAGGTTCTTTTTGTGACGTAGGCGCTCACTAAGAAAGGATTTTTCAAAATTCCACCCCTAAGGGAGTGAAATAGGGGGTGAAAGTTTGTATGAAAGTCCGTCATTTCTCAAGTTATATCCATGAAAATTGGTATACGAACTACCGGTTGAAAATAAAGGAATACGTGTTTCACAATTTTCGAAAATTCTACCACCGAAGGGGTGAAACAGGGGATGAAAGTTTGCATGAAAGTCCTTCATTTCTCTAGATGTTCTCAAGTTGTATCAACGAAACTTGGTATTTTGGCTTTCGTTAAAAATAAAGAATTACGTGTGTCACAGTTTTTCAGTAAAATAGGGGTTGAAAATTTGTATGAAAGCTATAGCCATGAAACTTGATATGAGCTGCGAGTTGAAAAAATAAAAAGGGATTGTCAACATTTTATCCCGGAAAATTAAGGAATACCTGTGGGAATTACAAAAACTTATACCACGCGAACGAAGTCGCGAGCATCCGCTAGTACTGACATAAAATTATACTTTTTCGAAAAAAATATTTAAAGTAACGGTTAACAAAAATTATTTTAACTCAGATCCCTTTTTTATAGTAACATATATCATTTAGTTTTATTTATCTAATAGACTAATGTAACATACATTTTGTTTCTTTTTATTGAATAAAATACATAATATATTAGATCCTAGGTGTTTTTTTTTAAATCTATATAAGTTGATATAAATACTACATACATACATGTGCTTAATACTAATGTATTCAGTGTTTGATTTCTATGTTTTTAGTTCATTTTACAATTTTTATCAGGTTCTCCGTTTCTTCGTAGTTTAGCTTTGATAGCCAATAGCCAAATTAATCTGTTCTGAGAAGAGCCCACAGTACATGATTTTTTTTTAAATCGACATGCATTTTTTTAAAGTTTGGAACCCTCGTGATACCGTTATTCATTATCACCATCACGTTTTATATTTTGATGACGTTCAAAAAATGTATAGTACCTACCAAAGAATAAAGATATTGATTGATTGATAAAAAAAAAAAAACCACGCGCACTCCCTCAGCAACTCACTACAGAGTACAGGTACAGAATAGGTACAATACAGATTGCGTTTCCGTATTGCCTACGCTGACGCCAAGCTCCGGGCGCGTGCCTGTAGGCTGTATAATTTGTATTTTGTTAGACTGCACCTCATCGCCGGGGTTATCGGACGTCCCGTGACGCTCCTGCTACAGGTGTATGGTATCGGCTTGCGGTCAGCATCACCGGCCGCACTTTCGCGACCTGTTGAGGCCAGTTGAGGCAAACTTAATTATTCATCGGCTTGAGCTCCCGTGAGCCTTCCACGGAAATTGTTTTTCGCTTTGAAGAATATCAAAGAATCAGTTTCAGTTATAAATAATTACATTAAGCTTCAATAAAATTTATAATGTAACGTAGGCTATAAAGTGTCAAAACTAAATGTAGCCAGTGTGTTAACTTAGAGTAATAAATTGAAAAACTTTGTTCCAAATATGGAACCTTAACTTTTTAGATAAAAATAATATGTTTCAATTAAAAAAGTGTAAAAAGTAGTAGATTTTTAGAGCATTTAATTAGTGATATAAAAATATCTTTCTGAACTCTCTTTTTGAAAACAGTGTTAGACAGGTTTAGGTCTTAAAATCAGCAATCGGACTCATAGGTAAGGTAATCCATAGTAATATTTTTAATGCAAAAATGTGTATATCTGTCTGCGACGCTTTACCGGCCCATCTTTTCAATCGATTTCTACGAAATTTTGTACAGAGACAGGTTGTATCCCGGGGAAGGACATAGGCTTTTTATCCCGGAAAATTTAAGAGTTCTCGAGGGAATCAAAGACCCAAAGACCTTTAACCACGCGAACCAAGTCGCGCGCATCATCTAGTCTATACTTATTATAAAACTGTAACTGGAAAATTTCTATACATTTAATATATTCTGAAAATTTTAATCACCCCGATTAAAATTTTCATAATATATTAAATGCTTTACTATCGATACTGAGCCCAAAACAGATTTTTATAGTATTTTTGTCTATCTGTCTGTCTGTCTGTATGGCCGCGCCTCATCACGCGAAAACTAATGAACGGATTTAAATAAAATTTGGTATAGCGGTAGCTGATACTCCGGGTCAATATATAGGATAGTCTTTATCCCGATAGAAAATAAGGTTCCTCCAGGATAGGGGATTTTTGTTGATAACTCAGTCAAACTCCATAACTCAGTCAAATCTGAACTGATTTGAATAAATCTTTCTTAATTAGAAGGAATGTATCATCAGGTAAGTTTTGCCCAATTTTGGTCATGATTTGATAAATATTATCAGAGATAGAGGACAAAACTCCTCAACAGAGAACAGCAATTCACTTGATTAGGACTAGGATTTGATTAGGATCTTTTTGGTGGCGTTTGAAGGAAACAATAGTAGATTATTCACCACGGGGGTAATGCGATGTATTATGTCACGGGCGCCGGGATAAATCCCAAGCGGAACGAGGGATTTCAGAGTAACTCCCGAGCGTAGCGAGGATGTTGCATCTAGAATCCGGAAAGTAGCGCGGGAATTAGGGGCGCCCAAGATTAATACAGCATTACCCCTACGGTGAATACTCTACTTTTCACACCTCGCGATACAACCACTTCTTTCAGCTGGCGTGGCCTACTCGATTTGACAAACAAATGTCGTCAGTGCGAATCTAGTGGGCCACGGCTTTGGTTTTCGAAAATCGAGGTGGCCGCGCCTGCTGAGAACACATTCTGTTTACCGAAATTAGACTTTATGTATATAGCAATAAGAATTATGAATAAAACCTCTTTGGAATGAATAGAATTTCCTTCAGATCTTGCTTCAGATGCGCGATGATTCTAAATTCAAATCACATTATAACCCTAGGGAATAATGGATTTCAGTACAACATTATAACCCTAGGGATTTAATGTCTTACTTTAACCTTAGATAACAGGCCATGTAATAAGGCGTTGTTGAGCGAGTGGTGTGAAAAATAATTAACTATAAAAAATTGCGACCATGAGAAAATCTGTCAACAGCCTGGCGGCTGACATAATTTACTGTTTACATCGGTATTACCACAATATTTCGATGCCATATTATGTTTGCTTGTGATATGTGTAATTTCGTGTATTAAAAATTATGCCAAACAGTTTCTTCTTCTGAGGAACTAATTATTTTAGTGTATGGTGGAACAGAGAATTTGACAGTTCGAGAGAATTCTTGGTTCTGTGAGCGTGCTATACTAACCACTCGAAACGATCAAACTGCTGCATTAAACAACACCATATTGATGCGTGTTCATGGGGACAATGTGCAGTATAGCTCCATCAATCGGGTTGCAGATCAAGACGGCCACAAATAACCCCATATAATTTTTGAATTCGTTATCTGCGCCCGGGCTTCCATCGCACACATGTAATTTAAAAGTTGGAGTGTATATAATTCTGCTGAGAAACCTAAGCCCACCAAAATTATGTAATGGCACCCGACTAAAAGTGACGACTCTACAGCACAACGTTATAGAAGCGGAGGTGTTGACAGGGTGTGGAGTCGGAGAACGCGTCTTTATTCCTCGAATACCTCTAATCCCCAGCTAATTTCCATTCCGCTTCAAACGCGTACAGTAATTATCTCTCAGCATCTGCTATGCCATGACAATAAATAAAACGCAAGGACAGACGCTGCGTACTGCGGGCGTAGACCTCACCACCAGCTGCTTTAGCCCACGGTTTGGCTCCTGTTTTAATGTTATAGTGGGGGGCAAAGCCTATTTTAGTTAACATTTTCGTAGTTAATTATTTTACTAACGCCACTGCAAGCGCAAGAATAACGATCGCGAACGAAGTCGCAGGTACAGCTTGACTTGGTGTTTTAATATTATAAATGCGAAAGTGTGTTTGACTTTCTGTTATCTTTTCATGCCTCCAACCACTACCTATATATTTTGGCTCTATTTTTTAACGTTCGGCACAGATTTAGCTTACATCGTTCGTTGCGACAGGTTTATGTAACCTATATAATATAGGTTATGAATTTCCGGAAAGAAATTGTGAATGTATAGTTAAGTAAACATGAGCATCTGCTTTGTATCAAAAATTTTGTTATTGTGTTTATAATGTGTATATCGGTTAGCAGTTATCTTTAGGAAAAATTAACTTCAAGTATTCATAAATCTTAACATATTTCTTAGTTTCTTGGTGTAAAATATGTTAATAGTTCGGTTATGCACAATCTAATCTTCCTTCTTACTATCTTACTAATATTATAAATGCAAAAGTGTGTTTGTTTGTTTCTAGATTTTTTGGTTTGTCCCTTAATCACGTTGCAACAGAATAACGGATTGACTAGATTTTTGCATGGACATAGTTGAGGACCTAGAGAGTGACATAGGCTACTTTTTATCCCGGAAAATCATTGAGTTCCCGAGGGATTTTAAAAACTAAATCCACGCGGACAAAGTCGCGGGCATCGGCTAGTAATAAATAAAATGGATTAAACTTTCGGTAGGATTTTATATAAAAAGACATAGGTACTTACTTATAATAAATTTAAATTGGAAACATCACTATTACTATCACAACATTTAATAAAATAAAATCCCCCTGCCGCGTCTATCTGTCTACTCTATCTGAACGCGATAAACTCAAAAACTACCGAATCGATTTTCATACGTTTTTCACCAATGTATGAAGTGATTCAAGAAGAAGGCTTATGTGTATAAAATTCATCAATGTTTTGTGTAAATTGGTTGAAATATGACGATGATTGTTGAAGATGTCGAAAAAGATCAAGCTGACTCGATCATCGAAAACGCTGCCTAATCCCTCTGAGATAACACAAAACAATGTGTGGTGGATTTTTTCCTCTTTTATAGGTAGACAGAAAAGTCTGTGAAGGTATATGTCTATCTTTTATATGGATAGCTTTATATACCTACCTATTTTAAATTTAAAAAAATGGTCACATATTAATGTGGTAATTGAAATACTGTTTAGTTACCTTATGCAAATAATAATTATTGACATTTACAGCATACAATTTTATATAATAGGAGTTATCGCAAAATAAAATAAAAAACAAGATTCCACGCGGTCGAAGTCGTGGGCATCAGCTTGCTAAAAATAAATTATATAATTGGCAAATAACAAACTCTGCTTTGTGAACTTCAAATAATACAATCGACCTAAACTCTTCCGACGCTATGTACTTATGACATATCTTTATTTTTATTTATTTAAATCTTTATTGCACACAAGAACAAGGAATAAAAGAGCACATTAAAACTATGAATGCAGTATACAGTATGCAAAGGTGGTCTTACGCCTGAGGCGATCTCTGCCAGACAACCTTTGGAGACAGGAGAAGAGAAAATATATTATTTTATTTTTATTTACAAAAGAGAAAATGTAGATGCGAGTGTGCTGCTACAGCTAGTTTTCAGTAATATTAGGTTTGGTGTAATTTCATTGCATTTGCGATGGCTGTATTTTGCGAAATATTTTTATATCCATTCATTACTTTGTTCGCTTGACCTCCGTTGATAGCCTAGCCCTAGTGGTTAAAACCTCGACAGCCTATTCCGTAGTTCCCCGGGCACGCACCTGACATTTCAGAGCTTTGGGTGTTTAACGCAATTTTTTACTTGCTTTAACGGTGAAGGATAACATCGTTAGGAAACCTGCACAACTGAGAGTTCTCATTTTCACAGTCCAATGGTATGGCAAACCGACACGGCCGGAGAAAGATTAGGCGTAGAACTAATACGTAGGTTTAATGTGTTCTTATTGACTCGAGAGTGTAAAGCCGCCAACTTTCCTACTCCAGACTGATTTTGAGAACTTTTTGAGAGATAAGCCGAATAGTTATTGTGGCCCAATCCGGGACTGGAACAGGGGATCTCCGGGTGTGCATCTGAATAAGCTAGCCACTTAATTAATGAACAAATATACATTACACATGAACATCACAACAACAGCATTAGTTTGAAATTCTCCTGTTTCCCAGACTACTATTTTACGAATATTGAATTTCGTATATCTATTTGATACACCCAGTCCATATTTTGTTAGAAACTTTCGCGTGTAGGACGTACGTGTTTCTATGTTTAACAGAAGCTTAAGCGAAATATAATTATATTTATAATTGCTTTAGTGATCCATAGGAATGATGCTAATATTTGTTTATTTTAGTTTCATAATGGATGACTTTTAATAGGTAGATTTTAATTATGTACCTATCTAACTGTCATTATTTATATTATTTTCATAAATGATTAAGGTGATAAATTCCATGAGAGTAAATAATGATGCTTAATTATTTTAATAATATGTTACCTATTTGTGTGTTAATTCGTTCGTTACTTATTATAGGTTATTGCGCATCATATTTTATCTGATGGAGTTGTAACTTTGTATAGTTGTTGTCGACGGCGTGGTGTACAGGATTATCACTATCCCGAAAAGTATCCTCAAGAGATATTTAAAACACCTTTATGCATGCAAAAACCGGCCAAGTATCTACGTATCGGACCACGAGCAGAGTAGGGTTCCGTAGTTGCCCGTCGCATTAACTGTACTAGCACAGAATTGGTACCATTACTCGTAAACTTGTAAAGTCTATTGAGCTGTGTTAGTTTTCCTTTTAACTTCGATTGATATAAGTACTACTTCCATGTTTTTTTTTTCACATACCTATCCATAAACAACCGCCTGCCCAAGCGGTAAACTCCAAAAGTCGTTTCGAATATACAAAATATTTATGTTTGTAACTTGCACTCTCCATAGATACGAAGTCGCGGTTTTTACTATGGGTAAGGCATTTGTCGGTGGGCCGCTTGCATTCGTATACTTTCATCATTTCATAGTGAAATCAGAAATTGTAGGTACGCGAGCGAGGTCGCGGGCGACCGCTAGTGTTTTTTGTAAAACTCGTTAATTAAGTTTAAGAGAGCAAATTTAACAACAGGGCTCCACTGACATTATTGCTTTGTGATAATAATTATTATTATTCTTAGCGGACTTAATAGGTTTCGACAATAATTTTTGGGGTTCGGCATTCCTATGTTTTGTGATGAAATTTGAAATGAAATTTATTCTTCTCGTAACAAATAGGTAAGTAACCATTGAAATAGAATGAGTAAAATTCTACATCAATGTAACTAACAAAACGTAACTTAATGCTAGACATCTATATCATATCACAGTACATAAAAACTATTTCCATACCAATACCTATTTATTTAATTATTTGTAGTAAAATGAAGTTTTAGGAAAGATTCTAGAAAGATGCTCATAAGTACTTACCTACTAATATTATAAATGAGAAAGTGTGTTTGTTTGTTGGCTTGTCCTTCAATCACGCAGCAACGGATCGACTTTAAAGAAATCACTCATAAAATAGAAACAAAAATGAAACCATATTGGTAGCGATCTTGCAGCGACTCATAAAAGCAATCTCAAAAGTCTATAAAGTCTATACATTTTCAGTGATATATTTTGCAATGTCCGTCAACGTGACATTTCTGCGCAACTTTTCAAAACTTCCCCCGTAACAAACAATGCCCCAGCTCTAAGGGTAAAAACACATTGTGGACGAAAGTGGGCGGCGAAAATTCCGCGCGGGCATTTTTATGTGCTCTATCTGCACAGACTACCGCGACAACGACGAAATCTGTTTCCTAGAAGTCGCAGGCGTTTCGCAAGGGCGTTGTGGTCTGTCTCTAGTTTGTTTTTGCCTGAAACTGTTTGTACTTACCTACATTGAAGCTTTGGTTAAGCATTGAAGTTACTCACAGAGTCATAACTCCGATATATTATACTGAGCCCCCGCGCACTAGGCAGCCAGGCTACGGCAGCCAGGCTGCGGCGGCCGATATATTTGAGCAGCCACTTATGAGCAGCTAATGGACGGCCAGTTGTGACCTTTCCGTCGAGCGATATGGACGTGGAAGAACTTGTAATTTTGTGCGTATCTCAAAAAAGTAAATCTAAGAAAAGACATTGGATTCATCCTCTTTTTCTAGAACGGCATTCAAAAGGTTTATTTCATTCTTATTTTAAAGATTGTAGTTTTTTAACTACACGAGAATGTCAGTGCAATCGTTTGATAACCTTTTGGAAAATATAAGAAAAAAAGTTTCGAACACGAACTACGTCTGGCTGCTACGACAAGTGTGCGGTGACTGACGGCAGCCACCTGCCACATACATTCGCCTACACTCGCTCTGGCTGCGTGCAGCCACTGGGCTGCCGTGCAATCAGGTGCAGCTTTATGGCTGCCGCAGCCGGGAGCTCGTGGCTGCTAGTGCGAACCCGGGGATCAAACCGGCGACCCGGTATAGGAGATCGGGTGTCCAAAACACTAGACTATCAGCGCTTCGCTTATATTTACAGTTAAAAATTAAATAATAAAATATTTACATAAAAAATATATACTTTTGCGATGTTTCAAATACTAGATGATGCCCGCGTTGATTGAAGTTTTTCCTCTCGCGGGAACTGTTTTTTATCATCCGGAATAAAATAGAAGCCTTGTTTTTAGAGTACAAGCTATCTCAGTTTCCAACCAAATAGGTTCTGTCATTGTGGCTCGAAGGAGTAACAAACATCCAAACATACACAGTTTCACGTTTATAATGTCAGTAAGATAAGATTAACTTTGTATAGAAGGTATTACGACAATTTACTTAGAGTCAAATAGTGGTTTGTGATATAAGAGCGGTAAATATAAGGTTTTTTACATACGAGTTGACTCATGTCAGCCCGATGACGCCAGTCGCGGGCTGACATGAGTCACGAGTCATGAGTGACGCGACTTCGTCCGTGTGGATTGAGGTTTTTTGGTTCCTGCGGGAACTCTTTAATTTTCCGGGATAAATGTAGCCTATATGTTTTTCCAGACTATAGTATGTCACTGTACCAAATATCATCCAGATCCGTTCTGCCGCTCTCGCGTGATTGAGTAACAAACATCCATCCATCCAACCATCCATCTATCCATTCATCAATCCGTCCAAACTTTCGCATTTATCATATTAGTATAAAAGTACAGATATTCAAGATCACTTAAAGGTAGGTATGCTATTCAAAGCCTTTCAAAGTTGATAGATTCTTGGAAATGGTGAAGCATTGCTTTTATCACCCAACTCTCAGGAATATCAATAAACTTTGTATCGGCGGTTTTACATTACGCACTTATATGATATCAAGAAACTTTCAAGCTGTAATGGAAATAGGGTTACGGGTTTTTAAATTTTGGCTGTTTTTGATTATGTAACAAATAAACCTTATTTGAGGAAGCGGAAAATAGTAAGGGCGAAAATACACTATGAAAAAAATGGTTTGGTTTGGACACGAACTTCGCGCAAGCATATATAATTAGAGCTGCACAGACTACTGCGACAGGACGAAACGTGTTTCCCATTTTAACGCGGGTTTCACCATATTTCACACTGATGCTGAGCCGTTGGACCGCTAAAGTGATTAAGACCTCAAATTACGTTTATCCTCAAATTTTAATGCTGAAAAGAAAAACCTTTACATTTCGTTGCCTACCTAAGACTTCAGAAGCATTAGTTTTTATTTTTAGCCTACTTTCAGCAATAGTCTATCTATCCATCAAATCTATTTTAATTTAATTTATTATAGGAGATTCATTTTATATTAATACACAGACGGTTGTGCCTTTGAGATTTGAGGTTGTAATGTGTGTGTTTGAGTCCTGTCTGTTACAATTTTCCTTTGAAACCTCATTCGATGCGGTTTTTTTTCAAAAACTACAGGACAGATCTTGATTTTTCTTTTGGGATAGGGGATGAATGTTTTGGTCGATGATTTTTTTCTTTTCTATACGAATGATAATATACTTCATGTATATTTCGAAAAAAAGTTCATTTCGATCAGTATAAAAGTAGATTGATTATCCAGGGGTGGTCTTTTAGAGAAGGGTTTATTTTTGGTAATAGGTATGTAAGGATTTATTTTATAGTTAGTAAGTAGTTAGTTTAATATTTAGATTTTAGTATATTAATGTAATATAACAGTATAATATTTGTTTATTTTAGTTACATAAAATGTATGACTTTTAATACATATATTTTAGTTTTAGTAATTTATATTGATTAATTAAAATGTCAGGACCTCGAGGAAATGTTGTCCGGTCTTAGCCATTCTTCCAGATGTGTGAGTCTTAAGATGAACGTGGATAAATCCAAAGTTATGTGTAATGACTGCGTCACCTCGATACCCATTATCGTCGAAAATGACAGCATCGAAGTTCTTGAGGAATACTATTACCTCGGTCAGGTTATACAACTTGGTAGGAACAACTTCGATAAAGAAGCTGACAGAAGAATCCAGCTGGGTTGGGCAGCATTTGAAAACTCCGTCAGATCTTCGACTAGTCGATAAGACGAATGTCTGTAACGAGCGTGTCCTACCTGTGATGACGTATGGAGCGGAAACGTGGACACTAACAGCTGGCCTTCTCCACAAATTTAAATCCTCCGCTATGGAGCGGGCTATGTTAGGTGTTTCTCTGAGGGATAGAATCCGTAACGAGGAAATACGCCGGAGAACTAAGGTAACTAACATAGCCCAGAGAATTAGTAAGCTAAAGTGGCAGTGGGCAGGTCATGTCTGTCGCAGAACCGATGACCGTTTGGGCCCTCTATTCCTTCCTGTTATACTATTAGTTCGATCGATCTAACAACCCGGAAAAACCGTTCTGGAGTGGAGACCGCGTACCGGTAAACGCAGTGTGGGAAGACCTCCAGCCCGCTGGACCGACGACCTTAAAAAGGTAGCGGGAAGTGGGTGGATGAGGAAAGCGGAGAACCGTGTGTGGTGGCGCGCTCTCCAAAGGCCTATGTCCAGCAGTGCACGAATGCAGGCTGATGAATGGATGGATGGACGGAATTAAAATGTAGGGTTTTTAACCGTACATTATTGTGCTATAAGTGCTAATCTAGTACGAAGTAAATAATTAGCTACAATAATGGAACAAGTTTACACTTGTTGCTGGCCATAAGTTAATAGCCCGTTCTAAAGCGCACTTGGCCTCCTTTTCGACCGATGTTAGGGGATTATTCTAAGGAAAGATGTTAACTCCCAAACAAACATTACTTTAACTTGGCACTTGTAAGGCAAAGACAAATCAGAGTTTGATAATGGGATGGTTTTCAGTGAAAACATAATATTATAAACGAATAATGTCTTATATTATGTCTGGGCGTAGCAGTGTTATCTAGAAATAATATATAGAAGTTAAGCTATATAAATTTATTGCTATAAGTTTTACAAAAGATATTGTTTTAGTTAAAGTTAATTAAATTTAAATTTAAGTTAGCAACAAACTTAGCAGTTGATATATTTTAAAATGAAAAAAAATGTTACAATGTTGTTTTGTTAAAGTATTAAGGAAGCGGTTGATTGCAATATATTCGGCCTTAACCTACATTTTCTAAAAGATCTAGTTATGTTTTGTCACTAACTTGATGTGATCGTGAAAAAGCAATACCAGCAGTCTTTGGAGACCGTGCCTTAAAAACATCAGAGTAATGCATAGTCCCGTTTGATATTCTCGAGGGTGCATTATGTAATCTGTTTCTATTTTATCAGATCCATCGATAGACAATATATTTATATTCACGGCGTTGATGCCAAAAACATGCATTTCTGTATCCGATTCATAATTACGCATACGTATATTGTCTTTTCTTTTAGAATAATAAACCCATAATTTGCTATCCATTTGAAATGCACAGGTTTGTTAAATTCTCTAAGGTTTAATTAGAAAGTAACTATCGGACTATTTATGCTTACCTACAAGTTTAACTTAAAAATACTAATAACCAATTTTTTAAATTCTTATTTTTTTCAGAATTTTCAAAACTCGCAGTCGCAAAACTTCTGCGAGTTTTGAAAATTCTGGTTTAAATAATCTTTTTCATACAAAAATAAGAATTTAAAAATTGGCTCCAGTATGGCAGGTACTTCACGAGACGCGTTGTTGGCGCGGAGATCCGGCTATCACTCGACTACTGCCCCTACTGCCTACTAAAATCACTGAGTTGCAAAGTGTTTAGCATGTAGAGCAAATGTAAAAAATCGGCCAAGTGCGAGTCAGACTCGCGCACCGAGGGTTCCGTACTCAAGAAGTAGGTATAATTACCTTTGTTAATGAACCGCAAAACTAACTTTGTTTGTAGAGGTTTACTGTTAATATCAAAAAATTACGTTTGTTGTATGGGAGCCCCCCTTTAATATTTACTTTATTGATATTTAATTATTTATTTTGAAAGGTAATATACAAGTTAATATTCTGTGAAAATTTGAACCGTCTACCTGTTACCGTTTTTAATATTGAGCAAAAAAATACGAAAAAAACACGTTTATTGTATGGGGACCCCCCTTAATATATATATATTTTTAATTTTTAGTATTTGTTGTTATAGCGGCAACGGAAATACATCATTTGTGAAAATTTCAGCTTTCTAGCTATCACGGTCTATGAGATACAGCCTGGAGACAGACAGACAGACAGACAGACAGACAGACAGACAGACAGACAGACAGCGGAGTCCCGTTTTTACCCTTTGGGTACGGAACCCTAAAAAATATTGTGAATGTGTTGTGTCCTCTCGACCGAATTTCGGCCACGGCGGCCAATCTCCAGAGATTAGCCATCTACGCGCTCTGTTCCTTTACTTTCATAGCCCGATGGGACGGAAAATCCGACACGATCGGAGAGAGATCAGGCGCAGGACCGATGGCTTTACGTGCTCTCCGAGGCAGGAGGGTGAAACATCACCGACTTTTTAATTTCGGGCCTGTTCTGAAAATTTCTTGTCAGAAAAACCCATTCCTAATTATGACGCGACCCAGGACTCGAACCCGGGACTTCGTCAACCGCAGTCGAACATGCTAACCACTAGGAGTGGGTGTAGGCAGGTGTAGTGAATATATTAAATTATGTATAAAGGTTAACTTCTCTAAGTGGTTATAAGTAGGTACATATTTCGAAATTCATCTTGTATACATTAGTAGATTATTAACCAAGGGGATAAAGCAGTGTCTTCTGTCGCGGGTGACGATTTAAGTCGCGAGCGTAACGAAGGACTCGAGGTTTACTCCCGAGCGTAGCGAGGGTGTTAAAAACTTAAATCACGAGCGAAGCGAGGGACTTAAGACGAGTCCTGAGTGTAGCAAGGGATTTAAGTTCACCCAAGACTAAGACAGCTTTATCACCGAGGAAAATACTCTACTTTTCGTACCATTTGCGAAAAAATTAACACAATAATAATATGAGATAAGCATTAATTAAAAATAATGACAATTAAAAGTAAAAGTTAACATTCGAAACATTGGTCCAATTATTGATAGAGAGAGTTACATTTTTGTTTGGTACATTTATTGTTGATGAGTTGATTTGAGTATTTCTCTGTTCTTGCGTCTGAGGAACTGTTTAGAACATTAACTTATTTATAAAAATAAATTAAAATAAACTTAACGTTTATGTATTTGAAGAAAACAAAAACGCGGCAAATTCCTAGACTAATATTTTTTTGTCGGAAAAGCAAAGCCATCAAGCTCATACGGCCTCGTCGGTTTTCGTAATTTGATTTAATAATCAAAACTGCATTATAAATGCGTATTCCTTTTTCAAAAAGATGTTTAATGCTTTTTAAACAAACACAAATGTAGTTCAGTATAAATTTCGGTAAGTATTCCAAATTTAAATCACATTCTCCCCCTAGAGGATGAATGAAATTCAGTACAATTTTCTTTCCCTGTTTTTAACAGATTAAAAATGACTATTGTTATGTTCGCTTTTTGTGGCATAGAATGTCACTTTTTTGAGCAAGTGGTACGAAAAATATATTATGTACTATATTTGAAGGCACCCTAACAATGTGATTATTTACAGCGTGGGCCGCGATGCCGCGCTGTTATATGGTCAAGAAGAGCATTCAGCGGCACGATGGCCCGCCTCCGTGCAGTCCGACCGAGGCCAGCGTAGCTCCGCCTTGCTACAGCCCGGCGAAAGACTCGGCAGTCACCGACACAGGTCAGTATGAATAGTGAAGTGCCACGGTACCGCGCTGTTATATGAGCAAGAAGAGCAATCGGCGACGCGATGGCCCGCTTCCGTGCACTCCGACCGAGGCCAGCATATAGCTGCGCCTTGCTACAGCTCGGCGAAAGACTCGGCAGTCACCAACACAGGTCAGTATGACTACTAAAGTGCCGCGATGCCGCGCGCTGTTACATGGTCAAGAAGAACAATCGGTGGCACGATGGCCCGCCGCCGTGCATTCCTACCGAGGCCAGCGAAACTCCGCCTTGCTGTAGCACGCGGAAGACTCGGCAGTCACCGACAAGTTAGTCACAAAAATGTCAGTATGAATTGTGAAGCGCCGCGATGCCGCGCTGTTTACTTCAATACATGATTGATAACCCAATTTCGCGGCAGCATTACTCCCCTTCTATAGTTGCATCTCACTTCTTAATACCGAATAGTTTACCAAAATTAGGAAAATTTAAAGCCACTCATAATAATTGCGCGCATTAATAACCGTATTTAGCTTAGACGAACATTGAATATACTTTGTAATTATCTTATATATAAAATTCTCGTGTCACAATTTTCGTTCCCATACTCCTCCGAAACGGCTTGACCGATTCTCATGAAATTTTGTGAGCATATTGAGTAGGTCTGAGAATCGGCCAACATCTATTTTTCATACCTCCACGCGGACGGAGTCGCGGGCATCAGCTAGTAAATTAATAACATTCTCGACACACCAACGTCATCATTTTTTTTCTTAGCATACATGGTTGCACACTTTCCTAGTGCTTATATGGTCTTTGACATGGAGCACAAGGTTCTCATTCAATGTAGATTTAAACTTAAGTCTCAATGTACAACGGGGGCACTTTAAATGAGTTGCTAACTCCAGGTGTCGGTATAAGGTTATTTTATGAAGTACTGTTTGTGAACTTACTAAATGGCATAAACGCTAGACCTAACTTAATATATTAGGGAGCGTGTACGAGAGCTGTGAATGGGCTGCAATTAAGTTACGATCCACCATATAGCAACAGTCTATCTTGGCCTTTGAGTAGGGAAGGTCTATGCATTTAGGTGACTGTGGAATTAATAAGAGTTGTCTCCCAATTATTCGATTTAATTTTTAAATGGACCTATACATAAATCTAAAATTAGTAGTAGGTATGCCTACGTAGAGTTTATTGCCGTTTATAAAGGGAGTAAATAAAGTGATGGTAAGTGTTGTATATATTATTAATATATACAATTAAGTGTTATAATGTTTCGGTTTGAAATAAATTAAAAACAGTTGCTACATTTGATTTGCACTTAATCTTAAAATGATTTGCAAATAAAGAAATATTCTGTACTTATGCTTGATATATTATGTATTTGCAAAATAAATAGTTACTTGGTTGGCAAGATATAACTTTTGGTTAGCGGTATAATCATTTTATGGATATCATAGGGGTTCGCATTTAAAAAAGATGATAAGCTCAATGGCGGCGCGATATACCTGGGACATTTTAAGAATGCGTTTTTGGCACCTGTCAGTTTGGCATAACTAGTGATGGGAAAAAAATATCGGTATTGAGTAACAGATATGGAATGCGTTCCAGACTTTCTTAGTGGAGTAATTTCACGGATGATCTCATTATTTTTATGTAAGAAGTAAACTGGTTGTAAAAATTAACTACAATAAAGAAATCAGAAAATTATATTATTTATTCTTCGCAAATAGAGGTTTTGTCGTCATCTTCGCTTACATTTATAATTATACTAGCTTCTGTTAGCGATTCAAGCGTGGAATCAGGTTCTTAAATACCCCGTGTGGCCAAATTTTCTTAAAATAATACCCTTTTCATGAGTAAATGTAAATGGATAATGATAGTTCGTGAATGGATCGATAAAAACTCTTACTTCTTAATTTTTGACTAATTAATTTTTTTAATTTTTTGATTATTTTTTTCTTAATTTTTGTTATAATAATAATCTAATTGTAATATTTTTTATGTGATGAAATTAAATTAAATTAAGCTGAAACAAAAACTCCAGTCATGCGTTGGAGCTGGGAGCAGCACAATTTTTTTTTTGATTTTTTTTTATGATCTTGGCCCAGCATCTGCATATTTCCGTCAACCCCTTTTTTTGTAGCCAATTCACCTATTCTGTATTTTTTTATTGGCTTGTGTAGGTGCTTTATCTTTTTGCACTGTATGATAAGGCTCGTTGTCCATTAAAATAAAGAAAGGCCCTGGTAGACCGGCAATTAAATATATTCTTGAATCACTCTTAAAGGTAGCCGAATTCATTTCTGTAACGTTATTGATAACAAAACGTTACTAAAGACAAATAACGTTATACTTGCATAATATTCTGTACCCCATCACTACAAAAATATTCAGTTGGGTTACCCTCATAGCAGCGTCAAACAGTTAAAAGGAATATAGTTTTCTTATTTAATGAACGTCGAATTTTGCAATAAACTTTAACGTATATTACAAGACGACATGATATTATAATTTTTGATTGCATTAATGTCAATAGTGCATATTTATGATA
Organism: Erebia epiphron; assembly: GCA_963932025.1. Taxonomy (NCBI): domain Eukaryota; kingdom Metazoa; phylum Arthropoda; class Insecta; order Lepidoptera; family Nymphalidae; genus Erebia; species Erebia epiphron. The sequence goes on from OZ009945.1 coordinate 30,368,741, forward strand.
AAATAAATATTTGCCGTATATTGTTCGTCACTTCAATGTTACCTGCAGGGCGACCGCGTATCTTTTGCATCAATCATTGATACATCACAATCACCTCCGATTGGCTGAATTAATGGTATTCTTGCTGCGTCAATGGATTTCGTCCAATAGTGGAAGAGTGTTAACCAATCAGAGGTGATTGCGACGTATCAATGATTGATGCAAAAGATACGCGGTCGCCCTGCTGGATCACCTCACATCCAACTGTCAAAATCGCATTTTTATAATGTCTCAGGTATAGTCACATGACATGGCCAGCCAATCGCGTGCAATTAATTAGTGTATATTAGTTTGTGTACTTATTATTAATTATTTTATTAATTAAATATCAAAAAAGTCATATTACATACATGCGTGCATACATACATAGTACCTACTTGTGAAACAAATCTTGTTTCATAAATACTACATTTGTCAAAAGGTTAGGTTAGGTTAGAGTTGAATATAAACATTCAAAAAGTGCACTTAGGTTCTATTGGGTTAATATCCCAAATAAATAAAGTAAGAGATTTTTGCAAACTATTTTAATGTATTGGCTGACAGAACAAATTTTATTGCAAACCAAAATAAAACGTTAATAGTTTGCTAACCAGTTAAATAATAGCCCTTTATTAATATGTATGTATTTAAATTAGTTATTATTAGTTATTTTATTTAAAATATTATTTCAAATTCAGTATAGGAAATAAACCTCTCATCTTAAATATTATATCGTAATAAAGCCTAGCACATTCGCAGTTTGCAGTTGAAGTTAAATGATTAGGAGCCCATGATCAACGTTTCCTAAGCATTCACGAGCAAGAGTTAAACTTAAACCTCTATCTACGGAGTAAAATTAGAATGAACTATCCACTTCAGACGATTCGGTTCAAACAGAAAGTTGTAAACACAGAAGAGCCTGAGGTAGGTATTAATAAATTATGAGCTAAATTAATTATGGCTGAGCTGTTTACAAAGCAAAGCTACGAGTAGTTTTATGAATATATGCATATTTATTTTATGTACTTATTTGTATTGTATAGCTATAATGTTTTATATGTTTTATATCTTTGTACTCATATTTGTACCTATTTATTTTGAATTGTCTGCACGATTTACCGGTATAATTTGTAGCTATGTCCGATTACACATTAGGTTGCCTGGAAGAGGTCGCTAGGTAGCGTTGCGATAAGGCCGCCAAATTGTATCATGCTTTGTTTTTGTTAATCCTACATTATTATTTTTCAAATTATAGTTAATCTATTAAGTAATTTGTCGATAAGTCGCTTATAAACACTTTTACTTGTAAAAAATTGTATGGTGGTTTTGACAAAAAAAAACGTCGCTTATTCATTTATCTTCTTCTTCCGCGTGGATAAAGTTTCATTTTCCCCCGGAACCTCCTTAATTTTCCGGGATAAAAAGTAGCCTATTTTCTTCCCTATGGCATATTTTTTTTCTATTTATTGGAATACAACATATTAAATATCAAATGACTACTTAAATCTAGTTCGTACATTCGCCTTTTTTAGTGCAGGAGTTATTTTGTGAAATGTAAAATAGATTTAGAAAAAAAATATAACCTTGGTCTTGGTAAACCCAAAAGGGGTGCTTATTCGCCCCTATCTTTAATTTCCGCCACTAATTTAATAGCATTCCGCGGTTTTTTCTTCTTTTATAACCCATTGAACGATTCCTGCAATAAAAACCCGTGAACGTCTTAGTTCCTTTCTAAATGTTATAATCAATAGCCTAATATTTCATTGCTAAGACGCACATAACTCCGAAAAGTTATAACTGTGACCGGGGATCGAGCTCGGAAACTTCAAATAGTAACCCGAAGTCTTCACTTCTAACTACCACAACTAACATACAAACTTAGCTAAATATCTCAGGAAGGACAGTGCAATCAATTGGGTTCTAACATTGTTGATTCTATTATGTCTGTTGTCTGTGGAGTAGTTAATTGGTATGCACTATGCACATACTATTACCGATCAATATCCAATTTGCATATTTTGATACCAGAAACTAAGGCTATTTATATGTTTAGATTATATCATTGGTAATTTGTAAGAATCGTTAGTTTGAAAATGAAACGTTCGGAAATTAATGGGCTAACACACTATACCAGTATACCTACAATAGCAATCGGTGAATTCATGACGTGCAACTCGCAAGATTGCCACCGTTAAAGTGACGGACGTATGCGTTGAGTCGGTCACAAACTTGGTGATAAAGTCGACCCGATTATCGCTCCTACAAAAAGTCCGACGTGGGCGTAGCGTCTCACACATCAACATTTGAAGATTAATAAATAGTGTGTACATAATACCTCCATAATATAATATAATATAAAGTAGGTACGCTTCCACTGGGTGGCACAAATGAAAAAAAAAGTTTGATGACTTCTGTTTACTTGCCGCTAGATCGTTATAAATGCATGAAATGAACCACTAAGGGAGTCGGCACTGATGCTAAACCACTGCTTCTATATAGTTTAGCTTCAGAAGCTTATATTTTGTAAATAAACAATAATTTGAAATTGGATGCCCCATCCGTATTATAATCAAAATGTTTTTAGACATATTTTTAAATGGTGTACCTAACCTAATTAACATTTTCAAATTAGATTATTTGTAACACTGCGTGCAGTAAGGTCTTAAACGCCTTAGCAAGGTATTTATTACATTTCATTTATCATAAGTTTTCACATTTTTTTTATTATTATTTACTATTTTGTAATGTCAATGATGTAGAATTTTAATAAAAATAATAATGACTTTTTTATAATAAAAATCAATTCCTTATGTCAAGTATGACACATTTGAATATAGCATCATAGCATTTGTTAAAATGACATTTTATTACAAACTAGCTGATGCCCGCGACTTCGTCCGCGTGGTTTAAGTTTTTTGTTATTCCCGCGGGAACTCCTTAATTTTCCGGGATAAAAAGTAGCCTATGTCACTCTCCAGGTCCTCAACTATATCCATGCCAAAAATCACGTCAATCCGTTGCTCCGTTGCGGCGTGATTGAAGGACAAACCAACAAACCAACAAACCAACAAACAAAGTGACCTTCGCATTTATAATATTAGTATGATATGATATTAGAACAGGTTTTCTACTTTTATTCTATCTAGTTGCACGGTGGCAGCGACCGATACATGTTAAAAAATCTATGATCTATGCCTAATCAAATCAGATATTATCGACCTTCTGACACAGATGTGTGCATGCAATTATGAACCTTAAGATGGTAAACATTTACAGACCGCGACTGTACCTCTATCTTATTGTTGTTTTTATTTGTGAGAAATAAAGGTATTCTTATTCTTATGCTTTCGTAACTTTTGAACTTTGTTATTCTCATGATTTTGTAACTTATGTTCCATAAATGTATCAAAGAGCACCTCATAATTTGCCTATGATAGCAGTGGTATGAGTATACAGTTATTTGCATGAAGGGAGACTTACTTAGTTTTCCCTCAAAGCAATCTAAACTCAAGCAGAGCAAGCAACAAGTTCGAGCTTTATAAACCACTAGATCGAGGGTTGTGAAACTGAACTTGTTGCTTTGCTGATTTATATTATGTTTGTCAAACATTTGCCTGCGAGGATAAAGGTGTTTTAAATTAGCTTAGGCTACTTATGCAAGCGTTGTATGGAAACCCTAAAATAAAAAATGTAAAGCTGATTTTTGGTACAAGTGTTCCTTGGGGTCTGAGAAGTACCTCTTAAAAATTCCCCCTCCCTACGCCGCGGGCGTTCCCCCCCACCCCCCCAAACGTCTCCCCAACCACAGTTTTTTGTAATTTTCTCAAAAAATATTAGTGCTAGAAAAAACCATCTATCGCGAAAATATTCTACATTAAATAATCTACCAAATGGAATTTAAATCATTATGATAGGACAAATAGTTTTGGAAATATGCCGGCTTATTTTGCGTATTTTTTATTTTTTTGAAAAATTGTTTAATTTTCTTGTGATTTACACGAAAAGTATTAGAGCTAGGAAAAAACCACAAGAATAAAATGAAAGTTCATAAAATCATCTACAAAATGTTTTTTATTTCATTTCAATAGACCTTAATACTTTCGGAAATATTACGATCGAAAATGTGCATGACATTTTAATTGAAAATCATCGATGCTATAAAACAAAAAACTAATAGTAATAAACATGATATCTTTATCTATCTATCTACAAAACAACACCACACTTCGTAAATATTGGGGGGAGGGAGGTTGTGGGAGGGGGGAGGGGGTTGTGCGAAGGAGGAGGGGGTTGTGGGTGATGGAGGGCAAGGGGTTGTGGAGGGTGGGAGGGGGGCTGTGGGAGGTGGAGGGGGGTTGTGGAAGGGGGGAAGGGGTTTGTGGGAGGAGGGGATGTTATAAAAATATGTTACATTTATGGGTTAATTTCTATTTATTATGTAGTATTATGCTAAGTCTACATGACTACCACCGGTTCTTACACAACAGCAAGGTATATTTCGAAAACTATTTGTCCTATCAAAATAAACTAAACACTATTTTGTAGGTAAATTAATAATCTTTGTACTAAGTCCTGACAGCTTTTTTCCTAACTCTAATACTTTTTCTTGAAATTACAATAAACATTTACGGATTTTACAAAGGTTTAAGTAGTTTTTTATTCCAGTTAGGCAGCCATATTTCCGAAACTATTAGTTTTATCAATATAAACTAAAAACTATTTTGAAGATAATTTAATGAAGTTCATTTTTGCTTTTTATGTTTTTTTCCTATTTCTAGTAGTTTCTGTAAAAATTCAAAAATATAACCACGGTTGTTGAAAAAACAAAAAAAAACTTGGAATATAGGTTGCCATATTTCTCGAACTATGGGTCCTATCTAAATTAACCATTAGACTTTTTTGTGGGTAATTTAGTGAAATTAATTATTCTTCCGAGGATTTTTTCCAGCTCTAATAGTTTTTGTGGAAATTGCAAATAACATAGGATTCTAGCAATTTTTTTATTTTTTTTCGTACACTATACATGGATATATATTCTAAATTATTAGTTCTATCTTTATAAACAATTTTTTTTAAATAAGTGGTTAAATGGTGTTTATTTTTTTTCTGAGTTTTTGCCTAGCTCTAATAGTTTTCTAGAAATTACAGAAAACATATAAAATTTTGAGCAATATTGCTTTCATGTTAACTATGACAGGTATATTTCCGTAATTATTAGTGCTATCGAAATGAACTAAATACTATTTTGTAGGTAATTTACCGCATCAATCAGTTTTTCCTAACTCTGTAATTTTTTTTTCGAAAATTAAAAACAACGTACACGGTATTTGCATATTATTTTCTTTATCTTACACAATAGGTAGGCATATCTCCAAAACTATTACTCTTATCAAAATAAACTAAATATCATTTTATAGCTAATTTAATAGCCTTTCATTTTGCTTCAGACAACATTTTTATAGCTCTATCAGTTTTTATGGAAATCACAAGAAACTACATTACAAAAAGCCATACATGCAAAATATTTTCTTTTCATGCATAAAGGGTTAACATATCTCCGAAACTATTAGTCTTATCGAAATGAACTATGATATTATTTTGTAGATAATTTAATGAAGATAATTTTCGCCATAGAAAGTTTTTTTCTAGCACTAATATTTTTTGAGAAAATTACAAAAAACTGCGGTTGGGGAGACGTTTGGGGGGAGGGGGGGAACGCCCGCGGCCTAGAGGGGGGGAATTTTTAAGAGGTACTTCCCAGACCCCAAGGAACACTCGTGCCAAAAATCAGCTTTACATTTTTTTTTTAGGGTCAATGTTTATTAGTCCCGTACTAAATATCAATCCATTCACAATAAAATATTTTAAAATTTAAATGGATACAAAAAAGTAATTATATCTTCCTTGTTTACTTAAACCTGAGAATGTGAATCAACCCTTGTGTAGATTAGGCTGTACTCACAAACAGATATTTTAAAAATGGATATAGTGTGCGCACACAGTGGGCCTACAATTTCGTCGATTTTGTGACCGACTCAACGTCCGAACCTTTTATTTTCGACCGATAATCGGATCGACCTAGATGCACTGATTTGATTTGTGACCGTCTTCTTGTAGGACGTGTGCGTTTCAATTATGCAACATTGCTGTTTGTTTTATTTTTTTTAATTATCCAAAAGTACCTAATGAATTCTATTAGTATTGGCTAAATATTCAATTACACACATGGATTTGTTTGTGCATGCCACCACGAGCCTTTGAGGATGAAAAGAGCTTATAAAGTGAGCTGCTCAGTGCTCGTATTCGTATTAAATAAGGGATGTTTAAATATAACCGAGCGTTTTCCGGACCATGGTTATTATTGACAATACATTTTCGCGTGGACCTTGTATTGTATGTAAAAAGGTACTTAATGATTGCTCTAGTGTAACGATCACAATAACATATGATTTTCTTTATACTCATTCACTATTGGCCAAAATCCTTTGTCACGAGAGGTCCTAGGTCCGATTTGGAAACCTATTTATAATTTCTAAATTGTTTCTAGTGTAATCTAGCGGGAGGACTCAGACGTGGCTATCCAACCTACCGGTTCAGCATCCCGGTACAATTCCGTATAAAAACCGTTAGAAGTATAGGTTGGGTTACGGGTAATACAGCTTCTTTACCACTTTAGGCCGCTACCATCTTAGACTAGAAAAGTAAAAAGTGCAGGTGTGAAGTAAAGTTTTGAATTTATTAAGTTACTAGATGATGCCCGCGACTTCGTCCGCGTGGACTAAGTTTTTTCGATCACCGCAGGAACTCCTTAATTTTCCGGGATAAAAAGTATATCGGTAAAAATCGGTTGAACAGGTGGGTCGTGAAAGCGTAGCAGACAGACAGACAGACACACTTTCACATTTATAATATTAGTATGGATTAGTAATAGAGTTGATTTTATTGTTTCTACAAAGTATAATTCAACTAGTAAACACTAACAGAGGTTTTGCACGCAACGCCATATGCGTAGCTTTTTTCCCGGATGAAAAATAATTGCATGTATATTTCTTTGTTTTATCTTTCTACAAGCTACAAACGTCTACGCAGTAATATCAGGCATACAAATTTGTAAAGACCACTTTTGAAATACTTATACTTTTATATAATTATTTAGTGTTAAATCATTATTTATCACTGGGCAGTGACATTTTTATTATTTATATAGTGAGATCGCAGTCAAGCGCGACCTTGTCCACGAATTAATAACCTCGATCACATCCCTGAGGGTCACAAAAACGCTGCGAAATCTGCGTCCATAGTTTGTTGAAAATCCATTGTCAATTGCAGAAATGCTGTTTAAAGGCGACATGTTTTGCTTTTTGTTATAGAAATTGTGTATGAATGGATGTGCATTTAAACGCTCCGCCTACCTCAGACGATCGGTGATCGATATTTTGTCCGCAAAAAATTAAACAAAAATATTGCATTTTAGAAACGCACACGTTCTACTCGGTCGTGTCGGTCAAAAACAAATAGGTGTATTTACTATCAAAAACACAATCGAGCAATTTACTAACGATTAATCGGTTCTGAGAGGACAGGTTAATTTGTTTGAACGGGAGGCCTTTTTGTGTCTCCAATTGGCTCTAAAATTGGATGTTTTTCATAAAAAGCGTTATTTTCCAGCGCTTATTACTCTGTTAATCTAGTGTTATGATTGTTTTTGATATATAGATATCTAAAGTCCGTCAAACTTATCTGGCGCGGTGGCCAAAATTGGAACTAATTTTTATGTCTGGTTTTTATTTTATTTTTAACTAGTGGGCCCGGCAGACTTTGTCCTGCCCTGAACCTTGCACCCGATTGCAGCGCCCCCTATCGGGTCCAGTTGTGTATATAAACCATGCCGGGGTCCAAACAATTACAACAAAAAAAGAATTAGCGAAATTGGTCTCGCCATTCACGCGTGATGCCGTGACCAAATGAAATCGGGATTCATTTTATATAATAATATAAAATATAAGTAATAAGAAGATATAAATTATAGCGACGCTGTCACCGAATCAGATAAGTTTGACGGAGTATAAATAAAGTGAAAATCGGTTGCTGCATTGCCGCGCTGAACAGCCAGGCTGATTCTTTGCGAAAAAATACTCAGCCCTTCTGTCACCAGATGACTGCAACTTGCTAATCCTCCGAGCTTGCAAAACCAAACTGCGTAGATAACTGATTTGATTACTTTTCGTAAATTATCTGCACTCTCAATGAAAACTGATTAGATAACACATCCGGAACCCACTTTAAATTAATTTCCGTCCTGGTGTCTATTGTTCCACCCAAACATGACGTACCTTTTGTAGGTACACACAAATTATAGACACAGATCCGCTCAACGCACCTGAATGAAGCCCGATTGTAGCCAGAAGCTTAATAATTAAAACTGTTCGACGCTCCCCTCCTTTCGACCCTAACAGTTCACTCTGTTCTCAAATTCTCGGCCAAATTAAGATTCGGCATAATAATTGCTCTCTCCGGTAGTGTACCATAACGTATTTATGTTGTACAATATCGTTTTTCGTTCACAAATTGAATACATTCAGGAATCAGTGAATACGATAAGTTAATTTGAGATACGATAAGTTAAGATGCTTTGGGGGATCCGAATTGCTGCTAACTGAAAATAGGAGTAAGTTTCACAGACAAAATTAATGTGTCGAATATGTAAAATTTAACTTACCCTTGTACAGAGAGCATACGAGAAAGTTCTCAAAGTTTGATGTGTTGTAAAACTCCACCTGTCCATTTCGTGTATAATATCTATACTAATGCCTGGGACTTCATCCACGTGGATTTATTTATCCTGTAGGAATTTCCTCTTTGAATTTCCGAGTTAACAGGTAGCCTTCCCTAGGATGGAACTTTCCTTTTGTACAAAATTTCGTTAAAAACGTCCCAACTTTTCGGCCGATCGACAGACAGTCACACACACAGATGCACTTTCGCATTTATGAATTATCTCATATTCTCTCATACCTCGCCAACTAATTTCTACTCACACTAAAATTTAACAAAATCGAATTGAAAATCAGTCATGCAATATAACGATCACAATATAATATTATAAGAAACGAAAATTCAATAACTAATTTTTCATAATAAACCTATTAACTCAATAAAGCTATTAACTAGACGGTCGGCACCGGTAAGACTTGTTCGTAATTAATTAAATGCGTTGATCAATACTATTAAGAAACCAAATGACTCAAAGCATATTATGAGAAGTGCTCTCGTGGAAAAAAGTCCGCATCGCATTACTAAGTAGAAAAATTGCATGGTTATTACTTATTTCTATGGAGTGGTAATTCTATTATATGTATAGTGCGTGCGCGAGTTGAATGCAGAGTAAATGTATGTGTCACCATACATTTACTCTGCATTCAACTCGCGCGCGACCTGATTGTTGAATCGTAATAAACAATCAAAATAAAATTGATATGACATTTGCGATCGACGGACGATGATTGTTTGGCAGTGGCCTTGGCATTTTTGTGATCGCTACCATATTACGTGGTATTGGTTACCTTTATTAGTACATTATATTCTCAGGCAGAGTGCGAGTTTTTTTTACGTATTCGATAGCGACAACGTTAACTACGGAATTGATCGAGCGCCAGTGGTCGAGCGCTTGACAATTCTATACAAATCGTAGTTAACGTTGTCACGATCAAATGGGAAGAAAATCTCCTACTAAGCACACAGGGTGTGGAGTCCGAGTTTGCTTTAGCATATCAGAATCGATACGTCTTCAAGTCAAATAGTAGGACGGTTTTGGTTTTGAATTCAGACGTTTGTAAAAAATAGCGGCGCGTTGTTTTTCTTTCAGACTTGTGAAGTCTGTGACGATCACAAGTTCTGCGGCACTGTTCACGTAAAACGAAAGCCGTGTAGAGCGAGCAATTCTGGAGAAGTTCGTAACAAAGTTCACTTCAAGAAAGTTGATAGAAGATCCGAACGTTTATAGTTTATCAGCAAATGTTTTCGCCTCCTTTGCAGCTTCTCAGTTTTATACTACTTAAGTGAAGTATTTACGAGACAAGCGATAGATAGATATGCACAATATCATGTATATTAAACTAATAATTTAATAGGTAGGTATATTGAACTATATATCGTTGTTAAATAATAGAAAAGATACGAATCTTGCAGACAGCCTCAGGCTTTTTTTGTTGAAAATGTTACGGTAAAAGTTATTACTAGCTACTCAGGCAACAGGCTACATATAAAAATGGAAAATACTGCATTAGTTTTACAAAAAGCCCCTAAAGGGTAACTTCTGTACGTAACTAGTAATATTGAAATCTTTTTCCTACAGCTTTTGTTCTGCGACTTTTTATTATTCTGACTGATTCTCGTCGACCATTGCCTAGTAAAAACGCTGTAATGCAGCGTGTCTAGAGTATACAGCAAATAGTCAGACTGTACATTGTATGGTTTACGTTCTTTGCCACCGATGCTTTCACGGCCCGGCCCACCTTTTCCACCAATTTTGATGATATTTGGTACAGACATAGGCTGTGTTCCGGGGATGGACTTATCTTTTTTATCCCACAAAATTGAGTTTTTTATTCTTAGAAAAACTTAAATCTGTACGCGATCGTGCTCAGCTAGTAATAGGAAAGTTAAAGGCGCGTGATTGCAACCCCAGACACCCAAACAGGAGGTCTGAGTCTTAAACCTGTAGTTATCACGGCTTCCATCACGTCATATATGATTATATTCGCTTAGTGAAATCTCTAAATAAGTGTCTTAAAGATGGTGTATTTCCAGATACTTTAAAAATCGCCAAAGTTATACCAATTTATAAATCGGGTCCCAAAACAGATCCTGGAAACTATCGGCCTATTTCTGTACTACCAATTCTATCAAAAGTTTTGGAAAAACTTATATATTCTCGGCTAAATAAACATCTCGATAAAATCAATTTCTTTTTCGAACAACAATACGGTTTTCGATCTAAACGTAGTACCACTACAGCTACTGTGGATCTTGTCTCAAAAATTAAAACTGCTATTGATCAAAAACAAATTGCTTTGGGTGTTTTCATCGATTTAAAAAAGGCATTTGATACAGTTAGTCACACAATTTTATTGCATAAATTACATAAAATTGGCATAACGGGTGCTGCATATAACATTCTTAAATCATACTTAGATGACCGGAAACAAATTGTTAAAATAGGAAATTTTGAAAGTAATCCCACAAAACTTAATTATGGCGTACCACAAGGCTCCATTTTAGGACCATTACTCTTTTTAGTTTATATAAACAGCATTAGCAATGTCAACGTATTTGGTAACATTACACTATATGCAGACGATACCTGTCTATTCTACTTTGGAAACAATATAACAGACATAGTAAAAGAAGCTCAAAGTGACCTAACTAAGCTAAGTAGATGGTTTCTCTCAAATTTACTTACAGTAAATACCAAAAAGACGGCTTACATGATCTTTGCAGCCAAAAACAAAAAATCCGTGACTATGATAACTTAACAATATTTGATAAACCAATACAAAAATCTAACAATGAAAAATACTTAGGACTCATTTTGGATAATAAGCTTACATGGCAGAATCATATTGACCACCTTAAAAGTAAAATTTCACCTCTAATAGGAGCCCTACGACGAATATCATCTTGCATACCACAAAAAGTACGTCCTATTATATACAACGCTCTAGTCAAACCCCATATTGAATACCTTGTTGAAATTTGGGGAACAGCTGCAAAAACACATATACAGAAATTACAAATTACTCAGAATAAACTAATTAAAGCTCTGTATAAATATGATCATTTAACGCCCTCTAATAAACTATATAAAGATACGAAAATTCCAAATATAAGACAGCTATATACACTTAAAATATGTATCCTCATCAGAAAAATCATAACAAATGATATACATACCCAAGTATGCTTTCAAAGAAGAACATACAAACACTATCTTAGAAAACGTAATAAACTGTCACTACCTAAAATTAGAACCAACTACGGAAAACGAAATATTTTGTTCGAAGGAGCGACATTATACAATAACTTACCTGAATCCATACTAAACAGCAAAAGTTTTCCTATTTTTAAAAAACAACTTATTGAACATTTACTAATATCCGCTCAGCTTATGTTAGTGTAACCTCGCTCCTACATAACCAGTTTTTGTAAGCAGAACATCTTATACTAAAGTTTTTCTGACTACCTTCATAATTGACCTGTAACTACCTGTAACTTTAACATTTAATTATAACGTGTGACACTTACCAAGATAATGTACATATAGGTACTTACTAAATTTTAATTTGTAATTAATTCTCAATGTAAGTGAACTATTTTCTTGTGTTCTTATTGAGTAATAAATGTCTTTAAACCGAATATTCACGCGCTTTGAAATGTACAAACATTTCAAAAAGGTTAATTATCTAGAAGTACTTGGAGTCTCCTGGCAAAAGTAACGTCGCCAATTAGCTCTGAATCACGGTATTACGTAAAAAATAATGTTCTAAGTATGTTTCCGAAGCGGTGTCCTCCCTCAAACGCCTTTGATTACAATTTCAGTTTGCATACGACCAATTGCTTTGCGAATTAAGTAGCTTCAAAACTTGATCGTGTACTTTTTAGATAACTTTATGTGTTGATACTCTCTGCATGCACAAAATCCATAACTAAAACATAGCTTTTAACTATATTTAATTAATTATTATCAAGTTTCTTGTTTCGAGGTAAACGTTATCTTTGTTTTGTCCCGTATTCGGTTGGTCAGCGATTCGACTTGTTGACTTTACGTCAAAAGTGGCTATGAGAACTAAAAAGAAGACTTTGCACAACTCGAATAGTTCATTTAATACTTAGTAAACTGATATATATACGAGTAGATAACGGAACCCTTGGGTAGATTTGAAAGAGATGTACTTAATTAGTCTATATGTCACCGTAAGATTGTAAAAACCGTAAGATTGTAATCTAATGCTTTTTTTTTCGATAGATTGTAAACAGTCGAAAGATTGTGAACCCTTCAATGTTTTAAGTGACAATTTTTGAAATATTCATTGTATTTACGTTTTCTTGTCTCTTTCTTGTAGGTTAGGTTAGGGTTCGACATAAATAATCAAGTAGTGCCCGGCCGGGCACTTAGGTTATATCGGGTTAATAGACCTAACAGATTACAATGTACCGAAAAATAATCCGTTATATTGTAATCATTCGACAGTTTACAATTTCGCGAGTTAGATTATAATCTTACGGTTTTTACAATCTTACGGTGACATATACATCATTTAAAACAGAGCTTTTGATACTGCTGCGCTAGGAAACCTGTATGACAGCAGTAACGACTTCCTCCAGGATCTCACTGAGTGACTTATAAGTGACAGGATCGCTTATATTGATTACGATTTCAGTTTGCATATTGTATAATGGATTGTATAATGAGGAATCGAAGACAAGATGTCCCGAAACAATAAAAAATGATGCGTAAAAGAATACAAAAAAAATTATTGAAAAACTATTAAATTATTTTGAACTTCAATAGGTGATTTTAAAAAAACATTTATTCAGCCACAGGTATCAATAGTAAATTACATCGCGAGAACGGGAAGTACGCGTTTTCTGGTCGAGTGTTAGTTAGACGGCCGTGCTACGCGAGGCCGGCTATATACGAGACCAGAAATGCTCTCCCGGTCGAGGTGTGTATAGTGCTTTTCTAAAAAATGAAACAAGTGACTTTTCTTTGGATTTCGGCGGAAGCAAATAATTTTTAGCTAATTCGGCCTCCGCTCTCAGAAAAGGAGGCGTACAATCTAAATCCATAATATCCTCACTCGAACTCATTTTTTCGTCACTTTTAAATAATAAATTATAACGATTAGGTATGTAGTTAATTCCCGCCTTTCAATATTATAAAGATAAAAAAAAAATATTATACTTTTAATTATTTTTTTTGCGCTGTGAGTGCTGAACGCGTAATACGGTAGAGTTCCAAATTTAAACTATTTAGGCCAAAGAACATTATAACAAGTTACAAGATATTCAGGAAGAACGATTCCAAATTCAAACTTATGATATGTAATGAAAATACATTCTTTACTGGCCTAGGCCGGGAAGTTTAACTTTCGAACTCATTTACAGGGTATGAAATGTGCACATTTCATATCATTTTTTAGAAAAAAATAATCATCTAATCTAATTAGTGCCTATATGTTTATAAAGAACTGACAAAAATAATAATTCTCAGCACTTTGAAAACCCAGGCACCCATCTAAAACACTAACAACATGTCCTACGTGACGTAGCTGAATAAGGGACTGCCTCATCTTGTAGCTACAGTCGATAAATTGGGCTACAGCGCTGATTTTCAGGCTCGACCCCATGGTGACGTCACGGACTCAGCCCTTTGTCTATACTTGATTAAGTAAAAGCTCCGACATACCAGGACCGGCTAGGACAATATATCGGCACGACGCGTTGCCGTCGGAAGGGAAGGAAATTCTGTCCTGTCGCGATAATGGGTGTGCTTCATATAAAAGCTAACCTACCTCAATTCGTAATAAAAATGATCGCAAAAGTCGCGGACAATTTATTAAGAATTAGAATATACTGTATAATTTATGATTTCACTTAAATAATTATTTTTGTACTCATCCCTACAAGTACCACTTAACAATTTCAATTTCTTACTCACTTTCAAGGAAAGATGAAGAATTTTACATTCGAGAGATATGAGCTTTACGTTTGTCCACTTATTTTCTGTTAGTTATAACTTAAAAGACATTTTATCAGCCAGTTATTTTATTGTCCCTTCTATCCTAATTGTGTATTTGAGCTCTAAGCCGCAATCGCGGGTGTATCTGCAACAATTATGCCACTGACAAAAGCCAAACTTTATGCAAACTGCAAAATCAACGATGAATTCATTTGTATTTTCAACCGATAATTAATGTAACACGCTTTCCCGCTCGTGCTTTATTTATGCCTATACCCACTCCTTTAATATTAATTATTGTAAATGGCTTAAAATTTTACTGTTTTTAAATAATGTATGAATTATTGCTATATAAAATAACGGAAAAAACAGCGGAGTGCATCATATATTTTAAACAATAACACAAATTACAGACTTTTTACTTCCCAGCTTCGAAAGAGCGTCTTTTTTAACCGATTTCCAAAAAAGGAGGAGGTTCTTAATTCGGCGCGTATCTTTTTTAAACGTATGTATTCCGATTTCTCAAAATAATTAGTGAACACCACGCTCGCAATCTCAGGCACACGAAGCATATCACAAAAGTTCACGGTCACCAGAATAATTTTCAAGCATGCTCTCCTCAATTATGTTATTGCACGATAATATTATTATTCCAGCCAGTCGGCGGATACCGCCCTGGCGTAGTGGTGAGCGAAGTGCTCTTACAATCGGGAAGTACCAGGTTCAAGTCTTGGCAAGATCAATTTAGGAATTTCTAATTTCTCAATTTTCTCCGATGTCTGGTGGCTTTGACCGTGTTTACGTGGTAACTACCACCCTACCGGCAAAGACGATTACTTACCGTGAGATCATAGTCAAGTGCTAGGTACTAATAGTGTAAAAAAATATAAGAAGTTTATTCCAGTGTAGAATTTTAGTAGAAATTTGGGCCAAGCTGTAGCACGGGTACCAAAGAATGTTCCAGTACTTGTATTTTGAAACGCTCGCCATTTCATACGCTCCAATGCTTTACCTTTCGCAGTCGGAAACGTTAAACTTTACTGTATTTTAACAGATATAGAGCGAACTATGTAACTGGAACGATCACTGGCATGCATATAAGTGTCTGACTCGAGAGTGGACAGCTGAAAATTCTTATAATGCTTTACAAGAAATTTAGGGGATGCCATATTCCCAAAAGTATGCAATGTCAAATATATTGAATATTGTGCTTATTAATGACAACTTAAGGCTTTAAAAGGCAACCTTAAGGCAACCTTTTAAGTTTTTAGTTCGATTTTATGAGGACTAACATACAGTTGGCATCACGAAAAAGCGCTGTGACCTTGATCCTGTGCAGGGGCTTATATTATTATATCGATCCATTTGGTGGCTAAAGTGAGGTGCGATGACAGTGGTTTCTGTGATGCAGCGCGAGTACTTCGTTAGTCAATTTTTATTTCACTAGCCGTATAAGACAAGTTTTAATGCGCAGGTTTTGAACTGAATTCATCATATTAAAACTGATGCATTCCAAACTTTCTTCACCTAGAACTATTTAAAGTAGTTTCGATTGTATTCTCAGGATAAAATGTTATTGTTACAGAAACACAAACGGTTGAAGATGACAGGATCCCGTTTACACCATTATTCGAGAGGACGGCGGCAGACACGGAAGCTGCGCACGATCTTTTGTCGCTCGCGAACAGCCGGCCTCCGCCGCCGCCGCTCCCGCCGCCGATCCCGCCGCCGTTATCACCACCGCCACCGCCTCCGCCTCCCGCGCCCGAGCCCGTTGCCACTCTGCTACCACCTCCCCCCGAGCCGCCGTTCGTCCCCGTCTACACCTACACCATACAGCCCACTAACATCTTCATTGTCACCGAGGATCCTCCCGAACCGATGTATCCAGCGGGGCCGAATATCACACCCGTGCCGCAATTCGAATACATGGTGGACCCGCAAGTATATGTAGTGGATCCGCACCTCGCGTACCAACCTATCCCTGATCCTCAGATCCAGTTCGTCGAGCCATTGACGATACCTATTCTCGTAGAGACTGTGCCGATGCCGTTGACGCCGCAGCCGCCTCCAACCCCGCCTCCGCAGCCGGAGCCGGAGCCGGAGCCGCAACAGGTGCCGTCGATACCCTGTTCGAATACGACGGTCGAGCCGGGAGAGATACGGCGGTGTCCCCAATCGAAAGATAAATCCGCAAAGTTCGATTGTAACGAATGTGGCAAACGCTACGCGACTTCATCGAATCTGTCACGCCACAAGCAAACCCACCGTAGTCTCGACTCGGTCGCGGCAAAGAAATGCGAGCAATGCGGAAAAGCTTACGTGTCGATGCCGGCATTGGCGATGCATGTCCTGACACATAAAATGGGATACACATGCAATGTATGCGGTAAACACTTTTCGAGGCCGTGGCTTCTTCGCGGCCACGCGCGTTCGCATACAGGCGAGAGGCCCTACGACTGCCCGATCGCCGGGTGCCACAAGGCGTTCGGAGACCGCTCTAACCTTCGAGCACACCTCCAGACTCACTCAGCAGACAAGAATTTCCAGTGTTGTCGCTGTCAGAAGACTTTCGCTCTTAAGAGCTATCTCATCAAGCATCAGGAGTCAGCGTGCTACCGTCCCTGTTAGAGGACGGAAAGGCCGACGAAACAATGCAACGAATAACTTCTCTATGAACTTCTATACATCTTTATATTGAAACAAACCGATTTATAAATTAGACGAAGACTATCCGGCGCGGCGGCGTAAACAAATGATAAGCAATAATAATGTACCTAATATTGATACGGCTCTTTCTATGATAAGTTTAGCGTATTTTTTCATAAAAATAATAATAATCCAGCTTCGACGGATTTAAATATTGTGTCAATTTATGACAAGAGTCTGCGATTGTTATAAACGTAACGTAATTTATTATACGTAGTTATTTTTAATTATTAGTACGGTTAGATAACGCCACACGCGTGGCTTGTGACGATTTAGGTAGTAGTTACGGTGATACGTAGAGACTTAATGAAACCGTCGAGCTGTGGTACAAAGAGAGCAATAAAGTATTGTGGATAGAAGAAAGTGATAGGTGCACGAGTAGCGTGCGATGCGTAGTAAGTAGTGAGTAGGTCGGTGGGCGGCGCCGCGCGTCGCGGATGGACCAAACTGTTACCCGGCGCCCGGCCCGCGCCTCCCTCGCCTTCGCCACACCATCCCTGCTTCGCTTGGGCAAGCAACCTGCAGTGTCGTCACGTTCGACCGGTCAGCCTCCAAAGTCAGCGCATCATATAGCGTCACGACATCTCTACTATATCAAGCTCAATATCTTCTTACTGCTTCAGAGCAATATGTTTGCACCATAATCTAAACATTTTATTCTCTTTGCCCAGCTATTTCACAGCTATTCCAGGAGTATTAAATGGTGTCACAGGAAGAACTTGGATTTCGAAACGAGTTCTCGCCTGTACCCTAAATGGCGTGCCACACATTTAGGCGGGTCGGCATTCAACATTCAACAACAAAATCCACCCAAAACACATGACCTGCACATAAATTCGGCTGGAGTCGATCGGCAACCCGACCAGTTTGACAAGTTATTTTCACCAACCGGCTTGTCTGCTAAGCCCAGCGGCCTTTTTCCCGAACGTTATCTACATAATAATATATTCCAGCTGTGCCGATTTATGCCGACCCGCCTAAATTGGTAGCAAACCTAACTTTTTGTGGTTTATTACTAATAATGGTAACATAGTATCTTAAAATATTATAGGAGTTTTCTACCGACATTTATTATATCGTTTAGAAACAACGCAATACAATATGACATGACACTCGATTTTATACAAAAATTGGTAATATTAATTGGTATCGTATGCACTAGGTAATTGTTATCAATGGCATTAAATGCATTTCACATTAACTCGTCACTAATTGTTCTATTCATCATATAGCTTTGCAATTCGTAATTAACACATCTGCTTTTCATTCAAGTCAGATAGTAATACGTTAAAACTTTAAGTTACAATGGAGAAGTTTAGCATATTTTTTTTTAAATTTATTATGAAAATACAGACAAAATAAAACAAAAATATGAAAGAATCATCAAAATATCTCAACAAATTAAGAAGTTATGGAACTTTAAAGTTGCGCTTGCAAGTCGGGAGACGTGACGTCATAATTCCCTATCAACCGACTTTATAAAGCCGAATAAAAGAAATAAATGGACTTAACGTGACTTAATTGAATTAAAAGTACTTAATTTGTGTGTGAAGATAATTTTGAAGTATTAAATCCCGGCTAGGTATTAAAACTCACTCACAAAATTTCTCACTCCAGTAAGATACCAGCAATCGGTGTACGTTAAATAATTAAACTTTGAAATCGTCATTTCTCAGTCATTTATTGATGGATTTAAAAAAAAAAAACTGATTTATTTGTTTTAATCTATATTTTACTTCTGTTGTGTTAAATATGACATTCTTTCTCAACATCATGAAACTTATCATCGTACATTAATTTATTGTTAGCAACTGTAAGGTCTTAAATTATAATTCAATTCAATGTAACTATTAAGGGGCTACTTTAAGGTACTGACTAGTGCAAGTTCAATCATCTTGGGAAGTTAGTATAGTGGACTAAATAGGCACAGTTAAAAAGCGAATTGAGTGATTGGGAAAGTATTTTTATAGCGGCACGTGTAGAACGACAGTATTTTGGTGTAATTACGTTTTAGCTTTAGTAAAATGTTGTGGTATACAAACTAATCTATAGATTATAATTACTAATTAACAAACCAATTGCTAAGATTTAAGATTAGTGTTCGGATACTAGCTGTAAGTCGCTTACCAGAGGTTATTAGAAGTATGAGCACTGCGTGATATATAGGTTTCAGACGTAATGACTCGTTTTAATTAAAATAAAGAACATGGCTGTAAGAATCACAGGACTTATAATGAATCAAATAAATACACTCAGTTTTCATAAGATTTTGTTTAGACCTTCGGGTTGTTCTTGTTTTGTAAACGAATATAAATAAAACAACTGTAATAATGTGAATATTATATTACAAGTACATATTACTAGAGGTCGCCCGCGACTTCGTCCGCGTACAATTTTTTATTTCCTATAAGATTATGAAATTTTCCCGCTGCAAGAGTCCTATATCTAAAGGGGGCCCATTATCTATATTTATTATTAAGAACTAATAAACTAAAAGCCAATGTTTATATCTTAAACTTCACAAACAACACTTTCATGTAACCCCATTTCACGAACTTTGGGGTGGATTTCGTAAAACTGTTTGAATAGATTTTTATGATTTAAAACTGTTTTTATTATTTATAAATGCCAATTTTCATGTCCATTTTCCTTTACTCCGAAAACATATGACTTTTCTGTAAACTTGCAAACCCCATTTCGCCCCCTTAGGGGTGAATATGCTCAAAACCGTTTCTTAGCTGATGTATACGAGTATGTCACCGTAAGATTGTGAAAACCAGATTGTAATCTATCTAGCGAAATTGTAAACTGTCAAAAGATTACAATTTAACGCATTATTTTTCGGTAGATTGTAAACTGTTAGGTATATTAACCCGGTAGAACATAAAAATCAGGTAGTGATTATTTATGTCGAACCCTAACCTAACCTACAAGAAAGAGACAAGAAAACGTAAATACAATGAATATTTCAAAAATTAATACTCAGTACATTAAACGGTTCACAATCTGTCGAAAGTTTACAATCTATCGAAATGAAAAGCGTTAGATTGCAATCTGACGGTTTTTTGCAATTTTACGGTGACATATGCACCACAAAAGGAACTTATGATCCAAATTTCAAGTGGTGTATGCTTTATAGTTCCTGATAGTGGTACTTATTTCGCTTTTATATAAATAGATTGAGTTAAAATAATAATGAATTATCCGTCTTCCTTCTTCCTCCTGCTCTTGTCCCACGCTACGTGGGGTCGGCACAACATGAACATGAATTATCCGTAATAAAATCAATAAAATAATTATGTACCTAAAATGATTCATTGCGAATTTCATATAACACTAATATAATATTTACTGTAAATTACATAGGTGATTAATAGATATTTCAACGGCGCATAAAATTCAAAAGTAGGTACAAGATTTCAACGAAACGTTTTTGTAAATTATATTGAAAATTTTAGCACGTTAAAAGTCTTTTAATGTTTCGTTAACAGATAGGAAGCTGGGGTATGCTAAGTATAAACTTACAATTTATTTAATTGATTACTATCTTGTATATATATATATAGTATATATATTGTATAATTGTTTTTATTGTTTTTTTATGAAATATAATAATAGTATATAAATATTACGTCCGCCTCAAATGATGCCAAGCAAATTTACTTTACTCAAAGTTGGGCCTATAAATATAATAACCAAGCAGTTAATATTTACCAATATTTAAATTTATTATAAATGCAATTTTTATATTATATAATTATTTGGGAGTAAAACTGGTACACCGAGCATTTACACTTGAAAAAACGTGCTTCTTACAACGTCTTCTTGATAGTAAGTGTGACTCATTCGATTATATACTTCAGAACTTATTAATAATTGAATGCTTATTATTAGTTAGAAGTAGTATAAGTAGCATATAGTATATGTATAAGTACAATGTTTAGTAAAGCTAGCTATTAAATTTTAGATCTCGTATACATAATAGGGCTTTGAAGTCTAAAACTTAAACCCAACGTATAATTTTCATGGTCAATTTGTATGATAATTTTGTCAATTTATCGGTATAATATTTACAATAGTTTTATCTCTTACATAGACGTGTAGAGCCTTGTAGTATTGTAGTATAATTAATGTGGGTATTTTAATAATTTAGTTTCTTTTTATAGTGTTCTGTCATTTTGATCAGTCTGGAATAAACCGTTGTTGCGACTCGGCGTTTAATTCAATATTTTACAGTGGCGCAGTCGTTTATAAGTTTTTTTTAGCTAGTTAAATGTCTTCCAAGATGTCCGTAGGAAAGTTAGGCGAGTTTAATCTCAGTTCGGGTACATGGAGCACCTACATCGATCGAATGGAACAATATTTTCTCGCAAATGACGTGAAGGTTAACCTACAAGTGCCTACGTTGCTCGCGTGCGTGGGTGACGCAACGTACGAGCTGATGGTGGATTTGTGCTCTCCCAAAAAGCCCGGGGAAATGAAATTCAGCGAGTTAGTGCATCTGGTGAAAAAACACATACAACCGACGCCATCGATTCTCGCTGAAAGATATAAATTCCGGAAACGGACGCAGGCTCACACCGAAACGGTAGCTCAGTTTGCGGCAGCTTTGAAACACTTAGCCAGGGATTGTGATTTCAAAGAAAACCTTGAAGAGAACTTGAGAGACCAATTTGTGTGTGGCCTACACAGTGAACCTACGCGACAAAGATTATTTTGTGAAGACAACGTGACCTTCTCGTCGGCCTTCAAAAAGGCCGTGGCATTGGAGGCGGCCGCCAATGACGCTGCGGCAGTCGAGCAACGGACGGCGGACGGCGCGGTGCATGCGGTGCACGCGCAGGGCGCGCGGCCAGCGAGCGCCGCCGAGCGCGCGGGCGCGGGGCCGCGCCAGCGTAGCCAAGGCTCGGGCGGTAGGGGCCGGTCGGACGGTGGCAACAGGGATCGACGGACGGTGACGAGCGGAGGGTGTTTTTGCTGTGGAAGCCGGGACCATACCCGGGCGGTGTGCCGGTTTCAAAACTATTCTTGCCGCGTGTGTTTAAGACCGGGCCATTTGCAGCGCGTTTGTCCTAGGGCAGGACGGAAAGCGGAGGGCCAGGTCCTTCGGCTAGACACAACGCGACAGGTGGAAGAGATACAACGAAGTGACAACAGTGACAGCGAACGTGAGAGCTCGACTAGATATTATGATGACGAGGGAGTCGGAGGCCCCGGCGGGCTGTATATGGTGCAGCTGACGGGATCTGATCCGGTGGTGGCCGAGGTGACCGTGGCGAATAGACGGCTGGCCATGCATGTAGATACCGGTTCGCCTATATCATGCATAGGCGACAAAATGTATGCAGAGATGTTCCCAGAGTACAAACTGCAAGATAACAGCTATAAATTAAAAGGTTACGATGGAAGTAATATTCAATGTGTCGGTTACATTACAGTGCCTGTTAAGTATGGCCTTATCAGTGAAAATCTTAAATTGTATATCATTTTAAAAGGTGCGGTGCCGTTGTTAGGCAGAGAGTGGTTAAAAAAATTGTGTATTAGTGTTACGGTGGCTAAATCTGTGCTCGCTATTGATAAACATAATAATGGTGGCGAATTTGATAAAGACAAGTTTATAAGTAAGTACCCGGGAGTGTTCAGTGGCAAGCTGGGCCAGCTGCGCAGTCGGCGCGCTACGCTGCGCTTGCGGGAGGGGGCGGCGCCGGTGTTCCGGCGCGCGCGTCCGCTCCCGCTCGCGCTGCGATCGGACGTCGACGCGGAGCTACAACGCATGGAAGCTGCAGGTATTATAGAACCTGTACCATCCTCGGACTGGGCCTCGTGTTTAGTGGTCGTTTTAAAGAGTAATGGTTCCTTAAGGATATGCGGTGATTACAAAAGCACAGTAAATCCGATGTTAGAGATAGATAAATACCCGCTGCCTAGATCCGAGGTATTGTTTAATAATTTGAACGGGGGCAAGAGATTTACTAAAATTGATTTATCGGAAGCTTATAGCCAGGTAACCTTGGATGACTCAAAGAAATATACCGTCGTTAATACTCACCGAGGGTTGTATGTTTACAATAGGCTAGTTTACGGTTTATCGTCAGCTCCGTCGATATTTCAACGTCTTATGGAGCAAGTGGTAGCTGGAATTCCAAACGTTTCGGTATTTTTAGATGACATTCTTATAACCGGTAAAACGGAAGAGGAACATGTAAATAACTTACATGCGGTTTTTAAACGGTTAGCTGATGAAGGTCTCACCGTTCGACAAGAAAAATGTTTTTTCTTTGAAAAGGAGGTCAGCTATTTGGGATTTATTATATCAGAGCACGGGGTTAGGACGGACAATAAAAAGATAGAAGCTGTGGTCAAGGCGCCGAAGCCAAATAGCGTGTCAGAGTTAAAATCCTTTCTCGGAATGGTCAACTTTTATTCGAAATTTATTAAAAATATATCTATGTTATTAGCACCTCTATATTTATTATTAAAAAAAGGCGTTGAATGGAAGTGGAACGAGGACCACGACAAGGCGTTCCAGGCTATAAAGGTAGCTTTAACTAGCTGCCCGGTTTTAATGCATTACGATGAGCGGTTACCTCTTATTTTGTCGTGTGACGCGAGCGCGCGGGGCGTTGGCGCCGTGTTAGCGCAGCGCGGGGAGGAGGGCGAGCGGCCGGTCTCTTACGCGTCTCGCACGCTTAGCTCTGCAGAGGCTAATTATAGTCAAATCCAACGCGAGGCGTTGGCGATAATATTTGCGGTAAAAAAATTTCATACATATCTTTATGGCCGTAAGTTTATCTTGCGCACTGACCATCAGCCATTGATAGCCATTTTTGGGTCAAAAAAAGATATTCCGCACATGGCGTCAGGGCGGTTAATTCGATGGGCTATTTTATTGTCCGGGTACCAGTATGACATTGAATATGTTCAATCCAAGGCGAATAGCGCGGATGCTCTGTCTAGATTACCCATAAAATCCAAAGAAGGTACTAGCGACGCTGATACTTTTATCAAATTTATCGAAAATAAATTTCCGATTGATTCAAATCAGATTAAAGTTGAATCGGCTAAAGATAAATATTTATCTAAAGTGTTAGAGTTTGTTAAGACGGGCTGGCCTAAATCAGGTTGTAAAGAAACAGATCGAGAAATGGTCGCGTACTGGCGGCGCCGCGATGAGCTATATGTCGAGAACGGATGTTTGATGTGGGGCTGTCGCGTGGTGGTGCCCCTCGCGCTTCGGACCGCGGTGTTGGCCGAGCTGCATGGCTCGCATTTAGGAATGGTTAAGTGTAAAGGTCTCGCTCGAAGTTTTGTGTTCTGGCCGGGTCTAGATGATGACATAGAACGAATGTGTTCAGCGTGTCGGACGTGTGGAGACGTAGCGGATTTGCCACCAAAATCGCCAGTGGTGCCATGGTCGTGGCCATCGAGTCCATTTGAACGGGTTCATATAGATTTTTTTGAATTTAAAAATGCTTCATACCTAATTTTAGTGGACGCACACTCAAAATGGATAGAAGTGGTGCCCATGTCCACCACGACGGCGACAAATACGATTTTAAAATTAAGAGAAATATTTGGTCGTTTTGGGCTTTGCAGGATCCTGGTCAGTGACAATGGCCAACCGTTTTCTAGCGTCGAATTTTCTTCGTTTTTAAAAAAAAACGGTATCAAACATATTACGTCAGCTCCTTATCACCCGTCATCCAACGGGGAGGCTGAAAACGCTGTTCGAACCGTTAAGCGGGCTCTAAAGAAAGCAGAGGTTGAAAAAATTAATTTGAGTAGTTTTTTACAAAGATTTCTTCTTGATTATCGGAATAGTATCCACGGTACAACGGGGGAAACACCTGCAAGATTAATGTTGGGACGTCACCTTAGATCGCGGTTTGATCTGCTAAAATCTGGAATCGTGGAATCCGTGTCGGATCGGTTGCAGAAAAGAGCGCTAGCCAAAGGCGGAACTGATAGGTCTTGGGTAGAAGGGGACACAGTATGGGCTAAAGATTTTCGAAAGAATAGAAAATGGTGTGTAGCGAAAGTTATAAATAGGAAAGGACGAAATATGTACGAGGTTGAGACCGAGGATGGGTTACGTTGGACACGACATTCAGATCAACTGCGTTCTAGCTTAGTGGTGGCTAGTCGGGACTCGACGACGTCATGTGACTTTCATGGTCAGCCTACGGTATCGGCCCAGGCAGCCTTAGCGGACTATACATGTCGTTATGATAAACATAATGCCCAGGACGTCGATGACACGTGCGAGTCTCGAACTGGAACATCCCCGGTACAGAATAAACGGGACCGAAGGCGACCAGTTCGTTTCGGTTATGATGATTCTGTTTAAATGTTATAGTAATATTGTTATTATATGAAGTCTAAGCATAATATTAGTAATAATATGTATTTCTATTTGCCACAACTTATTACAAGTATAATCGTGCTGTAAGTTGTTAACCATTACTTTAATTATTGTAATTGGTTTATGAGACTATAAACATACGTATAGACTAACATAATAAATAAGGACTTACTAATAATAAAGGGGGGGATAATGTAGTATAATTAATGTGGGTATTTTAATAATTTAGTTTCTTTTTATAGTGTTCTGTCATTTTGATCAGTCTGGAATAAACCGTTGTTGCGACTCGGCGTTTAATTCAATATTTTACAAGTATATATATAAGTGATTTTAATTGTGGTTGGAAAAGTCAATTTTCAATAATCAGTATGTAAGCTTTGCTCGAAAAGATAGTTTTATAAGGATTTTCAAAAATCGGCATTATGAATAATACGGTTTCGAAACGACTTTTTAAAAAGACTGATAGAAGGGAGATATATCGACGAATCAAAGTAAAAGTAAGTTTCTGAGAACCGGTAAAATATACTCAATTCATCGAGTGAAGTCTTCCAAAGTTCGTGTCGCCCTGAAAATTGCGGTGTATTCGCAAATCACGGTACGCTCTCGACGAAGCATTTATGTACTCAACAAATGGTTTGTCGCCTGTCGGCTAACGTTTGAAAATGAAACTTGTGAGACATAAGCTCACTCTGTCACATTCATGGCTTTGTTGTCGAAAATCATGTTTCCGGTACTGTGCTCCATGTTGATAGGGGTAATTTTATATTCGGTGAACTCAACAATTTATGAGGTTGTAATAAAAGTTAGCAGCCTACAACCTGACAGCAAGCTGACGTCCACTTTTATGCGTGGAAATTGTACAAAATTTTATCGAACATAGCGTCCGTAGCGTGTGTAGCCGTTGATTCCCAACGTCGTAGCAAGCCTACGCTACTACGCTACGATGTTATCGAAATGATGTGCTAAGGACGAAAATATACTAGGGATCGGACGGGAAAAAAACATGCGCCCGAAATGTTTGCGTTTCCTTGCCTTGAAAAACACGTGAGCGCGCTCTGCCCTGTCCAGTCCCTAGCGTATCCTCACCCTAATGCAAACCCAAATGCAAAATATTGATACCTCTACATTACCACAACTTATTATTTAATGTGGTAAATAAAGATTAGAATGTAGAACCTTGTCAATTTAATTAATACGTGGTTTATGGAATAAATCTACATAAATTGTAATTATTAAAAACTACCCTACTTATTTCATACCACGTTCATATTAACATAAATGTACAAGGTAAATATAATACGATTTACATAATATTTATTTTGTTTGCTTGCTTGCAACTATAAAACGTAGAAAAAATAATAATTTTAAATAATTTATTCTATTAAATATGAAAATATTATATAAGAATACGTAGATTATAATCTTTAGGTCACTTTTATTTTACATAAAGCATATGGGTAGAAAGAAAACTTTTTTAGAAGTAGAACTCACGATTCAGACACGATTTTACACGCTACCATAAAAAATAAAGACACGTGTGATCAAAACTATGAGGCTAAAAGCATTTATTGTTCAAATAATTTCAGCAGGATATTTATGAAGTTCTTTTATTTATGTCAGTCCATGTTTTCTTCATGCTTCGTCTGCAATGCTCGAAATGAAAACTTATTTTCGTATGTAATAGGTATTTACAATGAAAAATTTACTATAGGCCCTATAAATAATAAGTAGGGCCTACCCCTATAGTATAGGGGTAGACCCTACTTATTAAATACTCAGTTAAATAAACTACAGTTTAAATAGTCGTGAATTGTAAATGGTAGAATATAAAGTAAGACAAAAACCACAAGCGCGCTTGGGTCAATTACATC
This sequence comes from Erebia epiphron, assembly GCA_963932025.1. NCBI lineage: Eukaryota > Metazoa > Arthropoda > Insecta > Lepidoptera > Nymphalidae > Erebia > Erebia epiphron. The sequence goes on from OZ009945.1 coordinate 30,396,441, forward strand.
TAACGTAGTGGACTTTTACAATCATACAAGTGTTTAAGAAAAATATTTTATTTTAAGGACGAAAATATAAGCGCCAAGCATCTGCGTTGGAGAGTAACGAATTTTTGTCCTGTCGCGTCAGTCGGTGAAGCTCCATTTAAAAGTGCCGACACGGAAGTTTCACTAAACGCTTAGCCATGTTCGGTCAGTAGCGGTAGATTCACTCGACGTTTCAAAAGCACTTGTAAAAGTTTATAAGAATAAAAAAACATTGAAGTTTGTAGTGGTTTCGCCCAAAACCTACGAGAACAGTGCTCGAGCATTCGCCCCGCCGCTAACATAGATGTGAAATTTTACTTTTCCTATGATATGTGCACGTATCGAGAAACAGATTTTTTCCACAGATGTATAAGAGTATATATCGGATGAACCCATCTTTGTTTTCATTTATAATATTCACTTCAATATTTTCAATCATACTTAATTATCATGAATTTGCAATTCAAATGGTAACATGTGCGATATTATTAAAGATATTTTATGTTGTCCTATAAACGTCTTTCTAGTTCATATAGGTTTTACTAGTCAAAATAAAGCTTCAAACTTTGTTTAGGTATTTTATATTAGCCATATCTGTATCAATTATGATACGTTTTGTTTTCACTCTACCACCTTAAGTTCATTAGAGCAGTTGTATTATAATATGACGCACACATCTGGATGTGCAATCAAATTTCCATACGTAAATTCGTAGTATTAAGGAAGAAGCGTTTTAAATATTATGGTATTCTTGTCTTTACCTACTTATAAAGAAATTGGCTATTGCAATGTTTAAAATACATTAATGTTAAGACACTGAAAAGCAATACTTACTGTACAATTTTCTGTAGATTATTAGAATCAAATGTCTATCGTAAAATTAAGTCGCTATAGATTTCAAACTTTATAATTCGCCTAGACTTTTATCGAAATTGATATTCTACTTAAGTATATTTTCACAACTGTAACACGTATATTTAAGTTTTGTTGTGGATAAAATTATAAGTCATCATTGACTTATAAAGTCATATAAGTACATGTTAACTAAGTTATAGTTACCGAATAACGATCTCATGTAGGCACCTAAGTAAATCTCATAATAAGTCAGAGAAATATTCTCCAACATCTTTATTATATTTTTCATCATCGATATATAATCAACTTACTTACCTTCAAACGCTGGTCATATAGCGCGTCGCTCCCGTATGTTTCCGAGACTTGCAATTTATTTACCAAATAAAGTAAGCTAAGGGAAATATATAATAATTAATATATAGTCACTTAATATTGCAATTCATACTTTTTGTACTTACAAGTATTTTTTTACACAAAACTGCAACATTTACAACGAAATTAATTCATAATAGTCTTTGGCCTTTTTAATATTTAAAATAATGATGTAAATTGAAAATTTTGATCTATTTTATGGATAAATTAGGATTTATATTTGTTTATCTAATGTTTATTAGCGGACACTACTCAAGCAATTAGCCTACTCATCGAGCCTTGAGGGAAATAAAAGCCTTGCACGCTAATAAGCTACGCTTACCTTTATTCCCATCTGCCACCGCTTGCGTACTCATATACTTTATACGCCCGTTACACCCCATGATCATTTTTTATTTTATTACTGCACCCATTTAAAAAACTTTGTTGATTCGGAGTTATAGGACAAAAATATTCATGCGGAGGTGGATAAGAACTATTTATCACGAACAGGTCAATTTAATATTAATTAGACGCTCATTTTCAACTTTGCTTTACTTTTCAGTTTGAATGGCAAACCATTAATTTACATTTTATGTGTTTGCCGGATGTTTGTCAAACGCAAGCATATATGTATAGTTCTCAAGGAACATCAAATACCTACTCACTTTATAATAATATTTAGTATTTACGTTACTTACTTGTTAAATGTTTTAGTTTATTTTCTTACAAAATTTTGTACTGGAATTGCTTGTATTACTGCTCTTCGTATTTGTGTTTGAATTCGTAATACCTCACGTGCTCGTTCTATAATAATACTAAAACTTTTATTTGAGATGGTTATTTATTTGAAACATAATTTGAGAATATATGAACATAATTTAGAGTCTAAACTTAAATCACAATTAATAGTAGGTATGCATATGTTAATACAACGAATACTTGCGAATTATAAAAATAACGATTATTTTTATACACGAGTAACTCACATTATTGTTAACGTTTTTTGATAATGCGCATATATTGCAGGTTTACAACGAATCGGTTGTATAATATGAATAAATAAATGTATAATAAATGAAATAGGTATACATAATATTAGTATATAAATTGGTAGATACACACACAAGTGTATATGGCTTTCATGGATAATTACAAAATAATATTGTCGTAACAATTCATCTCTTTCATAGACTCATTGAAATTATAACAACAACAATCCATACTAATATTATAAATGCGAAAGTGTGTCTGTCTGTCTGTCTGTCTGTCTGTCTGTCTGCTACGCTTTCACGGCCCATCTGTTCAACCGATTTTGATGAAATTTGGTACAGGGATTAGTTGTATGCTGGGGAAGGACATAGGCTACTTTTTATCCCGGAAAATTCAAAGGTTCCCGTGAGAATCAAAAAATTTATCTGCTCAACCGATTTTATTGAAATTTGGTACAGGGGTAGGCTGTAAAAGGGGTAGGTTGTAGGGAGTTCCCGCGGGAATCGAAAAAATTTGGCCCACGTGGACGAAGTCGCGGGAATCATCTAGTAATAACTAATTATATTGCATATTATCGATGAAATATCATACATTGCACTATTGCATTTATAATTATTGTTGCACCTATATTGTGAAGAATACAGAATCTTGTATGTATAAATATATGTATAGACTGCATATAGTACAGTATTCTGTATATCTGTCCTGTGTTCATACAAAAATTGTTTACATACGATTGAACAACTATACTTATATAGTTAATAAAGATTATAATCGTTTCTTTTATTATCGTTTCATCTTTTTCCCGGGGATATCATAAGTTTTTTTTGGAAGACTATTGGCTCAAATAATAAATTAAGTTTCATTTATGCAATATTGTATAATTATTGTAAATAGAGATATAAAAATAATAATAAAAGAACATAAAGTGTATAATAATATGCCTGTAATAAAATTAAATATAGGTTTATACACACTTTAATGACATAATATTATATCCCCGATATCCCTATAAGTATCGAGTTGTTCATCCTTGTCTTGATCCTTGATAAATGTAATCTGCAGTACTATTCTCTAACTCAGTGGCTATCAAAAAATGAAAGCCAGACATATATTTTTTATCCATTGAAGATTGACTATTTAATCTTAATTTTATTTTTTAACTTTCAATCATTGATGTAGAATTTGGGTACCTAAAAAATATGTGTCATTGGCTTTAATTTTTTGATAACTGCTCATTTAAAGAATAGGGAGGCTGGGTTCTAAAATACGAAATGTATGTGGCTTTAATTTTCATACATTTAATTAACATTAAACCCACAGAAGAGTCTACGTTATAATCTATACAATAAAATATCGAATAAGTATAGCGTATCATAAAACTTTTCGTAGTTTCTAAACAGTAGATGTACTCGTATCAATTTATTGTAAACGACTATTATAAGTTTGCGTAATTGAGTCCTAAATGGTTGTTGAGAAAAGTGTGAAAGTTGTATCAATTACCTAACGTCTTACATAATTATATTACGTACCTATAAGCGGAGGGAAAAAATGTTTTGGCAAAGTGAAACAATGTGACAATAAGGATCACTACCGTGTAGCGCGCTAATATCACGAGAAAGCATATTTTAGCAATCTACGAAGAAATAAGAATTGTTTGTTCCTTTTTCAGTTTTTCCTAATTTCGCAGTCGACGTTTCAAATCCCCCTGCACTGTTGTTAATTATCGAGCGAATCTTCTTAACATTTAGTTCAATAGAATCTTACCGTTATAAATTTAATGTGGAAGTGTGTTTGTACTTTGATGGTTTATTCTAGAATCACGCAACGAATGAAACAACTTAATCGGATAAACGTGTTTTTGTATGGGTGTAGTTAAGGTACCTGGCGAGTGAAAAATGTACGATTCCTGTGGTATCGCTAGAATCTAAATCCACGCAGATAAATCAGCGGGCTTCTGCTAGTGATAAATAAATTATATTCCATTTTCCCTCCAGTGCTGAGCTATTTTCAGTCAAACCGTTAAAGAGGCTTACGCATGCATTGTCGTTGTCCTGCCCTGAACCTAGAACCCGATTGCAGCGCCTCCTAACCGGCTCCAACTATGAATATAAACTATCTCTCAACCTTCTCAAAGCAACGTAGCCTACAAGGCAGGCCCTAGCCGGTTTCTACTCGGCTTCAAGACATTCACCGTGGCACAGATTTGCCCCGCGCCGGGTAAGGAGGCTCAGCCTCGAAGCCCGTACCCCCGCTTGGCCCTCACGGGCGAAACGGAGAAGACCCACACAACTACTCAAACTCATACAAATTCCGTCTAAATCGTTCAAGCCGTTTCTGAGTTTTATCGAGACTAACGAACCGCAATTCATTTTTATACTCGTATAATAAAGAAGATTAGGTGGTTACTTTACAAGTAAAAATCATTTCAACGACTTGGTCGATAGTGATCCTTATTATATTTTTATATTCTAAAATTGACCGTTACTTATTCTTATTCTTATTCTTCACATAAATGTTGCGAGGACTTTCGATGTTATAATATTTATATGAAATGATGAATGATAAATAAAAACCCAACCCAAAAAAACAATTTTTCATTGTCTGGCCTCTCTGGTTTCCTAAGAATTTCATTGGTTTCGGAAATATTTAAGGACAATCAACAACATGAGGAAATCTTACAAAGTTTGTTGACGTTTGTCACGTTGACATGAAAAGACATAAATTTATATAGATACTAGCGGTCCGCCCTGGCTTCGCACGGGTGCAATTCAGATTTGTAATTTTATCGTGAAAAAAAAACAAAGTAAACAATTTGCAGATGAGGTATTTACATTGGTAATGTTACATAATTTCTATTATATTATAAGCACCCGTCGGTATCGGTTTGTAATCCCCAGGTGGCACGGGATTGCGACACGTAGGTATTCTCTCTGACTTGCAAGACGATTTTCAAATGAAGATCCTCCAATACGACGTATTTTCACTGCCCTCGCCTGGGAACTATGTTTAGAAAGTTTAGACCTTAATCTTTTAGGCTTTTCGCAGCCTGTCCACAGCAGTTAGATATTAAAATATTTAAAAAAATGTTGGTAAGTTTTCTTGTATTTATTGTTTGTCTGGACAAATATGAAATAAAAGTGTCTTGTCAAATATGACATAAAAGACAGTCTGAATTAATAGGCGAATAGAGGTTTAACGTAAAAAGTTAAATTAGGTGAATTTTTCCGACTTAATTCACATTATTGCAATTTTCGAAGGGATCTCTAATATATTTTAAAATAAAATGTAGCCTATGTTACTCGCTGATAAAGTAGCTTTCTATAGGTGAAAGAATTTTTAAAATCGGTTGAGTAGTTTTTGCGTTTATCCATTACAAACAAACAAACAAATTTTTCCTCTTTATAATATTTCAAAGGGAATTTATTCGTTGGAAGTAAAAAAAAGGTACGCATAAATACATCATCATCTTTACATTTTTTTGTCCATATTCATTTGCTTGTTTATTGGCACAATATATTGGTTATGGATATACACAAAATAGGTAAATAATAACTATTACATTAAATTAAAATAAAATGTTAAAACAAATTAATCTAGTAGACCACTGTCAGAGGGAATTGTTCCCAGAATGCTAGCCCCATTGCCTCGTTGTATCGCGATACTAATTCTCTGGGCAAAGTAGAGGCCAGCATTTTGGTCACACGTTGCATCGACCAGGCGTAGAGAAATTTCTTTAAAAACTTTCTTTGCTCCCGGTCCCCACGGTCCCATAGTATAATATTAGTTTAGAAGTTTAGATTTCGGATACAATATACTTAATTATCAACAACTCATTACTTCTTCTTTTCTTGGTTATTGTTTCAGTTTCCAACTTTCTACGTGACATCATGGTAGATCGGAAATTTTTGCCGGTAGGGTGGTAAGCAGTATCGACCGAAGACACCGAACCAAAATATTTAAAAATTCTAATTCCCAAGTTTCCTCTGTCGGAAATGGAACCCAGGACCTCCAACATAAAAACGACAGCTCTCACAATTGCGCCAGAACACTCGTTTTAACATGATTACCGAATTTTGGGTCTTAAAATCACGCGTTTCAGCACACAATATTTAATAATACTACGTACACGTAGTTTTAGTCAGTGTTTCAATACTGTATCTACTTATCGTGTTTCGGCGACTTGTTGCGTTTGAGCACATGAAGTTTAGATGTTAAAACTTAAATCCACTTCGACTGGTGTTCGAATATGTGCGGAGTGAAACGTGCAATAATACGTTACCATTTCAATAGGGTAATGAGCGGGAAACGGTTAAGCGGCACGGACTCTGTGTTATAGATAAAATTGGTTTACACTTCCACTAACAAAGAGTATTGACAGATGCCTTCATGAGCGAGCTCGTTTGACTCTCTGTGCGCTCAATCTTTTCCGCTAGCTCCTTGTTGGTGAAAGTGTTGGTATGCAGTTATCCTCTACGTCACGTGATCTCTACGTGGTAGGGAGTCCGTACGGAACTCGCTCCTCTCGCGGTGGAAACCCTCCTGAACGATCAGAATTACGCTCATTTTGAAGTGGCTGCGGGCAACCGCAGAATTAGGGGCGATGGCCTTTTGAGCCGTACAGCCCTTGAGTAGAGACCACGTAGTACTATTCTACGTACGTGCCTACGCTATATGAGACTAGAACTAGTAGTTGTAGCGCTCAATAGGTAAGATCTATATTTAAACTCAGCAGTGGACGTCCATAGGCTGAAATGTATGAAGAGTACAATATTACACAACATATTATGTGCGCTGGGTTTTATTCCTCTCTTACGTTCACTCTTCTTTTAGTAGGTTCCAGGCTCGAGTTATATTTGGCACACGTAATGATGCGAGTGACCTCACGGCCCATTGAATGCTCGTAAAACAGAGAAAACTGCAACCCTACACCCTTACGTGTTACGACTTACAGGTACATTGGAGTGTGCTGCTACTTCATCTATTGAAGACTAGAGCTATGATCTTAAATGTATAAAAGTAGATTACCGATATGTTACGTTCGGGCATCGAAATTATAGGGACTTCAAAAAACCACTGTAACTGGAAAGACAAACTTCATTATAAGTTTGCATTGGGAACGGATTTAAATGCCATGCTATTCGAACGCTACAAATCTAGTTTAAAATTAGAATCGGCCGCGGATTCACTCGTGTTATTTATACATTAAAAATTAAAAAGATCATCCGTATCCCTCGTGTCGTAATGTGATGCCTTTACTTTTAATAGGTCCTGACAGAATTTTGGGCCCAATGGCTAATCAACAAGATTGCCCATCTGCGCGAGAAGTGCGCTGCGTGTGCTTGGAACTATGGGATTTACTGAAAACCGTGGTTAGTACTGAAAATTTTCTTTTCAGAAAAACCTAATACATATAGTCATAATAATTATGGACTGACTCGGGAAGACCTCGTCATCCGCAGTCAAATATGCAAATCTGAAACACTGGATCGTCGAGGCAGTTAAGCTTCGTTACATTTACGCATATATACTAGTACATACCTAAGGCTTAGTTTAAATTAAATTGGTACATTAGGTACTTTAAGTAAGTCAATAAAAAAAAATTTTTCAAGCATACACATCGAAAAAATGAAGTAGATGGTCACGTTTAGGTGTATACGGCTATAAACACAGGAGCACACTGCAATTTCACGCCTCGCTAAAAACCTATAAAAGTAGAGAGAATAGAATCGTCATGGTCGTGTAAAGAGTTTTATTTTCGCAAAGCCACCGAAAATATGCTTTCACAAAGCTTTTTGAAATACATTTGTGAGAAATAATTTTTTTTACATTGAAATACCCAATAGTTGATTTAATTTTATTATTCCACATCACTTAAACCACTCTCATAAATTAATTATAAGAAAAACTCAATAACTGCAAATAAAATAGCACTATAGGTAGCAGTTCATTTAACTTACCTACAAGCCTTGTTTACTGCCTCTGTAAGTGAATTTTGCGAGCAAGTGTATTGAAAAATAAGTTTTCAAAACATGCAAGTATATTTAAACAGGTATATTTAAATTGTTTAAACTCAAACTTAACTTATATCGAAGATAATAAGTTAAGTTTGAGTTGAAGTTTGCATGCACAGTGCACTCTGCCAACTTTTGTAACTAAAGTTTTATCTCGACCCACGCTTTTAAGTAGATATCTAATATATATTAGTATATATTATAAATGCGAAAGTGTGTTTGTTTATCCTTCAATCACGCCGCAACAGAGCAACGCATCGGCGTGATTTTTTTGCATGGGTGGGAATTTGAAAAAAAACTTATTCTACGCACACGAAGTTGAGGGCATCAGCTAGTATTCATAATGGTTGCCTGTATTTTATTTCTCTTCGAAGTTTTAATAGGTACTTTAGAAATTGGCTTCTAACGCAAATACGGGAGCTTCCTTCTTTTTAAAAATGTTCTCTGTTTTATGCTCAATGTTTTCTCTGATAAAATTTCAAAATATATCATATTGAATATAAAATTTATAATCATTTGCTTTTATTTAAAGTATGAAATTTATGTACTTATTATACTGTTATCCAATGCCCCAATTTTTCGTTCAATTTACGATTATAATTATCTATTATAAAGTTATATTTAGGTAAAATATTCAGTTGTTCATGTCCGGGTACTAATTAATCTTTGTAGAAATTATGTTACAGTATGTACGTTACATATTATATTGGCTACAAGCCGCGCGGCACGCGACCATGCGTAGATACCTTACCATCTACGCATGGTCACGTGCCGCGCGGCGTGCGTGACCGCGTAGGTGCGCGCTATTTCCACCGGTTGCTCGCAAGGTGGGTCGCAGTTCGCTTCTCGGGCCAGCTTCCCAAGTATCGCTCCAAGTTGGCAGGCAAAGTTTGTGCGGCGTGGATTGCCACCCGCCACCCCATCGATCGAAGTGGCGGCGCGCGCACCTCCCTGCCCCGATATATACCGCCTGCCGCGGCAGCGACCCTCATAACGCAAGAGAACGCGCGCGATCACCTGTCACGCCGCTCGCCCGGGGCGTCGCTCTTTCTCTTTTCTCTCTTTTTCTCTGTTCGTCTGTTTCTCGCTGATGCGGTCGCGCTGAGGCCGATGCGGGCGCCGCCATGCCGCGCTGCCTCATGGCCAAGAAGTGGAAGGCGGCTCCGACGACCGAGCTCGCCGACGAGTCGGACGAGGAGATCGACGTGGTCGGCGAGGGGCGCGGCCAGAGTCCCGCGCCCGCCGCCACCGCACCGGGGCCATCGCCGCGCGACCCCGAACCCACTCTCCTCTACAACGGTGAGCACTTCTCACATACAACTGCTACCATACTCCTTACGCTTTATTCCAACGGATAGGTCTGCAGAGGCACCCCTGCAAGCTTCAATACCCTGTAGACAAAGCTTAAACAAAAGCTTTAACCAAACATCTTTAAACATAAGTAAGTATACCTACACTCTACAGGTAACTATAGTTACAACTGCAGAGTACAATAAACTGATCCCCAAATTTCATTGCGAAAATGCGATAGGACTACGAAAGCTTTGCCGTTCACCGAATGGATTCAATATATCTATTATACGAGTAGATATAGTAGGTACAAAATATTTATAAAGGTAAACAAACAGACTTCGACAATATTCAAATGAATCTTTGCCATTTGCGATTGTCTTGTTGCGAATTTTTCATCATAATAACATTCATTATAACGCTGTGCGCATGCGATTTGTCACAAATTTGAATTGCATATAAGGTTCAAGGCACATTGCGGCAGAGTAAAAACGAACGCGAACGAGCGCTCCAATACTTAATGCTTGCCTACTTCTTATATTCGGGAAAATTATAACAATAACAAAATGGCTTTCTTCTCAATATTTTTTACAAAGCCTTATATAACCTTTTATAATCAACGTTTCACTTCGCTTCGACTCTATGCCAATATGCCTTGAGACTAATAAAATTGCTTTCACAATATCTTGAACTTAACGTTCCAACATGAAATTCATATTTTCATAAAATTATATTATTTCGTCTATTAAATTATGTTAGACTAATGCTTAGTTCGATTGATCGAACAATCCGGATATAAAAATTATCCTTAATTAATATACATATAACCAGTAATAATAATACAATTATAATGTACGACGCCGTCGTTCAGTAACGATACGCAGACTTTATGACATCTTATACTTTTATGAAGTATTAAATAGCGCTGGACAAGCTAAAATGCTACATGTAGATATTTGATGTTATGAAGAGACATACCTACTATTTAATATTGTCCTCCCACCCGAATTGCGAGCACGGTGGCCTTAGATCTCCAGAGAGATTAGCCATCTGCGCGGGAGATATTATAGTGCACAAGTGTGTGCGCATACACAGGTGCACTCTCTGTTCCTTTACTCTCATAGCCCGATGGGACGGAAAATCCGACACAACTGGAAAGAGATCAGGCGCAGCACCGACGGCTTATCGTCCTCTCCGAAGCACGGTGTGTAACACCGCTACCTTCCTAACTACGAGCTAAAACTGAGAATATCTTGTCAGAAAAACCCAATACTCTTGTTATGGCCCGACCTGGGACTCATCCTCGTCGGCCGTAGTCCAACGTGTCTAACCACTATAGTTTGACCATAAGAGTCTAGAGCTACGAGGCATTCTACTCTACTATATATATCTCTATTCTATTACTATTTACTATCGAGTATCTTGTATTTATTCTAAGTGGAATAGGTTGATAAAAGTCTACTTTATATAATTAACTTGATTTTAAGTTATACCTAATTGATTGCTCCATGGAAAACTTTCTTTGAAACGATGAAATAATTTCTACAAATACTATTTTTTGAATTTCAAGTAGGACTTGCGTGTGAATCTCTTGACTTGAATAGGACTTGTTTTGTTTCTACTACTGGTTCGGAATGTAAATTCGACTAAGAAGAGCTGGCACTATACTCAGCAGCAGTTCTGCTCTTCTCGGTAGGAAAAGTATTATACTGCCTAGTACAATGCTTGAGAGATTAAGTTACATGCTACGCCTAATGGGATTTTTTTACACATTCGATCAAGTCTATCTGCCCCCGATTGTCTAAAAGTTCGGCGTCAAAGTAAAATAAACCATAACAGCATTGAATTAGAGCCCAATTTCGTGTATCCATTCTCATACGTTTAGGTATGTACGATAACCCTAAACGGATGAGAATGTATACACGAAATCCACGAATTTGTACGGAATTTGTGTCAATTTCAAATACTTATACCGATATTAAATATGCAAGAATATTAGTATACGGTATATAAGTATTTGAAATTATTAAATATAGAAACAACTTTCTCTGTAGAATAGATCCGCTTACTCAGTCAAAGCATGGAAAGCATAAGTTTATTTTATAAGCAGCTTTTCCTAAAGCTTTCACCTGGGAATCTAACAACATCCGACTTAAGATTTTCCGTTTCGAAGTTTGACAGTGATTCATAAATCTATACTAATAACTAAATATTATAAAGAGGTAAAGTTTGTGAGTTTGTGACGTGGTAGGGGGAATCTCTGGATCTACTAAACCAATTTTGAAAATTCTGGTACCATTAGAAAGCCACATTATTTGTGAGTGTCATAGGGTATATATTAACCCGAAAAATTAGGAAGTTCCCGTAGGAATTTAAAAAACTTATTTTACGCGGACGAAGTCGCGGGCATCTGCTAATATAAGGCATTAAAACTTTTGATCACCTGCTTGTACTAGTTGAAAAACGGTTAAAAAATTAGGCAATATTCAACCTTTATAAAAGTGTACACGGCTTTTTAAAATTATTTTTTTACGACCAACGACGAAGACGACGAAACTTTAAATGAACTGTCGTTAAATAAAACATCTAAAGAAACACCTAGAGCTTTTCTAAAGTAAAAAGTGCATGAACCTGCAACTTAAACTTACCTTTGCGAGTGAAAAGTAAAGGTTGAAGTTTAAAATATTTATATTTGAGATCCTTTTTTCTTCCTCTTGGCTAAGTTTCTGTACTTCGCGATTCCGTTTACCTATTTAAATGCAGAATATTTAAATTGCGGCTATTAATGATGTTATTATTGCCTTTGCTATCAAGTTTCAATATTATTAATTTAACAGACAGGTTACTTATTATGTCGGAGAATTAAAGACTTAAAAAACTGAATACACTATCTATACTAATATTATAAATGCGAAAGTTTAGATGGATGGATGGATAGATGTTTGTTACTCAATCACGCCAGAATGGCTGAACGGATCTAGATAAAATTTGGCACAGAAATAGATTGTAGTCAGGAATAACACATAGGCTACTTTTTATCCCAGAAAATAATAAACCTCAATCCATTCGATGAATCCTCAATAAGGACGAAGTCACGGGCATCAGCTAGTTATTAATAAAGCTTCAGTAGTTTATAAAGCACTACAAAACGACGACTTCCATGTTCAACGTATTTTTTTTTAAAGTTCCGATTGTTTCACACTATTAAAATATAAGAAGCAACTCGTGGATACTTCAGTGTCTTTTTAAAGCAGAAGGCACTCATTTGGCACTTTGACTGAATGCACAGCATTAAAATTCACATGATTATTAAACTAGATGATCCCCGCGACTTCGACTGCGATAAAGTTTTTGATTCCCGCGGGTACTCCTCAATTTTATTATGATGAAACGATTCCTCCACCTCCATGCATGCATGCAAGTGTTGAGGGTCGTTATCTTTGTCACGGTGTATCTTTTCTTTCACGATTTTACGCCATCTTGGACAAAGGTGTGCCAAGTGTGGTACTAATTTGGTCAGCCCAACGCAAAGCGCTGCGTCCTCTTGGTCTTTTTCCTTCCACCCTTTCTCCAGATTGTTAGGGTTTCTGCAGGCGATGTGTCCGAAGTACTCCAAGGTTCTCCGTAGGCATGTTGCGGATGTGGTCATGAAATTAATTATTAAAAGTTGCCTTTATGTCCTTCTCCGGGACACAAGCCGAATCAGTACCGCAATAACGTCAAAATTGATTACACACATGGGCAGTGAAAGAGTAGCAGAAAGACGGACAGACACACTTTCGCATTTATAACATCAGTTTAAAATGGAAATATGAAATCTCCATTTTCCTTGTACCTACGAGTACGTTTCATTCTCTTTCAATTGCTCACTCGGGTGGCAATTCATTTCCGCTTTGCATTGGAATCTGTCGCTGGATATTAAACTGCACATTTCACTTCAACAGCTTTTTGATTTGTTTAATAAAGTTTAAGGTTTTTATCAAGTCATTTTATCAAGTTACATTTATTGTAATACTTTCTTGTTTAGGATATTTATTTTATTTAAATAATCTATTTTTTGTTTAATAAGTTATAAGTTTATAACTCTTTTCACGTTTCATTCACATGTTTAGCGACCCGTTTCTATGTTGTTAGGGCTTAGAGCAAGCTTTGGCGTAATGTGAAAGCACACAAAGAGAGAATAATAGTTATTTGTTATACAAGAGTGAAAAGTTGGTTTTTAACCGCGTGCTCAATTTTGATGACCGAGCAAGCGAAGGATTCTAAAATTGAATCACGAGCGCAGCGAGTTAAATAAAGTTCAAAAATTAGAATCCTGAGCGTCAGCGAGGGAATCAAAAGAGCACGAGGTGAAAAAAGCTTTTCACTCGAGTGCAACACGTAACTTTTCATCCCACCTCAGCGAGGAAATGACATGACGTGAAAGAAAATGGTGCGCGCAAAGCAAATTAAAAAAGTACACCAAGAAGGTTACGAGTGTGAGTTTTTAAGAAATTAAAAAAGGTTGTATGGAAATTCGGCACCATAGGTTTTAATGATGTTTTGAATTCACAAACTTCATAGACGAGTGATATTTACTAACGTGCACACGATGTTCTAAATTCAATTTACTTTATCCTCAAGAGGATAATAACGGCTTTTGCATTCAGATATCGAAGATTAAAAATACTCTTTCCGAGATGGTGGGATGAAAAAAATATTAATCAAATTTAAGTTAGAGAGGTAAAAGTGTCACAGAAAGATACCTACCCAATGACCGGAAAAAAATATGAAAGATAGTATGCCTGTAATGGGAGTACGACTTTAGAGACTCGGCGGGGGCGATATTATGGAAAAGGAAAACCAAGAAAATTAATTACTCAGAGCAAGAACAGAGACCTAGATAGAGAACCCCGGAGGAGGCCTATGCCCGTTGGTAAAGTTAAGTCTACGAATAACCATTACTTAATCAATGTTTATTTTTAACATCAAAAATAATAACTGTAATTCAATGAACATTCGCTTAATTGATATTGATAAGTACAGAGATAGGAACAATCTGAGAACATGCATTTCCGAGGGTTTTTAAGTACCTAAATGTAAAGTGAAAATGTCTACGTCATAATGTCTGTATGCATGCCAAATTTCAGCCAGATTTGTCCAGTGGTTTGAGCTGTGCGTTGATAGATCAGTCAGTCAGTCTAACCTTTTCCTTTTATATATTCAGATCTCCTATATACATAATCAAAGATTCAGATTTCATTTTAGCAAAACAATCTGTTGTATACGGTGCTTCAAGCTAGTGAGCATAATATCTCCTTAGTCCTTACACCTCGCGCTGTCAATCGGAAATATGGCAGGTCGTGTGTGAGCGGCAGAGGCGAGCTAGCGTAACAAGCCTTCGCTTCACGAGAGCTGAATGCGTAACCCTCTCAGCTGTAACAATAAGATTATAATGATTCAATGCACAATTACAAGTGTAGCACAAACATTCGAAGACTTAATCTTATTTTATTTCGTTGACGTCGTCTCAAACAATATACTTACGTCCAAAGTAAAGACGTTCATATCATGTGCATGTTCATTATACGTGCCCAGAAACTCTCTCCCTATCTAAGTATATCGAAAGGGAGACAGTTTATCCCTGACTGACGGACATATTAAATAGCATAAACCGCTTGGTTTGCAATCTAGAAATCCTTTAAGCACTTAGGTTCTCCCTATAATGTCACCCATTCAGAAAAGCACTTTAAGACAGGACTTTTAAAAAATCTCAATTCACACGAAAAGCCAGCCATCGAAAAGCTAGTTGAGAATTTTGAATGCTGTTTATTTGTGTCTATAATCAATATGCATTAAAAGATCACTTCACGATTATAGCGCCAATTCAGAACAAACATTTCTTTCCTTCCAGATGTAACGCAAAAACTTAACGCCAATTTAGTACAGATCGTTTAGGAAATTGAACCAATCGGATCGATCAATCGGTCTTCTTTCATTGGCAAAAAATGCGTCTCTTGGAACCTTTTTTACTTGCAAAGCGAGGTATTGTCCTTATCAGCCTTTGCGTATATCTGTTTTTGAAAAATAGGCCTGTTGACTCCTCATGGCCTGAAATCTCCTCCAAGTTTTCTTCGCAATTTTGGTGATCGTCGGAGCTATGATATGGTGGTATTCCAGTGTTTAAAGAGATCATACGATCCGCAGGAGACACAAGTTCACTCGCATTTATACTCGAATTGAGTGAAAACGGCTCTGACCCACTTGGCCAGCGTAGTGGACTATCGCGAAACCCTTCTTATTCTGCCAAGAGACTTGCTCAGTAGTGAGCCATATGTGTGCTACAAAATAAAAAAAGCCAATAAGATTCATAATATTATTCTTTTTTTTCCGATGACTGCTTTCGAGCACACCACAACACGCCTTTTCACACCTTCCAGAGGTCGACTGGGAGATTAGGTTCTCGAGCTTTAAGTCCTACTATTGTACATAGCAGCTAGTTCTGGTTGTGCAATAAAGAACGTCTCTCGGCCGTCAACCTGTATGCAGCTATTGCGCTTAAAACTTCAAGCGCTAAAATAATCGCGCCCGCAGGCTGTGCCAGTTATGTAATAGTTTCCTCCATTTACCAATTTCACGTGCATTACTGCAACACAAATTATTTCTGAAAAACAAATAAAACATCTCAGTTCGCTTTCTTAAATATTTGTATACTTGAGCTGAGAATAATGTTTTGAAACTATTATTATTCCCTGTTAGAAATACATTAACGAAAGCACTAACTTTCTCCGTTAATATCTTGGTAAGTATATCAGGAATTTTCGTTGCAGCGTTCCAAATAACAAAATTCGCTCAAAATTGCTTCGCAGAGCGTCATAAGCTCACTTCACTCAAACGAGAGTACTCAAGAAAATGTATCTTGAAAATCTCTTCAACACAGCTTCCCTTTCTACCAAAGAATTTCTCTGTCGAAATATTTCATTTTATCATCAATACGAACCAGTACTAAACAATATTAAACGCTTTGTAAGAAGCACTATCAAACGCTTTAACTTTTAATATCAATAAGCGAAGACTCCCTCTTTATGCTAAGACTGTTTTTCTTAGCTGTTATTAAGACTACTGTTTACAAAAAGGAGAGGAATATTGTCAATTTAGTTTTTAAGTTTCATAAACAAGGAACTTTTAAATATTCCCTTCACTTTGTCTGTCTGTGTATCACAGCCATTCTACAAAGCAACTGCAAGAGTTCGTGTGGGTAACAACTTTCAACTTTTGGAATAAAGCTACCGTATACGGTGACACGAACTTATTGAAAAAAGATCAGCTATTCTAACTTAAATTTAAGGTAGCCTTGAATAGATTTCATTGAAGCAAGCTATTCCAAGCATGTTGTTCGATGTACTCTGATTTCGTTTGGTTGTCAGATAGGCAATTAATGAAACCCTGACTTGTTTACCTTTACGTATTTAGGACTATGATATTTTCTTAATAAAATTAACGATAATTATTATTCTTTAATTAAATCTCTAAATCTACGTGCGAGTGGTAAACTATGTATTAAAATTTTCAAAATAACTCACAAAAACGGTCACTAAGAAACTAAATCTAAACTAGATTAGATAGAAAACTATTTCTATCTACTACAACCATAAATAATCGGTAAGTAGGTATGTCAGCCTGTCCCAAGAAAATAGATGGAAAAATTAAAACTGGGAATAGAGAGCTTTATCATAAAAGTTAAATAAGAAATACTTGTTCAATTTTACAGTGCCGGAAATTCGAATCGTGTGGGTATTCCAAACACCCAACATTTTTTTTGAGGAATGCGAGACCCGCTGCAAAATTTAACTCCACCATATTTTGAGATAAATTTCCGAATATTTGTATTTCACACATAAAGTGTTGTTTGTTGAATGCAGCTGTTTTTGACGCTCCCTTGATATCAAAGCGGGCAAATACAAGTTTGATATTTACCTTTAAAGTTATGCTTTATTTTTAATCGCACCTTGTATTTAAATTCAAATGTACGGTCGCGCTCTGAAAATGTTTACCAGTTTTCCAACTATATTATTTTTAACACTGCGTGTAGTAAGGTCTAAAACACCTTAGCAAGGTATTTATTACGTTTCAAAGTTATCATAAGTTTTCAAGCATAGAACTCAATGACATAATAAAAATCAATTCCTTATTTCAAGTTTGACACATAAGCTTCATCGTTTGGTCAGGGATACGTTGTATCCCGGGGAAGGACATATAAGAAGGCTTCTCTTTTTATGTCAGAAAATTAAAGAGTTCCCGCGGGTATCAAACAAAATCACTTTACTCCACTCGGACGAAGTCTCGGGCATCATCTTTTTTTTTATCCACTACAAGTAAGCCCTTGACTGCGATCTCACCTGATGGTAAGTGATGCAGTCTAAGATGCAAGCGGGCTAACCTGTTAGGGGCATGGCAGTTATATTAAACCCATACCCCTATTTGGTTTCTACACGCCATCGTACCGGAATGCTAAATCGCTTCGCGGCACGTCTTTGCCGGTAGGGTGGTAACTAGCCACGGCCAAAGCCTCCCACCAGGCCAAACTAGGGAAAATTTAGATATTATAAATTCTCAAATTGACTCTGCCGGGTAATGAACCCGAGGCCTCTGCACGTTAAGACAACAGCCCTCAACACTGCGCCACGGAGGTCGTCAAAACTACTATCTAGTAAACAATTAATCTCAGGTATTATAAATAAAATAATGCTCACAAACATGATCTATAACAACAAGATAGGTTACCATCCGTTAAGGGGCGAGGTTACGAAAACCCTTTTTGGAATATTTTTTTCATTCCACTACAATTTATATACCTCTTAACTACGATCGAAAATCGAAAATGATGATGAAGCGATGAAGTGGTGATGATAAGATGGCAGCGGGCTAACTTGGTTAAGGGTATGGCAGGTGGATTTACCCAATTCCCTAATCGACTTATATGCGGCAATGAACTGGAACGCTTGTTCGCTTGGCGGCACTTCTACCACAACAAGTACAAATTAAAAATTATAAAATCCCAAACTGCCTCTGCCGGGTATCGAACCTGGGATTTCCACTTATAAGACCACTGCGTCGGGAAGGCCTTCAAAATATATTTGACAGATCCTGCACATAATTAAAAAGAGCATATACGAGTATGTGTGTATTGATCGGATCGGTCCATTCTATCGAGACTCCCCTTCAATCGTCCTAATGAATGTGCTCAATGCTGATATAGCTCGGTATAGGTATACCTAATTACTATAGGTACCTATGTTCACATGTTGACACTGAACCGGTGGCCGCTCTTGTTACGTGGGGTTCGAAAAGGGTTGAAACATCGATCGAGACAGGTATTTTGTCGATTGCTTTGTATTAAAAGCTTTCGATTGTCATTGCAGGTAATTACATAATTGAGTCCAACAAACGCCACGAGTGACCGCCACGCAGTTGCCACTCTATTTTTGGGCACACTTATACACGATAGAGGCCACTGAATAACCTTATTTAATAAGGCCACTGAATGACTGTCACCATGTCAAATGGTGCAGTTCAAACCATGAATCTTGAGATTTTGCTCATTGGTTTTCTTTCTCCCCTACTTTAACAGTTATTTCGAAAATTGCACCCGAGCAAATGTAAGGCGGGACAGCTAGTTAGACAACGAACAAGTAACCGGTATCCACGCTACTAAAACCTGTCATTATAAACCACTAGCTGATGCCCGCCATGGATTGAAGGTTTTTGGTTCCTTCAGGAACTCTTTGATTTTTCGGTATAAAAAGTAGCCTTTGTGGTATTCCAGACTATAATCTATCTCTGTGCCAAATTTCCATTCTGGCGTGATTGAGTAACATCCATCCATCCATTCATACTTTCGCATTTACAATATTAGAATAGATATTTCTAAATCCATGTTTTCTGGATGCATCACAATATTTTTGCATTTTGATAGCCAAATGAAAACAAAACATCGAAGCGACCGTAGCAGTCGTATGAACAGTAGACCCAAACATAATCGCTAATGAATATCCGACTACCAAAAGGCTCGGAGCGTTCAGGAAGAACTCACAATTTCAGGCAGCGCTCACCCTTTTGTCTGGACACTGTGACCCTCACCCATGTAGCTATGCGCCTGAGGGCTTTGTATGCAGGTTTTGTTCTTTAAAAAAGTTTGGCAACTGGCATTCCGTAGCCTGGAAAACGAAATGCAAAGGCGAACGGCGAATTGTGATCCACCATTTTCTTTCTCTGATGAACAAATCGAAGTGAAAAAAGACTATTTATTTTTCGTCGACTTCAAAAAGGTTCTCAGGGTGAGGCGTTTTTTTTTAAAATACAGAATAGACTTTTAAAAGTGCATTAGAATTTATTTTATTTAGATTAAATACCCGAAGAGACCTTACGGTTGCCCAATGCGTCTCTTCGGGCTATAGAATTGAAGTGACAATAAATAAAAAGCCCTACTTGCTTACAATTAACAAAAAAACACATTATTTGGTACACAGATCACAAGAACAATGTCATTCCAATAAGATTAGACCAACATAATACACATAAAACAATAAATTAATAAAATAATAATAGTACGAGTATAAAAGGTTATCGATTTAATCTAGGCAGCTCTAAGTACTTTATGAGTATTTTTAACTCTTTTATGTGCAAAATTAAACAAACCTACCTAATTAAAATCAAGTTATAAATCAAGAGCAAATATGAATAATACTCATTTTATTTTTATGTTAACTTGCCCTTGACTTTGACCATGAAGATTCAGGCTTTTCTTAAATGCCTTGTGAACTCTTAGATTTTCCGGGATACAAAGTAGCCTATGGCCATCTCCAAGATAATTTTTTCTCTCTGTTTTCTCATCTCCTGTATCAATAATTTTCGTTAAAATCTGATTAATGAGGCCGTGAAAAGTTGACAGACGGACTGGCAGACAGACGGACCGATAGACACACTCTTTCGCGGTTATAATATAATATTAGTATTGATTGTTCTCGAACGAAATCGTATCTAAAGTTGAGCTTACGTGAATTGTTTCGAACACCTATCAGTCTTACGATGGAAGTTATGAAAAGATAAGTTTTATTGGCAATAAATCTTAAGTCCTGGTTCAGGAGTGTAGGTTTGAAGCATAAACCAGCATTGTTTGTTTGTTCAAATTTACGTAATCAGATATTTTTATCTGCCCCCAGATACATATTAATTAATACCCATCAATTAGTAAAGGGCTGCTTTTAATACAAAATCGGCCTTCTGTACCTAATTGGCTACTGGTACTATGCCGCATGTGGACCAGAAAATCAATAAGCGACCCTCGTTTCACGGTCCGCTTTGCTACACTGCCACTCAAGCCGCCCTCACTGATTGCATCTACGCATTATAACATGTAAACAACATTGGATATCAGTTTTTAATTTTATCTTTGAAAAAGCTCCAACAAAATTAATAACCAAATCCAATTACTGAAAATCATTCTCGCGTAGGTACCTATTGGTGGCTGGAAATGCTGGCTGTAAACAAACAACCAAAATATCCGCTTCCACTCTGTTTCAGACTCGGTTTTGGTACTTTTATTTCCTTTATTGATATCTTCCATTCTTGGATCTGTTGTAACCACTGTACGTGGGCTGTTCCAAAAATAGTTAGTGAAATGAAAAATAGTTAGAATATAAAAAAACGTTTTTTTACATCTTTTCAAAATATCCCCCTCCAATCCCAATGCACTTATGCATTCGGGTGAACCAGCTTTTAAAACATTTAAAAAACGTGTCTTGCGGGAGGTCGAAAAATAACCGCCGAAATTCTTCGACGGCCTCGTCTGCAGTGCTAAATTTTCGCCTACGAAGCATTTTTTTACCGTGGGAAATAAAAAAAATCGCATGAAGCTAAATCTGGGCCGTACGGAGGATGGGGTAACATTTGTACCCCCTAAGTTGTCAAATAGTCCATGGTTCAGCTGTGTGAGCGGGCGCGTTATCTTGGTGAAAAAGAATGCCACGGACGCCGCTCCTTGGGCGGTCGCTATCCAACTCCCCGAAAGCTTGAGGCAAACAAACTTCGCTATATACCATTCACAGTAACTGTTCTACGGTCTTCTAGCGGAATTACTGCTACTGGTCCACTGCGTCGAAAAAACACCGCTATCATTTTTAAGCTATTGCATAGCTTCTATCGCGGGCCTTGAGCGGGGAGACCGAATCCAGAAATTCCGTAACGAAAAAAATATTACAATTTGTCAATACGAAGGTAAATTTCGCCACCATCTACAAGGTTAAAGTAGCTCAGGTGGGAAATGGGCGGTCACGATACCAGAAGACCCCGGTTCGAATCCAGATGTCTCCAGTCCGATTTTTTTTTTCGGTTATTATTATTTTTATTTTATTTTTCGATTATTATTATTTTTATTTTT
This sequence comes from Erebia epiphron, assembly GCA_963932025.1. Classification (NCBI taxonomy): domain Eukaryota; kingdom Metazoa; phylum Arthropoda; class Insecta; order Lepidoptera; family Nymphalidae; genus Erebia; species Erebia epiphron. Next base: position 30,418,380 of record OZ009945.1, read on the forward strand.
ATTAAATTTTAATTTAATTTAAATTGATTTACCAAAAAAAATTTAAGTGTTAATAGTTTTAACCGTTTTAACCCGTTTTTAAATCATTATTTTTATCGTTTTATCGTTTCATCGTTTTTAAATACATTTTAAACGTACTTCAATCGCATCGCCATGGCCGACAAGCAACCGCTCGACCAGAGGCCGCCGAAACAGGGAAGAGGACGAACAGGGATTCCGCGCGCAGTGGTACGCTGGAATATAATGGACCAATCCATTACCCCGTTCCCTGCCGCCGAGTTCGTCAGTCGTCCTCCGACCACTACTACTACCGCCGCCACCACCTCACCGATAGAATCGGAAACAAGCGAAGACAGCGTCGACGATACGCCTGCCATCGTAGCCCGCGTAGTTTTACCTACGCCTGGCTTCGAATTGGCCAAGCGCACACGTCCGAGCTCCTCCTCCTCAGGCTCGTCCGGAAATCAGGAGGACAAGCGGGTTAAGCTTAGCTTAGCCCTACCCGCACCGCCCCCTGACTACCAGGACTACAGGCTATGCAAATTGCAATAGCTTTACCGCGGCAGTCTCCGAGTGCCACACGTGTTTTTTTTTTATTAACGCTCCGACCGCGAACAATTTTTGTGGGCAAATCGTCCTCTTCAAACACCCATTGCGTGGATTGCTGCTTCGTGAGAGGATCGTAGCTATATATCCATGATTCGTCAGTTGTAAGAATGTAGGATACGTTTTGCGAAGTTCCTCCTTCGAACTTTTCCAACTTAAATTTGCACCAATCAACACGACGGCATTTTTGCTCATCGGTGAGAGAATGAGGTATCCATCGCGAAGCAAGCTTTCTAATTTTAAGGTGTTCATGCAGGATGGTGGAAACTGCCTGTGATCCAATGTTTAGTTCAGCCTGTATCTCTCGATGTGTAATATGTCTATTCTCTCGCAATAGCCACTCTACCCTGATGACGTTTTCATGAGTTACTGCAGTTGGTGGTCGGCCGGGTCGGAGGTCATCGTTTAAGTTCTCTCGACCACGTTTAAATTCACGAAACCAATAAGTAATTGTTGCTAACGCAGGAGCAGACCCCAAAAGCAGCTTCCTAATTTTCTTGAGATTCCTTGAAGGTTAACCCTCTTTTATATAATTATAGAAAATCATAGCACGAAAAGCTTCCCGCGAGGCTTCTATTCTTGCAAACAAAAGAAGAGTAACAGATAATCTTTAAAAAAACTACACATAGTTGGCCCGTGATTTTCACAAAGGAGGTTTGTGTTTAAATAAGCCGTCAATTAAAAATAGTTTCATGAAAGAATAGGTTGTATTTATTCTGTGGCTTTCAATTTTCGGAACAACCTAGGTAAGCGACAATCCAGAAGTAGTTATTAATATTTATTAACAACTACTTCTGGATTGTCGCTTACCTAGGTTATAGGAGAGGAGAAATATATTAAAAGAGTTTTAAAACTCTTTTAATATATTTCTCCTCTCATTTGAAACTTGCACGAGTAAATGGTTAAACGTGTAGAGGTTCCACGAGAGATTTAATGTAATTAGATAAAAGTTGGCCAAACTTAAAGACAATATTCATTTAATTCGGCCACGATTGCTATCGTTAAGCTCTAAATCAAATTGCGATCTAAACACAAAAGTACTCAATAATCGCCGAGTCTGCTGGCAGGAGTTTCAGGTTGTACATAATTTATCGATGCAGGAGACTGAATTACCATCGTCAAAACACTCGTATAAATATAATAAAACATTAATTAGCTATAATTTATATACTACCGTTGTCGGTGTCACAAAAAAATAAATCGGCTTGTGGTCGGTATAGCTTACGGTAATACCTACTATACCTCAAACTTAAATGCGTCTATGCTTTGTCTAATTTAGGATAATAATTATGACGGAAGAGAGAGTATACCAATAGTGAAGGGCTAGAGTGAGACAAACTGAACCAGTACTATGCAAATGGGATCTGCCAAAATTATCATCCTAAATTAGACAAAGCATAAGCATTGAAACTAGAAAAATGTGACAAGTATGTTTTGTTCACCTAAGTATTCTACATCATCCAGGCTGTTAGACTATTTTCCTAAATTGTTTGTCGGGAATGTAAGGTGATGTAAGCGTGCGTAGTGTATTTGTTTCTTGCAATGTCTACTGCGGAATTTTCCTTGTTCTACAAAATTTATTAGGGACACATGTTGCCAACTTGTTTTCCCTTCACCCGAGTTCACCTCTCCCTGTTATGCTAATAGTTTACTATTCATAAATATGCTAGCAGCGTGATCTAAAAAATATCGATTCGGTTCGGATCGGATCGGATTCGGATCGGTTCCAGATTAAAGCACTACTTTTAGAGCATGAGAGGTAAAATAATATTCTAAAACTAGCTGATGCCCGCGACTTCCTCCGCGTGAATTGAGGTTTTTTGGTTTCCGCGGGAACTCTTTAATTTTCCGGGATAAATAGTAGCCTATGTGTTATTCCATACTATAATCTATCTCATTGCCAAATTTATCCAGGTCTGTTCAGCCCTTCTGGTGTGATTGAGTAACAAACATCCATTTGAGGATTTTTGGTTCCCGCGGGAACCTTTAATTTTCCGGGATAAAAAGTAGCCTATCTGTTGTTCCAGATCTATCTTTTTGCCAAATTTCATCCAGATCCGTTCAGCTGTTCTGGCATGATTGAGTAACAAACCGCCATCCACTGTCCTTATCGGGTGATATGGAATTCTATTCGAGGAGCAGCGCGACGGCAATATAATTGTTCAATACCTATTCTCAAAGTTTCCCGTTCATGCCATATCCTCTTAAGATAAAAATTTTCCATTCCATTCATAGTGTATTAGCGCGTTTCATACTAAATGGCGCAATGAATGAATAATCCAATTCTTCCAACTAACTCGCCTTGTCATGTCAATTATTCAACTCGATAATTCTGTGGAATTTCTTTCCATTATTGCACACAAGTCACATCACTGAACTACGTACTAAAGGTGAAAGGGCATTAAAGTTTTCAAGTTGAAAGTTTGATATTTCTAGCTAAAAGTCCAACCAATGTTACCGCTCACCACTCACTGCGTCAAAAAGGATTAAAATCATTCCAAGTAAGTAAAAGCTTTCCCATTTATACGGACTCAGGTATACTTTGTCGGATGCTTGCAATAGAAAAGTCTAGAGTATTAAATTACTTCCATCGCTACGTGGGTTGATCGCTTTTTCTCTTTGTAATCGACCCACTATTTATGTCCTTTAAACAAGGTCAACATCTACAGATGAAACTTGATTTGGTATTTTGCGTGCAATCTCTTTCATGGTTTTCAATTTCAATTTCTTTATTAATTGCAGTTCCATAGGTACACTAATTCCATAAGATTTATTATTTAGTCAATAATATGTAAGGTAGGCTATGGATACCCAATTTGGGTGTAGCAACAACAGTGCATTGTAGTAGGATTACCTATTCTATGGTAAGGAGACCGATTTTATTTGTGTTTCTCCGTATCATTAAATAATTGCTTGCTCTGTCAACGCCAACAAACACCTAATTTAACGAAATCTATTGCTTTTTTTAATCGAAAAGAAACCGAAGAATCGGCAAATTAAAATAGCCATATAATATATCTTTATATATATAATTAAACTAGCTGATGCCCGCGACTCCGTTCGCGTGGTTTGAGGTTTTTTGGTTCCCGCGGGAACTCCTTAATTTTCCGGGATAAAAAGTAGTCTACGTCCTTCCCCGGGATACAACCTATCCCTGTACCAAATTTTATCAAAATCAGTTGACCAGATACATTTGTTTGATTCGCGCGGGAACTCTTCAATTTTCCCTGATAAAAAGTAGCATATATGTGCTATTCCAGACTATAATCTATCTCTGTGCCAAATTTCATCCAGATCCGTTCAGCCGTTCTGGCGTGATTGAGTAACAAACATCCATTTGAGGTATTTTGGTTCCCGCGGGAACTCCTTAATTTTCCGGGATAAAAAGTAGCCTTTGTGCTATTCCAGACTATAATCTATCCCTGTGCCAAATTTCAGCCTAATCCGTTCAGCCGTTGGCGCGTGATTGAGTAACAAACATCCATACATCCATCCAGACATACATCTAAACTTTCGCATTTATAATATTTATATATATATTTGATTGATTATTTGATTGATTGCAGAAACCGGCAGAATCCTCCTCCTGCCGGAAATCCTGCCGGTATCCGCAATTTTTGATATGTATTTAAGAATTGTTTAGAAACTTTACTAGTCTGAGAAACACTATAATATTTTTTTTAAAAGCCACATAATATTTAACCGCTATGTACATAATATAAATACACACTCAATGTGATATCGTGTGAGCATTGAGGCTTTCTATCAGCTGTGGAAAACGAAAACGAACTCCGAGACAGCCTGACCTAAATAACACGACAAGACTCACGATCGCACGCGGCCTTTGTCAGCGACGCGAATTCAGGTTTATTTTTTTACAAGTTGATGCCTGCGATTTCGTCCGCGTGGTTTAATTTTTTTTTATTCCCGCGGGAATTCCTTAATTTTCCGGGATAAAAAGTAAAAGCTTATGCTACTTTCCAGGTCTTCAAAATCACGTCGATCCGTTGCTTCGTTGTGGCGTGATTGAAGGATAAACCAACAAACAAACACATTTTCGTATTTATTAGTGTAATATGATTTTTGGTAATATGATTATACACTACTATAACTATTTGCTGTCCGGTGTTACATGTCGCATTTATGGGTTAAAAAGTGTATTAAAAATATAAGAGAAATCTAAACGCTCGTCAGCCTGAATTTTCACTAAAAGGCAGTCTTGATTGTGAAACGATCCTCTACAATCTTAAAGTTAGGTTACATATCTTTATTAGGTAGTTACTAACTACTGGAAATACGTGCGCTTGCGTGAAATAAAGGCTAAGATCTCCCCAACCTCAAGTCGCAGGGTGTGTTATGTTATTTTACCTTGGCTTCTGACGGTTGGGTTAACTTATTACTAGCTGACGCCCGCGACTACGTCCGCGTGGATTGAGGTTTTTTGGTTCGTGGGAACTCCTTAATTTTCCGAGATAACAATTCTATGTGCTATTCCAGACTATAATCTATCTCTGTGCTAAATTTCAGCCAGATCCGTTCAGCCGTTGGCGCGTGATTGAGTAACAAACATCCATACATTCATCCATACATCCATACATCCATCCAAACTTTCGCATTTATAATATTATTAAGATTAAGATGGTTAGAGTTTACGTTTTACTATTATTATACTAGTCCAGTCATTTGGTGCTCAAAAAGGGGGTTACCTGGAAACTTTCCCTGTAGATTTCGACGTGCTTTTTTCGAATTTTCACTTTGCCGCCTCGTATCTAAGGACTGAAACAGTAACCGAAATAAGGGGTTTAAACACTGTTTTTTGAAACTGTTATAAAACAGAAACACTTATAACGGAAACAGAAACCATACTGTAACCTAATCAACCGTGTTTTTATCTGTAACCCTAATAAGTACATGTCCTAACAAACTGCACGGTATGACAACGCATTCTTCTCACTTCATTAGACTTTACACACACTGACACAACATGGCCATGTTTTTTCTTAAAACATTTGTAACCATAAGTGCTTTCACCTTAGTTTCAAATTTGAATACCTACGCGTAATCAATAAATTTGGCAACATTGCTATTTCGGTTACACTTTAACACTAAACTTTCTGGTACAGATTCGTTTCTGTTACTCAAATATAAGTGTTTCGGGTTAACAGAATTAAAAACACATTCAAAAGGGTTACAGCTTCGATTCTGTTACACTTTCATTCTGTAACACCTATTTCTGTAAACGTTATGAATCTGTTTTCAGTACCTGCCCCTATCTTTGCCGCTTTATATTATAAGCTATTAAGTAAATTGACCACAATTGATCTACGTCACCTGTCAGATCTTGTAAACATGAGTGATGAGACCAATCCGACAGTATAAAGAAAAAAGTTTTCTCAAAATCGGTTCACATTTTAAGCTAGCCCTTGAATGCAGTCAATATGAGATTGCGATCTCACCAGGTAACTTCTTACCTAAGGGCAAGAACAAACAGGGATCGGACAAGTCAAACCGTTCGCACAGCACGAGAAGCTCATGCAGGTCTACAGCACTAGGTGATAGGACGAAACAACGTTCCAACGCGGACGTTACGGGAGTTTTGTCCTGCTATCCCCAGTGTGTTTTCGCCCTAAGATCTCCAATCCTGTATGAACGTGCGTCAACAAGTACGCTGAGCCCTCTTGGGGGTGAGCTGTGGAGGGTGAGGGGGAGGGGGACCCTTGTGTTGTTCAGGGGTCGAGATTCAACTGGTGCAATGCGGCGCTCCCCTAGTCTCATCCCACTGTCCGCGTTTGTTTTTACTATTGTATATCTGCGCACAGTTGGCACGCTAAACGTTGATTTCGTTGTTTTGCTATCAATGCCTCCATTCCATTTATATTCTGTCACAAAGCCACCGCATTTTACTGAGATTGCAGACTTAAATAATTTTGTTTCTAAAAATGGGATCCATAATCCATAGTAATATCCTCAATGTGAAAGTGTATTTCACATTTAGAAATTCCACGACCCTCTGCAGTAAGCTCTAAATTACAGCTCGAGCTATGGTACCGCCTTGTGAAATGCTACGTCTGGTCCACTCTCTTGTATAGTTGCGAAACATGGGATCTCAAAAAGGAAGCACCGATTGTAAGATTTCGAAATGTGGACATTCAGGAAAATGCTTAAGATCACCTGGAACTGCTTTACACCTGCACTAGAACTAGTACACAAAAATAGAGAACTCATGTTCAACATCATGCGGAAAATACTGGACATCTACAAAGAGGAGCCCAATTATTATTTCCAAGACTAGTTTTAAAAGGAAGGATTGCAGGCAAGAGAGCTCCAGGACGCCAAAGATGCAAGTGGTTAGACGATATAAAGAATATAAGAATGGGATTACTTACTTAACGATACTGTGTTTGAGAATAATAAAAGAGATTTTTCTCGCATAATGATCGCCAAACTTCGTTTCGAAGAAGGCACACGATGATGACGATGATAAAAGTGTATGTTTGTTATATTTTCAATCCAATCTATTAAACTGATTTTGACAACTTTTTGTACCCCGAGGTAGATTAGAGGTTTTTGTAGATTGCATTGTATCCCGAGGAGGATGTAGGCTTGTCCTCGCTACAATATTAGAGAATACCCGCGACAATTTAAAAAATACACGCGGACGAGGTCACAGGCATCATCTTTTAAACAGAAAATTGAATATTATATGTATGTATGTATGTATATTCTTTATCTTATAAAGAATATACATACATACAAACATACATATATATTCCATATGGCTTATTCTGTTATACGCAATCTCCGAACTAAACTAAAATGACAAGACTAATTATTATTGTATTACTATCCCTTTCATATTATGCTCCCTGGGGCAACAGCGGTAAGGAGGAGGTAAGTAAAGTCAATTTATTAGTTTAAACAATAAGTATCATGTACAACATTAAAGTTTCAAATACCACACACAAGGTTATCATCACACCTTCTACAACAAGTTTGACGCTCTGGCGGGAAAACTACTTGACACCTTTACAACCTAGTTTTCTCACATGCAAAGTAAAGTGTACTTACGACCGTATCTGTTTGCCAGCCAATGCATAAATGACGCAATCAATTTCAGATTAGGCAACCTCTTCAGAAAAATTAATCCACACTTATAATATAAATGCGAAAGTATGTCTGTCTAGCTATCTGTCTTTGAAAGAGGAGGGCTTATGCTACTTTTCATCCCGGAATATAAAGGAGTTCTGGCGGGTATTGAAAAACCACGGGTATCACTAGCAACCATATCTCTTTACCAAATTTCATCAAAATCTGTTGAGAAGATGAGCCGTTAATGCGTAGAAGACAGGCAGACAGTTAATCGGACAGACACTTCCGCATTTATCAATATTGGTATGGGTTTTCGCAAATTTTAATTTTACACACCAGATTCAGCTCACGTCAGTCCACGCTTTTGATCATCCAATATGTATTCGGGTAAAGTAGATTGATTGAACGGCTTTGGTCAAAGGAAAACCCACAAAAAAGCCATTGCATCATATTGAAAACAAGAAATCTCGTTCACCAGAGTTTATTAGTATATTTCACGGTAGCCAAAATCGAAATACGTTCGAAGTTCTTATTCAGAATGTATAGCTCAATTTTAGTAACATTTCTGTGCATCTGATTAGGTACACAAACATCGGCTCAATTATTCCGGAATAGGTTTACAATTACATGTTCGAAAATGAACATAATATGACTAACTGTGTACGAATAACTATTTGGAATGGAATAGCCAGCGACCTTTTATATTGAATAGTTATTCTGTATTGCCATCTTCAAACTGAAGCTCGGCGGTCAGGCGGAGAAAACTTCTGCGGCCACGTGCTATCTGCTTTTGTTCTGCATACTTATGTCGAGTCTTATAACTCTATAAAATTTGATAATATGCGTCTTACAGAAGTTGCTATTAGTTTTACAGAGCCTTTTATTTACTACGAGTACAACTATAACTACCCAAGCCTTATTTAGTAAATTAACAACTGGTAGGTAGTTGGTACCTAGCCTAGTTTGTCGGTAGAGTGGTAACTAGCCCAGGCTGGCCAGCCAGGTCTGGCCTTACCAGACCGGTCAAAGACAACATAGAGATTATAAATTCCAAAATTTACTCTACCTAAACCCGGGACATCCCACTCTTGACTACAGTGCTCACCACTACGCCAGGAAGGTTGTCAGGTTTGAAATGCCCTTCCTACCGAGAATGACCAGCAAGAAACCATTATTATTTGCTAGATATTTCTAAGAATCATTTTTATATTTATAGACCAATGATGTTCCAACTATTATATATTATTATATATTGTTCTAGACCAAATATAACTCCCGTTATTTGTGCGTTTTATACGCACAAATAATAATATAATAGGTAATAAGAAAAACCTGATGAATTTTAATAATTTGATTGCAAGCCAAAGAGTAATACATTCGCATTACCTTCTCACAAAATGGGTAGGTAACTGAATTCGAGCTGTTTGTTCACTCGATTGTTCGCTAGGAATCCGATTTAGAAACTCGTTAGCTTTACGTTACGTTTGAATAAATTGAGTGGCGAAACTCGTTTTACCTCTACAATTCGATTCATTAAAACACCGCCGATGCCGCTGTCGGCAGTTAACCATTTCACATTTATTGAATGTGAAAACATCTTTCAACGATGTTTTACAAATATTTTTCTTAATTTTATACTCAATTAATTTTAATAATGGTTATTATTATTATTATTACTATTTCACATGTTGTCATAATATGACTAAAACTGATGAGTATACAACTACACAACAAGAAAAATAAGTTGAATTGACGAAACTAGCAGCAGTTAAAATTAAAAGGGCCTCAAATTTTTACCAGCATGTATGCATGATATTATGTTGTTATCCCAACCCTCTTATGGAGCCAGCCTTATACGTAGATCTATTTCATTGTTATCATATTTAGGGCTAGATGATGCCTTGGTGGATCGTTTTTCGGAATAATAATTTTGCGGGCTAAAAAATATGCCCTATAGTGCCGTATAAGCTTGTGTCCTTCTCCGGGATGTAAGTTGTAACGTAACCTACCTTTATACTCAATTTAATCAAAACCGGTTCAAAAGATGGGTCGTTAAAACGTAGTAGACAGACAGACACACTTTCGCATTTATATTAGTATGGATTTTCAACCTTCATCAAGAGCTTACTTACTATAATATCACAGCGCAATTGTATGCCTATATTCATTCATACAGTATAGAAGTACACTCAAATGACAGAACTAATCTCCGACTTTGGTTATATTCGGCTGTTTCCTTTTTCTGAAATAATACCGATGCCGACTCGTAGTCACACCAGATTGTCACAGCAGTATGACAAACAGGATTTTTTTCCTCGTTTGTCACACCACTAATACTTACCTCGTTGTGTTTAAGATTTTCACAGCATTGAAAAGGCTGGAGATTTTGTTTCAAATTCACTAATGACAAGAAAGAAGAATTTTTACCTAAGAGTTTAGTGTTCCCAGCTTTGGTGAACTCGTTACCAATGACGCAAAAATCTTTCAGAACCGGATAGTATATACTCTAGATGTCAAATAAAACCACTAGACCAAGTAGAGTTGCCCGAAACGCAAGAGATACATTGCATTTAAATTTTGCGGATCACGAGACTTAGCTTTAGGCACCAACTAAATGAAACTTGAATATTGAATTAGGTACGTCGTACAAGATTGAGCCCAAAACATGGGTCGGTTTAAGCTATTGAAAAGTTAAGGAAACTTGCAGTCACACAAAACTTAGTACTGGAATAGGATGTAAACACGTTGTTTTTAAGTTTATTATAGAGTAGATTTATAAGGAATTCTAAATTCTAATACAATAAAATGACTTTATTCCAACAGAACAGAAATACTTGAACAAGTATTCTTTTGAATCATCAAGTAAATCTACGTGGGCTTGAATACTTAGCAAGTAACAGTAGTATGTACTTATATTTACCCTGGACAATCCAATATTTGGTTTTTCATTAAAACCTGTGCGACTGAAATTATAAATCCAAATTAATTCATGTTAAACGGAACGTTTTAACTCGTGTTAAATAAAGGGTGGTTGGGGGGTTTGCCGTTTGCATTGGCTTTTACATTCCCTTATTATAATTGACAACGTAATGTAACGTAACGAGTGAGTCCAGATACTTCGGGTCGCTGGCGCAAGGTTAAAATACGTACTTAATACCGAAATTAATTTATTAATCAATCCACATATTATTATGTTGTCGACTTAAACAACGTAACGACGCGGTGTTATTAGGAACATAATCGTACATGATAATACACTTTTTCTATACTTAGTAGGTACCTATATTTCAGAAAATATGCATCAGTTTTTTTCTGACTAGAAATTCTCAGCACTAGCCCGGAGTTAGGAAGTTGACGGTGTTTCACCCCCGTGCCTCGGAGAGCACGTTAAGCCGTCGGTCCCGGTTATTATCACTAACGTGATAATAGTCGTTAAAGCCCTCCAACCCGCATTGGAGCAGCGTGGTGGGTCTAAGCTCTAATTCCCTCTCTCCTATGATAGTGGAAGCCTGTGCCCAGCAGTGGGCTGTAGTGGTGGTATATCAGTTTTAGGCGGGCGATGGAGAGAGCTATGCCTGGATTTTTTCGTAATCAAATCGGAAATGAGGGGATCCATTGAAGACCTAAAGTAACCGACATAGCTCGACGTGTTGCGACTTGCGAGCAGCGAAGCTGAAGTGGCAATAGGCGGGGCACATTCGAAGAACCGATAGTCGTTGGGTCTTAATGTGCCGGAATGGCACTTTTAAACGATACAATTTATTCAAAATCTAAATAATTTCAAAATTAAAAGTGGTACTGACCGGTTATGAATTTTGACTGTAACAATTTGTAATACGTACCTAAGTTGTGTTTTCGCAGTAAAATGAGGTTTTGACAAACGTCCATACTCAAAAACTAATTTTGATTGTTTTTCGCAGTTAAAAGTGGTTTTGACCGGTTATGTGTTCTGACGGTAGCATATATATACGCCTTCATTGTATCGTTGTTCCTTTTATAGATGCATGTTTAAAAGTAAAATATTAAACGCAACACGGTTGTAGTCGAAGGCAACGCTACAGGTTGGCGGTTAGTCTCCACAGTAAACAGGCCACAGGTTGCCTCTGCAAGTTATTAACGATCCCAGAATAACTCTTGGAAATTTGTGCCGGAGCTACCGACTGCGTTTCGACTATCGCTCCCCACCGTTCTTATAGGTATTCTTGCTATACTTACAAACTTTGCTTGCGATTTAAAAGTTTAATATAATTCTACTTAGTTTAACGCTTATCTAGAGTTTAATGATTAATATCTTCTTAAAACAAAGGCCACGGTTACACTTAAGTACTCACATAAGTCGCGTAATGAGTAACTTATGAAATGTAAACAGGCTTAAAATTTTCAGAGCAACTTTAGGTAGATATTGGGGTCAATTCTGTTTAGCACAATCTCTAAACTAAACTAAATGACAGCTTCTATTTATACTGCTATGCCTTTCATAATACTCCCTACGGACAGGGGCATAATCAGCCCCATTGTGAAATCACCATATTATTTTGTGATGGGATTATAAAAATGTCGATATTAACCAAAATAATTGATTAATTTTACAAATAGTTGACGTTTTATTCCGAAAAATTAAAGAGTTCCCACAGGAATTTCAAAAACTTTAATCCACGCGATCGTAGTCGCAGGCATCATCTAATAATTAATAGAATCTCTTCTGAATTTCTGTCAGTGTCTTATCCACATGGTGTTCTTGTGTTAATGTGTGCGTTTTGTGTGCACAGGATACACCGAAGAGCAGCCTTCCACACAGTTCACCGCCCAGCTGCCTAGCGAGGTGAGCGCGGCACCGCCCGGTCCTGCAGCGCCTCAACCTGTCTCCTATGCACTTCTGCAACTGCCTGCCTCCGACTCGGCCGACCCACCTTTCCTCCAAGTACAGCTCCAATCTTCGCCTGTCTCCCCTCCTCCGCCACCGGCGAGCGGCAAGTCCAACTCCTTGTATTACTCCAGCACGGGCACACTTCTCTCTCTACCGCCCAAGAAGAAAGACATCTATCGCCCCTATTGCCTCGGCGACCGTGCGTTCCTCCATCGGGCCGAGGAGGACCTCAATGCGGCGCAAGCGATTCTCGACTTGAGCCAACACGCAGTTTTCCTAACGACACCGCCTCGAACCGAGCCAGCACCTCCCGAGCCACCGCCTCCCCCGCCCGAGCCACCGCAGGAGTCGTCGGCGGAGCGTCCGCGGGAGACCATCGCTTACACTTACGACGCCTTCCTCGTGAGCGACGGGCGCTCCAAACGCCGGAGCTACGCGAACGCTCCCGTCGAAAGTGCCGAGCAACCCGACCATAAGTCGAAATACACCTGCAGCGAATGCGGCAAGCGCTACGCGACGTCGTCCAACCTTTCGCGCCACAAGCAGACCCACCGCAGCCTCGACTCGGTGTCGGCGAAGCGCTGCTCGGAATGCGGCAAGGCGTACGTATCCATGCCGGCGCTCGCCATGCACCTGCTGACGCACCAGCTCTCGCACGTGTGCGGCGTTTGCGGCAAGCTCTTCTCGCGGCCCTGGTTGCTCCAAGGCCACCTTCGCTCTCACACCGGAGAGAAGCCTTACGGGTGCGCGCACTGCGGAAAGGCGTTCGCGGACCGCTCCAACTTACGCGCACACATGCAGACCCATTCGGTTGACAAGAACTTCGAGTGTCTGAGATGTCACAAAACGTTCGCCCTCAAGAGCTACCTCAACAAACATCAAGAATCGGCTTGCGCGCGAGACGACGACTCTCCGCCGCCGGAGCCGCCCGCCGCCGCCGCAGCCGTCTGAAGCGCGGCCGAACATCGCAACCAGGGACCGTAATCACTGTTGTAACATTTACATATAAACGTAAAGTATTAACGTGAATTTAGTTTACTAGCGTAATTATAATAAATATACAAATTCTAAAATAGGTAGATGAGCACGACCGGCGTCGGCGCGACAGCCGCGTCCCGCGTCGTGCCGCAATCGAGCAACGTTTCGCAAACAACGAATCACGTACGACCCCGTAGTGCCGCGCACGCGGCTCTAGGCCGTGGCGACTAACGTCCTAATAACGTTACACATTGAATCATGTAAATACATGTCGATAAAATATACCCTTATATACATAGAAGTAATGAAATACGAATGAAACTAATATCTTTTGTAGGTGATTTTTACAAACAGCGCAGTAGGTTAGAGAGTATTAGGGTGTAAGTATGTGTAGAGAGGCGAGAGACGAGCGAAGGCGGACGCCCGGGCGCGCTGCGTCGCCCGTCTCGGTGGGGAACTTGCCAAAACTTTCCGTCCGAAGCTCCCACAGCCGCCGCGCCGCGCCGCCGCCCGCGACAGTGCCTTAGCGGTATCCACGAGCCGCACCATGCCGCGCCGTGCCGCATCGTGCCGCACTGTGCCGCATTCCCGCGTACCTGCCCCACCCCGCATCCCTCCTGCCTATTGAATCGATTCGCACAACGCAATCGCTATTACCATTAAACACTTAAATCGCGCACTATTCTTGCAGGAGTTCATTGTAATGAAATTCATGAAACACCACCTAATTTTATAGATAAATGCTACGTTCGTCCATTCTAGCACAGTATTTCATAAGTTTTTGTTGAATGTATCATTAAAATAAATGGTTATGGACGGGTGGCGGTCGCGCCGCGCGAAGGCTACAAGGGACGGGCTTCGCCGCGTCACTCAGCGAGCATGCCTTTTCATTAAGTGTGTTATTAGTGTCGAGTCGAACGTAACTGGCAATAAACTAGTTTAGATTAAGGTATTCTTAATTCTAGGTTAGTGAGGTGAGCACGAGGTGCTCGGAAGAAATGGGTATTCGAAAAGCAATAATAATGTAGGCACATAAAGAGTCGCGCACCGCTGTCGAATAGACGCAGCAGACTAATAATATATCCTCGTAGAGTTCCGTAGCTCTCGTAGAAGAGTAGCGTCGGCTACGCAGCAGACGGAGTGAGTACGCCGCGCTACGTTTCACTACGCTCACTACAGTTTTCACATCTCGATAACGTTCACTTCATTTTACTTCAGTTACATTTCGAGCGTCGATATTCAATAACTTTGATAAGAAAGTAAACCTAAGCTCTCTTGTTTTATGTTCGTTCATTTCGGCGCCTTAAGCTTTAATAAAAATTTCGATATTATACTGAACAAATGACGTCAACCTGCATAACACACATTTTGCTCTAACGAAATCTATCATTTTTTCGAGTGCAAATATATGGTACTAAGCCTACTTTGTTTACGAAAGAACATATTATTTAAATCGTAGAATGTAGCAAGGATATAGTACTTATTTTGATTCGAGATCGTCAACCCTGCGTTGCCGACGTCGCTCTGTTGTATTAGTTGAAGCCTCGCGAGTCAATTCTTTATCAGTGAATTTCATTTAACCCTGTCAATTAAAATATCCTCTATAAAAAGTTCCTCTATAAATTAAATCATTCATCAGATAGCTGTACACTAAAGCTTTCTTTATACTTGACGACAAACTTCCAAGTTATAAATTATGATGGCCCCAGTGTAAGTTTCCAAGTTAAAAACGTGATTATATAGAGCCAACCATGTATCTGGTTCATAGAAAGAGTTCATATCTAGAAGTAATCAAATCTTGACGATTACACATGACAAATAAAAAAAAATAAACTGGGGCTCTAAAATACTTTTTTCATTTTGTTACTCACGAATCGTCAACCAATTAAAAACGTAGTGCCACAAATAATTTACATTACCTATCTTATTATAAACTTATTTATAAGTAATGATTTATTTACACGAAAAAGCTTGACCGGACAAAGGTTGCGCGTAAAAAAGCAATATAATGTTAATGTATAAGCAATATTACTGTAGAATTTACGTAGTTTATATTCATCGTTTATTGATATTTGGTAGATGTTTGGTGCTTTGGAGTAATTTATGAATTAATAAATTGATGAAACGAAATTGACATCGAATATTATGTAATTTATATTATCTTGTGATACCTCTTGTTTTTCAAAATTAAATTATTATACGTTATACTGACTTTACATACAATAATTATTATTTCTAATTTCCATTACTCGAATACTTTCTCTCGTAATATATTAAAATTTCAAGCCAATCGTGTAGAACCTAGCGTTTGTACTCTTTAAAGTAATCCTTCAATTAACCCTTGTAATATTAAATATCTAATTAGCCCCATTTTGTCTTTGTAGAAAAATGCTAAAGTATTGGCTTTGAAAAAACCTTAATCGAAGAAAATTTAATCAAATATTTATACTAACGTTATTATAGTTGTAGAACTTATACATTAAGTTAGTTTTAGTGTAACAATATTAATATTGATGAAACCAATTTATATACAAAAAATATATACTGATATTTTAATGTAAATATTTCATGGTGTACCAAATTCCCTTCTTTACAATTATAACGTTAGACTTATAATCTCTATAATAACTTAGTCATGGTAGAAGATAATGTTATTAAGACCAATGAGTCTAAAAAACAGACTAAATTGTTGAAAATTATCATTATTTGAGACATCGATACAATACTCAATTCAAAAGGAATTAACACATTTTCTTTTGTTAATTAAACAGGATGTTATTTTGGCAGTCAGTAAGACGAAAGTTAATAGAAATCGTAATGTCAATTTTTGAGAAAATAATTCTTTAAGCAATAAATAATACCCTGTATCCAAAGTACAAATGTTTCCAATTATTCTGTTAGAGCCCGCGCAGACAGAAAGAGCTCAGCAGTTCTGAGTTCTGCGTTCCGCGTTTTTTGTAGCAAAGCGGTAGAGCGTTTTCTATTCCCAAAAATAAAAATCATGAACGTGTTTCTATTTCACTTTTTATGTTAAATCATGTACCTAATTCATTGAATTACTTACTTTACTTACTTACTTACAGGAAAAAGAACAATTAATTCTCCTTTTTTTCTCGCTCAGTGCTAATTGGATGCACCAGTAGGTGCTTTATGCTGCTTTTTCATTGGAATCTGTCAGACTCCACAAAGCGACCTCGTTTACGGTAGATGAACTATCTAATCGAATATAGCAAAAGGAGATCTACAAGTCTGACCGATCGAACGCGAGTTGAACGCTGAACGCTTTTCTGTCTGCGCGGGCTCTTATAATTTTTACAATAATTATGTTTGAACTATGTTTCGTCTAAATGATTGAACGAACGAATATTTACGGCATACATTTGACGTAAACACTGTATTCAAATGTTATTTTATATGAAAACATATTATAATATACATAATATAGTATAGTATCCCGTTTCAGTTTAAACGCATTTCACGTAAATATTTTAATTAGTAAAAACTATAATCAAAGCACAACTTAACGTAATTTGGTTTGTCCTACTCCTAGACTAGAGTGTTTTCGTACAAAGGTAGTGTAGACGAAGCTGAAAGAAGGGACAGTGGATCAAGCCTTCTGACGTAGCTCATTTACACTTACAGATATGATACAGGTAAAACTTATAGATATTTTTTTTTTTTGGCTCGTGATTTTGTCTCTATTATTAATTAATTAATGTTATTCTCCGTATGTTAATTTTTAAGTTGATATAAAAGTAGGCAATTTTCATTAAATATAACAAACATTATTTTAAGATATACTAAGTATTATTCATTTATCTTGTATAGTCACATTATTTGCAATATTTTGTGTGGTTATTATTACAAGAATCGTCCGATATGACGTAAATGTGATTGTTGCTTAAGTAGCACCTGCCATATTATGGAACTTGCTATTCAAATGATAATTCAGTTGGTTTTGAGTAGATTGTCTATGCTTTTTTATCGGAACTAAATATTTAGCTTGGTGCAATATAATATATAATTGTATAGGCTGTATGGTTTTGGACCTTTGCCTGTCCCGAAAGGGAACAAAATGAAAAACAACAACATATAATTGTATATTTAAATATACCAACGTCAAAATCCCATAGTATCATAGATCACGTTTCGTCACATCAATTAATAATAATTAAAATATCTACATTACGAAATGAGGAAGAAAAAAAAGAGATTATTCAAAAATTTATAAATTAAACAGAATACATGCAGTGATATATAACAAGTAAGATTGTCCAAACTAGTAATAATTAAGCAATAAATAATTACATGATAGCAATAAATACCTTGTAGCCACTAGTTTAATGTAATTCCATGAAAGCAATATAATTTAGTACATAAAAAGATAGATCTTAGTTTTATAGATATAAAAAGTATTAAAAAAGTCATGGCTAATGAGTAGACTGCGAAAAGTGATATTAATTTCTTCGTTCTTAGAAAAAAAATAAAAAATTGACTAGCCTTTAAATATTAAATAGGTACCAACTCCATTATTATTTAACAATTAGGGGATATTTTTAGTAATATTTAATTAGGTGAATAATTTGCCTAACGAGTATAAACTCTATCTTGACGTAATTCAGTATATAATATGACATACAACGGCCAGCACGTAGACTGACCACACGAGTAGTTGGCAAATCAACTGCATTTGAAATGCCAACTGCAGTTAAACTTTCTTATGTATATCGGAGGGTAATGAGTAATGACTGCTTCAGAGCAGTCGATAGTCGAGAAAGTCGAGTGCCGTCAAGTTATAAGATATACTCGCTCGGGTACAATATGCTCGAGCGAGTCAATTCATGGAAGGTTATGGTACCTACGATGCAAATGCAGTTGCAGCTTGAAGCAGGGAGCCGTAACTGCTTCAAGTCACCAGTATAATATGACTGCTCTTACTCTCAAAAATCCATATTTCTTCACTGCCACACAAATTGAATCGACAATACAATCTTTGTAGCTCTATTTTTTTTAACAACCTCTGTCCACGATTGCTAACAGTTAACACTTATAGCACACCAGCTTATTTGCATGCGGTGTTCGGTCCGCGTTATACCTCCACTTACACAAGAGATACACTACTGCGTATGATTGGGTCGGTGTGCTAAAGGAGATAAAACATTAAGCTGTGTCCAAACAAGACAAGTTCAAATATTACCTGACTTTTAAGCAAGCTTTTTATAATTGTTATCGACTAGCTATTTTCATCCACATTCATGACGATGACATTCAAAATGCTGGTTTTGTGATTGTGGTTTTACAGTCTTATCTACTAACTAAATTTTAGATTATACTTGTACCTAATGTGTTCTGATTCGTATAAGCCTTCATAACAAGAGCAATGATATAATATTGTTAGTAATTAAGTCTTCACAGGTTAATAAAACGAAAGAAATACACTTTACCTATCGTACTTCTTTACAGAATATTAAACAACTTTAGTTCTGTTATGCCTCTAAAACTTTTACAAATCGTATATTCTCCAGAAATTATGTGCAATGTTTTGATGTTAGACAGAATAATTTTACACACGTTTCTGCTCGGATTTTTTAAATGCTCGCAGTTTTTGTAGTAAATCCCCGCGCGTCAATGAATTCGGAATGGGCGCTTATACATCCGGATATTTTATATTTTTATTTTTGTATGAAACAAATATTTTCTCGAATAGGTAAACAATATTGAATTAGAAATGATATAGTAAAAGATAAAGCTAGCCTAATTTAATAGCTGTACAAATCATGCCTGCGTGTATACTGGCTGCATTTCCTTATAGAGGCTACAGGCCGGCTAACCCTGCAGACTAGTCTTTAGCGCAAGAAATTAACGGTCCCTTATGTCATCAAATGAGGACAACAAAACGTCTCATAAGATATTTTGCACTTTAAGACTCCATGGCTCCTGGTCTCTACGTAGAAACGAAAATATAGAACTTCCTCATGAGGCAAACTTGTGCCGCTTTATGGTGTCAGCCATTTAGCTGCGTCGCGTGTCTGTCAAGCTGATACTATACGAGGTCCATTTGGCAATGGATGGCGGTACGTTGCGTCCCACATTCTACAATAAAATATTTACTTATTTTTTTTCATTTTTTATTATCCACTACAAGTTAGCCCTTGACTGCGATCTCACCTGATGGTAAGTGATGATGCAGTCTAAGATGGTAGCGTGCTAACCTGTTAGAGGCATGGCAGTTATATTAAACCCATACCCCTATTCGGTTCTTCACAGCATCGTACCGGAACGCTTAATCACTTGGCGGCACGTCTTTGCCGGTAGGGTGGTAACTAGCCACGGCCGAAGCCTCCCACCAGGCAAACTACCTCTATTTTTAACTTATTTAACTTACCTCAACGAAAAAGATACGGCTAGACTATGACAATTTTTGTAAGAACTCGTTTAGTACACAAAACTTGTTTAGTATCATGTAAAGAAGTCGCCTGATATTTGAAGAATGAAGACGTAATTACTTGGTACCTATATTTAAATTAATCCTGTAGATTTAGATGAAACACTCTCCAAAATCTAAAATGTCAATGTAATAGCTTCATCGGGGCTCCTAAGTATTTAAATACAAGATAACCAAAATCTAATTCAATAACTATATTTTTTGTATTCTTTTTTCTCTATGCATTATTTTATTGTATTTCGGTGTTTGGTTTTTTTATTATAATAAAGTTTACGCGATTATATAAGTCTTTTAGCTTATAATGTATGCATAATATAATGCTTAGGTAATATTTAAGTAATAAATATATAATAATTGTCAACTAATATAATATTATGGGATTTAATGTACGAGTACTAAACAAACTCGAAACTAAAAGCAATAATACAACGATAGCAATAATATCGAAATTTACAACGAACATAATATTTATTCGGTTTGTGATCAGGTTTAGGTGTTGCGTAAAATTGTTTAAAATGGAATTGTATAAATTTATATTATGTTACTGACTACGTTGATTCTGTGGTATTTCTCTAAGCTGAAAGGTTTTGAAAACTTTTGGCATAGTGGACTACATTTCAACCGACTTCAAAAAAAGGAGGAGGTTCTCAATTCGACTGTATTTTTTTTTAAATATTTGTCACCTCAGAACTGTTGACTGGGATGATTCTTTTTTTATTTGAAAGGGCATACTTCCCAAGTAGTCCCATATAAATTTTATCCAAATCGGTCGAGCGGTTTTTAAAATATCAACATAAGTACTTTGTATAGCGTGTGCTTGTTGTTGTAAAGTTGGCGCGGGAGTTTGAAGTCGGTTGTTTAAAAAGAATTTTTTATATTAAATTATTATTAATGTCAACCTTCATGCTAAAAATGTTCAATCCCTTCGATATATTCTGTAGGTATTTTTGTCTCTTCAATATTTACGGACGGATATTTACCTAATTAACCACTTAAAATTTTAGTGCTCATTGATCAAATTAAACTCCAAACTCAAAACTGGAAACTAAAGGTACAAGGTTTTAAACTAAGGGAAGTATATTTATTTTTCAAACTACAATAAAATATAATATTTATACCATACACGTCGGTGTTTGATTAACAAGGTTACGTAATTTAAAAAGCTAGTAGATAACATTTAAAATAAAATTTGTTAATCCAACTCAAATCTAATTTGTTTGAGAATCAATAGTTTGGTTGTGATTTATGAAATATTGGATATTATTGCCGTTATTCGTCTCTGAACTAAACCATAACAAGTCTTAAATTACGATAAGTAAGCAAAGATTGAACGAATGCGTCTTTTTTCAATAATCAGACGGAATAATACAAATGAAACAATTATACTTACAATGAAAACAACGTTTAAAAACTATTGAAGCCAGAATTTTTTATTTGGTCTGAGAAAACGTGAAGAAAAAGAATGCTAAAGTATTTAGTCAGTAGAATAATATTTTAATCGTATAGAACGTAGATTCAAGATTCAAATATGTAGCAAGGTGGTAATGTGGTGCATAGAGCGTAGTATGTGAACGTGACTACGAATACATAAATTTTAGAAGTTGTATTTGGGTTAAGCACTGTCATGGTTAGAGAAGAAAGGAATATGCCTTATTTTTATGACTGCTAACAATTTTAAGAAAAGCAGTTAAATATTTAAAAAATATCGAATCTTTCAGTGATTCTCGTTTTTTAGGTTGCCAACTCAACATAGAACTTTATACAAAAAAAAAACGTTTAACACAAAACAAGTACTTAAGTATGTATAGTTTAAAACTACAGACAGAAAACAAGGAACAAAAATGTACCTATAGCCCACAAACATATCTGACCCGTTGACAGCGTCGCTGTTAAATCACATCAAAGTTCCTAAAAGGTAAATATTAAAAATAAAATAAAATCAGAAACTAAACAGTCATAAAATTCTGCGTCGCTATTATCGTATAAAGTCGCTAAAAAGTATGAGTATTAAAAATAAAATAAAAACGAAAACTAAACGTAAGCAGTCTTTAAAAATTCAATTTTGGCCACCGCGCCAGATAAGTTTGTGCGACTGTAGAGCCTATGCACATTGCACACTGTGACACGACGTATTCAGTTCAAAAAGCAGATGTTAGCATTAGTATCGATATAACAGCGTCCATAACGCGCATTAACAGCGCGTAGTGTATATCGCGTTGTACGCGCGTTTTGGCCACACAAACTTCTTTGGCTCGTACCTAAATGCAGCGCGCACACAGTTTTGTAAATACGCCGTGTGCATAGGCTCTAAATTCTATTAACCACAGTCCACAGAAATATAAAAATAAAGTCATCTATAAGATACAGGCTATACAATACATACCTACACACACAGATCAATCCAGTTATGCCTTATAAAACCTTAAAATATACCTAATTACATAATTTACATTACATATTACTTATTAGAGAAATATCCCATCATATTATGTGGATACATATTTGCAGAATTAAATTTTCACAATAGTAGAGTTGCCTATCCTGATACCATCCCGTCGGTCTATGACATGTTGGAGTATCTCTCTTAATAAAATCTTCAGTGTAAACAGTAAACAGATTAATATTATGGAGTAACGAAAAACATTTATTTTCACGCCTTTGCTATGATTATGTAGGGGACAGTAAATTTATCTACTATTTTTGATGTGTGATAGATTTATTTCCCCTAATCATCGTCAAATGACTGAATGCCTGCGTTAAAACGCAAACTTCATTTATTGAGAAAAGTTTTGTATACCTCTCACACCTTAACATTAATATCTACCGAATGATAATAAAGGACAATTTGCGTATTGTAGATACAGTGTGAAAATGTAGTTATTCTACCAAATTAAAATCCATTTATGTAGTCCTTATTAGTATGTCAATTTTTAAATTAAATCAATCCTTCCTAAAAAGCAATTATTAAGTCCTACGAGATAAAATTAGGTAACGTATTTATATATGTAACATAAAATGTTTATTTATGCATTTATTGGTGACACGTACTTTTTCTGAAACGATCAAGGCACAAGGGGCCTAGTAAGAGTTATTTCTATTTGATCACTTTAATGTTAACTAAGATTTAACTATCGGGGAACTAATGACCCGATAACCTTATTCCTAGTGCTTGGCTGACCATGATCATCATGAACGTAGTATAGGTACTTATGTACTATTTTCTTTATAATGCGATATGATTTTTAATCTTAGCATTGTGGAGCCCGTTTAAACTTTGCACAAATAATAAAAATACTTACGTATATTTTCATTATTTTGCACTTCACTTTTAAATTTGCGTGGAAATCCTGAGTAGTGTGAGTAGTACTCATTTATATGATAGAAATTAAATAAAAGCAGATAAGATCTATACATTTCTACATTGGTTTTCAACAGATATGAGTACGACGACACATCTACGATATATAATATACATATGTATGTAAGATGTTTTTATGTATTTTTGTTAAAAGTAAAATTATATGAGAAAGTATACCTACATTATAAAAATCATTATTATTTTATATTTATGCTGATGACAGATCTAAAACTGTTTATAAATAAATATTTTTGTCAACATATTTATAAAATGTTTAATGTACAAGTTTAATTTGAAAAGGGAAGTGTGTTTGATGCAACTATGTAATTATTAGTTATATTAAAATAAATACCTATGTATAGAGAAAAATCTTATTGCATTTTCTTCATTTTATGTCGATACAGGCTTTACATTATTATTTTAATAAATACTAAACATAATGAAAGCGTTTTTTTTTGTCTCACCAGGAGACTCAACTGGCTTACTCTCACACCCTTATTAATAAAAAATGCATACTTCAAGCTTAATCGGAAACTAAACTTAGACTAATTAATCCCAGAGTAATCGAGTATTAACTTCGTCTTAACAATGCTATTAATAAACATGGAGTAAACTTGGACTAACAATACAGTCCTTACGCCGGAATTAACGCTTGCGTTATGGCAACCCACATAATTTAAATGTAAAAAGAGCGAGACAACGAATGAAAACATTGCTTGATGTGACATTAATGACAGTGACGTATATCAACTATAGCCTGTGGTGTGTACGATATTTTGAATTTGACAAATGACAAGCTGGGACGCGGTTTTATTTTTTCGGTAACTTTGTTGTAGGTAGTGCTCGGTGGAAAATTAAAATAAGTTTACGGTTTTGGAGAATTTATCATATAAAATCACAAATAATGAATCAAAAACAAAAACGCAGCCGATGATAATGATAGGCAATTAGGTACAACTTAAAAGTTTTATTTACCTCTCCACGGGCCCATGTTCTTTTATTCCAGCCAAAAATTTCAGATGAGGTTGTATTAATAATAATTTTTTAATAATTTTTTACCATTTCAATAATGAAAACGGCAGGTGATCGAGAAAAATACTAATCTGTACTTAGATTTAAATTCACCTTCATGAAGTTTTTAAAATATCAACATAAGTACTTTGTATAGCGTGTGCTTGTTGTTGTAAAGTTGGCGCGGGAGTTTGAAGTCGGTTGTTTAAAAAGAATTTTTTATATTAAATTATTATTAATGTCAACCTTCATGCTAAAAATGTTCAATCCCTTCGATATATTCTGTAGGTATTTTTGTCTCTTCAATATTTACGGACGGATATTTACCTAATTAACCACTTAAAATTTTAGTGCTCATTGATCAAATTAAACTCCAAACTCAAAACTGGAAACTAAAGGTACAAGGTTTTAAACTAAGGGAAGTATATTTATTTTTCAAACTACAATAAAATATAATATTTATACCATACACGTCGGTGTTTGATTAACAAGGTTACGTAATTTAAAAAGCTAGTAGATAACATTTAAAATAAAATTTGTTAATCCAACTCAAATCTAATTTGTTTGAGAATCAATAGTTTGGTTGTGATTTATGAAATATTGGATATTATTGCCGTTATTCGTCTCTGAACTAAACCATAACAAGTCTTAAATTACGATAAGTAAGCAAAGATTGAACGAATGCGTCTTTTTTCAATAATCAGACGGAATAATACAAATGAAACAATTATACTTACAATGAAAACAACGTTTAAAAACTATTGAAGCCAGAATTTTTTATTTGGTCTGAGAAAACGTGAAGAAAAAGAATGCTAAAGTATTTAGTCAGTAGAATAATATTTTAATCGTATAGAACGTAGATTCAAGATTCAAATATGTAGCAAGGTGGTAATGTGGTGCATAGAGCGTAGTATGTGAACGTGACTACGAATACATAAATTTTAGAAGTTGTATTTGGGTTAAGCACTGTCATGGTTAGAGAAGAAAGGAATATGCCTTATTTTTATGACTGCTAACAATTTTAAGAAAAGCAGTTAAATATTTAAAAAATATCGAATCTTTCAGTGATTCTC
The DNA here is from genome assembly GCA_963932025.1 of Erebia epiphron. Taxonomy (NCBI): domain Eukaryota; kingdom Metazoa; phylum Arthropoda; class Insecta; order Lepidoptera; family Nymphalidae; genus Erebia; species Erebia epiphron. The sequence goes on from OZ009945.1 coordinate 30,443,807, forward strand.
GTTTTTTAGGTTGCCAACTCAACATAGAACTTTATACAAAAAAAAAAACGTTTAACACAAAACAAGTACTTAAGTATGTATAGTTTAAAACTACAGACAGAAAACAAGGAACAAAAATGTACCTATAGCCCACAAACATATCTGACCCGTTGACAGCGTCGCTGTTAAATCACATCAAAGTTCCTAAAAGGTAAATATTAAAAATAAAATAAAATCAGAAACTAAACAGTCATAAAATTCTGCGTCGCTATTATCGTATAAAGTCGCTAAAAAGTATGAGTATTAAAAATAAAATAAAAACGAAAACTAAACGTAAGCAGTCTTTAAAAATTCAATTTTGGCCACCGCGCCAGATAAGTTTGTGCGACTGTAGAGCCTATGCACATTGCACACTGTGACACGACGTATTCAGTTCAAAAAGCAGATGTTAGCATTAGTATCGATATAACAGCGTCCATAACGCGCATTAACAGCGCGTAGTGTATATCGCGTTGTACGCGCGTTTTGGCCACACAAACTTCTTTGGCTCGTACCTAAATGCAGCGCGCACACAGTTTTGTAAATACGCCGTGTGCATAGGCTCTAAATTCTATTAACCACAGTCCACAGAAATATAAAAATAAAGTCATCTATAAGATACAGGCTATACAATACATACCTACACACACAGATCAATCCAGTTATGCCTTATAAAACCTTAAAATATACCTAATTACATAATTTACATTACATATTACTTATTAGAGAAATATCCCATCATATTATGTGGATACATATTTGCAGAATTAAATTTTCACAATAGTAGAGTTGCCTATCCTGATACCATCCCGTCGGTCTATGACATGTTGGAGTATCTCTCCTAATAAAATCTTCAGTGTAAACAGTAAACAGATTAATATTATGGAGTAACGAAAAACATTTATTTTCACGCCTTTGCTATGATTATGTAGGGGACAGTAAATTTATCTACTATTTTTGATGTGTGATAGATTTATTTCCCCTAATCATCGTCAAATGACTGAATGCCTGCGTTAAAACGCAAACTTCATTTATTGAGAAAAGTTTTGTATACCTCTCACACCTTAACATTAATATCTACCGAATGATAATAAAGGACAATTTGCGTATTGTAGATACAGTGTGAAAATGTAGTTATTCTACCAAATTAAAATCCATTTATGTAGTCCTTATTAGTATGTCAATTTTTAAATTAAATCAATCCTTCCTAAAAAGCAATTATTAAGTCCTACGAGATAAAATTAGGTAACGTATTTATATATGTAACATAAAATGTTTATTTATGCATTTATTGGTGACACGTACTTTTTCTGAAACGATCAAGGCACAAGGGGCCTAGTAAGAGTTATTTCTATTTGATCACTTTAATGTTAACTAAGATTTATATGGCATGTCAATCATGACATCTGACAGTTGGCGCTCGATCTCGATCTATTGCATAAAAATGGTAGTTTTACGCGATTGAATAGGTTTAATATAAATATAAATGATAAAAAAATGCCGCCGAAACATTACAGAATGATAAAGTATCATGTTTATACGTATATTATAAATATCCAATAAAAAAATCAGAAAGGAAGTAAGGTTTTTATGCTATAAGGCAGGAAGGGACATTATCGCGTAAACGCAGTTTAGGTTTGATAATAAAATCGGTTTAAATATCGATGTTCTGCATGATTATTTCGTTTGATATTTCGGTTTTGAGTGTAAATATACGACCTACTATTATTTTAAATAGAAATCGATAAAATATTCACTCATTAAATATTAAGTTTTAGGTATAAATACCTAACTTCCGGATGAATTTTATGTTGGATATTTTTGTATAAGTTTTTGTTCATACCATATTACAACCCTGCCAAGTTTCAACGACTGAGGATTTAATGCGGGGGTCTCCATACAAAAAACCGCCCCATTGCTTATACGCAAATAAAAATCTAGCATTCAAGAAACAGTAAAGTTACCATGTAATTTTATAGATCCAGAAAACTAGTGGCGTGCAATAGTTATTCTAAATTCTAATGAAGGACACTCGCAAGTTTGGACCCCAAATCACTTTTCTAGCCCTTCTACCTCTTATTTTGTTACTTAATTACTTATATTTCAATTTGTTATCGTTTTCTTTCAGTTATATTTATTGTAAATCGTGACACGTCCTTTGAATAAAAATTTGCCAATCTCCTTCTTTATGACAAAAAATCGTCGCACAAATCGATAAGGAGGTACAAGGCAAGTTAATGGTTACTCAGTGATATTTTTAGAGGCATATAATTTATATCTTCTGCTCTTTCTTGTGCCTCAAATTAATAGTTAAAAAAACAGCGAAGGATTGTAATCTTGGTAAGTAGGTAGCGATTTTTCGACACTAGGTATTCATATTGCACGCTGCTTGCTATATTTAACAACTAGATGATGCCCGCGACTTCGTCCGCGTGGATTGATGTTTTTTGATTCCCGCGGGAACTCTTCAATTTTCCCTCCCCTCCCTCCAATTAGCCTATGTCCTTCCCCGGGATGTTTCCTATCTCCGTACCAAATTTCATCAAAATCGGTTAAGTAGTTGGGCCATGAAAGCGTAGCAGACAGACAGACAGACAGACAGACACACTTTCGCATTTATAATATTAAGTATGGATATGGATAAACTGAGTGATTTTTTTGCCATCTCAAAAAATAGGGGGTAGTAGGTATGGAATAGAAGCCCATGGCATCGTTACCTTATTTTTTTATTTTTAATATTTTTATTCTATTAATAATTAATACCTACTTCTCATTTGGAGTACTTTTTCAAATTAAAACATTAAACAACTTACTAACAGGAATTCCACAAAAGAAGTGAAATTATTAAATTTGAAATCATTGTCAACCGACACGGTCTTTGGTCACAGAGTACTATACTCGTGTCATAGTGTGCTTTGGCTTTACCAGAGTTCGCAGTTCGCACGCACAGTTCGTTGAACCGAATGCAGTCAGCTGTTGCATACACTCATCTCGGCGCTAGTAAGTAATGTCGTGCGTTTATGCCGTTTTATGATTATTAATGACTATAGTAAAACCGAGGATATTAAATAAATAATACCGTATATACTACATAATATCTTATATTCCACTTACCTTATATTATATACCTATACATTTTTCGAGACGCCAAAAAATGACACCCAGTATTATGTATATTTTTTGAAAATTATGATTGGTAGTTTACGTGGGTATTTTTACTTAAAACTGGTGGGTCGAGAAACACTAAAATATGATCTATTTTGAAAGTGATCAACCAGAAAAGTAATATTATAAATATAAACCCCGATCCAAGAACATGCTCTCGACAAAATTTAAAAAGGTTTTGATGTGAAACTGTCATGTCATGAAAGGCGCAGGTTTCCAATTCGACCCGTTTATTTTTCTCAGTGCGTAGATATAAAATAAAATTTTAATATATAAGCAATTGTAACTTAATCCTAAGTACCTAGGGTCCACTACGTTGTAGCCTAGATAACGTAGAGCCCAATGTAATGAACTAATGACCCGATAACCTTATTCCTAGTGCTTGGCTGACCATGATCATCATGAACGTAGTATAGGTACTTATGTACTATTTTCTTTATAATGCGATATGATTTTTAATCTTAGCATTGTGGAGCCCGTTTAAACTTTGCACAAATAATAAAAATACTTACGTATATTTTCATTATTTTGCACTTCACTTTTAAATTTGCGTGGAAATCCTGAGTAGTGTGAGTAGTACTCATTTATATGATAGAAATTAAATAAAAGCAGATAAGATCTATACATTTCTACATTGGTTTTCAACAGATATGAGTACGACGACACATCTACGATATATAATATACATATGTATGTAAGATGTTTTTATGTATTTTTGTTAAAAGTAAAATTATATGAGAAAGTATACCTACATTATAAAAATCATTATTATTTTATATTTATGCTGATGACAGATCTAAAACTGTTTATAAATAAATATTTTTGTCAACATATTTATAAAATGTTTAATGTACAAGTTTAATTTGAAAAGGGAAGTGTGTTTGATGCAACTATGTAATTATTAGTTATATTAAAATAAATACCTATGTATAGAGAAAAATCTTATTGCATTTTCTTCATTTTATGTCGATACAGGCTTTACATTATTATTTTAATAAATACTAAACATAATGAAAGCGTTTTTTTTTGTCTCACCAGGAGACTCAACTGGCTTACTCTCACACCCTTATTAATAAAAAATGCATACTTCAAGCTTAATCGGAAACTAAACTTAGACTAATTAATCCCAGAGTAATCGAGTATTAACTTCGTCTTAACAATGCTATTAATAAACATGGAGTAAACTTGGACTAACAATACAGTCCTTACGCCGGAATTAACGCTTGCGTTATGGCAACCCACATAATTTAAATGTAAAAAGAGCGAGACAACGAATGAAAACATTGCTTGATGTGACATTAATGACAGTGACGTATATCAACTATAGCCTGTGGTGTGTACGATATTTTGAATTTGACAAATGACAAGCTGGGACGCGGTTTTATTTTTTCGGTAACTTTGTTGTAGGTAGTGCTCGGTGGAAAATTAAAATAAGTTTACGGTTTTGGAGAATTTATCATATAAAATCATAAATAATGAATCAAAAACAAAAACGCAGCCGATGATAATGATAGGCAATTAGGTACAACTTAAAAGTTTTATTTACCTCTCCACGGGCCCATGTTCTTTTATTCCAGCCAAAAATTTCAGATGAGGTTGTATTAATAATAATTTTTTAATAATTTTTTACCATTTCAATAATGAAAACGGCAGGTGATCGAGAAAAATACTAATCTGTACTTAGATTTAAATTCACCTTCATGAAGTTCTTCCAAAGGATTCTTACGAATTTTGTAAAGTTTCATACGCCTCATTAATGGAACCTGGTTTCTTACCTCATTAATATCATCTATAGCCCTCAAATCATCAATAAAATAATTTGTATCCGTTTTAATTGCACATCACAAAACTATAACGTAGGTTACGAACTGACTTTATCTGAACAAAAGAAAGTACCTGGGTCCAGTGTATACGGAAAAAAAATTCTAAAAAAAAGGCAATCTTTGAGGCATGCTCATGGTCAACAGATGGTCAAAATCGTCGAAAGCACACTTTGTCTATGCCTAATCGGTCGTTAAACCATGTAGCGCCATGGAATAAAATTTACTCCAACAGTAGATTCAGATTATGCTACTCCCTCCTTACTCTGTATTTATTAATACGGAATTTAGTTAGACGAGACTAAAAGCTTGGATTAAAATTAATCTCGCTTTAGTCTAAATTTATTAATAACAGTGTCAGAGTTTACGTCACCAGTGAGGCTGTCATTGTGTCGTCATCTCAATTATATAAATTAATACTATTATATTAGATGATGCCCGTGACTTCGTCCGCGTGGATTAAGATTTTTAATTCCCGCGGGAACTCTTGAATTATTCGGGATATAGGATATATCCTATGCCCTTCCCCGGGATACAACCTCTCTCTGTACCAAATTTCGTCAAAATCGGTTAAATAGATGGACCGTGAAAGCATAGCAGACCGACAGACAGACACACTTTCGCATTTATAATATTAGTATCGTTATCAGTGGGCCCGGTAGACATTGTCCTGCCCTGAACCTGGAACATGATTGCAACGCCACCTACGAGTCCTTTTGTGAATACCGTTTAAATATGTATTCCCCGGGACCCATTCAAACTCACAAAAAATTCCATAAGAATCCAGCCGTTCTGAAGTGATGCGAGAACATAATAAAATATTCGGCATTTGATTTATATGTATAGATATATTAATAGAAGCTCGTACAATTCAGTGAACTATAAATCGTCGGCTTACTGGTGAAACCGTATAAATGCACCTTTTGGCGATTTGACTTAAAAATGCAGTTATATTAATTTTTTTCCGCTCTATCGACTGGTAGAACCGAATAAATGCTACGACATACGGCTGCAGATATAGCCAGTTTGATTAAGTTATAAATACCCTAAGAAAAATAAAATCATACTACTAATACAGCATAAATCATCCTTATTGCATGAACCCAATCAAGATCGTACTGACAGGTAAAGTAGCAAAAATACTCGCATGATTATGCGTTTTGACCTGTAATAAGTCTCTGAGAAAGCAATTGACTTTTGTATTGTAAAAGTCCGATCGGTTTCAGATTTCAGTTAAGAGTGAGACGGTCAGAAAACAGCCTCGCTGGTCTAGTGCTTAGCATATTCGACTGCGGCCGACGAAGTCCCGGGTTCGAGTCCCGGGTCGAGCCATAATTAAGTATTGCGGTTTTCAGACTAGAAATTCTGAGTACTAGCCCGGAGTTAGGAAGTTGGCGCTGAATCGCCCCCGTGCCTCGGAGCTCGCCGTTAAGCCGTCGGTCCCGGTTATTATCATGCATGATAATAGTCGTTAAAGCCAGCCAACCCGCATTGGAGCAGCGAGGTGGGTCTAAGCTTTAATTCCCTCTCTCCTATGAGAGTGGAGGCCTGTGCTCAGCAATAGGACGTTAATGGGTTGTAGAGGTGGTGGTGGTGGGTCTGAAAACGGGATCTTAGTAGATTCCCTTGGACCGGATTCCCTAATGACTTTGTGAGCTGATGAGATTTGTGTATGACTGTTTAGGTACATTAGGTCGGTGACCGAATATGCCGGCCGGGTTACCATCCATCAGCCTGTATTCGTCCACTGCTGGACATACGCCTTTTGGAGAGCGCGCCACCACACACAGTCCTCCGCTTTCCTCATCCACCCACTTCCCGCTCCCTTGTAAGGTCGTCGGTCCACCGGGCTGGAGGTCGTCCCACACTGCGTTTGCCGGTACGCGGTCTCCACTCCAGAACGCGTCTGCCCCAACGGCCATCGGTTCTGCGACAGACATGACTTGCCCACTGCCACTTCAGCTTACGAATTCTCTGGGCTATTTCGGTGACCTTAGGCCGGGTTACCGAAGGTGACTAAATGGGTTTTTGAACATCCGTAACAACTTTTACACAAGGTTTCCGGTCGCGGGTCACCGGAAACGGGCTACGATTGAATGGGGGGGGGGGGGGGGGGAATTACAGTTTATATTAGTGTGTGACCTAAAGCGGCTGGTGTCGAATACGTCCAAAATGACCTATTTAATGTAAACGCGCCATATTGTTCCTCGATGTTGGTCATAATATTTTGTACCTACCGCTATGATTATTATACCTAGTGATAATTAATGCAAAGGCGCCATCTCATAGCATCGTGGGTCTTCTGATTGCCCCGCCAGGGCCAAGCGGTGGTACGGGCCTCAAGGCATGGCAACCTTACCTCGGGACTTTTCGGGGTGTCTCATAGCAAAAGCAAAAAAGCTAAGTTTCTGCTAACCACCCGGTAGATGGCGTTATCCTCGTAAAAGTTAAAATGCGCGCCATCTTGTACAATTCTGTGTAACTAGCTCAAGTTTCGCCACGTCCCAGATCAGGTCGGCGTCAGCCCTCTTCGTTTTACTTCAGCCGCTCTTAACTAGATGGAGCTACCACATAGTAGGTCTGGTCCCTCGTCGTCGTCGTCGTCGTCTCAACCTGTAGACGTCCACTGCTGGACGAAGGTCTCCTGCATGGATCGCCACAGAGCACGGTCTGGTCCCTATATTCTGGTAAAGTGCGTGTCAGAATACAATATAATATAGAGTTCCGTGACACAACAATTAGTCATATCAGCAACTTAACTTTTTTTCAAACGTCAAAACGCGCGCTATGGGATGTTGTAAATGAACTACTGAACTGTGACGTCTTCAAAATTCGAATGGTTTTCAAATAAGTCTAACAGGGGATATCCACCACCATAGGATATATCCGTCCAGTAGTTTGAGCTGTGCGTTGATAGCTCAGTCACTCTTCTATAATATTATAAATGCGAAAGTTTTGATGGATGGATGGATGGATATTTGTTACTCAATCACGCCAGAACGGCTGAACTGAGCTGGATAAAATTTGGCACAGAGGTAGATTATAGCCTGGAATAACCCATAGGTTATTTTTCATCCCGGAAAATTTATTAGTTCCCGCGAGCCAAAACGCCTCAATCCACGCGGACGCGGGCATAAGCTAGTTACTTTTATATGTACTTATATAAAAATTAGGGTATTATTTTCAATATAGGTAAAAAAACTAGATATGCAACGAGGACGGTATCGCTCCAAGGGCTGAACCAAAATGCTTGTTCTAAATTATTTCTTTCTTTCTAAACTTTAATTTTCCATAGTTCGGTGGTAATCATGGGAAAGAGGTATATTTTTGCATACCTAATGTTAGCGTTTATGAATAATAAGAGCTCATTTGACTTTAAATTGAATCAAGAAATATAATATCATGACAAAAACGTCATTATACTAAATGTGTCTTCTTTATATAAGATCGCTTGGCGGTACTTGAATCATACTTTATCTGTTAGTGAAAGTGTAATTATTATTGTCACCAGTAATTGTGATTGGTGTTTCTGGTTAACTAAATCGCATTATATGTATTTAACACATGAAATAACCGAACGTGGAATTATACTATACGAAGCATCATCTGTGTGTATTATTTACATGAGTTTCCTGCCTTCGTGTAACAGCTCAGAAGTGTTGATGAACCTCGTCTTCGGCTAAAATTAAAGGTACGTGTGAATTGATTATTATTTTTATAGTAAATAGTATCTTAATTCAAATCAGATTCGAGTGTTGACCAAGCAATGGTATATTGAGTTTAACAAAAATGTGATAGTTGTTTTTATTACAACTTGCTCATAAAATGTTATAAATTTTTTAAGAATAGAAATAGTCTTATTTTGGAAGTAGCTAAAACTGTAAAAAAATAATAATAAAAATAGAAACTTTAAAATAGTATCTGAGTGTAAAAAAATATATATAATAGATTATGTTTCTAAATGTTTATGCGCCTTGTAGTGGCAATTGCATAAAATAATTCTATTGGCAGCCTGCATACATTCGATTTTCGATTTACGAAATTTGGATTTTCGATTTTCCTTTTCTGTGTTGGTTTAAGTATCAGGCCATACCTAGTACTGAGTAGTGCCAACATATCAAAAGTAGTAAATTGTTTTGTTTCGTGAAATTTTAAAAGAAAGCATGAACGAAAAGAATTTAAAACACAAACATAAAAAAAAAACATTTTTTGGAGCAACCTCTATAGTTAATAGTTATCACGCATAAACTGCAACCTGAAACCGGTTTCGCTGGCAGCGACGCGATGTTGCTAAGCGCTAAGCTAAAATTTTTGTAGATTACCTACCCACTATATTTTTAAGTTAGACACATGTTTATTTCTTTAGTTATAATAATTATATCTTTCCTATATATTAACACGGGGCAAAGTAAAACTGACTGTGTCACTGTTTGTAACACAATTTCATATCAATTTATAACAAAAAAAAAATTATGTAGATGTCATTATTAGTAAGGTGAAAAATAATTCCACACACATTTTACATTAATTTTTAATATTATTTCCCAAATTTACTACCGATGAAATATTTTCGTGTATTTCTTCTGCACGATTCATAGTAGTGGCGAGCCGAAAATTAACATGTTTCTGTTTTTTTTCCATGTGGATATCAATGACTTCAATGAGTGCCTGCGGTGTGGGCAGGGTGTGATGATGGTGCTCTGACGCTGTGAACTTGATGGCGTGAATGCTGACATGGAGGCGCGTCGGGGTGTGATGATGGTGCTCTGACGCTGCGAACTTGATGACGTGAATGCTGATATGGAGGCGCGTGTGTACTTGCGGTGTCGGAGGCCACATTGCTGCGATGGGCGAGTGCTGGACTGTGGATGACATGGAGGCGCGTGTATACTTGCGGTGTTGGAGGCCACATTGCTGCGATGGGAAAATACTGGACCTCGAATATGGTGAAATCATTCATTAATTTATCTATTTAATCATGGGTTGATATAGAATCATGAATTTATTGCTCGGTCGAATAAGAATGTTTTTAATGGAATAAGGGCCGGTTGATTCAAATCAATGGTTATCGTAGCTTACGTTGACTTCTGTTAATTTACTAGTGTTGCTTCATGGTAAAAATAATGATTGACGCCTTCTTTGACTAACGCTTGTGGGCGCCATATTGAAAGGTTACGATCCGTCAAAATGTGTTGATGCAAACCAACCTAAGCTGTAAATTTAAAAAAAACGTTAAGACTGATTTTTAACAATTTCATGATTGGTTTTGAAATAGAATTTTGAAAACGAAAATAATGATTCATCTTCTTTTTATTGAATTATCTAGTATTTACGTTGTCTGTGTAATAGATTATGAAGAGATAAATTAATATTTGTCTTAGCCTTTGTTATCTAAAGAGAAAGAAATCAATTCCATTGAAAAAACATTTTTTTTCGTATCGTCTGAGGAATAACGTGATTTTATAACATGTGGCATTGCTTTTGTAGGTAAATTTTATGTTTGATTATATTACGAAATTGATCGATCGAATTGAATGATGATTGAATACTGATGTCGACAATGTTGTGAATATAATGGACAACATCAAGGTTGAAATGAATAACTGGCTGTTAGTTGACAAAGTTATTTTAGTCGCCACCGAGTTTCTTACTGGTTTCTTCTCGCTAGATTGTGAATGAAGTTGGTCACTCAATTGATAATGAGAGAGATATGTATGATTTTAGTTGTTGTGAACGACATTGTGAAAGTTAGAGTTAAGTACTAGGATTACTGATTGTAAACGTGAAGTCTTCACTCGTTTGTTGTAATCTCAGTTCAATAATGTGAAGGTTACCTTGCTGCTTCACAAATATCCGATTGTATAGTATAGTATTCCTTTTATGATCAAAACACCCAATAAACTAGTTTATCTAAACTATTATAAAAAGGTATATTTGCTTAAAAAAAAAGAAAACATAATTTTTCACTGTAAAATCATTTTTATGTGGGCTATTCTTTTAACATTCTTTTAAATATATTGTAGTTACAATTTGGTATTCTGACTGACTGTTCTAACAATACACAGCTGGACGAATCGGGCTGAAATTTAAAGATAGCTATTATGACGTGGACATCTGTAGATAGCTAGGAAAGGATTTTAGAAAGTACAAACCCTAATAGGGGATAACCGGATGCCCATAAAGATAGAAGGCAAGGTATCGAAAACGGCAGTCTGGCCTGCAATGCTTGTACGGCACAGAGTGCTGGGCAACCAAAAAGACTCGCGAATAGAAATTGCGTGTTAAAGAAATGAAGATGCTTAGATGGGTGCCCAATGAAACTAGACCCGATAAAGTGCGGAATGGGTAGATCAGAAGAAGTTTTAAGGTTGCCCCAATAACGGACAAAATGGTAGAGGGTCGTTTACGTTAGTACACATTATGCGGCGAGAAGAGGATCATGTTGTGTGGAGAGTATTGGCAGAACGCGAGGCGGAGAGGGTACCCTGCAGTCACGTGGTGGACAACTGTAACCTGATATGGAGCGCGAAGCAGTTTCAGCAGCAGACAACCCAAGACAGAATATATTGGCGCAAGCAAATGGGAAGAGCCGACTCCAAATAATGGAAAAAGTCTAGAAGAAAGAGAAAGAGAATCAGTGAGTGGATAAGATAGGGGTTTGAAAAAGGAAATTTTAACTCAAGCTGCAGAATTATTACTTTTTGCTACGGAACCTAATTTCTGATGTTATTAACTAAGCAACGGGAAAATGAGTTTTTTTTTGCAACAATCACTAAATATTTCAAAGAAAGCGTCAAGTAAAGAAAAACAAACTACTTGTCCTACTGATATAATATATCGCCATCAAATTTACAAACTCAGCCACAGTGTTTACAACTCACCAATATTTCACGTTTTAAAGCTTCAACATAATATAATGTTCCTCATTTAAAGGAAGAGCACCATTCAAATTTATGCAGTATAATCGTTTTTTTAAAGTGCTATATGTGTCAAAATCTTAGGTTAGGATTCAACAAAATATTCAAAAGTAGCTATGCTATTTTGGGCTAATATAATATACCTTCATTCCATTTATTATTTATTATTGCTTTCATGTACAATGTTCATAATACATTTACAGAGACATGAGGCCCCGTCAGGGTATTGCAATATCGAATATTTTATACAATCAATTAAACTTATATAATAAAAATGTCAACTTAATTTATAAAAATTTCAAATCAAGAATTAATTCAATAAATTTATAGGTACATAATATTAGACTTTCACCCTTAACATAAAACTTAATTAACATACTAAGAAACTGTAACGGTTTTGGTAAATTGAATTTAAACATGGCATGTCATGGCGGTTAGTATAATATGATATTTTTAAAAGTCATTTTAATCGTATTTAAAAGTCATATTATGTCCATGGAACTAATTCTATTACGTCTATGAGTATATTCTATTACGAGTAATTGAGCAAGTAGTCAAATAACCAGTTAAATAATAAGTCAAATAATCACACAATAAAATAATAAATAATATTTTTTTTTTTTAAATTTACGATTAAATTTCATTACATTCGATTAAAATAGCACTAACTTACTCATTTAAAATTACTAAAAACATTTTTAAAAAAAATGTTAAATGTCACCGAAAAAAAATTCGAAGAAATATAGCGGATACGATAGTATTTTTCAGACTTACTTTGATAGTGTCTGACTTAGTGATTTGGAGGACGGCGGCGTGAGTTTTTGGAGGCGAGTAGTCCTATTGAGAGTGGAGGTTTGTTTAATTAGCACCCGTTTGAAATTCGTAACAACGCGGTTTCGGCGACGCGAATCCACAAGTTTACTCCCGACCAAAAAGTGCTCAACGCGGCTGAAGAAGATTTCACTTCAAAAAAATAAAACGAAGCGAAGGAGAACGTATTATGTTTATACGTGAGCGGATCGGTAGATTAGCCTTAGAGATAGCTTCTAAGTTTTGTGATGATTAGAGTTAAATAGAAATAAGTTTTGTGAAAGTTAGATTTAAAGAGAAAAGCTTTATGACGATTGAGTGATTTGAGTCCTGAGATGACTCCTAAGTTTTTGTGATGATTAGAGTTAAATAGAAATAAGTTTTGTGAAAGTTAGATTTAAAGAGAAAAGCTTTATGACGATTGAGTGATTTGAGTCTTGAGATGACTCCTAAGTTTTGTGATGATTAGAGTTAAATAGAAATAAGTTTTGTGAAAGTTAGATTTAAAGAGAAAAGCTTTATGACGATTGAGTGATTTGAGTCCTGAGATGACTCCTAAGTTTTGTGATGATTAGAGTTAAATAGAAATAAGTTTTGTGAAAGTTAGATTTAAAGAGAAAAGTTTTATGACGATTGAGTGATTTGAGTCTTGAGATGACTCCTAAGTTTTGTGATGTTTAGAGTTAAATAGAAATAAGTTTTGTGATAGTTAGAGTTAAACAGTAAAGTTTTATGACGATTGAGTGATTTGAGTCTTAAAATGACTCTTAAGTTTAGTGGTCTTTGTGATGATTGAGTGATTAGAGTCTTATAGATGACCCGAAATTTTATGATGGCTAGAGTTGATGAGAAAAGTTTTGTGATTTTAGAGTTTTCGTGATCTTGGAGTCCAGTCTAAGGTGTATCCTTAAGTCTTCGAGATTTTGGAGTAAAGTTTTGAAGATAAGTAGTATGTGTGATGAGCAGCTGATCTTGCAGTGTCTTGAGATTTTGGAGATAAGTTTGGGGGATTATCAGTATGAGTGATAAGCAAATTAGCTTAAAGGTATTTCTGATTTTATGTTATGTGCTTAGAAAGCTTTGAGAAAGCTTGGAAAATAATTATGTAATTTGAGAAAAATCATAATTATTTAAACCATCAGTGCAAAATATCAATAGTGAAACTAAAATTATGATGACGAATTTTAATAAAAATAAATTGTTCTTAGTCACTTATTGTTGAGTGATGAAATCAAACTAAATTACAATAGATTTTTGGATCGAAATTATGCATACTATAATTAATAAAAAACACTTCGATTTCCAAAAAAATAATAAAGATATCATGTCAATAGCAATTGGAGGACCAATTAAATGATCAGATGGCCGGAACAATTATCATTTACCGATAAAATAACAATTTTTTTTTCCATTCTGCAGAGTTTCTTGCCGGTTCTTCTCTGTAGAGTATAAGTTCCGAACCGGTGGTAGATTCACGCGAGGACTCGTCTAAACAGGACGGCCGAGCTGTTAGCGTTTATGAATAATAAGAGCTCATTTGACTTTAAATTGAATCAAGAAATATAATATCATGACAAAAACGTCATTATACTAAATGTGTCTTCTTTATATAAGATCGCTTGGCGGTACTTGAATCATACTTTATCTGTTAGTGAAAGTGTAATTATTATTGTCACCAGTAATTGTGATTGGTGTTTCTGGTTAACTAAATCGCATTATATGTATTTAACACATGAAATAACCGAACGTGGAATTATACTATACGAAGCATCATCTGTGTGTATTATTTACATGAGTTTCCTGCCTTCGTGTAACACTACCTACACAGTTTCAGTTAATAATTCCCAAAAACACTAGTAATTTATCACAAACAGCGGCAAAACAATGCGGAATAACCTTCAATTTGTTAATAGAAACATGATATTTTTTAAAAATAATCATCTGTAAGTTTAAATTTCTTTAGCAATAAAGATAACACATATTTTTTTTGTCCATTTCTAAATCACATGCATATTCCCCATTCTTATCAATAAAATCTGATTAACTTACTATTTAGGCATATTTTGAACGTAATATAAGTGTATAGTTATCGTTAATGAATAGGTACCTATCGGTTATCTATGGTTTGGTGATCTGGCAGTAATTAGGGGCCACCCATCGATCGCGGGGCCCTGGGCACGTGCCCTAAGTGCCCTGTGGGAAAGAGGGGCCTGATTATATAAGCTTCCACCGAATCTCTAAAATGCCTCCTGTTCTATCAGGCTATGCTCAGCCTCCTGTCTCACCCTGCATGTCCAATATCCATGTTTTTTAAAGATGATAGGTAATGATATAAGTGTTATGGTATCATGTATTCGACCACAGTGTGGTGTACAAATTTTTACAAAGTTTCACCAATAATATTAAGTCTGATGTAAAAAAATTTGGTACTAGGTAATATTATGATTGCTAAACACTATGAGCACTGCCAGTAGTAAGTTAACAGCACGTAAACAGTAGGTATTCATAGACTACCTATATTTCATTCCTTGTAGTTTAAAAGTCGAAATAAACGCTCTAGATGCTAAAATACCTACAGCTTGTATTACAACACGGCTAGCGTTATAAAACTACCTATACCAACCTAAATTATATTTACCTAAAGCAGTAAAATGTCGTTACAGTTTATTGTTTTACAATACAGAATAATCAGATAAAACAGGAATGTAGTTCCTTCAGAAAATACGACTGCAGTTACTGTGCTGTTAAAATGATTTCACTGACCGGAAAAGCAAATGGAAAAGGCACGATAAAACACACACACAGCCTTTTCACTGACTTTTCATTGTGTTTGTGTGCTCTTCTTTATCACGCACCAGGACTACAGGTAGCAGCAGCTAGAGGTAGCGCGGGAAGATCTGCAGCGTCTGATGAGCGCACTGCGTTGGACCAAGCTTTGCTGCTTGTTGAAATTCTAAAATCAGGTCTTTATATTAATTGCTATCTAGTCTAGGCTCTACGTCAAATATTTCGAAAAACAGAGACGTTGGACTGAGAATATACCGACTTCACCGATAAGAAGATGGGCTTCCAAGGTGCCAGGATGGCGAGCTAGCACCTTGGAAGGCCATCTTCTAATCGGTTATGTATATTTTATTAGAAAGAGGGGAGCAAAGGGGCTTAAAATCCTACCTAACTAAAAATTCCTAAGTTTATAAAACCTAAGTAACCTAAATAAACCCCAAAAAAGCTACCTGTTTAAGAATGTAGAAATGAAGCCCTTTCTTTTTTAATTATTTAATTCATTTGCAATAAGGTTTGGCAAGAAATATTTATGAATATTCCCAAGTCTATAGCATGGTATCTATTTACAGAAATATGCAAGTGTATCAGATAGAAGACAGTCGAAAGAAGAAGACAATATGCGACCATTTTACCTTTATGGTACGGAACCCTAAAAAAAGCTACATTGTAATAAACTGATAACTTTTCAGAGTATGCCAAAGTGGTGAGCGAGAACGAGAAACTGCAGAAGAATATAGTAATCAACGAGCCAACGTGTGCCACAACTACTGAGAATCCGTTACTAGTGGCATTTACAATTTCAGAAAATCAGAATACCAAATTAATTGATGAAAGTGAGATCGTATTTTACTTATAATTAGGCCAAAAGCACACTACGCGACGGACAAAAGAATTTGTTAGCTATTAAAACATTTTAGGTCCGGATAAAGCAGGAACTACGCAAAAACCAGCGACGCCTTTTTCATCCTGGAAGTACAGACGCAACAGTAAGTATTTTTCATTCTACGTTTTATTAATAAACCTGTATGATGTGGTATTCGGAAAAATAGTAAGTAACCGTAGGTATTTCAGTACATCGATAAGTTCAAATTAAATATCCCGTCTTCTGATTTTAATCGGAGAAGGAAGAATAGCCCGTTGCGGTCAAACTGGGTCAAAGTCAGTTCAATCCAGTTACGTATTTATGATTTCTACAGTACAACGATCGCAATCACCTCTAACTCAGTGGCTATCACAAAATGAAAGCCACTTTATGTGATAGCCACTTAAAAGTGGCTTTCATTTTGTGATAGCCACTGAGTTAGAGCTAACTAGCCACCGAAATGAAAAAACCTATCCACCGAAATTAAAATCCACCGAAAACGAATACAAGCAGGCTTTTTAATATTGAAATATTACCTACTCCCTACTGAGTAAAGACTTACCTAACTCAACCTTACACTTTACCTAAATTGCTGCATGTCTTATAGCACAGCCTGTAGTATTTCGTTAAACTGTGCTTATAGCATCTTTAAAAAGTTTGTTATACTTACTTATTATCAAGTCTGAGTAATAATATTAACCTAGACGACCTCCGTGGCGCAGTGTGTAGCGCAGTTGTCTTAACGTGCGGAGGTCCCGGGTTCGATCCCCGGCAGGGTCAATTTGGGAATTTAAAATTTCTGAATTTTCCCTGGTCTGGCCTGGTGGGAGGCTTCGGTCGTGGCTAGTTACCACCCTACCGGCAAAGACGTACCGCCAAGCGATTTAGCGTTCCGGTACGATGCCGTGTAGAAACCGAATAGGGGTATGGGTTTAATATAACTGCCATACCCCTAACAGGTTAGCCCGCTACCATCTTAGACTGCATCCTCATTTACCATCAGGTGAGATCGCAGTCAAGGGCTAACTTGTAGTGGATTAAAAAAAAATAGTTACCTAGATGTTCTGCGAAATTTCAGGGTGAAATTTACAATAAATCGTACAAAAGTACAGGTCTTGGAAAAACATTAGCAAAATGTATTCAAAGATTGTGAAATATTCACCTTTTACCTTGGATATTCACCGAAATGAAATAATCATAAACCGAAATGAGAATTTTTATCCTTTCGGTGAGTATTTTGTCATTTCGGTGGTTAATTCGTATTATCTAATAAACCTTTAACCGTTTGACTTGAGTAACCATGCGTTTTATGCTGTCAAATTTATACGATGTCCTTACACAATCGCACTACAGGCAGTTCCGGATTAAGCACGTGCTTAGGGCACCACGCCTAGGGGGGCACCAGCGAGCCAGCACCAAAAAAAAGAAGGGGCCTTTGATAACGCCTGGTGGCCAACTGGTGAATATTAGCTGGTGAATAAAAAACATAGACCCTTATAAGACTAGTCAGCAGCTACCTATCGTCCCAATATCGTACAATATAATAGCGGATGTTTTTTTGCATGTCTTGTTTCTGATGGATTGCATTTCCTTGGCTGCTATGCAGCCTCTATAATTAGCCGGATGAGCCTCCCCGCAGTGTACACATTTGGGTTTCTGCTCGGCTGGTTTTTTACATTCAACACTTAAATGTTTCCCTGCAGTGCATTTTACACATCTTGGCTCTCTGGAGCAATATTTTTGGGTGTGTCCGTACGTTTGGCATCTTTTGCACTGCGGTATGAGCTTTGATGATCTCAGTGGATGTATTTCCACTTTGCATCCAAGAATAGAGGTGATTCCATAAATTTTGTTTATGTCTTCTCCCTTGTTAAAACTTAGCAGGAACATGTTTAGTGGCTCCTTATTTTTAAATCTCAGCTTGTTAACTGCATTTTCAATTTTTAGCCCCTTATTCTGTAGGTCTTCGATGATTCTTTCTGGCTTGCAGGTGTAGTGCAGCTTTTTGGCCATGACTTTAATGGGTCTCTCTTGGTCAAAATGGGTCTGTCTTGGGTCAAAATATACTTGATAAACTTTTTGTCAGCGAAATTAAAAGAACTTTCTGGGAACCATGCATTTTTACTTTCCTGTTATTAAACTGGGAAGATATTATTAAAAATATACTTTGGGATTATACTATCACTACTCATGATTAAAATATAGGTAGGTAGCCATAACAATAATTTTTGTTTTATGAGGAAAATTATAGACTCATGTTGCAGTGACAGCCACCGAAATGAAAAATTCGGAGCTTAACCATTATTATCTTTTAAACTGTAATCATAATCAAGAAATATTGATTGCCACGCACATACCTAGGTAACTACCCCTCCTTCCTAGAAAAAAATATTAGAACTGTATACCTAGTAACGTTCTGCACTACCGATTTCATCCATGTCGCATAAATTTTGCTGTTGGGAAATTCACCCTAACAATAATTTTTTTAAGGTGAACCCGCCCGACTTCAACATAGTAGTCTATAGGCAAATTTTCAAAAAGTCGTCTCCTTCACGATTCTCGCAGCACCCTCTTCTATATACCTACGACTGGTATGTATGTGTTCGTCATGGTCTCTAGAACACGAAACTGTCGGTCGTAGAACGCGCACGCGTGCACGCGCTTAGCTGTGACGTCACAAAGATGGCGGCCGATCGTTGTAGATTATTGATGATTTCTCGAGTTATAATTGCACAAATGGGTTGTGTGAGGTGTCATTGGAAAGCTTATTTAATGATCTATAATTGCTTCTTTGAGACCTATTACGTAAATATAATGATTATAAAAATATTTGAAAAAGATTGAATTTTTTACCTTATGCATTTGCATAATTACCAATTTAACTCAATAAATCGAAACGAACCTGAAAATGTAGCTAAATAAACGTTATTATAAAAATATAGAGTATTTCTTTAGCTTGCTAAATACATAAATAACATATTCATACGATAGTAAACAAATAAATTATGAACAATTCCGTAAAGCAAGTGCCACCGCGCGGTTGATTTATGCTAGTTACAGCTAAGTTCGGGGCACGCGCCCATGCTGCTCGTAGTTTTTAAAGATTTTATTTTAGGAGCCCCTTGTTTTACAAAGGAATCATAAAAACAGATGCAGATTCAAGAAAAATATTATCTTTATTTTGAATTATTATTATTTATGCCCACACACACACACGCTCAGATCGCATTAAAATGATAATTTATACCTATACAGTAACTTATAAATTCTAATATATAAAATTCTCGTGTCACAATGTTAGTTACCATACTCCTCCGAAACGGCTAGACCGATTTTTAACCGACTTCCAAAAAAGGAGGAGGTTCTCAATTCGGCGCGTATCTTTTTTTTTTTAATGAAATTTAATATGCATATTCAGTAGGTCTGAGAATCGGCTACTAAGTATCTATTTTTCATACCTCCACGCGGACGGAGTCGTGGGCATCAGCCAGTAATAATAATAAAAAGGTTGGTTTGGATGATGCTTAAAATATATGCCTAAAACGATTTCAAATACTTCCTATAGTCCTTTTCCGAATACGCTCACATTGAAAATCTTTATAACTAATATGTAGGTACCAGTCGCATTGTTTCTTAAAGTGGATTTTGTATCCTACTCTAGCACACGCATTCATCTTTGGTAACTTTTTTATCATTATTCCTGACTCAGTATGCGTTTTAGCGTTGCTGTAAGCGTACCGAGGATATTATTTAATTAATCAATCCATACTAATATTATAAATGCGAAAGTGTGTCTGTCTGTCTTTCTGTCTGTCTGTCTATCTATCTGTCTGTCTGTCTGTCTGTCTGTCTGTCTGTCTGTCAGCTGTCTGTCTGTCTGCTACGCTTTCACGGCCCATCTATTCAATCGATTTTAATGAAATTTGGTACAGAGATCGGTTGTATCCCGGGGAAGGACATAGGCTAATTTTTATCCCGGAAAATTCAAAGGTTCCCGCGGGATTAAAAAATTTATCTGTTCAACCGATTTTATTGAAATTTGGTACAGGGGTAGGTTGTATCTCGGGGAAGGACATAGGCTACTTTTTATCCCGGAAAATTCAAGAGTTCCCGTGAGAAACTTGGTCCACGCGGACAAAGTCGCAGGAATCATCTAGTAAATCAATAAATCGTTTTATGTTCTAGCACACGCATTGATCTTTGTTAACTTTTTATTATCCCCTTTCTACCATCACTACCCACAAAGTTGTTTTACTGGTCGAAAGTATGTTCTATCATACACTTTTGCTTATTGCTTATATCTACAGCCGCATCTCGCTGTTCGGCAGTCTTTCTTACACTGGCAAGATCTTTCATGGATATTGGAGGTTTCAAATTAGTTATTGAAATTAAAACCTTGCTATCCATTCTCCAGCCACATTCTTCAGGCGAGGTTTGAATTGGGATATACTCAGTTTCCAAATAGAAGCCTGGTAATTTGCTCGGTAGAGGTGGTGCTTTTAAACTTCTCGAGAAGGTAGTAATTTATCCAGGCTCTTAATACTTGGAAAAACTGCGGACCTAAGCTCGTCTATGCTATCGAAGGCTTGTAGTTGCGGCTTTTTTTATGAATAAATTGCGATAACAAACTTTTCTCCGTTCCTCATGGTTTCTTCTGATAGTTCCCTGTCGGTACCAAACTTTTCCAGAAATGTGTGACACCGGACATACATCTTCCGATGTGACTTTTTAGAGACCCCAGAGAATGAGCTTGTACCACGCAACCCGTAATAGCATGAACAGCCTGTATACTCTTCTGAAAAACTTCTTTCTGAAGTTTGGGTGCCATTTGGTACATCTTTAAAACCAAATATGTGCCTATTCACGACATTATGCTGTGGACAGCCGATGGGTCCAGAAATGCATAATTTATTGGATTTCTTCTTTGCTGAACGTTTTGGGCCCTTTGTTATTAAGTATTAAGACATGCACTGAAGATCTTTATTATATGTAATGTATAACCTTTGGGAATAGTTAAAAAACTAGTATCATTTATGATTGTTTTGTCATTCCAGACATATTCGGATTATAATTGTGTTTTTTCTGTTCCATTTTTAAGAGTATTCCCGTGGGATCGGTTGTTTCAATATAATATATGTGTGTATGGTTATATTATTATATTATCTTGCTCACACTCATCCGAAGATTGTGGCTGGGGATTGGAAGATTCTAATTCCAATATCCATGAAAGATCTCGAACTCATACCTTGCCAGTGTAAGATAAACTGCCGAACAGCGAGATGCGTCTGTGTAAGCAAGTGTAGTAAAAGTGTATTATTAGAGTGTGTCACATTGTAAAATAATCTTGTTTAATCAACATAATTTCCACGAGTAAAACAGCTTTGTAGGCGGTGGTGGTAGAAAGAGGATAATAAAAAGGTACCAAAGATCAATGCGTGTGCTAAAGCATAAAACGACATTTTTTAGAAAAAATGTGACTGGTACTAGTTATAAATATTTTGAATATATCGGCAATTGTTCATTCAATAGCCACTGATAGCAGCAGTGAGCGTATCCGGAAACAATGTTAGAGAGAAAAGGACTATATATAGGAAGTGTTAGAAATCGTTTAAGGTATTTATTTAAAGCATAATCCAAACCAACCTTTTTATGTAAGTTACTATGTAATAAATTATCATTTTTACTTGATCTGAGTGTGTTTGTGTGTGTGCATAAATAATAATGATTCAAAATAAAGATAATATTTTTCTTGAATCTGCATATTTTTTATGATTCCGTTATAAAACAAGGGGCTCCTAAAATAAAATCTTCAAAAACTACGAGCAGCGCGGGCGCGTTCCCCTGACTTCGCTTTAGCGTAACTCTAGCGCGGTGGCACTTGCTTTGCGGAATTGTCCACAACTTATTTGTTTAGGTACTATCGTATGAAAATATTATTTATGTATTTAGCAAGTTAAAAAAATACTCTGTATTTTTTATTACAACATTTACTAAGCTACAGTTTCGATTTATAAACTTAAATTGGAAAATATGCAAATGCCTTAGGTAAAAAATTCCATCTTTTTCAAATATTTTTATAATCATTATATTTACGTAATAGGTCTCAAAGAAGCAATTATAGGTCATTAAAATAAGCTTTCCAAAGACACCTCACACAACCCATTTGTACAATTATAACTCGAGAAATCATCAATAATCTACAACGATCGGCCGCCATCTTTGTGACGTCACAGCTAAGCGTGTGCACGCGTGCACGTTCTACGACCGACAGTTTCGTGTTCTAGAGACCATGACGAACACATACATACCAGTCGTAGGTATATAGAAGAGGGTGCTACGAGAATCGTGAAGGAGACGACTTTTTGAACATTTGCTTAAAGACTATATATATCCTCTTAAGTTTTAAAAGGTGGTTCAACTCGCCTGCCTGGGCAAGTCTCCCGACTCTCCCCTAATTAATTTATTATTCCAGATAGCTTTCATCGACGTCGTTGGCTACCACCTGCAGCCTATTATTACTATGGTAAGAAATCTTTGGGTGTTGAATATCTATACTAATATTATAAATGCGAAAGTGTGCCTGTCTATAAGTGTGCCTACCTGTCTGCTACGCTTCAAAGGCCCATCTTCTCAACCGATTTAATGGAATTTGGTATAGAGATAGGTTGCCACTTGCATCCTGGGAATACATAGGCTATTTTTATCCCGGAAAATTAAAGAGTTCCTGGATTTAAATAAACTTAACGCGGCCGAAGTCGTGGGCATAACCTTATTAATCCTTATTTAGCCGTCGGTCCCGGTTACTATCACCAACATGATAGATAGTAGTCGTTAAAGCCCGCCAACCCGCATTGGAGCAGCGTGGTGGGTCTAAGCTCTAATTCCCGCTCTCCTATGAGAGTGGAGGCCTGTGCCCAGCAGTGGGACGATAATAGGCTCTAGTGATGATGGTGATGATGAATAATACTGGGTAATATCAGATCATAATAAAGCAAACTTCAGGCTATAAGCAGAACGTGGTGTTCTAGTGGTCAGAGGTTCGAGCCCCAGGTTCGCACCTCTAACTTTTCGGAGTTTGAGTGAGTTTTAAAAAGGGAAACATCGTGAGGAAACCTGCATGCTCAAGACTTCAAAATTAAGTGCAGATTGGTAGACTGAAATTCATTGCCAGCGTGGTGGACTAAGGCCAAACCAACTCATTCTGAGAAGACTCGTGCTCAGTACTGAGCCGGGTGTAGACGTTTCTGAAAATGATGAATAGAATGGCATATCAAATATCAAATCAAATCAAATCAAATATTATAAATGCGAAAGTTTGGATGGATGTATGGATGGATGTTTGTTACTCAATCACGCCCCAACGGCTGAACGAATCTGGATGAAATTTGGCTCAGAGATAGATTATAGTCTGGAATAGCACATAGGCTACTTTTTATCTCGGAAAATGAAAGAGTTCCCGCGGAAACCAAAAAACCTCAATCCTCAGTACGAATAGTCGCAGGCATCAGCTAGTTATTATCTAATTACTTTTTCTTTCTACTCAGATAACCCGACCCGACTCCGCACAGGTATACCGTATACCTACTTACTACCAAAAACTTTGAAAATCTGCTATTTCGCTGATGATAGATTTGCTGTTACCCGCTGACGAGTTACATCTTCCTCCATCGACCACCTCCGTACATGTGCATTAAAGTGCAAAAGGTTTTAATTCACATCGCATTGCAAATCCATCATAATAAAAAGGTCAAGGACACCTAATTGACCGAGCGAAGCGAAGGTCTCCGAGTCTACTTGAGAAAATTTGCACTTGTCCGTCCGTCCGTCCGCCTGTCAGAGCCTTATATAACTTCTGAATTACTGAACGTAATTACTTCAAATTTAAATATTATATATGTCACCGTAAGATTGTAAAAACCGTAAGATTGTAATCTAACGCTTTTTTTTCGATAGATTGTAAACAGTCGAAAGATTGTGAACCGTTCAATGTTTTAAGTGTCAATTTTTGAAATATTCATAGTATTTACGTTTTCTCTTTCTTGTAGGTTAGGTTAGGGTTCGACATAAATAAACAAGTAGTGATAAAACTTAGGTTTTATCGGGTTTATAAACCTAACAGATTACAATCTACCGAAAAATAATCCGTTATATTGTAATCATTCGACAGTTTACAATTTCGCAATTTAGATTATAATCTAACGGTTTTTACAATCTTACGGTGACATATATAATATAAACCGATGGCCTCCAGCCGAATATGGCTTAAAAAGTTATAAAAATCTTTATTTCAGGGGGACTCTCATAGAAGCGAATGCGAAGAAAAATATTTTTTATAGCGTTACATAGGGTTGCGGTATATCATTTTAAGGATAATAAGGAATAGAGTCCAAAAAATTATTTTTATTTTACTTTTCCCCTAAAATTGACGAAATGGGGGGCTTTCAAATTGGAGATTTTCTAACGTCCAAAGTTGACCTCAGAACTCTAAATTTTCTGAAATGCTGAACCTGAAACTTGATCAATTATTTGAATTATATCCTGTACTTGAACAACAATTACTAAAATTAGATAAATATTATAAGGAAAAGAAATTGTTTAATTTTTAATGAGCCTTAGTATTTACAACAGAACTTCACAATGATGTCAATAGATGGCGCCGCGAGGTTTCAGTTCGGGGCGAACCACTAGTATAATCCAAAATAAATAAACCTTAATTAAAAAACCTAAATATAATCCGCCAAATCAGACAAATCTATTTGGTCAAGCATGTAGCTGCACCGCCCAATAAGCCAGCAATTCGCACCGGCACATCACCACACCACACAAATCTTCCAAATTATTCTCAACGTACATTTCACTCCGACACCGGAGCATCCTCAGGAGATGTTCACTCGCCAATGGTCTGCTTGGGCAGATTATAGCGAATTAAGGTCTCGTTCCATGATTATCATGGACATCGCAAAAGAACGCCTGCTCCTGTTCAATTGTTAAATTAAATAGCTAGCTAATGGGGCTGATTCTGTAGTGCACAATCTCTTAAACTAAACTAAAATGACAGCTTTAAATACAGTGCTGCCCCTTTCCGCAGGGAGTATTATGAAAGGGTTAGCAATCTTTATAATGTTGTCGTTTTAGTTTAGTTTAGAGATTGTGTGCAACAGAATCAGCCCCAATGTTCTACAATTTTTAGGAGAACTCAATGACAAGAGAAAGTGGCGGCGTTTTCAATACGATGATTTTCTGGCTCCTCATCCTGGCATCAATGAAACACGCCGGATTGCATCTGATGGCCCAGCTGCCTTGAATGCCACTGCTGCCCCCACTACCACAGACACGACAATATCTAAACCGCCTAGTCCTATCACGACAGTGACTACAATAAAGTCAGGTGGGTCCAAAATCCAGATATAACCATAATTAGTAGGTAATTTTATCAATGTTTCAAAGAAGTTGGCCCACGCTACTGGTAACCCAATAGCTGGCGCTTATTTAGGCCAACGGCTTAGCCTGACAATTCTGAGCAAAAGCGCCTGCGTCTTGGGTACCATGCGGCATGTCCATGAATACCTAATCATTTGGTGTAAGTTCTTATATTTTTTATACGACTGCCTGAAAAAAGGAGTAGGTATATTGTTTTCATGGTTCATGTATGTATGTATGTATGTATGTGAGTTTGTATATTCCACCATAACTTCTATACGCCTGAACTGATTTTAATAAATGGGGTATCGTTAGAATCCCTAGCTTATTCCGGGTGACATTAGCTATTAAATTTTTTTTTTTAAATTATGGGGTGACCATGGTTCCGCATTTAAGACTAAAGTTGAATAATTTTAATTATATTCACTTGTGTTCTTAAATATTAGGTCTTTACCTATGAAATTGCCTTTCTTCAGTACTGGTCATTTCAAATTAAAAAAAGTTTGTAATGGCTCTGTATTCTAAAGTTTTAAAACCATGACATTCTTTTAACAAACTAAGTCTTTTGTTTTTTGATTAGATAACGTTGTATTTTCATTACATTTCAACATTTTTCGTCATAATGGATACTTTATAAATTCGTGTAATTATGGAATATGAGTTCCGACGTGGCACCAACGCGACACAAACGGCACGTAACATCAAAAACGTTTACGGAAAGAACTGTACAAACGAACGCACAACCCGTTATTGGTTTTCCCGGTTCTGGCAATTTTGACTTGAAAATGTAGCTCGTGGTCGTCCGGAGACTTTGGTCAACAAAAATGAATTAAAGGCGATTGTGGAAGCTGACGAAACTCAATCTACAGCTGAGCTAGCAGCAGCATTTGACGTAAGCATCAAAACAATATTGATCCATTTGCGACACATTGGCAAGGTAAAAAAGCTTGATAGATGGGTGACCCATGACCTTAACGATCGCCAGCGCAACGTACGCGTCGAGACCTGCCTTGCGCTGCTCAACAGGCAAAGAAATGAAGGAATTTTGAAACGACTTGTTACGTGCAACGAAAAATGGATTCTGTTCGACAATCGAAAGCGCTCAGCAAGTTGCTTAGATCCTGGTTCAGCACCAAAGCAATGCCCTAAACCAAAAATGACCCCTAAAAAGGTGATGGTCACTGTTTGGTGGTCTAGTGCGGGTGTGATTCACCACAGCTTTTTACAAAACGGCATGAGCATTACTGCAGTTGTGTACTGTGAAGAACTGGAGAGAATGGTGGAGAAGCTTGCACATTTGCAACCAGCTTTGGTCAATCGGTCGTCCCCACTGCTCCTTCCCGAAAACGCGCGACCCCATACAGCGCAACAGACAGTCTTTAAGCTGCAAGAGCTGGGGTTGGAAGCTCTCCCTCATCCGCCATACTCACCAGACCTTGCACCTACCGACTATTACTTTTTCCAAAATTTAGACAACTTTTTAGTGGGTAAAAAATTCAATTCCCGAGAGGCAGTACAAAATGCCTTTGAAGAGGTTGTTGCCTCCCGTCCAGCTGATATTTACAAGAAGGGCATCAATAAACTGCCAATGCGTTGGCAAATATGCGGCGATTGCATGGGTGATTAAGTACTTACTTCGAATAACAGAAATAAAAAAGTTTGAAAAAATAAGTAAGTAAGTAGGTACTTTCACTTATTCCATACAAAACGGCAATTTCATAAGTAAAGACCTATTATAATTTTTTTAACCAGTATGTACTTACCTACTTGGTAGGTACCTAGTACTTTTAATAAATATTATAACTATTGTAAATATTCATGTTGAATTACGCTTTATTAATATTGTAATTATTTAAATAGTAACGAAATTATAATAATTTATAAATTATTATTGTCGGTAGCTGCAAATACGGTTCGCGTGATTAAGACCTCTTCATCGCCAATTTTTCATACTACCACAAACAAAATTACAACCTCGGGTGGTTCTTCACCAAGTAAGTTTCTATGTCATCTATTCTGAATACACGCTCATATTATGATTAGGTATTTCAGTGGTATTCCAAGGTGGAATTACACTTTCTACATGGTCAAGAGCCGGATATTCAACGACCTTCAACAATCTGTTAACCCAGATGAAGCCTACTTTTAACTTTTTATATTACGTTAAAAAATATAGAAAACTAGTATTTCGCCCTGTGCGCGAGCTACTAAAGCAGCTCACGGGTTGTGGTTAGACTTACAAGTAGTACAGATTTTACTGTACTGAACTGAATCCATTTATTATGGTGATAGCAAAATAAATAACAATGGCGCTATTTTTTAAAACTTTGGTAACAGTTTCCTGTTTAGTAACCCCAGGGAGTCCTAAATATCGATTTTGAACGAAATCGGTCAATTATCAAAGAATTTCAAATAATGGCGCTGATTTTCTTAAATTTTGGTAAGAGTTTCCTATTTTGTAATCCCAGGAAGTCCTAAATATCGATTTTGAACGAAATCGGTCAATTAACAAAGAATTTCAAAATGGTGCTGTTTTTTTTAATTTTGGTAAGTTTCCTGTTTTGTAACCCCAGGGAGTCCTAAATATAGATTTTGAACGAAATCGATCAATTAACAAAGAATTTCAAAATGGCGCTGATTTTTTTAAATCTTTGTAACAGTTTCCTGTTTTGTAATCCCAGGAGCGGCGTCGCGTCGTGGGTAAAACGGAACCATATCAAAATCTTGCATAGTTCTACAGTCTTGTAGTCTTCAATATTGGCCATATATTTTCTATGAAAAATTAAATTCCGCCATCTTGAATTTTTTTCCAGTTCATCTAGTAGACCTTCAAGTCCTGATCATCTTTTGCCAAGAAACCACTCTTCCATCTTTTATACTTTCTGAGATAGACACCAAATAAATTTGTATGGCAGCCATCTTAAATCCGCCATTTTGATTTTTTTTTCAGCTCATTGTCTATTGGATGAAGTTTTGAATGACAAATGGTCGAGCACCCCTCACCTATCTTTAACGCTTCGATCGGTTCATTTCAGCAAATCAGCCGCCATCTTGTTTTTCCGAAATGTCACAATTTTTCCCTACTCCCATCCCTCACCCAAACACATCTCCCATACATCATTGTATCGAAAGCATCGATGCATCATAGGTCGAAAAATCCAAAGTTTTAAAGCACTTTAGCTCGGCCGCCATCTGGTTTTTCCAATTTTTTCTACTTTTTCTATTGATCGTTTCCTAATTTCTTCAATCGTTGCGAGTTATAACAAAATCGGTTGGAAAACAAAAAAGTTACAAAAAGCACGTCGGCCGCCATCTTGTTTTTTCCGAAATGTCATAATTTTTCCTTACCCTCATCCCGCACCCGAACACATCTCCCGTTACATCATTGTATCGTTTTCAGTAGAAACAATTCTGTCAATGAGTCAGTCAGTGGTAATTGAGCTATTAGAGTGCGCACACTAGGCAACCGTTTCCACTCTAATAGGGCCTTGATTAAATTATCCTACTTAAGTTTCTGTAATACCACTTGACATAAAAACTTATAAAAGTATATCTACTTAATTTCAGCTGAAATAACGAAACTGATGAATTCTAAAAAAGTACCAATAGCTACATCATCAAAGCCAGGAAGAGCGCCAGAGTTATCGCAAGCTTCGGAAGAATTCGCCAAGGAGCTAGTGGATGCTGTACCAAGATCTGGGAGGCAACGTCGCCTTTCAGTCCTGTGGCGAGGAACCACTAGGGTGTACTTGGCAGACAGCACACGTTACCCTCTGCCCTTGCCAGAAAACCATGCTTTCTGTTTTACTAATCCCCACAGTGCGCTATGTAGAACTCTTGTTTAAAGTTAAAGCCAATTCCCCGAATGCCCAGGTATGTGATCATCGTGTGACATGTGCGATGTGAGGTACGTGTCCAGGTGCCTTGCTTCTCGAGTTTCATTCACCAAGGTTTAGATACCTGAACTTATCCTTCGTCGGTTACAACCAAAAACGCTTTTGCACTTACTATCGCGCCAGAGCCACGTGTAGAATTACTGATTGACAGTATAATAACTAGGCTCGCTGAGCCCAGTACCTAGAATCGAATCTCAATACTGCGTTGATTGGCCTGCCAAGGTGCGCTAAGTCGAAGGTGCAACTAAGTACATACAAAACAAATGCCATACAAATGCGACTCGACTTGGCTCGGTGAGCCTAGCAGGACGTCAACCCTTTATTATTCCTTCTATATGTCACCGTAAGATTGCAAAGGCCGTTGGATTGTAATCTTACTAGCGATATTGTAAACTGTCGACGGATTATTATTTTTCGGTAGACTGTAATCTGTTAGGTATATTAACCCGATAAAATGCGGCCGGGCACTACCTGATCATTTATGTCGAACCCTAACCTAACCTACAAGAAAGAGGCATAAAACGTAAATACAATGAATATTTAAAAAATTACACTCGGGACATTGAACGGTTCACAATCCGTCGACAGTTTACAATATCGCTAGTTGGATTATAATCTAACGGTTTTTGCAATCTTACGGTGACATATATAAGAAAATTCGGGAGTTTCCTCGTGCTCCTATTAATGTCCTATTAGTAGGAGCACGAGATCTTTTGGAAAGGATGTATCTGAGGCCTAAGGCCGGCCATACACGGACAGCTTGAAGCAGTCAGGATGGACTTCAAGCTGCAACTGCATAGTGAACTAAAGTCTTCTACGTACTGCTTCGGGCGGTTGGCAGCTGTTATCAATGGTAGTGAATCAAGCTGTTGACTATGACTGCAAGAGCGGTCCGTGTGATCACTGGCTAACTGCTCGAGCTGTCCGTGTATGGCAGCCTGAAGGCCCGGACTCCACCAGAGCGGAGATGTGCGGAGATATCTGAAGCGGAGACGAGAAGAGATGTTTTTCAGCTAGGGTGTATCCACCGAAGCTGTGTGGAGATGCGTACTGGCTAGACTGGAGCGGAGATGTGTACTGGCTAGAGCGGAGAAATATGCTGGCTAGAGCGGGACTGAGCTGCATGCGGTGAGCGTTGGATGTTGAGATGAACACGGCGCCGCTCACATCTCTTCTCGTCTCCGCTGCGCGCCGCCGCCAGCTTGCGAGCCACAGCTCACATCTCCGCATCGTTCGCGCCATACAAATAGTATACATCTCCGCTCAGTCCGCTCAGTGGTATCCACTGAAGCTGAGCGGAGCAGAGATGTGAGAATAAAGAAATTCTATTGGTTGTTTAAATCACATCTCTCCTCTCGTCAACTCTCCTCTCTGGTGGAGGCACGTTTTACATAAATATATAAAAATATACAACAAGTGCGAGTCGGACTCGCGCACCGAGGGTTCCGTACAAACCTGTAAAAAGTTTTAAATTAAATGTTTTTTTTACAAATTTGAGTTGATTGTATGAAAGGTAAATTGCGATTTACGATTAATGACGTATTAAAAAAAAACTACTTACTTGATCTCGTTCAAACCAATTTTCGGTGGTAGTTTGCATGGTAATGTACAACACATATTTTTTTTAGTTTTATCATTCTCTTATTTTAGAAGTTACGGGGGGGGGGGACACACATTTTACCACTTTGGAAGTGTCTCTCGCGCAAACTATTCAGTTTAGAAAAAAATGATATTACAAACCTCAATATCATTTTTGAAGACCTATCCATAGATACCCCACACCTATGGGTTAGATGAAAAAAAAATTTTTGAGTTTCAGTTCTAAGTATGGGGAACCCCAAAATTTATTGTTTTTTTTCTATTTTTGTAAGAAAATCTTAATGCGGTTTACAGAATACATCTACTTACCAAGTTTCAACAGTATAGCTCTTATAGTTTCGGAAAAAAGTGGCTGTGACATACGGACGGACAGACAGACAGACATGACGAATCTATAAGGGTTCCGTTTTTGCCAAATTTGGCTACGGAACCCTAAAAACACTATACAAAACACATTTAAAAATAATCCTATAAAACTTCCACCCACTGCGGGGCCTTAAAGACCCAAGCAGCCGGTGGTCAGGACACTCCACATGGCGGTAATCTCGTGAGCAAGGTCAAGTATTTCGATACTTTTTCCTTTTCAGCTTTCACCAGGTTATCATCATGTGGAATAGTGACATCAATTGCTCGGCGCGCTGAGCGGTCGACTAACACTATGTCAGGTCTATTGGCAACAATTAAACCTATCAGAGATAACCGACCGATCCCAGTAGAGCAAGGCAGTACTATTTTCGAGAACTGACACTGAGTCACCGTAATAAACCTATAATATGGTACCTCAAGACCGTACTGGAGAGCCAGTTAATGTCTCCCCGAGGGGGGCAATCAGGGGAGACACGAGTCCGGGACCATTATTTTGGCTACTTGATTATGTCTGTGCAAGTACTCTCCATTAGCAAGATAAGAACAACCGGAGACAAATATGTCTGAGGAACTCCCCAGGAAGATGACACGCACGACATGTCAACAGTGCCATTTATCATGACGTGTCTCCGATAGTTATTACTATTTTTTAGATTATATTAAAATTAAAACTTACAGGAATAAAAATTACT
Source organism: Erebia epiphron (assembly GCA_963932025.1). Classification (NCBI taxonomy): domain Eukaryota; kingdom Metazoa; phylum Arthropoda; class Insecta; order Lepidoptera; family Nymphalidae; genus Erebia; species Erebia epiphron. The sequence goes on from OZ009945.1 coordinate 30,476,156, forward strand.
TCAAATTTTTTTCCACCAGGTCCAGATAAGTTTTTTATCCTGCCTATGCCTAGGCCCTAGGGGTTCCACTTTGCACTGTCTGAAGATGCGTACTGACCAGGTGCACTTCTTGTAATTTCAAATTTGAGCATTACATCACAATGGGGCAGTACTGGAATCACAGCTGTTACATAACACGCTAACGCTCCTGTTCAGTACGCACCATTAGATACAAAATATAAACTAAAACACGGAACTATTCATCAATTTTTATTACGTTAAGAAACCTAAATTTGACAAATTCCATTATTGTTTATATAATCTTATATTATATTGAATTTCTGTATTCTTTTAAATTCAGTTCCCAAAACATGCACAAGGATAATAATTATCATATTTAGTAATATTGAGGTAGTTATTAGTTTCTGAACTTATACCAATTATAAAATGGTTCTAAAATAACAGTAAAATCAAATACAATTTTTGTGGAACATGTAAGATAGTCCATTACACTGTTAAAAATAGAAGCAACAAAAATGTAACTAACTTTTCCAAGTATTATACACTGGACTCACCGAGATATGAGCAGCCACAGTAATCATCTCAGTGTTCTCTACACCGCTCGCCGGCCACTCGAGGCGCAGCAGCGGTGCGCTCGACCGCGCACAGTATATATTCATACGATTAATTTGCATTACGAATTATTACTTTTATATAATACATTCATGAGCATAACATAAAATTGGAGAAAATTCAGACAATCACACGCCAAATACACAAAATATTGATTACACACATGTCAAATGAAAATGAATATTAATGTAATCGTATAACAATAGAACCATTAAACAAGAATGACAAAGTACATTACTGCGACAATGACATGTAGACGGCGAAGCGCGGGCGACGCGGCGATGTAGTTCAGTCTCGAGCCGCGCGCCCGCGCTGCCTCGACTTAACACTACGTCACAACAATATGATAATAAACTAAAACTATTAATTTCTGCTTCCTAACACATTACGATACCAAAACGCTGTCCACATTTCGATATTCTCGCTTACAGTGGAAGGAATAAACGACATGCCTATATGTACACTCCACCTCCTTTTGCGGTCAAGCGGCCGTATACAACGAATAGTTAATGCACAGAACGGCCGACACGCTCGCACACTTTTCCTTACTTGTATATCGTTTTTTTTTTTTAATTTTGCTGTTTTTAACTGAATTAGCTACGTCTACAACGGGAAATGTATCCAAATAATGTAGTAAATTAATCATGATCATTTATTAAACGACCGCTGCTGATCAGTTGTACTGCAAGATCTGACCATTACAGTAGTCTTTACCTAGTTAATAGATTAGGTGTAAAAACCCCTGGGATTCTTTTATCGATTAGCCTTTTGCCACAAAGAGTACTATTTTAAAAAATACGTTTATGGCTTTTATTAGCCATACAATTACCAAAATTACAGTCAAATGTTACCTGAACCGTATGGTAACTGATTAGCTAATAAAATGGACCAGAGGCCGTTACGTGTAAAGATGGTTATTTTACATAGAAACGTACAACACCTATAATACGATTAATATATTAAAACTATAAACCATCGTTCACACGATAGGGCATCCTGTTTACAAACGCATTCAAAAACTTAAGTCTAAATAGACCTAGTAATACAATTAGCATGTTCCTCCAAAGAAGCAAAATAATCATGTCTACCATAACATACGACACAAAACTGCAGTTGAAATAAAGTTAAGAATATAGAAGGTAGATACAGCATCTAGGTTGTCAATTTTAGAGTCCCCGCGCGCTCTTAGAGCCTATGCATAAGGCGTATTTAATACGCGCAGGCGACGCGATACAAACGCCATCCTGACGCAAGACGCAAACTATACGCGTTATAACCTTTGAACTGCAAACGAGCAGTCACAGCGCATATAAAATACGCAGTGTGCGCAACATACAGTATTCACTATTTAGTTTGAATACAGTATGCTATGAGTTGCAGTGAAGCCATCGGTATGGACGACATTATGGAATGTTACATACTCTAATTTCAGTTTTAACATGTGCAATAGAGACGCGCGGAGAATCTCGATGTTTGGACAATGTCAATTATATTAAAAGGGAGACATAATTACTTTAATCGTCAGATAATGATTATTGGCTCCTTTCTTTTATGTCAATTCCAGTTTATGTATGGTTTCCGATTGCATTAAATGTTAACATATATTCCAATCAGATTTTTCAATTGCCATATATGCCAAACAGAAAAATATTCTACTCAAAAATAATAATATAATGTATGATAACCGAGTTTTTACTATTACTAAAATATTAAAGACATATTTTTCGAACGCCAAAATATATCCTACACTAAAAAATGCCGCAAAAAATCTAACGACTAAAAATTAAATATTTAGTTGATTGTTGACACAGATTTAGGTCATAAGTCGCTATCCTTACAAAATCAACTTATCACTCACATTCAAGTTAAAAATTGTATTTATTAATATTGTCTGATATTACGCTTTAATTAGTCAAAAATGGTTTTTTCATTAACATGATTCCCGAATGCCATATTTTACTTAAGTAAAATAGGTGGGGCATAAGCATACCAGCTGTTAAAGAAACCACCGTAAGTGAAATCTAATGATTGAAAAATTTATCCTTAGCCAAATCAGCTACTAATCCGAGTATGGCGCGATCGATATATAAGTCATAACTAACATTTCAAAAACAACTTATTCACATTTAAATCAAAAACTATAAATTATAATATGTATATTTATATAAGAATAAAATAAAATTACATTAAGTAAATGCAATAAGGCCCTACCATATTTTGATTTTTGGGTTGTCTCTATATTCTAAATATGTAAACTATTATAATATTGTAATCAACAATAATGGCACCTTTAAAAATAGCAATTGTAGCTTTGATGATAAAGGGACACTTTGGGCTACTAACTTATTAGCAAACATGCATCTTTGTAAATATATAAATGTATTACTAATTGTTTTATAATCTTGGTATACATTACAATAATCGGCCTAAGACCCCATTCACTCGGCAGTTTCACCGCACGTTTTTGCAGGCTAAAATCTTGGTTGGAATGGTTAATACGTGAGCATAGAAAATTTCAGAAGATCTTTCATCCAGCAAAAACGTGCCGCAGAACGTGTGAACAGCGTCTTAGTATATTAAATGTTGAAATTATCCAGTATAACCTTCACCTTAAATAATATGTTAACAAAAAAATTAAAATTATTAATTATAATAATTATATTTTATCAAAATAAAAAAACTATTTTGCTCGCTTAGAGGAATCATCGTTTAGTTTATATGTATTGAATGTACAGGTTTTACTGGCAGGGCCTTATATTCTGAAATAAACCAAATTATATTATGACATGCATTGACATGCAGAAAGGTAGAGCTTAACTCGCATGGAATGGATCTGCATTTGCTAGAAGTTTTATTTTTATTAGCCGTAACTGATCTCACACGGAAATAAATCGGTACATCAGTATATCGTTCGGTAACGGTACATTCGGTGGAAATTGTATGCCAAAAGCGAGATAATTTCAATAATATGTGGAAGTGTGAGGGGGTGGTGCATTCGGCATAAGCGATGAGTGCTTCGCGCTGGGGTGACAACTAGGCGCGGCGCAGCGGCGGCCAGCGGACCTCTGAACGATCTCGCGGTGCGCCCGTGACGGCGCTTCTGTACTGGCGACCCTAAGTTACTTTATACTCTAGTCTCGAGTCGAGATAATGGAAACAGAATGTAAAACATTCTCACTTTTTGCCAAACTTCCATATATTATTATCACATTTATAAATATAAATATCTAAGCTTTCATCAATTTTGATATCATTCACTTAATCTTAATCTCTCATATTTAAATATCTCACTTGGCACAATTAACGCAAATCGTACACTCGCATAAAACCGTATCGTTGCGTGGAACCGAACGACCGCACCGCAACGTTCCGCACCCGCTACGCCGGCGCGGCACGCCGTGGAGATCGCTCATAATCGCATCGATACAGGAAAACCGTCATAAAGCTAACAAAGACAAAATTACAAAGAAAACGATCAACAAATGACACTTACAAATTAAAACTCGTACCTTTTAGTCCTTACCGTCCAACGATGACTACTATATCAAAAATATTTAATTCGACGAACGTTGTTCGCGCAGGACAGCCAGACTCCCCGCAGCCGGCGAGCCGTCCCGCTGGCGGTCAGTCGACTCGCGCGCACTAACTGGCACTATTCGATCCTTATAGTGTCGCTAAGCATCCGATATCTCCTTGAGCCTCAACAGTAAAGCGATTTCGTGTTTCTCTCCTTTCGTGATCGGTGTTCGCAACCCACACACCCTTCAGAATAATATCAACATTACATTGTAGTGTTTCAACAGATTAATCTATTACTTTATAACAAAACAAAATATGTAATACATCTCGTTTGTATAATAATGGTGCTGTACTCTAACCTATTGCTACTAACATGTGTATATGTATAAGAGAACATAATGGCAACTATTGCAATCTGGGAAAACTCTTCACAATGAATTATAATAACATGGTACGAAAACAATATAACAATTAAATATATTCCGGCTAATTCTTATAACTGGTACTATCGTTAAAAAAATAGTGTATATGAATAATATATATATCAAATACATAGCATATAATTATCCAATTACTCGTCAACATTAATCCGGGAATAAAATTCACAATTCCTTAAAATTTACTACGTTAATATAATACGTTAACAACAACATTGAACTTAGGCTGCCACCAAATCGATGCGCAAGATGTTGCGCAGCGGGGCACGTCGACTAGGAATGTAAGCAGCAGTCCGACTTCCCAAGCCTTTCCTCGGAGACGGGCGCTCCTTCACAGAGCAAATAGATGACCGAACCGTCCGGCACAGCGACGGGGACAAAGGTATGGTTTAGATACGGTTGCAGTGACATATTAGATACATAAACCATAGCTTTGTCCGCTGGAGAGTCCGCTCATCTTTTGCAACATCAAGCGACAGAAAAATAGTCTGGAGTGCACCACAGAGCATGAACATTTGAACTTTTAAAAGTTATCGGTAAATTCAAAATTGTCGTACTACTGCTTGCATCAACTTGCAGAGGCTCTGGTTGCGGGTGGCGGGGTCGGGGTCGGGCGGGGGCAGTGCTGAGCGGAGTGGTGTGCGGTGGGGCGGGGTGGGGTGCGGGCGGCGGGGGCAGAGCGGCGGGCAGCGTGGCTCGTCGCGGTGGCGGTGTGGCGGAGAGGTGCGGCGGGTGGTGACGACGGCGCGTCTACTGCTGCGCGGGCGGCGGCGGCTGCGCTGCGCGGCGGTGGCGCCCCGGCGCGCTCGCCTGCGCCACCATCGCCCGAATGCGCCGCTGCGCAGACTGCAACCACCAACGCGACACATCACTACACATTCTCCGTTCTACGTTACATCAAGCGACTAGCCATTTCGCTAGATTGCACTCAGAGTATGAGTAAAAATAAATCAACATTGGTTATTTACTTTACATATCTTAGCACCAGTAATCTAGACATAAAAATTCGCTAGAGAAACCATGCACCAAACCACTTACTTAAACCTGATTACAAATAGTGAGCCAACATTCACACAATCATACATCTTATAAAATATCTATATACATACACAATAATGATGTACATGTAGTTACAGTCCTGTAAAAACAAAACATAAAACTTGTTTTATCTTGGATAACTATATTAAACACAACACAGTTTCTGTTCAGCATTCTTTTTTATTTAGTATATTAACATTTGGTAAATACATTCGCGTTGTGTTAATATAAGTAGGGGTATGGGACTTACCTTTAGACAAGACGAAAAGGTGAGCGTTATATGGCATTTCATTGGGCCATCCCAGTGTAAGTCCCGAGCGACCGCGAGGTTCGCCACGACGCGCTCATCCCGCATCGGGCGACCGCTACAACATTTAAACATTTATTATGCCGCGATGAGTCGCCTTTTCACTTCATCAACCAGTTCGCATCGCGCCCGCCAGCAACTAATTAAATCATAGTACTTATCTTATACAGCGGCCGGCAACTTCCTCGACGACCGCGACCGTGATACTGGACTTGTAACTACATGTACATCGACACCGTTAAATTCATACGATCACATTCACACATCCTGTATCATATGCGTAATCTTATATTTTGTACTTATTAAAAATAGAGCATTCGCCACGCACGTAATTACTAGTACATATTTATCAAGATTTTTATCATTAGTAGATAAATCGTAAAATATAGTAACAGGGTATATAAAAATATTTGATAAAATGTAATGTTCCACTAACACTTGTTATTTTTAAAATCTTGTTGCATAAAATATATCAAATAAACTCGCCGGCATATTTAGCGGAACATAAAAAAAGGTCCATAATTTAAAAAATATGGTTTTATTTTTAAATCTACTTACTACACTTCTTTTGTTATTTAAAGTTTCATTTGTTTTACTTAAAATGAGATCACATTAAGAACAGATTTTGCGAGTAAAGGCTATTTGTGAAAAATGGTACATTTTTGAACTTTTCATGTAACCGGGAACAGTGAAATTTAATATTAAAATAACAATTAATTTAATAAGAAAAATGGTGATTAATATCGCGTATTTCCTCCACGTGCTCTTATTAAAGTTTCTACCCGTCTAGGCTTACTGAGAATGATGTTATCGATGGTCTCCTGGGATAGTCTCCGCCATTACTCAACTACGGCGATTCGCAGTTCACCCACGTTAACAGGAGCTGGAATTCTGGACTTAACCTTTCTTTTCAGCAAGTCCCAAACGTGCTCTATTGGGTTCATATCCGGTGATCTCGCCGGCCACTCCATAACAGTGATATTCATATCATTAAGATAAGCTTGAGTTAACCGAGCGGTATGCGGCCGAGCATTATTATGCATAAAAACAAAATCGTCACCGATATATGGGGCAAACGGTACGACGTTTTCTTCTAAAACTTCTCTGATATAGCGGTCTGCAGTCAGACTCCCTCTGTCAATCACTACCAAGTCTGTGCGAGCTCCCAAACAAATGCCCGCCCAAACCATTATTGATCCACCACCGTATGCAACTGTAGTTTCAAAATTTGTCTGAATGTATAGTTCTCCTTTGCGTCTGTATATTCTTTGCCTGCCGTCAATTTGATTTAAGAGAATTCTGCACTCATCACTAAACAATACCTTACTCCATTTCCTGAGTGAGCAAAAGTTTTTCTACCTTTTCCTGAGCAAAAGTTAACCTGTTTCTACGATGATTTACCTCGAGCCTTGGAGCCTTGGCGGGCACAAATGAACCCAAACCAGCTTCTTCGAGCCTTCTTTGTACCGTAAGCTCACTTACGGTTACACCCCGCACTGCTTCTAACTCATGTCGGGCTTGGACGGCCGTCAGGGGGTTCCTACGTACACGAAGCCGAATGAAACGATCATCCCTACTCGAAGTGCGTCTTTTTCTGCCTTGTCCTGCTCTTCTCACATAAGTACCGGACTCCCTGAACCGTTGGATACTGCGATGGATCGTTGAAACTGGTCGACTAAGATCTCTGGATATCACTCTGTATAGTAAGTACCGATAGACTTGAGCCAAAATGTAAACAAACACACCTTTCTGCCAACCCGTGACTTTGTCAACACTTTTCACTATGATGGAACAATTAAAAACACGCACAAACGCCTTGTGGTCTACAAACAACATCTATAGTAAATTATTCACGTCTTATTTATGCTAATAATTTTGTTACAAAATTGAAGAAAACTAGACATGAGTTCGTTATACCAAAACGTAACATATAACGGATATGTGTTAGATATCATACCATATCGATAACTTTATCACAAAAACCGATATCACAAAAACTGTATCGACTATCGAGTCAAAACCTACTAGCGCGCGAGAACGATGCGAACACGTACGAACAAAACGCAAACTTCACAAAGGATATGATATGAACCATATTCGCTACCGCACCTCTCTTTCTAAGTGAGTTTCAAGAGATGAAGCGAATATGAGTTATGAGAATATAACTTAAGCCATGTTTGCGTGGTTAATATATTTTACTGCACTAGCAATAAGAGTTAGTTTCTATTGTATAGTTACGATCACGGTTTTGGCGGCTACGGCTACTCGATATTAGTGAAACACTTTATTACAAAATAAAACTACAAGTCCAAGTAATAAGGTTGAATTTGAGTTGTTACAATATGGATACATTTATAAAAGGTCTGTATATAATATTGTATATACAATCATTGTAAATATGACGATTTTTAAATGCGCCAGAAAAGTAATCTCAATTAACAATTTTTGACATTTACTTTTCAAAAACTTTTCTGATAGTCCTAAGCCTAGTAAAGCATGAAGGGAAATCGCCGTAGTTACAAGTAGCTAAACTGATAAATAACTATAAATATCTACCTAAGACCTGCATCGATATACTGCATAACTGTAAATGTGAGTTTGCGTTTGCGTTAGTTCGCATTCGTACCTATTTGCTCAACTGTACTACTGATATCGATATCTGAAAACCGTTTTTCATATCGATATGAAAACTTAATATCGGATAGATATGTAGCCGATATGCGAAATAACTGAAAACGCCCATGTCTAAAGAAAACACAAATTATGCCTCACAGATTATAACAAAATATCAGTTTTGACATGACGCATTCTTGAATTTTTATAGGGTTGTGCAGGGATTACATTGCAACCACAGACTGAAAATGAATGAATGATACGAAGTGAGTGACCATAAACATCGAATATACTCGATATATATTCGTTCAAATTCGAAATCCTAATCGAGTTATGTAAATCAAGTAGTTTTAAAATAGCGTTGTTTACCCACACATAAATAGATAGTTAGAATGATATGTGTTTCCGAAATAATGTTTTATTCTATTAAAAGTCGCAAATTCCGAACTAACAATATCCCTTTTACAAAGGGGTGTTGTTTTTAATAAAAAAGTTAGTATCAAAAGAGTAAGGGTAGGGGGTAAATTAATTCTATAAAGAATACATTTTGTATATAATATCTTTAAAATATTGTCTACTAGCTGATGCCCGCGACTTCGTCCGCGTGGTTTAAGTTTTTTGTTATTCCCGCGGGAACTCCTTAATTTTCCGGGATAAAAAGTAGCCTATGTCACTCTCCAGGTCCTCAACTATACCCATGCCAAAAATCACGTCAATCCGTTGCTCCGTTGCGGCGTGATTGAAGGACAAACCAACAAACAAAGTGACTTTCGCATTAATAATATTAGTATGAAGTAGGGTTTCGCAAGTAGAGTATATAAAAAGAAATTATTCTTTGCATCAGAGTTTATTCGTTCAATAGTTCATTCCCGATATAGTTCAGCAATGGTACATCACTAGAGGTCATACCAAAATAAAGTCACGTGATCAGTACCGCCATATTTGTTTACTGTCTGGCTCAATTCAATCGACACAGACTTTAGGTTTGACCATTTCTTCGCATTTCGAGTGCCCTGGCAATCTCCGTTGGGGCTAAGTCAGGCATAATTCAGTCATCAACTCCAGAAAGATACGCGATTAAAAAAACTAACAAAAAACAGTATTTCAATGAAATTTTAAATCAAACTCAGAAGGAAGAAAAGTTCGCTCCAGATAAGGTGTATTTGAATAAAATTAAAACAATTGCATAAAATGTGATGTTCAGTTGTTTTCTTAATTTGAAAATATTTCTTTTTATATTAAACGACGTATAAACCAGCCAGCAACCTTATATGATACTGATATCAAACCTTTGTTTTATGTTCCGCTAAATATGCCGGCGAGTGTTGTTAAAGGGTTTTATAAATATTAAACGACAGAACTGTTTAAAAAGGTCTGACATATTATTATAATAACAGCTATAATTATATAATTAATTCAAGTTAATTCAATCTATTTATCAATTTGTTTAATAATTATATTTTAAAAGTACAAGCAATTCCGTGTATGTGTCACCGTAAGATTGTAATCTAACGCTTTTTTTTTCGATAGATTGTAAACGTGCGTACTATATTATGCTGTTTGGATAAAATTAATCAAATATCATGATTTTTTGTTCCCAATTAGGCAAATATTTAGGGTCGGTTAATTTAAAATTTAAATCCTTGGCTAGCGCGTAACTACCGTTCAATAAAATTAAACACATAAGAACATCTGTTAATTTTGCTAGTGTTGTGTCATGGTAAAAACAACGATGAATCAACGCTTTCTTTGGCTAACTTTCGGTAGCGCCATATTTAAAATTGTAACTTGTGGCTCAAAATATTATGTCTAATTGTCTTCACAGAGTTGTTCCGCCATTTCCAGCTCACTACCCACATTGCAAACCCTGATCAAATTCAAATATTTTATTCAAAGTAATACCATAATATAGTACATACTCAAGTCATATAGCATTAAAATAATATAATAGATCAAAGCAGAAGCAGTATTAGGCCCGAAAGAGAGCCTGAAAACTACCGAAACAACAATGCAACAACAAAAGGTAGAAGTAATACGGACCTGAACGCTGTAGAAGGGCCCAACAATGTGCACGGTGGTTTCGTGGTCGTGCGCGGCTGCGGCCGGCGGCTGCGGCTGCTCGGGCAGCTTGATCAGCGAGCCGGTGACACGCTGCAGCTCGCGCACGTTCTGCCCGCCCTTGCCGATGATGCGGCCAACTTGCGACGACGCCACCACGATCTCAACCGTCAGCCGCACGTCGTCCGAGCCAGACATGAAACCTTCCTCCCGCATCTTCTCGTAGATCAAGTACTGCGCCTGAAATCGTTGATCCACAATTGGGTATTTGACAAATAGTCAAATCAGCAACTTTTTTTCTAACGTCAAAAAGGGCCCCAAGTACGAGATTTATATGAAATTTAGAAATGTGACGTCCTCGACGCACTTTTTTACTATAATCGATTGTTTCAAATGGTTATTCAATATAAAAATATAAGGGGACGAGGATATTACGACTTTTAGGAGATCTATTTATTAATCACAAAAAAATAATTTATTTGAATAGTAGTCAAATATCAAATAATTAAATTGCAATTAACATATCCGATTGATGTAATTTGTTAATCGAAGTGGGATAGTGATAAGTAAGTATTTGCTTCAAGTAGATATGAGTAAGCGCACTCCATTCTTTATCTATAGCTTCGTGGTCATGACTCTGCACACTGAGGAAATCACAGCAAAGAGAATGATATAAGCTGACCTATTATAGTCCACAAGCTTACCTTCCACTGTGCTTCGGGACTACCAACTATGGTGACCTTGCGTTCTTGCTGCGCCGCGGCGTTAGCGGCGCCCGCGCCAGCTGCCGCGGCCGCCTCCGCGCCCTTCTCTTGCTCAAGAGGCGCTATCTTCACCGATGCGTTGCTAAATCGGATTATGTTGCGGATGTGTGATCCTTTGGTACCGATGATAGCCCCGACCGCATTATTGGGGATGTATAGGTATGTTGTCTCCTGCGAGTACAGTCATTCAAACATTTTAGGTAAATATATGTAGGTACATTTTTTAGAATTAAATGAAGTTTTGTTGAACAAGTGTTTAATTAAACAAGTTTTTGGTCAAAGGTACAGAGATAGGTTGCATACCGGGGAACTGTATGGTCTGTGCCGGGGAAGGAATACATTTAGTAAAAATGAGCGAGACGAAACTATATCTTCTTTCGTTTATGATATACTAGCTAACCATGAAGAATCAAAATTGTTTGATTGCATATGGCCTACCCAGGATTAAAATTCCTGCTGCTTAAATGCTCGCCAATAACGACAAGTTATTTGACTTGTCGCGTTATAAAACCAAAATTACATTGTAAGACAAATGGCTCCATTGCAAACCGCCACCACAGTCTAAGTAAATGGGGTCAAAGTTACGGTGAGTGCGAAATGAGTGCATCAAGCGCTAGTCGTCGGGGAACACCATCAATCGAGAATTAGAAGTATCGAAATTCATATTATGTCATTTAGACTGATGACAGAACAGTTTTTGGCGTATTTTTCTTACGTGTCTTATGGAAAATGACTTATCATCAATGTCTCGAATTATTTATTTATTCGAATTAGGTACATCGTACACTGTAGATATTTTGACGCCCAATAACTTAAAACATGATGCGATGCGATGACAAACGCGCCCTTATCCAGCGCCATAATATCTAGATCCAGTTGATACAGTACCTGCGAGTCTCCGGCACCCTGCTGCGCGCCACCTTGGCCGGCCAGCGGCGCATAAATGGGAGGTGGGAACGGCGGCGGCGCTCCGCAGAATCCGCGACCCGTCGACATCATGGCCATTGGGTGGAGCCCCGGGAACATTATGCTTTGGGGCGCCAGTACCTACGAGAACAAAATTAAGTTTAAAATCCAAACATTTTTAACTGACTTCGAAAAAAGGAGGTTCTCAATTCGGCGCGTATATATATATTTCTTTATGCAAACTGCGTGCACAGAAATTTTGAGAAAGGACATTTATGAGGACATTCTGAGAAATGTCAAAGGAAATACGAGAAAGACATTTTGTAAAAAGGCCAGTGTGTTGTGTGTGTATCTGAGCGTGAGCGTGTGTGTGTGGTGTCACCTAAATCCATGCAGACGAGGTCGCAAACATCATCTACTTATTTTAATGCAACCTCATAGGGTATTAAAATGATGATGCAATCTAAAATGGATGCATGATAACCAGGGAAGGGCATGGCAGTTTTTAATAAAACCCCTAATTGGTTTCCAAATGGCCTTGATCTACCCAAATGCTAAACCACTTTGCACCGCTTTGGCGGTAAGGTGCTACGCTAGCCACGGCCAAAGGTTTCCGCCAAACCTGATCTTTAAATTGTCCATATTCTAGGAACCCAGGTGCTTTTAGCAGCTCTATTATTTACCTCAAATTATAGGCTATCTAATGAGTAGTCAGGCAAATGTTATATGGTGTTGGTGAACTGTAAATGCATGAAGCATTGCGTAAATTGAATTTCTTACCTGCAAATCGTTTTCGTAACTCTGACGCAGTTTGGCCGAAATTTGTGACTCTGCTTTAGCCATGTTTTCTATGGATCCTTTTACGGTAATGATTCGCTCCAAATTGAAGCTATTGATATCATTAATAGATGAAACAGTAATCTTGGTGTCTGTCTCTTGCATAATTCTTTTGATAGTGTTCCCGCCTTTGCCAATAATCCTACCAATTAAGTTATTATGGGCGAGGATTTTCAGACATATTTCCCTGCAAAAGGAGAAAAAAAGTAATATATTTTTGTAGTTTGAAAGTTTTACTATGAAATTAAGCAAAATACCTAAATATAGAGTCAATTAATGTTTTTACATCTGAACTCAGGACAGTTTGTTTCAGGCAAACATGTGGAAAACTAATGATTCATAATAGCTCCTGATCGATAAATAACCACCTATTTCGCAAGTTCTGAGCTCGTTTTTAGTGACCCCAAAAATAACTGAGCGATTCTCTCTCACCCTTTGTTAGTGTTGTTGGCTTCCTGTTGCATCACTTCCAGAATCCGTTTGCAGGCGTTGGTGCAGTTGTCCGGGTTGCCGTAAATGGTGATGGCCTTCTCCAGCGAGCCCACGTTGTCCTTGCGGTGCACATCGACGCGCGCTCGGCTCTGCTGCGTGATGAGACGGATAGTGCTGCCCTGGCGGCCAATGATAGCGCCGACCATGTCGCTCTGCACCAGTAGGCGCAGCGGGAAGTCAGTGGGGCGCGCGCCGCTGCCCGGGGCGCCGCCGCCGCCTCGGCCGCCGCCCGGCCGACCACGCCGCCCGCCGCGCGCCATCCCTTCCGCTGCCTCCACCTTCATTCGGCCCCCTTCCACCTCGCACCCGTTCAGTCCGTTGATGGCTCTGCCACACACAGACACAAACAATAATTATATTTCACTTTAAAAAAATATAACGCCTTTAGCACACAATTAACCAAACTTTATCTTCTTTATGACTATGGCACAGAGGAATACCGATGCATCAGCCGTGGTGTGCTGAGCACGTGAGGCATGGTGATCCACATCTGATACTTTTGCCGATCACGATCCCCATACTCAAAGAGCTTTCTGATCGGTAGTTAAGGATAATTTGTGACACGCAAATGTGATAGCCTTGAGCTGCATAATGCAAATCTCACAGCAAATCAAGATCAAGAACTTGATTTGGTATGTATATTGATATTAACGCCATCGGCAGGAGGTTGGCTCCACAAAGATACGCGTGCTAGAAACGAATAGTAATGTGATCGTGTTCACCGAAGATATCAGATAGACCACCCTGACCACTTCCGTTTTCCCCTTTTCCCTCCTAAAAAGACAGTTCGCAAATAGGAGGCATTGAGCGTTCGCCTGATTCACATCCTACACATAGCCAGCAGGTATTCTGATTACGTCAATCAAACGAAAGATTGTGAAGGCAGAACGTGTGATCGCTTCCTGTCTGCATAATCCCAGCAATAAGCTTGTGTTAGGGTATATGATAGTTTGATAGTCCGACGAAGTATTTAGTATTACCATTGAACTCTTAAGTCCCTGGTCAGACAACGCGTTCCATCCAGCGAAAGCACTATGACGTTATTCACACACGACACGCGTGTGCAGTGTAAGGTGCATTTCCACCTGAATTGTGCTGAACGGTTGTCTGTCAAATCCACCAATAGGAGTGGGTGATCTCACATCTATTGATCTAAGCTATGAAAATCAACGACGTGGTCATCTGGCCGTTCATTGTTAAGACGTATCACGCTAGACGCTTCGCATCTGCGACGCGTTGTCTGGTCAGGGCTCCAATACTTATCAGATACTTGAGTTTCGTTTTTACGTTTGCTTTATCGTCATTATTTCACTAGGGCCCGCTTGCAGAGGACGTCGGGTTACGTTTAACCTAGGAATAAATTTGAAATTTTGACAGAATTTTTATACGAATTCTGTCAAAGTAGCAACTAACTCTGGGTTAAAAGGATAACCCGGCGTTTCTGCAAGCGGGCCTAGAACTAGGTTTTCATTATCTCCACATTACCACAGCAAAACTCACAAAAACTTCATCTAAGCATGCGAAAACTAGGTAACCTCTAACACCAAATCAAATAGTTTCGAAAAATATTCACACAGCAACTCGGTTAGTGAAAATGTAATATAAATAAGCAGCTATAAATTCTAAGATTATTTAGATTAGTTGCCTCGATGAGGTTTACAGTGTTGTTTCTAACATAATTACCCAACATTTCATATCTTTATAAAAAAAAAATAAGCTGTATTATTAAATGGTCTTAGGTAGTTAGTATATATCAATTGTGCATATTATTAATGAAAACCTCCACCCATTTTAAGTTTAGTATATTAAAAACCCGTGAAAGTTAATCGTAAAGGCATGAAGAGTAGTGAATTGCGTGAATGAACTAACAGTTTCCATTATAAAAACACTCAGTGCATTATCATATCATATTATTATATCATGTAATAATAGATTATCGATTTTACAGTAACCACCACACACCATGCGAACTGTGCAGCCTGAAAACCCCGAGCTGTATTTCAAAGCAACAGGTCGCGATACTAAACAGTAAGTAGAAGGCCAAAGAGGGACATCACATTAACTCATACATCATGCAGTAGACCAAAGAGCGTGCGAGAGTAAGAGACAAGCGGAAGACAAACAAGACAAGGCTATTCGACCGACAGAGTGTGACCGTTCCGGAAGATGCCGGCAAACGTGGCGACAATACTCACAGCTGCGCTTGCTCCGGGGTCTCGAATGTGATGAACACCGCTTGGGTGTTGGCATCGCGCGAGTTCGCTTTGTCGCAGTGCTGCACGTTGCCGTACTGTGAGAGCAGGGGCTCGATGGTGTCGAAGCGAGCATGCAGGGGGAGACCGCTGATGAGAATCCTTGATCGGCTGCGACAAGCGACAAAACCTATCACATAGCGCCAGCGCAAACAGACGGTTGATACACAGTATAACATATTGATATTGAAGAAAATAGTGTACTGAAACCGAAACGCACGCCGCGCTGATGTAAATGAAGTTTTACTTTAATTATAGAGTTGTTATCAGAAAGGACGCCGCGCCTCGGCTCTGCCGGTGTGCGTTGCGCTTTACGTAGCATAACAGTCATTCTCTAAAGGGATGCAATTTATTATACTTAAATATTGCCAACGGATCAAATCGAAGATCGACATTATTCGTTATTAAGTACCTACTTCAGTACTAAACTGACTGAACAGCTGATTACGCTCAAAATGTTCTTTCCTCGCTAAACAGAATTTGATCAATCACCTATCACTTATCTCATTAAGTACATTAATAGAAGTGAAGTAGATTGGCAGGTTGCAGATATACCGTCAGAAATTACTTAAGGAGCTTGTGTTTACTGTGGCATCGTAGCTCCCAAACGGATGAACCGATTTTGATTTAGTTATTTTCTTGTTTGAAAGGTTTTTCAATTAAGAAATTCTCAGTGCCAGCCCGGAGTTGGAAGTTGGCGGTGTTTCACCCCCGTGCCTCGGAGAGCACGTTAAGCCGTCGGTCCCGGTTATTATCACTAACATGATAATAGTCGTTAAAGCCCGCCAACCCGCATTGGAGCAGTGTGGTGGGTCTAAGCTCTAATTCCCGCTCTACTATGAGAGTGGAGACCTGTGCCCAGCAGTGGGACGTTAATAGGCTGTAGTGTGTGTGAGTGACAATTATTTCAACCATTTGAAAGGTCGTACTAAGATACAGTGCAGGCTCGCTCGAATGTTATCCATCTACCTACTACTTAGTTCATTTTAGTATCAATTATGTATAGGCCAGAGGCCTAGAATAGTTGATACGAGCGGCTAGCGACCCGCAATACAAAATGGCGGAGCGGAGATGACATCACCAGTCGCGCACGCGGGCTCCCCCCTCCCGCCTCAGTGCTCCCGCAATTGCTCTCGTTGCCATTCACAAGAGCGAGTTCGTTACTCGGTACTCGATAGTAGTTCCGCAGTCCGCTGCACTCGCGAGCTCGTAGCGTGACCCTAGCTTGCTTTTAGCTAGTAACCGCTACACGCGACGCGCCAGTGGCCACTTGCCAACAAATGATGTGTGCCTAGTGCGACATTTTTTTGATTTTGTGCCTAGTGAGAGATTGTATGGAATGGTAAAGCGTTTGACAGCTGGTGCTCGATTCCATAATAAATGGTAGTTAATGGTAGTTGTCGCGATCGAAAACGTTAAAAAAACTAAAATTAATTGCTGTCCTATTCTGACGCCTTCATAATATTTATTAGCAATCAACGTGACGACACGTCATTACTCATTATACTAATATTATAAATGCGACAGTGTGGTTGTTTGTTTGTTGGTTTCAAGTCTTTCAATGACGGAGCAACGGATCGACGTGATAATAAATAATTTCTAATAATTATTTATAGTATTGTAAGTTTATCACGTCTTTGAGAGGTGATATCTAGTCAAACGGCCCGATGAATAGCGTCAGTTTATATATTGTTTACATAGGTACTGTGCATACTTTAATACTGTACAAGAATCAGCCTTCCTAGTTATGGTTTATTTTTGGTAACCATAACACGTCTTTGAGTGGCCATATCTAATGGAAGGCCCATCCGCATGCGGGCAGACCTTAACTATCGTCATCAGTGGAGAGCCCTACACCCACCTAATACTGAATCAGCCTTCCTGGCGATAGTTACCAGAAGTGCATCTATCTCTTAGTCTATTACTGAGTTTTGCCGGTTCTCAGTAGAATTTTCTTTCCGAACCGGTGGTAGTTTTGACATTTCATTTTTCTACCACTCGATCTAAACTCCTAAAGACTCCTCATTTCAACCTCTTTTGCGGTTGTAATATATTTTTGAATATTTCTTTCGATAGTTTCAACTATAGTTGTTTGTTAGTTTTTACTGAAATAAACAAATGTAACAGACGGATGAACAGAGTCGCTTATTTTAACCATTTTGGCAGGGAACCCTATAAAGCAAAAGAATGTCTCTAAGTAAATAGTGTGACGGGGGAAATTGAATTACTAGTAACTAGGGTTGAGTGCAATATGCAACTTGCAAGTGTGTTACCGATCGGAGGGCGGAGTCCCCGTAACCAGTTCCTAGGTATATAAAGACATTAAGGGCTACATAAACTCGCCCTTAATTATTATTAAAAATCGCTTTAGTACATAATATTATGTCGTGCATTGATGTACTTCAGTTTTTTGTAGTTTTATATAGGTAATATGCATGGCACCGGGTAATTAAAAACAATCGTAAAAAATGTCAATGATAGGTACCTTAATTGTATCATTGACATGCTATATTTTAACCAGAATAAAATAATAACGCCAAGCCTTGCGCCGTAATGAATTATTTAGCAGGCCGCAACTTGAGCGATAAAAAATACTCGTTTTCTTATCAGTTCTTAGTACCTATTCTCGCCAGACGCGAAACCGATTCATTGAAAAAAAGGAAGGTACCTACCTACAATGATAGTCGTTTAACCGCTTACGTTTTATTGATTTGTCACAGGCCACAGCCCACAGGCAGGTCTCATGACCTACTTCGCCATTCGCCAAACGTATGTACGTAGTACGTACGTATATTACCATGAAATTACAGGTACTTACCTTCACTTTTTATTAGATATTAATTTTATTCTTCATTACTTATTTATGTACTAATTCTTTTATTTTTCATTCTTCTGCTTATAAAGTTGATGTCGTTTTATCTCTTCATTATCTACACCGCAAATAGGTATAGTAAAATTATATTGTATTTGTTTTTAAAGATACCTATTATGAGTAATTTGATAATAATTTCCTTGAAACATCTCTAATAATAAATTAATAAGGCAACAAATTAGTCAACTACAGGAGCTCCGACGTTATTAGATTAAGAAGTAAAGACACGACAAAATGATTAGGACGCGTAATGTCCCGTTCGAATAACGTGAAACGTCCCACTGCCACCATACCTATTTATTTTGTCAAGCGCACCTATACCTATTACCTACCTACCCAATATGGTCGATCAATTTAGCTAGGTACATGAATAGTAGGTACTTACCTACTACAAAGTAACTAATAATAAGTACTACAATCGAAGTAGGTACATATTATTGTTATTTTAATCAGGTACCTACCTAAGTAGGTACGTACATAAAACATGCAACTTTATTTACTTATGTCTACCTGTACTATTGTTTGTTTATATTATGTTCCGTAAGCGTTGTATTTTAACGTAGTAAATAGTTAATGATGACTGCGCTAGCCGCTACCTGTCCGTTTCCTGAACTTAATTAGGATCACAAATCCCACTGCTTGATATTGTGCACTATTAGAGTACGTTTAGTGCTTAGATTGTACGCTAGGCCTGTATTTATTCAATCGTGTCATTCTGTAGCTGTACCCGACTGTTGGAGTGAATTTTATCAGCGCCGCGCTTGGCATTCGATGCGGTGACTCACAGCGACCGGCCAAGCCGTCGCCGCCATTTTACTTCACGCACACCACGTGCTCATAATATGCAACTCAATTTCGTCCACTACTGTCTGTCTCTTTTACAACTACAACAATGACCGGCAAATAAAATGGAAAACGCTAGTAGTACCTAGCTAAGCAATGACAATGACTGAAATATCACAAATAAGCTTCAGGTGACGTTTAAGTAACAGCGCATACCTGCGGTATTTTGTCATTGTGTCCATGTGTAATTGGCGCTGACAGGACTCGGTCACAACACCGGCGAAATTGTTGTTACTGATACAGAAATGTAGACTTGAAGCCGATAGACCACCAGTTCCTTAGATGGAGAAAACTTCCGGAATTAACTATGTGCGAAACTGAAACCGGGGTGAAAAGGAAGGGGGTTGAAACAAATCGGCGCGGCGACGCGCTTTAAACTGACACCAGCGCGAGCGTTTCCGAAAGACTGATCGGCGATCGCGCAATGCGGTACGGCAGCGGGGCGCGGGCGCGGGCCGCACACAATGGCCGTGCAATGCAAAACCACAGCAAAACGGCTGCGTACCGCCCGCCGCCCGCGCCTCTCCCGCCAACTACCTGATAAGTGATAACTAACAATCCATTCACCACCCCATTCACTCTAATTATAATTAAGTTTAATTCATGACTCTACTCAGAAAATTTCAAGGACGAACTAATACCTACAAGACACAAGCAGGTAGGTAGACACTACAGTCATCGATGTACCAACTACAGTCTACAACTCACATGCGCAGAAACGCAAGATTGTAAAATGTAACCAGTCACTATTTATTCTTACTACTGGATAGGTAGGTATTAATTTAATACACGTTACGATCCCTCATCCCATCAATTAATTTGTAAAAAGTGACCTAGTTGTAAAATTGTACAAGTAGTGTTTAAAAAAGTTACGAATAACTCCTACCTATGTAAGAGAGTACCTACTACCTACCTACTTACAAAGTAAAAAACTTATAAAAGTTTATATTTAATGTAAAAAAAAGTCTATCGTTTTCAGTGCCCATAATTTTCAACACCTACCTAGTACCTAACTACCTATCTACAAATGGGTAGGTTGCGGCAAACTACCCTTGACACCTGCTTGATAGAAAATGTAAGCTTCAACACAGGGTGATACTAGGTCTGTCAGAATTGTACTACAATTCATGAGTAAAGTTACTCACAATTATGTGTTAAATAAAGCACTTTTTCCGACTAATATACTGGTGGTTTGCCCCGACCTCGCGGTATCCATAGCGAATAAACTTTTTACTTTACCATCACCAACGCCATCTATTGACATCATTGTGAAGTTCTGTTAAAAATACTGAAGCTCATTAAAAATTTTATAATTTTGTTTCATAAAATATTTATCTAATTTTAGTATTTGTTGTTCAAGTACAGGATATAATTCAAAAAATTGATTGATAATTGAAATTGAAAATAGTTTCAGGGTCAGCCTTTCAGAAAATTGAGAGTTCTGAGGTCAACTTTGGACGTTAGAAAATCTCTACTTTGAAAGCCCCCCTTTTCGTCAATTTTAGGGGAAAAATTAAAAAAAAATATATATATTTAGACTCTGTCACTGTCAAAATAACGTGTTTTCTTTTCAAAACGTCAAAAAATATGAATCCGCCAATGTTACCCACTTATGTGTAAAATGCTTATCGTGGAAAGATTAAATAATTTCACCACTGAAATTACGACGAATTCGTTCGTAGATTTGAACGATCAAAACTGGCCTAGTATTTTTTTCTTTCATTTCTCAACTAGTATAAAGACCGGACCCACACCCCATACAAATCTGAACCGTCTCCTTTGAACATAGTAATTTTAATTAAACAAAAACTTGTAAAATTGTAGCCTTTCACCTGTATTGTATTTTACAATTTGTAACATTCATTAAATAGGGGCTAGGTATTAATCTAAGTATAATTATATAGATGATGGAAAAGAATAACAGGCCACGAAGGAATTTTTAAAAATTAAATACAGAAGATATGAAATTTCAAAGGAAACATTCCTTTACTTTAAAAAAAAAAAAAGATACGCGCCGAATTGAGAACCTCCTCCTTTTTTGGAAGTCGGTTAAAAATAAGAATAACTTGCATTCAAACATTTTTTAAAAAGGCTTACCTGAGCCGGGAATCGGACCAACAAAAAATGCAAAAAATAATCAAGTCAGTATTTTATTGAACCAATCATTGAACCAATCGATAGGGTCAATGATAAGGGTAAAACCTCTCAAACAAACAAACATGAAATGATTCGATTTTGTAACATTTGAAGTACCTAACCCGAAGGACATGTACCGAGATATCCCTATTATACTTGGATATTTGGGAGAGGTGGAGATTGCAGAAGTTTTAAGGACAGTTGTAAATAAAAGCACTGTTGGCTAGAGATCACTGGCCTATCACTATACCGAAGTTATTCCGGACGTCAGCCTATGAAAGATAAGTATGGACACTACTCGTGTGGTATGGATCTCGAGCAACTTAAGAACGACAAAGCGCCAGATGAGGAACGAATTACAGCGACGAACTCATGAAAGCGCGTGGAAAACCTGTACTTTCAGTGACTCTCCAAGTCATTCACGAAGACATAACCCCAAAGGCGTCATTCACGAGTACATAACGCCAGAGGCATGGCACTGAAGCATGGTGGTGTTGTTCTTCAAAAAGAGTGTTTGTGAAGAATAATAGATCCATCTAGTTTTAAGTCATTAAAGTTGTTTTCGAGAGGCAATCGCTTATAGGTTTAGCGACTTCCAGCCTCCTGAATAGGCCGGATTCCGGCTAATGCTCATGTCCCGCTACACCCAGTAACTAATAGCTCGGTGTCTGCGCGAATTCAGTTCAAAAAGCAGATTAGTATATCTGTCACCGTAAGACTGTAAAAACCGTAAGATTGTAATCTAACGCTTTTTTTTCGATAGATTGTAAACAGTCGAAAGATTGTGAACCGTTCAATGTTTTAAGTGTCAATTTTTGAAATATTCATTGTATTTACGTTTTCTTGTCTCTTTCTTGTAGGTTAGGTTAGGGTTCGACATAAATAATCAAGTAGTGCCCGGCCGCAGGCCCGGCACTTACGTTCCATCGGGTTGATAAACCTAACAGATTACAATCTACCGAAAAATAATCCGTTATATTGTAATCATTCGACAGTTTACAATTTCGCGAGTTAGATTATAATCTAACGGTTTATACAATCTTACGGTGACATATCGATACAAACGCGCCCAAAACGCGTATTGACGTACGCGTGTTTTGAATTTGATGGCCACACGACTTTCTGTAGCTCCTAGCTCAGGGATTCCCAAAGTGGTGGGGTCGATATCGGTTTCCCAGGGGTAGACAATAGACAAACGAAAACTGATTTTGGGGGTCGACGAGGTCTAAAAATCTACCCCTATTAATTAATACAATTTCTTATTTGTAACTTTCAAGATTTAAATTTTATGCCTATTTCTTTTGTTAAATTTTGATGAGAAAATGATATCAAGTTTACTCACTTACGAGGTTTAACCAACCGCAAAGTTTTAAATTGACTGTATTGTATTGAGTGTAAGTATTTTGTATCAATAGGAAAAAACTACATAGATAAGATTTTTAAAATAATTTGGCTATGGGGGTCTGAGGTATCAGTTCATTTTCGAAAAGGATCTCTTGCCCAAAATATGTAGTTTGGGATCCCTGTCCTAGCTGAATGAGACAAATTGTAAGGACTTCGTATAAAGCTGCAATTTTAAAACAATACTGCTTTAACCGATGGTAGTAACCCTACTGAATTTGTGGAGTGTGCAAAGGCTTTATTATATTTACAGATCGCGTTTGTATTGCGTCGCCTGCGCGTACAAAATGAGCATAGGCTTAGAGATGAACCGACTGTTATAAACTCATTCTCATTAAGTACTAATTATCACTTTCTATTCCATTACCGTAGTAAACAAGCTAAGCGTAAAAGTGAACTCTCAATAGCGGAAGTTAAAATGTAAGTCACGGGACAGTTCCTGTAACTAGATACTTGGAACATATTTACAGTATTTCTGATTTTAGTTAAAAATAAACAATACAGCTTGATGCATGTATGCAGTACAGTATAATGAACACTACCACCTGCCAGTAAATTTCGGAACATAAAAGCGCAGGTGCTCTACTGCCTCTACCTGTCAACATAATATTGTTTAGTGTGTATGTAGATGGTAATTATGCGGTGTTAGACACGGCGGAAAGAGCTCTCTATTGCTGTTCAGCCTGTACGTGAACGAGTCGATTGAGTGACTCGGCAGCATGCCGGTGGGCTGCCACGTTGACTGTGTTTGCGTGAATAACTTTAAGTTAGATACGCTGACGATATGGTGCTGCTGGTTCCCTCAATTAAAGCACTGAAAAAGATGATTGCGGTGTGCGAGTCTGCATGCTGCGTCCGCATGGCTTGCAAATTGCAATACAATGTCAGGAAGACAGAATTTGTGATACTTAAGGCTGGCTGATACAACATGCCCAAGTTATGTAGCTCCATTAAAACTACATGGAGCAGCTCTTAGTAGGGTTTATAAATTTAAGTACCTCAGGCACGTCCTAAAAAACATGATCTAATGGATGATGCCGATATGAAAAGGGAACGCAGGGCGTTGTGCGTCTGAGCGAGTTGGCCGGCGACCCGATGTACAGACGCTGTGTAGATAACTCTATTCAGTCAGAACCTACTGTGCGTCCTTATGCTCAGCAAGCCTGTGGTTCCTATATACGCGAAGGGCTTACAAGTTACAACGCACTGAGAGAACAATGCGTTCAGTGTTTTGTTGCGTCTACATAGAGGTTCTGCAGCTCGTCAGGAGAGGTTTTCTACAATTCTGGACCGTTATTTTCTCATGTTTCTTTATAATAAAATTAAACAGGAACGCTGCCGATTCGCGCCTGGTTCGCAACGTCTCGAGCGGTAGGGAAGTCTTCCCCGAATCAATAATTATTTCGATACGTTATCGACTAAAATCCCATCTATGTTGCTGTCTATATAAAAAGCCGAGTGCAGTCTGGCGATGCAATGGCGGTTGCGCACCGGCTCGTGCTCTGCGACGCCACCTGTCGACAGGTGCACACCTCCTGCCCTCACTGCTTGCATTGCAACTCATTCATATGTATGTATATGTTATGTACAAACTGCCTGCATGTTATATATTTTGTGCACCTTATGACAAATTATTTCATATAATCGTGTGAGTAATTATAGCAGTCACATCCCGATCCTATCTGTCTCACAGAGATATACCTATATATACTCTATGATCTGTCTCAAGATATCGTGTAGTCTCAAGAAGACAGTAGAAGTTAACACTGTTATAAAACTAGTAGTTTTAAACTACAGTGAATAAATATATCCTTCTCACATTCTTTGCCTAGACCTAGTCGTCTGGACGAACATCAACAATTCTTCAAGATCCTGTAGCGATTCTACCAGTATAACCTTGTCCTCTTAAAATCGTAAATGTGAGATGTAGTTATTCGCCATTTACATAGATAGCCTCAACCTTTGCAAACAAAAACATTAAAAACATCTAGGACGCAAATGAAAAGTTTAGGGGATATTACGTCTTCCTGCCTTACCCCTCTTCGTATGGGAATCCTGAAATGGTGGTGAAATTCGTCAAGGGATCGTTAAAACCCGTAGAACAGCCTATATAAGTATGGCACACAAGTGAGCTATACTCTGAATTTGAAGCAGACCTTCTCCTTTTTGAAAAAGAAAAAGAGACATTTTTTCTGGTGCTGTGCCAGTTTTGACGATACCAAAAAGTTCTTTATTAAGCTTAATAAGAATTAGGTTCTCTGGTATGAGCTCTTCTGTAATACCGTCAAACGTCATCGCCTGTAGCTTAGGTATTAGAATGTAGGCTTATTGAGGAGGCTATAATGTGGCGTACAGGTCTCGCACGTTTATCGCTTGCGGTCTAAATGGTAGCGGGTTTCGGAAAATGGGCACTGTAAACTGCCCGTAGAACAGCACGCCCTCAGTTAACAGGGATTGGAAGAAGATTTCAAACAACAGTTCGGCTATCTCATTTTTTAAACATTGTCAGAGTGAGTCAGATTGTCATTGCATCTCTGCACAAAACGTATTCGCTTTTTATTCTATAATCTTTATTTGTGAAACATGCCTGGGGAGACATTACAGTTGCCTAATTCCCCAGACTACAAATACCTTAAAATTTAAGGTATTTAATTTAATTTTGGTGAGCATTGTTGGACTTGGAGACTATCTCTGTGGCAAAGTTGAGCACATTTCCCGCCTTAGGCTCGATTTACACCGCCGCGCCGCGGAATGGAATGGAATGGAAGCGTCAATTTCGCCTCATGACGCGAGAAGGCGTGTACTCCAGTAAATAAAGCCGTATTTTTTGGTCAACCTTGCACTAAATTTCCGATCCAATTTTAATTTTTTTTTAGGTTAAGGGTCACTTACTGACCATAAAAACACAAAATGCTGACAGATCCAGGTGGAGCTTCGATCGCAATCTTGAGGAAAAGTTTTTGGCCGATATCTCGGAAACTATCCACTTGAGGGCAAAAGTTATATATAGACCTTTTTTTTAGAGAATAAAATTTCGCATCTTTTATTTCGTGTAAACTTTTTTGTAAAACTTACCGTTTACGATTTATGGCCCATTTAATGAACCGGTTTTTCGTTTTTGGCCAATAACTCTTTAAATATTGGATTAATCAATAAAATGCATCTATCCATTTTTAAAGATTACTTTATTCTCTACAACTTTTGTTTTAAACTTTTTTTTCTAAAGTCCATACTTTTTGTGTTATAAAACGTTTAATGTAGAAATACCGGAGCTCAGCGGGTGACGCGGCAGCCCAACAGTGTGATCTGCGCAACTTACTGCGCTACTAACTAACTTGCGCTGACTTTAGAAAAAACAGTTTTAAACAAAAGTTGTAGAAAATAATGTGATCTTTAAAAATGGATAGATGCATTTTATTGAATAATCCAATATTTTAAGAGTAATTGGCCAAAAACGAAAAACCGGTTCATTAAATGGGCCATAAATCGTAAACGGTAAGTTTCACAAAAAAGTGTACAGCAATAAAAGATGCGAAATTTTATTCTCTACAAAAAAGGTCTAAATAACTTTTGCTCTAAAGAGGATAGTTTCCGAGATATCAGCCAAAAACTTTTCGTCAAGATTGCGATCGAAGCTCCACCTGGATCTGTCAGCATTTTGTGTTTTTATGGTCAGTAAGTGACCCTTAACCTAAAAAAAAATTAAAATTGGATCGGAAATTTAGTGCAAGGTTAAATGCTTTATTTACTGGAGTAGTGCGAATTCGCTGGAATGCTCGAGTATTCTCGCGCATTCCCGCGACTGCGCCTTGAGGGACGTTCAGTCTAGATCTATTACTTGACAAGAGTGGTTGACTTGGATCTTATTTTTATATCGCTCATTTGTGAGGAAGAAGAAGAAAAAAACCGGCCAAGTGCGAGTCGGACTCGCGCACCGAGGGTTCCGTACAAACCTAGTAAGTTTTAAATTATTAAAAATATTTTTATTTTAAATATTTGAGTTGATTGAATGAAAGGTAAATTGCGGTTTACGATTTATGACGTATTAAAAAAAACTACTTACTAGATCTCGTTCAAACCAATTTTCGGTGGAAGTTTGCATGGTAATGTACATCATATATTTTTTTTAGTTTTATCATTCTCTTATTTTAGAAGTTACAGGGGGGGGGGGGGGGGACACACATTTTACCACTTTGGAAGTGTCTCTCGCGCAAACTATTCAGTTTAGGAAAAAATGATATTACAAACCTCAATATCATTTTTGAAGACCTATCCATAGACACGTGTGGGTTATATGAAAAAAAAAAATTTGAGTTTCAGTTCTAAGTATGGGGAACCCCCAAAATTTATTGTTTTTTTTCTATTTTTGTAAGAAAATCTTAATGCGGTTCACAGAATACATCTACTTACCAAGTTTCAACTGTATAGTTCTTATAGTTTCGGAAAAAAGTGGCTGTGACATACGGACGGACAGACAGACAGACAGACATGACGAATCTATAAGGGTTCCGTTTTTGCCAAATTTGGCTACGGAACCCTAATGATGACCCCCAACCGACTCCCCGTTCGCGCCACTTTCCGCGGATTCCACAGACGGCGCCGACGGTAGCTAGGGGAATTCTCGAGAATGCGCGAGGATTCCCCGGAAGACGCGCGACCTTTTTTTGGCTCCTATTTAGTTTGTATGTTATATAATTGACATAAAGTTCATTATGCTTCATTATACAATTTCGTTGCAAAAAGTCGCTTCCATTCCATTCCGCGGCGGTGTAAATTGAGCCTTAGTCGCATTTAGGTATTGGAGCGTTGTTTTCGGCGAATTTGCCATTCACTTAAGTACCATCGGTTTTAGTTCATAGTTCTAGTGGGAACTTTTCTGTTCCGCCAACGTCGCCGTTTTTGAATTTTTTGAAGTTAATCACAAAAGTAGCAATGACTACATTAGATTACATACAACATCAGTCTATAATGATATACCTAGATTTTTACTACCTAATTTGCGGCTTGTGTCATTAGAGGAGTGGTATGCGAAGGTTACCATGTAAGTTTTTTTTCAATACAGTTGTCAAACATGGCGCACTTTCAGAGGCTGTAGTTATGATTCGAAAATTGAATCTTTCGCATAGGCATCTTACTTTTACACGGTCGTGACTTACTTTTACAAGCTCGACACTTAGTTTTGCAGTTTAGTTTTAAATTTTCCAAGTCAATTAAAAAAGTTTATTAGCAAGGAGTTTTCATACATAGAATATAATCGGATAGGCTTTTTACGAGGAAAAATGAATGAATCCGTACGTTTTAGCATTGAATTTTCAAAACTCTTTTAAATGGTTGTTGATTATATTTAATTACCAGTTTTAATTTAATTATTTTCAACCTTTGACAAAAATCGAATAGGCTGTATACGCGTAGGTACGAACCCGTAGCCTAGTTTCGTTGAAAAAAAAATATGTCCAGGTGTAAATACGCGCCATTTGCTGAAATTTTTTATTTTTTATGTGATAAATTGATTATATTTCAACTGTATTGAAAAATTCTTTTAAATGGTTGTTGATTATATTTAATTACCAGTTTTAATTTAATTATTTTCAACACTTGACAAAAATCGAATAGGCTGTATACGCGTAGGTACGAACCCGTAGCCTAGTTTCGTTGAAAAAAAAAATATGTCCAGGTGTAAATACGCGCCATTTGCTGAAATTTTTTATTTTTTATGTGATAAAATGATTATATTTTTGTACTATTTCCCACAACTGCATTGAAAAACGTCGTGTGATACACGGGTGTGAAGGTTATTGCAAACTCGTGACATTAAAAACCCTCACCTTCGGCTCGGGCTTATTAATGACAGCTCGTTTGCAATAACCTACTTTCCACCCTTGTATCACAATATACTATTTCATATTAGGTATGTAGGTGACACATACTGATGTACACATCAGTTGCACATCTTATTATAGTAGTGTGTTAATATTTACTGGCAGGCGGCCGTAATGAAAAATAAGGCTAGAGATGCCTACTTCTGCATGCCTCTCTTCGTCGTCTTACTATGTCTAGATATAATCTGTCGCTGTTAGGATACCATAATATTTACTGGCAGGCGGCCGTAATGAAAAATAAGGCTAGAGATGCCTACTTCTGCATGCCTCTCTTCGTCGTCTTACTATGTCTAGATATAATCTGTCGCTGTTAGGATACCATTAAGTAAATTAAAACCTGGTGGGTCTAATTTTTAGATTTACTCATATATATATTTTTAAATCTTTTTGTGCAATTCCAATCACAAATTAGGTAAGTAAGTAGGTAACTAATGTCTTACATCCAGTTCACGTCTCTAATATTACAATGTTGGTTGGAAGCCGGTAACAATACGCATTTGCATTTGTGTGCCTTGAAGGATGCTGGACATTTAAATAGGAACAATCACATTTTGGTAACAGACACCCAAAGATGTAACGGTTTGAATCAATTTCGGTTGAAATGTAATCGTTGTGATCGTGTTCAACAGGTTTTGTCCAAAGTGTAACACAAAATATGAAAAACGAGTTTGATACAATAATGTATGTCATTCCACGAGTTTATAATTTATCGTTCTACGAGGACGGTGAAAAAGGTGGCCACCGTTTAGCAGTTCAACATGTTTCTAACGACCTCGCTGGACGCTCTGCGATCTTTTGAACATCAGATTCTAAAATACCTCCAATTAAATTACCTACTATTACTACATACCTACTTACATTATTTCTAGTCAAATATAAAGATACTAGCTATATCGTTGATATCACATTGTTGAAATTGTTACTCATTTTTTTCAAAAGAGCAACCACAGAGTTTCTCGCCGGTTCTTCTCGGTAGGAATGGCATTCCGAACCAATGGTAGATTCACTCGACTACTTAAAAGCACTTGTCAAAGTCAACTTGAATAAAAAAGATTTGAATTTGATGCCCACGGGCCACGACGTCGTCCGCGTGGATGCAGGTCTTTTTTGTTCCGGCGGGAACCAAAAACAGCCTCAATCCACAATTGGTGTTATTTCATTATCTATCTTTATCATTATTGTAGTATCTCTGTGACAAATTTCATCCAGATCCATTCAGATGTTCTGGCGTCATTGAGTAACAAACCGCCATTCTACCAAACTTTCGTATTTATAATATAAGTAAGTAGGTATAGACCTAAAGATAAATAGCTAAAATAAAATAAAAATTTTAATTTAGTATTAAATTTATGTTATACTTAGTACAAAGGCGCATCGCGATTGTCCTACTCCTAGGCAATCCTCAGAAAGGGGTTTGAATATTTTGGCCTACCTACCGTTCCGCCATTTTTATTTACAAAAATTATACAAGAAAGAATAGGTAGGTACCTAAGAAACAAAATCTTCTAAAGCGTCAGGTTTCCGATATACCTACCTAGGTAAAAGCTTGCAACTGAACTAAACTGAACTTGGCCAAGTGTCCAGATTTGGTCAATTTAATTGTCATACTCATTTTGTCGAGTCTATTGAACGAAAACATAATATAATATAAATAGGCCATAGTTGGATTATCTCTGTAGTGAAACCTCTACACGTTGTAAGTAAGTACCTATCACACATTGGTGTAACCGTGAAGTTTAAGTACTTATAATATTTTTGCACTTACTCTCATTTAATTACATTATATGTACCTAGTAAACGTACTGTCTATTCAGACCGTAAAATTTTGACAAACAGGTTCTGATATTGCCGGAGATTCACAAATTATTATAGACAGCTATTGGTTGAAACTTGAAAATATTTTGTTTCATTTAGCTAGGTATGTAAGTTTCAATATTGAAGTGATTGTCGGCCGGTTTCTGAATTGAGAGTTTCATGTTGAGTCTGACTACATAAGGACTAATTAAGCAAATTTTTGTTTCTAAATTGATATTGTGTAAGGTTTGAGAGTTGGAACTTGCTGTTTTTGCTTGAATGCATTTAATTCTGAAATCGGCCCAATATCAATTCAGAAATAAAAATTTGCATAATTATTCCATAATAGTCTTTGAGACAGACTCAACATGAAATCAATTCAGAAACCGGCCGTATTGTAAGGTTTGAGAGGAAACTTGCTGTTTTCGCTCGAATGCTTAATTCAGAAACCGGCTCAATATCAATTCAGAAACATAAATTTGCTTAATTAGTCCTTAAATAAACTTTGAGACAGAGTACTCAACATGAAATTCTCAATTCAGAACCAGCCGTGTGTCAATAATGAGTATTACGGCTATGATCAGCTTTTGAGTGGGGCAGTAATATTCGTCGAAAATCGACTACCAAAGAAGAGTCAGCCTAGAGTGAAAGAGCGAGACATAAACAACTGACGAGTGACGCACCAACGCTTGCTTGACGCTGTCGCTGTTTCAGCGAGAGCATCACAGAGGTAGGCATCTTTTGAATAATTTTGAATGCAATAGTGGTGTGAAATGGGCACTTCCATGGAGTCTTTAATACTTTTGTTCTATTTTTTTATTAGAAAGAATAAGCAGATCTACCAAACTATATTGATTATGATCAAAGATAACTCAAACCAACCTTTGCTCTTGGTGGTCATCCTGTTCAAAAATTTGATCGTGATCTTCCTGTGACAGACTGAGTTCGCCAAATTGCTGCTCTATAGAATTAGACATTTTACACTGATTTAAGACAATCCACTGACACAATCACCTCCTACTTGGATATAAACAGATTATCGATCGACAGGTGTTACGTGGGCGCGATAAAACTTTCCGTTAAAGACGCGAGTTGTGATTACTGTTTCATGGGGACTGTGATGGTGAGGAATGTCGATGAGTCTGCGGTTGGATGTGGATGGCGAGGTAGGCAGCCGGTGCGCACACGTGCTCGCTTTTAAAGGCGCGGTGTTTATTTTCGTATTACATAATAGGTCGAAAGCGAGCGAGGCACCCGAGAGCGATGTTCGCGCGGAGTGCGGCGGTGTGGATAGGGACGGGCGCGAGGGCACGTGTGCGCCGTGCGTACAGTTCGCAGGCTAGCGAGGTAGCT
Organism: Erebia epiphron; assembly: GCA_963932025.1. Classification (NCBI taxonomy): domain Eukaryota; kingdom Metazoa; phylum Arthropoda; class Insecta; order Lepidoptera; family Nymphalidae; genus Erebia; species Erebia epiphron. The sequence goes on from OZ009945.1 coordinate 30,508,269, forward strand.
ACTCGACTGACTGATGTGACGCGCGTGACTGAGCCGCTCCGCGCGAACTCCAAGCGACGCCGACCCGACTCGATTCTCCGTGCATCCATTTTGTGTATTTTGTGAAGAATGCGCGCGCTGGGCGTGGCAGAAAAACGGGGCCCGCGGGGAGCGCAGCGCGGCTTGTGAGTAGTGAAGCGCCTGTATCGATTAAATTCTATCGTAACAATCGATTTTGTAAGGGTATATTTTCACTTCACACCTATAAACATGTACTCGAAGAGCTTGATAATATATGTTCGATCGGTGAGGAGGAAGCCGGACCGGCTAGACTCATGTCACGATGTAACGAGTGCAGAATGTAGTCGCTAATAAGAATGAGGCCGGGGAGCGGCGCTCGCAACTTCTATTCGAACCGCAAATATAAATTTGCCGGTATATTGCTATCTCTATTTGGCTGATGACACATGATCGCGTGCAAGCGCGATAGCAATATGAGCGTACAGAGTTTGTTATACATTTAGGTCTTGTTCCGTGAATACCAAAAATGATGAATGAAAAATTGTTGTGTTTTTAACTTCGTGTTGTTATTCTGTAACTTGACAATATAGGCTATGTTCCTGATCAATTAGTACGTGAGATATCGTTTGTTTTAATATGAAACAAATAAGGAGAAAACATGTCATTTATGTCGTAAAAACATGCGATACGCAATGTGATTACATTTAATTTTGGGAAAGTATTTTGAAAAGATAATTATCCAGGGACCTAGATAAATACAAGTTCAATCTTAATAATCGCATAATATGGTGGAAATATTCTCGAATTACAAATTATTTTGGTATTACGTTTGTATGGGCAATCCGCGCTCCGCCGGCCCGTTACGAAAAACATTTAAGCTTGTTAGATTAATCAAAGAGTTTAATCCAGTAGGTACATTGTTGCGTTAAAAAATTTCACATTGCCTAAACAGGTACCTACGTGGTCTATTGAAAAACAATAAAATTAAATCTGTTCCACAGATATCTTAGAACCAATTTGTAACAGAAACTATTTTTTTAGTTTTTGTTTCCAGAACAATGTTATTAAATAAAATTAAATTAATAAAAGATAATTATAAAAGAGAAACTCATCACAATTATTATGTACATTATTGCGTCTTAGTACTAGAATACTACTCTTACGAAGACCAAACCCCATTGATTCTAACATTAAGTAAAATATTCAACTTATACGGCGAATACGATAAAACGAACAGCTGAAAAACGCTAGTTAAGTTCCTAAGTTAATTAAGTAAGTAATAAATAAAAATCAAAATTACATTATTATTACGAATCATTTATAATTTTTTACCAACAAAAGATTTTATTATTCTGTTTGCATTTTCAACCTATTGAAAGTAGCCTTTCTTAGGCTACATTGTAAGCTAAAATAGTAATACCTACATGTGCGAATCAACCAATTTGTTCATTGTGACAATACGACCATTGAATTGAGGACAATACGCACATTATAATATTCAAAATAAAACGAACAGATCAGGAATCATGGCTTTACGTGAACAGTAGCACGAACTCTATTTTACTGTCTTATCAAATCAATTGTTATTTAGCGAATACTATTTTTACGAATTTTTGTTATTTATTGCATCACTACGTACCTATGCTTTTTTTGCATAGTGTCATGAATCACGTTCTTTTTGTTTACGTAAATATTTATTTGTCATAAGCCATAACGTTATCATGAAACCCAACTGTTATTATTAATACTCTGAAAAACACTATCGTCTTCGATTCGTTCGCCTCACATCGTACATGATATTTTGTCATTTACTCAAAATATATAACATCAGAAATAACTAATGATTAAAATGATATGATTATGGTTGGATGTTAATAATACATTTTTATCGACAATGGGCCAGATGTTACAGGCAACCACTAAAACGATAGAAGTTCGTGAAGTATATTCGTTAGTGGGTCCGTGTGGCGGCGCCCCGCACCAATGCCTTTTCCACGGCGCCCGTCCGGGGCCTGCGGAGGGCGGTCGCCCGATACCGCCTACTTCGTCCGGTACAGGCGTCAACCGCCTCGTGTCCCGCTTCATAGAACAGTACGTTCGGGGCGCAGCCGCTAGCAAGGAGAAAACGCCCTTCAAAATATTCTGTCCTTCGAAATTTCGAAGCTAGATCGAGCTTTCCTAGACGCTCACACTCTCCGTACCCAACTCGATACATGATTTTAACTGTTTCGTCAAACAACTCACTAGAGCAACTTACTAGAGTCCCTTCGAAGCAATGACACTTCGGGCCGGTTAAAACAAAAGGTCGAATTGTTCCGCCGCTATGGAATTTGAAGAACTTAGTGGTCCAGCGAGTTGTGGTATAATAACGTGAGCGCAAGGCGGTGGATTGACCGTCAGTCAGTGTACCGTTCGAGCGCAACGCGCGATAGCACCGGAGTGAGTGTGGGCTGCGTAGTGCGTAGTGCGACGCGCGCGCTCATGCACATTGCCGCGACCACGCCGCGCTGCGCCTGCGTCACACGCCATTCATGAGCGCATTGCGCGCTCCCGCGCCGCTCCGTCACATTCACTGCGCTACCTACTTGACCTACCTATATTTATCTTACTACTCACTCTACATAAATAATATTGAAAGCGATGTGTATTGTGTACCTCTACTAGGTAGAGGTACACAATACACATCGCTTTCAATATTATTTCACACCACTAGCTCGACAATGCTTTACTACAAGACCTGTTGTCTAGGGAAAAATATACGACGTCATTACATTCATATGGCTTAGTGGGGATGTTGTTGTACTAATGTACGGTAATCCATTAGGTACCCTGGGCTGGGTTGCAATATGATTTAAATTTGGAAATATCCCGTATCCAAAGAAAATTCTGTTCAGTCCAAAATTTAAATAGGCTGTCTCGCTTCGATGTACCTACCTAAATGATCGATTTGCGTCCCTCTCACTAGTGTGATTTTGCAATCTCGCTTCGGTCACACGAGTATAATATATTTTTCGTACCACTTGCTCAAAAAAGTGACATTCTATGCCACAAAAAGCGAACATAACAGTAGTCATTTTTAATCTGTTAAAAATAGGGAAAGAAAATTGTACTGAATTTCATTCATCCTCTAGGCCCCTAGGGGGAGAATGTGATTTAAATTTGGAATACCTACTTACCGAAATTTATACTGAAATACATCTGTGTTTACACCATTGAGTTTGTAATATAAAGCATTAAACATCTTTTTGAAAAAGGAATAGGCATTTATTATGCAGTTATGATTTAAATAAAATTACGAAAACCGACGAGGCCGTATGGGCTTGATGCCTTTGCTTCTCCGACAAAAAAATATTAGTCTAGGAATTTGCCGCGTTTTTAGGATTCCGTACCCAAAGGGTAAAAACGGGACCCTATTACTAAGACTCCGCTGTCTGTCTGTCTGTCTGTCTGTCTGTCTGTCTGTCTGTCTGTCTGTCTGTCTCCAGGCTGTATCTCATAGACCGTGATAGCTAGAAAGCTGAAATTTTCACAAATGATGTATTTCCGTTGCCGCTATAACAATATATAAACAATATATATATTAAGAGGGGTCCCCATACAATAAACGTGTTTTTTTCGTATTTTTTTGCTCAATATTAAAAACGGTAACAGGTAGACGGTTCAAATTTTCACAGAATATTAACTTGTATATTACCTTTCAAAATAAATAATTAAATATCAATAAAGTAAATATTAAAGGGGGGCTCCCATACAACAAACGTAATTTTTTGATATTAACAGTAAACCTCTACAAACAAAGTTAGTTTTGCGGTTCATTAACAAAGGTAATTATACCTACTTCTTGAGTACGGAACCCTCGGTGCGCGAGTCCGACTCGCACTTGGCCGATTTTTTGTTTTCTTCAAGTACATAAACGTTATGTTTATTTAAATTTATTTTTATAAATAAGTTAATGTTCTAAAAATACGTTACGATGTTAAATCAAAGCGACAGTGACAGTGAATGGTCGGATTCCATCAGTGCAAATGCTGCCGCAATTAGGTATAAATAATTTGCTTCCAACAAAATCCAAGGAAAATTATTTAAAAACTTATGAACTCTCTCTATCAATAATTGGACCAATGTTTCAAATGTTAACTTTTACTTTTGATTGTCATTATTTTTAATAAATGCTAATCTCATATTATTATTGTGTTAATTTTTTCGCAAATGGTACGAAAAGTAGAGTATTTTCCTCGGTGTTAAAGTTGTCTTAGTCTTGGGTGAACTTAAATCCCTCGCTTCACTCATGATTTAAGTTTTTAACACCCTCGCTACGCTCGGGAGTAAACCTCGAGTCCTTCGTTACGCTCGCGATTTAAATCGTCACCCGCGACAGAAGACACTGCTTTATCCCCTTGGTTAATAATCTACTAATATAGGTACCTACCTAGTACTCTGTGCTTCGGTGAGTGATGGCTAGGGTTGCCACCTTTTTTTTTGGCAATTAAAGTACATGAGGTTATTATACGCAAGAAAAAAAAGTACATAGTGTCAAAATAAAGTACAATTTATTTTTCTTCATTATTATGTTTAAAAACATATTTTTTATTGCTTTTCGCAAGTTTTATGCCCGCGACTACGTCAGCGTGGATTGAGTTTTTTTGGTTCCCACGGGAACTCCTTAGTTTTCCGGGATAAAAAGTAGCCTATGTGTTATTCCAGACTATAATCTATCTCTGTGCCAAATTCCATCCAGATCCGTTCAGCCGTTCGGGCGTGATTGAGTAACAAACATCCATACATCCATCCAAACTTTCGCATCCATACTAATATTATAAATGCGAAAGTGTGTCTGTCTGTCTGTCTGCTACGCTTTCACGGCCTAACTATTAAACCGATTTTGATGAAATGTGGTACAGAGGTAGTTTACATCCCGAGGAAGGACATAGGCTACTTTTTATCCCGGAAAATTGAAGAGTTACCACGGGAATTAAAAAGAACAATCCACGCGGACGAAGTCTCGGGAATCATCTTATTTATAATGTTTATTTGATTATTATCACTGCTAAACAATTGCCAGCATCTTTAATTTAAGTTAAAGTAAATAAGTAAGTTTTTTATCAGATTCAGAGACTCTGTGCGTTGTTTTGTGGATCATTATTTAACCAATCACCATGTTTGATTTCCCATTGACTTTTATACTTCTGCAATCGTTTATTTTTCTGTTCCGTCGCACTATGGAATGAAACGGTATGAACAGTCTCATAAATAGTTTTAACGAATTTTATAATTCCAAAGCTTTTTCCATAGTTTAATATTCTCAGATAATAACTTTTATAAATAATGTCAAAAAATAAAAAATATTTTACTTCTTTGTAAGTATATAAAATTACTCTCAAATATATGCGATAAATAATAAAAAACGTGCGATATTTACATTCAACCAAATAGCCGATAATGAAAGTTTAACTTAAGATTACTTTTAAATTTTACTAGAAATTGTTTGAGTATAATCTCCACTTTACAAATACGTTACGATTTTATTTAAATAAATATTGTGAATTTGTGATGTATATGTTTGTACATTTTTAAGTGACAAGGAAATTTTCCATGTTTTTATGTTTCAACTGGAGGTTTCTTTGTTGCTGAAACCTGCCGGTGTTGAGTTAATCACATTTTTAGATTCCTAACTATTTCCTCCATACAAGGAAACAAAAAAATCTACATCGTAGGCGCGCCATTTTGATCTAGAAGCAAAAATGTCCAACGAGGGAAGAAAAAAAAATTCTGTAAAAATTACGTTTCTTCTAGGGTCATTTTTTTGGTAAAATTAAGTACTTTTTATTTTGTGTTAAAAAATTTATGGTATAAACGGTATTTAAATTTTATATTCACTTGTAAATTGGAAAATATATACCTAGTCCCGTGACTCTATTTTTGTGGTTATTATGTTAACCACAGATATGTTAAAAATAGATACTTAGTACATACATGCCGTCATCAGTCCATAAAATACTTATAAATAGTGCTAAAATAATAGAGCATTAAGCAGTTTTGCCTCTAGGGCAATTGTCTGAAGATGCTGAAGCCCGAAATAAAGATTGAAAGAGATATAGGCTACATCACGCTCGGAAGTGTTCCTGTTCAGCAACAAATAAGGACGTTTTGCACATTTTATTGTATACGTCATTATGTAATCCATATTGGCTTCAATAGACCTAGTTTTATTACATGCTTTTTAAAATCCCAGAGAAATCGAATCATGCGAAATAAAGTATTTTCGCGTACTTTATTGTTCTCATAAAGTATAGAGTACAATTACCAGAAATAACGTACAATACTTTATTATAACGTACGGGTGGCAACCCTAGTGATGGCGGCCGTCCCTTTCAATCGCGCCGGAGAGAAGCACAGAGTAAAGTTAATGTTTTAAATTGTGGACTGTGGTGTTGTTGAAATTAAGTAATTATTTACCTACCTATAACATAAATCGTCGTACCATTGAAACACACTTACTTGAACGAACCGTCCGGTCGTTCAGGCACAGAATAATATAATAGTACTGACGTAGTTCAGGTCTCAAGGAGAATGGGAGCTATAGGTACGTACCTACCTACCTATTTAATTTTAAATGAAAATGTCGAGTGACGAAGATAGCAGCAGTGCTTAATTTAACTCCGGAAACGATTAAAATACCTAGACAGAAGAAATACTATAAAATACGAATATTTCTGCAAATAGAAAACTACAAAAGGTGCTAATTTCCCGATTTCAGGGGCCGAACTTTACTTTACTTGAATTTTACTTTCAAGAACTACCTATCACTAATTTATACATTCAGCAGATGACTAGACGATGTCCGCGACTTCCGCGTCTTCCGCGTGGGTTGTGACTTGTGATTGCCGCGGGACCTCTTTAATTTTCTAGAATAAAAAGTAGCCTAAGATGTAGCCTAGGTATGTCCTTCCACGGGATACAACCTACCCCTGTGTTCCAAATTTCATCAAAATCGGTTTAACAGACAGGCCGTGAAAGCGTAGCAGACACAGAAACACTTTCGCATTTATAATATTAGTATGGATGCATTGTGTCGTTTAGTTAATTAAATTAGAAGTAAGGTGAACCGAGGATAATGTGACTTCGGGGCTACTCAACCTCAATTTACATAGACGGGCCCTGTCAAACAAAGAATGTGGGCGTAATTTTAGCAACGCCATCATCGGCATCTAGTCTGAAAAGCGGGAACTTGCTTGCAACATCTTGAATGAAAGCTTGAAAACGTTTGACTCGGACATAGATAATATAGGTTATAACCATAGAAGCCGTAAGGCCAGTTAGTAAAAAAAATATATCATACAGTTTGCCGCTGAAATTAAATGATTGCGTAATGGGTAAAATAAAAAAACCGGCCAAGTGCGAGTCGGACTCGCGCACCGAGGGTTCCGTACAAACCTGTAGTAAGTTTTAAATTAAATGTTTTTTTTTTAAATATTTGAGTTGATTGAATGAAAGATAAATTGCGGTTTTCGATTTATGACGTATTAAAAAAAAACTACTTACTAGATCTCGTTCAAACCAATTTTCGGTGGAAGTTTGCATGGTAATGTACAACATATATTTTTTTTAGTTTTATCATTCTCTTATTTTAGAAGTTACGGGGGGGGGACACACATTTTACCACTTTGGAAGTGTCTCTCGCGCAAACTATTCAGTTTAGAAAGAAATGATATTACAAACCTCAATATCATTTTTGAAGACCTATCCATAGATACCCCACACCTATGGGTTAGATGAAAAAAAAAATTTTGAGTTTCAGTTCTAAGTATGGGGACCCCCAAAATTTATTGTTTTTTTTCTATTTTTGTAAGAAAATCTTAATGCGGTTTACAGAATACATCTACTTACCAAGTTTCAACAGTATAGCTCTTATAGTTTCGGAAAAAAGTGGCTGTGACATACGGACGGACAGACAGACAGACATGACGAATCTATAAGGGTTCCGTTTTTGCCAAATTTGGCTACGGAACCCTAAAAAAGGAAGAATAGGTAACGTTTTTTTGGACATGTTTAATTATTGTGAATTGAAACACCTTAAAATAATAAAAAACCGGCCAAGTGCGAGTCGGACTCGCGCACCGAGACACCGTACAAACCTGTAGTAAGTTTTAAATTATTAAAAATATTTTTATTTTAAATATTTGAGTTGATTGTATGAAAGGTAAATTGCAGTTTACGATTTATGACGTATTAAAAAAAATTTTAAATGGTAGTTATAGCTAGGTACTTTTAAGATTCGTTCGTAATACTGTAGATGTAACACGACTAAAACTGAACGACCAAAGATGTAAAACGGTAATAATTACCTTTGTTAATAAACCGCAAAACTAACTTTGTTTGTAGAGGTTTACTGTTAATATCAAAAAAACTATGCTAGTTAGAGCATTGGCTATAGTTTTCCTGTAAAATATACATAAATTCCTATTGACCATAATTATTTCAGATTTTTCGATTGGTAAACTCCGGAGATAAGGGGGGGGGGGGGGGGGAACGGTATTTTTTTAGACTTTTTCCCCGATAAATCAAAAACTATCATGACTAAAAATAATTAAAAATCTGTTTTAGAATGTACAAAGTAAACCCTTTCATATGATACCCCACACAGTACAGTTATCTCACTTTTAAATTTCAACCCTCCGATTTTCCCCCCTTTTTAAACAAGAACAAAAATAATTTCCAATTTTTTTTAATTCCAGTGTCTTTGGGCCACTAATATACACAACTATTCCAAATTTCATGTCGATAGCTTCGGTAGTTACTGAAATAATCGAGTGTGACGGACGGACAGACGGACAGACGGACTGACAGACGGAGAAAGTCGCACCATAAGGGTTCCATTTTACCATTTTGGTACGGAACCCTAAAAATTGTACAGTGCCAAACTAATAAGACTTTAGATGTTATCGAGCGACCGTGACTACGCTACGATGGGGACAAAGACAGGTTAGGAACGCGCTCTCAAAGTCGGACGCTCGACCCTTTTCTATGAAAGGGCCCATTTAGTACCTACATAGGTATATATATCGATGGGGCTACTGCATCTTATCATTTTATCTTTCCTACCTACCTACTTCACAAATTTAGATTACGGGAAACGACATCTACCAACCTACTTGTGGATAGAGAAACTAATGTTTATTAAAGTGGATCATAGAGTGCTTTTATCACGTCTACTGTTTTATGGATGGCTCATGGCGTCTTTATTTTGTTACGGACATTTTTCGTTGAGTAGGTTCAGGTAGGTAGGTATGCTGGAAACCTACTGTATTGTTTTAGTCGACAAAATTTTACTGTGAGCATTTTTGAACAAATACTACTACCTACTACGACTACTATATAGCTAAGGTACTCCGGTAAGTAGGTAAGTACAGCTGGTACGTATATCGTAACCCAGCAGGGCGACCGCTTATCTTTTGCATCAATCATTGATACATAGCAAACACCTCTGATTCATGGTTATCAGTTAACACTCTTCCACTATTGGACGAAATCCATTGACGCAGCAAGAATACCATAAATTCAGCCAAAAGATAGGTACGCGGTCGCCCTGCTGGTTGCAACTTGAAAAAAAAAATTGACAATCGTTTCCCCAAATGAACTAGGATATGATGTGTTTATTTTCGTTTCGCCTTGAATTTTGTTTAGCAGGCGTCATAATTCTATGTTAGTAGATAGGTAGGTAGGTATTTTCCCCAATGGTGCCCTTATCTAAAAACCGCTTTCACTCAGACAGACCTTATAAGTAGAGCAGGGGAGAGCGCACCTTCGCCTTTTGAGCCTTATAGTTTAGCGGAACGAATTCGCAGAACTCCACCAACATAACTCTGTCTGTGGAGTACAGACTACAACAGAGTGCTCAGTGCAGGCAGACTGCACCTGATCTTGATGACATCACGATGAGAGCGAGCGAGCGAGAGATGAATGTGAGACACGAAGCGAGCGAGCGGGAGGAAAGCATTCCATAAAGATTCCATACATTCCCTACGGCGACCGGGGTGCACACACAACCGACAATGCTCCTTAACAGACAGGGCCACACACACATCAACCAAGCAAACGTCATAGCCGGCGAAGACTTGGCCCCCGATTTCTTAAAGTCAGACGGAAGTAGACTCAACCCAGGGCATAGCGGGCGTACGGAATAGTCCAACGGACATCCCACACTGCACAACGTCATCCCAAGCCGAGGTCAGAGCCTCACAGGAAGCGCCCTTAGAAAGACGCTGTCTAGGACTCACACCCTATTTCTCGGCGATACCTAGCCATTACACCCGCAGGCTGCAGGGGTTAGGTACTTAATTAGGTGATAATTCTAAGTAAGTAAGTACTTAAGTACCTACCTACTTAAGACAGATCATTTTTAGGGTTCCGTACCTCAAAAGGAAAAAGGAACCCTTAGGCTTAAAGGATCACTTAACACTTTGTTGTCCGTCTGTCTGTCAGTCTGTCGGGAATTTTTAACAATTTTTTTTAAAATTACCACCTTTTTTTGGGGACGCGTGGAGTTATGAAAATGAAATGAATATCATACAGGTACTCTACTAAACCATGCAATATTTTTGGTTAATGCAACATTATCCCAGAAGCCACCATACCATAACTATTAATTGTCTCCCTCACTTGACACTTCAGTCAGTGATGCAAAACCTACCGATTTATCGGTAGGTTTGCCTAGCATCTTAATAGGCTAGCCTAGCTAGCTAGGCTAATACCAAATCTTAAAAATACCAGTAATATAAGTACCTACTTAAATAATCGCCTAAATCAGTAAAATATGCAACCTCGAAACCTCGCAGACTCGCAAAAACAGGTTCGATACTAGCGCTCTGCGAGCTTACCTATTTAGCGGGACCGAGCGACCAAACTGCACGATAAGCCTGAGACAAACGAAACAACGCGAGGCGGCTACCCTACGCAAAGCGATGGCAAGTGGAATCACTAAACTACCACCTTTTCCACGACCTCCGTGGCGCAGTGTGCAGCGCTGTTGTCTTAACGTGCGGAGGTCCCCGGCAGGGTCAATTTAGGAATTTATAATTTCTGAATGTTCCTTGATCTGGCCTGGTGGGAGGCTTCGGTCGTGGCTAGTTGATACCCTACCGGCAAAGACGTGCTTCCACTCTTCGATTCAGCTGCGATTCAGCGTTCCGGTACGATGCCATGTTAGCCCGCTACCATCTTAGACTGCATCATCACTTACCATCAGGTGAGATCGCAATCAAGGGCTAACATGTAGCGGATAAAAAAAATATAAAAAAGTACTACCAACAGCTGTGCAGTTTCACGGAATAAACCCGCTGATCTTGTGGGTACTTGTGAGTAGGCAATTTATCCATGCACTAGCGAGTATCGACTGCCTGCGCCTTCGCTCCCGTGGGAATTTAAAAAAAAAACCATTTTTCCTTGTCTTCTACGTTATAGTAAGCAAGTAAGCAAGATTTCAACTTTCTTGATGGAGCGGTTTAGCCTTTAGGCTTGGTTGAGTCAGTTATTTATTAACTTAGGAGGATGGAGGAGATGTGGTGGCAGCATTCAGGATTATTCGGGAATACGATTTAGTACCAAGACCTGGCAGCACTGAAATTTAGTGCCATCTAAATACCAGCCTTACACAAACCACACGCGTAGCTACTCCAAGGAGCAGCGTTGCAAACGCTACCGTGTCGCGTTGCGTGTGTTTGTTCCTTAACAACGTTAGAATGTGGCTTCCGCTGGCATGAGATCCCCTTAACAAGTATTGTGAATTAATTGTCGATTCTGGTTCCAAGAAGAACGTTTTCATTTGTCTGTCATAGCCCCATTTATGGGGTTAGATAATATAAATGCCAAGGAGGTCAGATTTTGATCAAATTACAAACCTGTACCTAAATAAACAGAGTTCTCGGTGTTCGTTATCAATTATTATATGTACCTATTTACATTGGCTTTAGTTAGTCTAAACTCTAAACTTCTAAAGGGAATGAACCCACCTTATACATGATATGTTTAGCCTGATTCCACGCCAATATTTTATACTAGAGGACGCCCGCGACTTCGTTCGCGTGGCTCAAGTTTTTTAATTCCCACAGGCATGACTTAATTTTCCAGGCTAAAAAGAAGCTTGTGTCACTCTCCAAGTACCCAATTATACCCATGCAAAAAATCACGTCGTTCCGTTGCTCTGTTGCGGTGTGATTGAAGGGCAAACTCTCTATTTGATGTCCTTGGGGATAGAAAATTCAAAAACTGTAAAATCCGTATTTCATCATTAGCGGAAGTCCAAATACCAAGTTTCATAGCTATAAGTATAGCAGCTTGAAAAACGACGGACTTTCATACAAACTTTCAACCCCTATTTTACCCCTTTGGGGGTAGAATTTCGAAAAACCCTTTCTTAGTGGATACCTAGTCTTCACAAAGAACACACTCTCCAAATTTCATGTCTCTAGGAGCAGCGGTTTAGGCTGTGCATTGATATTATAAGTCAGTCAGTCACTCAGTCAGTCAGGACTTTGAATTTTATATATGTCACCGTAAGATTGTAAAAACCGTTAGATTATAATATAACTCGCGAAATTGTAAACTGTCGAATGATTACAATATAGCGGATTATTTTGCGGTAGATTGTAATCTGTTAGGTTTATTAACCCGATAGAATCTACGTGCCCACTACCAGTGGGCACTACCTGATTATTTCGCGAACCCTAACCTAACCTACAAGAAAGAGGCAAGAAAACGTAATTATACAGTGAATATTTCAAAAATTGACACTTAAAACATTGAACGGTTCACAATCTTTCGACTGTTTACAATCTATCGAAAAAAAAGCGTTGGATTACAATCTTACGGTTTTTACACTATTATTATTGCTATATTATATTAACGTTTACGTACGTACGTAACTGCCTCGTTGGTCTAGTGGTTAGCGTCGACCGACGAGGTCCCGGGTTCGAGTCTCGGGTCGAGCCATAACAAGTACTGGGTTTTTCTGGCAAGAAATTCTCAGTACTAGCCCCGTTAGGAAGTTGGCGGTGTTTCACCCCCGTGCCTCGGAGAGCAAGTAAAGCCGTCAATCCTGCGCCTGATCACTCTCCGGTCGTGTCGGATGTCCGTCCCATCGGGCTATGAGAGTAAAGGAAAAGAGAGTGCACCTGTGTATGCGCACACACTTGTGCACTATAATATCTCCCGCGCAGATGGCTAATCTCTCTGGAGATTGGCCGCCGTGGCCGAAATTCGGTCGGGAGGATAATTATTATTATATATTAACGACTTACCAGAAGTGCGTGTATCTACGCTTTTCTAATTATAATACTAGTAAAATTGAACGGCCCGGAAACACAAATTCCACCGATATCAAACGAGCCTTTATTGCTAAAAAAAGTGCATCCGCGCAATTAGTGGTGAGACGCAATATGAATCGTATTCGTGCAAGCTGATTTAAAAAAAAACTTCTAGTATTTAATATAACCTAGAGATTGCAATGCTCTTAAAAATTAAAAACTAATATGCATCTTTTTAAAATGGCAAGAGATGTACCTGCTTATTTTTACGAGGAACGAGAAATAGGGAATGACTAGTTTTCGATAAGGCACCCCGAACAGCTAACTATCTAAAGAACTGTAGTGTGTACGTGAAGGTATTCAATGCGATTCCTAATTGTATTGCCACCACACAATTTCAAAAATTCATTGAAAAAATGGTTGGCTGAAAATGTATTTTATTAAATTGAAGTCTTGCGATTTCAGCATAAGAATAATTAGGATAAATTTCTCTCAAATATTATGTTCTTTGAAATTACTCTTGCGAAAACATAAGTCATAACTTGTAAAAAAAATATTTTTACGTCAGGGTTACCTGACTGGATATGTTGCGGCTTTCCACTCTGTAAACATCTCAATTTCACTTAATCATGCAAATAAATAATTTCATTTACTTTCCAGTTTCTAAACAAGGCAAGAGTGAATAGGCATCATCAAGGCATGCGCGTTCCAACCTAGACCTCATCATTGCTTTGCACTAAGCATGATTGTCGTCAAGCGCAAGCCTATCAGGCAATAAAAAAAATGATGCCCTTTGATAGGTATGTCAGTCAGTCAGTTTATCCTGCTTCGTTTCTATCGGGTTTCCCTCAGCACCGACATCCGATAGTTCCTAGTTTATAGTGAAATTCAAATAGAAGTAAGTATCGGCTGTGAAGAGAGGGTGAGGGAAATGGGCGGAGTGCAACAGGATGCACAGACACAGATGCACCGACGACGCGACGCAGCGGCCAATGGCACGGCGTCCCACCCGCTCTGTTGCGCCGTCGCGTCGCGGCGTCCGACCTACCCCGCCTTCGTCATCATCATGACGCGATCCACACAACAGCCATACCACAGAGTACGTATATATACTCGTGTGGCCATACTGCCGAGTACCGACAGGTAAACATTGTTGCGCTGGCATGCGAGTTGCGACGCAAATCCTACAATGTGTGTCACGAGTCACGACAAACCATATAAAGACGATGCATGCTCCTAGTCTTCGAATTGTGTTATCTGAGTTCACCGAAGATGGAGCAAAAAAATCAAAATTATCAGTCTTAAACAAAAAATCCTGCCGTCATTTTGATGCATTGGTGATATTAAACTAAATTTAAAGCCATTATTTTTGAATACCTAATTCATTAGTCGAGCTAAACTTTTAAATTCATTGTTTGATTATTACAAACTAGATGATTCCCGCGACTTCGTCCGCGTGGATTAAGTTTTTTGATTCCCGCGGGAACTCTTGAATTTTCCCGGATAAAAAGTAGCCTATGTCCTTCCCCGGGATACAACCTATCCCTGTACCAAATTTCATCAAAATCGGTTGAACAGATGGGCCGTGAAAGCGTAGCAGACAGACAGACAGACAGACACACTTTCGCATTAATTATAATATTAGTATGGATATAAGTACAAATTAAGTACCAGGTTTTGAACAACAAACGCAGCTTATTGCTGGCTAAAGTTTAACTTTAAGGCCACTTTAAAGTTTAACTTTAAGGCCACTTAAAGTTAAACTTTAGTCTTATTATATAAAACATCTCCGCATAAGTACCTATACCATTATTTGAATAATAAGTGCTATCAAACTCAAATTTTTTTTAATCAAGTAGACGTTGACAAGTGCTTTTGAATTGTCGCGTCGAGTCAATCTGACCACCTAGTACTAGTTATTATTCTGTGCCACTGGTTCGGAATGCCGTTCCTACGGAAAAGAACCAGCGAGAAACACGGCGGTTGCTCTTTTGAAAAAAACAATTAGGTACATCAATGTGGTAGATGCATTAATAACGACAGTCCTAAGCATTGCTGGTGCAAGTCAAATCAATGCTCTGTTAAAAATTTAAAAGGCAAGTTTAAAATTGGTTGTGGATTTTTTTTATAGACTCGATCGATTTTTCCAACAGAATATTATGCTGTTGCGATAGGGCCAAACAACGACCGCGTCCAGTCGTCGGTTTGCTGCATCACTCTAATTCGCCCCCCAGATGTCCTCATAATATATTAAGCAAATTGTACACCCGAAATTTACAATGTATGCTTTCCTTTGATATCAATAGAGAGCAGGATATTATCAACCGACTTCAAGAAAAGGAGGAGGTTCTCAATTTGACTGGGTGGACCGATTTGGATGATTCTTTTTTTATTTGAAAGGGCATACTTCCCATGTGGTCTCATATAAATTTTATCGAAATCGGTCGAGTGGTTTTTAAAATATCAACAATAAAATAAGTACTTTATAGTATAGAGTGTGCTTGTTGTTGTAAAGTTGGCGCGGGAGTTTGAAGTCGGTTGTTTAAAAAGATTTTTTTATATTAAATTATTATTAAATGCCTACCTCAAGAAGTCAAACACATAAGTTTTACCGGAAGCATTTTGGCGATGTGCCCAACGATAAAACCGTTTCGCGCCCGGACGGAACACGTGCTTTCTACAAAGTAAAGCCCTTTTGTGTGTTTCAAGATTGCGAGACACTTGAGCTAAGCCATGCCCGTGGAATGCCATCGCCTCAGCAATCAATTGCTTCTTTTCGGCAACGAATGCTCAATTTCACGAACATTCCCTAAACAATCACATAGTCAGATGATGGCTGAGCTTAACGGTCCCCTAAACAAAACCATAACTAAAATTTGTTTTCACAAAAGACCCATAACTAGGAGACTCCTCCATATGGGACAGATTTTTTACAACGATAGTGCATCCATTCAAAAGTAACCGTTGGGTAAGCAATAAATTAACCTCTTTTCCTTTGTTTCGTAGCTATAATAGGTTGGTGAGTCAGTAGGTACTGGGTAGTGGGTAGAAATCCACCTATTAGGTTAAATATTTCAATACACTTTTAATAAAATGGTACTCAGATTAGTATCCTACATTAAAATTGATCTAAATAGGTATTGTCTGGAAGTTCTTAAGTGTACCTAAATTTTTTCCAACAAACATTACACTTTTGATTTTAGATAATAATCGTTGAACTAATTTGGGTGTTTTCGATATATTTTAGGTCTTCGACTATGATTTATATCAAGTACTAGATAATGTCCGCAACTTCGTTCGCGTGGTTGACTGATTCCCACGGGAACTCTTTAATTTTCTGGAATAAATGCATATAACTAGGATAGTATAGTATCAATCGTCTCGAAATTATCAAGTAAATTAAACAAATCACTGTCCACCTCGTCCTGTTGAGGTCTCTTTTACTTATATGAAGGTTTATCCATCCAATTCATCTCCTAAATTTAGGGGACCGTTTAGTCAGTATGGGAATCTGTAATAATATTGGTGAAACGCCGTCCGAGCGAAAGCATTTGAACTTTTACTGATGATAATGTGTAATTTAAAAACGCTATGACTGCTACCGAATATATTATGCATTACGGTGATATTAATCAATTGAACAACGCGAAATTAAAGGAAATTTATCCCTTTCTATGACTAAACTCAATCGAACTGAAGGTCATAATAATAATATCAAATCTAGCTGGTAAACTCAGTTCTGCTGCTTACGCTGTCAGAAAGATTCGGCAGTTAACAGACGTTGAAACTGCAAAGATTGTATATTTTGCTTATTTTCATAGTATTATGTCTTACGGAATCTTGCTGTGGGGTAAAGCGGCAGATATTCAAAAAATATTTGTATTACAAAAAAGGGCAATACGTGCAATTTATAATTTAAAACCACGTGAATCCCTTAGGGAGAAATTCAAGGAAATAGGTATTCTTACAGTAGCCTCACAGTATATTTACAGTAATCTAATCTTTGTAAAACAGCACATTCAGAATTATATAAGAATATGCGATCTGCACGATAGGCCAACTAGAAACCGTCATAGGCTCGTGACTCCATCGCTCCGCCTCAATAAAGTCCGAAGGTCGTTCGTGGGAATGAGCATACTATTCTTTAACAAAATTCCTCAACCTATTATAAACTTGCCTTTACACAAGTTTAAGATAACCATTAAAAAAATGCTCCTAAAAAAAGCTTATTATACTGTCGAAGATTATATTAATGATAAAGGCGCATGGATTTGACTCGCTCCAGCAATGCTCAGGACAGTGGTTACTTATGTATCTGTATATGTTGTATGTAGATTATTGTAAACATACCATATACTATTTTTTTTTTTTCAAAAGAGCAACCACCGAGTTTCTTGCTGGTTCTTCTCGGTAGGAACGGCATTCCGAACCAGTGGTAGATTCATTTGACTATTCATAAGAACTTGTAAAAAGTCTATTTGAATAAAAATAATTTGATTTTGATTTTGATTTTGATTTGAATAATATGCATTGGAAGCTAAAATACTACCTAAACTTCCTGCACTATTGGAATACACACAAGGACCGATTGACGTACGAAGCAAAGTTATGAACCGCCACAACCAAATCTGGGCGAGGGAAAAGGGAAAACCGCTAACGAAAATTCGCTATAATGCAGCATACTGGAATGTTTTATTTCATTCCGAAGATATTATGTTCACAAGGCACGGCGAAAAAGTTAAGAAAAAGTACTTGTCAACGGCTTTTATCTATCTCAGCAACATGCTAATGGTCTTCGTATGAAAACTGTAATTACAATTTTGTAACGTCGTAATTGTCCTTATTGCTGAAGCCTGAAAAAACTCACTTTTTTGTGAATCATGAGTAACTAAAATTCGAAGCAAAATATTCCGCCGTCCGCGCCTGTTTGGATGCAATGATAATTTTACTAAAGCATAATTTTCGAAAAAAAAAAACAGTCCTATTCTCTGTAAATATCACTATTTGACGATTGCCAAGCTTTAACTGAAGATTTGATATTAATTCGAGACCGACGAGCCATGCCCCGCTCTTTGGTAAGTAGTTCGGAAATTTGGTGGTAGTTAGGACGGAAAAAATCCCATCGCACCGCAGACTGCTGAATGTTTTGTTTAAATTACTAATACTTAGCAGTTTATGATTGACGACTCTATTGACAGTTGCTTTTCCAACAAAGTCAAAGGTACCCAGCTTTTGTAAACTCATGTTCGCAGATACGCACGCTCACGAATCACGATCATCAACTGATTCGTGTTTCAGGAGGACGGCGTCTCGTCATCTTTATAGCCTGTGACTCATTTTCGTGCGGTAATGTGTCTCTGTCCCTCCGACGCATCGCGGACATCATCACGCGCAACGAGCATGGAGCACGCGCAGCTTCCGGTCGTCACTGGATCGTGACGAGCGGCAGGCGCGCGCCGGCGACGCGGCTGGACGAGGCGAGGGGCCACCAGTGTCAACGAACGCCCAGAGGAAATGGAACGTCTAGACCACGGATACTTGCTTCAATTAAACCCTGAGAGGTCGGGAACAGTGCGTGCACTTCACCTCTCGAGCAAACCAGACACACACCTAGCGTTACCAGATGGAAACAGAGAGCACATTAATACTACTTCGCAAAAAATAGTTATGACTTCGTAAATAGCTAAAGGCTGTCTAAAACAAAGTTATTTCACAAATGTCACATTTAGAAGTGAATATAGATAGGTTCCAGGTACATAAACAACATAATTTAATATAAAAAAATATTTTTAAACAACCGACTTCAAACTCCCGCGCCAACTTTACAACAACAAGCACACGCTATACAAAGTACTTATTTTATTGTTGATATTTTAAAAACCGCTCGACCGATTTCGATAAAATTTATATGGGACCACATGGGAAGTATGCCCTTTCAAATAAAAAAAGAATCATCCAAATCGGTCCACCCTGTCAAAAGTTCTGAGGTAACAAACATAAAAAATTGAGAACCTCCTCCTTTTTTTGAAGTCGGTTGAAAATTATACAGTGACAGTAACTTACACGAGGCGACATAGAGATTAAATAACGATTACTGTAAAGTATTCCAGTTATGATTTTATAATAGGTATACCAAAACACAGATCAAAACAGAGTTCTTTTATAGTGCAAGTTTGTAAGAATATACAACTCCAGTTATTATGGACAAGAGCCAATGAGCCAAAGGTCAAGTTATCTAAGTTCAAGCTCACTTGGCATTTGATACATATTTACACACTCACTATGATCTGACATTATATTATATATCAGTCGTCTTTGTAACTTAAATCCATACTTCCATACTAATATTATAAATGCGAAAGTGTGTCTGTCTGTCTGTCTGCTACGCTTTCACGGCCCATCTATTCAACCAATTTTGATGAAATTTGGTACAGGGATAGGTTGTATGCCGGGAAAGGACATAGGCTACTTTTTATCCCGGAAAATTCAAAGGTTCCCGCGGGAATCAAAAAATGTATCTGTTCAACCGATTTTAATGAAATTTGGTACAGGGGTAGGTTGTATAGGAAGGACATAGGCTACTTTTTATCCCGGAAAATTCACAAGTTCTCGCGGGAATCGAAATAACTTGTTCCACGCGGACGAAGTTGCGGGAATCATCTAGTATGTATTATTTTTATCAGTTACTGTTTCAGACGACTGATACGACTGACCTAAGAACGGTTATCTTGAAAGATCCTATTACTTATTTATCGGTTTTGTGTGTGATAATAATGGTATAAAGCAGTCAATACCCTTATAATGTCCCACCATACCAAGATCTCTTTAAATTAAAATAAACAATACTATGCAGTCTCGGAGTAGGTAATAATAATATGTTATCTGTGGGTGTTCTTTATTACTCTGAATACATTTGGTGCAAAACATGTTAGGTTCTTCACTTCAGGAAAGATACGTATATACAAGCAACTAAATTAATCAGTCCCATTAGAAGAATAAGGAATGTTCAAGAAGAATAAGAGCTACAGATAGATTTAATTAGCGGTATTTGGTAACATAACTTCGATGAAAAGATGGCATACTTAAAAACTCGTGCTATTACAAGTCACAATAATCTTAATCTCATTTAGATAACTAGCGGACGCCCGCGACTTCGACCGCGTGGCATAAGTTTTTTAATTCCCACAGGCACTTCTTACTTTTCCGGGATAAAAAGAAGCCTACGACACTCTCCAGGTACTCAACTATACCCAATACCCATGCAAAAAATCACGCCGATCCGTTGCTCTGTTGCGGCTTGATTGAAGGACAAACTCCATATTTGACTTTCTTGGGGATAGAAATTTTAAAAATTGTGAAATCCGTATTTCATCCTTTTTAACCGGAAGCCCAAATACCAAGTTTCATGGCTAAAGCTTGAAAAACGACGGAATATCATAAAACTTTCAAACCCTATTTAATCCCTTTGGGGGTGGAATTTTTAAAAATTGTTACACACATCCTTCTTATTTTTTACCGAAAACCAATATACCAAGTTTTGTAGATATAAATTGAAAAATAACTTGTAAAATAAAAGTCTTTCATACAAACTTTCATCCCCTATTTCAGCCCTTTGGGGGTATTTAGCTATCAATTGAAGTCTGCTAAAATAGTTTAATTGGCCGTGTGACTTATAGATTTAGGTCCGATCTCCCTATTCCGAGAAACGTATAACTGGCGAATAAGTATGAAATTTTGATAGAATTTCAATAGTTACATTGTGAAAAAACATCAAAAATGGACAGTTTAACTTTACTCGAAGATGTACAAAACCGGCCCTTAATCAGCTTCACGGGACAGGAGGTAAATAATTTAAATTAAGAGTTAAGACGCATATTATTATGTAATAGTATTGAAAGTCGAAGCTCAACCGGAACAGGAACACGAATTGTAAAGCTGGAATTCCCGAATCGTTAAATTTGCCTACGCGTGCCCAGTTGTGTACTAAAGGGCGAGGCGTCTTTGTGCAATGTATTAATTTAAGTTCTCAACACAAAGGGTCGAAGGGAGATGCACCGCGCTCGCGGTGCGCTGAGAAAGTGCATAGAAAGTGCGCGAGTGAGTCGAGGGGCATGCACGCGTGCTCGGTCACGTGCCCGGTTGCATTCGCCTGCAGTCCGCATACCAGCCGCTGTTCCCTTCCAGTCATTGAGTGTTTTATGATTAATAAATTGAGGTCTTAACGTGTTTAATGTATCTTAGCGATATCGTTTTAAAATTTATATTAAAACTAGTTGGCCCGGCAGACGTTGTCCTGCCCTGAACCTTAAACCCGATAGCAGCGCGCCCTACTGGGTCCAATTATGAATATAAACCATCCCTGGACCCACTCAAACACACACAAAAATTTCCATCTAAATCGGTCACGCCGTTCTTGAGTTTTAGCGAGACAAACGAACAGCAATTGATTTTTATATATTATGTCACCGTAAGATTGCAAAAACCGTAACTAGCGAAATTGTAAACTGTCGACAGATTGTGAACCGTTCAATGTTCTGAGTGTCAATTTTTGAAATATTCATCATTGTCATTCATTTCGATGTGTCGCGTGAAGCGTCACCTAAACCAGGATACCAGCTAAAATCATGGCTATATTTTATACCTTAGGTGTTGGAACACAAGTGGATCCAAATGATATATTATGAATGGTCCCAAAAAAACTGAAAATGCATAAAACTCGATTTTGATCATGTCAAAGTCACTTTGTGAAAACTGAAGACCTATTTGCAAAGCAGAATATGTTGATTTACTGAAAAGTCGGCAAATAAGCTCTAAGACGCAGTTTGGAAGATTTCTTAGTCCGATTTAAATTTTACGTCTTAATCCTTAACGAGGCAAAGGAGAAAACACAGCTTCAAAAACAGTTGAAGAATGACGCATTAGTCCCGAAGCTTGAAGTCTAGTCATGCAACTCCCGGGAGTAGAGTAGACCAGAAGGTACTTCCAACCTATTTCGATTCGTAAAGAATAGACATGATAATAGAAGCTGGTGGTCAACCAGTTCTAATAGATAGGAGTGGCACTTAAAGAACATCTGCAAAATCATCAGCAGGTGCGATACCATGTGTCTACTGGCAGCATTTGGATTGCAAGCGGTTCTGAAGCAGTAGACTACTGCTTCAGAACCGCTTGCAATTCAAATGCTGGCCCTTGCACACACTTTTGTCTTTTGCAGGTCAAACGCCAAGTGTCAATTAAGTATATGCGAGCTCAACGTGCCTATGACGCCACAAGCAAGACTTCATAAACATCACTCATACTGAGCCAAGCCATATGAGATGGTTATAAATAATTATTATGAACTTGTCAGTAGCCACAACAGGGTGAGGCGGGTATTGCGCCAGTTGGAACGTTAGCGCCGTTAGCCGATGCCTATACAATGGTTAGGTGCGTCGTTATTACTCATATATCGCAATAACACACTGTAATGCAGTCCTCAACGCCGGCCGCGATGCCGCCATTTTATCAACGAAGCTACTTAATAATCATAACAGACTAATATCACGAGACGAGTACCGTCG
Source organism: Erebia epiphron (assembly GCA_963932025.1). Lineage (NCBI taxonomy): Eukaryota > Metazoa > Arthropoda > Insecta > Lepidoptera > Nymphalidae > Erebia > Erebia epiphron. The sequence continues at coordinate 30,531,130 of OZ009945.1, forward strand.
CGTCGTTTGGAGGTCTCATTTTTTATTTACGGTCAGTAAGTCCGTGACTTTTCGAATTTCCCATTTTTTTATTCAAAAAGTAACCCTGCTACAGTCATCAACTGGCTACATTCAAATGTAGAACACGCTACGCCTATTATAACGTATAATTTACAACCATTGAAAGCAGCAAACATACTTTTTTTACATGGCGAACAACAACTTTCGTTAGTTCATTAAATATTATTTTCATCCCACCATCTCGGAAAGAGTATTTTTAAGCTTCGATATCTGATTGCAAAAGCCGTTATTATCCTCTTGAGGATAAAGTAAATTGAATTTAGAACATCGTGTGCACGTTAGTAAATATCACTCGTCTATGAAGTTTGTGAATTCAAAACATCATTAAAACCTATTTACTTCTACCTCTATGGTGCCGAATTTCCATACAACCTTTTTAATTTGTTAAAACCTCACACTCATGACCTCTTTGGTATACTCTTTTGTGATTTTTTATTTGCTTTGCGCGCACCATTTTCTTTTACGTCATATTGTTTAAAATTAAAACCTTCGATTAAAAACAAGAAAATTGAAAATAAGTTAAAAACCTAAAATGAGTGATTCTAGTGACGAAGAAGTTAATTTGACGCCAACAGAATTGACTGAAACTGTTAAAAATGCGGAAATGAGCTTTCTCCCTCAACAATCACGCGAGAAGTATTTAATTTCCTCGCTGAGGTGGGATGAAAAGTTACGTGTTGCACTCGAGTGAAAAGATTTTTCACCTCGTGCTCTTTTGATTCCCTCGCTGAAGCTCAGGATTTCGCTTGCTCGGTCATCAAAATTGAGCACGCGGTAAAAAAACAACTTTTCATCATACCTATTCGAAAAACGAATATTGGCTTCAGAGGGTTGAGGGAGCAAAATGTAATTTTTAAGCCCATGGGACTTTTCATTTCTCTGTTCTGATTGGTCCGCGTTCGTGCACGCGCATCAGCACCTTGCCGATGTGCTTGCCGGCTGCCATGTAGCGGAAGGCGGGCTTCAGCTCGCGCTCGCCGAACACGGTGGCGGGCAGCGGCCGCCTTGTCGTCACCCTCGCCCGCCGCGCCGAACAGCGCGTCCAGCAGGATGCCGTGGAACGTGGTGTTCATGAGGAACACGCTCATGCCGAGCGCAGTGTTGTTGGACAGGTCCAGCTTGCCGATCTCGAGGAAGCGGCCGCCCACCGCCAGGCAGCGCACCGATTGGTGCTTAAACGTATAGGTAATGTCCATACATAGTAGGTTGATACTCCTAGCTTTTTCTCATACGTAATGATGAAAAATAGTGTGTGTCACTCGGGGCCAAATTTTTTGTTCTCGGGCGGCGTATATTGAATTCCTCGCTACGCTCAGGATTCTACTTTAGAATCCTTCACTTCACTCTGAATTCAAAATAGCGCCCTCGGGGAACAAAAATTTTCTTTGGCCCCATATAACACAAATAACTATTTCACTCTTGTATAACAAATAACTATTTCATATAACCTGCATTGAAAATGCGAGTTTCTATGATTGTTGAGCCACCAGAAACTAGTCGATTTCAGACGAATACGTCATGCAGCGGGTAGAAAATTGCATTTCGCGTGGAATATTCGCTTTTAAGTGAAAAGAGGATCAACTAATAATCCGCAAAATGGGTGCCGCGCTTGCTTTCAATTGAGAGCATAAACAGATGAGTGTAATAACTTCAAAGGGCGTTTGGTGTTGTTCGACTTATTATTCGGCACTTATTCGGAGACTACACTACACCGGAGACTAAGCAGCAAAACAAAACAGTGGGTTTGTACCAATGATAGTGTAGTGTATCAATGATTGATGCAAAAGATACGCGGTCGCCCTACAGGTCAGTCGGAAACGAAGGCTGAGAGAAGATTTTTTGGAACCAACACGGTATAATAATTATTCAATTATTCACAACGAATACCTTCAAAAGGGAAGAATACACAATAGTTAATATTATAATAATATCCCGTTAGATCGGTTCAGGAACGATTTTTGAAAAAAATGCCACAAAATTCTAGTTACTATTTTTCCTGTTTCCAAACATAAAGAAATGGCGGTGGAAAGAGATTTGACAGTTTGATTTTGATCGATTGAACCGATGAAACCATCGCGGTCGGAAATCGTCTATTTTGATTTGAGGACCTTGACCAAACTCATTTTATTTGGAAGGGATAAAAAAATTGAGAAATGTTGGACGAAGTGTATAGGGCTCAAAGTAAACCTTGTGAAATAAAACGCTTATCTATTTAAAAACCTATTTCATTTCACTAAATGTAAACTAAACTCTTACCAAAAAAAGTCTATAATATGTAAATAACGACACATTTTACATGGGGATAAACGGGTGTAACGTGTGTTTAAAAAAAAAGTTTATTCAACTTAGCATTAGGCTTCTGACTTCTGACTGAGCCATTATGTGTAGCTACCTAACTACGAAGTACCAACGCCTTTTCTTTCTTCTAGTAAGTGCCCCATATTTTAAAAAAACCGGGCAAGTGCGAGTCGGACTCGCGCACGAAGGGTTCCGTACCATTATTAATAAATAATTACCTTTGTTAATGAACCGCAAGACTAACTTTGTTTGTAGAGGTTTATTGTTAATATCAAAAAAACTATGCTAGTTATAGCATTGGCTATAGTTTTCCTGTAAAATATACGTAAATTCCTATTGACCATAATTATTTCAAATTTTTCGATTACCCTTTCATATGATACCCAGTACAGTTATCTCACTTTTAAATTTCAACCCTCAGATTTTCCCCCCTTTTTAAATAAGAACAAAAATAATTTCCAATTTTTTTAATTCCAGTGTCTTTGGGCCACTAATATACACAACTATTCCAAATTTCATGTCGATAGCTTCGGTAGTTACTGAAATAATCGAGTTTGACGGACGGACAGACGGACAGACGGACAGACAGACGGAGAAAGTCGCACCATAAGGGTTCCATTTTACCATTTTGGTACGGAACCCTAAAAAGGGTCCGCTCCTAGTTATAAGTACTTAAACCTTTATGCTCAAAGCATATTCACCGACTTTAATCGATCGTTAGCATAGGCGTTAACCGGTTACGGAGGTCAAACGACAGTCGATTCAAGACCAAATGACGGATAAAAATAATGAGAGACCTTGATAAAAGTTCGGGAAAATTATACGTCATTACATGCAACGAGAGGATCGGGGGGTGAGGTCACCCTCAGGGGGAGGCCACCCTCGCTTTCTAAGGCAAGACGATTCGAGAGTCGAGACGTTACATTATTAATCTTAAATTTTGAATAAGATTGTACAGCAGGCCAAATCCAACGTTGGAAAATCAAATGGTAGTGAGGCAGCTGGTACCCGAGTAGGTCTGGCTGATGGGCATGCCCATTAGACAGATGGAATAATAGTAATAAAAATGTACGCATGAGTGCCTACACGGTCATATCTCATACATGATAATATTATGGATACAACTGATCATGACACTGATCTGATAATGAACTGACTTGATAATATTTGGTTACATCCTAATTCCTAGTTAATAGTTATGTCCTATCTACTTACAGCAATATGTGGTTGGGGTGTAGTAAATTGTAAAAACCAAGGAACAGTAGCATAAGCCGTAAGCGTGCCTTCGTGACAAATCGTGAAATCAAAAATAAATTGGCATAAATAAAACTTCGCCATCACTGGCGGTCTAGACTCGTCAGTCTGAAATATAATAGGTAGAGTAAGTAGGTTCCTAAATACCATGCAGTGTTGGCGCGCAACGGCAGCCCTTTATGAAATGAGCTACTATAATAACAATGTTATAAAAAATGAAATATTTAATATTTTAAAATACATATGTAATAGTAAATAATTAAGGCTGCAGTACCTAATATACATATGAAACACCAGAATATGGTTATAATAAAACATAGAAAACCCCTTTTTTGACAATTTTACTATTAGCTCAGGCTACTTATGCAAGCTTTGTATGAGAACCCTAAAATAAAAAATTTAAAGCTGTTTTTTGGCAAAAGTGTTCCTTGGGGTCTGAGAAGTACCTCTTAAAAATTCCGCCCTACTAGGCCGCGGGCTTTCCTATCAAAGTGTCTCCTTGAGCGCGGTATTTTATAATTTTCTCAAAAACTATTAAAGCTAGAAAAAAAACATCTACCAAATGGCATTTAAAATTTAAATCATTATGATAATTTTTGCGTATTTCTTGTGATTTACACGAAATATATAAGAGCTAGGAAAAAAACGACAAGAACCAAATGAAAGTTCATAAAATTGTCTACAAGGGAGGGGGGTTGTGGGAGGGGGATGGGGGAGGGGGTTATTGCAAAAATATGTTACTTATTTATGGGTTAATTTCTATTTATTCCGTAGAATTATGCTAAGTCTACATGACTACCACCGGTTCTTACACAACAGCAAGGTAACTATTAGTCCTATCAAAATAAACTAAACACTGTTTTACAGGTAAATTAATAATCTTAGTACTAAGTACTGCCAGCTTTTTCCAAACTCTAATACTTTTTCTTGAAATTACAAAAAAAAACACGGATTTTACAAAGGCTTAGTATTTTATTCCAGCTAAGCAGCCATATTTCCGAAACCATTAGTTCTATCAAAATAAACTAAAAACATTTTTAAGATAATTTAAAGAAGTTAATTTTTGCTTATGATATTTTATTCCTAGTTCTAATCGTTTTTGTGAAAATTCTAAAACATATCCTCGGTTGTTGAAAAAAAAGAAAACTTGGAATATAGGTTGCCATATTTCTCGAACTATTGGTCCTATCTGAATTTACCATAACTTTTTTGGAGGTAATTTAGTGAAATTAATTACTCTGCCAAGGTTTTTTTTCAGCTCTAATAGTTTTTGTGGAAATTGCAAATAACACAGGATTCTAGCAATTTTTTTATACATTCGTACACAATACATGGATATGTATTCGAAATTATTAGTCCTATATTTATGAACTAAATATTTTTTAGTAAATGGTTAAATAGTGTTTATTTTCACTTCTGGGAGTATTTTGCCTGACTCTAATAGTTTTCTAGAAATTATAGAAAACATATAAAATTTTGAAAAATATTGTTCTCGTGTTAACTATGACAGGTATATTTTCGAAATTATTAGTGCTATCAATATGAACTAAATACTATTTTGTAGGTAATTTAACTATGTTTCTTACTGCTTCAATCAGTTTTTCCTAACTCTGTTATTTTTTTCGGAAATTAAAAACAACAACGGTAATTATTGTATTTTTTTTATCTTACACAATAGGTAGGCATATCTCCAAAACTCTTACTATTACCCTTATCAAAATAAACGAAATATCATTTTATAACTAATTTAATTACCTTTCATTTTCCTTCAGACAACATTTTCGTGACTCTATCAGTTTTTATGGAAATTACAAGAAACTACATTACAAAAAGGCATACATGCAAAATATTTTCATTTCATGCACAAAGGGTTAACATTTCTCCTAAACTATTAGTCATAACGAAATGAACTAAAATATTATTTTGTAGATAATTTAATGAAGATAATTTTCGCCATAGAAAGTTTAGAAGAGGGGAATTTTGAGAAAATACTTCTAAGACATTTTTTATTTTAGGGTCAATGTTTATTAGTCCCGTACTATATAGTGACTCGTACTTTATAAGTGCATTCATTGATTCATAATAATAACCTATGAGAAAATTCACATTTAGGGTTGAAATGGGGGTTGGAAGTTTGTATGAGTCCTTTGTTTATGAAATTAGACACATGAAAATTGGCGATTAAGTTATTAGTTATTAATTATAAAAACCTATATAATAAGCAATTTTACGAAAATCTACCCCAAAAGGGGTGGGGGTTGAAAGCTTACATGAGGGTACCAAGTTTTTGAAGTTTTGAAAATCGGGATTTAGGTTATTAGTTTTAAGTTATAATAAACTGTATAAGCAATTTTAGGAAAATCTACCCCACAGAGGGTGAAATGGGGGTTGTAAGTTTGTATGAAAGTCCTTTGTTTCTGAAGTTAGAGACTTGAAAATCGGGATTTAGGTTATAAGCTTTAAATAATAATAACCTGTATAAGCAATTTTACGAAAATCTACCCCACATAGGGTGAAATGGGGGTTGAAAATTTGTATGAAAGTCCTATGTTTTTGTAGTTAGAGACTTGAAAATCGGGATTAAGGTTATTCGTTTTAAATAATAAAAACCTGCATAAGCTATACAGTCTCTATAGATAGGCTTTTTCATAATCTCTATGTATGCAAAATTAAAATTAAATCAACTCGATAAGTGGACTGTTGGCCGATAGCGGGTTCATCGACTCAAATCATTACGTATTCGCGATACATTTTTCAAGAATATTAATGACTAAGTGTAGTCTACGTCTTTTTAACATTTGAATGGAATTGGAAAATAATCTACATGAATAATACAATTAATTAAAAGCAGAGACGGTCTTGAAAATTGTAATAGGTACTAGGTAGGTAGTAGGTTACTACCTAATTACTTTCCCACAAAATTACAGCCATGTAGAGTAATGGAGTTCGTGCGAAACATCGATTTACCAACCGAAAAGTTTAGATCAACGCCTCGAGCAAATAATAGCATTATTTTTATAAAAAATACTAATCGTTCATGCGCATATCATGAATAATTCCACTCGGTACGACTATTTTTATTTATTTAATAATTAAGAAAGGTGGAGCTGGTAAAAATAATACTTGAGCAATTAAATACGCGACGTGAGCAGTTTTTTACGACTGTGAGCAGTTCCGTATATTGCATATATTATAAGACTAGCTGATACCCGCGACTTCGTCCGCGTGGATTGAGGAGTTTTAGTTCCCGCGGGAACTCTTTAATTTTCCGGGATAAAAAGTACCCTATTATTTAATCCGGACTTCTAACTTTACGTCTGCAAAATTTCAAAGCAATCGGTTCAGTAGTTACGGCGTGAAAGCGGAACAAACATACAAACAAACTCACTTTCCCATTTATAATATTAGTAAGGATATGACCGTTCAAAGATACAAATAATTTTATTTTTTTCTAATTTTTGTTTTTATTTTTAACTTAAAAATTAAGGGTGAGCAAATCCGAAGGATTACTTATCTGAGTTTAGCTATTAAAACCCTATCGATTAGTATTTTTTATAAAAATAATGCTATTATTTTGCAGGCTGGGGTAGGGTAGGTGCGGCAAAAGCCACATACTCAAGGGTTAGGTACGTTGAACGTCCTTCAAACGGATTGCATTAATTTTGGACCGAACTATAAATTTTATCTTCATCGTGGAGGTATAGATTCTTCAATCTACGAATGTTGCATTTAGCATGCAGCATTGAAATATAAAAATATTGGTTTGTAATAGGTAAGTATATACTTACCAAACAACGATAATAAAACGACACGACTTAATAAAAATAATGTATAGCATCTTTCTTGAAGAGAAGAAAAATACTGTCTTGTACACCCACAAAATTGTAATATTTTGTCTACAAAAGTATATTATTACATATGTGAACTAAAGTAACTTTAGACCTAAGTATTTGTAGTAGTTGTAGTATTTGTTTGAGATAATCTAAAAGCCCCCATTGCGCTTACACGGTACGTAACACGATCATCGCAATTCACGCGAGCTAAGCTCAAAGCTTGGAAGTTAGATAATATGGTATACCTACCTAGCTTTGCCAGCATTTTTTCTTCTTGCTGAGCAGTTGAAATAATAGAACTGTGAGAACTGTAGAGAGATAGGAGAGGTCTACTGAAAACACGTCGTGTCGCGTCGGTTAGGTAATATCCATATTTTTTCAAGTCTTTATTAAAGATATACCTTTTCAAATCGATAAGTAATTTTAATGGCTCCGAACTTTAAAAACCAAGGATTCTGATAGGTAGCTTTATGAACTTTGTATATTTTTAGCGACTACGGCAAAGTCAAAAGGAAGGAAGGGTTATGATTTTAGCAGTCTAAATTAAAGCCTCTAATTTTTATTTACTTATGTATCGAGTTGGATGTCAAATGAAGAGGAAAAAAAATTCTGTTAGAGAATCAAATTTCCCATCGGAATAGCATTTTCTAAATATTGAAAAAAAAAATTTTTTTTTTTAATTGTCAGATAGGCTTGCGCTTGACGACAATCATGCTTAGTGCAAAGCAATGATGAGGTCTAGGTTGGAGCGCGCTTGCCTAGAAGATGCCTATTCACTCTTACCTTGAAGGTACTTAAATTATACGTAGTAGGAATCACGTGCGCCGGGAGGGTGTTCCACATCCTAGCGGTTCGGATTAGAAACGTCGAGCAAAAACGTTTCGTTAGAAATAAATAGCCGGCCTTTTTTTTACAATCTGACGGGTATCGGGACACTGTCGACATTACCAGCGCTTACGTTAGATTATATTCTGGAATTATACATAGGCTACTTTGTATCCAGAAAATTAAGGAATTCCCCCGGGAACCCAAAAACCTCAATCCACGCGGACAAAAGCCAAGTTCCAATGGCCACATCTCGGTCAATTTTTAATCAAAAAATATTTCAGTCCCGCATTTTGAAGGAAATTTAATCTACTTCTTTTTATCTAAAGCAATGCCTATACTTATCTCAGCCCAAAAACAAGAAACAGGCGATAAAAAAAAAGCTCAAAAAATCGAAATTTGGGCTTTTTTTCAAGTTTGTTTCGACTGGCATGATATTTTAACGTTTAAACATCCGAATAAGGGTGATGGAGCACATACGTAGTGTTAAAAATGTGGACACCAATGGGTCGGCCATAGCGGAACATCTGCTCAGTTCGGGTACGACTCACTACATAAGATTCGACAAGACGTCTGTGTTGGCCAGGGAAAAGTTACTAGTACCTCGAAAAATACGAGAAGCCATAGAGATCAGTCGTCACCCGAATTTTAACCGTGATGGTGGATGGATGCTGCCCCCGGCGTGGAAACCGCTTTTTAACACTAGTATAATACACTCTACAAGCTTGGAACCAGACACGGACGACCAGTGAAGACGATCAGCAGGAGTATTTGGGAGAAGACGCTTCACCTCCCCCTCCACCTCAACCATCGCAGAGAGCTGCACGAAATGCGAACCGTAGTCGACGAGCAGCGACCGCATCTCGCGAACAGGCTCATGAATAAGGGCCCCGAACGGGTTCGAAACTAGTCGGGCACTTTTCCGACATAAAAAACGTGAGTGTATCCGGTGTTATGTATTTATAATGACTGGCATGATATTTTTTTTATATTTAAAAAATGCTATTCCGCTGAATTCTCTACAAAAAGTTTTATATACAATTTATCCAAATTTTGCTTAGTTTTGGAGATTTATTGGAAAACCCAAAAGGGGTGCTTATTCGCATCTATATTTTCAATTTCCACCCTCTAATTTAATAGCACTCCGCGGTTTTTTCTTTTATAACTCATTGAACGATTCCTGCAATAAAAACCCGTGAAGTCTTAGTTCCTTATTGACCAGCCTATTAGTACAATTTTAAAATACATCAAGCAACAGAAAAAAAAAATTACAATATGATTTCCGTACTTAGTCGTATTTTTTTAGGGTTACGTACCTCAAAAGGAAAAAACGGAACTCTTATAGGATCACTTTGTTGTCCGTCCGTCTGTCTGTCAAGACCCTTTTTCTCAGGAACGCATGAAGGTATCAAGCTGAAATTCATATCTAATACTCAGGTCTACTGTCCCTTGGAGCTGTGACAAAATCAAACTTTTAAGCCAACGCAATCAAAAGATACAGCCGTTTATGCTGCAAATTTTCGGCACTCGCAAGGGAATCAAAACCTACAGGGTACTTCCCGTGAACTCAGAATCTTGAAATTTGGTACGAAGCAACGTTTTATAGCACAGATAAAGGAAAAAGTGCGAAAAGCATAAATTTTTAGTGTTACATCATACAATAAAAATATTTTTAATAATTTTAAACTTACTACAGGTTTGTACGGAACCCTCGGTGCGCGAGTCCGACTCGCACTTGGCCGGTTTTTTCTAAATTTTAAGCCTTTTTTATCTTGTAGCCTCTGGCTAAAGTCAATTAGAGATTTTCCAGAAACGGTCTGTAATTATTTATTTTGCATCAGACATAATACCCTGGCAAGACAAATGTTTTAATAAGTAGCCAGAGCTCTATGTCCGCCTAGGGGTGGCTACTTTTTATTCCGAAAAATAAAAGTGTTCTCACGGGGCTTTTAAAAACCTTGATCACAGCAACATCATCTAGTAAAATATTAAAGAGAAAAAACAACTTGGAAGGCGATTCTGCAGTGTGAGAGCCTAATTGGCGTTTTTCCACTCGCCGGCGACGGCGAAAGCATACAATCTTTGTCGTGCCGTCTTCGTGGTAAAAAATATTATGCTTTTCCTCAAAGGGTGACTACGTAAGCTGTTCGTTGAAAATAAGAACTCGTTTGCAAGCGTTGACTCACAAGGTAAGTTAAGAATCAATAAATGTTGCGTTTTCAAAGGCTGTAATATCAAGGAGATGATGCATATTGCATATTTTCTACTCTAATTGGACATACCATCACTAAACAGCAAACTAAGCTAAATTGACAGGTCTGACAATGTTATCTTTAATTTCTGCAGGGAACGTAGTAAGAGAATCTTACTATGTTTAGACATGTTATTTTAGTTTAGGCATTATGTAGATTTTAGGTACAATTAACACAATTAGCCGTATTGTCGCAATCCATGTTCGTCTATTGGCGCTCATAACTTTTAAATTTCCGTAGAACATTTCCCAACTAGTCCAGACGATGGCCTGACCAAGTCCGCGTAGATGTAACTTGATTTTCCAGATTTTTTTTAAAACTTTATAGCTAATACGCCCGTTTCCGGGATGCAAGCTTTACGAAATTTCATAAAAAAACAGGAATATATGTAATGTAATATAACTTAAATACGTGTCATAAAATAATACTTTCAAAGAATTAAAAAACTAAAAAAGAAAAATTAAATATGGGTGCAGTAAGGCTAAGTCACTTCTGTGGAGTGGCTCGCAAAACGGTTTTAAAGGGTTCCCGCCCACCCGTAGTAATTTTATCACAAATCTAGATCAGCTTCATTTACTTTGTTAGGAATAGGCGATAGCGGCGCGTCAAAGCGCGCGCACTTGATTCCCCTTCGAGGTTTGTATAATAATACTAATTACAATATTATGTATGACAAAGTACCTAAGTAAAGCTGAATGATGAGTTGTTTTTTGACATAAAAGAAAAACGCTGCGTCTCGGCTCAATAACACTATGCAGGTGTGCGCTGAGCCTAAATGAGAGCCTTAGGAAAGATTCATGATCATGAAGGATTTCCCCCGAAAATATTTCTCACCTTGTTCTGCCTCACTCACACACATGTTGCTTTCGCGTTGGTCTAACTTTCGCGATAGTCGGTCATCATTATTTTTTATTAGATATTATTTTTTGAGCATATTTTATTGTGCACCCAAAAACAATTAAATGATTGAACAATTTATTCATTTTCTTTTCTAGGATTAATAACTATTTTTCCCAATTCATCACAAATTTACTGTCATACAAGTAAATGGTGTATTTTTGATGCTATTTCATATTTTGACATGATAATGAGAAGTGCTACATGGGGTGGGACCTACGACAAATTTTCACTATGTTCTTTGAATAAAACTGCTGCTGCTGCATGCTATTTCTAAAATAGACAATATACCTACCTTATAAGACGCAAATCATTAATTAAAAGGAGAAGTTTGTACTAAAATAAAAGTCATAACTATGGTGTTTTTATTTTTTACTACATAAATAATTGTCCACCGCTGTACCTACCCTAGAAAATACTAAAAAAACGATCTTATACGATCATGACTTCGTTGCCATGTTTGCCTTCGTAGATTATGTGAGTAGGCAAATACGCACTGGTGAACGTCATACGACGGTGATAAAACCTAAACCGATACGCGGTCGCCCTGCAGATAAAACCGAGCCCCCCCACCGCGCTATTTGACGCCCGGCGGCGACAAAACGTGGCTCGGAAAGACCACACCTAGACGTGTCTGCTCACTTTATTATGTCAAAACTACAGCAGTACCTAGGTTGATTACGGTAAATCGATACATTCCCTTAGCCGAAATCCAGTGTCATTTTTTCGCAGAAAGAATACGTAATAAATTCAGCGAATCCCAATTCACAACAATTTTAAGTATAGCTGAAGGCTGCGACTCTGTCTGCGTGGATTGAGGATTTTTTGAGGTCACCATACATTAGCTCTGCATTCAACTCGCGAGCGAACTGTTGTTTCGATGCATAGCTGAAAAGCTGCGAATTCATTGTACTTGTTGAACCTAATAGTACTTTTAAATGTATTATTTCCGATTCTGAAATGACGATTGACGTCAAGCGACTCCAGTCTACCAGGTACTGAATTAACATACCATGACTACATGTATGGTTTGTTTATTAAAAATACGCTTTGTAGAGACGTCGGCAGATAGGATAATAATTATCCTATCTGCAATTATTGCTACCCGGCAGTCAATGTAATCCTACCTCATATTAAAAAATGATATTATGCATAGGTAGGTAGGGTGACTACGTGTTCGCCGACCACCCCCCGTTCACGACCGTTTTCCCGAAAATAACCAAAAACAGTTGTAAAATTAACGTAACGATCACTCTTTTTCTTGAAGATCATGCTCTATCTAACCCTTAGTAACTCTGTGAGCCGACGAATCTGAGCCAGAGCACACACATTGATTTTGGAGCAAAATGCTAGTTAAAAAATAGTGAGGAGTGAGGAGGCAAATTTAAAACGTGAGTAAAACATGTTTTGAATTAAGTTTGTGCATACATTTTGTGCTTAAATAATATGATTAAATTATAACTTAGAATCCATATTTTGTGTATAAAATGCGTATTTATTCAAATAAATGGTGGTCGCTAATGGGCTGACTAAAACTTAGCTTCTTCCCGTTTACGAACACATGGTTGTAAACTAGCGGTTTTTAATATTAGCGCAAATTTTATTGTTTCTTGACATCATATTATGTATGGTTTATTTAAACGTCAGATTGCGACCGGCAAAATATAGAGAAAGCCTAAAAATCTAAACGTATTGTGATGATTTAAAACGAAGTGGTCGGCAACGGATCATTTCTCGACCATCGATTTAATTACATCCTAACTACAAAAGTTATAAAAAATACAATATTTTTGTGTTCGTATATGGAGTATGGACTAGATAACGACCATGTGGTAATTTGCATTAGTTTGACTACATAGTAATGGTCGTATATTGATTAGCTAGCGACCATGAAGACGGTTTCAAATTTTTGTCTATATTTTGGCGGTCGAGTATTGACTTTTTAAAATATTCCGGTAGGGTGATAATATGAGCACCATTTTTTTTTACATGATTCCAGAAAACTGGACCGAGTAGCAGAGGAGCTTGTGGACCGACTACTTCAGGCACAGAATAATAACTAGTCTTCAGGCTACTAACTAAACTAAGCTAAAAAAATCTCGAGTATCTGTACAGTCCATTTCAAGAAGAAGTTTTTCAACGAATACCTAAGTTAGACTTAGAGCTTTCGTCCTCGATTTTTTTTTAAGAGGCCTTGGTGTACTCAGTTTTATTCTAGATTAGAATTTGTTTGGATATTGCAATAAACTTTGACACATTTTGTTTAATCCACAGTGTCTCGTTTAAGAGATATACCTAATCCACACTTTCAGAATCCGTTTCTGATTACCGTATATCTTGAGATTATGCTTCAGCGTGATCGATCATCGAAGCAAGTGTCTTGCATTTGCCGGTATGATTGTTATAACAATAATTTTCCTCTTGGCTTTCTAAAATTCGCTCAAAGAGAACTCTTAAGTCATATAATAGTCTAAGATCCGTACCTATATAACCACGACCTTCACCGAGCTGTTTAATGGATGAAACCTACATTTTATTTTTATTTAGTAATAGATAAATACACCTAAAATAGGTTGCCTATCAAAATCCAGTCCAGACTATTTTTAAATTAATTAATTTTTATGTTTTTTTTTTTGTCAAGTTAATTGTTGCCAACGCTATACCATCGCGTTTGTTATAAAATTACCTATACCACTCACTCACTCACTGACTAATCACGATATCTCAGGAACTATAAAGCGTACAGACTTGAAATTTAGAAGGTCGATTCCGTCTATGGTGTAGACGCCAGCTAAGAAAGGGTTTTAAGAAAATCCACCCCTAAAGGGTTAAAATAAGGGTTGGAAGTTTGTATGAAAGTCCTTTGTTTTTGAAGTTAGAGACTTGAAAATAGGCAATTAAGTTAATAGTTATAAATAATAAAAACCTGTATAAGCAATTTTATTAAAACGTACCGCAATAGGTGTGAAATGGGGGTTGGAAGCTTACATAAGGGTTCCAAGTTTTTGAAGTAAGAGACTTGAAAATCGGGATTTAGGTTATTAGTTTTAAGTTATAATAAACTGTATAAGCAATTTTAGGAAAATCTACCCCACAGAGGGTGAAAAGGGGGTTGTAAGTTTGTATGAAAGTCCTATGTTTCTGAATTTAGAGACTTGAAAATCGGGAGTTAGTTTAATAGCTTTAAATAATAATAACCTGTAAAAGCAATTTTACGAAAATCCACCCCAAAAGGGGTGAAATGGGGGTGAAAGGTTACATACAAATTTAATGACTTTGAAGTATAGACATGAAAATCAGCATTTAAGTTATCAGCTCTAAATAATTAAAAACCTGCATAAGCTATATTATAAAGCGTCTATAGATAGGCTGTTTGCAGCGGGAAAATTTCATTATCTCATAGGAAATCAGCAATTGTACGCGTACGAAGTCGCGGGCGACCTCTAGTTTGATAATATATAACTTAAGCGGTTTCGATCTGATAATAAGTTACCATATGTTAATTGTTACCATACAACCACCAGTAGATATCCATGTCCTTATCCTAGTCCATATCACGCAATACGCTTTTTGACAATTCGGAATATTGCTTAAAATAAGTACTTAAATAGAAATATTTAAATCATATGGTAATAATGTTTCTTCCATGCATAGGTATAAATTGTTATTTCGTCAAAAAAGGTAAATTTCAAAGAGCTATGTAACTTTAAAGACGGCAAGTCGACTAACTGGTCGTCAACTGACGTGTTGACCCTACAGCACACAACATTATTTTGAGGCACATCCATTACATCTATGTAATTGAAATAAGTAGGTAGTAGGTAGCTATAAATACCTAGGTATACCTATGTAGTTAGCATTGGTACATACATTTAAAAAATTGAAAAACAGTAAAAACATAAGATCTATTTTATTCACAGTAGAACATTGGAAAAAGCCATAATGGCCGAAATCCGAATACATAAACGTTATAATTATTTAATAACATGCCTTTACTTTTTATAATAGGTAGAGGTAGGTAGTGTCTGATTTTTTATCCATAGCTAACATAATATACCTGAGCAAGTGAATGGATTAATAGAAATGCCGTAAAACAGGTTTTGTATTAGGTAGGAATTAACCAGAATGCTTTACCACTTGCCACGATACCTTTTTTATAGATTTAACATAATTAATAGGCAATAGGTAGGTATACATAATCAGTTCGGCTCGCCTATCCTAACACATTGCTTTGGTTTAGCACTTAATTCGTTATTAAGCTTAAGCCGTTATTTCTACTTCAATACCTACTAAACACTCAATTTAAAGGACATAATTATATACAAGTGTCTCTTATGTGTTACGTCATGTTTTGACTCTACCTCCGCTTGGGAAAGAAAATTCCAATGAGAAGAACCGGCACGATCTTAAATCAATACCTATTGCGTATCGTAATACTAGTAAACTAGTGAAAAAACTATTGAGTTATTAATTCTGTACACTCTACGTAATGTTCTAAGGCCAGGCGGGTCCTGAGTCCTAACTCCTGAAATGGCTTTAGTCGTTACTCGTTACCTACTTCTAGGGTTTCTGCTGGTATTATCAGAGATTATCCAAGTGCGTGAGAGATGTCATAGTGCATGTACACAGGTCTGTGCATAAACAGGATGTGCTCTATTTTCTCGCTCTTATAGCCTGATGGGATGGGATTTGGGAGTGCACTGTGGCAAGGACGGCAATATTTCGACACAGCCAATCTATCTAGCGCAGGACTGACAGTTTCATGCAAGTATGTGTTCATATCCACCAAGGCACGGGGGTGAAACCCCGTCAACTTCCTCAGAACGTATGTACTCATATAGTTAATTGCAAGGACGACTTTCCTTTCCACAATAGTCACGGAGCTGCAACACTAGCACTCTTGAATGTCCTTTGACTACCATACATCTTTGGCGATAAATGGTTTCTATGACCTGCCTGATTGGTGTAACCAAATTAAAAAATGTAAGTACATTTACTGTACTGCTTTAAGTAAGTACATAAATGATTTATTTTAATACTCACCTACAATATAGTTATTTAAACGCCTGGGTTTGTTAACAATAAAAATTTCGAGCAAAAATAAAACAAAATTTACATGTGTCAAATCGATTAAAAGTTCTTAAACTATACCAATAAAGTCGATTGTTATCAAAAATCGAATCGGTAACGCATTAGGACATTGATTCGAGCTGCCAAAAATTAAATTAATGATTGGACGGAAAAATAATCGTAATACTCGTAAGTCGTACGTACTAATAGGGGTACAGTAGTGATGAGCTGTGTGAAGTGTGAACACCGAACACATCAAAATAAGGGCTGTCGCTCACCTCACGGCACGTCTAATTGTACCTATTCATCGGATTGCTGTGAGGTGCTCGTAGATCCTTCGGAATGGAAAGATCCCAAAGCATGCCATAGGCCAGCGCGGCGTTCACTTATTCTTTATCAACTCATTCGGTTTGTGCTGATTATTTATTTTGTTGCGTATTAAAAATGTTAGACTGGGATTTAGTGATAATACCTATAGCAGTTCTCGCCGAAGAGGAAGATAATCCAATATGTGCTCCACACTGCACAATTAAAAAGAACTGCCGCGGCGTGCCGAAACAGTTGTGATATACTAAAGCTTGATGCGGCATGCCGCAGCTTTCCAAGGTTGTATGAATGAAATGTGGGTGAGTGTTAAAATAAGATTCAAAATAATTTCCGCGTACAAAACAATGCCGTGCCATGCGCCGCCTGGTGAGCGCCGTCCCTAAGTCGGAGGCAACGACCTCTGGGACGCAACAGTTCCCCGGGCGGTGACGCGCGCACAGCTGCGCCGACTGCCTCCACGCTCAAGCTCCAAACAACCACAGACCATCGATTGACAACAACTGAGGAAATTGGCTAATTTGGGACACAAAAAAAGTTACGTGGTGACGTATCTTCTATGGTACTTCATACCACGCACTAGATAGGTCGAAGTCGTTCCATACAATGTGTATTGTATGAATTGTATTGTTGTGTATTCTATTTTTATGTGTAATATTGACATCATACTAATATTATAAACTAGCTGATGCCCACGATGTCGTCCGCGTCAAATAAGTTTTTTCAATTCGGAACTCCTTTAAATTTTCCACTTAGCTGGGGAATCTCGAAGAATCGATTGCTGCGAGATTTTAAAAAATCTAAATCCCGCGTGGACCATCGAGAACCTGACGTAATTTACTGGTGAAGCTAGGGGTTTGCAAGGAGAATGGTCTGTCTGTTTGACAACGTAAGTCACACAACCTGACTCGGTGTGCCATAAAATCACAACTGTGATAATAATCAGATCTTGTTAATGAGAAGGCAGCGACAGGCGTACAGTCGAGAATCTAACACCTACGAGATGAAATTAGTGTACTTACGGTTTCTAAGGTTCAATGAAGAAGCGCCCATTCGCCTTACCTACATAGTTACCATGAATTCTCTAATCTATTCATCCGTTTCTTGGACAGGTGGAAATTCGGCTATTTAAACCTACACGATCACAAAAAAGTATAAATATAAGTATTTTACTGACTTACCTAATTCGAAAAATATAGACTAGAGCATAAAAAAATTCAGGCAACTTAAATCCTTACAAAGTTTCTTCTTAGTTGAAAGGTAAAAAATAAGCAATCCATACAAAGGAGGTCGGCGAGCTCCCATATAGTGTTTGACCCAAACTTGAGGTTCACGTTCACGCATCAAACTTCTCATACTTTTTATACTGAACCAGACTAACAAAAAACTTTATGAAAGTCAATCAAAAAAAGATATTCGTAGTAATAGTTAAAAAAGTGAGGTGATATTTCTATTTCATGGTTTTTAAGCCAGATGATTGAAAAATCTATCAGGCACTGCAGATTAACATTATCTGACCAAATAGTAATACGCTTTCCTACCTACAAAACGAGTTAGTAATGCATCGCGTTTGAATTAAATTAAGGTTTTCAGTTAATTTTAATTTATTATTATTTATTAATTAATTACTATCGCATACTGTATATGCTGTCGCCCTGTCTATATCTCTGTCTCTGTCTACGTACTCCCGCCATTGCATCGGCCGAATGACACCAACGATGACAAAATTATTTATGAATATTTTCATTGTGATGATTAAACTATTGATAGCATATGTACCTACATTATAAAGTTAGACTGATATTATTTTGTGAAGACTGCTATATACCTAACTAGTTTGGTTGTTAAATATGAGTACTTACTCTATCTAAACTAAGACTAAAACCAAAAATAAATGTGTATTAACTCTAATGAGAACAGTATAAATTATTATCTAGGTAAACTATAAAAACCTTTTTATTTCAATCAAACCTACGAAGTTTAGCAATGATAATAATTATTGTCCTAACAGAGAGTTGGATTGAAGTACAAATATTAAAAAAGTATTTTGTAACAAATACACTTACATAGTTTCTTTATGCTAACTCGAGTTGTGTAAGGTGCAGCGGGGCAATCTCGACAGCGGGAAATTTAAACTAATCTTAATAACTTCTACATTTTACTTTATTTGAATAAGTGCCATCTATGACCGGATAGCTCAAAAGCAATTTCATAATTTCTACATAGATGGCACTGCTAGACCCAATACTGTTTGATCGACACGGCCATTTTGTTTTCTTCTTTTTTTCTTGTTTGCACGTGCTAATTAGTGTCTCATATTTTTGCGAAAAAAAGTGGTAATTAATGTGTTTTTCGAAGATTTTCAAAGGTAAGACATTTAATTAAAGCCTATTTCATGTTTTTAGCTATTTTTTCTGTTGTAACTTGCGTTTTAACAGCATTTTGGTGTGAGTTTGAATAACCCCACCTGGATTGTAATGGCGGCTAATTTCAACTATTTTGCAGTTGAAATTGCCCCACCAGATTTTATATGGAAATGAACAAACACTAGTAATGTGCATGCTTCGATATGTTTTGTCGATGTAAATACGTTACAAATATTTAACTTGTAGCTATATTATTGTAATCTTTCTATTCGCAGGATCGCAACACGATTCAAATCGATGAATTTCGAGGGATTTTTCAATTTCTTACTACTTTATTAATTTATTGCAGATGGTTCGCCACTATAGAAAAAAAACGGACAAGTCATACACAATGGCAGAATTGCAGCAAGCAGTGCAAGATGTCAAAAATAAAGTAGTGACGAGTTACCAAGCTGAAGAAATATATGGCATTCCTAGATCAACCATTGTAACTAGAGTTTACAATAATCATATGAACGACAACGTTGGAAGACCTTTAGCTCTCGGGGAAGATGTGGAAAGAAGAATTACCCATAGCTTACATGTTATGGAAAAACATGGTTTCCCGTTAACTAGAAAAGAAGTAGCTGTTTTGGTATCTCAATATGTCCGCCAAAATGGAATCGACAATCCCTTCAAAAATGATTTGCCAGGAAAAGACTGGCTCCAGGCATTTCAGAAAAGGAACAGTCTCTCAATCAAAAAGCCTCAATCCGTTGAGATAGCTAGAAGAAAAGCTTGCGATCCTTTTATTGTTTATAGTTATTTCGATTTATTAGAAAAGGAATATATTTTATATATTTTATTTGAAAGAACTGGAAGGTACAAATTTAAGAAGTGTTGTCTGAAAAAATTTCGATTGCAAAAATCTTTGTTTGTAATTGAATACATAATTAGTAGGTGCCCGCCAATTCGACCAGTACTTTTAAGAATTCAAAGTTTAGTTTTAAGTTGATTACCTACTTTTTATTATGACTTTTCTAAATTTTTATATTTGTTAGATTATTAATTGCTGTTTTAAAACTAAAAAAGATAGATGAATCTTGGTCCTAAATTATAAAATTGCGTAACGTTTATATGACCGATTGTAGATTTAGGACGAGGGGTGCTCTGGTTCTATTTTAAATACATATTCCTTTCTTAAAATGAAGTTTTGATTTATGATTAGTGAGTAGATATAGTACCTTTAGTAGATAGCAGACCAAAATTATTTATTGGTGTATCTATCGACTTATTTTTTATTACGTTCCCATCACTATTAACTATGGCGAGCAGTCGAAATTACCCCGCCTAAACCTTTAACGTGTTTTTATTCAAAAATGAGCCTAGCTGCATAAATGACAAGATTCAATTTAGATTACCATCCCTATAAAAAACTCTGCAACTGACTAACATCAAGCTAAGAGCTCTAGAAGAGAAATTATAATTAATAGTTGAAATTGCCCCACGGAGGGCGAATTACAACTATTTTTGCCTTTTTTGACAAAAACACATTTTTAAGCCTATCTATTGAATATTTTTCAATATGAGTTTGTAAAAATAATACACAGATAATCACTCTGGAGCGTCAATACATTACATTTTTAATAAAACTATATCATCTAATATTTTTATACCTTCAAAGTTGTGGTTTAGGTTTTACCAGTCGAGATTGCCCCGCTGCACCTTAACTCGAATTCAATTCCGAGTTACCTGAATTTCAACTCGAGTTAACGTGTTTTTTCCGAGTTAGCACATCTATACCACGGTCCACGAATTACATTTGAATGAGTTGACAGTAATTGACATTTGACACGTTAGTTTCTACTTTTAAGGTCTGGTATCTATACTCCGTATTGCCATTAGAACGACTTTTTTATTGTTTCGTAATTATTTTTATTTTTGATCCCCATCTTCTAAAAATTTGGTGTTTACACAGAAAAATACTTTGAAATATATTAAAAAATATTAAATGATTTCTGAATCTGAATGGTTTTTAAATTAGCTGGGTCATACTTCGCCGATCTCCTTTGGTCGAAAAGTTAAAAATCGCCGAGTTGTTGAGCGAAAACAAACTTAACATCCATTTTCCACCTGCACTAAAAGCGGACTAAAAAAAGAAAAGGGCAAACTAGGACATGTGTTTCGCACAGAGTTCACGGGATCGCGGTCTGAATTATTGATTCAGGCGAGAGTGGTGATCGTGTGTAGCGGGCTTTATTACTCCAAATATTTAGCGCAGGAAATACAGACGCCGGAATGGCGTTCCATTGCTTAGCCGCGCGCACAAGAAAAGCGGAAGCGGGGCAGCCCAAGCGAATTGATGGAATGTCAAAGACGACGGGAACCCTTATGTCTACACGTTTTATTCTATTCAAAGAATTATTAACCGTTTGACGACTAAATACATCACTATTGCACCGAGCGAGACTACCTGTACCTGACCTTGTGCGAATTTACAGACTGTCTCTCCGTCCATGTCCGTAACTCCGTACCAAGCCTTACTTCAAGTAAATAATTAATAATCTTAATTTTCACTTCATACCTACACAATAACTAACCTAATTATCCCGATTCACGTATCATGTTTTGATTGTTCAGATTATAATTTGCAATATTGCTTTCGGCTAGTCGTAGGCACTGTGGCAAGTACCTACCTACCGCCAAGCGAATCCAATTTCTCGTACAATGCAGTTTAGTAACCGATTAAGAGTGTGGGTTTATTATAACTTCTATTCCATACCGCTAGTTTAACCCGCTAACATCTTGAGTGCATCGTCATTCGTCATTGATCACCCAGGTGGAATCGCAGTCAAGGGTTAACATTTAGTGGAATTTACAGGTAAAATAAAAAAAATACATCCTTCTTGCCTACATACTACTACTCATACTCATCTACTGATCTCGCAACATGTGGTATGTGAATATTGGTGTAGTTAAGTAAGTAGGCACGCGAACTGGGACTAACGCAGGCAATGATATGTAACAAACTAACAACAGATTTTATTCAATTGCGCAAAGGCAAAATCACCGATCTGGGACTCTTTACAGAATACAAGAGACAACCAAGGCAACTAATCTGTTCTATCATTTTAATTTCCAGTAGGCCCCATCCACGATGAAAGATGTCTTTGTATTTTTATCTGTCTCAAAGACACTTAATCGAACAGCATTCCTGGTTTGCCCTACCCAGCATGCTATTTTTTTACGCAGTCTCTTAATGAGACAAGCGGGAAAAGCCGCGGGTAACAGCTGGTCGCTGTTTTTGTTAAATTTTTTGTTTATGTGACAACCTATGCAATGAACACTGGCGTTTCCATACAGTGTTAATAGGGACGATACCTGAGTCAAAATAATTTCTTACTGATTATTAAATAGAGGGTCTTCAAGGCGTAAAATTAATATTAATAAGTTATTTTAAGTTTATTAAAAAAAAGTGTGTTATAATTTGATGACGTCACAAGTCACAACTGTTTGTATTTCATACAAACTTCCATACTAGAAGGGCGTTTTAAAGCTGCTGATATGAATGAGTGGTCGCCATACATATGCTCGACATCCAACTTGTAATTGAATTTTCGAAGGTTCCTATTATTCCGATACGTGCAGCCTGAAAATAGGAAATCATATATAGGAAAAAATAACAGAACGGTCTGTCAAAACGGTAATCATTTTCGCCCGGTCGAGCGTTGGCGGAAGTATCTCAGCTTCAGGGGAGAGCGTCCTACTCCTAACGAACTATTTATATGTAGGTATGTACGAGTATTTGCCTAACTAGATGATGCTCGCGACTTCGTCCGCGTAGGATTAGATTTTTTAATAATCCCGTGGGTATACCTGGATTTATAAGGATAAACAATAGCGTATGTCCGTCACGGGGCGCGACCTAGCTGTACCAAATTTCGCCAAAATCTAAACGGATGGATGCCGTGAAAAGCCAGCGCGCAGACAGGCACACTTTTCGCATGGGATGATAACAATTATTGAGAAGTAACTTGATATTTGATAAGCTTAAATCTGCATCACGGCCAGTCATTTATCATATTAAGGAATTTGAACATAGTTCGATGGGTATTAAAAAAACCGGCCAAGTGCGAGTCGGACTCGCGCACCGAGGGTTCCGTACAAACCTGTAGTAAGTTATAAATTATTAAAAATATTTTTATTTTAAATATTTGAGTTGATTGAATGAAATCATGATCATGATTTTCTGTGTCATGGGACACAGTGCTATTTGGGATTATTTTAATAGCCTTAAGTAAACGAAAGAGTGTTGACTTGATAAAAAACACGACAGTCTTGCATTATTATTGAATGGCCTATAAAAATATAAATACTTTAAGTACTTAATAAGTAATCCCTTCATTAGCTTTAAGTATTGACGTGGGTGTCTCACAGACGGCGGGTGAACAAATTTGAGTTTTGTGTTGGCAACTTTAAAGATACGGTCCCGCCCTCCCCGTTACCTTCGGGATTTTACGGGTTGATTGATCAGCCGAAAGCCCGAAAGCTCGCATGCGGTGCTGTTACACTTTTAGCTGTGGTGCTTGCAGTGGCGTGCAGTTCATATAGGCATAAAAGCACTGCTTACCCTAAGGGAAATAGGTCAATGCTCATTTTTTCGTTGTAACAGTCAGTAAATAGGTATTCTGACTAACTAATGCCTACCCTAACTTCAAGCCCTGTGCACGCCACTGGGTGCTTGAAAGTGTCTCTGAGACGTAAGGTCAGTATTAATGTTCGTTATCTGTTGAACGCCAGGTCAATATTGGTGTATTTATATTTATTGGTGCATTGGTGTATACCTATAGGTAAGTATATTTTCCTAAGTGTCTAACTCTACGAGACGTTACGTCATTACTGAATTTGTATTTTTTAGATAGATCAACCAAATTTTTCAAAAATCAGTCGCAAAAGGAGACTGGTTGTGGCTAGTAATAGTAGATACTTCGAAGATACTCTGCAAACACGATTAGACTAAGAATTAGAAGGTGACTGATGAAGAAACAGACGCCGACTTTTTCTTGCAAAATGATCACAAAACGGAATCAGAACAGTCGGAAGATGGAATAGATAAAGAAAATTAGAGTCAGTTACAACATAGACCTCCCCACCGGGTCTCAAGATGTCGACCAATGTCGATGGCTTCTCGGTGAAGTCAACACCTATGTGCTTTATAAAAGACATGTAACTACTGATGTGTCTGATTATATTCCTAGAGCACAGTTTCTCGAATCTTGCTCGAAAGTTGGTTTTACCACACGTGAAACGACGAGTGTACAATGAATGATTACCAATCTAGAGATGCGATTGAGTATAACGCGCGTTCTAGGGAGTGATTTGCCCCTGGAACCTAAGAGACCGGCCCCTCCAGATATTGAGACAGTAAAAAAATCTGCAATATAGGTATGTCTATCAAGACTTGAAAAGACATGTTATGATACTAAGTACAGTTGTGTTGAGTGTCAAGCCTATCTGTCTCAGATGTTCGAAAAAAACATGCATCGAATTCAAAATTCAAATGATTTTTATTCAAATAAACTTTTACAAGTACTTTTGAATCGTCGAGTGAATCTACCACTGGTTCGGAAAACCATTCCTACCGAGAAGAGATGTGTTGACAATAACTAATAAATACATTCTTAGATATTTAGGAAAATTAGGACAAAGTTTGAATACTGCATTAGTAGGTATTTTAGTAAAGGTTGACGGTTTGGTAGCACAGTTATGCCAAAAAATACACAAATGGCTATAGTAGAGCTAGTACCTATAACATGTCTAATCATTGTACATAAAAAATGCACGTCTTTTATAAAGTGCCAAACAAAATATGTTGATTCCATTATTTCCATTAAAAAAAAAATATTTTTACATTTAATCAGTACATAATTAACAGTTAGAACATATTTTAATTCAATACCTAATGCCGTTTTTAGTACATACTTATCTGTCACCGTAAGATTGCAGAGGCCGTTGGATTGTAATCTAGAACTAGCGATATTGTAAACTGTCGACAGATTACAATTTAACGCATTATTTTTCGGTAGATTGTGTAGGCCGGGCACTACGTGATTATTTATGTCGAACCCTAACCTAACCTACAAGAAAGAGAGAAGAAAACGTAAATACAATGAATATTTCAAAAATTGACACTCGGAACATTGAACGGTTTACAATCCGTCGATAGTTTACAATATCGCTAGTTGGATTACATCTAACGGTTTTTGCAATCTTACGGTGACATTTCTATAAAAAAATTATTATTTCCATAGTCGTCTGAGAGACGTCACATAGCATCTATGGCCTGGTTTAACCACGTCAGTACTTAAAGGTTAAAATACAAAACTTGTATAAGATACCTACCTAGGTATTTAAATTAGCAATGAAAATGAGTGCGAGCGAAGCAAGAGAAAAATACCTTTTACAGAAACGACTCTACTGCTCATGTCTTCCATCTTCGATTAAGTAGGTACAATAAAAAGTTTTCTGGGATCGAAGTAGGTATTCGAAGCGTTAACTAATCAGGCTTTCATTTTATCTAAATTAGAAATCGTGACACCTAGAAGTAGACTGATCTTTCGAAGTATTATTATTAGATTCGAAAACGTAAGCCAGCTGCTTTTATGTAATACCTAACCGAAAAAGAGATTCAAAACTATTGTTTTTCCCTATTTTACACCGTGGCGCCCCATATTTATTATTATGGGTATTAAGCGCCTGGAACGGGCGACCGTTCTGTTCGCCCTATTGTATGAATGGTAGTGCCAGCCCAGAGCATATTGTAAACTTGCTTACAATTTACTGGGTTGTGAAATGAACAAACCGGTTTCGCGATTTATGTTGAAGCAGGTAGTACCTAACCTACCTATCGAGGGTTTACCGGATTACCGTTTGACTGAGAGTCATGGGCCATGGCCATTGTCATGGCCTAAGGGAGAGTTACTTTGATTTCGTATTGGGAGAGTTTTGTATTTTGGGACAAATATTGAACAAATTTTTGTCTGGAGGAGAAGTAGGTACGAGATTGCATTTCAATATGGAGCTGCACAGAAGACCACGACGCGGTCGTTTCGCACGGATGTTTTGTCTCGTTCTGTCAGTACTCAGTAGTGTGTTATCGCCCTAACGAGGGGACTGGAATGTGGAGTAGAGCTGCAGTGGTCATGGCCTAAGGAAGAGTTACTTTCAGAGGCGGCTCGTGAAAGATCATATTGGGAGTTCACTAAAAAAAAAAATGCTTACCAATTATTTGTAAATGAAGTCCATACGTTATATTGTTCCATTTTAACCGCCTACACTATTTACATAAATCACAGTCTTTTTCACATAAATACACAACACAATAAGTACACTATTTAAAACAACAATACCTACAGATTTTCCAGCCACTGTACAATGATCCGACGCACTCGCGAAGAAATCAAAATAAATTTACTTTCGTATTTTGTGTTTTGTTTACATCTTACCGGCATAATACGAATAAAAAAAATACTCGCGAGTTTTAACTCTTTCTTCGTGACAACAGGCCATCTCATTTAGTCGGGTAATATCGCGCATGCGTACTTCGTGTCAGGAGCGCCGCTCCATATTTACCAAACTTCTCATACAAATCTTTTGTCTCACGCGCCGCTCGCATCGAATGCTCTCTTTTACTCTCATTACATTTCAATAAGAACGTTGTACTAAACTTTCGTCTATAGGAGCGTTGTTCTAAGCGCTCCACTTAACAAAAATACCATGTGTTGATTGATGAATTATGTAGTAAAGTAGGTAGGTAGGTACTTATGGATATTCATGATTAAAATGACAATGGGAATAGATTTATATAAAAATATTTATAACGTTTATAGCAAAGTTTATTTCATTATTATACCTACCTAGTACCTATGTATTTTTTTAAATTTTGTGGGAGTTCACTGCACCAGCGCTCCTTTGAGCGAGCCGCCTTTGGTTACTTTGATGTCGTATTGGGAGAGTTTTGTATTTTGGGACTGCAAATTTTTGTCTGGAGGAGAAGTAGGTACGAGATTGCATTTCAATAAGGAGCTGCACAGAAGACCACGACGCGGTCGTTTCGCACGGATGTTTTGTCTCGTTCTGTCCGTAGTGTGCTATCGCCCTAACGAGGGGACTGGAGTAGAGACTAGAGCCGCAGGTAGAGCCACGAGCGGAGGCGTCCGTCTTTTAACTTTTTAGAATTCAATAGGTACCAAAATATTAAAACAACTATTCGCTACGGAGCAAAATAGGTATAATAACTACCTAATTGAAATTTGTGGCCAAGTACCTAAGACGGTAGGATGGTTTTAGATCCTATTTTGACGTAGGTAGGTAGTGGTACCTACTATGACTATCATATATTATGCAGTTGCTATTAGGAATAAGTTAGCATTCTGTCTGCTTCTCCATCTGTTTTCCGAAGTCAAAACGACGTAAGAGACACCGGTAAGAGAGCAGATTACAAAAAATGGCTTATCATCTAGGTAGGTAGGAACATTTGTAGGGAAGATAACTATCGAGTATGTACCTGTAGCGCTTGGTTCTACTAAGTACAATTGACTTTTATCCAATAAACAGTAGGTAAGTTTAAACTATACTATAACTATACATAATAATAGACAACTACGCGCACTAATTTTGTTATCATTCTGATTACTGATTATTAAAGTAGGCACCTACTTTAAAATAAATAAATCAAGGTGTAGAGATACTTATATATTAATTAAAACATTCGTTTACCTATGCAAAAGATAAAATTAAAATAACATGGCACGATGACGAGACCGAACAGATTCAATTCGCTGAAGCGTTTGCTTTGCAAAAGGAAAGCGGGATAGCGGGAACTCAATTACTCGAGCGCGTTGATTACCTGTCCTCGTAGGTAGGTGTGGCTTCGCCTGAAGCGCCCTGGGACACGTCACCGTCCATGTCGTCGTCTCCGGAGAGCTGGGTAAACAGTCGAGCTAGAAGAGCTAGCGAGTCACAGACACACGCCGGTGGCGGATGCGGCTGACAGTGCGCGAAGAACAGGCGCCAAACGCGACGAATACGCGAGGTTCGCGAGCACTCTCGGTGCGGACTGCGGATTCGGAATGGGTTCGCCTTCGCCTGTCGCCGGTAGCGTCGCGCGACGGCAAGTCGGCGTGCTGCGGGTGGGACGCGCGGGCGGCGTGGGAATACGGCGCCCCGACGCCCGCGCGTCGCCTAGCAACGCCGTTACCGCACCGGCACGTGGCCCGCGTCACAGCCTAACAAATAACAATATCAAACAGTGCTCCAAGCTTTAAGGTAGATGTCCACAATCCTTCGATACTCGATCGATACCAGTAATGCACAGAGTTCAACTGAGTTCACCCTAACAGACAGATATTGAGAGTTAAGACCAAAGAGAGTAGCTCAACTTCTGAGTCATGATTAGGTATAGCATAACACGTAAGTTACGTGACAGACATTCCAATTAAAAGGCTGAGAAGAGATTCGATCGCTTGTATAATTTCAACAGATTCAACATTAGTCCCATCCATACCAATCAAATAAATATTATAAATGCGAAAGTTTGGATGGATGCATGGATGTTTGTTACTTAATCACGCCCGAACGGCTGAACGGATCTGGAAGAGTCTGGAATAACACATAGGCTACTTTTTATCCCGGAAAAATAAGGAGTTCCCGCGGGTACCAAAAAACCTCAATCCACGCGGACGTAGTCGCGGGCGTCAGCTTGTATATAATATTTTCGTTCTGGTAGAGGCAGATGAGGCTGAGGGCGCAAACACTGAGTGACGATGTGAAGTCCTTACTACTTAGTACGTGACAAAATTGTGTCCTGCATACGTGTGCTGATATGCACTTGTCATCTTTATTATGCCACCTTTATTATGGAGATTGGAGATCATTAAAATATTATAACATTGGGAGTTCGAGCCATAATTGCTTGTAGGAGGTAAAGATTTATAATAGAATTAATATAAGCTATAGACTATAAAATTATTAAGATAAGATAATTATTTATTGCAAAAATACACGTGAAAAGTTCTTACAATATTTTTGAAAACAGTGTACTACCAAATATGGCCAAATTAATATTATGATTTATGATAATACTAGATGATGCCCGCGACTTCGTCCGCGTGAATTGATGTTTTTTTAAGATTTAAACTATCCTATCTCTCAAGTTGGATCGAACTGCACATGGTGTGCGAATTTTTTTATAATCGGTTAAGTGGTTTAGGAGTCCATTGAGGACAAACATTGTTACACGAGATTTATATATATTAAGATAGAACACATGTTTGTTTTTTATTCTGTTTTCGTCAAAACTAAAGGTAGTAAGAATGAACCTAAGGGTGTATTCCCATCATAGGCGTGTTACGTACACGCATCCGTAGTCAGCACATCTCTGGTTCCGTACCAAAAATCAAAATACAACATTGACAGGAATAAAATCATCAATGCCCAATTAAGTAAACATTTTTAAAATTTAAGCGCGTCGAACTCATCTACTGGACATTTGCTATTTGACTATATTGTTACATATTTGTCATGAATCTTGAGCAGTTGGGAGCTCAGCTTAAAATATACCGACACGCTGTTTAACGAATGTTTGTATTTTTTTACACTGTGTTCGACCCGCGCCCAATGCCTCGCAGTCGCACAGACTGATCTAACCTCAACCTCATAATAATAATGATTGAAGTATCTGTGTATTACACAGATGATTGAAGCAGCGGTGTTGACAACTTTCATTAAATGAAAGTTGTCAACACCGCTGCTTCAATACATTATATACATCTATGGTAGGTACACTTCACTACCACACCGCTGATATGGGTATCCCGGATCATTATCCTTACTAATATGTATTATAAATGGGAAAGTGAGTTTGTTTGTATGTTTGTTCCGCTTTCACGCCGTAACTACTGAACCGATTGCTTTGAAATTTTGCAGACGTAAAGTTAGAAGTCCGGATTAAATAATAGGGTACTTTTTATCCCGGAAAATTAAAGAGTTCCCGCGGGAACTAAAACTCCTCAATCCACGCGGACGAAGTCGCGGGTATCAGCTAGTAATTAATAGGTAAGCGTTAGTGTGTTTGTTAGTTTGTCCTTTAATCATGCCGCAATGGAGCAACGGATCGACGTGACTTTTGGCACGGGTAGGTACTGGGTAGGTATAGGTAGTTGAGGACCTGGAGAGTGATATAGGTTCCTATTTATCCCGGAAAATTAAGGACTTCCCGCAGAAATCAAAAAAACTTGAACCACGCGGACGAAGTCGCGGGCATCATCTAGTAGGAAATAAACAACATATTTTTTTAACAGATTTAGGTAGGTACTTGTACCTCATTGATGTAAATGACTAGTAATATAATAAATCTATGTTGTACCTATATGAATTTGTTCGATAGACGAAAGTGAGTGGGTGTAAAAGGAAAGGAAAGTACCTACTATCTCCCTACTTGAGGACTGAGGAGTTGAAGACTGAACGAGGAAGTAAATTTATTTTACTTACTTCAAAGTAGCAATTAGCAAAGGATTACCTACTTATTATTAAAGCAAAAAAACAAGCAATTACGAAAGTATTTTAAGATAGGCCTTGCTTTCTTATTTTCACCTATAGATCTCGTAGAATTGTTCCCCGCTGCCCTGGTTGGCGGTAACTTACCAACTTGCCATACTCCTTAGGTAACTTAACGGATCGAAACCGCTTGAGTTATATATAAAAATATAGGTAATTTTTTAACAAACGCGATGGTATACCTAGCATAGGCTACAATAAACTTAAAAAAAAAAAATTAATTTAAAAATAGTCTGGACCGGATTTTGATAGGCAACCTATTTTAGGCGTATTTATCTATTATTAAATAATAATAAAAAGTAGGTTTCATCCATTAACCAGCTCGGTGTAGGTCGTCGTATATCGGGATCTTAGACTATAAGCAAATCGTAATCAATAAACAGCTTTTCATCAGTGGCAATAATTTTTATACGTCTACTCTAACGTATTAACGAACTGTTCAAGGAGTTCATACATGCCTTTTCACGTGCAGGCATAATATTATATATTATGAACTCCTTAAACAGATCGAATTATCTTTTTGACAAACGATTACGATTCAGATTTCCTTACACAATTGGGAGGCAGGTGCTTCTCGAGGTAGAACGTAGCCGGGCGGCGTTTTGAGTTTCAGTTCATCCTATTAATATTGACCTATTGATGAAGGTGACCCGGTTCGCTCGTGTCTCGGGGAGGGACTTACAGAGCCCTGGTAGTTCCGGGAAGTCGATCTTTTGTGTAGGTAACATTATAAAACAGCCGTTACATCTTCCGACCAACAACGCTCGGTCCCTCGTCTAGCGAAAGCGTTGCTAACTTGCTAGCGTAAAACAAGCAGAGTGCGAGTTGTTGAAAAAGACGGTAAGTTATAAATTAATGAGAATAATTAATGGTGCCCGCGCCCTAATGATTAAGAAGAATGGTGCCCGCGACTTCGTGCGCGTGACTTTTTTCTTGAAAATGACATGTTATAGGTAGCTATCTTAGCAGACTGTACAATTATTTACTTACTGTGCAAATCATGCCTGCATAGAATGGTACTGGAATGCGAGTTGTATTATTGCGGTGAACTGTCAAAGCTGTACTAATCAATGTATCAAACATCTCTTTGAGGAGCAGATCAAATCCCATCCTCGAAGAGATTTTTAATTGATACATTGGTTAGTGCAGCTTTGTCAATGGATCGATAATTTATTGCGGCTTCCCACTACCATAAGACAGTGAATTCTGATCAAAGAACAATTAGTTAGTTTGTATTTGAAAGCCAAATTGATTCAGTTTTTTGGTTAAATTAGTTATTAGATCAATAATACTGCGACTGTTTATGAAAGCTAACTGTCGCAAAGAGATCGGTTCCTAGTGCAAAGAGATTTGCTTCCTAGTGGTAAGCAAGGTAAGAGTGTTAGTAGCCCCGGCACACGTCCTGTCCAGTATCTAGAACCCGATTGGAACGCCACCTTGTGTAACGCTGCCAATTGTGAATACGTAATATAAGTCATAAATATTTATTCAAATCTGTTACGGTATCTTAAAACTAAAGCTACGAGGTTTCCAAACGCGCCCTGGTCTGAGAAGAACCCACTACAAACTCAGCCGGGGTTTTTTTCCATTCTCACCATCTCACAAATCATCTTAACTAAGGAACTATCGGAGCCGTTAGAGCAAATTATAGCCAAGCTTCCTTGTCATTTAAGTAATCCTTCACATGGTAATAAGATTTTTCAATGAGTTTACGTTTTACATTAAATTTGAACTTATTCAGAGACATCTTCAACATGTCTTCTGGGGGCTTATTGTAGAAGCGGTCACTACTTTCATCAAATGAATTGCTAGTTTTACTAAGCCAAGAAGCAGGCATTACAAATTTATTTTTAATTCTAGTATTGACATTATGACAATCACTTTTCTTCTTGAATTTATCAATGAGTTTATGCACCTATACTAAATTTTCAAATAGAAGAAATCAATATTATGACAGTGCACAACCAATATGGTTGTGCACTGTCATAATATAGATTTCTTTATAATGTTTACCATCCGAGGACCTCGAGTGGGTCCCGGGGAGGGGAACTTTCACAACACTTCACTTTCACTAGGATAAACCAAAAATTCCACGAAAATCTAAACATAAACTAAAATCTAGAACTAACTGACAAATAAAAGCATAGGTAGGTACTAGGTACCTATTAACATTTATTTTTGTACTAGTGATTCCCCGACTTCGTCCGCGTGAATATACCTAGTACCTACCTATTTTTTGTATTCCTGTGGGAACTCGTTTTCCGAGGTAGCCTATATTTTTGTCCGTGATACAACCTGTCTCTGTACCAAATTTCATCAAAATGGGCCGTAGACGGACAGATAGACACAGTTACGCATTTATAATATTAGTAGGCATTAATAGAACGTTGTTAGGGCAACGGCAAATAAAAAGATCGGCCAGCGTGGGTTGGTATTGGCAGGGTAGGCGTAGCAACCGCTAGAAAGAAGCCCTACGGCACGGGAACCGGGATTGCTCTTAGTTCTTACCTAGCACTATGTCCGCCGTCAAACCCTTTGTTTATATATTTTTAATGAGTAACCCGACCCGCCCCGCGCTCAGGCTCCATAACAACTTGCTTTTATCAATAGGGCACTTTAGATTGGCTTGTTTTATATGCTTCTCACGTTACTCGTACCCACAAACAAGCTCAAACATACAACAACCATATAGCCTAAGATCCCGATATACGACGACCTTCACCGAGCTGGTTAATGGATGAAACCTACTTTTTATTTTTATTTAATTATAGATAAATACGCCTAAAATCCGGCTGCCTGCCTGTCAAAATCCGGTCCAGACTATTTTTAAATTTAAGTAAATTTTTTTTGAAAGTTTATTGTAGCCAATGCTATATCATCGCATTTGTTATAAAATTACCTATATATTTATATATAACTCAAGCGGTTCCGATCCGTTAAGTTACCTAAGAACTATGGTAAGTTGTAAAGTTACCATAGTGCATCCAATTAAAATTAATTAATTTAAAAATAGTCTGGAACGGATTTTGTTATGCAACCTATTTTAGGCGTATTTATCTATTATTAAATAAAAATAAAAAGTAGGTTTCATCCATTAAAACCAGCTCGGTGAAGGTCGTCGTACAGCGGGATCTTAGACTATTATGCACCATTTGCATCACGGCAATTTTATTGCAAACTAGCCAAAAATATTACCTACACGACTTATTTTTAATCTCTTTGGGACTAGCTGATGCGACTTTGGCCGGATGGTTTTTATTACACCTAAGTACCTAACTAGGTATCTCTTTACCCACGGGACAAGGGTCAAGAAACATTGCATCAGAGTTGAAGAGCGACTTATTCCGTCGTTTCTAAAATGTAACAAATTTGAATGGAGAAGTTTATCTATGTACCTAGTTAAACAAGTAAATCTTGCGCCATCGAATCTTGGCGAATATTAAACTTGCTCAAGGGCATTAATGTCTGATTTTTGCCATTTTTTCCATACATAAAATTATCAGTAAGTAGGTACCTACCTATCAGAGCACTCTTCTAATATATAAAATTCTTGTGTCACAGTTTTAGTGTTTATACTCCTCCGAAACGGCTTGACCGATTTTGATGAAATTTCATATATGTATATTCAGTAGGTATGAGAATCGGCTACTATCTATTTTTCATACCCCCACGCGGACGGAGTCGCGGGCTTCAGCTAGTATATTAATAAATAAATAGGTAATTTCAGAATTCAGCTATGGGCCACCGAACTCTGGCTGAACTACCTAGTACCTACCTACTAAAGCTTAAAAAATTCGTGATACTAACAGTTTATCCCCTAACAGGTTAGCCCGCTTCGCTACCATCTTAGACTGCATCATCACTTACCATCAGGTGAAATTGCAGTCAAGGGCACACTTGTAGTGGCGAAAAAAAATCCCACGATACAAATATTTGATTACTTTTGATAGCCAAAATTCTCAAGAGAATCTTACGTAATCAACGCTTGCTAGAACTCTATCTATCTAAGCTCTACAGTCTACACTCAAAGAGTACATCTATCTATCTATCTATCTATCTAGTGGACCGATGTGGTGTTAGATTTAGTTTAGGTGTGTAGTGTGTACCAGTTCTGCCACAACCCCCGGCTTACGAATTAAGCCCCGGGTTGTGGGAAATTGAGGCGGAACCGACCACTTCCGCTGATCCACGCTTGCATAGCATGTTCCCAACTAGGAGATTATAAGGATATACCTAGTGTGTAGACTGTAGTATGTTTAGGTTGTTCATCGGTTTACTCCTATGAGACAAATTAGGTAGGTACCTACTTATTAGATCTTGATAAAATATGAAGTAACAGATATTACAATGTGATATTGCGGTCCAGGTTTAGGTTGTTCATCGGTTTACTCCTAGGAGACAAATTAGGTAGGTATTTATTAGATCCTGATAAAATATGAAGTAACAGATATTACAATGTGATATTGCGGTACCTACAGGTACTTAATCGTCCAAATGCACCGCGCAATAAACTTGGGATAAGAATCAATAAAATTATTTAGAATAAAATATTACATATTTCAGGATGAATTAAATATTTTTTTCATTTACCGGCAACAAAGAACTGAATGTAAACGCAGTTTCACAATATAATCGTGTCACACCGGTGTGTTGGCGTCACCGCCCCGCTGTCGATGTGTGTCCGCCACCTTACATCCCCGCAACTAGACCCACTAGACTAGAGATGGGGGCACAAATGTCTCAGTCATTTGGTCTTGTGGCAGACGTAATTATTACGTGGCAGTCGTGGCGTATTATTCAGCTGCTGGATTACCCCACGTACCGATTTTTCCAGTCTAAATTGTTACACAACATTACACATTGTTAGTCAACGATGTGAACAGTAGGTAATTCTCATTCAAAGACTGCTGCCAAAATGAACGAGTTTTTGACTCTACCGTGGGCCGTGGGGTGAAGCCAAACAAATAAACTGGTGGAGGGACGAATGAAACTCCTCTCTATACTTTAATTAGAGCAATCAACAAAAACTCAGCGTTTTGGCTCTGCCGGTGTGAAATGTGTCTAAGAATCTCTTTACTAGAACGAGGAGCTAATCACCCGCTGAAATTGCCCTCAACTCCCTAGGCTAAGTGGTAAACGGTCGGACCGACAACGGTTAGATCTAATTTATCAGCATTATCAGCATTGCCTTAGCCATTGCGAGGCTCTGGGCGGTAGATATTTGCGAGGCGCGAAATTCAAATACACCACATAATTAGTACCTAATGATTATACTTGTAGACTGTAGCGCAAAAAAGCGAGGCCCCTGCAAGAGCGAGGCGAGCGGGCGGTTGCCATGCTTGACACCCGTCACCCACTGAGGCCGCCACTGTTTATCAGTCAGCTCTCCTTACCATAAGTTATTATTACAGGGTCTGCATCTGCATTGAAAAAATTCGACTACAATTTAATGCAGTTTCGATCTTGTTTAGTGCAACACTGACTCTATTGCGTGGAGAGTAACGCAATCTGGGGCGCATTCCGCGATAGCTATGTCGCTTCGGTGTATTGGTTGAAAAGGTAATTTGGTGGGTTACAACGTTTCGAACCCAGAATGCGAAAAACATGTACCTAGTAGTCAGAGATGCAATGGTTGGGGGGACCAGTTTTCCACAGTCCTGCCTGCAGAGCTTAGATCTGAAGAGAATATCGAAAATTCTCAGAATAAAACTGATAGGTACTTACAAGTGAAATTTTAAAATCAGAACTCTGATAGTCCTTAATTAGATGTATAGAAATCAGATGAACACGTACCTACTTATGTCCAAATAAATATTGCAAATTAATCCGTGAAAATATAAACGAATCTGAGCATGCAGTACTTGTAGTCTGAGAGATACAGTAAACACAAGTACTTAGCAATCATGAATTTAGGAGTGATAGATTAAAACATCTTCCCCCTATTTCATACTCTGAGGAGAACGATAATTACTTGATGTTATAGATTGCCTAATAGAGCAAGATCCCAGGGCCGCCAGACCTTTGCATAAACATTGTTTACTTTTCTTAAATTCTGAGTGCTGTATATTTTACAGAACATTGTTAATAAATAATTAATAAAATCAATACTGCGAGACTCCTGCCGTGGGCGGTTATTTCCGACAGAACGGTTGAAAGCTTGCAAAAAAATAACGTAATTTTACAGGTATACCTATTCTGAGTCTTGACTTTTATATTACGATACTCAGGGTCAATTTTTGCCTTATTATCAAGGTTCGTTTTTCATTGTGTGGAGTATGGAAAAACCATAAATTAATTATCATTAAAGGTGTTTTTTTGCCACCATCACCATCGAATTGGCCCTGGAGTTAAATAGCGTAGGTAAGTATTATAAAATTTGATTAATAGTCTATATATCGTGCAATACGCCCAAATATACATGTATTCATAATATGTAGGTATATAAAATTCTCGTGTCACAATTTTCGTTCCCATACTCCTCCAAAACGGCTTGACCGATTCTCATGAAATTTTGTGAGCATATTGAGTAGGTCTGAGAATCGGCCAACATCTATTTTTCATACCTCCACGCGGACGGAGTCGCGGGCATCAGCTAGTAATATGTAAAAATGGAAACAATGTCTGAATACATATGGTATTTGTAAACTATAAATTAGTTACTTATTTTACCTTAAAATGAAAAAAAATATGTTTGTACTTAATTAATATTGTTGTTCGATATTATTACACGGATATACGTTTAAAAAAATTAGAAAAATGTAAGAAAATTAAATTATATTCCCACAGGTACCGAATGATATTTGAAGTGTCTAATTTTATGCCCACAGCTGGTCAGCAGCTGGCAGATAATATCTTGACCAAGCCATTACCTACCTGCAATTACTTTTCAGGCAATAAGAAGCAAATTGGGTTTAGAATTGTGATTTTGATTTCATTTTATAATTTTATGACCATTTAACTATTTAATAAATAAATGAAATTCTTTTTCATTTATTATTCAAATATTTTTTTCTGGGTTTTCCCCAATCCTGTGCAACACATGTTGGACCATTGTTATTTAACTCCCAGATAATACAAGGAAGGAAATATGTTCATTTTAGTTAGATTAAATTTATTGTTTAGTGCAGGTGATAAATTTTTGAGGGGGGCGTGCATGGGGCGTGTTTATTTTATATGCAAAAATTAATTAGTAAAAAGGGCGCAATGGTATCAAGCATTATATAGCAATAAGGTAGCAAGCAACGAGGTACAACTTCTCACAGCGAACTTGACGCTTAATTTATTGTATAGGTATAAAAATAATATTTTTAATACTGACCTACCTACTAGTTCTAAATAAGTGTATAGAAACAATAATTTTAGTAAGCATATAACACATATTTCATTTACATTTAAAGTACCTACTTATATAATTGGGTAGGATATAATAGGTATTTTGCCTAAGGAACGCAAGGTTTGATTAGAAAACGGATCCGAGCGTCAGCTTCCGATCGTTACGGACTACGGTCGTCAGGTAGCAATATACCTATAATGCTTCCGCGGGGAATGGGGATATAGTTGAGAGGAGGCGCGGATAGTAAGTACATAAAGCGATCTACAGGAGGGGATGCACGCTGCACTGCACGCACTAATAGGATATACCTAGGCGACCTGCGTAGGCCGCGAATCGCCTCCCCGTCTTACCCTTTCCCTGCACCCCGCCTGCATTACCGCGAGTCGCAACCCGGGGAGGCAATAAACATTTTATTCGTAAGTAACTAAGTACCTACATAACCATTCCAGATTGAATGGAACGTTCGTCCTTTATGTTATTATACCTACAGGGTATAATATTATATACTATTTATTATGTTTATTAAAGTCTACATACTTAGGTAAATTAATGTAGATCCTACCTACGTAGGTATAACGAAAACATGATCATGCACTGGCCCTATCCCGTAAAAGCTGCATTGTTATTTGTTACAATCTCAATTCACGAGAGTCAATTATGGTACCTATTAATTATGGTAAGTACTTATTCTTGCCGAGGCAATGGATTATAATTTAACATTTTGGTCAAAATCAAAAGAGTGTAAGTACCTAAGTCATTGGCCAATTAGAAGTGATCGCGAACTACTCTGTATCACCTAGCAATCATTTGATAAGCAGGTACCTGGTACATATTATATGTATAATAGGCTGGTCAATTGCGAAAAAGCTATACAGCTAGTCTACCGATTCATCAATGCTATAATTTTATTTGATGATACTGGCCACTGGGTGAAAATTTATGGTGTTCTTCTTGCAACAATGGATTCCGGCCAAATAGAGGTGATTGCGATTGTTACATTGTATAGTTCCACAAACTTACCCGTGACAGAGTCGCTAGTACCTATCTACTGTAAATCTATTAAAAATAAAAAATTAAAACAAAAATTAGTTCCAACTTTGGCCACCGGGCCAGATAAGAGGGGACTATAGCGACCATTTTACTGTACCCAATACCTATACTTTATTATTATGTTTGTCAGTTTGTTATTTCCTTGGTAGGGATTACCGTAGGTGGAAACTCGCTAATGAGCAAGCAGTAAGCACGTTGTGGGAAGCAATTACTTGAAATTGAAAATACAGCAAAATGACAAACAACTCGAGGAAGTGAGCTCTGCGTATAAATAGAAAAGCTGCAAAGCATAGGGCGGTCTAAGGGCGGTTACAGACTGTCGTATTCTTTTTGGGCGTAAAAGCTCGTATCGTCTTACGCGCTTACACGTGCGCTCGTGAGAGTTGCGCGTGTAGCAAAAGACGCGCCAAAAATTCGCGCGCGCTTCAAAAAAAAGAGGTGATACGCGCCGAAAACTATATTCTGAAACCGCCAACCGCCCATACATCGACCGTTTGTCTTTTGAGCAGTTGATCATTGAACGTATCTTACGTATCTATGCGGACCGGCGCGCTCGAGCACTGAGCAGTCCTATAGTAAACCAATGAGCAGATTCATGACGGTACAGATGTAGTTAAGCAATATAAAACTGTTGGAGGTAAATTGCGCCAAAGCAGTCAACAGCTCGATAATTCGCTTAATATGCAAGCACGTTGTATTAAAGAATTACTGAAACAAAAACCGTAGGTACCGAGGAAATGAGAGCGTTGAACAACTTCCACATACCGCCGCGTTCATGCGGTCGTATTGCATTACTATATCACATAAACAAATTCTACTTAGTGTTATGTGAAGTACGAGATGTAACCATCAAAATCCGATCAAAAGGTTGGATATGGCAGGCGGAACACCTCCTCGAGTACAATTTCTGGCAAATAACATCGTTACTATTGATTAATTGACTCTGCTTGTGTATGGCCGCCCTTAGAGTACCTACTATTAAGTAGATCGGTAGGTAGGTGTACATCAAAGTTTAACGTGGAAGAAAACTGATCACCCACACTTGCTTCTGAGGCGTCGGATTCGGTTGTAGGCAGAAAAACAACCATGGGCCTCGTTTACACCTACAGCGATTTTCTCAAATGAACTACCTATATTCTGTTCAACCATTTATTGTACTTTTGACAAAAGCACGCCTGTGAAG
The DNA here is from genome assembly GCA_963932025.1 of Erebia epiphron. NCBI lineage: Eukaryota > Metazoa > Arthropoda > Insecta > Lepidoptera > Nymphalidae > Erebia > Erebia epiphron. The sequence continues at coordinate 30,571,470 of OZ009945.1, forward strand.
TTTCATAATTTACAACAGGCTATAAACGCAGTTCTTTTTTATTACCCGACTGCGGAACGCACAGGGTTATGTGTTCATCCGTCTATATATGTTTGTATGTTCCTTGCAGGACAGCTACAGCCTAAACGCGTGGACCGATTTTGATGATTTTTGCACCAGTTTGTGCCGAATATATCATTAGAGTGTCACTGTGTAAGCCAAATTTGAGAAAAAACAAAATGGCGCCCTCTAGAAGCCATAATGTAACAAATTAAAAAATAAAAGTCGATGGACTATGGCAAGTGGGGTATCGATGAAAAGGTCTTGCAAAATCATAGTTAGGTTTCCTTGACCATTTTCTCATTTTAATGATCATTTAGGATTTACGAGATTTCAAAGGTTGTATTCCTTTGTGACACATTTCAGAAAAAACGGCTGAACCGATTTTGATAGTAATTGCACTAATAGATTTGTTTTAGTCTTCCGAGTGTCACAACGGAGGCCGAATTTGAGAAAAACAAAATGGCGTCGACTGGAAGCCAATTAATAAATGAAAGTCGATAGGCTTATAGCCTATAAGCAAGTGGGGTATCGTTAGATAGGACTTTTAAAATCACACCTAGGATCCTCAAACCATTTTTCCGTTTAAATGATTATTTAGGATTTACGAGGTTTCAAAGGAAATGTTTAAAGCTCCTACTCATATCATCTATATCTATCGAACTAGGTGGATTATCTCAAAAACCACTCAACCTATTTTAAAACTTATATCACTTATAGAAAGCTACATTATTAACAAGTAAAATAGGCTATATTTTATTTCCAAACAAATTAGAGATCCTTACGAAAATTGCAATAATGTTAGTTAAGTCGGAAAAAATCATCTCATCTGAGAGCTTACGTGGCGTGCGCTGCCTAAATCGTTAAAGTTACACGACAACAATGTATGGTGGAAACGTTTCTCTCAAAAAGTTCTAAAAAAAAGTTCACGATAGCATATGACTATCTTTAAGGTTGACTCACAATAACCATTTTTATGATTTTCAAATTTGGTCTAAACAGTGCTTTACTTGCGAAGGTGTTTTTGCCAACATAGTATTAATCGATCATTCCTTATCTAAATAAATATCTTACTCATCTCAAGTATTTAATTTAGACAAAAATTGTCATTTACGCCATTCAATTTAAATGAATATCTTATGAGATATCGTAGAAATAAAGGTAGAAATACAGTAACCTTCAACAGAAATTGACGCGGCCGGCAGCGGATAGGTAAGGGAGAAGGCGCCCGTACTCGCACATAAATTACGGTAGTAAAATACTAAATAACTACGTACAAATTGTGTTTTTGAAAATACTTAAAAATACTTTTTTGCAATGTCTACGGGCATTTTCGTAAATAGCCGACGTTCATTGCCGAGGTCTCCTGACGTCGATGCGATAGGACTTTCGAAAATTTATGAGCTCATTTTTAGGAAAAATAGCAGATTTACAATCTTTACCAACTTAATATTAGCATTATAACATATGCAAATTTGATGTTGGTTATGGTGATACCCGCTCGTCATTACGAATAAATTAATCCGCTGCTTATTACTACTTCTTATACAAAATACTTATTAGTACCTTTGGTGCTACCACAGAATAGATAATACATGCTACTTCGAGCAGATAAAACGTCGCCTGTTTACGGTAAATGCTTAACTAAAAAGTTTGAAATAAAAAAGTAATTTAAAAAGAACAAAAAACCCGACTGCTTGGATACCAAAAAGTATAAAACAAGACATGAATTGAAGTATTTCATTATTATCAATTTAAATCGTATAATATTAATAAAATTTATCAAGGCGCAGTCGCACGTTAAGGTTAGTTAGCTATTGGACGTGCGACTGCGCCTTGATAAATATTATTAATATTATACGATTTAAATTGATAATAATGAAATACTTCAATTCATGTCTTGTTTTATACTTTTTGGTATCCAAGCAGTCGGGTTTTTTGTTCTTTTTAAATTACTTTTTATTTATTACATTAGTGAACCGACGACGTTACCTTCATCCGATATTTCATAACTCGTATAGGTACTCATCTAGTAATTACCAGCACGAATTTCCTTTTCAAAATAGTCACGTAGATTTACTGTACTGTTTTACATAAATGATTAATTTTAATACATTGATTATCTCATTCTCATTCTCATTCTCATACCTATATATATATCGCAGTCATCTGGTTTAATCTGCTATTTGATTGAATGACTAGCGCGTTCATTGAATGACAACATTCAATTGAATGTCTAGGCCGAACGTCTTGTCACTCAACGTCCAGTTAGCGGATTGTAACATAGCCCTTTGAACAGAGCGGACGTAAAATCAGTCAGGTGATTGAAATTTAGTTTTCTTGTCTCTTTCTTGTAGGTTAGGTTAGGGTTCTACATAAATAAGGCACTTAGGTTTTATCGGGTTTATATACGTAACAGATTACAATAACCAAACATTACAAAGTCGGCTATATCCCATTCAACGACTATGCTAGATGACGTTCAGTCAAGACGTTGAACGTTACATTAAACAGCTTGACGAGTTGTCCTTTAGTCATTCAATTGAATGTTGTCATTCAATGAACGCGCTAGTCATTCAATCAAATAGCAGATTAAACTTGCGACAGCGACATATATATATGTCGCCGTTAGATTGTAATCCAACTAGCGATATTATAAACTGTCGACGGATTGTAAGCCGTTCAATGTTCGGATTGTAAACCGTTCAATGTTCCGAGTGTCAATTTTTGAAATATTCATTGTATTTACGTTTTCTTGTCTCTTTCTTGTAGGTTAGGTTAGGGTTCGACATAAATAATCACGTAGTGCCCTTAGAATTAGGTAGGTACTTAGGTTTTATCGGGTTAATATATCTAACAGATTACAATCTACCGAAAAATAATGCGTTAAATTGTAATCTGTCGACAGTTTACAATATCGCTAGTTAGATTACAATCCAACGGCCTTTGCAATCTTACGGTGACATATATATAAAATCGTTATCTAATCAACGCACAGCCTAAACCGCTGGGGTTAGAAACTTGAAATTTTGACAGTAGGTAGGATGACGTAGGCGCTCACTAAGAAAGGATTTTTCAAAATTCCAGCCCTAAGGGGGTGAAATAGGGGGTGAAAGTTTGTATGAAAGTCCGTCATTTCTCAAGTTATATCCATAAAACTTGGTATACGAGCTACCGGTTGAAAATGAAGAAATACGTGTTTTACAGTTTTTAAAAATTCTACCCCCGAAGGGGTGAAATAGGGGATGAGAATTTGCGTGAAAGTCCTTCATTTCTCAAGATATTCTCAAGTTATAGAAACAAAACTTGGTATTTCGGCTTTCGTTCAAAAATAAAGAATTACGTCTGATACAGTTTTTCAGAATTCAACCCCTAAAGTGGTAAAATAGGGGTTGAAAATTTGTATGAAAGCTATAGCTATAGCTATAGTTTTGACGACCTCCGTGGCGCAGTGTTGAGCGCTGTTGCCTTAACGTGCAGAGGTCCCGGGTTCGATCCCCGGCAGGGTTTGGAAATTTATAATTTCTCAATTTTCCCTGGTCTGGCCTGGTGGGAGGCTCCGGCCGTGGCTAGTTACCACCCTACCGGTAAAGACGTGCCGCCAAGCGATTTAGCGTTCCGGTACGATGCCGTGTAGAAACCGAATAGGGGTATGGGCTTAATATAACTGCCATGACCCTAACAGGGTAGCCCGCTACCATCTTAGGCTGCATCATCACTTACCATCAGATGTGATCGCAGTCAAGGGCTAACTTGTAGTGGATTAAAGAAAAAAGGCCATGAAACTTGGTATATGAGCTGCGAGTTGAATATTAAGAAATAGGTATTTCACAGCTTTTGAAAATTCGACCCCCAAAGGGGTGAAATAGGGGATGAAAGTTGGTATGAAAGGCCTTCATTTGTCAAGATATTTTACAAGTTATATCAATGTATTTCAACTAACGGTAAAAACTAAAGAAGAACGTGTCACAGTTTTTCAAAATTAAACCCCTGAAGGGGTAAAATAGGGGTTGTAAGTTTGTATGAAAGTCCTTCATTTCTCAAGTTATAGCCAAGAAACTTGGTATGTGAGCTACCGGTTAAAAATGAAGAAATACGTGTTTCACAGTTTTTCAAAATTCCACCCCCAAAGGGGTAAATAGGGGTCGAAAGTTTTATGAAAGTCCTTCATTTCTCAAGTTATAGCCATTCGACACTTGGTATGTGATCTACCGGTTAAAAACAAAAAAATATGTGTTTCACAGTTTTTGAAAATTCTACTCCCCAAAGGGGTGAAATAGAAAGTTGGTCCTTCAATCACGCCGCAACAGAGCAACGGGTATTTTGCACGGGTAGTTAAGGACCTGGAGAGTGATATAGGCTTTTTATCCCGGAAAATTAAGGAGTGCCTGTGGGAAAACAAACTTATACCACGCGAACGAAGTCGCGAGCATCTGCTAGTTATTAATACAAAACTTCTTTATGTAGTCGATTGTTATGAAAAATCAAATCAATAACGCATTAGTAGTGTCATTGACTCGAGCTGCCAAAAGTAAATTAAATGATTGGACAGAGAGAATAGCCAGTAGCCACATTCTAATAATTATTCACTTGCACAGTGCACCCAAACTCTAAGTTGCCAAATCTTAACCTTTTTTTATTGCGGTTGACGACAATCTTGCTTGGTCTAGCCTACCCGTATAGGTACCTGACCTTCTTTACGGAAGAAGGCATTATTTTTCGTGATAATTTTTGATCATCATCACCAGTCCACAACCTACTGACAGAGCTACAGGAGTACCAGCCACCAGGCTGTCATCGCTTCGCGTTATGTACGTACCTACTTTAGACCCATCAGTGTTTGGTTTTGGTTAAGACTTCGTGTAACTACCTGATGAATTGCGATTTGCGACCATTGTAACTAAATAATATTATGTAGTTTGAGCGTCAGGCTGCGTGGTTCAGAGTTGCGACCGTAGAGAAAAAATAGATACTTAATTTCTTTAAAAGACAAAGATATCATTCCAATAAATCAGTTTACCTACTAGGCCCTTGTGACTGAGCGGGCACATTATCTACTTAAACTAACTTAGTAGGTACTTGGAACCTACTAAGTTACTACGTTATTAAAGGCTGAGCCCATAATTCCAGCAATTAAGTTGCTTGCAATATGCAAACATTATAAAATAATAGGTACAGCGATAAATAGCTAGTAGGGATCATAAGCTAGTTATGGCTAGTCTCTTCTGGCACAAGAGCAGAAATTTTCTATAAATTGAAATCGAATAGATGTTCCAGGCAATAAAGACTGAAATACTTAGTAACCGAAATAAAGGGTTTAAACACTGTTTTTTGAAACTGTTATAAAACAGCAACACTTATAACGGAAACAGAAACGATACTGTAACCCAATCAATCTGTAACCGTTTATTTTGGTTGTATGGTCTGTGGTACATGCCCTAACATGCACGGTGTGACAACGCGTTCTTCTCACTTCATTGGACTTTACACACACTGATACAACATGGCCATGTATTTTTTTAAATAATGGTAACCATCGGTTCTTTCACCTTAGGTTCATATTTGAATACGCGTCAACAGTAAATTTGGCAACGTCGCTATTTCGGTTACACTTTAAAACACTTTTACTCTGTTACAGATTCGTTTATGTTACACTTTCATTCTGTAACCCTTATAGGTATTTCTGTAACCTTTATGAATCTGTTTTTCAGTCCCTGCCAGGCCACGAGCTAGGTGTTGTCGGCTGTAGGCGCGAGGGTGGAAGTTGGAGGGTGCCGGGCGGTGGGAACGGGAGGGGGAAGGTGCCGCGTCCTCAAATCGATTGCGCCACGTGGTCGCAAACGAGCGTCCTCGCTCCCCAACCCCCCGGCAGGCTAGCCTACACCTACACGTCCGCGCTCTTTCGCCCCTACTACGAGAACGGGTGTATCATGCATTTTGATTTTACTACGACTACGGCCGCAACGTAAATGCCTATTCAGAGCTTTTTACGAGGCTATCAGCTAGCAACTACACCCGCAGAATTACGTCTACGATCAGCGTACGTTGCAGGATCCATGTAAAACGCGATCATGGGATCCAACTCTTTTGGAAACTAAAATTTTCTAATGGCACAGCGGCTGCAGGATAAAAACATGTGGCAGCCGGTTCCCCTCGCGTAACGAACGTGAGACCGCTAGATATTTCAATAAACTCGAGTCGATGGGTGCCAACTGTAATACAGCATAAAAAAGATCCGTACCTATACATTCAAAACCGTTAGATAAGAGCACCCATCACAATGGGCACAAGAGTAATCTGACAGCGTTCGGCAACGGTCCTAGCTTTCAAATTAAATTCAGTTGGAAGATGACAAAAGATCTACCCTTGTTGGGGTCGCGATTCGTTATGGAACGCAAGGTTCCCGCGGGGCAATGTAGCGGCAGGGGAGCGGGGCCCGGCGGAAAAGGGCGTAGAATGTAGACATACACGGCGACGTCGTTGAATTAAGTATACTGCTAACTGCATACAAGCCACAGCCGCTATTACATCTGCGACTACTTAACACCACCGAGAACACGTGTAGATCGGCAGCAAGCCCCTCTAGAAACTTGTTGCCGGCTCTCTAAAGAAATGCGCGGCGCATTCACGTGCTGTAGCTTTGAAGCACGCCGGGCGGCGGGCGACAGAGGAACGCAATTAGCCGCACTCGCGATCGGCAGTCTTAGAGCGGCTATACACGGGTAGCTTGAGCAGTTAATCGTTCAACAACTTAACGGACTGCTCGATCAGTCATTGTCAACTACAAGCAAGCTAATGCGGCCTACCTAACGGAAATTTTAATCTTTGCTACCTAGAGGCATGGTCGATCCAGATTTATGACAAATATCGAACACCAACACTGTGGATCGTGTGTTTCCGTGAGCTTTCTAATGCTTGCAACTTGCAAGCGCTGTAGACGCTAGCCATTGGCCGGCAAGCTAAACGCCTTGTTTGCCAGCGCTTGTTTGCTGCTATCATAAGCATGTGGACATGAAGTAGGACGCATCATTAGAATTATAATAATTGACCGAGCGAAGCGAAGGTCTCTGAGTCTACTTGAGTGAATTTGCACTTGTCCGTCCGTCCGTCCGTCCGTCTGTCAGAGCCTTATAACTTCTGAATTACTAAACGTAATTACTTCAAATTTAAATATTATATAAATAAACCGATGGCCTTTAGCAGAATATGGCTTAAAAAGTTATATACTTACTTAAATCTTTATTTTAGGGGGGCTCTCATGGAAGCGAATGCGAACGAAAATATTTTTTATAGCGTTACTTAGGGTTGCGGTATATCATTTTAAAGATAATTAGGAATAGAGTCCAAATATATATTTTTTAAAAATTTTCCCCTAATATTGACCAAATGGGGGGCTTTCAAAGTGGAGATTTTCTAACGTCCAAAGTTGACCTCAGAACTCTAAATATTCTGAAATGCTGACCCTGAAACTTGATCAATTATTTGAATTATATCCTGCACTTGAACAACAAATACTAAAATTAGATAAATATTATAAGGAAACGAAATTATTTAATTTTTAATGAGCCTTAGTATTTACAACAGAACTTCACAATTATGTCATTAGATGGCACCGCGAGGTCTCGGTTCGGGGCGAACCACTAGTTAGATGCATTACAATGCGTTCTAGTGCATACAAAGGTATGTTTTTTTAGTCTCCATTTTTTTCCAGATAGTCAAGATTTTTTCCCTTAGTCATTGTCAACTTACAAGCAGTCTTTTTAGTTTTTAAGGCCGCTGGAGAATTTAGCAATTCAACCGCAGTTGCTACTTGGTAGAAGGGCAATAAAGTGCACCAGAGCAGTAAAAAACTCAAGAAGTCGACATAGCAGTAATTAGCAGTCAGCGTATGCTTGAGTCAATTGCTTGACTGAATGATGGAATTTCGTATCACCAGATCACGACTGTTCCAGTCGTCTCGTATACGTCTGTTGCTACTAATGCTACAGGGGGATAAAGTGCGCCATAGTATTCGATAGCTCGAGAACTCCGTCAGTGCAGGCTTACAGCTAGCCTGCTGCGACTGCCGATGCGGTCGCCGGTCTCGTTTATGTAATTTGCAATGTGTATGGCCACCCTTATACTTGCCTTAAGTTTAACCCGCCGCGCCTCGCAATCTCATTGACGCCGCCGAGCGCAGATGCGTATTTCACCCGGCTGGTAGTTGGTACAGGTGGCATACTACCATCACTTAAAGCCGTATTGTTTTGATATTGTTGACGTTCGTGTTTCAGAATAATAATCCTTATTTTACGGACGTCAGGGTAGTGGGTACATGACACTGCAGCGATGTTAGTAACTCCCCTGCTCATTCAATATGCGAGCGTTTGACTAACATTATTTTAAACCGCGGAACAAAATTGATAAGAACTTACTCAAGAATCGGGTTCAAAAGGTTCTTGTACTCTCTGATAGTTGCTACTGCAACATTACATAAAGAGTATAGACCATTGAAATTATATTCGCGTCTTTTGTTAGGTAGGGTAGGTATAATATGTAGGTATGTAGACTACAAGAGTTTTTTACCAGTGAAGGAAAACCTGAGTTTAGTTCTTACTTCCTGCCTGGATTGAATTTCCGTGATCGAAGTAGGTACATCGAATTATGTTCTGTAGTCTTCACTCGATTTATCTCATCTCTGGCAGCACAGACCATACAACCAACTATTAGATGCTATCTTTTCAAACTGGATTTTAGAGATAAGACGCGATTTGCGAGGCTAAGCGAAAATCTTTATTGGTTCTTGTTTTAACAGAATAGGTAGGTAAATAGGTACTAAATACCTCGTAGCTAGACGTTTTAATTAGCTGCGTAGACGTAGGAAGGTATTTTCTTGATCAGTCCGGTTTTTCTTTTTCACTAGTTCTGTGACTAACCAAGAACACCCCTACCTAGTTACTGTGCATTTTTGTGCTCGAACTACTGCGAATAACTTTAGTAGTGGTTCTGTGAATGGATAATAAGATAAATACAAAACAATATTTAAAAAAATATAATTTTTAGGTACCTAAGTAGATACTTATAATATAGGTTCAAACTTATACACGTTTCAAAAGATTTCCACTTGTTACAAAAACAACAACAACAGGCAAAACTGGCAAATAAGTATATACCTACTCAAATACTCAAAAGCACCTGTTAAAAGTCTACTTGATTAAAATAAGAAAATATTTGATTTGATTTGATTTGATATTAAGATAGGACTTGAGAAAAATAAGCGTCTTACAGTTTGCGTCCTACACTCGGTTCTCTTAATATCTCAAAAAAAATACGCGCCGAATTGAGAACCTCCTCCTTTTTTGGAAGTCAGTTAAAAACAAATAAAAATACTTTATTAAGTAAAGTACCTAGGGAAAATATTGTATACCTATCCTAAGATATTTTATTGTAGAAAAGAAGTGAAGAAACTATAGCAAGCTTATTTATGGTCGGAAACACGTCATGTAAGTACATCCTGAGTATAGTCTCCATTTTCATTTCCTGCCTAATCTGGAATCCGTGTAATGTTACTTCAAGCCTATAGACTGCCGACTTCGACTATGATAATATTAAAGAATACCTCGTTGGTCCTCGATAGTTTGTACCTAGTGGTTGGTTAGCATCTCGAACCTCTCTGTACTTAATTAGCTAGTCTTGGGTTGGACTAGCTAATTAAGTACTTATTGGGATTTTCTGACAAGAAATTCTCATTACTAGCCCGGAGTAAGGAAGTTGGCCGGTGTGAGACACGTGCGTGAGAATGGTACGTTACCCCCGTACCACGGAGAACACGTGAAGCTGTCGGGTCGGTCCTGCGCCTAATCTCTCTCCGGTCGTGGCGGATTTTCAGTACCATCGGGCTATCGGGTAAAGGAACAGAGTGCATCTGTTTTTGCGCACACACTTGTGCATTATGTAATATCTCCCGCGCAGATGGCAAATTTTTAAGGCCGCCGTGGCCGAAATTCGGTCGAGAGGACATTTTTCAAGCTATAGAGTATAGACGGAGTGAACGACACAAAGTGGCCTTTGGCAAACTTGTACAGTGTACACTGGTACCTACCTAATTAAACTAAATAATGATACGCTTGGTACTAACTTACATGGAAAAACATATTTATCAGAATATAACAAATCAGTGGGTTGTGATAAGGCGGAAGTCGTTAGGAGGCTACCTATATGACAGGGCACCCACGCCTTTCCAGAAGCGACTTGGAAAAATAGATATAAATTTATGTAAGTAAGTACCTACCTATCTTCTTCTATCTATCTATCTTCTATATATATATATATATATATAAAAGCGAAATACCACCCACTCACTCACTGACTAATCACGATATCTCAGGTACTATAAAGCGTACAGACTTGAAATTTGGAAGGTAGATTCCTTCTATAGTGTAGACGCCAGCTAAGAAAGGGTTTTGAGAAAATCCACCCCTAAGAGGTTAAAATAGGGGTTGGAAGTTTGTATGAAAGTCCTTTGTTTTTGAAGTTAGAGACATGAAAATTGGCAATTAAGTTATTAGTCATAAATAATAAAGACCTGTTTAAGCAATTTTACGATACAATAGGGGTGAAATGAGGGTTGGAAGCTTACATAAGGGTTCCAAGTTTTTGAAGCAAGAGACTTGAAAATCGGGATTTAGGTTATTAGTTTTAAGTTATAATAAACTGTATATGCAATTTTAGGAAAATCTACCCCACAGAGGGTGAAATGGGGGTTGTAAGTTTGTATGAAAGTCCTTTGTTTCTGAAGTTAGAGACTTGAAAATCGGGATTTAGGTTATTAGCTTTAAATAATAATAACCTGTATAAGCAATTTTACGAAAATCCACCCCAAAAGGGGTGAAATGGGGGTGAAAGGTTACATACAAATTTTATGACTTTGAAGTATAGACATGAAAATCAGCATTTAAGTTATCAGTTTTAAATAATAAAAAAACCTGCATAAGCTATATAAAGCCTCTATAGATAGGCTATTTGCAGCGGGAAAATTTCATAATCTCATAGGAAATCAACAATTGTACGCGGACGAAGTCGCGGGCGACCTCTAGTAGTAAAATATTTATACTTAGGTACTAATAAATGAGTAATACCCTACGTCTACTAAATACTAATGACATAAAATTGTAAATGTGAATTGCGAAAGAACCTACAAATTGTTTTAATTAGCAAGGTTGACCCACAACGGCCTTCTTGCGGTTTGCTATTGTCTTCAAGTTGGAGTCTTTTTCTTGTGTTTTAAAAGTATAAAGTTCGTCACTCCAAGGGCTTTCTTTTCTTTCATTACAAAGCTTCTAATAAACAATAGGTATGGTTTACAAAGAAATAGAATTACTCACCATTTGAGGACTTTTGAGTCGCCCGGTTGCAAAACTTCTACATCCTACGTACTCGTAAGAGCGCGCTGCGCGAGCTTATCTCCTGCTAATGTAATTAATATCCTCCCGACCGAATTTCGGCCACGGCGGCCTATCTCTAGAGAGATATAAGCCATCTGCGCGGGAGATATTAATTATTATTATAGTGCACAAGTGTGTGCGCATTCACAGGTGCACTCTCTGTTCCTTTACTCTCATAGCCCTATGGGCTGATATCCGACCTGAGAGAGATCAGGCGCAGGACCAACGGCTTAACGTGCTCTCCGACGCACGCGGGTGAAACACCGCCAACTTCCCAACTCCCGGCTAGTAAGTACCACGGAATAGGTAATAGTAGGTACAATGTATACTAGTACTGAGAATTTCTGGCCAGTAAAATTCAATACCTGTTATTGCCCGACCCGGGACTCGAACCCGGTAGCTCATCGGCCGCAGTCGATCACATCTAACCACTAGACTGATAGACGCTACTGTGGAACATACATACCTACATACGTATTACGTAGACTGCTAAAATCATGACATTTCCTTTTGGCCTTTTGGTGAAATCATTTTCCTATTATCAAACCTTTAATGAATATGTCACCGTGAGATTGTAATCTAACGCTTTTTTTTTTCGATACATTGTAAACAGTCGAAAGATTGTGAACCGTTCAATTTTTTAAGTGTCAATTTTTGAAATATTCATTGTATAAAATAATAACGCCAATGTAGCATCAAATGCTCCCCTTAATTCGCTTATGTTTTACCCAACTGATATATGTGAAGTTCATAAGATTATTGTTAAACTTAAGAACAGTAGTGCATCTGGATGCGATAATATAAGTAGCTATTTTATTAAAAGATTTAAAAATCTACTCTTAGAACCTATAGCTCACTTAGTGAATTTAAGTTTGTCTTCTGGTGTTTTTCCTGATATTTTCAAAAAAGCAGTCGTAATTCCAGTTCATAAAAGTGGAGATAAGAAGTTAGTTTCCAATTACAGACCTATATCGCTGTTAAGTGTATTGAGTAAGATATGGGAAAAAGTTGCAAACTCCAGATTGGTCAAGTATTTTGAGCAATCAAACCTCCTTGCAACAAGTCAATTTGGTTTCAGAGCCAACAGATCTACTCTGGATGCGGTACTAGAAGTGACCAATCATATTACAAAATGTCTTGATAAGGGAAGGAAATGTATTGGCATTTTCCTTGACTTACAAAAAGCTTTTGATACCGTGTCAATCCCTATCTTACTCGATAGAGTATAGACTTTCCAGCATGGGAGTTAGGGGTATTACTTTGGAGTGGTTTAAAAGCTACTTAAAAGGAAGACAGCAGTGTATTAAAATAGGCAATGCCACCAGTGAATTTTCTAACATTACTTACGGTGTCCCCCAGGGGAGTGTCTTGGGACCTACCTTATTTCTTGCTTATATTAACCCACTCTGCAGTTTGTCCCCAAAATCTGGACACATTGTTTGTTTTGCGGATGATACTGTAGTTTCATTTGAAGGTAGTGATTGGGAAGAAGCGAAGTCACTCGCTGTAGAAGGACTTCAGCAAATTACATCGTGGTTAGAAGATAACCTACTTACAATTAACACCGCGAAAACTAAATATGTGTGTTTTAGTACATCAATTAGAAATAATCCTGGCAAATACCTCAAACTTCCTATTCACACGTACCCTTGTAATCGGAAAATTAACAAAGGCATCTGTAGCTGTGATATCTTATCTAAAGAGGCAACTGAGAGGCAATATCTTGGCATAACATTAGATGAACATCTTAAATGGTCAGCCCATATTCAGAATACCTCTAATAAAATTAAGAAACTTATTCCATTATTCAGAAATCTAAGAGATATTGCGCCGATTGAGACGACAATGATGGTTTATAAGTCGTTGTGTCTTCCGATCATGACCTATTGTATCTGTGCATGGGGTGGGGCTGGAAAAATGTACTTGCTTCAGTTAGAACGAGCGCACAGAACCTTACTCAAAACTATTTTTAAAAAACCATTTAGATACCCTACTGACCAATTATACAAAGAATGCAGTCTACTCAACGTTCGTCAACATTACTTAGTTTCAATAATTTTACGTTTTCACTCAAAATTTGATCACGGCACTATAAATAATAACAAAAGAATAGTAAAATATCCATTATCAGTTGTTAACACAAGTTTTGCCCAATCGCAATTTGAATTCAGCTCATCACATGCATATAATGTATTCAGTAGGGCTAACAAAGGTATTATCTGAATAAAATTAATAAATTTAACCTGGTTAAATCTCTTAGAAGCTGGCTAGCACCTAAGGGCTACGATGCAACTGAAAATATTATAAAAATAAAAATAAAAATTGCGCTCAATAACACATGCACTAACACACACACGCCTATGCACACACACGCACACACTTACTCACACACGCACACACATACACACACACGAACACACATGACATACACAGACACACACAGGCACACTCAGTTTTTCGCATGTAAATAAGAAATTAGTTTTTAGTTATATTTTCACATGTATCACTGGAAGGAACTACCCTCTGCAATACAGGTTATCCTAGCGTAGAGGGTAGGGACCGCTATTTAATCATGTCACTCTTCTATGAAAATAAATATTATTCTTATTATTCTTATTCTTATTATTATTTACGTTTTCTTGTCTATTTCTTGTAGGTTAGGTTAGGGTTCGACATAAATAATCAAGTAGTGCACTTAGGTTCTATCGGGTTAATAAACCTAACAGATTACAATCTACCGAAAAATAATGCGTTATATTGTAATCATTCGACAGTTTACAATTTCGCGAGTTAGATTAGGTATAATCTAACGTTTTTTACAATCTTACGGTGACAAATATAAAATACCTATATCTATGTATTTATGGCTTTCATTCTTTGAAAGCGTTGTATAATCGTATTCCTCATTGCTGAGCGTCATTACCCCATTCCATTTAATCAAGTAATGGCAGGGGACAGGCAGGGGTTTTCTTGGGATTCTAATGCGGTTGATTCCCACTTCCCAGGTCCTTCCGCTTACGACTCGACAGAGTAGGTAGGTACCTATACTATTTCAACTCTTAGGTTATCGATTAATTATTATCAGATGTTAGTGTTAATACATAACTTTCCGGGTTGTTAGATCGATCGAACTAATAGTAGGTATAACAGGAAGGAATAGAGGGACGCGACGACTTAATGTGCTCTATACCTACTTTGACTTAACGGAGAAAACGAAAAGGCCAAATTCGGTTACCCATCCAGTTATCGACTTGGGTCAAGGTGGCTTAACAATCGCAATTGACTGACAGGCGTTGTCGCAACTAGGCTACTCGACCCTCATCTCATCACTCGGTTCCTTTAGATAGCCACTGAGTTGGAAAATAGGGGGTATGTTAACATTCCGTGGAGCTGTATAAGTGATACAGCTCAATTCAAAGTTGGCAACACTTGTTTTTAACAAGTAACCACTCACATAAGTCGAAGTAGGTAAGTAAGTATTTAATCTGTGCTTCAGATGTTGTTTATTATAAATTATAATATTATGTAACTCGTAAGCACTAAGTAGGCAAGCAGCAAGCTCTAAGCAGATTATTATTGTCGTTTGCGCAAGGCTCCTATGTAAAAAATAACAGGCGCGGGGCGCAATGATCACATATGTATGAATTGTATGGAACGCAGAATCCCCTTCCTTCGCGTGAGTTTTCTGTTGAAATACTTTCGGCTTGCACGTGTTGAGTTTGAACAATAGGATTGTTGGTAATTTCGACTTTGCGAGCAATTCATAGAAATTCATAGCATACCTAGCATTTCAAAAATAGTAGCTTTAGGTAGTAGGTACTAGGTATCTAATACCTAGTTAGGCTATAGGCTTACGATAACGAGAGTAATATTAGGTAATAATAAGTAATAGTTAGTAGTAGCTGTGGTAGTATTATGGTCTTTGATTATTTACGAGTCAAATTTCATAGGTCTTATTACTAACGCCCTAGTGGTTATATTCTCTTTGACTAACGCGTTAGTCGATCACCCGGAATGCCCGTCTTGGCGGTATTAGTGGCAACTAGGGGGCACTGCGCAGTAGCACTAAAATAGAGCAAGTTAGCATTCCTAGGTACTTACCGCCAGCCGCCCCCGCTGCCGCCGCCGCCAGTCACCGACGAATCGGCGCTGGTCTCTTTCAGCTGGACAGCGCTCGCGCTTTGAAGATTCGGCACATTGAGTCTGTAAAATAAAATAATTTAAATTTTTTTTGTATTTCTAACGCGAAGCCTACAAAAGCATGGGTGAGTTGCACTGGGTTGGGAAAAGAAATGGTTGGATGTGATTTCGTTTGAACTTTGAACCTCAACCTAACTAACTGACGCGCCCTGATTAGAATCTCCAAAACCCACAGTCCAAAGTACCTAAAGCATGCGAATTCAACGCCACTTGAAACAATCAATCGAAAATTCGTTTACGATATAGTAGGATGCATCAGATTGCATCACAATTCACAGTGCATATTATTATATAGCTTATGCATACTTGTAGGTACACCTATCGTGAGTGCTCCGGGTCCTTTTCCTTACTTACCTATAAGGCTATATGCTTCAAATCAAGCTGTTTCGATTAAATTCAATCAAAATGTCAACATAGTGTGGAATACGTATCGATTGTTACGCTCATGATTACGATTCTCAATGTCGCTGCCGCCACGTGTTTCCTGTGATAAGCCTAGAACACTGGGCATAGCTTCTAGACAGTTCCATGGAGCATATTGGCACCAGGCATTGTTCGTTGGGACAATGCGTCGTTGTAAAGCTGGCGCAGGTAAACAACGCATCCTTCCCCGAATTCAGCGAGAAAGATCGAGGCGCGCGGCCTGCGGGCGCCTTGTACATGTCACCGTAAGATTGTGAAAACCGCGAGATTGTAATCTAACGCTTTTTATCTCGTTATATTGTAAACTTTCGACAGATTGTGAACCGTTCAATGTTCTAAGTGTAAATTTTTACGTAATTTTGTGTAATTTTCATCGTAAACCCTAACCTAACCTACAAGAAAGAAGAAAACGTAACGTTTTCTTGTCTCTTTCTTGTAGGTTAGGTTAGGGTTTGACATAAATAATCAGGTAGTGTAGGTAGTAACACTTAGGTTCTATTGGGTTAATGTACCTAACAGATTACAATTTACCGAAAAATAAT
This sequence comes from Erebia epiphron, assembly GCA_963932025.1. Lineage (NCBI taxonomy): Eukaryota > Metazoa > Arthropoda > Insecta > Lepidoptera > Nymphalidae > Erebia > Erebia epiphron. The sequence continues at coordinate 30,588,097 of OZ009945.1, forward strand.
GCGTGAAATTGTAAGCAGTTGTTACGGTTCACAATCTTTCGACAGTTTACAATCTATCGAGATAAAAAGCGTTAGATTACAATCTAACGGTTTTTACAATTTTACGGTGACATATAGACTATGGAATATGGATAGCCTTTCTACCTGGAGAGCTAGTTGGAAGCATTGAGGAAGTGCTAGATTTCTTCATTGACGGGCTTGTTGTTGTCAATGCTAATATACAAATGGCTGTGTAGCTTTTGAAAGTGAATAACTCTACGGAAGTCTGTATAACCACATACAGAGAAATTAGTTTCTAGCGGGTTTATAATATAACTTATGTAGGTATATTTTTATAATATACTTACCACATATTATGTGGTCTAGTTAAAATAACAAGACGACTTAGCAAATTGCATCAAAAAGGTTTGAAACCCTGAGTTTATCGTAACGAGGCAACGCATACCAACCAAAAAAACCAATATAACTTCTTTTAAAATTTTGATTAAGCACCTCGCCTGAATTTTGAACGGACTCTCGGACCATTACTTGTCATGAAATGCAAAGATTTAAATTCTTTGATGAAATGAATATCGCGTAGGGCTACAGCCTACCACACATTAGCTTCACTATAAATATTATGCATGTTAAACATTGATGTTAATATGGTTATGTTTGAAAGTAATATAAACATAAAAATATAAAAATATATTATAATGTGTCACCTTAATGTGAAGACATTAGGAGTAAGTTACGATTATAAGAGCCGCTCTACACGGGTGTCGTAAGAACTTTATCGATAAAAAAAAAAAGACGTGTGGCACTCGGAGACTGCCGCGGTAAAGCTATTGCAATTTGCATAGCCTGTAGTCCTGGTAGTCAGGGGGCGGTGCGGGTAGGGCTAAGCTAAGCTTAACCCGCTTGTCCTCCTGATTTCCGGACGAGCCTGAGGAGGAGGAGCTCGGACGTGCGCGCTTGGCCAATTCGAAGCCAGGCGTAGGTACAACTACGCGGGCTACGATGGCAGGCGTATCGTCGTCGCTGTCTTCGCTTGTTTCCGATTCTATCGGCGAGGTGGTGGCGGCGGTAGTAGTAGTGGTCGGAAGACGACTGACGAACTCGGCGGCAGGGAACGGGGTAATGGATTGGTCCATTATATTCCAGCGTACCACTGCGCGCGGAATCCCTGTTCGTCCTCTTCCCTGTTTCGGCGGCCTCTGGTCGAGCGGTTGCTTGTCGGCCATGGCGATGCGATTGAAGTACGTTGAAAATGTATTTAAAAATGATGAAACGATAAAACGATAAAAATAATGATTTAAAAACGGGTTAAAACTATTAACACTTAAATTTTTTTTGGTAAATCAATTTAAATTAAATTTAAATTTAATAAAAATAATAATAATAATAATCGAAAAATAAAATAAAAATAATAATAACCGAAAAAAAAAAAATCGGACTGGAGACATCTGGATTCGCACCGGGGTCTTCTGGTATCGTGACCGCCCATTTCCCACCTGAGCTACTTTAACCTTGTAAAATGGTGGCGAAATTTACCTTCGTATTAACAAATTGTAATATTTTTTTCGTTACGGAATTTTTGGATTCGGTCTCCCCGCTCAAGGCCCGCGATAGAAGCTATGCAATAGCTTAAAAACTGATGTAAAAATGAAAATGTTTTAGTATCTATGTTTTATTTATTTACTACTACTAGTTAGCCCTCGACTGCGATCTCACCTGGTTGTAAGTGATAATGCAGTCTAACGGCCGGTTTCTGAATTGAGAATTTCATGTTGAGTCTGTCTCAAAGGCTACATATGGACTAATTAGGCAAATTTTTGTTTCTGAATTGATATGGGACCGGTTTCTGAATTAAGCATTCAACGAGAAACAGCAAGCTTCAACCCTCAAACCTTACATAATATCAATTGAGAAACAAAAATTTGCTTAATTAGTCCTTAAGTAGACTCAACATGAAATTCTCAATTCAGAAACCGGCCGTAAGATGGGCTAATCCTGCGGCATTCTGCCGGAACACTGAATCGCACGGCACCGGGCACGGCCTTGCCGGTAGAGTGGTAACTAGCTTCGTTCGAAGCTTCTCACTAAACCAGACCTGAGAAAAAGAGACATTATAAATTCCGAAATTGACCCTGTGATCCTCCCGCTGATAATAGAACAGTGCTGACTGCGCAAGGGAGGTCGTCAAAAAATAACATACAATGTCATCTATAGAATAAAATAGCTATAGCTTCCGAGAAGTGGCGAGTTGGCAACCCTAGTAACCCGCATAGGCAGTGACTCATCTCATTCAGTTAATCAATTTAAGTTGCACTTTATTGGGCTTAATAAGCACCGAGTTCTAGTCATACTTGATAATATAAGCTCGTTTTAATAATATAAGTTCCTGAAGGATAGAGGATATTTTTTGTCTAGATTTAACTTTATTATACCATCTAATGTTGACATTTCCTTTTCAGGTTAAACTTCAGGTTGGTGTTGGTTGCGCGACACGTCATTGCCGGCAGGGCAAACTACTGCTAGCCATGGCCAAAGCCTTCCACAAGACCAGTCACCAGACGGTGAAACACCGAACTTATAAATTCCTAACTATCCATTATTATGCGATTGAACCCCGGACCTTGCCCATTTGTGAGATTACCACTGCGCCAGGGAGGTCGTCAAAATCGTGGTAGGAATGATATGCTACTCAGTACTCACATTTTCTTATTAGCAACCGAAGGCTCGACGATCAAGGGCAGTCCGCAATAAGAGTAACCTGGAACAAAATAAACTTTGGATTTGTAAAATTACGTTTACGACTTAAATATCTAAATTTAATGAGAAGGTTGACGAATTAGTGTTAACCACTGAACATAACATGTAGTCTAGGAATTAATAGGTCCCAACTTTAATACTCCTTTAGTTCATACCTACTATGGTCACTGGATAAACCTATTAATTTTGGATTACAGTGGTCAGTGAGTCACCCTTCAGATTATGTCGCCCTTATTCCCCACCGGACCTGACCGCGGGCTATTCGTTACAATTGGTTTATAAGCCTAGCGAGCATAATGTTTGTTGGTAACATTGATATACAAAGTTATTAGGACTAAAAAGAGGTGTCCTGTGACCTAGGGGCTAGGGCCCTATGTCGCTAAACTGACAGCTACAGCGATACAATCGCCAAAGTGTCTTCTTGGTTACACTGGTTACACTTTGGGTATTGGTCAACCGCAGTCCGCAACCCATTGTACCTACTCGTAGCAGGGAATTTATACCATTATTTCAGTACTCGTCCATAATTTCAGTACAGGCAGCGCGCGACGTATCTTAGTGAGGTTACGTAATTTCGGAGCGTTTTCATTTTACAGATTCCTTTGTCATTCTTTGCGTCACTGGGTCATAGTTATGTTTAAATACTGATGAGTAGGAAAGTAGAACGTATGTAGGTAGAAAAAAGGAGGGAGCCTTATTATGCGAATATAACTTGAGACGTCACATCCACAGATATAGCCTACAGTAAATATTTTTATATAAACCTATACCCTTCCAGCATATACTTAAGTTCAGGATTCCACTTAAGAGGTGTACATAATAATTAACAAATTTGCTAAGGTACGATACACAACTTACAAGACTATTTTACGAGTTACGTGAGTAAAACTATAAGTGTAATCGTGGCCTAACTCTCAATCCCAAAACCCACGTCCCACAGACTATTCCTCGGTGCTAAAACCAAATATTAATGACCTAATAGGTAGCTTAAGTAATAATGTCAGATTACCATGCAGTTTGTCAATGGCGCGATCAGCGGCGGACTGGTCCGGGAAGTCGACGAACGCGTATCCCCCGCGCTTCACCGAGATATCTGCCACCGTCAGGTTATGTTCAGCGAACAGCTGGCGCACGGCCTCCTCATCGGCTTCGGTTGGCAAGTTGCCAATGTACAACTTGTTCATCGCCGACACGGTCTTCAGTTGCTCATTCATCCTGGCGCTAAATATCCTGCCCGTTTGTATCCTGAACTATTGAAAATCTGGATGTAGGCTGATTGTTACGGAGCACTGATATACGATGCCGATGTGTCGGATTTCTTTTGTCTGTAATGTGTACTTGTGACGTTCAACTGAATTCAGAACGCGTCAATTTTATTTTTCTAGCTGGCTTTGACTTTTCTTAGTTGCAATGAAAAAGGTTTTACTGTTATGAATGAAAAAGTTTTTATATGATATGATATTATGAAGATTTTTTTCCTGTTCTTAGACACTAGGTATATCGATGGCATAAATATTAGATGATGCCCGCGACTTCGACCGCGTGGATTTAGATTTTTGGTTGCCGCGGGAACTCTTCAGATTATATCGGGATAAAAACATGTATTCTATGTGTTAAGTCAGGTCATAAGCCATCTTGAAACTTCATCTAGGTTCACTCGTTGCGACGAGAAGGAGTAACAAACATCCAAACTTTCACATTTAATAAACTAGTGGTTCGCCCCGAACTGAGACCTCGCGGCGCCATCTATTGACATCATTGTGAAGTTCAGTTGTAAATACTAAGGCTCATTAAAAATTAAATTATTTCGTTTCCATATAATATTTATCTAATTTTAGTATTTGTTATTCACGTACAGGATATAATTCAAATAATTGATCAAGTTTCAGGCTCAGCATTTCAGAAAATTTAGAGTTCTGAGGTCAATTTTGGACGTTAGAAAATCTCCACTTTGAAAGCCCCCCATATCGTCAATTTTAGGGGAAAAATTTAAAAAAATTTATTTTTGGACTCTATTCCTAATTATCTTTAAAATTATATAGTTACCGCAACCCTATGTAACGCTATAAAAATATTTTTTCTTCATATTCGGCTGGAGGCCATCGGTTTATATATATATAATATTTCATATTTATTAATATTTATACGTTCAGTGATTCAGAAGTTATAAGGCTCTGACAGACGGACGGGCGGACGGACGGACGGACGGACGGACAAGTGCAAATTCACTCAAGTAGACTCAGAGACCTTCGCTTCGCTCGGTCACTTAATAGGATTAGGTAAAAATACTACCTACATTGAATAAGTATTACCACAGCCTTGAGTCGTATTACCTAAAATAATAATAAGTATTTTAACTACGATTATTGACGCTATTTTAGCGTAAGCTAGGATATTTAAATAGACAATAAATAAAAAAAAATTGAGTCCCGCGGGAACTCTTTACTCTTCCGGGATAAACTGCAGCCTGTGTTAATTCTGTGTCAGGTAGGTAGTAAGCTGCACTCCAAATTTCATCCAAATCGGTTCAGTCATTGTGGTGTAACGGAGCAGCCGGTAGTAAATAAATCTTAGATGGGTCATGGGAGTAACGAAACAAACATCAAATCATCCAACTAACAAACATCCAAAAAATAAGAATTTTACCGATTTTCTTACCTACATGATATGAGTAAACTATAAATTAACGGACGGTCTCAGAATTCAAAATTCTGTACCTATTTTGAGCGACGATCAGCTCTATAATAATAACCTTGCTTTAGATTCCTTTGTCTTTCGATTGAATACAGAACCGGCTCTCTATTTAGAAGTCGCTCGAAAAAACAGCGACGATTTGGCATCAGTTGTCCCTCAGGTAGTCGGTCCGAAATGCTTTCGTCTATTTTCGCCAAAAGGTGGTTAACCTTGAGTTTAAGTTGGCTGTAATCATTCACTGGCTATAAATTTATTGCCGCCAGCGGCGTACGATGGGTTTTAGGACTTCTAAGCAACGGCGTGTAGTTTTCAAGGTAAGTTTATAATTATATAGGTAATTTAGGTAAGTAAGTAGATAAATAGGCTTAGGCGGTGATAGTAACGGTCAAACAGTGTAACCACGGGTGTAACGGTCAACCGCTAGTAGGTACACTAGCGGTCGTCTAGAAGTTCGGTTATAAAACTGCTGTATCTTTCATGAGATTCTCGTAGAACTCGTGGAAAGTGGGAAATATGGTCAATGCTTGAAGTGCTGTATCACGGAACATGCTGAACCCACAGAGCTGCCTGCGGTGCGCTCAAATTATAGAAAATTTTGTCTAAGTATAAAGTGTACTGGGTGTTTTTTTAGGATGCATCTTTAGAAGTTGAAGGCCAAAAACTGTAACAAGTCCAAAGGCTTTTCGAGCAGTGCATTTAAACAGTTACCACATATAGGTATTTCGAAGCTGTAATTAGGTAGGTAGGTACCTACTTTGTTTTACGCTATAGTGTAGTAGCACAGCCTTGAAATATATTTCGTTAAACTGTGGTAGTAGGGTGCAATTATTTGCGGCCAAAGATTGTCTTAGAATAGATGACCGGCCTACGCCTAAAAGATCTTATTAATAATAATAGTAAGGGTAATCTTGGGATAATGAGCTCCCAGATCTTGGAGTAGTCAGTAGTGTGAAGCAGGGATGTTACTGAGGTGGTTTTATCGGAAGACCGGAAGATCGGGAGACCGCAGCTGCCTCGTGCCGCCGCTATGCTTGGAACCTCCGGTTTTAAACCTTCGATTTAATTAAAAGTGTCGCAGCCGGATTCGGAACCGGATGTGTAATATCAATCGGAATCTCCGACTTATCGGAGTCGGAGTCGAAGCTCCGTAACATCACTAGTGTGGAGTAGTCTTGTAGCCATCTCAAGGACTCCCCCGCCCCGTTATCGTGAGCTCCACTTACAAAAGAATACATATTCTTGTATGCATGCTCTTGAATACTTAAAGAGTCACAGAATAGGTAGAGTTAGAGAATAGTACAGTTGTAAGGCCTGGACTCCACCAGAGCGGAAACGAGAGACGAAGAGATGTGATTTAAACAACCAATAGAATTTCGTTATTCCCACATCTCGTCTCCGCTCAGCTTCAGTGGATACCACTGAGCGCAGATGTATCATATTTGTATGGCGCGAACGATGCGGAGATGTGAGCTGTGGCTCGCAAGCTGGCGACGGCGGCTGCTGTGAGCATACATCTCCGCTCTAGCCAGCACACATCTCCGCTCCAGTCTAGCCAGTACGCATCTCCGCACAGCTTCGGTGGATACACCCTAGCTGAAAAACATCTGTTCTCGTCTCCGCTTGGGACATCTCCGCACATCTCCGCTTTGGTGGAGTCCAGGCCTAATAGTGTCTAGAATATACGTGTCTGTGATTTGTCAGTTTTCGGTATATAAAGTAGGTAGGTATATTAAAATAATAAATTATGTTGATATGTAAGTTGTTTAGGCTTTTAGCTTTGCTTATTCGTAAGAGCTACTTACCTATTTTCAGACCGTTCGCGTCGTTTCTCCGAGGCATGGAGATTGAAGACCTAGATGCCTTGCGTTGGTTTAATGGATTATGGACCTAATCGGGCATTTTTTGATAGAGTGAGGTAAGTATAAAAATGATCTAGGAATAGGTAATAATTACTTACCTACAAGAAACACTATTTTTTTTTTAAATTGTTTAGTTACCTGTATACTTACATGACGCTTGTCTAATGTTCCGCTCCACCCAGTAGGTCGTTGAGAGGTCTGCACTTTGTAGACGAGTAAGTATAACAAATAACTGAACCTGGGACACACAGACTGGGTTTTATGTAAAACGTGTTTGGAAATAATTTTATAAAAATCAGTAAAATGTGTATGTCACCGTAAGATTGCAAAAACCGTTAGATTGTAATCTAACTAGGGAAATTGTAAACTGTCGACAGATTACCATTTAACGCATTATACCCGATAAAACCTAATTGCCCAGGGCACTACCTGATTATTTATGGCGAACCCTAACCTTACCTTACCTACAAGAAAGAGACAAGAAAACGTAAATACAATGAATATAATTTCAAAAATTAAAACTCAGAACACTAAACGGTTCACAATATGTCGAGCGTTTACAATCTCGCTAGTTAGATTACAATCTAACGGTTTTTGCAATCTTACGGTGACAAATACCTACAATTAATGGGAGTAGTAACTTTACCTTTATTTAAACGCCTAGTGACATCTTGGGATTGATTTTAATACAAAATTTAATTTTCTTAGAGGGCGTTGTACATAAGTACTGTACGACATGAATGTCACGCGATGGCCCACGCATTTTGGTGTAGTCTTTGCGACAGGTTAATTACGTCAGTCACAAGTAGATGGCGTTACTTGATGTGGTGTTTCTAGCGACGATGACTCGAGGTGTGTCGAATGATCGAGACCACACGAGACCACTACCATGTATTATACCTATATGGAATTGATGCCAAGCCCTTGACTCTTCCATACGAATCGTAGTTAACGTAGTCGCGATCGAATGGGAAGAAAATCTATCACTACGGATCTTAGGATGTCGAACTCGAGAAGCCGAGACTGTGATCGAGACTCGTGATGAATTGGTTATCATTGAATTTTTACACAGACAAGAGGTCGTTACTGGTTATTGGACTATGGTTAATGTTAGTCTAAATCCAAAGATTTGATCTTTGTCTAGCCCGCTGCGGACCGCTGCGGCCCGCTGCCCACCGTCCGTACTCCTGGTGGTACGGTGGATCTAAAAAAAGATACGCGCCGAATTGAGAACCTCCTCCTTTTTTGGAAGTCGGTTAAAAAATAGCGATAACATAAAATAGGTAGCCATTTTCTAACTGCTGCCAAAGCTGTGCGTACTTACATGTGAAATGCGAATGGAATGGCCTCAGGTAGGACTATACTCGTACCTACCTATTAAGTATTATGTACCTACCTAAGAAGATACCTGTAGGCCATCCTCAGGATTCGGAATGTCCAAAGAGCTTAGTCCAAATCCAAAACTTCAGTTCTGTGTGAACAGCACCTTGTTCGCCGCTTTGTTGAAAACACTCATGAGTCACTCATGACTCAACAGGCTGACGAATGACGATGATAACGATGATAGTAATATTTTTACCACAAATTGTCAAATAAATAAAGGGAAAACTAGTTGTAAATTCACTAGTCCTGTGATGTTATGAAACACACCAATTATCTACTGAATTAATTTAATGAATGATGTCTTCTGTAAGTGGACGTTATAGGTACATATTTCTAACGCGACGGGAAGACTCACTCGATAGAGTCGATACTTATATTCTAGTTACGGTTACGGTTAAAAATACATGTATAAATTACAAAATTAAAATAACCCCCGGCATTTTATTGAAGTAGCAGGAACCAATTTCGATTCGGTCAGACATGTGGAAGTTCCTGATATCCCTTCATCAACTAGAAAAGAATAAGATATCCAAACGGCTGAACCGATTTTCTTGAATCATAGGCTCATATCATACTCTCCGTCGCAATCAAGTCACCTTACAAACAAGAAAACTAAATGAAAATCGGTTCATAGGTTTGGGAGCCACGATGCCCCAGACAGATAGGTACACAGACACACAGAAACACATGTTAAACTTATAAGATCCCCCTTTTTGCGTCGGGGGTAAGAGGAAGGATAGCCGTAGGTATACTTAAGGGAACTTCTCTGAAATGAGGTAAAAATCGGGTGGCGAAAAAAAAAATTTTTTTTTTTGAGTTTTTGATTTTTTAAGTATGCTTTGACAAAGGGGTACCTTCATGTAACACAGTGATGAGGAAGGCCTGTATCAGAACCTAGTTTTCTTGGAGAAATAGCGTGTTTGGTAATTATGGTGTGCATGGTAGTGATAAAATATGATTTGGTAATGAGTTATGGTGTATGGTGATTAGGATTAAGGTTATGGTAATTTAATATAGACATGGTGATGAGAAATTCTAGAAATCCATAGGACGAAATCGAGGATCTTAGATCTTTGCACTCATTCTAGGAAGTAACTATCCCACAAATTCATTCAGATCATGATCCTCGCTGAGTTATAGTATCTTTATAAAACGAGAATTTATTTTTATGGGCTGAGGCGTGCAAAACTAACCTCCTATAATGACAATTAGCTGAATTCTTGAAGAAGAAGCTTAATAAGTGGACAAAGAGTAAATTTACCTGGGTCAATAAGAGAAAGATGATTTGACCAAGAATATTCACCATAAAATTCTGGCTGGCTGAAGGAAAGGACGAGGCTGGGTCACCAGCCTCGTCCTTTCCTACAGCCTTCAAGCCCTTCAGGCCCCCGACCTTCTCGTTCAAACCCCCTAAAACTTTCAACTTGAACTGCAGTCTTTACAATTACCTAGCAAAAGATTAATTGGTAGATCCAAACACAAACGTAATAATTATGAAACGTTCATACCAGGCGTATAAAAGATACCATCCATCGGAATACGAGATCAGTAATGGTCCCGAGAGTTCTGTCTCTCCAACATAGCTACCTGACGCGACTGAAAACTGAGTGTGATAGTATCCTTCATCATAGTAAATCTAAGATCTTGGGAGAAGGGAAAAGTGCTATGATGAGGTATAAAATCTTGATGAAGATATAGTTAGAAGTCCCATAGGCAGCTAAATTGACCTGATCACTCAAAATTGACAAAATATAGTCAAAAACCGGTAAATTGGCCGGCCATAATGCCAGACGTACAAGAGTGTGCGTGTTTAGCGGTCCAATCATGTAAGGATTGCCGATCAAATCGTCTAAGTTCGGCTTCAAAGTAAAATAAACCATAACAGCATTGAATTAGAGCTCAATTTTATGTATCCATTCTTATACGTTTAGGGTAGGGTTCTTCAAAATTATCAATTTTTCAATTGAAGAATTTTATTCTTGCTTGCCTCATCTTGCCGTTGAGCCATGCCTATTATAAATAATTGTTCTCGAGAGGAAATTATAAATCTCACTTACAAGTCGAATTCTGAATGACCCGAACAAGGTCCATACGCTGCTGAAGATACGGAAGACCGAGTAGGACCCAGGCTACGTTGCTTAGCGTTGGAAACTAGAATCTTTTAAAATTGATGCAGAGTTCCCAATGCAATCCTGTCAGTGCATAATACTGGACCAGACTATGATACCTAATCCAACCGCAACGAGGAGGGCTGAAAAATTAACATCAGAAAGACAAAATCATGCCTAATACTCACGTATCAGTCCACCTAGAAATCATTGAGACCCTTTTGTAATAGTTTGTATACCTTGGACACGCGGTTCAACTATGTAGGTCAAATTTTGAAAAATAAGTTTCCAGCTGAATTCGACTCGACTGGGACTGGGCAGCGTTCAAAAAGCTTGGAGATGTATTTTTCGACTTCGATAGTTCGAAGAACCAATAAAGGTTGGGGTCCCAAGGTGCTGGACTGCTCCCTCACAACATGGATGGATGACATGTAGCGAGTCGCAGGAATCCGCTAGATTCAGCGCAAGGTCAAGGCTCAGAAGTCCTTATAAAAGGGTTATGTCCAGCAGTGGACGTCATCAGTTGATGGCTAGGATACATATTAACTACTTAATTAAGTCCCTGTCTGGTTTTTTCACCACATTTTATCTCAAAAGTCAAAACAGATTCATGACATGCACCAAATGGACTGCTGTTGACGTTCCATTTATTCTATTTAGTCTTTTGATGTTTTATCAAAAACTACTGAATGGATTTTGATGCAATTTTTTGCATTCACTAGGTATTACTTTAGAGCAAATTTTAAAATATTTTTAATATTTATAAAATTAAGAATTATATTTTTAATCTATAATTTTCTAATTTTTACTGATATTTTACTGAATTTATTGTATTTACATAGTTATTTCAGCCTAAATTTTATGTTTTTCAATTATTTTTAGTATAATGTATATTATTTGCCAGTTATTTATAAATACTATGCTCAAAATATTTTTAATTTTATTATAAAATGCTTAAATTTGTGTCTTGTTGCCATTTTTATAAACTTTTTTAAATTTCATTCATTTTAATTTTTTTAACGTCTAAATATATTGCAAATAATTATTTAAGCTTATAATAATTAAAACCTTTCCTAAAAATAAAGAAATTTCAGAAATATCTTTGATTTAGTTTTAAAATAATTCAAAATGGTCATGGTAATTGTGGTAATTAGAATCATGGTAATGATAATTTCGCGATTTTTAAATTATTTAAAAATTAACAGATTTATTTTAAATTTTGCAGGCTATTTACGTGAATTAAAAACACGTTTTACATCATAAGAAAAAATAACAAGAAAATCTAACGTGTATTTTAAAAGTGGTGATTTTTTTATGAATTAGATAGGAAAGTTGACAAAGTGCAGAATAACAACATTATTTCCCAATACCTTCAAAACGCTTAGTCATGCGCTTAACCTGTTACAATAAGTTCTTCAAACACAAAAGCCTTACGTATTAATGCTATCATGATGGATGCAGTACATATATTATCATTGTTATCATAGTGTTTGCATCGGGTCACGTAAATTAGGAAAAAGTCGTGGGACAGACTTTAGTATCTCGTAATTTTTTCATTTTTCGTTATTTTGTTACATGTTACATTCAATTTTATAGGTTTATTATTTATTAACAATATATATTTTTTTTTATTTTTTTTTAATCGATAGTTTTTGAGAAAAAAAATAATGTTCCCAACAACTTAGGCAGTGGGACAGTCATGGTAGTGAGAAATTTGAGGTTTAAGATTTTTTTAAAGATGGATCTCACCTCTTTTATCTTCTTTTTCTTGATGGATGATATAGAGGACACTGTCTAGTGTCTACAAAAAAAATTGCATAAGCCTGAGTTAGTTTTAAGGTACGTTCTCCAGCTTGGGACACGCTTTTTACAACATTTCGAAGAAGCATCCTTAAACACTTATTGCCTATATAAATTCGTTCCGCATTCGCTTAAAAAAATCTTTTAGAAAACCATTTAAGTAATTAATCATAATATTAAGTAGCGTGTATATTATCACAATTTTGTTTGTTACATTATTAATTTAATTCCAAAAACTTTTTATCACTTAGATAAATAAAAGTCCTTACTAGATGCCTTACTAGATACTTATAGTATACTTGCTAGATAAATTAAATTATAATTGACAAAATTATTTCTCAAGGCATTTAGTATCAAATCATTAACAAAAATATTTTTAAAAACAAGCTTTTATCGTCCGTCATATTGACTTTAGTGTGATGAATTTTATTTTTAGTATTCTTCAGAGCAAACTCTTTTAATTGATACCCTTTTAATTAGGGGTGCATAAAAATAATTAGGCACCTTTACATAGAATAGTTATAATATATTCCTTTCTCTGTTGGTTCCTTTGGGAGTCCGTCATATTAGATATAGAATGACGTCACTTAGCTAACGATGATTGTCAGCCAAACTAAACGTGTATGCAAAATTTTAGATCAGTTGCAAGATTTGACTTCAACAAACCCATACAGACACTGCAAGTTTAATAAAATCCTTTAAAAGTGAAGTTTTGGCTGCGAATTACATAAACATACCACATAATAATATAGGATTGTAGTTACATACCTACTCCATAGCCTAAAATTGAATGCTTAGTAAGTGAAAAGCCAAGCTGAAAAGGGAATATGGAGGGCTTGAGTTATTATATTATTAATAAAGGGTACAAGTGCGAGTCTGAACACGCATAACGTGGGGTTCCGTAGCCTTGCTTACAAAACCGCCATAACTAGCAAAAAACGTTTAAGTTCCACTCACTATACTCTATTAGTATGTATATATTTAGTTTATTCCAAATTTCAAGTCCAATATACGTCATATTATTTCGTTTGCTTATCGAAAGTCTGGGTAAAGTGGTAAACACCTCATACCTAGGTAGGTATTGCAAGTTTAAAAATTACAACCTGTTCAGCCTCGAGGGACGTAGGCCATTGGACAAAACAATGTGAGTTTATTTCACTACGGAACCCTACAATATAATAAAGATAAATAGAAAAGATGATCTCAATAATTTGATAACTGTCTGGCAATATGAGACCAACAGATCAAAATTCGTAAGTGAGTATAAAATTCACAAATCCGGTCTTGGGAGTCCCGGGTAAAATGCAGGGCATAAGAAGAATCGGGCGGCGAAAAGGGCGACGCGGCGAGTCCCTTGCCTAGCCCGCGGCTTACCTCAGGTGCGCCCTTTCTGTATGTTACTAGCATCAGAGGCCACAGAGGCGCTTTCAGGAGCGATCGGCTTCGGGTCGGCTAAAGTGCAGATTAAATCCATCTCAAAACTTGTACTTGGTTTCTCTCTCTTAACCGAACCTCGTACCGGCATTTCATTTATGCCAGAAACTTCCTCCTCGATTGCAATGATCTCCGACTCAAGTCGAGTTTGCAACTTTGTGGAACATGCTGGACTATTATACACATACTCCGCAAAACTTGTAGATGGCATGGGTTCGTCACTCACGGTCAGGGAACGTCCGGTAATTTCTGAACTTGGACCAGGCATGGCATTTTTACTCGAAAATAAGTCCGGTCCAGTCATTCCGGAGTTAGATTCGGATGCGTTTCTTGCATTCGCTCGCAGGTCAGTTTCTAGCGTATCACGAAATCTAACTTTAGGTTCCATGGCTTCTTTGTTCCAGTGCAGATCAGATTCCGCATTTACTTTAGCGTTTGGAGTATTAGTGTCCGGTTTCATGCCAATTGGGGCGGATTTTTTCGGGTTCGCCTCTGGCTTGGAACTTGAGGTTGGGTCTTCCTCTTCGTCTTTGTTTGTGCTCGGCTTCGCTTTCCTGGCCGCAATGATGTCCGCGCCTGTGATACTAAGCGTTTCCGTAGGCTTTTCTGTCATGCCGATACCAGCGTGTATGTACTGCAGTTTCGAATGGATCCGGAAATGCAGACGTGCTTCGAGTAAATAGCCGGAATATTTCCTTCTGGAAATTAACCCAATATTAAGTATAATTTATTCATCATTCCACGCAAGTGTGATTTGCACAGTTATTACTTATCAAATAAGCTTGACTAAGTATAAGTGTATTGTAACATCTTATATAATATACGAGTAGGTACACAATACACATACACATAAAAAAAATGATTGCCGAATGTAGCACAAGCGCACAAACTTCAGAATGGCTGGACGATATTGATGGAATTTTGTGTGTATGTTTGTGTGGATCCAAGGATGGTTTACATTCACAATTGGACCCGGTAGGGGGCGCCGCAATCGGGTTCAAGGTTCAGAACAGGACAACGTCTGCCGGGCCCACTAGTTTTGAATAAAAATAACCATAGCAAAAATTTATGATTTTATATCATAGATAGTTTTAAAAAGAATTTTATCGCTACAAAATTTACCTGGCCTCTTGTAATAACTCTATAGCACGGGTTGGATCTCCGAATTGGTAATGGCAAGATGCAATTTCTACCGTGGCATAGGGCAACAAAAAAGTGTTTTCCTTTATGTTATCTTTCATTCTGAAACAATAATATACTTAATATACTAATATGTTACCTACCTAATATGAAAGCGTTTGGTTAATTGCCCGCCAAGGCTTTGCACAGACCAGAATGCCATTCTTATCGAGAAGAACCAGGAAGAAACTTTGCTCTTTTAAACCCGGGGTCACAGCTGAAAATCAGCGCCTTGTTTTGTTTGCATTTTCAGCATATGACGCAGGGCAAAACGCTGAGCTGTACACCCTTTCTTGGTGGTGTCACAGACGAAAGTGTTACATTTGTATCTAGTTTTGTCTGTGACACCACTGGTGAATAAACTGCTTTTCTTTCTTTCTTTTCATTCTTTTTAAAAAAAAAATACAATAAGTTAAAAATCCGCCCGCCCCAATAATTTCTTAGATTAGCGGGCAAAAACAGACAAACTCAGTAGAGGGACTTTGTTTCATAAAATATAATGTCCTCCCGACCGAATTTCGGCCACGGCGGCCTATCTCCAGAAAGATTAGCCATCTGCGCGGGAGATTTTATAATGCACAAGTGTGTGCGCATACACAGGTGCACTCTCTGTTCCTTTACTCTCATAGCCCGATGGGACGGAAAATCCGACACGACCAGAGAGAGATCAGGCGCAGGACCGACGGCTTTACTTGCTCTCCGAGGCACGGGGGTGAACACCGCCAACTTCCTTGCTCCGGGCTAGTAGGTACTGAGAATTTCTTGTCAGAAAAACCCAATACTTGCTATGGCCTGACCCGGGAATCGAACCCGGGATCTCGTCGGCCGCAGTCGAACATGCTAACCACTAGACCAACGAGGCAGGCAAATATATCGTCGTATTCATAAATTATATCAAGTAGGTATGTAGTGCAAATACTTACGCAAGTACAGCATCGAGATTTTGAAGGGCTAGTCGTGGCAGTGCCATGGCGCCGAGTAGGCTACCTTGCAAAAATTCCGCTAGCGCCAGATCGTCGTGGTCGTATTCAGTAGTTTCAGAATCCTGGCCTGCTTTAGATTTTTTCTTGCCCAGCGATTTTTTAATTTTAGCGCTAGTCCTTTCTATTATCTGAAAACCCAAGCCCATTAAGCTAGCTATAATGATACCCTAGAAATCAAACAATATGTTATATGCAAGGGTGTAGGATACATATACATATATCCATCCATCCATCCATCAGCCTGCATGTATCCACTGCTGGACATAGGCATTTTCAAGAGCGCGCCACCAAACACGGTCCTCCGCCTTCCTCATCCACCCGCTTCCCGAAACCTTCTTTAGGTCATCGGACCAGCGAGCTGGAGGTCGTCCTACACTGCGCTTGCCGGTACGCGGTCTCCACTCCAGAACACGTCTGCCCCAACGGCCATCGGTAAGCTGCGACTGATATGACCTGCTCACTACCACTCCAGCTTGCTAATCCGCAGAGCTATGTCGGTCACTTTAGTTCTTCTACGAATTTCTTCGTTCCGGATTTTATCCCTGAGAGAGATTCCCAACATAGCCCGCTCCATAGCACGCTGAGCGACTTTTAATTTGTGGACGAGGCCTACCGTCAGTGTCCACGTTTCCGCTCCATACGACATTTATTAGATATTAATTCGAATTTCAGATTCCTTACAAAGAGGATATAACCAGTAATATCTTCAACCCAAATTGATAATGAAAAAAAAAAACGTTGAACAAGGTTAAACAATAGGCACGAATGCCGGGCTACCTTCAGAATGGCATCAGAATGATTATTATCGCTGGCAAGTGAGGGGAAAATGTTCCATAAATACAACCACTCGATACCAGGAAGCACTAAGTAGCCACGCTTGGACCAGCGTTCACAACGGCGCAGAACGAACTTCTCCATCGGCAGGGATCGGCCCAGCAGTTTTTGTCTATAACATGAGGCATTCCTGTTAACGAAGAAGAAAACATGAAATACATAAGAAAATCCGGTAAGTATATTATTCATGAAAAGCATCGATTATACCTACCTAAGTTAATTTTACTGAGTGTGTAGTACTTTCAAAGAAGAAGGTTCATTTTTGGTGGACTCTTTGTACACTCTACCATGAATAGAGGAAAATACATAGAGTGTATTAAAAATATAATAATTTAGAATAGTAAAGTAAATAACGTTACAAAAAAAATGTATTTCAAGTATTCGATACGTTTCCAAGATGGCAACCTTCTGCCATAGAGATGACAGTAGGCGCGAAATGTATCAACTGTCATTTCTGACAGTCACTGTCAAAATAACGTGTTTTTCTTTTGAAAACGTCAATAAATATGAATCCGCAATTGTTACCCACTCATGTTTAGTGTTGCATAGCGTGGAAAGATTAAATAATTTCACCACTGAAATAACGTAGATTTGAACGATCAAAACTGGTCTAGTATTTTTTTTATTTCATTTCTCTACTTGTAAAAGGACCGGACCCACGTCCCTTACAAATCGGAACGATGATTTAATGATCATCATCAGATTTCACACACATTAATTGATAACATTTGACTTTAAAGAAGTAAATATTATGTAATTTATCTGTTTTAATTCTCAGGGCGACCTTTGGCGTTGACACGTCAGTATCACACTATTGGTATATATGTCACCATAAGATTGGAAAAACCGTTAGATTGTAATCCAACTAGCGATATTGTAAACTGTCGACGGATTGTGATCCGTTCAATGGTCCGAGTGTCAATTTTTGAAATATTCATTGTATTTACGTTTTCTTGTCTCTTTCTTGTAGGTAAGGTTAGGGTTCGACATAAATGACCAGGTTAGGTTAGGGCACTTAGGTTTTATCGGGTTAATATATCTAACAGATTACAATCTAACGAAAAATAATGCGTTAAATTGTAATCTGTCGAACGTTTACAATATCGCTAGTTAGATTACAATCCAATGGCCTTTGCAATCTTACGGTGACATATACATAATATTACCGTGTCAGTATCGTAGATTTTTCCCTGAGTAACGATGACAGGTCGGCGCTGACTGCGTATGAGAACTGCCTAGTTGGAGTTCCACATTTTTTTCATCAAGTGTCGCATACAAACTTACATTAGCAAGGTATCGATGCACTTGCGTTCACTAAGAGTCTGTGGCCCATTCTCGATCAACATAGCGGCCTGAGCGTACATGTAAACAGTTCGAGACCACTTGCTGTCCCGTTCTAGAAGCGCAGCGTATTCGGCTGCGTTTGTCCACTGCTTCAGCATCCTACAAAGGCAAATTGAAATATTAAGGGTACCATCTCACGTTACTAAACATGCTGATCAATAAGAACGTATAAAAATACTCTTTTCTTCATTAGAGGTTAAAATTATTGCCCTGACCCTAAAGAATGAAACTAACAATAAAGTTTTTCAAGGTTTATTATTCCTTAAAAATATTGAGCAATGGAAAGTGCATTTATGGAGCATTAAGGAGTTTCCTATGGCTGTATCTCTCTAACCAAAAAATATTAATTTAGCCAGACACCTATAGTTTATTATGTAGTTTACCCGAATTCCCAAAATACGAACTTTTCAAACGCCACTGGTAACTCGAAATAAGAAAACAGAACACTATGCGCACACGCATACTTTAAAAAGTGAGATACGACAATGATAAAAAAATATATAAAAAGAATAATCTGTACCTATCTAAATATCTAAAAAACTAAACTCACGCAAACGCCCAGACGAGTTCCCAGTATGCAAAATGTTTCATTTGTGGCCATAAGTCTTTAACCTTGCATGTCTTCTGATATGTTTCTATGGCATTTAGAACCATGCCACTTAATAATTGCATTCGCGCTTTGAACATCAGGAACCATACACTGTTAGGGTATTTCTGCAAAGATAAAGCAAACAAATTTGAAAAACTCCACCACGAAGGCAAGGACAAAAGCACTTGGAAACTTCCGCCCTAATTCTTTTACTTACTAATTACAAGTATTTAAGGGAAGGCTATGTGCAAAAATTCTAATTTCTAACGGTCTGGGCTGGGAGTTGATGAGTTGTTCAGTGACCCAAAATGCATATTGCGAAGCGTCTTGTGTGCTGTCCTGAGCCACCAAAAGGGTTGCAATTTGCATTGAACTGTGAGCGTAACCTGGGTATATACAATTCTCCAATTTCGCGGGAAAAATTCATCAATATTTCTGACGAAGCACTTACTTTGAGAGATTTAGAAATGATTTTCTCAGCTGTATGGAAATCAGGTGGAATAGCTGCGAAGTGTCCAATAACGAGGTAGTAGACTAGAAGTGTGAGCTCACATAGCACCGAGCGTAATCCGGGCGATTGAGCTGCCTTTAAAAGTTCCTCTTTTCCTTTTTCCTGCAAATCAGATTTTATCAAGTGACTGAGAAAAAGATATACCTAAGTAAGTAGTCCAAAGTGTATATTAAAAATTTAAATCACCCCCAACAATCAACATGTGAAATTTTTGGGTCTACAGTTTATAAACCTGTCATGTGTATACCCACCATGCTATTGCTCCAAATCAGACCTAAATCACAATATATGTATAGAGGCCTATGAACTACGCGTAGAGACAAATCCAACGAGTACAAACCAGATGGCATACGTAACACGTTTAATAGAGTTGAGTGCCTGTAGCCACCTTTCTGCCAAACTGCCAGACCCTGGCAGACAGACTGTGATCTGTAAGCCAACTTTTCATCGAGACCAAATTATATCAGCTCTATATGATACATCGGTTGTAAATTTTCAAAGAGATTGGTAGTCTGCAGACAATATTGCTGGTCAAGATTACCATATTATTGAAGACTGTATATTGTAATCAAGTCGATAGGTCGGAGCCAATTTTCATTTCCCTGGCTCACAGAACTCCGGTCTTGCAATGGTTCACGAAGGCAGGTGGCATTACCGACGCGGTAACATCGCGGTCCTAAAAGGGAAATGCTAATTCTTGATCAGCCGTACCTTATCGGCAGAAAAGCCTACGAACTCGAGCAAGGCAACAATGCGAGGAGGCAGCATTGCGATCATCACATTGAAAGTCGCTAGTCCAAGCCGCACTCCGCTCTCAAAATGCGCCCGCGACGACTTATCTTCCCAAGTTTTCCGTTCCAATATCTTCGCACACATTCTAAAGAAATTAAATGCTTGTTAACCATCAGCACAAAATCCTAGCAACCTTCATATAGTCCGCGAGGTGTAAGCTGAGCTTTGCATTTGTGTGTGCACACCGATGGTGTAGACTTTGACTTTGAGTGACAAATGACAGTCCTGTGTATGCTGGTAATGCTTTCACATTGACAAAGCTCAGCTTATTTGTATACCACGGACTGTATGTAGACTGTACCTGTAGGCGTTATAGGAAGTCTTAACTCGAAGCGAAGCTCGAAGGAAGCCTGTCATATCCTCGTTCTCGATTATCCCAAGGCAGGCTAACAACAGTAATGCCTCGGCATGCACCAGTTCAGCGTGGGCTTCTTCCTCCGTGTAACCCCCGTAGTTTGGCTATAAGACAACAACTTCATAAGATAAAAATACTAGTTAGTACTACAACCTAGAAAAGGTCTGCATCACTACGATTTCCAGATCTCCATTCTATAGTTCTTTGAAATATTGCCATATATTCGAAGCACGTCGACTGTCGAGCTATGTTGGTATGAGCTATTCTCGAGTTCTAGGGATTACATAGTTGGGATAGTGGATACTCCGAGCGTAGCTCTCTCCATCGCCCGATGAGTGAACCTGTTCCTATAATGTAGACCTGAATGGTAAATCTATCCAATGGTAGTTTAAGTTGTTTGGTGCTTTGCACTTGATCCTATAATGAAAAACTATCATGCCAATCTGGAACTCCGAAAGATAGCCGTTTTTAGATCAAAGATAAAGCCAAAACTGACGCACCTGTAACTGCGATCAAGACTACTACAAATATCGAACAGGTACCTACTCCTACGTTTATGGTGTCGAAGTTCATGGAAATATTACATTCATGGATATAGGAGACCACCGGAACCTATAGTTACGTTTAGGTACCTCCTAATTCCATGCTAACATCGTAGCTGCTGACAGCTGATAATTCACTTCTTATTTGTCGATGCACTGAACACGTCGTATACCTTCACCACAAATTCAGCAAATATCACAACAATATCTAGTTCTAGCTATGTGTATTAAGTTATTAACGTCATTTTTTATTGTTTAATCGTACCTTCTTTATGATGGCGCCGATAGATTGGACAAACGTGTAATTCCTGCGCACCTGAGCGCAAAGCGTGAAAGTCTGACGCAACGCATCTTGCGCGCGTTGTATTTGTGCTGGCTCCAGTGTGAGAACGGCTGGTATGAATTCGAATATCGCTGCCCCGTGTGCATGGTATAACGAAGTCTCTTTCCTATGAGTAATAAGGTACAATGAATTCAAATGAATGCGATATAGTAACTCTGACGAATAACGAGGCTATCCTTGGCGCCGCCGTGAAGACTGCTGTGGTCGCTGTGGTCGCATGGGTGCGATTCCCGGCGGAATAAATTTTGTATTATTTACAATGTGGCGTTTTTTGGTTTCCGTACCCAAAGGGTGACAACGGGATCCTTTTAATACTAAGCCTCCGCTGTCCGTCCGTATATTCTGTCAGCGGGCAGTCTCATGAACCGTAGCAGGTAGACAGTAGGAATTTTCACAGGGTGTATTTCAGTTCACAACTAAAATAAAAATAAAGGCGGGGGTCCCCACATACAAACATGATTTTTGAGCTCTTGTGTCTTTTACGAAAGTAGGTAATTAAAAATTACATAGTGCAAATAGGTAATTAGTATGCAATACGAAGTATAACGTGGCCCGCTAGAAACGGCTGGATGTATTTATTGTGTTCGTAACAAATAAAATAATTTAAATAAGCTGTAGCTTGATTGGTGGTACAAGAATGTGGTCTGAGTAACCACGTCGCGTCGTCGACTCTAAAGAAAATACGGTGCTGCTATCGAAGATTTTTAAAGTCTCATATGCACCTATAAATTTGTGGCATACGGAGGATTTTAGGGGCATATTGGTGATCCTTCATGACATGATTGGTTGGAGATTGAAGACAGCTTTGATTATATAGGCACTTACAGCAAATAAGTAATATTCAATAAGGCTTACCACGGAGTCATTATAGCTATAGCACCATCGAGCCGATTATTGAAAAAAAGTGCCATAGCTTTTTCACAGTCGGCCAGGGAGCCGTGCAGATTCATAGACTGGCTGTAAGGGAAACATTAATTTAAAAAAAAAAATTCTTTATGCACTCTTTCAAGCTGGTCGTCGTTGTATCAGCCTCGTGAAAAAAAAATCACAGTTTGAGTCCGTCCCGACGGGGCTACAGTAACGCTCGCTTATGACCGCTCAGGCAGAAATCTCTACATCCTAGAACATACTTTGACTTCACTCAGAATAAAGTTAAAGTCCATCAGAATTTCAGCCTAAGACATCAGCAGTCAGCACAATATGGGAGGCAAAGCGTCTCCGTATGCAACATATTATGTACCTACTTATACGTAGACAGCGTATACGTAGAGGTATAGCAGGGACGCGTGTGAACTCCTCACCGGTTTACGCATGCGTCCACATGGAAACTATTAAGGAAAAACCTGTTTAGATTATTAACTCAACTACCTATTACCTATTTTAAATGTCTTCAGAAATCAATGGTTGTGCGAGTTTTGCTCTGACATGGTTATCGAACTCGAGATGGCTAGCAAAATTAAAGAGTTCCGCGGGAACTCTTAATTTTGCTAGCCATCTCGAGTTTCCGGGATAAAAAGTAGCCTAACTATCTGTTAATCCAGGGTTTACTCTATGTCCATTCCAAACAGCCATATCCGTCCAGCAGTTTTTGCGTGAAAGACTAACAAACATACACACATAAAGTTTTTCGCCTTTATAATAATAATTATTAAATTATTATAATTTTTTTTTTCTTTTTAATTTATTATTTTATTTTGTTCAGACTTACATGTCAACGGAGTCTTCAAACTCGTCCTGCAACAAAAATGTAACAATTCCTAATCAGGTGTTTTTGAAAGATTTTAAGTACTTACATACTTAATAGTTTACCCATTTTGGAATTTGGTGTTGACAAGTGTGCGGTTATCAATATAGAGCGAGGTAGGGTTGTGAACTCTAAGAATGTAGTTCTTTCATATACTTTGATTCTCAGATCTCTCTGTGAGGGTGAAACATATAAATACCTTGGTATGTTGGAGGCACTTAGTATTGAGACAAGGACTATGATACAACTAGTTGAGGAGCGTTTCTTTGGCCGCCTGAAAAAAGTCCTTGATAGATAGTATTTTATCAGGTGGTAATAAGGCCTTTAATGGTTGGGTCATGCCTTTACTCACATACACCTTTGGCATCCTAAAGTGGACTCAAACTGAACTAGATACCCTGGATCGAAAGGTTCGAAAACTGTTGACTACATACCGTATGCATCATCCGCGCTTGAATCTTTTATGAGATTGTACATCCCAATTCCCACGCAAGTATGGAGGACGTGGTTTTTTGAATATCAAGAACCTCCATAATCGTGAGATCTGCAAACTCAGAGATTATTTTCTCAAGGTGAACGTGGGTATACATAGGGATGTGGTTGATTTGATAAGGATTTCACCCCGCTTTCCTTAGGCAAAGAGAACTGGCGCAAACCAATAGTACCTAGTGTTTCGGATCGCATGAAGGTATGGGAGAGCAAGGAGTTGCATGGTAGATTCTACAAGGGCGGATGTAGATTCCATTGCATCTATATGTTGGTTACAGTTCGGTGACCTCTTTGGGGAAACCGCAGGTTTTGTGTGTGCAATTATGAATGAAGTTATCAAGACGAATAACTATCGGAGACACATTATGAAAGATGGCGCTGTTGACATATTATGTCGTGCGTGTCATCTTCCTGGGGAGTCCCTCAGACATATTGTCTCCGGTTTTTCTCATCTTGCTAATGGAGAGTACTTGCACAGACATAATCAAGTAGCCAAAATAATCCATTAACAGCTGGCTCTCCAGTACGGTCTTGTTGAGACCGAGGTACCACACTATAGGTATGACCCAGTGTCAGTTCTCGAAAATAAGTGATAACCGACCGATCCCAGTAGAGCAAGGCACCACGCCTTGCTCTACTGGGATCGGTCGGTTATCACTGATAGGTTTATTGCTGCCAGTGCTGCCAATAGACCTGACATAGTGTTAGTCGACCGCTCAGCGCGCCGAGCAATAATTGTTGATGTTAGTATTCCACATGATGATAACCTGGTGAAAGCAGAAAAGGAAAAAGTATTGAAATACTTGGACCTTGCTCACGAGATTACCGCCATGTGGAGTGTTGACTCAACGATTATTGTACCGATGGTTGTATCAGTTAACGGTCTTATTGCGAAAAGTTTCGATCAACACCTTAATAAGCTTTCGCTTGGTTGTTGGATTAAGGATCGGATACAGAAGGCGGTTATCCTTGAGACGGCGCGAATTGTGAGAAAGTTCCTCTCTCTGGAGCCCTGACCACCGGCTGCTTGGGTCTCTAAGGACCCGCAGTGGGTGGAAGTTTTATAGGATTATTTTTTAATGTGTTTTGTATAGTATTTTTATATATTTATGTAAAACGTTTTATAAAAATGTGTACAAATAAATGGGAAATACCCATTCAATAATAATATTATTATGTAGGTACAACAGTAATGTGCCAATATATGGATTTCGCAAATAAATATTATGCATATTTAAGATTTATTTTTGTACGATGCCATTAAAAATCGACAACACGGTGCCCTGGTACCAGGGCACCGTGTGGCCGATTTTTAATCTATATTATATAAATTCTATTCTAATACCTTCCGTAGGTATAATATAAAATATGTGCTTATAGTCTTAATAACAGTCCCCTGATAAGGTGCGCCTCAAGCTGTCCCTATATTCCTGTGCGTGCTTTCAGTATTCTTGGTAAACTTACCGAATCCAGATAATCGTCCTCTTCCATTTCAGCGTGCGGTGCGAGAAGTATGGTATTGGACAGCAAACCTTGCATAAACTGCGCCGTTGGAGTGTTGGGCGGAGGCTGCGGCGGCTCGTGGAGGGCCATCTGCAAAAATATTTTTCAATATAAAAAATGATTCAATAGGGAGTTATCATGAGATTAATCAATATACAAATACACAAACATAGGTACATCACAAACAAATTTTTTTACAGATTAGAGTTCGTAATTTAATAACGTTAATTCAGTGGGTAGGTACTTATCTAAAACTATACGTTAATACTTAAGTAATTAATCGTCAAAAAGAAAAGCTATTATTACTGTGAACATTATAAGAAAACATAAAAATCTGTCCATTAGTTTCCGAGAAACGCCTTAACAAACAAACATATATTATGCATACGTACGGGGTGAATACCACAGAACATCCTTTTTCATTATTCGTCGGCCGGTTCAGGAGCAGCCAATTTAATATGTAAATATATTTTGTGATTTACTTCCGTCGTAATATTTTTCCGTCATTCTTATCATGTCTAGCTTCGACAAATAGACCGTACCTATCAAATTAGGGACGTATACCTACATGGCAGAGGAAACGAACGGGCAACGGAGGAAATGTACCTACTTTAAATAT
This sequence comes from Erebia epiphron, assembly GCA_963932025.1. NCBI lineage: Eukaryota > Metazoa > Arthropoda > Insecta > Lepidoptera > Nymphalidae > Erebia > Erebia epiphron. The sequence continues at coordinate 30,613,956 of OZ009945.1, forward strand.
TGAAGTTATGAAATTCACTCGGACGATATGAAATTCACTCAAAGGAAACATGAGTATCAAATTGAATTGAATGGGATGCGAGGTTTCCTAATTTGGTACAACAGAAAATATGACCCGGGTAAAGCTGTCTGCGCCATCATACGCTGAGTGAATCGGAGCTATAATTTAAGGTCCACAGTCATATGGTGTAATCAGGGCCGTCCTTAACCTATTGGAGGCCCCTGAACACATTAGGATAATGTGGCCCCTATGAAAAGGCATATCGACCCATGCCAGTTTAAACTAAAAGTCTTCTGTCTATTTTGTTACATGTAAGTTGATTTGGGTTTAAATAAGACACCCGAATAAATGATTATCACTATATTCCACTTCTACAATTATTGAGTTTAAATTTTAACAATATTAGTAAGGTACATTAATCACTCTCTCGATATTTGTAACTCGCGTTTGGCTCGCGGCGCGTAAAAATAGTACGGGGCTACCGTGGGAGCGTTCGAATCGCGATTCGCGACTGGCGAGTTTAAGTTTATGATTCGGCCGGCAACCGATGCGCTGCGCCCGCGCATAACGGGACCTACGTCCCTCGCCGCGCGCCCCGCGCGTCCACCGGGTGCCTTGCGGCTTGCATCGCGCGTCGGGCCGCAGGCGCTCGACAGGCAGTTAAATATAAAATATGTTATTTTATATATTATGTGTTATAATATTATATACGTATGATATTGATTGAAATTTAGTTTTAATGTTACTACTATATCGTATGTATTGTGTATATTCCAAAATTATATATTTTAATGGGATATATTTGTAAGTGTGATACTTATCTAAATTTTATATTTATGTATGTAAATAATATTAATTATAAGACTATTATGTACTTATGTGCGTGTCACCCACACATGCATATACTAATATTCTAGATTGATTCAACTGTTTTTTAAACGGTTGCTTTAAAAAACTTCAAGATCTAATTTTCAAATACAATCTGATTAACTTACTAACCATTGAGGTATATTTTGAACGTAATATAGATATGTGATAGTTATCAATAATGAATATCGGTTATCCATCGGTTGGTGTCTGGTGATCTAGCAGTAACTAGGGTGCCCCCATCGATCGCGGGGCCCTGGGGACTTGCCCAGTGGGAAAGAGGGGCCTGGGTGCAATATATTTTAGCCGTGCTTATATAAGCTTGGTCGAGGTTGGAAAGTCATTAGAATTTTGTTAGAAATCCTACTTTATCAGGACTAGTTGTCCCAATTGTGAAAAGGATGTTTGCAAGTTTGTATGTTTGGATATTTTTCCCACAAGGCCTGGACCAATTTTGTTGAAGCTTATAGGTAAACTGAATAAACACATTTTATCCCGAAAAATAAAGTCGCGGGCATCATCTTGTATTTAAACGCCAAAGAATGAGAAGTGTAGAAAAAATTTCTGTTAATAACTGTTTTTAGGGTTCCGTATCTCAAGAGGATAAAGGGACCCTTTCATCATAGGATCATTTTCTCGGAAACGCGTGGACGCGAGGGCGAGGACGACGGCGACGGCGCGGGCGAGGGCGACAGCGACGGCGAGGGCGAAGGCGAGGGCGAAGGAGAGGGCGAGGGCTAGGTTAAGGGCGAAGGCGATGGCGAGGGCGACGGCGAGAGCGGTGGCGAGGGCTACGGCGAAGGCGAAGGCGACGGCGACGGCGCGGGCGAGGGCGACAGCGACGGCGAGGGCGAAGGCGAGGGCGAAGGAGAGGGCGAGGGCTAGGTTAAGGGCGAAGGCGATGGCGAGGGCGACGGCGAGAGCGGTGGCGAGGGCTACGGCGAAGGCAAAGGCGAGGGCGATGGCGAAGGCGAGGGTGAGGGTGACGGCGAAGGCGCAGGCGACGGCGAGGGCGAGGGCGAGGGCGAGGGCAACGGCGAAGGCGACGGCGAGGGCTAGGGCGAGGGCGAAGGCAAGGGCGACGGCAACGGTATAAGGGCGAGGGCGAAGGCGAATTTTAATTATTTCTCTTTGACAAAAACAAATCTAATAGAGTAACGGCCGGTTTCTGAATTGAGAATTTCATGTTGAGTCTGTCTCAAAGACTACTTAGGGACTAATTAAGCAAGTTTTTGTTTCTGAATTGATATTGTGTAAGGTTTGAGAGTTGGAGCTTGCTGTTTTTGCTTGAATGCTTAATTCAGGAACCGGCCCTATTGGGCCGGTCAATTCAGAAACAAAAATTCGCTTAATTAGTCCTTAAGTAGGTAGTCTTTGAGACAGACTCAACATGAAATTCTCAATTCAGAAACCGGCCGTAAGCTTAGTTATAATTTTAGTGGGTAGGTAGGTACATCAGGTTTCCTGTTTTGTTTGTCAGCCTAGTGAGATTGACGGGCAGGGCCCCGGGCCGGTCCGGGACGTCGAAGTTCAGGGGGTCGACTGAAAATCAGCGATATGCTGATGCCTGATAAATGGTGTATATAGCAACACTATATCAGCATTACGCTGAGTTCAATGATATATAGCTGAATATAGTCTGTAATTTTATAGTAATAGTGTTTAGTCCATAGATTTTTCTGCATCTTGTAATTTTGTTTGTTTTCTGTCTGTGTACCTTTTTTAAATCCCATTATTTATTAACAGATTCAAACGGCTACCACGCGAACGAAGTCGCGAGCATCCGCTAGTTTACTAAAATAATTTATACTGTGTACGGTACGAAGTACGAACCCTTTGTGCGCGAGTCTGGCTCACCCTTGACCGTTTTTATTTTTTATAGGTATTAATTTAAAAATATTAATAATCTTAGCTTAGGTAGCTTCTGTACATCATTTATTCGACTTCTTAAAATTCTGTGAAATAACAAAAAAAAAACAAGCAAAAGCAATAATATACAATTGGTTGCTCTTTATAGTACTCGATCGAGTATTCTAACACGGATTTAAATTTTAAACTACAGAATTGCTAAACGTCGCTTGCTAGAATCCTTGGGCTTTGGCGAAAACTGGCCGAAGGTGGCCGAAGCCGGAGGTTCGGTTGGACACTAATTTTTATATTAGAGGCTATATATACTTACATCATCATAGAACTCGTCGAATTCTATATCAAGATACAATTCCAATGGTGTAGGTGTAGGAGTGTTTAGTGGATCATTTTCAAAGGGGTTAATTAAGTCGTCTTTCGATGATTCATCAGGGTGGATATGTGACTGATCTGTCGACGGGTCATTAATGGGTTCGTTTAAGCTCTCGCTTGACAGGATGTTTAAGTGGACGTTCGGAAACTCTTCGAAAGGACTATTTAAATGGCAATTTTGGTTGTCCAACGAGTGCAAGTTTTCTTGGACAGGATTATAAGAGGGATCATTGGATGAGATTTTCGACAAGTCGTTTAACGAATCATGCAGGGTTTCCTTCCCATGGCCATTCTGGTCCATGTGCATGCCATGGGGAGATAGTACTTTCGGTGGGCTGCGCCGCAGTTTCTGCAACAAAACTACTTGTTAATTTTGTTTGCAAAAATTACTAGATAAAAAAAATATATAAATTTAGAACGAGACGTTCAAAGAATTTACGTCTAAAACACTTAGGTACTTAGGTACCTACTCCACAGTCCACATAACATATTAGGTGTTGTAGTTGTAAAAAAAAACCGGCCAAGTGCGAGTCGGACTCGCGCACCGAGGGTTCCGTACAAACCTGTAGGTATTTAGGTAAAAAAGTTATGGTATTTTAATTGCTAAATTAAATCCATTACATTAGTAAGTTTAAAATTACTAATTTTTTTTTATTATATATGATGTAACTAAAAATGTACCTATGCTTTTTGCAATTTTTCCATTATCTGTGCTATAAGACGTTGCTTCGTACCAAATTTCAAGATTCTGAGTTCACGGGAAGTACCCTGTAGGTTTTGATTCCCTTGCGAGTGTCGAAAATTTGCATAAAAATATTTTTATTATATGATGTAACTAAAAATTTATGCTTTTCGCAATTTTTTTCTTTATCTGTGCTATGAGACGTTGCTTCGTTCTTAATTTCAAGATTCTGAGTTTACAGGAAGTACCCTGTAGGTTATGATTCCCTTGCGAGAGTCGAAATTTGCAGCATAAACGGATGTATCTTTTGATTGCGTTGGCTTAGAAGTTTGATTTTTTCACAGCTCCAAGGGACAGTACCTGAGTATTTGATGTGAATTTCAGCTTGATACCTCCATGCGTTCCTGAGAAAAAGGGTCCTGAAAGGGTTCCTGACAAACAGACGGACGGACAACAAAGTAATCCTATAAGGGTTCCGTTTTTTCCTTTTGAGGTACGGAACCCAAAAAACAATGATTAATCAAGCTTGTTAATCTTTTACCTGAGTAAATTATTGTCGATAACAAAGTGATGAATAACAATTTTTTAAAAATTTGCAACGGGAATCTCTTCCGAGACCTTTCCAAAATAGCTCCAAAAAAGGAAAAAATCTCAGATTTGTTATTTAACAATTATCGCATTTGCAATGTTCATGTCCAAGTAGGAAAAAATTATTAATTAAACATAATAAAAAAATTCCGATATTTTTTTTGACCGCGGATTATTGTTCATTCATCTATCCAGTAGATGCCTGCATTTTTTCAATTCTTAATTTTCATAATTAATAGGTTTAAAAATAAATATTGGCCCTACAGTTCCAAAAAACCGGTTCCGTACCACCATAAAATTTTAATAATTTTAGTAAATAACAAGAAAGAATCTCTGTACGAAGTCAGTACTTCTTAATAAATACTGTCTTTTGTAAAACATTGATTATGTTTTGGTAGATTTTAGAAAAATTGAAAATTAATATTTCGTTATTTTTATAAATGGACTGCAGATTGTCAAGTTTTTGAAATGGCTTACACCTGAAGGTTTTGCGTTTGTCAACCGACTCAAAAAAAGGAGGAGGTTCTCAATTCGATTATACTCGTATGTTTTACCATTGAAAATGGTTATCAGGTGCAAATCGCCTGAATACGTATTTTTGGTCATAGCTCCGAGAATTTTGGAAAGATCGAGATGGGAATAGTACCAAGAGTTGAAAAATTTATCGAGACACGTGTACGCGTCTGAATTTTGAAAATCGGCTGGTTTTTGGAATTTTGAAAAATGTATAAAAAGTCGGGTTTTTTGGGGGGTGTTTGTTTACTAAATTGTAAATATATCGATTTTTTTTGAAAATCTGTTAATAATTGCGACCTGTAGGGTAGGTGGTCCCTTTAGCTTTGGAATTGTAGAAAAACGGGTATTTGTGAATAAAAAAAGTGATGTAGCTCCCCACCAGCACAAGTAGCATTATAAGAGACCACTTTTGGTATACACGGAAACTAAGAGCTGAATAAGAAAGTTTTATAATGGTGTTGACAGCGCTGTTAGTTCTGATATAACGCTTGTTTGGGCACAAGTTATTCAGCATATGGTTCTAATTTAGTTCACATTTCTTGTTAAAAGCATTATAGTAGCACTATATTGGAATTATTATATGTCACCAGGCTGCTTACCAGCTGCTTAACAGAATACGTGTGTCCTGTTATAAAGACTTAGCACTAGGATTGGATGACTGCTGTCTTAAATAACACTTTAGGTTCTGTATTATCCTTTCATCATCATGCGCACACATTTATATCGTCTATAAAAACTTTATTTAATTTTGTTTATCTGCAGTTAAGTTTTCGAACAGTACTTTAAGGGCCGACGAATTAAATTCCCGAGTGTGATGGCGGATGAGATTAAGCGTTTATTGAGATTTTGTGCTTAAATAGCATGAGAAATCATTTGGGAAAGCAAGTTCACTGTAAATGTTTACATGGTTTTATAACAAAATTTTTACGCGCCACCGAATTATTTTGTTTTTAATAAGGAATATTGTGTAAAAAGTATAACGATAAAATATAAATAAATATATTTTTGTTAGATTTACGTAAAATTTTACAAAGTATTATGTTATTTTAAAATAAGTGTAAATTTTACGCGTAATTAGAAGCAAAAATCATTAGTAAAACATAAAACAACAACACAATATTATTATATGATATCGATTAAGGTTATAACAAAATGGCGCTTTCATAAGAAAACTATGCGAACCCTTTTAATCCTGTATTAATTACCATGGCTGTACAAGAGTATACCCCAGTTCCTCTTTAATGTTTGTGGACTATAATGAAAGTTCAAGTGAGCCAATATGCCTGTCGACTTTTATTAGTTTTGTTATGGTTCCCATCAACGCTAAAGCCATTTATGTGAACTGCTTTAACGAGTTACTTTTCAATATTTATTTTGTAGTTTTAGGGATCCTTTGCAAAACATCAAATAAATACAAAAAATAAAATGCTGTCATAAATCATTGCGAAAACATATCACAAATCTATGAATAAGTGAAATATGGCTGTTGAATGAATTACAACTGATTAATATGAACCTAATTACAGCCTCGCACGTTATAATATATGTCATCAATTCCATTAAGCAGACTAAAATAATATAATGGTATTTCTGTAGCCAATTTAACAGCCAAATGCTTTATTTCTGAGTTAGATGAGGATCTCGAAATACCTTTGGTGTTCACGTGTGCTAATAAAACACCTTTGAGCAGCTTTGAAAAAGAGGATAATGAAAGAGTTGGGGTGAACCAATGTGGACATTTTTGCGTTAAATCGCTCTAAGTGTACACCACTCTACAACTGCTGTTACTCTTTTAAAAGCTAGCATTTCAGTGGTATAATTCTACGCCTTTATACAGCAATTATCATATTTTACTGCCACTAAAATGCGCATAAGCAAACAATGCTATTAGGGCTGTAAGAAGGCATTTTTAGGGTTCCGTAGCCAAATTTGGCAAAAACGGAACCCTTATAGATTCGTCATGTCTGTCTGTCTGTCTGTCTGTCTGTCTGTCTGTCTGTCTGTCTGTCTGTCTGTCTGTCTGTCTGTCCGTCCGTATGTCACAGCCACTTTTTTCCGAAACTATAAGAACTCTACTGTTGAAACTTGGTAAGTAGATGTATTCTGTGAACCGCATTAAGATTTTCTTACAAAAATAAAAAAAAAACAATAAATTTTGGGGTTCCCCATACTTAGAACTGAAACTTAAAATTTTTTTTTTCATCCAACCCATACGTGTGGGGTATCTATGGATAGGTCTTCAAAAATGATATTGAGGTTTGCAGTATCATTTTTTTCTAAACTGAATAGTTTGCGCGAGAGACACTTCCAAAGTGGTAAAATGTGTGCCCCCCCCCCCCCCCCTGTAACCTGTAACTTCTAAAATAAGAGAATGATAAAACTAAAAAAAATATATGATGTACATTACCATGCAAACTTCCACCGAAAATTGGTTTGAACGAGATCTAGTAAGTAGTTTTTATAATAATTTAAAATTTACTACATGTTTGTACGGAACCCTCGGTGCGCGAGTCCGACTCGCACTTGTTGACATCTGCTGTAACTCTGATCCCGTAACAATAGTATCCGTTCCTACTCTTATGATGCTCTTATACAGACCATAGCGTAATGCGCAGCTCTAAGTTCTCGGTTGAACCATTCTAACTGTTTATTAATTACTAAAGTTCCGAGTTATAGGTACCAAAAGTGATATTATCTTGTAATGCTACTTGTGCTTGTTGGGCTTCTATGATTATGGGCCGATCGCCATGGTAATGGTGTTAAAAGATGCGGATGCAGACGAGAATTGCTTTCGAGTTGGAATTTTGAAAATAGGTTACCAAATTTTTGAAAAACTTTGAACAAGAGATTTTTATTTTTTTAAGAGTCAACAAAACCTGGATTGATGATTGACCGATCGTCCGTTCTGGGACAGAATACTTAAATAGAACTTTTCTGCCCTCCGGGCTCGATTGTGTAAGGAAATCGTAATCATTTGTCAAACGTATAATTCGAACTGTTTATGGAGTTCATAGATGCCTGCACATCAAAATGTATTTAAGAACTCCTTAAACAGTTCGAGTAATACGTCAAATGATTACGATTTGCTTAGACAATCGGGCCTCTCGTACGGGTACGATGCCGCGTAGAAAACACGAAGCCAAGGGTTTATGGGTTTAATATAACTGCCATACTCCTGCCAGGTAAACAACCTACCAAATTCATCAGCTTAGATCAATAATTATGGGCTAACGAGAAGTTGAATATAAAAACAAACACTTTAGCAGCTATTAAATTCATTCGCTTCGGATAACGCAAAATTCTAATTCGCCTTGGGCAGGTCTTACAAAATAAGAATAAAATGCCGTTGTACAAGAAATTATAATACCTAGGTATTAAAGTATGATCACTCGCGACAGCTCAAAAAATCAAATTCGTATGGCAAGAGTGCATTCCTATTTCCTACACATCTATTAGGTATTTGTCGGAACAGGCAGTGATCTTTGCGTGCAATACGTGCAAAAATAAATACTTATTGTAAGCTTCATACATGATAAGACATTAAAATAAACAAGGAATAAGACGGGATTTTTCGAAATTCCTACGGCAGAGCTACCTGTACACAATTTAAAAAAAACCTATTAAAAATGTGCAGTAATTAGGTAAAAATAAGTGAGTAATAATAATTAGTAGAGCGTAACAATCAATAAGTAATAGAGTAAGTAATAAAGAAGTAAGAAATAAGACTGCAATAATAAAATTAGCGTGCATCTGACTCGCTCTGAGCAATATTTTTATGAGATACTAGCTGATGCCCGCGACTTCGTCCGCGTGGTTTAAGTTTTTTGATTCCCGCGGGAACTCCTCAATTTTCCGGGATAAAAAGCCTATGTCACTCTCCAGGTCCTCAACTATACCTATACCAAAAATCACGTCGATCCGTTGCTCCGTTGCGGCGTGATTGAAGGACAAAGCAACAAACCAACAAACAAACTAACTTTCGCATTTATAATATTAGTATGATTCTTTAAATCAATTTTCTTGACGGTTCTTTTCGGTAGGAACTAAGTACTACTTCTACTACATCTACATTCCGAACTAGTGGTAGATTTACTTGACGATCCGAAATTACTAATTGTAAAAGTATTTTTGAACAAAAATGTTTTACTGTCTTTGATCGCCAATGTTTTATTTTAGATTTTGCCTGCTCGTGCGAAGCCGGGAGGGGTCACTAGTATAGATAGCTGAGCACTTACCTCTTCATGGTCCACCGCAACGTGTATATTAGGGAGAGATTTGCTAAACTCGGGCATTATTAAAGTCGGGAAAAAACTTTTTAAAGTTACATAGTCTAGGCTGACCGACCAGCTCAAACCGCTTCCCGGATCAAAATGGGAGACCTAACTGAGGGCTAGCTCGCGAACTGTCCGCGTGTCCCCCTAGCCACCCTCGGCCCTGATACACCACCCTTTCAGTTACAAATCTAAATATAAAAATACGAGTACGTTACGTAGTAATTTTTGCTATGCAAAGCGCAGAGTTGGCTAACCGCGAACTAGGTGGCCGGACGGCATCAAACGAGCCCCAGGATCCAGGTTAGCGCAAGACTGTGGCATGTTGAACTTTGAAGTTCTTGCAAGATACCTTTGTCTGTTATAAGTACCTCGATAATTTTAGATTAAAGTTTAAAAGAGTGATTTTCACAATTCTCAACAGAAAAAACTACTGTTAACAAATATATATCGGAGTAAGCGATGACTATACATTTGTGATGTGTAATCTGTGTGTCTAATGCATGTTTGTTACTAAAAGAGAAAAGTTGTCTTATCTTATTATATAAATTATCCATAATTATTGTAAAATGTCAATAATAATTTAGTTCCATTAATCCAACATGACAATATCTAAATCTAAACTAATATTATAAAGAGGAAAGATTTGTTTGTTTGTTTGTAATGGATATACACCCAAAAACTATACTCAACCGATTCAAAAAATTATTTCACTTATAGACAGCTTCATCAGCTTCTATAGTTATTAGCGAGTAACATAAGCTAATATTTTATTTTCAAAAAATTAGACATCCTTACGTAAATTGCAATAATGTGAACCGTGGACGTCTATCGGGTAACAACGACGGCGACGACGCAGTAATTACAATAACGTTCGTACTCATAATGAAATCTACACTTCATATAGTAGATTATTAACCAAGGGGATAAAGCAGTGTCTTCTGTCGCGGGTGACGATTTAAGTTCACCCAAGACTAAGACAGCTTTATCACCGAGGAAAAAACTCTACTTTTCGTACCATTTGCGAAAAAATTAACACAATAATAATTATGAGATGAGCATTTATTAAAAATAATGACAATTATTAAAAGTAAAAGTTAACATTCGAAACATTGGTCCAATTATTGTTAGAGAGAGTTACATTTTTGTTTGGTACATTTATTGTTGATGAGTTGATTTGAGTATTTCTCTGTTCTTGCGTCTGAGGAACTGTTTAGAACATTAACTTATTTATAAAAATAAATTAAAATAAACTTAACGTTTATGTATTTGAAGAAAACAAAAACGCGGCAAATTCCTAGACTAATATTTTTTTGTCGGAAAAGCAAAGGCATCAAGCCCATACGGCCTCGTCGGTTTTCGTAATTTTATTTAATAATCATAACTGCATAATAAATGCGTATTCCTTTTTCAAAAAGATGTTTAATGCTTTATATACAAACTCAATGGTGTAAACACAGATGTAGTTCAGTATAAATTTCGGTAAGTATTCCAAATTTAAATCACATTCTCCCCCTAGAGGATGAACGAAATTCAGTACAATTTTCTTTCCCTGTTCTTAACAGATTAAAAATGACTATTGTTATGTTCGATTTTTGTGGCATAGAATGTCACTTTTTTGAGCAAGTGGTACGAAAAAACAATTACAGGTAGATAATACCTTTAAGGTAGTTCGACGTGCAATGAATTTATTATAATTATAGGGATGCTTATTGATCGGCATTTTGTCGCAGGAAAACATAGGAAATAGCTTATGAATATAGTAGTCAAATGAATATATACCAGGAGCTCTGAATAAAATTGGTTCACTTATTTTCCGAAATAAAAAGTACCTAACCTGGATAAAAAGTGTAGGTATACGAGTATATCTGTCATAATCGATTGAACAGATAACAGAACACTTGCGTATTTAACATACTAGATAATGCGCGCGACTTCATCCGCGTGGATTAAGGTTTTTGATTCACGCGGGTACTCTTGAATTTTTCGTGATAAAAAGAGGCCTATGTTCTTCCCCGGGGTACAACCTATCCCTGTACCAAATTTCATCAGACAGACAGACAAACACACTTTCGCTTTTATAATATTATAGTATGGATAATGGATTAGTATGGATTATATTATATTAGTATGGATTCGTTGTATAAGTCATTAAAATTTGGTTCGTACGTGGGATCAAAGGGTGGCGGGTAATCGTTTGGCTCTGGCACACGTCAACGTTTCAATATTGTCCTTCGCTGCAGGCAAATTTCAATAGGGTCGCGCATTTTGACCTGCGGCCTTTGTGTTATTTGATACATATATCCTAGAACAGAGAGATAATATATTAAATGCAGGTGCCAAACTCTTACATCGAAACGAAATAAAATCCATACTTAATGTACATGCGAAAGTGTGTATGTCTGTCCGTCTGCTACGGTTTCGCGACCCATCTGTTCAAGCGATTTTGATCAAATTTGGTACCGAGAAAGAAAGCTAGGCACATTTATGCCGGAAAATCACGACGACGTCATGGGCATCATCTAAATATGTTTTAATAACCGTAACTGGACGAACTCCGTACCTAATATATTTTGTCTTTTTTTTTCGTCACAGCTCAATTCAGAATTTTATTTTATTTTCACCTGTCTGTCTGTCTAATAGCAAATATTTTGGCCTGACATGAAGGATATTTTATAACGAAAAACGGAAGCTTATTGTTCTAGTTTAGTTTTAAAATTATCTAGATCAAATAGGTTTTCGCAATTAGACACTGTTGCGTCTGACCTGTTTTTCATACTAATATTATAAATGACACGACGTGATTAGGGTATATTTGAGGACCTGGAGAGTGACATAGGCTACTTTTTATTCCGGAAAATTAGGGAGTTCCCGCGGAAATCAACCACGCGGACGAAGTCGCGGGCATCAGCTAGTACCTACACAATAAAGTTGCTGCAAACTATACCAGTCGTTATCCTGAATCTTTTTATTTAGGTAGATATCCTGAAAATTCCGCGGGCTAGTACCTACGAAGCGACTTGCTTCCTCGTTTCTAATTCGAACCGCGAGGATATGGAATGCTATATAGGATATGAATACAGTAATACACACTAACGCTCCACTGATCCGCAGAAGACGACAGGGGGGAAGAAGGCGACGCTTTGCTCACCTTCTCTCGCCTATGGTCGGTTCAGCGTCGCGACTCGCGACGTCTCAGTCGAATCCAATACGTCTTGGGACCCTGAGACCCCTCTTTCTAGACGCGGACTGTGCTGCTGGTTTTTTAGTGGGTATTCTGCTTCCATCTGTGAGTACCCGCCTTGTGCGGGATGCGTAACTATATAAATGCATTTTTCGAGCAATAAAAAATTAAAAAACCGGCCAAGTGCGAGTCAGACTCGCGCACCGAGGGTTCCGTACAAACCAGTAGGTATATATAAGTAAAAGTTATGGTATTTTTATTCCACTTATCTATTTTAATTTTAATTTAATACCTCTACGCGTTCATGCGGAAAGGGATAGTAAGTTTAAAATTATTAAAAATATTTTTATTTTATGATGTAACTAAAAATGTATGTTTTTCGCAATTCTTCCTATATCTGTGCTATAAGACGTGGCTTCGTACCAAGTTTCAAGATTCTGAGTTCACGAGAAGTAGCCTGTAGGTTTTGATTCCCTTGTGAGTGCAAGAAAATTCGAAAATTTGCAGCATAAACGGCTGTATCTTTTGATTGTGTTGGCTTTGAAGTTTGATTTTTTCACAGCTCCAAGGGACCGTAGACCTGAGTATTTGTTATGAATTTCAGCTTGATACCTCCATGCGTTCCTGAGAAAAAGGGTCTTGACACACAGATGGACGGACAACGGAGTGATCCTATAAGGGTTCCGTTTTTTCCTTTTGAGGTACGGAACCCTAAAAAGGATATGGATATACTGTACCTTCAAATCAAGAGTGCATCTTCTAGGCAAGCGCGTTCCACCTTAGGCTGCATCACCACTTGCAAGCCAAGCGCCAAATTTGTAATTAAAAAAAAAATTACCAGGTCCAACTTTGTAGAGCCGAAAGCTCTATGTGCGTGCGTTTCTGCTATGAACTCGTTTTATTTAATCTGTGACTAGAGCTAGTGTGTGTTTAAAGCAGCAATGCCGGATTGACTACAAACATGTAAAAGGCATGAAACTATAAAAAAAAGGGTTCCGTACCACCACACAATATAAATTATTTTAGTCATTGACTTACCATTTTAGTAAATAACAAGAAATAAATACGTCACTATCAAAACGATATCAGCTGTGAAATAACAGGCTTACATTAGTGCTAAACTGGTACGCCTGGCAAACAAGTCGACGCCCTATGAGTACGGAACCCTAATTAACGAATTTCAGTTTTTTCCTATACTTGTGCTGTGAGACCTTGCTTCGTGCCAAAATTACAGGATTCAACGGAAATTGTTTCTTGGCGACTGTAAAGTTTTAATTCGATCGGATCAATGGAACGCAATATCTGTAACGCATAATGAGACAAAATATAAAGAAACACTATTGCAATAACACCTATTGTAGATACGTTCATTTCACTATACTATATACATAACAGTTTAATGGTACTTGGAGGAGGTGGTCTTCAATTTGTAATTGACTTCGATCTACTGTAAGAATGTACCTATTATATGCAAGACGCTGTGACCAGTGGCACAATCATACTAATATTATGAATGCGAAAGTGTGTTTGTTTGTTGGTTTGTCCTTCAATGATAGAGAGTGACATAAGCTACTTTTTATCCCTGAAAATTAAGGGGTTCCCGTAGGAATTGAAAAACTTATTCCACGCGAACGAAGTCGCGGGCTACAGCTAGTTTATTATGGTTACCGTATGAATGTCGGTAGGTCTCTATACTACGTAACATTTTACCGAACGCTATAGTGCTAAAATATAGCAAACACTTTCTATCACCAACGCGTTCGATACTATAACAATTATGTGACAAAAGTCGCTTAAGTACAGCCGTTTTTGCCGCTAACTTACCTACCTTCGCCTACATAGGAATTTGATACAAAATTAATAAGCACAAGATCTGCGTAAAGGCATATAACGTTTTAACCGACTTCCAAAAAAGGAGGAGGTTCTCAATTCGGCGCGTTTTTTTAAATGTATGTCGGTGCATATCTCCGTGGTTTCTGAACCGATTTAAAAAAAATCGTTAGTCGTCTAGAGGAAGCTCTCGAGGTGGTCCCATAAAAAATTCTGACTACAAATCCTCAACCCTAACACTTAAAAGTTAAAAATTAAAATTCTTTCCAAAAACCGACTTCCAACGCCACTGTAAAGTACAATAGTAGATTGTATTATAAGGGAGCAAAATAATATTTTTACGGCGAGGGCGCTTTTTTGAATCCAGAGCGAAGTGAGGGATTCAAAGTACGTCGCCCGAGCCCAAAAATATTTTTCATCCCATCTATTCGAAAAGGACGACTTGGTTCGCCTTTAAGTGCGCGCAAAGGTGGTGTTTTCAATAAGAAACTTTTAGCGGGCAGGAATGAGCTTTTAATCCTCTTTATTTCAAAAAGTGCGCCGTTTTATCCCATATCGCCGCAAATATCTTTTAAGTACTGGAAGTAGGCCAAAACACAGATTCTGAACAATTCTTGGCTCCTCTTGCATTTCTCCATTTAATAATATTACCATATCTAGTATAGTATAGTAATAGATAGATAGATAGATGAATTCTTTATTGCTACACAAGACATAAAAATACACAAAAGAAAACAAAACAAAACAAAGTGCGCAAGGGCGGTCTTATCACTAAAAGTGATCTCCTCCAGACAACCCATTAATTAGGAACCTTTAATATAGGAGCGGGATAGTGCAACAATATAGACAGCTATACAATATACTACATAAACTTTACATACAAATAATACATAAATAATTTTATAAATACATATAAACATAAATATATACCTATAAACCTACATACACCATACTTAAATATTCTATAGCATATTAGTACTAGATAAATAATAATCCTTTAAACGATTCTTGAATATATTTACAGATTTCGATTGCCTAATGTCATTGGGTAGGACGTTCCAAAGCTTAACCGTCTTTACTGTGAAGGAATTCCCGTACACCTCCGTATGACAAGATGGTATTCTCAACCTGTTGTCATCTTTAGACCGCAAATAAATAGACAAGTCGTTGCTGCGTAATATATTTCTCCCGGGATTTTGCAAGTAATAGATCACATTTCTTGCGTCAGTTCTAATACTTTCAGGAGTTAGAAATACTTTCACTGTCATTTGAAGAAGCCATTTTTCAAAATAAAACCATGAATTTTTAACAATTTTTAATTTGGTTTCCTTTTTTTTTTATTAAAAAAAAAAGAAACCAAATTAAAGCC
The DNA here is from genome assembly GCA_963932025.1 of Erebia epiphron. Lineage (NCBI taxonomy): Eukaryota > Metazoa > Arthropoda > Insecta > Lepidoptera > Nymphalidae > Erebia > Erebia epiphron. Next base: position 30,629,501 of record OZ009945.1, read on the forward strand.
GGCGGTGCGACTATGGACCGTCGTACCATTCAGTCTCTATTCAAACAATATTTGCGTTCGATTTCTTTAGCGCTGAACACTAAGATGTTCCAAATTCAAAAAGTGCGCGGAAAAGATAATCGCGGCGCACTTTTTGAAATAAAGAGGATTTAAAGCTCATTCCTGCCCGCTAAAAGTTCCTTATAGAAAACACCACCTTTGGGCGCACTTAAAGGCGAACCAAGTCGTCCTTTTCGAATAGATGGGATGAAAAATAATTTTGATTTCTACCCACTATGTTGAAGTCGGGCGGGTATAACAAGGATAAGCAAAGTTGACGCATCAGACTTGCCCGACTTAATTATTAAAATTTGATACAGTCTAGAATAACACATTAGGCTACTTTTATCCCGGAAAATTGAAGAGTTCCCGCGGGAACCAAAAAAGTCGCGGGCATCAGCTAATATATGTATAAGTACCTACATAACTTCTTTATAAACTGGCTGCAGAAGGCTGTGTAGAAAGTGCGAAATGCCTCATCGGCGCGAGCCGCGGTGTCCGGCCGCTTTCACTGCAGTTTGCAGTAATAGGTATAAGCTCATTTACATAGCCTAGGTATAATATATCCATATACATTATACATATTATTATAAATGCGAAAGTGTGTATGTCTGCTACACTTTAACGGCTCATCTTTTGAACCGATTTTGATGAAATTCGGTATAGAGATAGGTTGCATCCCACGAGCAGGAACATATCCCGGGAAATTAAGGAGTCTCTGGGAGATTAAAAAAAAGCGGACGAATCGCGGGTGTCATCTACTTCATACCTAATACGCAAAAATACAACATTTCCTTATCAAATTAGAAGCGGAGACGCTAGTAGGTATAATGATTCTAAAATTAAGAATATTCTCCTAAATATTTTACCAAAGAGTACCTTACTTAGTTTGCAAACATCAAATGCTATATTTATTTCCGTACTAATATACAGTTAACCTAATTATATTAACTACAGGCTGCAGAGAGCCGGAATGGCGATCACGCACTGGAAAGCGCAGCATGGGCCCGAATATACCTACTAAGCGCAATTTTCTAACCTCAGCGTGTTTTTCTGTGCGTTGATAGATCAGTCAGTGTACTGTGTAACAAACGTTTTTAGTAAGTACAGAAGAATAATAATTAATGCACTAATAGTTAATACATCGGTCGTAGAGCTTTGAATTTAATGGTTTCAGATTATTTTCGGAAGATTGCTAACGTAATTAAATATCCAGCCCTCCAAAAATTACCTGTTTTTATCGTAGGTCAGACTTTCTATGACCTCCTTAGCGCAGAGGTGACCCTATAATTCGAAGGTCCTACGATCGTTTTGTGAAGTTTGACTGAGCATCCCTGTGTTTATATAGCGGTAACAACATATTATGCACTATTAATGATTTATTCATTTCACCTAGGACAACTTGTGTCACGTAAGATAAGGCAAGACTCTAACGTTCTCCTGAAAAAACTTCCATCCTCATCACTGATCATAATCTCCACAGAGATTCAAGTCATCTACGCGGGAGATATTATAGTGTTCACATGTGTGTGTGCGAACACAGGTGCACTCGATTCCCTTACTCTCGTAGCCCAATATAGGACGACAAAAATTCAGACACGACCTGAGTTCTCACTCAGGTTACTCGGACGCAGGACCGACTTGCTCTGTCTGTCTGAATTGCCGGTTTGACGTGCTCACTGCTCTCCGAGACTTCTTCCTAGCTAGAATACTTTCTAGTCCCTAACTCCTAAGGCTGTTACATCCAAAATAGGGCTAGTACCAACTGCGAATTGCTTATCAGGAAAAGTCAAAACATTATTATGGCCCGACTCGGGCATCGAATCCAGGGCTCCATTATCCTCCGTCGAAAATGTAACCACTAAACCAACGAGGAACCTACCCCGATTAAAACCCGATCAACCCGATTAAACGTAAGTATCTGTTGAATTTCTGGTTTCTTATCCTTTCTCAGATAGAAAAATTTTAAAAAATGATGGTCCAACTAAGTATGCTTAAGACTGATAGGTATTTGAACAACTGTTCTTAGCTGATGTCCGTTAATACAAAATCTATCCAGCGCGGTTTGAGCTGTAATAGTACACAGCTCGTGATAATTATGTCAGTCAGTCAGTTACTGCTTTTAAATAGGTATAGCTTCATGATATTAGGTATGTATCTATCATAATAAGGTGAGTGGGGGGAAGTCAGCATGGTTTTTTGAGGAGATTCGTAGTGTTGATTTGAAACTGTTGTAAATTATTGGGTTTTATGATAAATGCTTATAATTTTGTTTTGAGTGAAAAAGTATAGTAGGTACACATAGTTCCTTAGAGGTGACAGAAATCATTTTGAAACATTATTTGATTAAAAGAAAGGTTAATAAGTTTGCACTTCAGAAAAAAAAGATGCAGTGGAAAGATGGAACTACAGTGGGGTAAGATGGATATAGTGACTAGAATCGTATTCATGGCCGTTATGCATTCGTGATGATTAATAAACCTAAATAGCTAGAAAGTAACTGAAATTCGAAAATTGCTTTGCTTCATGCGAAAAATAAAATATAATTCATGAAAAATATATATCAATCTCACCCCGTAAAAAGGCAGGCAGCCTGAGGTTCTCAAATATTTTCATATGATATTTAAAAAAATATAGGCTCACGTTTTTAAGTAGATAGTTGGGTTGATAATTAAAAAGAAAAACGTTTAAGTAGTATATTTTTGAAAATACAAAAATAACACACAATTAACCATTTAACAAAACACTTCAAGGCCTTGACACATAAATTTCCGGTAGCGAAAATCTGTCGAACTAGCTTTATAATATTATCTTATTTCCTTAGCTGCTGCGTGCATTGTCATTTATTTGTTCTTCACTCTCCATATGGCAGTTGCCAAGTCCTCCGCAGTAGATAATTTATATAACAAGTTGCCCGTAAGGATTTTCTGACATAATTACTAGTCATTTTCTTCCTGAAACAAAAACTATTGGTTCACTTAGCCTCTCGTCTTATAATTTTGTACCTACTGGCAATTGAAAATTTTGCAAAGAATATGTGTGTTTATTTTATTTATGATTGAGTATAGACTGATATTAGTATTCTTACTATGTCATTCAAAAATGATACTAAATTACAGGTGTTTCAACCCAATTTTACGATGATTTGAATATTGATCTTTTACTACAGTTTGAGAACCGGTGACTTTTTCTATGTATTTCGTTAGCGGGGTAAGACGGCATGATTTATATTACCATCTTACCCCTTTAAATTTTGCCGGGGTTAGTTTGAAAAGCACGATAAATCTTTAAATAGGAGAAATTTACTAATTACCTCTATATAGTGGGTAATAATTATATTATTTCAAATCTATTTGTCAATATCTAAACAAGATCAATGTAACTTACCTGCGTAAAAAGATACAACAAGCGGGGTAAGATTGAAAATCCCAACTTTTCGCGAGAAATGTGTCGTTTCAAAAAACACCACGTAACTCATCCGCATTCTCACTTAGCTAGGTACCTTAAAAGCAGCAGGCTGAAGGGCGGGACGAGACTGAAGGGTGTATGCAATGCTGTTACCTGTATTAAAAGAATTCCTCAATGTTCGGCGCTATTCTCATTTTTTTATCTTCCTCCATTTTTCATCTTACCTATATTTGAAGTAGGTAGCGTTATCGGATGCTAAATACTAGTACATAAGAAGTGAACAAACGTAAAGAAACCCTGACGCTGCACGATCGATCATACCATACCTATCTATAGTACCTACCTACTTACTTCATGAATAGGTAATCTTACTAAGGTACTTAGGCTACTTAGGCTTCATTCATGTTATATCTACGACGTCCAGTAAATTATTTTATATTAGTTCGGTAAATACTGATACTAGCAATATTATTATGAATACTATAAATAGGATGACCCGCGGCCTGGGGCATGAAAATAACAAAAGTATTTTTAGGGCTCCGTAGCTCAAAAGGAAAAAGGAACCCATATAGGTATAGTTTAGGATCACTTCGTTGTCCGTAGACCGTCTGTGTGTCAACTCCCTTTTTCTCAGAAGCGCGTAGAGGTATCAAGTGAACATAATATCAAATACTAAGGTCTATGGTCGTAAGGTCGCCAGCCATGGCCATTAATTGGCCATGGCCACAGTCCGAAGCCGGCAATTTTTAAGGTCGGCGCCCACGTCTAGACCCGCACTGGCTTCGCACGGGTGGCTAAACTTATACATATAGCGAAGGATATACCTAATAAGACGTGTGGTTCAAAATCTGCCTTAATTTTGCCTAATTTTATTGACAGGAATCAGTTAAAGTTAAACTATATACTATAATTTAGAAAGTATGCGCCAATGGGTGTTTTTTTGGTTGATTGGTTTGTCTTGGCGAAGTCGCGCGATATTGCCGGCGCCCGGCAGGTACAGACAACAGTAGGTATTTTTTAATTCTTACTCTAAAAGTAACACGTGGTTCAATAAGTCCCGAGACTAAGTACTAAAACAAGGTGTTTTTTATAAAATTATTTTTTATTCATCAACGTATAGTCTCCTCCAAGAGCGATACAGTCCCTTCAACGCTTTTCTTACTTTTCTATCCCGTGTAGAACGATTTGTCTTTGGCTTCAAAATAAGCCTCCGTTGCTGTGATAACTTCACTATTTGAGTTAAATTTCTTACCCTGGAGCATTTTTTTGAGATCTGCAAACAGCCAGTAATCGCTGGGGGCCAAGTCTGGCGAATAAGGGGGATGAGGAAGCAATTCAAAGCCCAATTCATTAATTTTGGCCATCGTTCTCACAGACTTGTGACAAGGCGCGTTGTCTTGGTGAAACACCACTTTCTTTTTGTTCATTTGAGGCCGTTTATCCGCAATTTCGTACTTCAATCGCTCCATTAAGCACATGTAATAGTCACTACATATTTACATTTTGCCCCTTTTCAAGGTAGTCGATGAAAAGTATTCCACGCGCATCCCAAAATATAGACGCCATAACCTTACCGGCCGATTTCTGAGTCTGTGGCCGCTTCGGGCGGCTTTCACCAGCCGCTCTCCAGTCCGCTGACTGCCGATTGGATTCCGGAGTAAAATGGTGTATCCATATTTCATCCATTGTCACATACCGACGTAAAATAGTTATTTGTTATACAAGAGTGAAAAGTTGTTTTTTAACCGCGTGCTCAATTTTGATGACCGAGCAAACGAAGGATTCTAAAATTGAATCACGAGCGCAGCGAGTGGTTCAAAAATTAGAATCCTGAGCGTCAGCGAGGGAATCAAAAGAGCACGAGGAGTAATATAATAAGTCTATGGCACGAGGTGAAAAATCTTTTCACTCGAGTGCAACACGTAACTTTTCATCCCACCTCAGCAAGGAAATGAAATACTTCTCGCGTGATTGTTGAGGGAGAAAGCTCATTTCCGCATTTTTAACAGTTTCAGTCAATTCTGTTGGCGTCAAATTAATTTCTTCGTCACTGGAATCACTCATTTTAGGTTTTTCACTTATTTTCAATTTTCTTGTTTTTAATCGAAGGTTTTAATTTAAAACAATATGACGTGAAAGAAAATGGTGCGCGCAAAGCAAATTAAAAAAGTACACCAAGAAGGTTACGAGTGTGAGTTTTTAACAAATTAAAAACGGTTGTATGGAAATTCGGCACCATAGAGGTAGAAGTAAATAGGTTTTAATGATGTTTTGAATTCACCAACTTCATATTTACTAACGTGCACACGATGTTCTAAATTCAATTTACTTTATCCTCAAGAGGATAATATGTAAGGCTTTTGCATTCAGATATCGAAGCGTAAAAATACTCTTCCCGAAATGGTGGGATGAAAAATCCTTTTTATTACGATTCATCAGCGCCAAACATCGCTCTGAATCATTGATACGTTGTTCCTTTTGATCAGTTGTAAGCAAACGTGGCACCCACTTTGAAAAAAGCTTTTTCATGGCCAAATGTTTATGTAAAATAGTGAAAACACTACCAGCTGAAATCTTCACTATCTCGGCTATCTCGCGCACTTTTATCTTCCGATCTTCCATTACGATTTTGAGGACTTGGTTAATATTTTGTTGAGTCACTGCTTCATTTGGACGACCTGAGCGTTCCCCATTTTTAGGGTTCCGTACCCAAAGGGTAAAAACGGGACCCTATTACTAAGACTCCGCTGTCTGTCTGTCTCCAGGCTGTATCTCATAGACCGTGATAGCTAGAAAGCTGAAATTTTCACAAATGATGTATTTCCGTTGCCGCTATAACAACAAATACTAAAAATTAAAAATATATATATATATATTAAGGGGGGTCCCCATACAATAAACGTGTTTTTTAATAATTTAAAACTTACTACATGTTTGTACGGAACCCTCGGTGCGCGAGTCCGACTCGCACTTGGCCGGTTTTTTGTGTCCATGTGACCGCGTTTGAAGTCGACATACCACCGACAAATGGTTGCTTTAGAGGGAGCTGATCCCGCACAACATTTTATAAGCCATTGCTGTGCTTCAACGGTATTTTTCCCCATTAAAAAACAATGTTTTATCAACACGCGAAACTCATTTTTTTCCATTGTATCGAAACTACAAGCGTATCAATATTTTAATGTTCCATTTTTCCAAAATGTTACACATACCTATCTTTTATTGAAGGCTAGTACTTTTTAAAAATCAAAAGATTTTTTAATATATACCTACGCCATTTCCAAGTTAGTCTCGGGACTTATTGAACGATCTAGTAAGTTTTTACGATTTTTTTATTCAATAACTTTAAAATAAAAACTAAAATTTATTACAGGTGGGTACCGGGTTTACTAAGCCATAATTCTTGCTGCTGCACGGAATTCACTAACTATGTTGGTTGGTCCTATAATCATACCGCAACAGAGCGACGGATCGTCGTGATTTTTGCTGGTGGACCTGGAGAATGACATAATACAGACTACTTTTTATCCCACAGAATCAATGAGTTCCTATGGGAATTTAAATCCTTTTAAAATTAACCTGTTAATTTTAATTTTAAATCCACGTTGACGACGTCGCAGACATGAGCTACATAGATGAGATCATTAATGTAGTATTATAGGTAGGTAGGACTATTATAATAGACAGAATTCTTTTTTTGATGCCCGCGACTTCATCCGCAAAGAGTACGTTTTCTAATTCCCGAGGAACCCCTTAATTTTGCGTGATAAAAAGTAGCCTATTGTCCTTCCCCGGGATGTAGCCTACCTCTATATTTAATTTCATTTAAATCAGTTGAAAAGATGTTAAAGCATAGCAGACGGACACATACACTTTCGCATTTATACTTAATATTATTATATGTATACTTAGTATGGATATATCAAGTGGGTTGCGAGTTTCAAAGAAGGTTCAAGGTAGACCTACCACATACCATGGTTTTTGCATTAGAAACTCATAAGGTAGGTAAGTATATAGGAAGTAAATATTATTTCATCTGTGCTAGAGGCGCAGAAGATGAAAATGTTCTCGCCGTCTCAGTTCTAAAAATAGGCAGGTACTTAATCGTAAGTAGGTAGGTACTTATCGCAGTTAACTTTCGCCAGCAAATTGAAATAGGGAAAAATATACCTACCTACACATTCAGCAAAGAATATTGCGCAGTCAGAGAAGAAATGTGTAAGTTAGATAACTTACACATTTACTACTACTACACTACATAACTACTAAAGTACCTAACTGTTCGTGAGATGTCGATTATTAACATGAATAAGCGACCTAATTACCCTCGTAGGTAGGTACATGACAGAAGACCAACGATCTCTATGTACCGTAGAAAAAATACTTACAAAGTACCTAACTAAATGGAATTAACATATAAACATAGTAATAACCTGTATACAATAACAATGATGAAAATAAGATAGATAAGTAGGTATATAGGAAAATGTTAATTTGAGTTGGGTTTTTCTTTAAAAAAAGTTTTAACAAAAAAAGCGAAAACTTTTTCCACTTGCCTGTTAATTCTCTCGAAAACACGTAGTGTGGTGCACACTTTCACAAACTCTCACTAAGATAAACCCATGTACAGACTACTTCACTTGGCCCGTGAACCGACACTGACAGAACAGAAATGGCTTCTTTGGGAACCGCTTACATCACCACAGCGCAGCGCCCGCGCTAGTACATTTGAACGTTGTACATATTATAAATAAACAGTTGCCCGATTATAATGTGTACAGTTTCAATTGTTGTGATTGGCTGAAATTGAGGTAATAAAGGTATTCTTGCTGCGGCAATGGATTTTAACCAATACCGGAAGCCTGTTAACCAGAGGTGATTGTGATCGTTACACTGTAGCAATCATTTTACATAATTAAGGCCCCTGAAACCGAGATTATGAGTAAAACATCAATAGTTTGTACAATCTGAATCGATATGATTCGGTGAATTTATGAAATTCTTGCTATGTTAATGAATTTTGGCCAATAGCGGAAGCATGTTAGCCAACAGGAGGCGAAGAGCCGATTGTTAGTTGCTACACTGTAGTAATCATTTTGTATCATAGCCTCTCCAGATTATGGAAATAAATTCAGAGAACCCATCTTTTTCGGGTGCAACATCCGTCATATCGATCCGTCGAATCGAGTGACACATCGACACCATCAAAATCGGCTCAATTTAGGCTTTACAGTGGAACATAAATACAAACTTACATAGTCACAAAAACCATAACCCTTCCGTTTGGCTTTGCCTTAGTCTAGTAAAATGCGATAATCATTCATTTGTTGTAACATCAATGTTCAAAATTCAAATGTACTTTCATAAATTCAAGATCTTCAGTTATAGTATACTAGCGGTCCGCCCCGGCTTCGCACGGGTAGCACTTGATCAAAATAGTCCATACCCAATAATGGTCAGTCGGCACTGAGACGAACAACTCCACCATACGTTCTCAAATTTTGTTCAGCAAACCGCTGTGAACGCTTGGCACTTGAGTCTCCAATACGACGTATTTTCGCTGCCCTCGCCTGGAAACTATGTTTAGAACTAACAACTAATTTGAGACCTGGCTCTTTTAGGCATTTCGCAGTCTGTCTACAACAGTTTGACATTAAAATGTTAAAAAAAATGTTAGTAAGTTCTCTTGTATTTATTATGTTTGTCTTGACAAATATGACATAAAAGTGTCTTGACAAATATGACATTAAAGACAGTCTGAATTAATAGACGAACAAAGGTTTAAAGTAAAAAGTTAAATTAGGTGAATTTTTCCGACTTAATTCACATTATTGCAATTTTCGAAGGGATCTCTAATTTATTTTAAAATAAAATGCAGCCTAAGTTACTCGCTGATAAAGTAGCTTTCTTTATGTGAAAGATTTTTTAAAATCGGTTGAGTAGTTTTTTAGTTCATCCATTACAAACAAACAAACAAACAAATCTTTCCTCTTTATAATATTAAAATAAAAATAATAAAATAAATAAATAATAATAATTAAAATTAATAATTATTAATAATGAATAAAAATATAAGTTTTGATTTAGATAGTTTAGATGAGATATATGTACGGTCTATATTTATATAATTTTATGACATAGTGAACTGTATCCTAGAATGCTCTAAGTTTGTTGATTTAATTATCACTGGACCATTTATCATCTCGTATAGGGTGTCCAAACTAAAGAAGATGTAAAATAGATGAAAAGACTCGCTTCGCGCTTTACAAACACACTAGTGGGTAGGGCAGACAAGACTAAGTTCATGGAGTCGGGTTGAATCTGTTAGGTTTTTGTTAAGGACGGATGTACTGTAATAGGGGGAAACATCCTTTTCTGTTCCGACATTTTAGTATAGCAAAAATTAAAATTTCATTATCGAATAAATACCATTCGCTACTCATTGAGATATAGTATGATGTAATTAAAAAAAGTGGTCAAAAAATCGTATAGTAACGGCAGAAAATTATTGGGAAATTCATGGAAATCTCAAAAAAGGTCTTATCGCGTTCCGACTATTGTGATTTAATTTGAGACATTATTTAGACAAAAGTTATTTTAAATTGATCGTAAAAGATCAAAAAACACTTTAAATAAATAATATTTTCAATAAAACTTATAGTTTTTTTACAATCTGGTTCCAAACATCCCTCATTTTTACAGCACGAATTTTTCATACAAATTTAGTACGGGCGCGCGCATCACAAATTTTGGTTATATATTCATGAAATACGGCAGTCATTTCCCATACGCCTGCGGGCTCTCAAGGCGTGAGGTTGCGTCCCGTTGCTCCTGAACTGACGTTTGTCACTGTTAGTATCCGTACACAAACGTCAATGCATCCACTACCATTGAACAAAACTAATCATCGATATTTATACGTATAAAAAAAATGTAACTGGACGATTTCTGTATATAAAATATTTATTTTGAAAATTTAATTGGTGGTTATTTTATTATTCACTGAGCCCAAAACGGTATTTTATTCTCTGTCTTATTTTGCCTGTTTTGTGCACGAACTCCACTAAAACTAACTTTGAATGGGTATTTTGGTTCTTATAGCTCAGTCTAAGTAGATTTTTTTCTTTTATAACAGCCGTCCGAAGGGGGAAACTGGCGAAATATCAATTTCGGGTCTATGGGGTACCCAATGCTGATGTTCATTCTGTTTTGGTCTCGCAGAAAAGGGCTGTTCGTGCCATATACAAAACTAAATTCAAAGAAGTTGAAATTATGACGGTCCACGACCAATACATAATTGAAAACTGGATGATGCCCGCGACTTCGTCCGCGTGGATTTTTGATTCCCGCGGGAACTCTTTAATTTTCCAGGATAAAAAGTACCCTTTATCCTTCCCCGGGTACCCTATGTGTTATTCCAGACTATAACCTATCCCTGTACCAAATTACATCAAAATCGGTTGAACAGATGGGCCGTGAAAGCGTAGCAGACAGACAGACAGACACACTTTCGCATTTATAATATTAGTATGGACTGAATGATGCTAGCGACTTCGTCCGCGTGGATTAAGGTTTTTGATTTCCGCAGAAACTCTCATTTTCCGGGATAAAATAACCTATGTCCGTCCCCGGAATACAACCTACTCCTGTACCAAATTTCATCAAAATCGGTTAAACGGATGAGTCGTGAAAGCATACAACCAAACAAACAAGCAACCAACAGACACACTTTTACGTTTATAATATTAGTATCATCACTACAGCCTATTAACGTCCCACTGCTGGGCACAGGCCTCCACTCTCATAGGAGAGCGGGAATTAGAGCTTAGACCCACCACGCTGCTCCAATGCGGGTTGGCGGGCTTTAACGACTATTATCATGTTAGTGATAATAACCGGGACCGACGGCTTAACGTGCTCTCCGAGGCACGGGGGTGAAACACCGCCAACTTCCAACTCCGGGCTGGCACTGAGAATTTCTTAATTGAAAAACCCAATACCTAACTTTTATGCCCGACCGGGAATCGAACCCAGGACCTCGTGATCCGCAGTCGACTATGCTAACCACTAGACCAACGAGGCAGTTATTATTAGTATGGATTATGGATATTATGGATTAAGTATAATATGTGTGTAGTAGGTCTGACGACCTCCGTGCGGCGCAGTGCTTTGCGCAGCCTTAACGTGCGGAGGTCCCGGGTTCGATCCCCGGCAGGGTTTGTAAATTTATAATTTCTGAATTTCCCTGGTCTGGCCTGGTGGAAGGCTTCGGCCGTGGCTAGTTACCACCCTACCGGCAAAGACGTACCACCAAGCGATTTAGCGTTCCGGTACAATGCCGTGTAGAAACCGAATAGGGGTATGGGTTTAATATAACTGTCATGCCCCTAACAGGTCAGCCCGCTACCATCTTAGACTGCATCATCACTTACTATCAGGTGAGATCGCAGTCAAGGGCTAACTTGTAGTGGATTTAAAAAAAAATGTGCATAAAAACATCAATAAATTCAAGAATGAAAAAAAGTAACCATTCAAGAAAATTTATGAATTTTTAGTGCTTCTAGACTCTGTAAAATTAGTTAGGTATTCATTTGTCGGTAACAGTATGCGTTTTTATAATAACTCCCAAAAGAAATATTTGAGATGCCAACAAGTTCAAAGTTTTTGTAAAACGTCAACTATTGAAAAGTCCTATTACAGTGTAAAGGTGTATGATACCTACAGGGCGCGTTTGGAACCCTCGTAGCTTTGATACCGTTGTCCATCACGTCTTATACGTCTTTGTAAACGTGACGTTCAGGTGTACTGTGTAGGTACCTACTTATCTATACTTAATATTATAAATGCGAAACTTTGGATGGATGTATGGATGGATGGATGGATTGAAATTCAAATTCAAATGATTTAGAAATTGAATTTTTGTTAGGTAATTAATCACGCCAGAACGGCTGAACCGATCTGGATGAAATTTGACACAGGGATAGATTATAGTCTGGAACAATACATAGGGTACTTTTTATCCCGGAAAATTGAAGAGTTCCCGCGGGAATCAAAAAAATGTATCTGTTCAACCGATTTTGATGAAATTTGGTACAAGGATAGGTTGTATCCCGGGGAAGGACATAGGCTACTTTTTATCCCGGAAAATTGAAGAGTTCCCGCGGGAATCCAAAAATATGAATCCACGCAGACGAAGTCGCGGGTATCATCTAGTTCTATATAAATATTTTTGGGGTCTGTATACATAATAAACATTACTCCAAAGATTTATCATAAGTACCTATATAGATAGATAGAATGAAACATAACTTAAACAAAACAAAAGTCCTCATAAAGGCACAATTTTTCCAATCCTCTCTATTGTTTTGTATAAAACAAAGAAACGTGCGCACGCCGCCTAGCTTCATCCAATATTTTACTGAACGCGCAGAACTTGCTTCGCAGTTTTCAGTCGCACGTAGGCACTAGGCTGTCAAAATAGCTTCGTCTGATCTGAAGTGATAATCTTGCTTTCTGTCGAGTACAAAAACAATTTACTTCTGCAGTGTGTCGTGACTATTGTAAAAAAGTAAGTATAATTTGTTTTATTAGTTACCTACAGTAATAGTCAGTGTGATTATTTGTAATATTTGAAATAAAAGATCCCTTCAAAAAAAAAATTAATATGGCGTCGGCCGCGGTGATTTTCGTATTGTTGCGCTGATTGTTGGGTTTTGTATCATTGTGTGATTTCAAATTTGACGTTTGTTGAAGTAAAACTTTTACAGACACGTCACCACGTACTTTTACAGCCAGAGCATAATATAATGGAGAGTGCAACGCCAGTAAAACCCATGTACCGACACTTTAATTTTTTGACATAATGACGTAAACATACCTGAGGCTTTTATCAAAGCTCAGCAAAGTTCATCAGTCTGAATGATTTATTGTGATTCATTATTATTGCAGATGGGAAAACATAAAAGAAGGTGTGCCTATAATAAAAAAGAAAATAAGCCGTTGCATTGGAAAAAAACAAACAAAAAGTATACTCTTATTTCCTGAAATCTTGAAAGCTGTCATCCCATATCACTTCCACATAATATCACATGCAGATTGCAGAGAAGAAGCAAATAAATGCATTAATACCTACATAATTTCTGTACAAGTTTCGCGCTTTATCGCAAAATGCAATTATTCGTTTCTCAATACAAATCAACTAAATTTTCATTTCATTGTACCTACAACACTTTTCCGCTAATTATCATCGCATCAGAGTTATACCATTTCATGTACCTACTCTCACCATAGTCTGTACACTAGTAAAAAAATATTAATTTATAATTAGTAGACTATACCAACAAAAGACATTCATCTTTCCTATCTAAACATTTTGGTTATTTACGTATTGCAGCTTTGAAATTCTAAACGATGATCAAGTTATAGAATATAAACTAGTATGGCGCGTGGATGCGCGGCCCGCTGAAGCGGACCGCGTAGCAGACCGCGCGGCCAACTGTCTATTTACTTCCTCTCGTCCTATCTTAGTGTTTACTGCTTACGTGTTCTGAAGTAAACAACACACTGCTATGCTAGCGAGCACAGTGGAAGCGCCAGCGTGCCAAGCGTCCGACAGACGTAAAAATAATTCTCATAAGAAAACAAAAACAGAGACCCCCCTAAAAATCAAAAAGGGCCTTTAAATGTAAAAAAACTTTCCAGACATGCATACAGTGTAAGAGACCGTTGAAGTAAAAACACAAAGAAACCTTCCTAAGTTGATTAGTAACAATATCATACCGCTGACGATCGGGTACCTTTGGGAGCCATGTAATTTCGCCATCTTGGCTTTCCTAACGGCAAACCGACAATTCTCAAATCTTGTAAAAAAAACCATATCAAAGTCATGCATATTTCCTACTTCCACTCTTCTATCTAGTATACTTTCTGAAATAGACACCTATTAAATTTTGGCCGTGCTCCTCACCCATCTTTCAAACCGAAAAATTATGGAGAGTTCTTCTTTAAGAACAAATTTTGAAAAGGAACCGCATCAAAGTATTGCATAGTTCAACACTAAATTGTAGCCTATTCAATATTCGCCATACATTTTCTATGGAAAAATAAATTCCGCCATCTTGAATTTTTTTTCCTGTTCATCAAGTAGACCTTCATGTCCTGATCATCTTTTGCCAAGAAACCACTCTTCCATCTTTTATACTCTCCGAGATAGACACCGACGAAATTTGTATGGCGGCCATCTTAAATCCGCCATTTTGAAATTTTTTTCAGCTCACTGTCAATTGGATGAAGTTTCGAATGATATCTGGTCGAGCACCCCCCACCTATCTTCAATACCCTGGCTGTGCTCTTAACCCGTCTCCGAAATCCTCAATCATCAGGTGTCTCCATATTTTTCTTCAAGTTAAATTTTCTGACTTCTATAAGAAGCCATCAGTGGAAAAAAAAATTTTCATACAAAATTTTACAGGAGGAAGATTTTGGGGAAAATCTCGAAAACTTCCCCAAATGTGGCAACATTGTTTAGATACCTCGATACTGCCGGTTGAGATACATAATCGATCCATACATTTCAACTTTCCCAAATGTTGCCAACTGCCTCAAAATCGTGATCGAAATTTTCAAAAACACAAAAAGAATACAAAATGGCCGCCATCTCGTTTCACATAAACATTTTACTTAGTTTCATAATTTTCCCGTAAACTACAGGATATACCGCTCCTGATGACGTTTCAATTTTTCATCTCGCTCGCACCCAGCCGAAATGATTGCTCCTGAAAAGAGACCATGTCGAAAATCACTTTTTCTTTGATAAATTCCAGTGTTGCCAGACCTCGGCGACGAAAATATCCAAATGTCATTCGTACAAGTGGGACACGTGGTTGCTCGTACTCGAACTTTGCAAAAAATACGTATTTCGATTTTTTTATTTTTGGGGTAAATCTTGAAAACTTCCCGAGAAATGGGGTAATTTTTTTCCCCAATCCATACCTCGAGTCAGTACACACAATCGCCCCCTAGAAGTCGAAACGATCCGACGTTGCCAACTGTGAGAAATTTGAATTTTAAAATTGCGTTTTTTCGTACCTCAAACAGAACGGCAGCCACGACAGCCGCCATACAGGATAATTGTAGGCGAAAAAAGAAAAAAATATTATGCTCGACCACGCCGTTTCGGATCTGTGGCGCCGCGGTTCGGGGTCGAAAAATCAAAAATTTCAAAACACTACGGCTCGGCCGCCATCTTGTTTTTCCAACTTTTTCCACTTTTTCTGTAGATCGTTTACTAATTTCTTCAATCGTTGCGAGTTTTAACGAAATCGGTTGGAAAACAAAAGAGTTGCGAGAATCACGTCGGCCGCCATCTTGTTTTCCGAAATGTCAATAGTTTTTCCTTTCCCTCATCCCGCACCCGAACACATCTCCCGTGCATCATAGTATCGTTTTCTGTCTCTTTCTAGGAGAAACAACTCTGTCAATGAGTGAGTGAGTGAGTGGTAATTGAGCTATATATAGTATAACTAGTGTTTCGCTCTGTGCGCGAGCTGCTAAAGCAGCTCGCGTAACCTATTTCACTATCTTCGGGTAACTGCGACGCGAGAATGATCAGCGCCTTTTTTAATATATTTAAATAGGTAAATACAACGGCAGTAGCTGTGGACACTTCGACATTAATTTGATAGTTGTACCTACTTAAGGAGTGAGGCGGCTTTGTATGAAACTACCCAACGATCATTGATTTTAATTTTCCTACCTCTAAATGTTATTTCAGCTAACTGCCTCAAAAACGGAAAAATCTAAAATTTCAAAACGCTACAGCTCGGCCGCCATCTTGTTGTTCCAATTTTTTCCACTTTTTTTATTGATTGTTTACTAATTTCTTCAACAGTTGCGAGTTTTAACGAAATCGATTGAAAAACAAAAGAGTTGCAAGGATCACGTCGGCCGCCATCTTGTTTTTCCGAAATGTCATAATTTTTCCTTACTCGAATCCCGCACTCGAACACATCTCTGGTACATCATTGTATTGTTTTCTGGCTCTTTCCGTTTTAAAATCTTGCATAGTTCTACACTTGTAGTCTCTTCAATATTTGCCATATATTTTCTATGAAAAAAAAAAACCGCCATCTTGAATTTTTTTTCCTGTTCATCAAGTAGACCTTCAGGTCCTGATCATCTTTTGCGAAGAAACCACACTTCCATCTTGTATACTTTCTGAGAGCGACACCAAATAAATTTGTATGGCAGCCATCTTAAATCCGCCATTTTGAATTTTTTTTTGCTCATTGTCTATTGGATGAAGTTTCGAATGACATTTGGTCGAGCACCCCCCACCTATCTTCAATACCTTGGCCGTGCTCTTAACCCGTCTCCGAAATCTTCAATCATCAGGTGTCTCCATATATTTCTTCAAGTTAAATTTTCTGACTTCTATAAGAAACCATCAGTGAAAAAAAAATTTTTCATACAAAATTTTACAGGAGGAAGTTTTTGGGGAAAATCTCGAAAACTACCCCAAATGTGGCAACACTGTTTAGATATCTCGATACTGCCGGTCGAGATACACAATCGATCCATACATTTCAACTTTCCCAAATGTTGCCAACTGCCTCAAAATCGTGATCGAAATTTTCAAAAACACAAAAAGAATACAAAATGGCCGCCACCTCGTTTCGCATAAACATTTTACTTAGTTTCATAATTTTCCCGTAAACTACAGGATATACCGCTCCTGATGACGTTTCAATTTTTCATCTCGCTCGCACCCAGCCGAAATGATTGCTCCTGGAAAGAGACCATGTCGAAAATCACTTTTTCTTTGATAAATTCCAGTGTTGCCAGACCTCGGCGACGAAAATACCCAAATGTCATTCGTACAAGTGGGACACGTGGTTGCTCGTACTCGAACTTTGCAAAAAATACGTATTTCGATTTTTTTATTTTTGGGGTAAATCTTGAAAACTTCCCGAGAAATGGGGTAATTTTTTTCCCCAATCCATACCTCGAGTCAGTACACGCAATCGCCCCCTAGAAGTCGAAACGATCCGACGTTGCCAACTGTGAGAAATTTGAATTTTAAAATTGCGTTTTTTCGTACCTCAAACCGAACGGCAGCCACGACAGCCGCCATCTTGAATTTTTGAAAACTACTCCCATTCTGTCAAAATACAGGATAATTGTAGACGAAAAAAGGAAAAAATATTATGCTCGACCACGCTGTTTCGGATCTGTGGCGCCGCGGTTCGGGGTCGAAAAATCAAAAATTTCAAAACACTACGGCTCGGCCGCCATCTTGTTTTTCCAACTTTTTCCACTTTTTCTATAGATCGTTTACTAATTTCTTCAATAGTTGCGAGTTTTAACGAAATCGGTTGGAAAACAAAAGAGTTGCGAGAATCACGTCGGCCGCCATCTTATTTTCCGAAATGTCAATAGTTTTTCCTTTCCCTCATCCCGCACCCGAACACATCTCTCGTACATCATTGTATCGTTTACTGTCTCTTTCTAGGAGAAACAATTCTGTCAATGAGTGAGTGGTAATTGAGCTAGGTATATATAGTATAATAATTGGAGAGCTCTGAACAGCAAGGTAAAAAGCATTCGGCAAAAATAACTAAAAGGTAGGTAAATTACAAAACTAGGTATAAATCATTATCTTTACTAATATTATAAACGCGAAAGCTTGTGAGTATGGATGAGTGGATGTATGCATGTATGTATGTATGTTTGTTACTCTTTCACGCCTGAACGGCTGAACGGATCTGGATGAAATTTGGCACAGAGATAGATTATAGTCTGGAATAACACATACTACTTACTACTTAATAAAACAGCTACTTTTTATCCCGGAAAATTAAGGGAACCAAAAAACCTCATTTTTTGTTGTTGTTTCCAAATTATATCTGTCGGTTTAGTTGATGGGTAAAATTACAATTATAAAGGTTTGAAATAAATAAAAGAGTACCTTTTATTTATTTCAAACTAGCTGCACTATTGGTAACATCGCCAGGAAGGCTGATTCAGTATTAGGTAGGTGTAGGCTCTCCTCTTATGACGATAGTGAAGGACTGCCCACATGCTGATGGGGTCTGACTACTTATCGCCTCTCAAAGATGTGTTATGGTTGGCTAAAATTAACAATGAACAGTAACACATCTATCATCTAGGAAGGCTAACACATCTTTGAGCGGCCATGTCTAGTGAACGGCCCGATGAATAGCGTCAGTTTTTATACTGTTTACATAGGTTCTGCGCATACTTTAATACTGTACAAGAATCAGCCTTCCTAGTTATGGTTCATTTTTGGTAACCATAGTACGTGTTTGAGGGGCCATATCTAGTGAAAGGCTGATCTGCATGCAGGCAGACCTTCACTATCGTCATCAGTGGAGAGCCCTACACCCACCTAATACTGAATCAGCCTTCCTGGCGATAGTTACCAAAAGTGCAGCTATCTCATAGTCAGTACCTACATGATATTATAAACGTTTTTTTGCTGTCATAAAACTTCGGTTTGTCAAAATGTGACAAGGATAATTTTTATTTATATCAATTATATTAGGTACTTTATACTAATAAACTTTATATTGTAGTAATAAATTGCGGTTTTATTTTCCATTTCAAAGTGCTATAAAAGTTTCACATCAAAAACTAAATAAATATAATGGAAATAGGTTTTTTAGGATGAGTTGTGTCATTTATGATGAATCAACGGGACTTTACCCAGCTTGAAAAGGAGATTCTACTGAGGAGAGATGACAATAACTCAGCAGTTTATAAAAAGAAAAAAAATTGCAATAATGTACCTAGAAAATAATACACAATATATAGGGAGCTACATAAATATATGTACATACATAATGTATCAAGTATTACTCTGATTTAGTGGGCTGTTAGTGGATAGTTTCCATGCAACATTAGGAAAATCATCAGTTGATACTACGTTAGTTGTTACGGATATGTCTCAAACCCACCAGCATCAATTGATTTTCATAGCTTAGCTCTAGCGGAAAGGGGTTCAACTAAGCAACGAAGTTTTTCACATAATGAGGAAAGCAAACACGTCCTTCTAAGTATTTATTACGAGAGAGGGAATCACAGCATGACAGTCACGCAGCTTACTTACGTCCATAATGTTCCCTACATTACACATATACTAGTTGAAGTATGGAACACAGAAGCTGACTAGTTACTTCTCAAACCACTTCATCTACATCGCACATCTCAGATGGAAATGGAATCTCCTAGTGCTGTCTTACACCGTTTTTATACTATTCATGCAGAACTACTACTAATACTAAGCGCCATTATTAATTTAATTTATTTTTCTACCTAAGCATACAACCTTTATCAAATAAACACCTATCTTTACCTATACCTACTCATAGTTATAAATCAGTTAGCAGGAATCAGCCGGTTGGTATATTATCAAGAAGCACCTCTACAATCCATACTATGATATTAAAAATGCCAAAGACGTGTAATTGAACGGCCCATTATTTCAACCAAGTTGGTATAGAGTAAGGTTACATCCCGAGGAATAAGTTAGCTTTATCCCGAAAAATTGAGAAATTCCCGCAGAATTAAAAAAAAAATAACGAACGCAGACGAAGCCGTAAGTATCATCTAGCTATCAATCAATAAATAATATTATTTGAGCCATAGTGAGATAGTTGATCGCATATTGTGTGCTCCCGTGGTAGGGGCTGAATCCTTCTATGTGTGCCTGCGTAGACTGTGGTTGTATGTGTATAGAAACAAATGACAGCGGCTGACAGCAACGCCTAGATGTCGGCCAAGGGTAGGACCCTTAACCGACTTCCAAAAAAGGAGGAGGTTCTCAATTCGGCGCGTATTTTTTTTATTTTTTTTTATTTTAATTTTTCATATTTAATAGCGACGCTGTCATCGGGTCAGATACGTTTGTGGGACTATACCAGTATAGTCTCACAAATTAAACTGCAGCACTGCAGTTCAATGCAGTGTCTGCCTACCAGTTCAGTGTCTTGAAGTTCAAATTCAATATAGTGAAAAAAATTGCGTGGCAATTTCAAACACACGGAAACATTACTCACACATAGACAAAACAAAGGTTGCAACCATAGATAAATTATAAACCAAGTATAGATTGCTAACTCCCTTATAATTTTTTTTCTATTAATACGATAGGTACCAGGTGGCGCTACCAGGCTCGCTCGACAAATGATTATAGTAAAATCGGTGAAATATCGTATTTTCTTGGTTCAGTTTGTATTAATTATTTATATAAAATTATCAAAATACAAAAATTTTATAAAATCACGCAAATAGCAAATTTACATTCAATTAATTTTAACAAAATTAACTTTAATAATAAAAATAAATAAATAATCATTTATTTGCATAGAATGTTGTACAATAATATTTGATGGTAGAAATGTCAAAGAGAGGCCAGAACATTCAACTAAATGAATAGTGTGCAAATTTCAGGTAAGCTAATTAAATTATTACTACAAAGTTTCATCAAAATAATAAATTAGGTAGTCAAGCAAAAAGTCTAAACAAAAACACTTAAAAAAAATTTAACAATTCAATTTAAATATTCCTTAATGTCATAATAACATTTTTCTAACAGCCATTTATTAATATTTCTCTTAAACATATTTAATGTCATTTTTTCATAATCTGTTGGTAGTTTATTATATAATTTAATAGCCATGCAGTAAGGGCTTTTCAAATATGTACTTTTACATTGCTTTGATATAATAAGCTTATTGGGATATCGAATCGACCTACTACTACTTAAATCCGAATTTCGTTGGAAGTACTTTGGATGCCGCTTGAACTTCTAGAAGTTAGAAGTTCAAGGAACTTGTAGAAGTTATTCGATTTGAAACAAGTTCTGTGTATTCTTATGTTATAATCAGCTAGTGGACCATGCAGTTATGCTGCATTCCTATAGATGGCGTCACAAACTGACGATACACTAAAATAATTTTTTCCTCTTGTTTTGGCGCCGGCCAAAGACAATATACTTATAAACCAGGTTGGTCGTCGTCGTCGTCGTCGTCGTCAACCGATGGACGTCCACTGCTGGACATAGGTCTCTTGTAGGGTCCTCCACAAGCCACGGTCTTGCGCCGCCTGGATCCAGCGACTCCATGCGACTCTCTTGATGTCGTCCGTCCACCGTGTGGGGGGTCTGCCGACGCTACGCCTTCCAGTGCGGGGTCGACATTCCAGCACTTTGGGACCCCAACGCCCATCGGTTCTCCGAACTATGTGCCCCGCCCATTGCCACTTCAGCTTCGCAACTCTTCGGGCTATATCGGTGACTCTGGTTCTCCTACGGATCTCTTCATTTCTGATTTGATCACGTAGGGACACTCCCAACATAGCCCTCTCTATCGCCCGCTGAGTGACCCTGAGCCTTCTTATCAGGCCCATAGTCAGCGACCATGTCTCGGATCCGTAAGTTATCACTGGCAACACGCACTGTTCGAAGACTTTGGTCTTCAGACACTGAGGGATTTTGGACGAGAAGATATCTCGAAGCTTCCCAAACGCAGCCCAGCCGAGTTGAATTCGGCGGTTGACCTCCTTCTCGAAATTGGACCTACCCAGCTGCACTGTGTGCCCCAGGTACACGTACTCGTCTACAATCTCGAGTGCAGAGCTCTCAACGATCACTGGGTGGAGCGGAACATGAGCGTTAGACATAACTTTCGTCTTACTCATATTCATTTTTAGGCCCACCTGTTGACAAACTCTGCTGAGGTCATTGAGCATTGCATTGAGGTCTTCCAGAGTCTCTGCCATGATGACTATGTCATCGGCAAACCGAAGGTGAGTGATGTACTCGCCGTTTATGTTGATGCCAAGTCCGTTCCAATCCAGAAGCTTAAAGACGTCCTCCAATGCAGCGTTAAACAGCTTCGTGGAGATAACATCCCCCTGTCGCACTCCCCGCTGCAGTCGGATCGGCCTCGTAGTCTGGTCCTGTATACGGACTGACATGGTGGCGCTTTCGTACAAACACTTCAGCACTTGGACATACCGATAATCAATCCGGCATCTCTGCAGAGACCTCAATACCGCCCAAGTTTCCAACGAATCAAAGGCTTTCTCATAGTCCACAAACGCTAAGCAAAGTGGCCGGTTATACTCCTCAGTCTTCTGTATAACCTGCCGCAGCGTGTGGATGTGGTCTATGGTGCTAAAGCCTTTTCGGAATCCGGCTTGTTCGGGAGGCTGGAAGTCGTCAAACCTACGGGCGAGACGATTCGTTATGACTCTTGGAAACAACTTATAGACATGACTCAACAGCGAGATGGGTCTATAATTCTTCAGCAGGGTATTATCACCCTTTTTGAAGAACAGAACCACCACGCTCCTGTGCCATGCCTCAGGCGTTGTGCCTTGATGAATGACGGAACTGAACAATCGCTGAAAGACTTTAAGTAACGGTTTTCCACCTGCTTTCAGGAGTTCTGCCGTGATTCCGTCCTCACCTGGCGCCTTGTTGTTCTTAAGCTGTTTAAGAGCCATACTAATCTCGTAAAGGCTGACGTCCGGGATATCTTCGGTATAGTGTCGGGTCAGTTTGGCTCTGGGATCTCTCGCCAAATCTTCAACAGGCTTTTGCGTTGAGTTGTATAACTGTGCATAGAACTTCTCTACCTCCCCCAAGATCTCAGGTTTCGAAGAAATGAGACTACCATCATCAGTTTTAAGACGCGTCAGCTGGCTCTGTCCGATAGCCAGATCTCTTGCGAACACTTTGGAGCCCTTATTTCGCTCAATAGTATCTTTAATATACTCTGTATTCGCATTTCGCAAGTCGCGCGTTTGCGCTTTAGAGATCTGTCTATTAATCTGCCGGTAGGCAGACACGTCTGCTGAAGATTGTAGTCTCATCTCTTGTCTCTCCTCCATAAGCTTGAGAGTTTGGTTTGAGAACTTTTTGTTTCTATGCGTACGGTGGGTCTTAAAGAACTTAGACCCCACCGTCTGGACAGTTTCCACCAGCCTGTTGTTTAGATCATCCACAGATTCGCAATCTGCTAGGCAATCGAAACGGTTCTGCAGTTCGAGTTGAAAGCTTTCAGGGTTTTGGACATGAGCACAAGATCGGAGAGTTGACTTCACCAGTCCACATTGAATATCAACATAATTATGTTGATATTCAATGTGCCTCTTACCATACGGTGATCGCTACCGGTTTTCACCCTATTGATCACAGAGTCATCATTGAATATTTGCCGCCTGGTCGACATGATGAAGTCAATCTCATTTCTCGTGGAACCATCAGAGCTCAGCCAAGTCCATTTTCTATGTGGCGGCTTCCTGAAGAAGGAGTTCATCATAAAGAGGCCCTCCTTCTCCATAAAGTCAGCCAGCATTTGGCCCCTGTGGTTCCTACGCCCATATCCAAATTGCCCCACTCTCAACTCTGCACCGCTTCGCTCACCCAACCTCGCGTTAAAGTCCCCCATCACAACATTGTAGTAGGATTTAGAGGCGTGTATGGCTTTTGAGATATCCTCATACAGAACCTCAACCTCCTCGTCGGGTTGTGCCGATGTCGGTGCGTAAACCTGTATGACCTTCAACGAATACCGTTTGGTAATTCTGAGTATAAGGTACGCTGCCCTGCTCGACACACTCTCGACTTGAACAATATTGTTAACGAGGGACCTGTGGACGAGGAATCCGACACCACCCTGGGACTGTTGGTCGCCCTCCCGTTAGTAGAACAAGTTGCCGGATTTCAGGATTATTGAGTCCTCCCCCTCTCTTCGGACTTCAGACAATCCTATAATATCCCAGCGCAACTTGCTCATGGCTTCTTCCAGCTCGATGATCTTCTCGTCGGTCCTCAAAGTGCGTGCGTTATATGTTGCCAGGTCTAGTCGTCGGGGTTGGCAGCGGAATCTCTGCCGGAGATTCTTAGCACCCCCTGCCCCGCCGTCACCATAACCGCTGCCAGAGCCAGGAATAGCGGGGCCGCCGGGGACTAGGGGCCTTGGCCTTGTTTTTGTACCCATACAAGGATATTGCCCATAATGACCGCGCTGGGCAGGCGTGTTGGTCATCGCAGGGCCAGACAATTCGCACCGGTGTCGCTGCTGCCCGACACCGGCCTGTGTCATTTAGACAGTCCAGCCAGTTTTTGAAATGGTTATACCGCCATTTGTCGGTCGCCAGAGCCTCGTTTGTAGACCAGCAGAGGGCACCACGGGCAGGTGAGGATGGCTGTTGGAGTGCTAGGTGGAAGCGCACTCCCTTAACCCACCAGGTTGGTACTTGGTATTATAATTAACTAGCTGATGCCCGCGACTTCGTACGCGTGGATCGAGGTTTTGTTGTTCCCGCGGGAACTCTTTAATTTTCCGGGATTAAAAGTAGCCTATGTGCTATTCCAGACTATAATCTATTTCTGTGCCAAATTTCAGCCAGATACGTTATGCTGTTGGGGCGTGATTGAGTAACAAACATCCATACATCCATACATCCATCCAAACTTTCGCATTTATAATATTAGTAAGATCTATGGTGCCGGCTCAGTGAATTGTGCGTTTCTTGTGTTTTTAGGGTTCCGTACCTCGAAAGGAAAAACGGAACCCTTATAGGATCACTTCGTTGTCCGTCCGTCTGTGTGTCAAGACCCTTTTTCTCAGGAACGTATGGAGGTATCAAGCTGAAATTCATATCAAATACCTACTCAGGTCTACGGTCCCTTAGAGCTGTGAAAAAATCAAACTTCAAAGCCTACACAATCAAAAGATACAGCCGTTTATGCTGCAAATTTTCGATTTTTCTTGCACTCGCAAGGGAATCAAAACCTACAGGGTACTTCCCGTGAACTCAGAATCTTGAAACTTGGTACGAAGCAACGTCTTATAACACAGATATATAGGAAGAATTGCGAAAAGCATAAATTTTTAGTTATATCATTTAATAAAAATATTTTTAATAATTAGGGTTCCGTACCTCAAAAGGAAAAAACTGAACCCTAGGATCACTTTGTTGTCCGTCCGTCTGTGTGTCAAGACCCTTTTTCTCAGGAACACATGGAGGTGGGTACCAAGCTGGAATTCATATCAAATACCTACTCAGGTCTACTGTCCCTTGGAGCTGTGAAAAAATCAAACTTCTAAGCTGACACAATCAAAAGATCTACAGCCGTTTTTGCTTTGCCGTCTTTCTACACGTGCAGTCTGTGGATAGACTATACGCAGCGGACCTACAATGCTCTGCGTGTTCAATATAACAATGTGCTGAGGGCGGTGCTGAGGAGGCCTCGACACTGCAGCGCGTCGGCCATGTTCGCGCACGCTCGCGTGGATGATTTCTACGCGATCGTGCGCAAGCGTGCTGCGTCTATGATGTGCAGGCTAGTGAGCAGCACCAACAACCTCCTCAGTACGTTGGCTACTAAGCTGGACAGCCCTCTCTGGAGGCGCTGGAATGGTGCACATATTCTCATGAGGAGGCCTCAAAGAGACCTGTAAATGTGTCGAGGCCTAGCTTTTAGGTTTAGGGTATTATTATTTGCTGCAAATTTCGACACTCGCAAGGGAATCAAATCCTACAGGGCACTTCACGTGAACCCAGAATCTTGAAATTTGGTACGAAGCAACGTCTTATAGCACAGATAAAGGAAAAATTGCGAAAAGCATAAATTTTTAGTTACATCCATACTTCCATACTATATCCATACTCCATACTAATATTATAAATGCGAAAGTGTGTCTGTCTGTCTGTCTGTCTGTTACGCTTTCACGGCCCATCTGTTCAACCGATTTGGATGAAATTTGGTACAGAG
Source organism: Erebia epiphron (assembly GCA_963932025.1). Classification (NCBI taxonomy): domain Eukaryota; kingdom Metazoa; phylum Arthropoda; class Insecta; order Lepidoptera; family Nymphalidae; genus Erebia; species Erebia epiphron. Next base: position 30,655,755 of record OZ009945.1, read on the forward strand.
ATAGGTTACATCCCGGGGAAGGACATAGGCTACGTTTTATCCCGGAAAATTGAAGAGTTCCCGCGAGAATCAAAAAAATATATCTGTTCAAGCGATTTTGATGAAATTTGGTACAGGGGTAGGTGGTATCCCGGGGAAGGGCATAGGCTTCCGCGTTCAAGAGTTCCCGCGGGAATAAAAAAAAAACATCAATCCACGCGGACGAAGTCGCGGGCATCATCTAGTCATATAAGAAAAAAAATATTTTTAATAATTTTAAACTTACTTCCCCTTTCCGCATGAACGCGTAGAGGTATTAAATTGAAATTAAAATATTAGATAAGTTGAATAAAAATACTATAACTTTTACTTATATACCTACATGTTTGTACGGAACCCTCGGTGCGCGAGTCCGACTCGCACTTAACCGGTTTTTTTTTGTTTGTGACCGTGATAAGACTAATGGACTCCGAGATCCTGCTACTCATCGATATATATGTAAGTACTAGATGGGCCCTTTCATAGAAAAATGGCGGGCGAGCAACTATGAGAGCGCGCTCCTATAACCTGTCTTATGCCTGTCTTTGTCCCCGTCGTAGCCAACGACCTCAATTTACATAGACGGGCCCTGTCGAACAAAGAATGTGAACTTATGTTTAACAACGCCATCTAGTCTGAAAAGCGGGAACTTGCTTGCAACATATTAGCCATCTTGAAAACGTATGACTCGGTCATAGATTAGTACAGATGCGCTTGTCGAAAATAATACCTAAATGAGTGTACTCTCTGAGGTAAACGATAAATGTTAGTATGACGTTGTTATTTTTACCACTTTTTTGTTACCAGTTTCCTGGAAAACCATTGAACCGATTATTAAGCGGTTTTTTGCATTAGATATATATAGCTTGTGAGAAGGTTCTTAGATATATTTAAAGGTCAAAGTCCACACAATGGGGCGCTGCAGTTCGTCGTGGGTTTTTTAATTTAATTATTTGTTAATTGTTGATACTGAAGTTTTGTCGAAAAATTGACAGAAATAAAGTCATTTTTAGGGTTGCGTACCAAAATGATAAGAAAACAACCCTTGTGGTGCGACATGACTGTCCGTCACACTTAGCATAATTCGGTAACTACTAATGCAAAAAACTTGAAATTTAAAATAATAACAGCTAAAACAGTTTAAAATATTCCTCGCCAAACCTTATTGCAAATGAAAGAATTCAAAAATAATTATTAGTACTATTATAATAAAAAGGGGTTGGAATGGGAGAGGTGAAAGAGTACTAATGGATCGAGTCACAGAAAAATACTTCATTTGAAATTATTTTTAACCGACTTCCAAAAAAGGAGGAGGTTCTCAATTCGGCGCGTATCTTTTATTTTATACATTTCTAAGTATGCTACTTGCCATCAAAAGAAATATTAAAAGTTATTTTGAGATAAATCACTTACACAGTGTGCATTTAAAAATACGATTAAGTAATAAACACTTGTAAGTAGGTAGCTGTACATAATAGGTACTGAACAACTTTTGTTCAACGAAATAATAAAATTCTGAATTTTGAATTAACTATTTATTTTTCATCAAATATCAATCAATCAAATCAAAAATAATAATATATAATATAAATATTATAAATGCGAAAGTTTGGATGGATGGATATATGGATGTATGGATGTTTGTTACTCAATCACGCCCCAACGGCTGAACGGATCGGGCTGAAACTTGGCACAGAGATAGATTATAGTCTGGAATAGCACATAGGCTACTTTTTATCCCGGAAAATTAAGGAGTTCCCGCGGGAATCAAAAATCCTCAAACCACGCAGACGAAGTCGCGGGCATTCGCTAGTACAAAATAAAAATTATCAACTTTAATAAATAAAAACCCTTTATTTATTGAAGTTGGTTAAACATTAAACTCACGTCAATAACTAATTTTATCATATTATTACAATAGCATAATATTGCGTCTCGGAAGGTATTAATGCCTACTGTCCGTTCTGCCCATCTATGCATTAACTAATCTTGGTTGCATTTTTTTTATCGTACTGGACTGGACTATTCTAGGGCTGGAACCCAAAGCCGTAAGGCCAGTTAGTAAAAAAAAAATATCATACAGTTTGCCGCGGAAATTAAATGATTGCGAAATGGATAAAAATATTAAATAGGAAGATTAAATAACGTTTTCTTGGAAATGTATAATTGTGAATTGAAACATTTACCTTAAAATAAAAATAATACAGTGCCAAACTAATAAGACTTTAGATGTTAACTTAATAACAAATTATCTACACGATGAGCGACCGTGATCGCGCTACGACGGGGACAAAGACAGGCTTATGACAGGTTATAGGAGCGCGCTCTCATAGTTGGTCGCCCGCCATTTTTCTATGAAAAGGCCCATCTAGTACTTACATATATATCGATGGTCGTAGCGCGATCACGGTCGCTCATCGTGTAGATAATTTGTTATTAAGTTATCATCTAAAGTCTTATTAGTTTGGCACTGTATTATTTTTATTTGAAGGCAAGTGTTTCAATTCACAATTATACATTTCCAAGAAAACGTTATTTAATCTTCCTATTTAATATTTTTATCCATTTCGCAATCATTTAATTTCCGCGGCAAACTGTATGATATTTTTTTTTTACTAACTGGCCTTACGGCTTTGGGTTCCAGCCTTAGAATAGTCCAGTCCAGGGCCCGTATTCTCTAACTCAGTGACTATCAAAAATGAAAGCCACTGACATATATGTAATATCCATTGAAGGTTTACTATGAAATGTTACTTTTTATTTCATAGTAAACCTTCATTGGATATTACATATATGTCAGTGGCTTTCATTTTTGATAGTCACTGAGTTAGAGAATACGGGCCCAGTACGATAAAAAAAATGCAACCAAGATTAGTTAATGCATAGATGGGCAGAACGGACAGTAGGCATTAATACCTTCCGAGACGCAATATTATGCTATTGTAATAATATGATAAAATTAGTTATTGACGTGAGTTTAACGTTTAACCAACTTCAATAAATAAAGGGTTTTTATTGATTAAAGTTGATAATTTTTATTTTGTACTAGCGAATGCCCGCGACTTCGTCTGCGTGGTTTGAGGATTTTTGATTCCCGCGGGAACTCCTTAATTTTCCGGGATAAAAAGTAGCCTATGTGCTATTCCAGACTATAATCTATCTCTGTGCCAAATTTCAGCCCGATCCGTTCAGCCGTTGGGGCGTGATTGAGTAACAAACATCCATGCATCCATACATCCAGCCATCCAAACTTTCGCATTTATAATATTTATATTATATATTATATATTATTATTTTTGATTTGATTGATTGATATTTGATGAAAAATAAATAGTTAATTCAAAATTCAGAATTTTATTATTTCGTTGAACAAAAGTTGTTCAGTACCTATTATGTACAGCTACCTACTTATAAGTGTTTATTACTTAATCGTATTTTTAAATGCACACTGTGTAAGTGATTTATCTCAAAATAACTTTTAATATTTCTTTTGATGGCAAATAGCATACTTAGATATGTATAAAATAAAATAATTTCAAATGAAGTATTTTTCTGTGACTCGATCCATTAGTACTCTTTCACCTCTCCCATTCCAACCCCTTTTTATTATAATAGTACTAATAATTATTTTTTCGTACCACTTGCTTAAAAAAGTGACATTCTATGCCACAAAAAGCGAACATAACAATAGTCATTTTTAATCTGTTAAAAACAGGGAAAGAAAATTGTACTGAATTTCATTCATCCTCTAGGGGGAGAATGTGATTTAAATTTGGAATACATACTTTTCTTATACTGAACTACATCTGTGTAATACACCATTGAGTTTGTTTAAAAAGCATTAAACATCTTTTTGAGAAAGGAATACGCATTTATTATGCAATTATGATTATTAAATAAAATTACGAAAACCGACGAGGCCGTATGAGCTGGATGCCTTTGCTTTTCCGACAAAAAAAATATTACTCTAGGAATTTGCCGCGTTTTTGTTTTCTTCAAATACATAAACGTTAAGTTTATTTTAAGTAATTTATTTTTATAAATAAGATAATGTTCTAAAAATACGTTACGATGTTAAATCAAAGCGACAGTGACAGGGAATTGTCGGATTCCATCAGTGCAAATGCTGCCGCAATCCATACTCCATACTAATATTATAAATGCGAAAGTGTGTCTGTCTGTCTGTCTGTCTGTCTGTCTGCTACGCTTTCACGGCCCATCTATTCAACCGATTTTGATGAAATTTGGTACAGGGATAGGTTGTATACCGGGGAAGGACATAGGCTATATCCTGGAAATTTTATCCCCGAAAATTCAAAGGTTCCCGCGGGAATCAAAATATTTATCTGTTCAACCGATTTTAATGAAATTTGGTACAGCTGTAGTTTGTATCCCGGGGAAGGACATAGGCTACTTTTTATCGCGGAAAATTCAAGAGTTCCCGCGGGAATCGAAAAAACTTGGTCCACGCGGACGAAGTCGCGGGAATCATCTTTCCCGCGACTACGTCCGCGTGGATTTATTTTTTTTGATTCCCGCGGGAACTCTTAAATTTTCCGGGATAAAAAGTAGCCTATGTCCTTCCCCGGGATACAACCTGTCCTTGTACAAAATTTCATCAAAATCGGTTGAATAGACACATTTTTTTGATTCCCGCAGGAACTCTTCAATTTTCCGGGATAAAAAGTAGCCTATGTCCTTCCCTGGGATGTAACCTATCTCTGTACCAAATTTCATTAACATCGGTTGAGTAGTTGGGCCGTGAAAGCGTAGCAGACAGACAGACAGACAGATAGAAAGACAGACAGACACACTTTCGCATTTATAATATTAGTATGGATTTGCTTCCAACAAAATTCAAGGAAAATTATTTAAAAACTTATGAACTCTCTCTTTCAATAATTGGACCAATGTTTCGAATGTTAACTTTTACTTTTAATTTTCATTATTTTAAATAAATGCTTATCTCATATTATTATTGTGTTAATTTTTTCGCAAATGGTACGAAAAGTAGAGTATTTTCCTCGGTGATAAAGCTGTCTTAGTCTTGGGTGAACTTAAATCCCTCGCTACCCTCAGGACTCGTCTTAAATCCCTCGCTTCGCTCGTGATTTAAGTTTTTAACACCCTCGCTACGCTCGGCAGTAAACCTCGAGTCCTTCGTTACGCTCGCGATTTAAATCGTCACCCGCGACAGAAGACACTGCTTTATCCCCTTGGTTAATAATCTACTATTGAATTCTTTCATTTGCAATAAGGTTTGGCGAGGATTATTTTAAACTGTTTTAGCTGTTATTATTTTAAATTTCAAGTTTTTTGCATTAGTAGTTACTTACCGAATTATGCTAAGTGTGACGGACAGTCATGTCGCACCACATGGGTTGTTTTCTTATGATTTTGGTACGCAACCCTAAAAATGACTATTTCTTTATTTTAAACCCACGACGAACTGCAGCGCCCCATTGAGTGGACTTTGACCTTTAAATATATCTAAGAACCTTCTCACAAGCTATATATATCTAATGCAAAGAACCGCATAATAATCGGTTCAATGGTTTTCCAGGAAACTGGTAACAAAAAAGTGGTAAAAATAACAACGTCATACTAACATTTATCGTTTACCTCAGAGAGTACACCCATGTAGGTATTATTTTCGACAAGCGCATCTGTACTAATCTATGACCGAGTCATACGTTTTTAAGATGGCGCATATGTTGCAAGCAAGTTCCCGCTTTTCAGACTAGATGGCGTTGTTCAACATAAGTCCACATTCTTTGTTCGACAGGGCCCGTCTATGTAAATAATTGAGGTCGTTGCTGCTACTTAACTGCTGACCTACGCTTGTTCTGGACTCTGAGATACTGCTACTATATGATTAATCTTTGAGGTTAAGTTGAGGTTTTGAGGTTAATTGTGAGGTATTCTTTAGCCATTTAGCTAATAATAATATATTTATCGACATGCAGGGTTCCGAAATATGTAAATAAATAAATATAATATAGATAATTATTTTATTTATAGCTAATTACCTACAGTAGAAGTCTGGTTGATGGCGATATAATTTAGGTAGGTACCTAGGTAATAATCAAGAAAAAATATTTACAGTAGGTATTGTGCATTATTCAAGAAATACTTGATAAAAAAACTAAATCTAGGTACCATTTCTCTAGACTTTACCTACTTCAGAACTATAGGCACATGAGTTCTGATCTGCTTAGAGCCTTCGGTCATGGCTAGCTTTATAGCTAGCCATAACCCTACCGGCGAAGCCAAGTGCTGCCAAGCGATTTAGCGTACCTAGAAATCGATTTGGGGTTTATTATAAGTACCAAGCCGTTATACCCCTTCTTATTAGCCCACTACCATCTTAGGCTACATCATCAAATACCATCAGGTTGTGACTGTGAAAGAATCAAAAAACAAGAATAACTAACATATATAAGAAATACTTTAAAAAACACAAAAACAAGTGATCTAGATTGTTTATTTAAAAAAATATATAATTAGACACGTTTACGTCTTTGATTATACCTCAAAGGGACTAGCCATAAATGAATAAGTCTATACCAGCCAGAGACAAGATACCTCATACTCATACCAGCTATGTTTTCAAGTTTTGGTTTTCATCACGTTTTCATAGAATATGTTTGTACTTTGTACTTGTCTCTGCATAGAACATTCATTGAAACGAAACTTGATCATATTCCGTAATTATTGCTATTTCTTCATATTTTATTCTAATATGAGAATATCTGAGTACCAAAATAACAATAATGATTGAGAAGCTAAAAGTTCTTGTGCATCATTCATGTATTATTGTTGTTTTAGATATACTATAATGTCCTTACCAAGTACTAATCCTGTTATTAATGGATTGTGTAGGACTTGTTTAGGGAAAGAAATAGAATTGCTTTCAGTCTTCGAATTAATGTCGGGGGAAACTAGATTCGACAGCGTAATCTCTTCCATAACTGGAATAAAGGTAATTCTTGTTTTGGAAGTTGTGTATCACTTTCACATTTTCTCAATTTCTAACTATTCGAAACTTCAATAGTAATTTTATTTTATGCCTATTTTACTAACCAAAACCTGGGTAGACAACCTGGGTAATAAGTGCAAGTTATATTTGAATTGTACATAACTAGTATTATGTATTTATTTATTAGTATTATTTATTGATGGATTTAACAAGTTGGAACAAAGTTTAATTTTGATGGTACGAATAGGTATACATTCTTGGCAACAATTTACTAAAATGGCTATGCGAAATTAATATGCAATTGATAAAACCTAGGTACATTGATATAATAAGGCCCACTGGCAGAAACGCCAGATTATCCTTTTAATCCAGAGTTAGCTGATAATTTGATAGAATTCATATAATTTCAGTCATAATTTCAAATTTATTCCTGGGTTAATGGTAACCTGGAGTGCCTGTAAGTATGCCTAAGAAATTTTTAAGTTGTGATAAACACTACTTGGGTAAGCTGCTTATTTTTATTACTTTTGAGGTGTGCATTTTTATGTTGAATGATTACAACCATTATGCAAATTTTAAAGGTTTATCCCAGTGTACCGGTGTATCATAATTAGATTTCCCAGCCTAATGAAATTGATGACAATTTCATTATTATTTGATAATATCACAATGCAGTAATAAGTAGTATAATGTTTGATTACGATATAGATAAAGCAAGAAGATGGACTGCCAACTACAATATGCAAAGATTGTAAGGAGAAAGCATCTAAGGCATATGACTTCAAGATTCATGCACAGAAATCTCAAAATATACTGGAAGGTATTTTGAAAAGTGGATCTGATGACGTTTTCGTTATTGAGGTAAGCCAATATGTTAGTTTTTCCGACCAGGTAGCCTATTTGTGTGGTTGAGAGTTTGAATCTCACCCCTAACACCTGTGTTTAGGGTTGCCGACATTTCTTCAGCGAAATACAGTGAATTTCGGGTATAACAACGATGAAGGGACCACTCTATTTTCGTCGTTATATCCGGAAGTCGTTACAGGCAAACGTAAAGAGATACAGACACGTACACATGTATAGTTTATATATTCATCCATTATTGAAAATATTTGCACACAACTGGTTATTTAAAAGTTTACTAAACCCAGTTGCTACTCAGAATAGGTATCACTTTGTAACTGAACCATAAATTTAACGTACATGCTTCCCTACCTACTTAGCTGATATCTATAAACAAAAGGTAAAGGTCTCGACACTTGCTGACCATCTGTGTGGATGTAAACAAAAGATAAGAAATGTTTGTGAACGAAATAAATCTTTGTGTCTTTGGCGTCCGACTCCGGTCGCAATATCTGCATGGGATTTCAAGGAATTTGTTACAAATGATTCATTAAAAACAGTCGCTACACCCGAACTCGGCATTACATCCAAAGTCGCTATAGCCACATGAATTTTGTACTAAAGTGTGCTTTAAATTCATAGGTCTTAGATTTAACGTCGCTATAGGTAAATGGTCGCTACAACCAAGGTCGTAATAAATGACCACTATATAGTATCCACTGTATAGTATTTTTCAGATAAGCTATAAAAAATATAGTACACATAAAAAAATAGTATTTTATGGAAAACGCAAAAAGCAGACGAATATTATTATGAACGAGGCGAAGTAGACTAATTTTTTTTATAAAATCTATATTTATTTGCACTTGCATTATTTTACAATTTTTTATCTAAAACTAAAAGTGTCTTAAGCTTTATCACATTCAATTTTTAATTAATGTAAATCAAAAGCTCGTTTTCTAAAATATAGTATTTTTGCATACTATGTACTTCTTCAACAGTATATAGTTCGCTAACCCGAAATACAGTACAATACTATATATTATAGTAAGGTTGGCAACCCTGCCTGTGTTAAATGTTGCTCATACACAATAAATATGAAAATATAATGCTAAATATTTGAAAGTTTGTAACCACTTAGAATGAGATTTTACTATGAGATTTTCAATCTTATTAAAATCTATAATAAGTTATTTTATCTACTCCAGCATCGAAAAGTTCCAATTTCGAATTTGACAACTATATCGAATTGAACCCTCTTTCGTGTTTGCTTCTCATAACGATACAGTTCGTTGTATGGGAGCTGTATCGTTATGAGTCGTAGCTGTATCGATATGGTTATCTTCATAAATAGGATACCTATAGCTTAGCGGCTCTGGGTTCTGGCACTTGATTGATTTGACTTTTTTATTAATTTATAAAGTAAAAAATTATAAAGACGTCCTTGTCGTAGATAAAATCTTGTATGCAACTGTACGTAATTAGTCATTTTAATTCTCGTACTATCCTATTTTGATACTCGGCAAGCCTCGTATCAAAAAACAGCACTCGAATTAAAATGACCCTCATTACGATACAGTTGCATAAATAGCTAATACCTACATCTTTTCAGTTAACCGAAGAAGGGACTATCTGGTTACATATCTGTACAGATGTCCATCATCTAAAAAGCCCCAAAAAGAGTGGCAATAAATATTTTGTATCTATGTATTGTAGTTATATTGTTTTGTTATTGTAAACAGGTTGACCAAAAAAATGTGAAGGTGGAACAATTCACACAAGAAGATGAAGATGATATGGACTTTGATATTCCCTTGCCTTTCGTTGGGGCTGAAGACTCTTATGAAACAGGTGGGTGGGCAGTGCAAAAATAAAGCAATTCACGGCTGAGTAAAATTGGAGATATAAGATTAGAATTGTTTAGCATTTATGTTTATATGTATGTATGTATTTATGTATGTAATTTACACGTATGTATATATGTATCCATACTAATATTATAAAATATGCGAAAGTGTGTCTGTCTGTCTGCTACGCTTTCACGGCCCAACTACTCAACCGATTTTGATGAAATTTGGTACAGAGATAGGTTACATCCCAGGGAAGGACATAGGCTACTTTTTATACCGGAAAATTGAAGAGTTCCCGCGGGAATCAAAAAACATAAATCCACGCGGATGAAGTCGCGGGAATCATCTAGTATTATAAATTTTTGTGTTTAGATTTTGCACTATCCTGCGCTCTTGTTTGAAAATCTCCTCTCCCCAAAGATTGTCTGGAAGAGATTGCTTTAGCAAAAAGACCACCTTTGTTTATTATTTTTGTTTTAAGTGTGTGCAATAAAGAGTTAATTTATCTATCAATTTCCGAGCACGTACGACAAAAATATCTTACCTAATTAATAATGTTCTCATATTTCCAGATAATACCATCAAAAGAGAAGTTAAGTGTGAAATTGACAATTCAAAAGAAAATCGTAAAGCAGATGAAGTATTTGGTAAGATTTTTTAAACAGGTTTTAGAAAAGTAATATCTCAACCATAGACTAATAAAGTCTCAACAGCAGTTTACATAATAAAACAGCTTATTATCATTCTCGGGACTCTTCTTGGAAATTGCAGGCGTGCGGCTTTAAAAGAGCCAATGTACGTACCAGTGGGTTTTTTAATAATAATGAAGCAATTTCCGAGCAAGTAGGAAAAAAAAATTTTCAATACACTTGCTCGAAAAATGCACTTACAGAGGCAGTAAACAGGGTTTGTAAGTTAAATTTACTGCCCTAGTGCAGTAAATATTTACCGCCCTCGTGCGGTAAATTTGCAGTTAATTTTTGTTCCACGTTACTTCTAAATAAAAAGTTTTCTTGCAAGAAGGTTCATAGTGATATTGACTTTGTATAGTAGAAAACCTAAAAAAATAATTAAATTTAGATGTGAATTGATGAAATTCATTCATAAAATAAAAAATATATATTAAATATAATTAATTGAAATTGTTTTAAGTTTTATAAATCATAAAAGTAAGGGCTGAATAGTCCATGATGGGAGTTGAGAACTAGAACCTAGGGCCATGAATCTAATTTAAAAAAAACGCAATTACAACAACGCGCCGTAGTCTATACTAATTCTTTAATCTGTGCGCGGCGCGCGCTATTTTTAAAAGTCATTGAGTATTTCTTATAAATTATTAAATAATTTATGTGGTTTAAGTGATGTGGAATAATGAAATTAAATCAAAAATTAGGTATTTTAGATGTGAGAAAAAATCGCGCTATATAGCCGCCTAAAATCTCGAACTAAGAACGGGCGTGAGAAATACAATGTCTCCTTTATCTATATATACTCACTCTACGACGGAACGTCACGTTTAGTTTGACCAGCAATAGGGTACTTATTTTCATTTCATAATCCAATAAACACAAACAGCCATGTTTCGTTTCATTCACACTCACTTATGCTAATAGATAAAAATCGAATAAGAGATGTACCTACTAAGTTTTATTTTAGTCAGCGATCCGTTTAAATAGTCCTATATATATCCATGTAGGACGATTATATAATTATATACCATAGATTGATTATATTTTTACTACCGTAAATATATAATACAATGTCATTGTCCTTAACCATGGTGTCAACTGCCATTAGAGAATAGTACCGATACAGCCCATTACGTCCAACAGCAGGGCACAGGCCTCCACTCTCATAAGAGGGAGGAAATTAGAACTTAGACCCACCACGCTGCTCCAATGCGGGTTGGCGAGCTCTCGAGGTTCTCTAGGTCAGTGTAGTGTTGAAAGAAATGAAAAATGCTCTTCTATGTAAGCGATTGTCTCAAAATTACTAGCACTCTGGACAATAATAGTACATTGTGATATAAGGGTGGTAAATAGGTTATTACAATCGAGCTGACGTTTGTAAGCCCGAGCCACAGGCGAGGGTTTACCATCTTCACGAGATTGTTATAACCTTAACGCCCGTATATCACACGACGGTTTTCAATACATTTGTGAGAAAACTTGAAAATAAAACTCGAGTAGGTAGGTACAAGGTACTCACTATTCTCGGCGCGGCGAACCTTGATCCCTATGACACTGACAGCTAATGTCACCATATAACATTGTAGTGGCGTCACCATTAAATTGGGATGATATTGGGGGCGTCTAAAAATGCCATTTATAAGTTTACGTAGCTTTATACCATTAGTAATGATATTCCGTTGATATTTTTAACATTTACCAGAAGTTATCTTAATCTGAATTTATGTTTACGTCCTGCAAAACTTACTTCGTGTGACGTTTATCGACTAGGGCGGCAAGTAAAAATGTCGGTAATGGAAACGAGTGCACAATTTTTTTTCATACTCACATTTTAGTTCATATATTATGGAATGGAACAGAATATTACGATCATACCATTCATACATACACACATGATTATATTATACCCAAGAAAATTAAAAAATAACATCTATAGGACAAAACGAAATGAAACAAAATCTGTTTAACAATTATTTATTTACATACACAGGGTCAAGGGTGTAACAAAAGTAAGTGATAATACTTTAGGGTTTGCATGTGTTCCTTATATAGTTTACAGTGAAAGTACTCAGCGCTGAAAGCGAAAAATTTTTTTTTGTGATTTGTATGGGCAAGCGCATACAAGGCGTCAGCACTCGTACTGAAGAAGCGAGCGCCGAGCGATCGCGCGCGTCGCGTCGTAGTGACCGACCAAATAGTGTGGCTATATCGAAAAATATCCTATAATATTATTATAACCTGTTGTAGGTTATAGTAACAAAATTTTTTCAGACAAAATAAATAAATGGGGAACATTCATTTTCATGATAAAAATATATAGCAACAATGTGTTTACCGGGTTAAACATTATTAGAAAATAACAAGGTTGGAAACTTTCGTTTTACTTACCTACTTAATCTATGCCAAAAATCTTAAATTAATACAACAACAACATAATGGACATTAAAATGCACATTATAATATTTTTTAAAACATGTTTACCAACGTGGCTGACTGCAAGCCACGCCTTTGTCTAAAAAAAAAAATTATCGACACGACCAAAGACACGACCCATCACTAAGTCTGGGAAGTACCTCTTAAAAATTCCCCTCCTCTAGGCCGCGGGCGTTCCCCCCCACCCCCCAAACGTCTCCCCAACCGCAGTTTTTTGTAATTTTCTCAAAAAATATTAGTGCTAGAAAAAAAATTTCTATGGCGAAAATTATCTTCATTAAATTATCTACAAAATAATATTATAATTCATTTCGATAAGCCTAATAGTTTCGGAGATATGTTAACCCTTTATGCATGAAAAGAAAATATTTTGTATGTATGGCTTTTTGTAATGTAGTTTCTTGTGATTTCCATAAAAACTGATGGGGCTACAAAAATGTAGTCTGAAGCAAAATGAAAGGCTATTAAATTAGCTATAAAATGATATTTAGTTTAATTTGATAAGAGTAATAGTTTTGGAGATGTGCCTACCTATTGTGTAAGATAAAGAAAATAATATGCAAATACCGTGTACGTTGTTTTTAATTTTCGAAAAAAAAAATTACAGAGATAGGAAAAACTGATTGAAGCAGTAAGAAACATAGTTAAATTACCTACAAAATAGTACTTAGTTCATTTTGATAGCACTAGTAATTTCGGAAATATACCTGTCATAGTTAACATGAAAGCAATATTGCTCAAAATTTTATATGTTTTCTGTAATTTCTAGAAAACTATTAGAGCTAGGCAAAAAACTCTCAGAAAAAAAAAAGAATCACCATTTAACCACTTATTTAAGTTTATAAAGATAGGACTAATAATTTAGAATATATTATATCCATGTATAGTGTACGAAAAAAAATAAAAAAAATGCTAGAATCCTATGTTATTTGCAAGTTCCACAAAAACTATTAGAGCTGGAAAAAATCCTCGGAAGAATAATTAATTTCACTAAATTACCCACAAAAAAGTCTCATGGTGAATTTAGATAGGACCCATAGTTCGAGAAATATGGCAACCTATATTCCAAGTTTTTTTTTGTTTTTTCAACAACCGTGGTTATATTTTTGAATTTTCACAGAATCTACTAGAACTAGGAAAAAAAACAAGAAACAAAAATGAACTTCATTAAATTATCTTCAAAATAGTTTTTAGTTTATTTTGATAAAACTAATAGTTTCGAAAATATGGCTGCCTAACTTGAATAAAAAACTAAACCTTTGTAAAATCCGTAAATGTTTATTGTAATTTCAAGAAAAAGTATTAGAGTTAGGAAAAAAGCTGTCAGGACTTAGTACAAAGATTATTAATTTACCTACAAAATAGTGTTTAGTTTATTTTGATAGGACAAATAGTTTTCGAATTATACCTTGCTGTTGTGTAAGGACCGGTGGTAGTCATGTAGACTTAGCATAATACTACATAATAAATAGAAATTAACCCATAAATGTAACATATTTTCATAACATCCCCTCCTCCCACAACCCCCCTCCACCTCCCACAGCCCCCCGCCCACTCTCCACAATCCCTTGCCCTCCATCACCCACAACCCCCTCCCCCCTCCCACAACCCCCCTCCCCCCCATTATTTACGAAGTCTGGTGTTGTTTTGTAGATAGATAGATAAAGATATCATGATTATTACTATTAGTTTATTGTATTATAGCATCGATGATTTTCAAATAAAATGTCATGCACATTTTCGATCGTAATATTTCCGAAAGTATTAGGTCTATTGAAATGAAATAAAAAACATTTTGTAGACGATTTTATGAACTTTCATTTTGTTCTTGTGGTTTTTTTTCCTAGCTATTACACTTTTCGTGTAAATCACAAGAAAATTAATCAATTTTTCAAAAAAATAAAAAATACGCAAAATAAGCCGGCATATTTCCAAAACTATTTGTCCTATCATAATGATTTAAATGCCATTTGGTAGATTATTTAATGTGGAATATTTTCGCCATAGATGGTTTTTTTCTAGCACTAATATTTTTTGAGAAAAATACAAAAAACTGTGGTTGGGGAGACGTTTGGGGGGGTGGGGGGAACGCCCGCGGCCTAGGGAGGGGGAATTTTTAAGAGGTACTTCTCAGACCCCAAGGAACACTTGTGCCAAAAATCAGCTTTACATTTTTTATTTTAGGGTTCCCATACAACGCTTGCATAAGTAGCCTGAGCTAGATGGTGTATTGCTGTGTTAGGCTGTAAAAGACAAACTGAACGTAAATATGAAAACAACCTAGTACGTAAGTTTACAATTTTGACCTGATTGTTACAGGTTAAATGATAAGTGATAAAAACAGGTTATATTTGTAAAGACTCGCTTGAATGCTACAAAGTATAGAAATAACAAAAAAAAATCGTATTAAAACTATCGCTATCGCATACTCTATGCGCTGACACCATGTCTATATCTCTTTCTCTGTCTGCGACAATTATAATACAGAGACAACATGTTCCACAATCTAGTTTTATTAGTCTGAGAGTAATTACTGAATCAAGGAAATGATGAGGAAAAGTGGGCTTATTATTCTGTGCATTGCCGATTGAGGTTTCCTCAGGTTTCCGTTTACCATTTTTAGTACGGCAATTGGAAAAGTCGATTAAAAAACGTCATTGTAATCGAAATAAATTGCAAATTATTAGATTCGCCTTTAAAAAAGTACGAAATTTTTTATTTCTTTAATTTTTCTATACAAAACGGGTAGTTTCGGACTTTTTCTTGTGTGACAGGTCAACAGGTGACTGCCGGCAACACTGTCATCACTGATCGGCGCCATGTTCGAAAGGTTGAATGCAAACTGTGTACCTACCATATGTGTACGAAAATTGTAATCCTCAATAATTAATAATTATTACTCTGTCAACCATTTTAGCAATTATACGGCGTATTCATTCGTTATTAGTTACCGTTTTTTGAAAATATTTTATTCTAAATTAGTGTTTTCCTTGCGCAATTAGCAATAGCGCAATAGCTCTTCAAGTGTGCGTGAAAAACTTTTTGTACGAAAAATAAAGTATTGTGAGTTAGTTAAACACGTCTTTATTGGGGCGTTTCTTAAATTTTTACGTCATGATCGCCGGAGCTCGCCGAATTCTGCGCATAAATGCTGCAAGAAGTAAGAACTTCGACGTCGAGCATCAGCAGAATCTTCGAGACGCTCAGACGCAACCCACCTGTGCATTTATCAAGTACCTACCTATTGTATTTATAATTAAGCCGGCGCTCAAAACGATGAATTCGCTTTCACCCTTGCGATGTGGTGGAGTTATGTGATAGAACTTTGATGAGATTTGTGTAAATCTTAATGGAATCTTAAAGGAATCTTTCTGGCGATGTTAATACCTACCTACCAAGAACAATTACCTATTCTGTCTCTACTCTCGCCTCGTATGTAATTTGCTGCATTGGACATTCTTCTGGTAAGTAAGTATATTTTAAATGTTTTTTAAATTTAAATTACTGACGATATTGAGATTTTGGTAAATCTAATTGGAATCTTTCTGGCGATAATAATAAGTATCAAGAACCATTCTGTCTCTACTCTTGCTTGTATGTCATTTGCTGCATTGGATATTCTTGTGGTATATTAAAAAAAAATTTAATTACTTGCAATATTTAATTGGAGTTCATCCACTACTTAATGCCTTCATATTGGTTAAACAATGATACTGTAAGAAACTATAATGTAATGTAGGAGAATGTGAACATTCCTGGAGAACTCCATCCTTGCTAAAACCTAAGCAAAGAAGGTAGTTTCACTGTTGCACTGACTGCCTCGTTGGTCTAGTGGTTAGCATGTTTGACTGCGGCTGACGAGGTCCCGGGTTCGAGTCCCGGGTCGGGCCATAATAAGTGTTGGGTTTTTCTGACTAGAAATTCTCAGCACTAGCCCGGAGTTAGGAAGTTGGCGGTGTTTCACCCCCGTGCCTCGGAGAGCACGTTAAGCCGTCGGTCCCGGTTATTATCACTAACATGATAATAGTTGTTAAAGCCCGCCAACCCGCATTGGAGCAGCGTGGTGGGTCTAAGCTCTAATTCCCTCTCTCCTATGAGAGTGGAGGCCTGTGCCCAGCAGTGGGACGTTAATGGGCTGTAGTGGTGGTGGTGGTGGTGGAACATTACTTCGAAACCCAGAGGTGATGCATAGAAAGTCATAATGATAATCACAGAACTCGTGTAATGAAAATAATTTCCAAAAGATTGTGCTGAAATTTTTGTTTCCAAGAATGAGTAAGCAATTTGCCAACTAATTATGTAAAATTTGCAATAACTACATGCCAGCAAAACAACCTAGATTATTCACGGTGGTTGATCTTCCTGGTAAACATCCTGCAGGAGAAAATGGTGAAAATCTGATACTTTTTGTTGAAGATACT
This sequence comes from Erebia epiphron, assembly GCA_963932025.1. Lineage (NCBI taxonomy): Eukaryota > Metazoa > Arthropoda > Insecta > Lepidoptera > Nymphalidae > Erebia > Erebia epiphron. Next base: position 30,672,988 of record OZ009945.1, read on the forward strand.
GTTATATTAAAATATGTGTAATATCATTATTAATTCTGTATAGCAAATGCTTTATTTTTAACCGACTTCCAAAAAAGGTGGAGGTTCTCAATTCGGAGCGTATATTTTTTTTTGAATGTATGTTACCACATATCTCCGTGGTTTCCAAACCGATATTAGATTTTTTTTTTCAGTGGTTAGAAGAAGCTTGCAGGGTGGTCCCATAAAAAATTCTGACTCCAAATTAGAGGTGCTTAATTAATTTATAAACTGGTTTAATTAACCAATATTTAAATTTAACATTCATCATTGCAGGGTGCGTCAAGCGCCTACACTAAACAGAATATGTACTAAATACGCACCACACTTCACAATTGTTCGCTCCAAAATACTTTATGCGACTTAAACACTCGTAACATTACGCATGATCCATATTTTTAATATCAATAATTCATTATTCGTAAAAAATATTGAAGTTTCCGATATTGGTATTTTCTTTTATGTTTGTGTCAAGTAAAATTACCTGTGTTATACATAAACAGGTGATTTGTTTGTTTATTCAGTCACACGTTGTCAGTTTATTTCGTGATCAGTCGATTGCATTATTTAGACGCACATTGAAAATTGTTATTACTAATTATTATTAATGAATGGTAGGTATGTTAATTCTATGATGTTTCAATTAAGTAATAAAGAGAAATTGCACTGTTGAATTTGTGAAAACCCCATCATGTTTGGACTCTTTTAATTTGTCTTGACAAGTACTTTGTACCTAGATGCTGCCAAGGGTCTCATGATGGAGCCAGGAGGTGGTTATTGGAACTCCTTAAGTTCTCATCGTAAACCCGTCGTGTTTGGACTGTTTTATTTGTTGTGACAGGCACTTTGTACCTAGATGCTCCCCAGGGTCTCATGATGAAGCCAGGAGGTGGTCATGGGAACTCCTTAAGTTCTAATAGTAAACCTGTCATGTTTGGACGATTTTGATTTGTCATGACAAGCACTTTAAACCTAGATGCTGCTCAGGGTCTCATGATTTAGCCAGACGGTGGTAAGAGGAATTCCTCAAGTTCTAATCGTAACCCTGTCGTGTTTGGACTCTTTAGATTAGTCTTGACGAGCACTTTGTACCTAGATGCTCCCCATGGTCTCATGATGGAGCCAGGTGGTGGTCATAGGAACCCCTCATGTTCTCATCGTAACCCCGTTGTGTTCTTGTCTCTTTTTATTTGTCTTGACAAGAAATTTGGACCTAGATGCTGTTCAGGGTCTCATGATGGAGCCAGGAGGTAGTCAAGGAAGTATTTAAGTGCTCATAATAACTCCATCGTGTTTGGATATAATGTACCTTCCTATTCAATTTGTAGGTACTGCAAGAAAGTTCTTTTTTTTTTGAACATCCATATTTTTTAACGTATATTTTTATTTGATATAATTTTTTTAACAATTGTTTAAAACAGAATATTAAAATTTATTATATGACACCTCTACTCCAAATCCTCAATCCTGATGCTGTAGGTATACCTACGACTCAAAACTAGGGAGTTAGGAAGTTTTGATGGTGAATTCATATAGTAGGCATCAAGTCACGTGTTCGTACGATACGATTACGATTCAACTCTGAGTCCCAACTCCTCAACTCTGATGCTGCAGGGTACTGCACTCCTCAGCCGTGGGGATTAAGAGTACACTAAAAAGTTAAAAATAAAAATTATTTCCAAAAAACCGACTTCCTAGCCACTGTAAAGTAAAAAATAATTTTGATTTCTACACACTATGTTGAAGTCGGGCGAGTATAACAAAGATAGGCAAAGTTGATGCGTCAGGCTCGCCCGACTTCAGCATAGTGTGTAGAAATCTAAATTATTTTTTTATTTTTTTATTCTTTAATGAGGGATTGGGGTTTGGGATCTGACCTGACTATATGATAGTAGACCAGCCCTGTTAATAAAAGTTGTGAGACTTATGCCATATTTGGCAATACCTGGTTTTCAATAAAAGTATTAATTATTGATTTATTGTTTCTTATTACAGACGGAGAAAATGAGAAAAATAGTTCATATTGTCCAGTGTGCTGTGAAAATTTCCCTGATGTTGATGCCCTTACGGAGCATGCTTGGAAAATTCACTCGGAGCTCATGGGTCCAAGGAAGCGAGGCCGCAAAAAGAAACTTACAAGTGTAAGTACTTTTATACAGTTGATTCAAGAATTTCCTATAATTACTACTAATTGTTGTTACTACATTACATAAAATCAGCTAAGTAATAGCAAAACTACTATAGAAATATTTCTTAAATGACATGACAACAAAAGAGCACTTTCTCTTGCCAGCTGAATTAGTTGTATACTTTAATATTTCCACTCTATAAGTCTGAGAGAAATGCCTGCTAATGCCTTTAGTTCTAAAAAGGATGCCAGCTATTTCAAAATTGGTTCGAAGTTTGAGCTATGAAAAGGCAACAATATTAGTAAGGATTAATTAATAAAAATTATAAATAGTAATTGTAACAGATAATGAGGCTCATTCTGTTGTACACTTTCTCTAAATTGAACCAAAATTACAGCTCTATGTCTAGTGCTGCCCCTTTCCGCGGGAGTATTCTGAAAGGGATAGCATTTTTTTTTAGCATGATCTGCGATCATTCCAAGGACTATATATATGCAAATGAGTTGAAAGGGGTGATTTGTCGTTTAGAAGCTGTTCCTCATATAGGAGCCAGGACTCGCTAGTCATTTAACCCAGATCGAGTATGCGTTTTCTTTTAAGGTGTCTTGGGCAATCCTCTACCAAGAGTCTGTTGGCTAGTGGAGTTGGATGTGTTAGGAGCCGTTCCTTATAGCGTTTCGCTAACCCGTGGACTTCTTCCTTTATTGTTTGCATTTGCAGGTTTTGGTGGAGTTCTTCATTTGTGATAAATCATGGCGTGTTGGCAATAGAACGTATGATAATATTTTGCATTCTTTGTAGGATGTTGAGGCTGGAGTCGCATGCACTGCCCCACAGTTGTGCTCCATAGGCCCAGGCTGGCTTCAAAATTGACGTATATATAAGCAGCTTATTATCTACTGATAGTTTGGAGTTTCTACCCATTAGCCAATGGAATGTCTTGTACCGGATGTTAAGTTCTTCTCTTTTCGTCTTGATGTGCTTCTTCCACGTCAGTCTTCTGTCAAGATGGAGACCCAGGTATTTCACGTGGTAATTGTGAGGCAGTGTGTTACTACCCAAATTAACTGGTGGGCAGTTTCCTTGTCTTAGCGCAAATGTTACATGCACTGATTCATTAGCGCTTGCCTTAATTCTCCAGTTCTGTAGCCAGGTAGAGATCTGGTCAAGTCCTTGTTGTAATAGTGCAGAGGCAGTTGCAGCATTTTTGTGACTAGCTACGATAGCTGTATCGTCTGCAAAGGTTGCTGTAGTAATGTTCGGCATGGTTGGCAGATCTGCAGTGTCTGTGTACAGAGTAGGCCCAAGAACAGATCCTTGTGGCACTTCAGCGCTGATGTTATAGAAATTCGATGTAGTGTCTCCTTCCTTTATTTGGAATATTCTTTCAGACAGATACAAAGCTAAGAGTGGGACATAACTGTTTGGTAAGACCGATTTTAGCTTACAGAGAAGCCCCTTGTGCCCTGGCCTTATCAAATGCTTGTTGTATGTCCAAAAATGCAGAGGAGCAATATAATTTCTGCTCTAGGGAATTCCGAATTTTATCACAAACTCTGTGGACTTGTTCCACCGTCGAGTTCTCTTGCCTAAAACCAAATTGATGGGAAGGCACAATGTTGTTTTTGGTTAATATTGGTGTTATTCTATGGAGACGCTTTCTCAAATAGCTTGGACAAAGTTGGCAGCAAGCTTATAGGCCTGTAAGACTTGATATCTTGTGGTAGTTTTCCTGCTTTATGCACCATTAGTATTTGGGAGACCTTTTATAGGCTAGGGAAGTGCTGAGTTGTTAATATGCCATTGAACAAGTAGGCTATGAAGACTATAGTGCCTTTTTAGGTATCTCTTTTAGTGCTTCCTTGGTTATCAAGTCGAATCCAGGTGCCTTTTTGTTATCTAGGCCTCTAATTAGTCTGGCTATTTCACGAGGAGATATTGATTTTGGCGGAACGTCTAGTTGGTAGGTCGCATTGATAATTGAGTCACAATATGCTTCAAAACCGCTGCTATTCCCTGCTTCATTGGGGCTGAACACTGAGGCTAGGTGTTCAGCATAGGCATTTACTTTTTATTGGCCACTTCTTGCGCAGGTGCCATTTCCTAGTTTCAACGGGGGTTTTGGGGGGTTGAATGGGCTTATTAACTGAATTTGTTAGCCTCCACAGGGAGTTATTCGTGGCGGCGGTTGGTTTAGCTGTTGTTAGTTTATGATCTATAGTGCTGTTCTGTATCTCTTGTAGCTTCTCTTTTAGTTCTTTACACGCTTTATTAAAGGCTGTTTTATCAGAATGGTGTCTGCTAGTATGCCATACGCGGCGCAAGCGTCGTTTTTCCAGAACTTGGAGTTTCACCTGCATAGGGATATTTGTAGTTACTTCGTTTCTCAGAGCTGGAGTACTATTCCAACATGCGTCTTGAATAATGCTGGTTATATGCTGAGTTGCATTCGATATCATCCTGTTTTCAGAGCTATATCTAGTTTAATATTTCGATTTAAGAGCTCTCGGAATGAATCCCAGTCTGTGTATTTGTTGTACAGGGCTTCATGTTTCTCATGTATTATAGTCGTGCTAACAGTAAGCAAGACTGGCGTGTGGTCCGAGGAGCTATCATAGCAGGATTCCGCTTTAAAGTAATGCTATTAGTAAAATTTTATTGCTGTCTGTTGGCCAATATGTTGGTTCGCCAGTAGAGATCGGCACAATGTGATTAGAGATTAGGAGATTTAGTTGTCTGCCTCGCGTTGTCGTTAGTCTTGAGCCCCAGTAAGTGTGTTTCGAATTCCAGTCCCCACCTGCCACAAAGCGGTCACCAAGTCTTGCGAAGAACTCTGTGAACATGGCTTCACTAACATTATGCTTTGGCGGACAATAGACAGAGGCTATGTTAAAGTATCCGCATTTGTCTGTCACGGCTACTAAGATGGCTTGGATATGGGCATGTCTGAAAGTCTGGAAGAGGATGATGTTTTATACTGATTTTAATAATAACACATGATCCTGCATGGTTCTTTCCATCGGGATGATTGGTCAAGTACGTGCTAAACACATCGAATTTAATGCTATTGTTAGTACAATGAGTTTCGGTAATAAGAGCGTCAATTTTATGTTCTTTTAGTAATAGCTCTTCTTTATTCTGGCTTAAACCATTTAGTGTTCCACGTAGCTGCTCGTAGACCTATTTTTTAGCTAGTTTGTCAACAAGTGTTGTAATGAGACTCATTAGAGTGCTCATCTGTTGTAAGATCAGATCGAATTTCTCGCTCTGTTTTATAAGTATTTGCTCTAAACTGTTAGTCATATTATTAGTTGTATGTGGTTCTTGAGGTCGTGGTTTATTATGCGATTTTAGGGCCTCCGCATAGTGCATCTTTTCCGTAGCTGTTGGGTGGATTGGTTCAAATTGTTGCGTTAAATGGTTTATGCATGGTTCGAACAGATTTTTTAGTTGGTTGATTAGTAACTCACCTTGCCAAGATTTCTCTATAGACTTCACAGCCTTTATAATTCGCTTGATGAGGGCCGAGGCACAGTGCACATTTTGCAGGTGTGTTTCTGTCACGTTTTAGGCACTCAGATGTTTTATGCGACTGAGCGCACTTCACGCAGCGGAAGAGTCTCATGCAGTAGTTCTTAGAGTGGCCAGACTGCTGGCGGGTCTTCGATTTGGATTGACAGATTGATGGTAGATATAGTTAATTTCTTTAGCAAGTTTGTTGTTTGCATGAGGAAGAAGATTAACAAAAAATGTCGAAGTCGGCTTCTTCTCAGGACCATATCTAGCATTAATTATTTCGCCAGTCACTGTGTTTTCCGTTTTTTCTATTTCCTCTTTTATGGCTTTAATAGGTGTAGTATGATGCAAGTTTTTAATCACAAGTCCCCTGTTATCTTTTCTGTTAAATGTATGACCAATTAGGCCTTGTTCTCTTATAACAGATATTAGCTTTTTATAGATGTCCACATCATCTGAATTTACTCGTAGTTGGTTCTTGTTGACGATCTTATAATAGAAATTGCTTTTGTCACACACACTACTTAGCAGTTCAGTTAATTTATTAACATCATCTATACCATAGAGTATAATTGGTGGGGGCTTAGTAGGTTTTTTTACCTATGGTTTGGATTAGGTCCTTCATTCTCATCGACCGGGAGATTGCTGTATCTGTTAGCAGTAGGTATTCTTTCGGGGAAGGGCTGAGAGTTGATTTTTTCCTCTTAGGGTTTCTCAAGCTAGGAATTCTCTGCCATTCTGGTGGACCTATTTTGATTGAGGTCTCATTACTGTTACTTGGAGAGGGCATTTGTTTATTAAGCAGGCTTGTCTCCTCATTAATGCTTGAAGGTTTGCTACCCAGAGACGAACTTCTCGGCCGAGTAATGAATAAGCTTGGGTGAAAAGATTGCTGTACCAAGGTTTTCTCTCCAGTAGTATTTACTGGCACAGGAGCCTGGTCACTCACCCCTTGTGTAGTCTTCGGTAACATATTTCACACTATCGGGCCCGGGTACGCGATAGCGCCGCGCCGGGGGCTAGCCGGATTGCATGGCAAATCGCATTCCTGTACTGACTTTTCCATAGTTAAAAAAGGGGGGTTAGGAAAAATACAAGTAACACTTTCCTAAGATGCTACCGCCACAACTGGTTAGAGGGGATTTAGTCCCTCCAAGGGGTTTGTGAAAGCCCGGGCACAGGTTATTTACCGCCGCCTGTTGCTCGGCGTTGTCGCTCGTTTTGCACCACCCAGGGGACACGTGTAGGGTGGGCCTTGTCTGAGGAAAAGGTGGTAAAAATCTTACCTACGGACGCGAGCGACATCGTCCCCCGCAGCAATAAAAATAGAGCTGTCAATTTAGTTTAAGAGATTGTGTACAACAGAATTGGCTTCATTGGAACTCAAAGGTTACATTATTACTTACTTAAATCAATTAATATTTAAAACACAGAAAAAAATCATGGGAGGTCACCTGTTATTCAAAGAAATACTTAATAATAAATTTATACATAATTCTTTTAGAAGCATTTAGTATCATAATAATTCTATGGCATATATATCTTTTCAGACTATTTTACATAAATTGACAGAGAATGGATTGAATTTAAAGCAAGACAATAGCCCAAAACATAAATGTATATTTTGTATAAACACTTATGAAACCAAAGATGATTTAATTTCACATGTACCAGAACATAAAGGTCAGTATTTAAATCACAATGTATTGCTAATGCATTATACTCATATAATACAACTAGCTGATGCCCGTGACTTCGATCCACGCGTGCCTATGCCTATGTGAAAAAGCATGTGATGCCTATGTGAAAACAGTAGAAAACACTAGCCTATGTGCTATTCCAGACTATAATCTATCTCTGTGCCAAATTTCAGCCAGATCCGTTTAGCCGTTGGGGCGTGATTGAGTGACAAACATCCATACATCCATCCATACATGCATCCAAACTTTCGCATTTATAATATTAGTAAGATAATACAATTAATACAACTAGTCATTTATGTTGCACAGTCTAAGATTGGAATTGGGTTGATTTGAAAATGTAACAACAGTTTGTATTTAACCCATTCTCCTTATTAGTGTCTGGGGAATCTCATAGTAATGGTTAATTGTTTGGCAGCACGTCTTTGCTGGTGGTAACTGGTAACTACTAACTAGCCATGACCAAAGCCAATCAGACAATACCATTAAATAAATTATTTGATTTCAGTTTGTGAATTGCGTTATTAAAGTTTTTTTTAATTCCTGCGGGAACTCCTTAACTTTGAGGGATATGAAGTAGCCTATTACCTCCTTTGGGACATTATGCTTTTACGAAATTTCATCAAAATCATAAATCAATTAAAAATAAAATAATGTAATTTTATAAGAATGAAAAGTTGGGTCGTGATTGCGTAATAAACAAACTCACATCCACATTTGTAATTATAATAATATAGGTAGTTTAGTTAATTAATTTCTTATGTTTTTCAGATGAAAAGGTATTTAGCTGCATGCTTTGTAAGAGGATGTATTTGACAAAGAAAGATTTTCAAAGCCACAAATGTCTTGAACAACATAACAATTCGGCTAATATGGTCAGTAAATTATAATTTATTATTATTCTGTTCATATAATTTTTTACCGATTTCCAAAAAGGAGGAGGTTCTCAATTCGGCGCGTATCTTTGGTGTATATTTCCGTGGTTTTTAAACCGATTTGAACAATTTTTTTTCATTGGTTAGAGGAAGCTCACGAGGTGGTCCCATAAAAAATTCTGACTCCAAATCCTCAATCCTGATGCTGTAGGTGTACCACTACATGAAATCATAAAAACTAGTGATTTAGGAAATTTTGATGGTGAAGTCATATAGTAGGTATCAAGTCGCGTGTATACAATACAACTCTGAGTCCCAACTCCTCAACCCTGATGTTGTAGGGTACAGAACTCCTTAAAAATAGCGATTTAAGATTTTTTTATGATGAATTAATATTGTAGGTGTCAAGCAACGACTTAATACTTAAACCCAAGTCCCAACTCCTCAATCCTGATGCTGCAGGGTACAGAACTCCTTAAACATAGTGGTTTAGGATTTTTTATGGTGAATTAATATTGGAGGTGTCAAGCAACGACTTCATACTTAAAAACCCAATTTCCAACTTCCAACAAAGCCGTGGGGATTTAGAGTACCTACACTAAAAAGTTAAAAATAAAATTCTTTCCATAAAACCGACTTCCAAAGCCACTGTAAAGTAAAACATAATTTTGATTTCTACACACTATGTTGAAGTCGGGCGAGTATAACAAAGATAGGCATAGTTGACGCGTGAGGCTCGCCCGACTTCAACATAGTGTGTAGAAATCAAAATTATTTTTTACCTTACAGTGGCTTTGGAAGTCGGTTTTATGGAAAGAATTTTTTTCCATATGAGGTCCCTACTCATGAATTGATTTTTACTGGATTTAGCTTGTCTGCAGGCTGCCAAGCCAAGCTATCTCAAAGAAGTTGTAAGAAAGCTTTTTAATTTTCTGCAACTTGAATGGTTGGTCGGCCAGGGGACATGACCTAAACTGCCTACAGTGCCTACAGTTACTATTTTCTTATCACGGACAAACTAGTGTTACTTAAGCGCAAAACACCGGGTGTCGCTGTGTGATGTCGTCCATATAAATACAAGGAATTCAACCCGCCGCGCACCCGACCCGGCCCACTCCCGCTCCCTGTGTGTTTTGCCCTTTAAGATTGGTATTTTAATATATAATAATTAAATATGGCTATAACATTTCCTTAAACAATCTGCCATTGTTCATTTGTTTTTTGTCGAGTTTACTGTCAAACAAATGAGATTTGACAAATGACATGGCTTGGACCATGGTTTGGTTTGTCCACACACCATTCGAAAATGTCTTGTCTCAACTAGAACTAGAACTACGAGTAGAACTAGAACACTGTCTTCAGACAGTGGTGAGGCAGTGTATGTCGCCTTTAAAGAGTTAATTGATTTTCATAGCTAATGATTAAATATTTTGTTATCAGGAAGGAGAAAAAATTAAAGAAACAAGTAAACATGAACTGTACACAGAAGTTCGTTTACAGGAGTTATTCAAGAAAAATGTTGCTGAGGTAATCAAAGTGAATTTGCTTACTTAGTTTCCAAAATGCTTCCCTAAGTTTATAACTACTTACTGTTTCGAACAGTTATTTTAGGTCACAATCGTTACTAGCTTCTCCATACAAACTTATTGCAGAATAAGGCCGCTTGTACGAGGACATTTAAACTAATTTAGTAAAATTTTGTAATGCTGTCACTTTTTGGCAAGAGCATATTGCAGTTACCAATTACCAAAGCAGTAAGAACATATAAAGTCCCTGTGCAAGTGGGCCTAATAGTAATTTGTTCAATAAGATAACTAAGATGTTGTAAGTGCCCAGTTTGAATTCCGAGCGAGTGAAGGATTCTGAGTAAGAATCCTGAGTGTAGTGAGGAATTTAATTTACGAAGCAAATTGTTTTAAAGTAAATATTTTTTGGTAAGAATTCATTATTAAATAATACAGAAACCTTAGAACATAAAAACCTACGTAATTGAATTATTAATAATATCTGAAGGATTAACAACCTCGCTTTGGAAAGTAAACGGTTTGTTCATTGTATCATACTAATATTATAAATGCGAAAGTGTGTTTGTTGGTTTATTGGTTTGTTGGCTTTTCATTCAATCACGTCGCAACGGAGCAACGGATCCACGTGATTTTTGGCATGGGCATAGTCGAGGACCCGAAGAGAGATATAGGCTACTTTTATCCCGGAAAATTAAGGAGGAGACGAGGACGGGAATAAAAAAACATAAACCACGCGGACGGAGTCGCGGGCATCAGCTAGTAATTTATAAAAGGTATGGTTAAAGTCGTTGGCATAATTCCATAGCTTTTTATGAAGCTTTTTTTTTGAATAGAGTTTTCTGTTAACTTGCAGCACCGCCTGCCGGGACTAGTCGCAGTGTGCGAATTGTGCGGTGGCTTGTTTGGATCCGAAGAGCAGTTCAACCGACATCGTGATCGGGAACACCCCGAACTTTCTGTACGTTGCCATCTTTGTGATAAGGTCAGTACAAGTATTTTTAATCTATACTGATATTATAAATGCGAAAGTTTGGATGGGTGTATGTTTGTTACTCAACCACGCCCCAACGGCCCCAATGCAACGGCTGAATGGATCTGGATGAAATGTAAGTACAAAAAGCGAACATTATCTTTTTTCTCTCCAGCCTGTTTCCAGTCTTGATGGAATGGGATTAAATACTATTTCCAATATATTCCTTCTATAGTGTACACGGAATATGTGATTTATTTATTTTTTCTATGATAGTGGTACACGAAATAGGTAATTTATTTATTTTTTCTATGATAGTGTAGACATTAGCAAACATTCCAGGGTTTCATGATGGAGCCAGGAGGTGATCATAGGATCTCCTTAAGTTCTATCGTAAACCCGGTAGGCAGTCATTAAACTTGTCAAAAAAATTTGCAGTCATAGTCATGCCAATAAAAGTGAAAACGAATATTTAAATATTTCTTTTAATTAAAATATAACCTTAAGAGCCCAAGTACTGAAACATTGTTTTCTGTTCCGACGTTTTAGGATAGGAAAAGTGAAAATTTCATTACCAAATTAATACCATTCGCTACTCAGTTAAATGAAGTATGACGTAATTAAAAAAGTGGTCATAAAATCGTATAGTAACTGCAGAAAATTATCGGGAAATTCATGGAAATCTCAAAAAAGGCGTTATCGCGTTCCGACTATTGTGATTTAATCTGAGACCTTATTTAAACAAAAGTTATTTCAAATTAATCATTAAAGATCAAGGAACACTTTAATTAAACAATATTTTCAATACAACTTAAAGTTTTTGTACAATCTGGTTCCAAAGATCCCTCATGCGAATTTTTCATACAAATTTACACTGGCTCATCCAACCCAAATGTCAAAACTTATAGCCTAAGAGATAACTGTATTTGTGGTAACTATCTTTTGGTAACTATAATTATATCTCCTTACTATTAATTTCCATGTTTCAGATTTATGTTAGTATTATCACAGGTGGTCTAAGAGGTGATATACGAGTTATTTTGAATACTTAAATCGTAAAATAAATTAAATGGGAGATATTTAAATAATACACATTATCACATCAAAGCGGCGACACTTGAGCTATTTTTTACCCATGACGGAACGAACGGTATATATTATTATGTGTTTGCCCTAAGAGGTTGTGCGATTGTTTGTTTGTTTGTGTACTTTTTTAGTTACAATTTTCCTGGAAAACTACTGGACAGATTTAGTACCTATGCAGTTTTTTGCAATAGATATGCATAACTTCTGTCAAGGTTCTTGAATATGTTTTAGGGTATAGTCCACTAAGCTGAGCTGCAATCTTGATTTTTATTTTTCAATATGTTTCCATTTTTCTGAAAAAGTACTGGGCTCATTGAGATGCGGTGTTTTGCATTAGATATGTATAGCTTGTGAAAAAGTTCTTTAGATTTAGATATATTTTAAGTTATCGTGCTATCGTGCGCGCTGCTATCGTGTTTTTTTTTATTATGTTACCCTTTTTCTGAAAAACTACTTTGCTGATTTAGATGCGGTTTTTAAAAAAAATATGTTTAGCTTCTGAGAAGGTTCTTAGATAAATGTTTTAAGGCCATAGTCCACCAAGCTGTGCTGCAATCGTGATTTGGTAGGTGGTCATAGGAACTCCTTCTCATCGTAAACCCGTCGTGTTTGGACTCTTTTGATTTGTCTTGACAAGCGCTAACCTAGATTCACAGGAACTCCAGTTTTTTATCCATTATATTTTATAACGTATTTTTTGAACTGATATATTTTAACATTTATTTATCAGAATATTAAAGTTTAACACAATTTGACACCTCTACTCATTACCATTTGGCCATAGTCCAACACGCTGGTCAAAAAATCTACTGAGCCGACAAAGATGCAGTTTTGTGTTGATAAAACTACTTCTGCGAAGATCTAATTGTTGTTACAAAGTTATAAGGTCACAAATTATAATGGAGCGCTGCAGTTCGTCGTGGGTTTCTTTTTTAAATTTTAATTTTATTACTTGACGTACTACTTGACTTACTTAACGACGTATTACGTCTTTGATCCAATATCTAGTAAACGCCCCGATGAATAGAGTCAGTTTTTATACTGGTTACTTAGGTACTGCGCATACTTTAATACTATACTAGAATAAGCCTTCCTAGTTATTGGTCATTTCTGGTAACAATAACTCGTCTTTGAGCGGCGATAAGTAGTCAGGTCCCCAGCCGCTTGCAGGCAGACCACCACAAATTCCACCAGACGATAGTTACTGTTGTGAATGATACGAGCACTTGATGATAACTGACATTTATTATTACTGAAATATATAACAATATTATATAAAATTCACATTATCTTTCCCTTTTATTTTTTAAAGTAGATTACAAGTACATCGAGTTTTATTGTAATTTTATAATTGGCTTAGATATGTAATTATATTTAAATAATACGTATCTAATCCTAATTTATTTTTACTGAAATACCAACATAACAGTATTATATGAAAATCACATCAGCAGCTATCTCTTAGCCTATATATTTTTTGAAAGCTTGCCCCCTTAACACTAAGGCATTAAAGTACGAATGTAGTATATTTGTATTTAAGACCTTTTGTCTTCGTGACATCGCGAGCATGTCGGTCACGTGAATCCACAAGTTTACCCCCCTACAAAAAAGTGCTCAACACGGCTAAAGAAGTTTTCACTTCAAAACCTTTGTTTATTTATTAGGTGTTTGCGACATTGAAAAGCGCGTCTCGTCATCGAACAGCGTGTGAACGAGTCGAGCGGTTGTTCGCGTGCTCTTCGTGTGAGATGCGGTTCACGCACGAGGTGACACTCAATAAACACATACTGCGAGTCCACACTGGACAGAGCGTCTCCCTCCAATTCTTGGATCGAGAGCCCGGAACGCAGACTTACAAGTGCGAGACTTGCGCCAGGCCATTTCCTAGGTCAGTATAGCATAGAAATAGTCTGTTTTTAACCCCCGACGCAAAAAGAGAGGGGTGTTATAAGTTTAACGTGTCTGTTTGTGTATCTGTCTGTCATCAAAATCGGTTGAGGAAATGGGCCGTGAAAGCGTAGCAGACAGACAGACAGACACACTTTTGCAATTATAATATTAGTATGGATATATATTAAATAGTAAGTACAACGAGAAGGCTAACTCATGCCGAAAGAACGCTAAAACGGTCTTAAAATGCTCGAAAAAAACCACTTAATAATTTGTGTGCGAGGAGACAACTACTCGTAGTTGAGAAGTTTTTTATTCTGGGACCGTTTTGTCTACATATTACTTTTTTTTTTTTATTGCATTTCGGTATACCAACGGCGAGTACACAAAGCTTAAATAAAAAAATAGTACATAATGTCTATAACAGTGTGGCATATTATAAAAAGAAACAACCGATCACTAGTACTTAACTACTTAAATGATAAAAAGAGTATAAACCAAAGGAACAATGTACCTACTATTACTACTATGATAAATAAATTAATCTACTAATTTTGCAAGTACAACTAAAAAACTTACTGAGTAAAAACAAACTAAAAGCTGGCCGATCTGTCCCTCAAAGCAGAGACCGCTGACGCTGTAACTTTTTTTAAAGTATTTGGACCCTGACAAAAAATATCGACGTCATCATGTACACTGGCAAGCTCGTTGTAAACATAAGTGAGACGGTTTATTGCAGTATTTCTACCCAAGTTTGTTTTACCTAAATTAACCCGAAATGTTTTCCTACAAGCTGATCTTCTTGACTTCTTTGGAACAGTGAAGGTTAGAGTTTGTAGTAGGTCAGGAGCGTCTACTGTACCGTTCACGAATTTATGCAGGAAAGATATGTCAGTAATACATCGGCGATCACTGAGGGAAAGCATGTGGAAGTGCTCAAGCCTAGCCTCGTACCCGGAGCGATAGGGACAGGTGCGATCGCGGTAGGCCAAATATTTAGAAAAGTTCCGCTGTACCCTTTCGACCCTGGCAACATGGACTTTGTACATAGGGTTCCAAATTGACGACGCGTATTCAAGCTGGCTGCGTACCATGGTATTGAACAGTAATTTCATCGTACTAATGTTATAAAAAGTTTTAGATTGTCGTTTTATAAAGCCGCTCGACTTGGATGCTTTTTTAACTATGTTATCCACATGCTCCCTAAAGCTAAGTTTCGAGTCAATTAGGACACCAAGGTCTTTTATGACATTAACCTCTTCTAAAAATATGTTCTGGTCAAGAGTGTAGTATGACGGGATGATATGCTTATTCCTGGTAAACTTTATATGGAGGCATTTTGAGGCATTTAGGAGCATGTTATTATTGGCATACCAATTCACTAAAGCATATAAATTCGCTTGAAGCTTCGAGGCATCATCAAGTGACCGTATTTCCATGTAAATTTTCAATTCGTCTGCGAAAAGAGAGAATTTGCAATACCTGAAGATATGAGTGATATCGTTAATAAAGATTAAAAAAAGAATTGGGCCCAGGTGGGAACCCTGGGGCACACCGGAAGTTGGTTTAACAATATCAGACTCATAACCTGCGACTACTACTCTTAATACCCGGTCACTAAGGTAAGACTTGAACCATCTCCATAATGTCCCATGTACGCCATAATGTTTTAGTTTTCTTAAAAGTACATTATGGTCCACCTTATCGAACGCACTACTGAAATCGGTGTATAAGGCATCAACCTGGACTCGTGAGTCAACAGACTTCGAAATATCCGAGACGAACGACATTAAATTAGAGACTGTTGATTTATTCTTACGGAAACCGTGTTGAGCGTTGGACAATAAGCTTTTAGTATGCCAGTTAATAATAGGACAGATAATGGATTCAAATAATTTGGCAAAGGCAGATAATATGGCGACCGGACAATAGTTTCTGACGTCGGATTTATCACCTTTCTTATGGATAGGAACCACGTTAGCGCATTTGCTGGACATTAGCACAAGCTGGGAAATTCGCCTGCAGCTAGAGATCTGTTGAAAATTAATTTTAACGGGAAAGTTAAAGCGGAAGCCGTCCTTTTTATAAAAATAGGTGGGATTCCGTCCGGTCCTGCTTCTTTACAGGGATTAATTGATTTAATGGATTTTAGTATATCTTTTTCTTCGACTGTAACGGAGCTTATACTATTGAACCCGCAATTTCCTTGGACAGAATCAGGACGGGACCAAGAGGTGGAATTGACACTGCTCTCAGTGAAGACAGATGAAAAGTGACAGGCAAACAAATTTGCTACTTCCTTACCACTATTTGCACTTGTATCTAATAACTTCATTTCAGAGGGAATATTAGAACGACCACCTTGTTGTGCTTTCATATAAGACCAAAATTTCTTAGGATTCTTTGATATAGAGAGTTCCGCGTTTCTTTTATAAGAAGAGTAGCATTTATCTACCAGGTTTTCTGCACGCTCACTCAGTATGTCATATTCCAATTTATCCCGAGGATTGTTGTATAATTTAAACCTTCTCCTAATTTTCTCTTTTTCATTTAAAACTTTTATTAGGGCGCGCGAGTACCAGATTGGATAATTATTTATTGGTCTCTTCCTTATCGGAATGAGTGAACTAATTACCTTATCTTATTGACAGTAAAATAATCTTACCATCTCATCAACATTTTTGCATGTTTCAAACAAATCCATCCACTCGACCTTCTTCAACTTATCATTAATTTCAGAATAATCAGCTTGTATAAAATTGCGAGTACAATATTCTTGGGATTTTAACATCGTCGTGGAGTAGAATTCACAGTCTATTTCAAGAGGCGGATGATGATCGTCAATTTTGCTCAGTTTGTCTATGCTTTGTGTGACAATCAGACCAGTAAAATTACTAAATACAAGATCAAGAACTTTGTAATTTTTATTTCTAATATTATTTAATTGCATTAAGTTGTTACATGACATAAAATCTACTAAGAAATAACCAAGATTGCAATGATAATTATTTGGTTCATAATGTCGATAAGTATCATCAATATTGGGAGACCATTCAATAAAACTCAAATTAAAGTCACCAAGCCCAGTGTGTTTTGCAGGTGATGTGTCGTTCTTGCGCATGAAGATTCGACCATTCCTTATCCAATAGGCTATTTGACAACAATGAAAATATACCTGAAATTGTGGTAAATCTCACTAATAACAACGTAAATAAGCATATTTCACTTTATTTTAATCAAATATATGTATATTTTTCAGCAAAATACGAGTTTAATAATGTTATAATTTTTGATATTTTACCTGTGACAGGAACGCCCTGTGATTGGTTGCAACTCTGGTGACGTCACACTCGAAAATTTGCGGGAAAACAACAGCTTTTTGTACTGATTTTTCTGAGTGTTTTGTTTGGCGGGCGTTTTATTTTATCTTTTAGCTATTTAAACAGTAATTTTCTGGTTAACTTTATAACTAAACATACTAAGGAAATAAATAATTAAGTATTTCAAATCGCAGAATGGAATCAAATTTTGTGCGAGCTGATAATAGCAACCTACCTATGGTAGATGCTTTTATGGTTGCACTTTACTGCTGATTATTATGGCGCGGAACTGAAAAACATAAAAACAGCAATGTAAGTACCTACCGCGTCGAACATATTAGTCCTTCCTTTATTTATTATAATCATTAATCATTATCTCATTTTAGTTTGAATATTAAATTAAAAGGTAATTATTAGGTAGGTACTTACATCAAAGTGATCTTCACACATAAAAACATTTGAATGCGATAAAAAGGCCTTTGGATCTCTTCGAGCTAACTGTAACCATTTTTTTCGCCTTTTATCTGGTACAGACACAAACTCTTTTTGAGGGCAATTTATGGAGGTATTTGTACATAATGGTACTACACAGCATTTGTACACCATTCTTTCTGTTAAAATATATTAATTTTTATTAAATTTAAAGAAAAGCGAAGAAATTCAACTAAACTGTACGGTACTGTAGTCTATTTATATGCGTTTGACAATGTGTGACGTCACGAGTCAGATGACAAGCGCCATTACAAAATTGGCGTTTTTGGCGCGGTTTTGAAAATTGAAACTTTAAAAGTGGTTTTTAAAGGGAATTACATTAAATTTCCGCGAAATATCAATGTAATGTGCTTAATAGGTAGTAATAAATTCTTAAAAATCATTTTCAAAATTTAGTCAAATAGCCTATTGTATTTGTAGCCTTTGTCGCGAGCAATTTTCCTAGTTTCAGCGTGAAGCGCTTTGAAGTATGGTGACAGGTGCTCAGTCACGTAGACTGGGGATTTAGTAGCGCCTTAGCCAAGGTGCTTGGAGTTAAGCTTATCGCTTGGGTTACTTTTGTTAAAGGAGATCGGCGAAGTATGACCCAGCTAATTTAAAAACCATTCAGATTCAGAAATCATTTAATATTTTTTAATATATTTCAAAGTATTTTTCTGTGTAAACATCAATTTTTTAGAAGATGGGGATCAAAAATAAAAATTATTACGAAACAATAAAAAAAGTCGTTCTAATGGCAATACGGAGTATAGATACCCGCAGGGTGACCGCATATCTTTTGCATCAATCATTGATACATCGCAATCACCTCTGATTGGTTAACACTCTTCCACTATTGGACGAAATCGCCATTGACGCAGCAAGAATACCATAAATTCAGCCAATCGGAGGTGATTGTGATGTATCAATGATTGATGCAAAAGATACGCGGTCACCCGGCAGAGTATAAAAGTAGAAACTAACGTGTCAAATGTCAATTACTGACAAACTCAATCAAATGTCATTCGTGGACCGTAGTAGAGATGTGTCGGAAAAAACACATTAACTCGAGTTGAAATTCAGGTAACTCGGAATGGAATTCGAGTTACACAACTCTGCTTAGCATAAAGAAACTAAGTGTATTTTATTTGTTACAAAATACTTTTTTCCATACATATTTGTACTTCAATCCAACTATCTGTTAGGACAATTATTATTATCAGTGCTAAACTTCGTAGGTAGGATTGAAATAAAAAGGTTTTTATAGTTTACATAAATCATAATTTATATCGTTCTCATTAGAGTTAGTAGGTACACATTTATTTTTGGTTTTAGTCTTAGTTAAGTTATAGTAAGTACTGATATTTAACAACAAAACTAGTTAGTTATAAAGCAGTCTTCACAAAATAATATCAGTCTAACTTTATAACTAGGTACATATTATGCTATTAATAGTTTAATCATCACAATGAAAATATTCATAAATAAGTTTGTCATCGTTAGTGTCATTCGGTCGATGCAATGGCGGGAGTACGTAGACAGAGAAAGAGATACATTAGACAGGGCGTCGGCGTATACAGTATGCGATAGTAATTAATTAATAAATAATTAATTAAAATTAATTAGAATCGTTAATTTAATTTAAAGGCGATGCATTATCGATACAGTTCTGCACTGCCGGCACCCCTCGCTCTTCTTTTACCCCTGAAAGCTCACGCGTTATAAATACGATACATCGCTACGCGATTGTATCGCTACTGTTTTGCTTCTGTTGCGCGTTGTAAATGCGACTAACGCCCAAAAGTTGCGATGTATAAGCGCGTTAGGGTTAACCCCCTTTTCAAATAGTAAGAATAGTATAACAACCATCAATTTGTATGTCATAATATACTTACTGGCCACGTTATGAATTACATATCTACTATAGGTTTAATGTACCCAGCAGGTAGGTAACTTGTTTTTATGTAGGTAGGAAAGCGTATTACTATTTGGCTATTTTCAAAGCTATTAAATGGTCACCTGGCTTAAAAACCATGAAATAGAAATCTAACCTCACTTTTAACTATTACTACGAATATCTTTTTTCTCCCAACTTTATTTGATTGACTTTCATAAAATTTTTTGTTAGTCTGGTTTAGTATAAGAAGTATGAGAAGTTTGATGCGTGAACGTGAACCTCAAGTTTGGGTCAAACACTATATGGGAGCTCGCCGACCTCCTTTAGCAACTGCTGCTAAAATGCTGTCCCGGGACTCCCGGGTCTTCGTATTAGGCAGTTTAACGATAACCGAACGCGGCCTGTCTGTCGACGGGTCCAGTTTGCGGACCCGGTTGCACGAGAGAATGATATTCTCCTGTATTGGCTGGGATATTATATTCCCCATTTGCTAGAGCGCATTCACCAAATTTTCGGATTTATTTTCTGGAATCCCGTTAATTTCCAAGTTATTTTCTCTGGAGTGTTGCTCCAAAATACATAGGCGAGTGTTGAGATCTTTTACCGTTACTTTTAACACCTCGTTGGCTTTAATCAGTTTCGCATTCTCATGTTTCAGCAATGTAAAACTCTTCTTAATGTCGTCGAGTTCATTAGATACGTAATTAATAGACCGCTGGATGTCATGTAACAGTGCCAGATCCTTCTTTATAGTTTTTAATTCCTTGGATAGGACATCGAGAATAATTGACCCTAGAGATGAGCTGATGATCTTGTTGACAGATTCTGATATATAGGCATCTAAATCTGGTCGCTCTTCTGTACAAGTGGGCTTACTAGTTGGTCTTATAGGTGTGTCGCTATTGTCGCCGCCAGAACGAAGTCGCGCTTGACACGTAGGGCATTTCCATGTAGTTTTTGTTGTCCTATTTAACTTCTTGTACTGTGAGTCTGAAAGACCACAACATGACAAATCGTAGTACTTTTCGCATAGGTAACATCTCATGGATCTTCTGTCTGATGCGATATCGTTTAGGCAGCCGGCGCATTTTTTCGAATCACACTCCTCGTCAGACATAGCAAACAGAGGCGGCTCGTGAAAGATCATATTGGGAGTTCACTAAAAAAAAAGAAAATGCTTACCAATTATTTGTAAATGAAGTCCATTCGGCGGTCATTACGTTATATTATTGTTCCATTTTAATCGCCTACACTATTTACATAAATCACAGTCTTTTTCACATAAATACACAACACAATATGTACATTATTTAAAACAACAATACAGATTTTCAGCCACTGTACAATGATCCGACGCACTCGCGAAGAAATCAAAATAAATTTACTTTCGTATTTTGTGTTTTGTTTACATCTTACCGGCATAATACGAATAAAAAAAATACTCGCGAGTTTTAACTCTTTCTTCGTGACAACAGGCCATGTCATTTAGTCGGGTAATATCGCGCATGCGTACTTCGTGTCAGGACTTCAGGAGCGCCGCTCCATATTTACCAAACTTCTCATACAAATCTTTTGTCTCACGCGCCGCTCGCATCGAATGCTCTCTTTTACTCTCATTACATTTCAATATGAACGTTGTACTAAACTTTCGTCTATAGGAGCGTTGTTCTAAGCGCTCCACATAACAAAAATACCATGTATTAAATTTGTGTTGATTGATGAAATAAGTAGTAAAGTAGGTAGGTACTTATGGATATTCATGATTAAAATGACAATGGGAATAGATTTATATAAAAATATTTATAACGTTTATAGCAAAGTTTATTTGATTATTATACCTACCTAGTACCTATGTATTTTTTGAAATTTTGTGGGAGTTCACTGCACCAGCGCTCCTTTGAGCGAGCCGCCTTTGATAGCAAATAGCAAAAAATTAAAACGACACGAACAAATCCCAGACACAAGAAGTCGTGCGAGAACGTAGTGCGTAGAAATCCCGTAGCGCTTGTAGTCTGCGACGCTCCGCTTCCTCGTAGCGGCACAGTGCAGTGCTACGGGCGACCGGCGCGGGCGGCGAGGCTAAACCAGTTCTGCAAAACCGGTTCTGCGCACTGATGACTGAATTTGCATGTCACCACACCGTAGCTAAATAGATGATTCGCGAAGCGTGGTTTATTACTTTTAAAATTTCGACTTTAATACTATGTGTTCACCAACTCACTTACGATTTAGAACACACCACAGAGAGAAAATTATTCTTCTACTATTCTACGGAACTAACACACGGTGAGAAGAACAATTTATGCATTTATAATTGAAAAATGCAATACGGAGCAAAGCACTACGTTGCAGACCGGTAGGCGCGCGCGCGCGACTTTTGGATTTTTTATTACTGCAATACACAAAAGGAAGTTTTAAATGTTCGATCAATAAAGCTTGTTTTTAGTTTATATTTCAACCATAGTAAGCACTCCCAATATAATATTTCCTCGATTTAATCACAACTGTTGTAGAGCCCTGAATCTATGCACCACCCATAAGCGGGATTCCACTGCAATAGTGTAATACGATGTAAATTACTAAAGCCCGGTTGCTGAGGTTGCCAGTTAGCTTCTTGTTAGCTATTGATTCAATAAAGTATGTATAGGAAAACTTCGGTTAACTGACGCTGCGTTTCTGAATGCCCAACAAACCTTTCAATAACTATGAAATCGATAACTAGTTACATATTCAGCCGCTAGAATGGATCTTTTCAGAGATCAAGTTTAAAAAGTATATAATAATTTCATCTCTTCATTTAAAGTAGACTTCATTATAATAATATAATTTTTTAGCGTAAATAAATGGCCAAGGACTGTTTTATGTATAAATTATGATAATATTTCTGTCCCGAATCCCGATTGCCAGTATCTTACTCTGCCGCTAGATGGGTCTAAAGATCGAGTCTATTCATAAGCATAGTACCATGAACGTATAAAAAAAGGTACCTTTTTAATACGTTCATGCATAGCACGTGCACAGCACTTTCTGATACTGTTACACAACTAATATACAAAATAATAATATTTTTCGAGGGAAAGTCACTGAACATCGTTTTATTAAACAAAATTATGATAATTCGTAAATTATATTGTATGAGCGAATTTTCAACCAATTAGTGTCAAAGAGTTCCTTGTAATGTCTTTTGAATAATTTTTTATTACTGTACCTAGGCAGTAGGCAGGTTCAGGTAAGTAGGTAATAAGGTACAACAGGTAGGCAGACAAGTTGGAAAGCGTAGTTTAAAAAAAACTAAGCATAATGCTACGTTGGTACCTTAAATCTATTATAAAATATCAAAATATAAAGCTATGGAACCGATAAACGGCAGGTCGGTCGGTTAGGTTAACTCTAGTTTAAACGGAGTTTAACTTGCATCGCGTGGTTTAGATACGCTCTACCCTAAGTTATCGAATCAATAGCGCTAGATACACCACCGATAAAAGTACCTCAGAAACCGAGCGTAAGCGGGATGGACTTTTCGTCGACAAAGTACAAAGGTTTATAACTTAAGAGATAAAGCCACTTCCACTTAAGCTCATTTTAACTTAGTCCTTTCTGCTAGATTCTTTGTTGGTGGTGAAGGTGCTGATATAGGTACATTTTTCCTTTGTGAGTTAAACTTTCGTATCGCTCACGGTGGAAACTGGAAACCCCGCTTTAGATAGGCCAACCTAAAATTTGACTACCACACAATCAAGGTTTGGCAAGACTTTTTTAATCTATTATTAATATATTTCAACCATATTTTGTTTCTTTGCATTCCATAATTTCTTAATAAGTCAAAGTATTAAGTACTGCGCTTGTTAATAATTTCTCATGATTAGCTTTATGAACATTACGAAAAATTTTAGACTTCGACTAGAAAAAATAATTGATACGTCTAGGTGTCCAAACGTAGAGCGGAAATCCTGTGTGGGTGCCGAATGCCGCACTGTTATTGGACGTCTACTGCGCTATTATACTAATGTTTTTTTAAACTTTCAGTAAAGGTTTACTTGAGAGACACCAAAGATCACATAACACTGGAGAAAAAGTTTTTGAGTGTGACATCTGCAAAAAAAAGTTTACCAGACGGGAAAACCTGAGGTACGAAATATTTATAAATATTTTTTTTGACTAATGATTGGTCGCGTATCAGATTTTTTGGCAATTCTGAAGTAATGCAATTCTAAAGTATATCTACAGGTCACACATGCGCATCCATGAGGGTAAAAGATACACGGAAGGCAGCGGCTCTCTTTGCCTATATTGCGGAAGAAGCTTCGCGAATTCCTCTAATTATATCGTGCATTTGCGTAGGCACACAGGAGAAAAGCCATATAAGTGTGACTTCTGCGGAAAAGGTATGCATCGCAAAACTTATACCAAAACGTTTTTTATTCAGCGAAGCTTCTCTAAAACAGGTGTGGGCATCGAATCATCGAACAAACATTTTTTAAAGCTGCTTTTGTTTCAAAATCGAAGTAACTGTTTTACTTTTTTTAAACAGGATAAAATCGTATTCTACGTATGAATTAACTTATGATTTTTTTTGTCTTAAAATCAAATAATATTTTCAGGTTTTTGCCGGTCGTCAGATTTGCAAGTTCACCGGCGCTCGCACACTGGGGAGAAACCTTGCGTGTGTCGTGAGTGCGGTAAAGGTGAGTTCGTCCTGTCGGTTGCATTTTGTATGAAATATGATTGAAACAGCGGAGCTTCCGCGCCTTAATCGCGCTCATGTAGGGTACTTGTAATAAGCGGGTCCAATAATGTAGGCTGAGCTTTCTTATGACCTCTGTCCTAACTGCCTTGTTGGTCTAGTGGTAACTGCCTCGTTGGTCTAGTGGTTAGCATGTCCGACTGCGGCCGACGAGGTCCCGGGTTCGAGTCCCGGGTCGGCCCATAGTTAAGTATTGGGATTTTCTGACTAGAAATTCTCAGTACTAGCCCGAATTAAGGAAGTTGGCGGTGTTTCACCCCCGTGCCTAGGAGAAGTCGGAGAGCACGTTAAGCCGTCGGTCCCCGGTTATTATCAACAACATGATAAAAGTCGTTGAAGCCCGCCAACCCGCATTGGAGCAACGTGGTGGATCTAAGCTCTAATTCCCTCTCTCTCATGAGAGTGGAGGCCTGAGCCCAGCAGTGGGACGTTAATGGGCTGTAGTGGTGGAGCTTACTTATGAGGATTTTTTTTAGCTTTCTCGAGGAGTAATAAGCTGACGAGGCACATGCGCGTGCACACGGGCGTCAAACCATACAAGTGCACGTATTGTGAGAAGGCGTTCGCGCAGAGCAACGATCTCACGGTGCATGTGCGCCGCCACACGGGAGACAAGCCCTACGTGTGTGAACTGTGTGGGGACCGATTCATACAGGTGAGTTTTTTTTCTCTTACCATAAAGTTCCATTACAATATAATGGCAACTTTATTGTCTACTACCATCTAGTCTTTGGGCTAATAAGTAATATTATTGAACGAGCGAAGCGAAGTTCTCTGAGTCTACTTGATTGAATTTGCACTTGTCCGTCCGTCCGTCTGTCAGAGCCTTATAACTTCTGAATTACTGAACGTAATTACTTCAAATTTAAATATAATATGTAAACCGATGGCCTCCAGCCAAATATGGCTTAAAAAGTTATAAAAATTTTTATTTCAGGTGGGCTCTCATAGAAGCGAATGCGAAGTAAAATATTTTTTATAGCGTTACATAGGGTTGCGGTAGGTATATCATTTAAAGATAATTATTAGGAATAGTCTAAAAATATATTTTTTTAATTTTTCCCCTAAAATTAACGAAATGGTGGGCTTTCAAAGTAGAGATTATCTAACGTCCAAAGTTGACCTCAGAACTCTCAGTTTTCTGAAGGCTGACCCTGAAACTTGATCAATTATTTGAATTATATCCTGTACTTGAACAACAAATACTTAAATTAGATAAATATTATGAGGAAACGAAATTATTTAATTTTAATGAGCTTCAGTATTTTTAACAGAAATTCACAATGATGTCAATAGATGGCGCTCTGTTATGGCGATACCGCGAGGTCTCAATTCGGGGCGAACCACTAGTTCTAGCTTAAACTTCTACTTATAATTAATTTCTACATCTAATTTACAGTCCAATAACTGTCCTTAGTTTATTCGAATGTACTTAATGTTCATTACGTTTTTGCACTAATTCACTGACATACAGGTGACTATTGTTTTCATGGTAATAGCCCTTAAAATCGGAGCAGGGAAAATAGATCCTAAGAAAAATCGGAGCAGGTAAAAGTTGGAGCGCGCTCACCTAGATGACGCCTATTCACTCTTGCCTTGATGATACTTAAATTATTATTCATCGGGCCTTTGACTAGATATCACCTTTCAAAGACGTTATGAACATGCATACTGTAAAAAAATATTAGCAATTATGTCGGCAATTTTTATTAGCAAAAATTATGAAGGCACCTTCATAATTTTTAATAGTAATCAAAGTGACTACATAAGAATTGCTAATATTTTTTTACAGTATTTATGTTCATAACGTCTTTGAGAGGTGATATCTAGTGAAAGGCCCGGACTATAGCGTCAGTTTTAGTACTGTTTGCATAAGTACTGTGCATACTTTAATACTGTACAAGAATCAGCTTTTCTAATTATGGTTCATTTTTGGAAACCATGAACCGTTTTTGAGCGGCCTTTTCTAGTGAAAGGCCCATTGGCATGCGGGCAAACTTTCACTATCGTCATGAGTAGAGAGACCTTCACCCAACTAATACTGAATCAGCTTTTCTGGCGATCGTTACCAAAAGTGCAGTTATCTCTTAGTCTATGTAAAAACCGAATAGGGGTATGGGTTTAATATAACTGCCATGCCCCTAACAGGTTAGCCCGCTACCATCTTAGGCTGCATCATCACTTACCATCAGGTGAGATCGCAGTCAAGGGCTAACTTGTAGTGGATAAAAAAAAAGAGCTGATTGGACATCAAACAACATCAACTACTTGTAGATTTCAGTACCCTTGAAACAAATTTTTAAATCATATCGACGTCAGAGTGAAATTAATTAAGAAAACCATTAGTGTCTACAACTTTTTAAAAATACCTTTAAAAAAACTTCAGTGTACACTCTAGTCACTCTTTTGTAGTAGGCAGCATATAGGTAGGATAAAAAAAAGTTTCAACTCAGAATTTTTAAAAGTCGTATAAGTAAAATTGGTCAGTATTACGTACAGAAATTATACTTCAGAGGCTTTTAGTATTTTAAAATTAACCCTGTTAAAAAGAACTTGAAATCTAAGGCCGCGGTACGAAAAAAATACACTGAATACGTTTTCTCTGTCAAATAGCCAGTGTCCCGGTGATATAGGCAGCTTTCGTCAAAGACAATATATAAACCAATATAGACTGTTCACTTCATACATTCAATCAAAGCTCGCTAAATGCGCATTAAAGTCGCCGGTATAGTGCGCGTCACGTAAAAAGAACGCTGAGGGACAGTGGAGGGGATGTGTCTGGGTACGGATACAGTCGCGTCCTAGCTTCCTATCGTTCTCTATATTACCTATTGTAGGTTTATTTTAGAATCGTAATAGGTACCTATAGTTCCTCCGTCACGTCCCCTTCTTACCACCAACTAGATCGATAAATCGCTCAGTGCGCAGGTAAACGGCCAGCGTTCTTTTTACGTGACGCGCACTATACCTTGTAGTTCTTCGCACAATCTGAGATGGCGTAACTGTGCAAGCTGTTCGTTAAAATTACTTGAATGTAAATTTGCTATTTGCTTATGTGATTTTATCAAATTTTTGTATTTTGATAATTTTATATAAATAATTCATATAAATTGAACCAAGAAAATACGATATTTCACCGATTTTACTATAATCATATAAATAGCGAGCCTGGTAGCGCCATCTAACGATAGCATTAACCTAGATTTTTTTTTATTATGGAGTTAGCAATCTATACTTGGTATTATAATTAATCTATGCTTTCGTGAAGTCTCCTTTGTCGTCGTTTAAGTACCTCTATGCTGGTAGGGTGGTAACTAGCCACGGCCGAAGCCTCCCATCAGGCCAATAGCCAAGATATCTTCAAGTTGACTGCCGCGGCGTCGTCGAATTTAAAGAGATGAATTCGGTAAATTCCATCATATTATGGAAGACCTAAATAATAACTCCATATGAATGAATTCAGTATTCTACATCTATTTGTTATGTTCAACGCATGAAAGCGTATCTAAAATCCCAATAAGTTGGGATTGATTTGTATAGTTCCCACGTCCGAAATAGTACAACTAATTCACATCCCGAGTAAGCGCTTCCGTAATACTCGAACGATCGAGATCGTTTGTGCCTATTCGTACGTGTACGCACTACGCACGACCGCTGTTCGTACGAAAACGTATTCAAAGTGAGCGCGTCCTTAACCATTCGGTTGGGATGTTTTGCCACTCGTATACGCTCAAGTCGGTGCGATTTAAAATCTTGAGGTAAGGGTGCACGTAAGTTGTTCTAATATAAAAATGAATGTGCCTCTATTGTGTTCACGTTTATGCACACAAATTGAACTTTGTCATCCGCATTCCGTCGTTCAGTCGACGGCTATTTGGACTACAATAATTCTGTGGACGGATGCGTTGGGCCAACTATTGCATAAATGACGCGAACGTTTAGTGAGACGAGTCAATTTTTAGATTAGACTGAAACTACATTTCAATTAAAATAGAAACATAATATTTAGTATTGAAAATAAGTGTTTATTTGTATTATTACGCTAGTATTTGATTGAGGCGTATTTGATTGCAGGGGACCGCGCTTCATGCACACAGACGTTCTCACGGTCATTACCCGCCGCCTACAGCATCGCAACCGCCGCCTCTCATCTACACAATACAAGACACCACACAGACACAATGTTCTACACAAACATAAAATAAATGCATTAAGTCTAGTCTCCAGTCGTTCTGGGTACACACTATTAGCGCCCTGACGCATTCAACGCCACCGTTTGCGACTTGGCGTTGTGCTAAGTCGCTATCCTCAACCAGATGAGTGGACGTCGTGAAATGTCACTCAATAAGCCGGACACTACGTTGTGTTAGATATACGGCTATTTTGTCTCAACGCGTACCACCGGTCTACATAAGAGCATGTTCCACATATTTAATAAAGCGGTCAGTTTAAAGCGCAATACTTATAGTTAAAATGAACGGTGAGCGAGAACTTCTCTACCCTGTAAGTTTGTCAGTGAAAAATTTATAATCTTGTTTTTCGAGACAGTGTCGTATAACATTTTGGGCAAGATCATCTTATCGTACTAATATTATAAATGCGAAAGTTTGGATGGATGTATGGATGGATGTATGGATGTTTGTTACTCAATCACGCCCCAACAGCTTAACGGATCTCGCTGAAATTTGGCAAAGAGATAGATTATAGTCTGGAATAGCACATAGGCTACTTTTTATCCCGGAAAATTGAAGAGTTCCCGCGGGAACCAAAAAACCTCAAACCACGCAGACGAAGTCGCAGGCATTAGCTCGTATCTCATATCTCATAAAGATGAGTTTCAGTTTACATTAAATACAAAGTATGCATTTTTTTATTGATGTATATTGTATACCCAACGACGGATTCCCATTCCGCTTCCTGTTAGAGCAAGTTTACATTGACTGTGGATTGCCTTGGCTGCATTTTTGGTGGGAAAAGGGGCGGCGGCGGGCAGTTACGAGACGCTCGCACTATTGAAACTTGGGTTCTTCATTATGAACCTGAGCCTAAACAAGACTATACAGTGGCATTAAAAGGCACATCCCCTCCTAAGAAAACTCATGGCGACTGTTTTATGGGATACTGAAGGAATCCTGCTGATCGATTATAAGGACAAGAGCGTTAATATAATTGGAGAATACTACGCGTCAATTCTGCGTTTGAGGGAAGCAATCAAAGAGAACCAACCGTTTCGCGAAGTCACACTTCAACTACTTAAAAAGGAATTAGTAGTTATTCTATTCATAAAAAACTACATGTGTATGTATGTATGTGTATGTATATTTAAAAACAATGTTATTTTAATTTAACGAATCGTAAGCCACTGGCAAGGTAAAAGCTAATGGTTGCACTCACTGTACTCTAAATGTGTCAAAATTGTCATTACTAATTATATTTATTTGTTTAAATCGTTCGCAAACCAGGTAATAAATACTAGATTTCAGGTGAGTATAAAATTATAGGGTCGGTTCTAAGTTAAAACCCAATACATTAATAAAAAAATATTATTTTTGAAATACTGTAGGCCCGCTTGCAGAAACGCCGGGTTTTCCTTTTAAAACCCAGAGTAAGCTGCTACTTTGACAGAATTCGTATTTAAAACTTCTGACAAAATTTAAAATTTATTCTTGGGTTAAACGTAACCCAGTGTCTCTGCAAGCAAGCCTTAGCGTTTTACTTAAATTTATCCTTACGTACCGTTTTCCCTCTTTCTTTTTCTTGTACCTATCTATAGATGATAAGCTTATTGACGTATATTTTATAATAGTGCTGAGTGCTGGTGGTTTCACTCTCGTTGTAGTAACAATCAAAATACAATACTGTTGTGGCCACATAATTAAGAACGATTTGAAGTTCCAGAGTGTTTTTATCTAAATCATGTAATGTGTAACTTTACGGGTTCCTTCTTAGAAGTAAGCAGGAACCCGTAAAGTTTCTAGTGACTAGATTCGACAAACTGTGTGAAAGCATTTTGTACTGCCTCCTGAGAAGAAAACTTTTTATCACGTAGACAATTGTCCAAATCACGAAAAAAATGGTAGTCCGTTGGAGCAAGGTCTGGCGAATACGAAGGGGGACGAATGGTTTCTAATTGCAGTTCCTGTAGAGTTAAAACGGTTTTTCGTGCTGTATGAGGTCTCGCGTTATCATGGAGCAGTAATGGTGAAGATCGATTCATGAGTCGGGGCTGTTTCACTGCTAGTTTTGCTATCATTGTTCGGAGTTCGGCACAGTAGACATCTGCCGTTAATTCTTGACCAGATCGGAGAAAGCTATAGTGAATAACACCATGCTGAGACTACCAAACAGTTACCATTACCTTTTTATTGGTAAACTTTGCTTGGGACACTTGCGGCGTTTGACCTGGGGTCAGCCATTGCATTTTCCGCTTACGGTTATTGAAAATCCACTTTTCATCACATGTCACAACTCGATCCAATATTCCTTCATTTCTGTATCGGTTCAACAAGGCAACACAAGTTTCAACACGCGTTTCTTTTTGCAGATCAGTCAAATCATGAGGCACCCATTATTCACATTTTTTTATTTTATTGATTTGACGCAAATGAGTCAATATTGTTGGTAAGGTAACGTTAAACCATGCCGCTAATTCCTGGGTAGTTTGGCTGGGATCGGCTTCCACCATCTCTTTCAATTCATTGTTATTCACCTGTGTGGGCGGCCTTCCACGTGGTTCGTTCTTCAAATCAAAGTTTCCATCACGAAAGCGTTTAAACCAAAATCCTTCATTAGCAGTCCCCTCTCCAAACGCAACATTGATATTATTGCGAGCTGTTTCTGCCGCGTTAGTTCTGCGTCGGAACTCGTATTCAAAAATCATTCGAATTTTCGAAGTATCCATCTTTCTTGTTTAAGCTGAATAAAAAAAACAACTGAAAGTCGATAATCGAATGTTGCACATTTTTTAAAAGAAGAGCTACATATTTACCATGTGAAAAAAGTTTCACTCAAAAATTTCAAACCATGAAGGTTCTATATCTAGTCAATTCGAAATACCTATTACAATAAAACGGCAATTTTATTTTATTTTATTTTATTTTATTTATTAGGTCTACTAACGGACACTTACATTAAAACATACAAAGGTAAACTTATCCTATAAAATAAAAAAGTTAAATGTAGTACCCACTTAAAAGTAAACATCATTATAAATTAAATTCGTTACAAAGCTAAAAAAAATTTATTAAATGAACAAAAACAAGTAAAACTAAAAATGAGGAATAATAATAGGTACCTACCTAATTAAACTTACTACACAGAATAGTTATGGTAAGGTTCATGTTCTGATTTTATCACGGAACTTGGGTAATGAGTCAAAGTGGATGTCAAGATTATTGCTGTTGTGGTTTAGGGTCTTACATTATCTTGAGACTGGAGAATGGGTGCCGAGGACAGTTCTACGCAACGGTGGATAAAGAGGTGTAATGGACTTACGTGGGTAATGGACAGGAACCTTAAACTTAAAGCTGCTCAACAATTGAGGACAGTCAATTTTAGCATTAAAGATTTTATACAAGAATTGCATATACGAGACAGTCTATCTTTATATGAAAAAGTTCTGTTGGCTTTTCCTATACTAGCAGCTAGGTGCCAAAGGAATCTTTTTTGAATACGTTCAAATTTCATACTTTAACCCCTATTATCTTGTCAGTTCAAAACAATAGGGGCCATGACACCCTATTACCTGTCCAAATTCAGAACTACAGCGTAGTTTATCCTCCCCAATGGTGTCGTTATACTTTTCATGTTGATGGCATCAAGACACGCGGAAGCGTGTCCAGCCAAAGTTCAAAAAAGAAAGAACTGGCAGAACCGTGTGTAATATTACACGAACCATTTCGAGCCACTTTTGACCCCCTCATAACTCAAAAACTATTACACTTAAACATGTCAAATTTGGCTCATATATTGAGACCCGCGAGATACGTATGTGCTCCAAATTTCATAAGCACACCTCAAATGGTTATTTAGATATAAACGTCCAAAAATCGTCATTTTTATGATCTACCTACGGATAGATCAAAACTCTGACACGGGGCATACTACCATCGCTTAAAGCCGTATTATTTTAATATTGTTGACGTTCATGTTGTAGTGTTATAATCATTATTTTAAGGACGTCAAAGTACGTGACATTCAACCGTTACTTTGAAATAATACTGCTTTAAGCGGTGGTAGTAACTCCCTCGTCCACTTCCTGCGGCAACTTGCATTACATTCTACGCATAGTGCATGCACAACTAAATAAAACAAGAGTTGTTAAGTAAAAAAAAAACTCCTATTACATAAATCATACTGCAGGTCTTTGTTTAAATTCGTTATTTTGTGTTGTTAACTATTGAAAATGACACATAATTATTATTTTAATGTAAATAATAATGAATAATAATATAGTTGCATTAAAACCTTACCTTCGTATTCACGCATTTTGTGCAACGAAACGTCATTGACAGAAAAGAAGAAGAAACGTATTTCAAGTCGTCAGTTCAAGTTGTCAGTCATTGTGATTTTTAATCATTGTTTATAGTGGTTTTAGTGATATCGACTGTTTACCGTGCTTGTTTTCAATGTTTCACTAAAAACTATACTATAATATGGATTCGATCTCGCCGACTTCGCGCTATATTCCATGGATGACCATTGTTTGCAATTTGGGTACGTTACGTTGAGGTGCATAAATTGTCACCTGAGTGTAAACAGGATGCTAAGACCTGTTGTTACCATGGGTCTGGGATGGGTCACCATCGAAATGATATTGTTGCACCGGCAGCTTTCTTGATAATGTAACGACAGTGATTACCTATTTAATATGAAGATGAATAAATCAATGAACTAATAGAAAAGTCCTATTACAGTGTAAAGGATTATTTGAATGATAGCAAGGCATGGGTATGAATTGTTACAGCGGCTGATTATGTAACTGTTATATTGTATATATAATTTCAAATATTTGTGAGATGGTGATAATAAAACAAACACAGTTGAGTTTGTTGCGGGCTCTTCTCAGACCAGGGCACGTTTGGAACCCTCGTAGCTTTAGTTTTAAGATACCGTAGTTAGTTATCACCATCACGTCTTATGCTCTGTAAGCATGACGTTCAGAAGGTGTACTTTGTAGGTACCTATTTTGAATAAATATGTTTTGAGTTTGAGATTGTGTTCAATAATTTCTGTACAAAAAGAAATGATATCCCATCAAAAACATAAATGTAAAATGAGAGCCAAAATCCAAAATTGTGATATGTATATAATATATGCATTGGTTGTTGACTTCAGCGACAAAAGAAGTGAGATCTAAATGGGTGCCAAAGTTCAATGGTCAGTCCTGCAATTTATTTATAACAACATAAAATATTTTATAACAACTTAAAATATCATTTCTTCTTATAACTTAGGATAATATGTTGAAGACTAAGGCTTTGGCTTGGCTAGTTTTCATATACGAATTATAGCCTTCGCAAGTTGTAAAGCTGTAAGTTCTTATTTTATTCTTCCGAAAATTTGGCTTGCTAGTAGAAACTGTACTTTTAGGTACCTACTTAATAATAATTCGTATATGGAAACTAGCCAAGCCAAAGCCTTAGTCTTCAACATATTATCCTAAGTTATAAGAAGAAATGATATTTTAAGTTGTTATAAAATATTTTATGTTGTTATAAATAAATTGCAGGACTGACCATTGAACTTTGGCACCCATTTAGATCTCACTTCTTATGTCGCTGAAGTCAACAACCAATGCATATATTATATACATATCACAATTTTGGATTTTGGCTCTCATTTTACATTTATGTTTTTGATGGGATTTTATTTTATACTACTAAATATAAATGTCACAGTACGTCAGGATGAACAGTTAAAACAATGAGACTACGCGAATGTGTTGGCTTTTACCATTCGTTCAGTTCAGGTCTATTTGCTGTGAATGGTTGGTTATCGCCTGGTTTATTGATCGTCGTTCAAAATAACGTCGTGAAACGTTGTTGTTGTTTGTTTAAACGCTATTGAAGAATTAATCAGTCTATATAAATATCGGTTAAGCAGAAGTCTGCGCACTCCACCCTAAAAAGGTCTTGTTAACGGCAAATTACTTTTACAAGCATACATTATGTCACCGTTTTATGGATACACTGCTCTAACCGATTCAGTTTAGCCGATTTTACGCTATAACAGAGCCTTAAGTCAATTAATCTCCGTCTATTCGTCTATATTTTCATAGTTTTATAAATCAATGTCTGCTTTTCTTTTTTGTTCAATACGCACCAAAATTATCTTTTATAAGGATTAACAACCTTGCTTGACAAAAAGTAAACTTATTAATCCTTGTATTGAATGAAAGTATGGTGCAACAATACTTAAATCGCTGTAAAAATCTGAAGAAAACCTTATTGTATCCTTTGAAATTCTGTAAATGACTAAAGATGTAGGTCTGCATCTTATCTGTTGGTCTTCTTGCTCTTGACTACTGTCGTTCCCAATATGTATTTGGTTTCAGGTCTAATTTGGGGAATAACAACCTTGTGGAAGTAGAAAGGCCGTTGTAGCTTAGTAAGCTTATTTTTTCTGACTGAGTTTAACTGATACTAAGTTTGTACTTTTTATAATAAACTAGTGAACCCGGCAGACTTTGTCCTGCCTGTACCTCAAACCCGATTGCAGCGCCTCCTACAGGGTCCAAATGTGAATATAAACCATCGAAATTGATCCAGCCGTTTACGCGTGATATGCCGTGACCAAGGGAAATAGGGATTCATTTTTTATATATATAGATATTGGAAAAATATACGTCTAAATACCATCTACATATTTTGTCATGTTTGGAAAGATTTTCTTATTCCAATAAACCATCGCTTAATGGATTATAAAGTTGATATAATCAAATTCCAGTTTTTCCTGAAATACTTAAATCGCTGTAAAAATCTGAAGAAAACCTTATTGTATCCTTTGAAATTCTGTAAATGACTAAAGATGTAGGTCTGCATCTTATCTGTTGGTCTTCTTGCTCTTGACTACTGTCGTTCCCAATATGTATTTGGTTTCAGGTCTAATTTGGGGAATAACAACCTTGTGGAAGTAGAAAGGCCGTTGTAGCTTAGTAAGCTTATTTTTTCTGACTGAGTTTAACTGATACTAAGTTTGTACTTTTTATAATAAACTAGTGAACCCGGCAGACTTTGTCCTGCCTGTACCTCAAACCCGATTGCAGCGCCTCCTACAGGGTCCAAATGTGAATATAAACCATCGAAATTGATCCAGCCGTTTACGCGTGATATGCCGTGACCAAGGGAAATAGGGATTCATTTTTTATATATATAGATATTGGAAAAATATACGTCTAAATACCATCTACATATTTTGTCATGTTTGGAAAGATTTTCTTATTCCAATAAACCATCGCTTAATGGATTATAAAGTTGATATAATTAAATTCCAGTTTTTCCTGAATAATTGTTGATTATTTTCTTTAAAATTATGGTCAGCTACACGAAAATAACCAAAATTTTTGCTTGTAAATAACATTTGGATTCGGGCTTTATACTTTGCAGCTATTTTTCCACGATTACAATAGTTCTTGGATGTTTTTTCGCTAGTACCTTCAACAACAAATATTTCTCCTATGCCATCAGGTGATGCACCAAAAACTGGACAATCAGCACTCAATAATAATCCTGATTTTTGTATAGGATGTTTTATTGTCTGTCGTGTGATTTCAATAACACTGATACTCTCGTGTCGGCAATACAAAATACATAGGACGGACTTTGTGCAAGGCAATCACTGCAATTCTGTTTTCTTTAACATCCCATCCCATATTATAATTTAATATGGGATGGGAAATATGGCAAATAAATAACAATATAATTTAAAAACAAAATATGGCACCCTATCACGGTAATATTATGCAATACTGTGACCCTATGCCAATTTCTTTTCATCCCATCTATTCGAAAAGGACGACTTGGTTCGCCTTTAAGTACACCCAAAGGTGGTGTTTTCTATTAGAAACTTATAACGGGCAGGAATGAGTTTTTAATCCTCTTTATTTCAAAAAGTGCGTCGCAATTATCTTTGCCGCGCACTTTTTGAATTTGGAACATCTTAGTGTTCAGCGCCAAAGAAATCGAACGCAAATTAGGGATGGGCAAATGGAAAAAATATATCGATATATATCGTATCGATATTTTTAGACAATATCGATATATGCAGAGTAAAGAATATCGATATTTCGATATATCGATATTTTTACTCTCAGGAGCGCGATTACCAAAAAATTGTTAAATTATTCAAATGTGAAAAGACATTTGGTACTTTTATTAGTTTGACTTATTAATAAAATACATATTTAACTATTATTATTACAATAAACATAAAATTATTCGTCAACTTAAAAATTTAAACTATTGTTTCTTAGTCAAACCTATACTCATCTGATATAGACATTAAAAGCACTCTCTCTTTAATATGCTCTCCGGTCAGTCTGCTTCTATTATCCGGTACAACTAAGTTCACAGCCGAAGCAAGTCTTTCAGACGATACTGAGGAAGCTTGGCAGATTAAATACTTTAACGCAATTTCAGAGAGGACCGGCGTAAAATGCCGACAATTCACCCAGAATTCTATGGGATCTGATTTTCTTTGTATTAATGGTTGGTCCATATACTGTTTAAGTTCATTAGGAACACAACCAGAACTCGGAACTTCTGCTCTATTTGTGCTGAGGGATATAAGTTTTTCATGTCTGGACCAAATTGATGATTCACTAGGTTCTGGTGCTGCTTCATCAATTTAAATAATATCGAATTTGATATTCAAAAATAAATATCGAATATCGATAATTCGAGATTAAAAATATCGACGATATTTATCGATTATTTTCTAAAAAAATATCGATATTTTGATATATCGATATTTTTTGCGCTTCCCTAACGCAAATATTTGTTTGAATAAAGACTGGCTGGTACGACGGCCCATAGTCGCGCCGCCGCCGGCTGGATAAAAAAAAAGAAATCAAATTAAAAACGCGCAACAATTCGTTTCAAAATTCCTTCATTTCTTTGCCTGTTGAGCAGCGCAAGGCAGGTCTCGACGCGTACGTTGCGCTGGCGATCGTTAAGGTCGTGGGGCACCCATCTATCAAGCTTTTTTACCTTGCCAATGTGTCGCAAATGGATCAATATTGTTTTGATGCTTACATCAAAAGCTGCTGCTAGTTCAGCTGTAGATTGAGTTTCGTCAGCTTCCACAATCGCCTTTAATCCATTATTGTTGACCAAAGTCTTCGGACGACCACGAGCTTTATTTTTCAAGTCCAAATTTCCATAACGGAACCGGGAAAACCAATAACGGGTTGTGCGTTCGTTTGTACAGTTCTCTCCGTAAACGTTTTTGATGTTACGTGCCGTTTGTGTCGCGTTGGTGCCACGACGGAACTCATATTCCATAATTACACGAATTTTAAAGTATCCATTATGACGAAAAATGTTGAAATGTAATAAAAATACAACGCTTATCAAAAATTAGGGATGGCAGGGTATGTGATAGTTTTATGTTACATACCATAAAGTTTAATGATAAAACTGTAATTTTGAATACTTTAATCTTTATATGTGTTGGGTGTCTAAATAATTATAGAGGCAAGATACCATTTTGCCAATTTCTTTTAATTCGTGACAAGTTTTTCCTTCGCTATGATCCTATCTGATGTGAAGTGGTGTCCTATTGTCTTGATATTTTTCTAACAAACTTTGCCATACTAAAGGATAATTGGCAGCGGTGCTTGGTAATTTCTTAACAAAATATGACACGAAAGCAAATACTGAAATTTATCGACGTCTGTAAAATCTCGGCAATGTACGAGTGAATAAAACGGTGACCAATCATTTGGCAAAAAACAAATAACAAATTTTCATTTCACAAACAACGTTTCCCAAAATTATGAATCATATATTAATCGTTATAAAACTTTTGGTCCTACAAATAATTCACTTGACAAAACAATTAACAGACAAATTATCATTTCATAAAATATAATTAGACAAACAATTGATTTATAAAACGTGTTATTTAATAAAACAACGTAAAGCATATTTCTTTTTTGATAACATGAATTATTGTTTGATATATTCTGTACGAGTCTTCTGGCATAGCCCGTTTTAAAAAGTTGACATTCTTGGGTCGAAATCTGAGCACTCAGACTCCACAGGAGTTAAGGAACAATTTTAATGACAAATGGTTATGTATAGGTTATGTTTAGTTGTAAGTATTATTTAAATATTTATGCATTAAAATCTATGTTATGGATTAAAATATACCATGTAACATAATAATTACCTTGCAGCTTTCACTCCTTTGATCTCTGCGCTCGTAAAATCGAGATTTGATGCAAAATATGCTGACATCATAATTGCATCTATTTTCGGTAGATTATCCGATTGTGCTTTGACAAAACCAGTTTCTGTCATCGTCCTAGATTGACTACAAATATATATACAAGTAATCACACAGGAATACAGTTTTAAACAATTTTTTCTCACAAACACTACTAACACAGTATGAATATCGACGCCGATAAATCCACTGACGTGACCATTTACGTCACATTTCGTTTCGACCAATGGTGACGCGTTTTGCAAGTTTGAATTTGCCTCCCTTATTTTTCACTTTCTATTTAATATTTTCTGGGTTTAAATAATAACTAAATAAAAAAAATACGTTTTAAGTATAATGTAAAGACAATAAAGAATCTAGAAAAAAATATTTGAGACAAACGACATGGTCAAAAATTGTATGGAAGTCTGCCCCAGAATGTCCAGAGATGAAATTTATGTCATTAAATAGTACAGATCTTATATTTAAAGAATAAGAAAGTTATATAGAGCTTAGCAGCCGTGGACTAAAATTATGAAGGTTAAAAAGAATTGATTATGTTGCTCAATTTTTGTCGTCGTAATACACTTTTCTCAAGAATTCTATAATTGAGTGATGTTTAATCATGTATATTAATCTCAGGTAATACATATAAAATGCTAAGATTAAGCTTTAAAAACCGGTCGGGCAGCTTTTATTGGTTTAAAAAAATATTATATTTTATAATGAGACTTTTCACGACCGAGACCTAGATGGCGCTGTACGAGTTATGTAGCAGTATTGAGTAATCGGTACCCAGTTGTAGATGTCAGATTATAGATGTCGCTGTTTGGCATTAAGTCCCGCTTTTTTTTCAACTAGCTTTACAGCTCTGGGTTCTAGCCCTTTTGAATCTGAGGATTAATGCCATAACGTAGTGCTGTCAGTACATAAGTACTAATTGATTAGTTTTTATTTTTATGTTAGCTAAAAATTAAAATGAGTGAGCATTATTTGAATGAACATTAAACCCACTTTTATAATGCTTAATTTTATCTATCATCGTTGATAATAGATAATATATACTAGCAACATTAAAGGCATAGGATATTCCTACATCCTTGGGCATAAGTTTAATCATAGACAGTAGAATATGTCTAATTGACGTCTGACGTTTATTCGACTTAAGACAAAGATCACGTGATTTTTAACATTAAAATCGATTGAAAGTCTTCTTTCTTCAATATTATTTCTGCGACTGCTATGAAACAAAGTTATTTATTTAAAATTCATTGTTTATTTTAATTAAATTATTTAATGTGCTCGTATGTTTGGACAGCCTGGGTCAAAAATTGACCATCTCCTTTAAATTTTATGCATATTCCCTATTGGCTGAGTTTGATTATGTGTTTTCTGAGTTCAGCAACTGTACCTGAAGGAGTATCACCTCGGACTGCAACTTCGTACTCCAGTTCAGACTTTTGTAATGAAAGATACTTAACAGGGTACGACATGTTGGACGTTGGTTAGTCATGTAAAAGGACCCGAGTAGCCCATCGCTACTCTGGATAAGTGGCAAGAATAAGAACAACAATAAAAATGGTTATAAACTAGTCTTTACTTTTTATTTCTGTGTACGGTACTTATTTTCGAGCATTATAATACTGTTTATTTTAATAATTTAATATAAAAAATTCTTTTTAAAACAACCAACTTCAAACTCCCGCGCCAACTTTACAACAAGCACACGCTATACAAAGTACTTATTTTATTGGTGATATTTTAAAAACCGCTAGACCGATTTCGATAAAATTTATATGGGACCACATGGAAAGTATGCCCTTTTAAATAAAAAAATAGGCTTAGGCTGCATCACCACTTGCAAGCAAGTCTGATTGCGCTAACCTATATATTTAAAAAAAAAAGAAAAAGAATCATCCAAATCGGTCCACTCAGTCAAAAGTTCTGAGGTAACAAACATTTAAAAAAAAAACAGTCGAATTGAGAACCTCCTCCTTTTTTTGAAGTCGGTTGAAAACGATCGAATATTTAATTGTTGTCTTTACGGCATAGATGTCCAGTACACTGAAAAAAAGGGAATAGAAAAATATTAAAATTATATCTATTTCATTTTAAGTGATTATTATACCGATTATTATAATCGGCCGTGGTATGGCAATCCCATTGGAAGCTTAGCAAACACTATCAGGTAGACCGATAGATTAGGTGGTTAAATAAACGCTGGATTCGGGCGACGCAAGACGACGCGACTATTATTAACAAAGAAATTGTCCCATCGATCAAAACAGTTGTTAGTGTTTATAGACGAGGGGCGTTTGAAAAGTTTATAGCCTAACCAGGAAAATAAGATGCTATAATTTTTTCAATATGTTCTGCTCCGAGATCAAAACACTTTCCATCGGCCTGGCAACGCTTCTATACCTGCTTTAAAAAATCTTCATCTTTTTCCTCGTAAAATACATCGATAACAGCTTTGACCACTTCATTTGTGGTTTATTTTTTTTACCTAAGTGGTTTTTAGCTCTGGAAATAAAGCAATAAGTCCGATGGAGCTAGGTAAGGTGAATAGTCATACGAGGCGTGGGTTAACAATTCAAAGCCACACCGTTGGTGTAAGCGACGCGAACATAAATAATAATAATAATTGTATTATTTTTATTTATTTAGACATTTCGACGGCCCCTACGTAAATCATCGAAAGTCAAAATTGGCACTTTTCACCAGAGCCGTTTAAAGTTTGTGTTATATTTTTAAATTACCTCCAAACTTTGGTATCCATCATAAACTATTTAGTTTCTATATTTATTCAAATAAATAAATTTGTGAAAATATATAATACTTTGCCGGAAAATTGAGTTTCAATAGTTTACGTCATAATATTTTTGATTTTGACGTGACAACGTCTTATAATTCGATAGAGCCGGCTGCACGCGCGAAAAAAGATGACGTATGCGGCGTTACCTCGTGAGACGTTCCATGGCCCTTATTCTCTAACTCAGTTGCTATCAATAAACGAAAGCAACTAACATATATTTTTTATCCATTGAAGGTTTCCTATGAAATGTTACTTTTTATTTCATAGTAAACCTTCAATGGATATTACATATTATATGTCAGTGGCTTTCATTTTTGATAGTCACTGAGTTAGAGAATACGGGGGCATGTAAGGCTTGAAGTGCAAGCGAGAGCGCGGAACGAGCGACAAAGAGGCACAATCGGCCTTTGCGTTCGGCAGCGTTCGACATCCATCTCTCTCCTACTTGAGTGAGCGATGCGTCTGCGTGGACAGCTGCTATACTATAGTACATTTACATGTTTTGATCGAGTATCAACTATCAAGTGCAGTGAAAAGTGAATGTGGTTTCAATTGTTTATAGCAACGATAATTACAGCGATAAAGGTAATGTTCTTAAGACGTTGTCACGTTCAACTATCGTCAGTAAACCGACTTTACAGACAACCAATTTTTTTTTTAACAATGATTTTTATCGAAACTGCCATTTTCGATTTTGTACTATGAAAATATTTTTGAAGTTATGATCGAAACTGGCAATTTCGATAATTTACGATGGATATATTATTGAAGTATCCAAAGAAACTAGCAGTTTCGATGAGTTACGCCGAAATTAAATGTGTTTACTATTACCAGTTTCGATATAATTTGTAAGGTTTGAGCTAATTACGTTTTAAAGAAAAACAGTTCCTTGGAATAAAAAGTCACTTGGAAATCACAACCGGGTTGATAAAAGATTTTAATTGAAATAACGCATTGTAACAATCAGTAGCGAACCGTCTATCTACGCGCCAGTCGAATACTTTCTCACTCACACACCTGTACCGCTCTACGATACGTCATCGAGTCGTTATCTACGCAGGAGCGGGGATCGACGGGTATATAAGCGCCCGTGCGGCGGTGCAAGATCAGAGGTGAAATCATGTAAGGATTGTCGATCGAATCGTTAAAGTTCCACTTCGTAGTAAAATAAACCATAACAGCATTAGATTAGAGCTCAATTTCGTGTATCCATTCTCATACGTTTAGGTATGTACGATACCATAGACGTGGGTATCGCCGCGCCGTAAAAATATGTACCATAACATACGTGAATCAGTGACACACGTTGACAATAAGTTACATTCAAGACACGTAACAAACGTAAGATTCATAAAGGTCTGTTTAACATGTAAGTCAACGGGTTTTATTTATTAATTTCTTTATTTGATGGATGTCGACGTCATTGAGCTACGAGTACATAACATGCTCATAGGCAGGAGAAATAATGAAATAAAATGAAAGAAAAATGCAATGTGCTTTATTAGAAAAGGTTTTAGTAAATCTTAAATGTATTCAAATCATCATGGAATTGAACGACGACCACTAAAACCCCACGACGATTACTAAAAGGATTGTTTAAAACTTTGGTGATATCTACAGTACGCATATCAAATATGTCTTCTGCTTATGGCCAGTAGAATAAGCCATTAGATTTCCTTCGCATGAACTTAACCTTTATGTTGATTCCCTTAACTTCTAGGATTTGCCCCACATAATATTTCGTAGTCTTGTTAGTCGGAAACCTAACTAATATGTATTTGCCTTCAACAATAGGCTGATCTTCTAAAATTTTTATTCCCAAAGGACTTGGTGTAATATTTGGAGTTATATCTTCTTTGTGCTGTACATAATCTGTATTTTTTTAAAATAAAATTCCTGTTTCTTCATTCAAGATAAAAGATTGAGAATCTTTAGAATTCACCGTAGAACTTGAATTTTTTAGAGGTATCAGATAAAAAGTCATCGATGTCATCATCTGTTTCTATGTACTCTATTTCTACTTCTTCACTGTCTGAGCTTTCAGATATATGTTTTCCTCT
Organism: Erebia epiphron; assembly: GCA_963932025.1. NCBI lineage: Eukaryota > Metazoa > Arthropoda > Insecta > Lepidoptera > Nymphalidae > Erebia > Erebia epiphron. The sequence continues at coordinate 30,716,432 of OZ009945.1, forward strand.
CTTTTTTAACGTTTTTAGTCATTTGTACTTTATTTATATTTAATTTATTTTTTCGTTTTAAGAATTTCCGTACCGCTTCAGCCTCGACAGGTTTGCTATTCGGAGAATCGGTTTTTACTAAGTGTGGCAATGGCAAAAGAAGATGGGTTTTTAAATCGAAACATTCACAATTGACAGGTCTGGTACAGAAACTGTTGTAAATCTAATAATTTGTAAAAATTAATAAGAAAGACGTGTTGCGTGAATTGTTTATTTTTTGAAATACATGTCAAATAAAAAATAAAAACATATTTTTCTTTTTTTATCAGTATCTTATTACAACATCCCCCAAGGCATCAAGGCTTCGATGACCTGACTAACTAATAACACCACAATGCTAATTACCTATAAATAAACAAATAAGGCATCCAAGCATTGATTAAACATTAAAGATACTAGCAATAATATTATATCTAAGTAGTAACTAAACCTATACCTGTGATACATCTTTGATGTGCAGTTTTACCTAAACACTTAGTTAAAACATCTGCTATCAATTCACTAGACTTAATGTACATCAGTTTAATAGAATTATCAGATACCTTCTCTCGAATAAAATGGTATATAGTATCAATATGTTTAGTCCTACCATGATGTATAGGATTAAGAGCTAAATTCTGTGCACTCTGACTATCACTGCATATTGTTACGCAAGGATACTGTGAGTCACAAACCTGAGAGATAAGGCGTCGTAAATATAAGGCTTCCTTCACTGCATCACATAAGGCCATATACTCAGCCTCTGTAGAAGAAAGTGCCACTGTTGATTGCTTCTTTGAACACCACGACACGGGACCGTTCGCTAATTTAAAACAATAGTCAGTATATAAACGACGGTCCTGAGTGCAATTCGCCCAGTCAGCGTCTGCATAACCAATGAGAGGTTCTCCCGATTTCCTATAAACAATGGAGTAGTCTATAGTGCGCTTAAGATACTGAAGAACCCGTTTAGCTGCTGTCCAATGGCAATGACTATATTTGCTATTAAATTGACTTAAATAGCTCACTATTACTCACTAGGTAGGTTATTGCTCACTAGGTATATGCTATATCCGGCCGTGTATTTACAGCTAAATACATCAGACTTCCTATTAAACTTTGATACGCATATGTTGAGTCTTTACCATCCAAATCAGCATTATCCAACTTACTATTCGCCAACGGTGTATCATACATCTTAGCGTTTTCCAAATTAAATCTCGTTAATAAATCTCTAATGTAGGAGCATTGATTAATACGAATTCCTTCTTTGCATTGAGATATATTCAATCCCAAATAAAAATTTAACATTCCGAGATCTTTGAGAGAAAAATAATTTAGTAAATCATTTTTCACACTCAAATGTTACGTCATTTTGATAAAAAACAATAATGTCATCAACATAGACGGCCAAAATGACAACATCGGAACCAAAAAGTTTTTTATATACACAAGGCTCAGTAGGCAATCTTTTGAAACCTACCTTGTTTAATGTTTCACTAAGCTTTATATTCCATGACCTAGGAGCTTGTTTAAGTCCATATAGGGACCGTTGAAGGAGAAATACTTTATCTTCCTAACCCTTCTTCACAAAACCCAAAGGCTGATTCATATACCTCTTCATGAAGATCGCCATAGAGGAAAGCAGTGTCTACATCTAAATGACGCATTTTAAGATTCATTTCAGCAGCAATAGCAAACAAAGTTCGCAAGGACGAATATCTTACTACAGGAGAAAACGTCTCACAGTAGTCTACACCAGCAACTTGTTTAAAACCTTTTATCACAAGTCTAGCCTTGTACCTTGTAATATTGCCATGCGCGTCAGTCTTAAGTTTATAAACCCATTTACATGGAATGACTTTTCGATTCGGTCTATCCACTAATTTCCATGTATTTAGCTTCATCAGTGAATCATACTCCTTTTTCATAGCTAGATTTCAATTATCGGCATCATCAGATCGCATCGCTTCTGAATATGTATCAAGCTCTCTATCCTCACCAAAAGTGTGAAAAGAGAAGTAATCAGGAGGTTTCCTATCTCTACTTGGATATCTCCGTTCAACTTGGTTTTCACCAGGATCATTTACTTCACCCTGACCCTGACCCACTTGAGATGAACAGGTCTCTTTAGAAGAAACATCAGCTGACGCATCTTCAAAGACATCTGTCAAAGTGTCATTTAGTTTACCAGCAGTCTCATGAATTTGAGGAGACATGTCCAATTCGTTAGAACTATTATCTCTCTGATTGACATTACCTGACAACAGAAGCATAGGAGTTGAAACTTGAACATTTCTTGATGTACCTGATTCTTTACTAGATTTATTGTTCTTCAAATTTTTGAAGCAATCTTCGAAAAAGGTAACATCACTGGCTTTAATCAACCGTCGGGGATATTGAGGATCCCTGAACAGATAGTTGTTTGGATCATCTGTGTATCCAATAGAGATGAGTCGTACTAGGTAAATTTTGTACTAGGTGCACCTAGTCCAATTCCGTAGAAATACTCGATCCAAATACCTGTTCCACCTAGTCCATAAAGTACGTGTATTTAAAGTACATAGTACGTGTAGATACGTACGTAGTACGTACGCACTAGTAATGAATTGGAATCTTCCCTTCATACTTTACACAGGCTTAGGACTGTCAACGTGAAGATTTATGGACATTGTTGGCGTATTTACATATAAGATTACAATTCATTTTTCGAAGTAATCAGATTTTTTTTCGTATTTTTTTTTTTGGTATTTTTGCTTTGTTTTCTGAATAATCAGATTTTTTTATTACTTTTTTAATTTTTTTAAATCTTATATCTACAATATAATCATTACGCACAAAGTTCTTTAACCACATTACAAACTTTATGAAAACCGATATTTAAGTCCGATGCGCATAACAGATTACGACGATGTCGAGTAGGTATCAATACGGCGAGCGCGGCTTGCACGAGTCCGTACCGTACTTGATACTCTTGATACTAGTCACATCACAAAACTAGAGACTAGTGGATACTATTTAGTATTTGGTAAAGTCCCGACTAGTGACAAAGAAGACAAGTGGCAGACAAAGATAGAAAGACTGCGGAGTCGTATAGTTAAAAAAGGACAGTATATTTTTGCACTCGGCCCGCTCGAAAAGTGCCATTTGAATTTGAACCATATTTCAAGGTGAAAAGAGTGCGCGTCGTGTTATTTATGATCGAAATATGGTTCATTAATAATTGTAAAATGTAATGTAAGAAAAATATTTGTACGTCAGGGTTACCTGACTGGATATGTTGCGGCTCTCTAATAATGAATCGACAAACATCTCTTATTCACATATTCATACAAATAAATCATTTCTTTCTTTCTTTCTTTCAAATTTAAATGACACGTTTCGAATGGGCCACGGGTGCCGCGTCATTTTAAGTACCACAGACCACAAGTACTACCTAGCCTCTCTGGACTCTGGGACTAGGTGGATCGAGTATTTTAAAAGTTGGCAACAGGTGCGACCTAGTATCGATAAATACCTAGTCCCTGTACCTGTTCTAGTATATACGCGCCTCATCTCTAGTATCCAACGAAGATTGTTTCTACCGCTTTCATATCTAATTTCTTTCTTTGACAGTCGGGCACATGAATAAGGGCTCTACAACCAAAAACTCTAAGATGACTTAGAATCGGTTTGTAGCCATGCCATTTTTCAAAAGGAATACGAAAATCTAAAGCGCGATGAGGAGATCTATTTTTTAAATAAACAGATGTTTGTAACACATCTTCCCAATACGCTTTCGAGAGAGAACTTTCTGCTAACATTGAGCGAGCCTTTTCTACTATTGACCGAATAGTTCTTTCAGCCACACCATTTTGCGTAGTTTGATGGACAATACCAGTACAACTAAAATGTTCAGATAACTCTTTGTTAAAGAACTCCACCATTATCCGTCCTAAACGCCTTTATTTTAGCCCCCGTTTGTCTTTCCACTAATGACTGGAAAGCACAAAACTTTTCCTTTACCTCTGTTTTTGAAGAAATAAAATAAATAAATATAAAACGGGTAAAATCATCTACAAATAAAAGTGCATACCTATTACCTTGTAAAGAGGTTTCCGACATCGGTCCACAGATATCACTATGTACTAGCTCGAGTACTGAAGTCGCTGCAGTAAAGGGAATCTTCTTGAAAGCTTTTCGAGCTTGCTTACCTTCTACACAGGATACACAGATCCGTTGACTTATTTCCTTAAAATCAACACCTAACTGATAATTCTTTAACTGGTTAATACCTATACGGCATAGGTGCCGACCTAATCTCTTATGCCACAATTCATACCTATTAGTCTTTAATGTTACTATCAGAGTGAACATCACAAGCCACATCCTTAGGTATATTTACCGTACAATCTAATTTATATAAACCATTCCATGGTGACCCATGAATAATTGAATTACCCGTACATGAGAAAGTTTTAGAATCATAAAAATTACAACAATTTTTATCAAATACTACGCTAAAACCTTTCTCAACTGTCTTATAAACAAAAATAAGATTACTATTCAAAGAAGGTACATACATTACATCATTTATACTCCTAATATTAGATGCAGTGTTAATAGACACATTACCAATCCCATTACAATTTACTTCAGCACCGTTAGCTACGATGATTCTCCTTTTCGTATCTGATAATTTCAAGCTCTCAAACCATTCAATCTTAGAAGACATATGCTTAGTGGCTCCTGAATCTATTATCCAGTAATCTTCACCAACATATTCTTTAGTTTCAAGCGCTACTACTGAAACTGAGTCTATTGCCTTATTATTTTTCTTCTTCGGACGAAAAGGTCGTTTATGACCTGGCTCATTACAGTCATAACAAACAATAGGCTTCTTCTTCTTCTTAGGTTTAACATCTTTAGAACGTAAAACAGAATCTAATTTTGTCGATTCATCATTTTTTGACATCTCATTTAGAAGTTTAGATTTAACCAGTTCTGTAGATACTTCGATATTACTATTTTCAAGCGCCATAATCAAAGGATCATACCTTGAAGTAAGTCCTCCTAATAAAATAGCTGCAACAGACACATCTTCTATAGTCTTGCCTATATCTGCCAGATCCTGAGCAGTAGACATCACAGCATTAATATATCCTTCTAAGCTATCGAAATCACTGAGACTGTATCTATATAACTTCCTTTCTAAATATAAGCGACGGAGCGGCCTTTATCCTCATATGCAATTTGCAATGCTCTCCACGCCTCGACCGCTGTCTTAGCACTTCTGACATGCGTTATTGCTGAATCCTCTAATGTAAGGCATATTTTAGTTAACGCCATCGTATCATTTTTCTTTTGGGTTTCTACGGATATTGTATGGCCAACAGGGTAGCCAACTATAGCTTCCCACAAATCCTCGTTCATCAAATAATTCCGCATTTTGAATTTCCATACATTGTATCCGTCTTTATTTCTTAGACAGAAATTGGGTATAGAAGAATTCCATCTTCTTTCTAGTAGACTCATTCTGTTAGACCCAAAAAAGAAAAATGTCGACTTCTGAGAAATAAACTCAAAAAATTCACTTTCTAATAAATTACACGATCTTTCCCCTAATTATAAAGCTTTTCGTGCTGATAAAGTGTTGTAAATCTAATAATTTGTAAAAATTAATAAGAAAAACGTTTTGCGTGAATTGTTTATTTTTTGAAGTACATGTCAAATAAAAAATAAAAACATTTTTTTTTTTATCAGTATCTTATTACAACAGAAACAACTTAAACATCTATAGCCGATAACGTTTTCTAAATCAGTATTTATTATTTGATGTACATCCATTGTTTGTGGAACGGGCTTCAAATCAGTTGGTAATCTATGTTTACAGATTTCTTCTTCACCAATGTAATGAATCATTACAGATGTATCTGATTCTTGGAGCTTATTAAAAGCAATTAATGCGTTAGGAATATCAATCTTGTGTGACTCGTAGTTGTCGAGTTTTCTTTTTATGGCGGCACCCACACCATCAGCTGCACCCTTGCCATGCGAAGACTCCGAAAAATTCCATGTAGAATGAGGAAAACCTCGTTCTTTCGTAGTTTTTGAAAATAAATAGAAATTTTTCTTCTGTCTGTACTGTGTACTCGGGCCATCGGAAAAAAAGTGTATTGTGGTGACATTAGGGTACTCGTTATTTATGAAGTCTAGTACTGGAGACAGGTGAGCCCATATAGCTTCAGGCCCGTGTTCATTGTTAGGTGACACTGTCGCAAATGCCTTAGGATCTTGATCTCTTCTATAAAGCATACCAGTGTGGATTGTTATTTGGTTTTTCGAAGCACCAAAGTGCATTGACTGTATTTCAGTTGCCAATTTACATACCCAGTTTTCCGAAAAATCTATGATCATAGCTACCTCTGTATCCAATAAACTTTCTAAACAATCCGAAGCTTGCGTGTACTGATGCTTGATATTGTAAATGTGTTTTTTCATCTTTTTCATTTCTTCATTAAAATTATCTGTCAATTCTTGCACAGTTCCACATATTTCACTTGTGGTGCTCCGCTAGCTGGCCTCTTTGCTTCGCACCGGCCAGTGCATACGTCTGCGAGCTATGTACTGAAGTTCGAATATCGAATCGCTGATTGGCAGAAAGCAACGTCGAACGGCCGGAGGATTATTCACTCTACAGACGCGAACAAGCGTGGTCGTCTAGCCTCGCTGCTAGGCCCACCGTTTTTTTACCATTTATCTATACAATGTTATTATTCAATAAGTCATTATTATAATATACTATCGTGATAGTTATTATCGAGTGTATCATTTCAACGCCTACACTTAGGAAGTGAATCCTAACTAGGTAGTTGGTTGTAGAGCGAGGAAATCCAATAACCCTCTACAAATTTGTAGAGGGTTATTGGAAAATAAAAATTTCGTCTGATAATAATAATAATAATAATAATTTTTTCGTCTTCTAAAATCTCGGCGTAATCCTAAATCTAAACCTAAAAGAATTGAGCCATACGTTTTAATGACGCTGCCGTTTGCAGCGCGCATACTATAATCGGCAACTTTAGGGTGCCGCTCTACCCACGAAACTGGATAACAAGATACATCAGAGCCAGTATCTATTAAAAAACGAATTTTAGATCTTCTTTCTGAAATAAATAATCGGCGACTACGTTGCGGGCAAGCGGCATCGCCTCTACAGATTGCCTTGCCGGTTTCCCGGATCCACAAATGAACACGGCTTTGTGCATTTTGTCGCGCGCGATGCAAATCTACGATGATACCAACAAACCTCACCACCGTTATTTCGGTTGTTAGGAGAGGGTGAAAATAAACGATTGTTAAAACGTCTTCTGGACCTGCTTCTGCTTCGGTTAGAAAACTTACTATCCTTGGTAAGCGCTGCTATTTGTTTGGTCAGTTCATCAATGCGACCTGAAAGTGTAGCTACATTAGAATCGGATGAGCAAGCTGTTTTTTCTAAAGTAGAAGTAGAAGTAGATGGAGATGGAGTCACAACTGAAGTAGAGGGAGTAGTTACGCCAGGAGAGACCTCTAAAATTTTGTCCGCTAGGTCTGCAATTTTGTCCAAACTTAGCTCAGACTGAGCGGCTAAAATTGCCTGAAGATGCTGCGGTAAACAACGCATCCATAATTGACGCAAAATACTTTGATCGCGCAATGCATGTCCTGCAAGAGAAAGTAGGTGGCGAAGAAATTGTGATGGTTTGCGATCACCTAATGCCTCGTCGCTTATTAATTGTCTAACTCTTTGTTCCTCAGACGCAGAGAGACGACGGATGAGTTCCTTCTTTAAAAATTTATATCGCTCAGTAGATGGAGGCTGAGTGATAACATCTTCAATCTCACCTATTATACGCGAATCCAATTGTGCAACAACATGATCAAATTTTGTTTGATCAACCGTGATACCTGAAATTGCAAATTGCGCCTCGACTTGAGCGAACCAGACTGTAGGTCGGTCCACCCAAAATGGTGGAAGTTTAGCTGAAACCTTACAAATTTTAGGTGCATCTGCAATGGGGTCAGATGCGGTACTTGCTAGCTTGGACCGTAGCGACTTATTTTCTTCCACCAATGGCATAGCTGATCCAAGCAGCTCCTTAATTTTTCTTTTAAGCGACTCATTTTCGTCTTCCAAAATTTTAATTTTCTCCATTATTTTATATTTAAGATCCTAAAATTTTTAAAAACTAATTCGCTGAAAGAAAATAAATTATTGTTTACAAAATATCTGAAAATGGCAGATAGACACGTTCCTATAAAACAAATTCAAAACAATTGACACTATTGTCTATAAATTTTCTCTTCCTAATTTTGAATTTGAACTATAATCTTCCTTCTTATATTTGAATCTTGAAAAAAAAAAGAAATAAAATCTGCGATGTCAAATGTCCATCGATCCGTCACAGCATTCTATTTATTCGAAAATAATTTCGAAGTCTTCTTCGATGAATTTATGTTTCTCCTTGGCAACGATGCTTCACAATAATATTCTTGTTTAAATAAGTATTCTTCTGATTATTATTAAATTTCAAAGATTATTCTTCTTCTAGCTTGATATGAAACGTCCTCAAAAAGCGAGCTTTGACCTTATTCTGATGTCACTTGAAAATAGTGTGACCTTTTATTGAGGTCACTTGAAAATAGACTGACCTTTTATTGAAAATATTCTTCTCGGGGTCACCATTTGTAGAGGGTTATTGGATTTCCTCGCTCTACAACCAACTACCTAGTTAGGATTCACTTCCTAAGTGTAGGCGTTGAAATGATACACTCGATAATAACTATCACGATAGTATATTATAATAATGACTTATTGAATAATAACATTGTATAGATAAATGGTAAAAAAACGGTGGGCCTAGCAGCGAGGCTAGACGACCACGCTTGTTCGCGTCTGTAGAGTGAATAATCCTCCGGCCGTTCGACGTTGCTTTCTGCCAATCAGCGATTCGATATTCGAACTTCAGTACATAGCTCGCAGACGTATGCACTGGCCGGTGCGAAGCAAAGAGGCCAGCTAGCGGAGCACCACACACTTTTCACTATTTTCTTTGTTACTTTTATTTCGCTATTTTTGTCTTTGTATTCATGTTTCCTATTTTGCCATTATTCCCATGAAATGTTTTGACTTGGAGCTATGCCTTCCCAATTTAAAGTTATTTTCTTATCCTCACAATTGTTACAATCTCCATACGCACAATCTTTGGATTTCAAATCGCAAACAAATTCTGAAGTTATTACATCAATTATTTTATTGGGATCATTTGAAGCAAAATACTTTGCTTCAATAATTCCCAGCATTTTTAGCTTAATACACTTCAGCGTTATATTTTCGTGTTTCACACACGCACAGGTATTACGATTGCGTATTTTCGGCCGTCTGACATAGAATGGTCGATATTTCTTGAAAGTAGTCAATTTTACTGTACCTCCCTCATTCCTATATTTTTTGTAAAGCTCAGTCAAAGTATTAAGTAAGTATCTTATTTGCTGCTTATTTTTCTTAAAAGTTTTACATTCTTTTTTCCCTGCTGTCGCTGTGCTAACGTCATCCCTTTCGTAAATTTTTTTAAGCTGATTGATGACAGCTGCATTCTTCTTTTCTTTGGATTTTCGGTTAAGAGTCCAACGAATTTTACCTTTTAAACCTAAAACTGGAGCCATTTGATTTTTCGATTTGTCCTTCTCGATAACGTCACTATTTATAGCTCTTTTAAGAACATCTCTTTCTGTGTTTGTTGTTGCCATTTCGTATGAAGTTTGTAATGACTTTACTAGAACATTGTGATTTAATAATTGTTTCTTAACTTTAGCCTTTGTTTCAGCTGGTATGTCAGGTATATGTTTTTCTATGAAGCTATTTGTCTTCGAGGCTGGAGTCTGGTTTTCTGGTGTCCGTTCATTGTTATTTAGTGTGAGTTCATTTTTCTTCATTTCACGTATGGTTGTCATTAAATATTCATTTATATGGAAAAATATTTATTGGAAAACTAGGTAAGTAAGAACATATAAGTAGATAAAATTAAAATCTAAATTAAATCTAAATTAAAAACTAAATTAAAAACTAAAAACTAAACATTAAAAATATCATCCATCCCGCTGCAATGAGGCAGTGTGCCCAGAACGCTGGCTGCGTTACCCCGCTGAATAGCCAAACTTATATGTTGGCCGAGGTAACTGCCAGCCCTCCGGTCACCTGTGGACTCTGTGAGACGAGAAGATAGATCCTTAAAAAAGGATCTGGCATATTCGCCCCACGACCCCAGGGTTTCAACACCAAAAGGCACAAAAATGAAATTATTTTCAATAATTTCATACTTGCGCCTCTTGGCTCTTTCTGCATTAGTGGCCGCCGCCCCCGCTGACACGGAGGACGCCTGCAAGTGGGATAACGCTAGCGTATCCACGCATGTGGCATCCCAAACAAGCGACCTTCCTTGCTTCCACGGAACAAGAGTCATCCCGTCAGGTCTCTTACCATCACTGCGCGCCAAGCCATTAGGCTCTAATACTGCAGGCACTTTAGCGGTGGCAAGAGACCTACGAATGATGTCGTTCAGGGAAGCATGTCGCGAAAGACGACCGGCACTTTTAACACAAGAAAGCCCGTGATGGCCATACGCGTCCACTGCCCCACCGCAGTGGCAAAGATGTGGCTGTTGTAACTTGGCGCCAAGTCGAAGACCAACCGCAATCGTCAGAGTGAGGTGGTCCAACAGAGTGCCTAAATGCTTAGACGGGAGAGCATGAAGCCAGTAACTTGATTCCCTCGTAGACACCGCAAGAAGACGAGCACGGTCGCTTGCAGTAGGTGATGAATTTATAAGCTCCTGCAAAACATCTGAACATAGTGCGTCGTCCCATTGTCTTTGAGAAAACAAAGATACCGGTTCCTTACTAGGACATGCCACATTGAAAGCACCTCTAGCTTCAGCCAAATACGACGGCTCAATGGGACCTAAAGATTGGTTTAAAATATTGCCAAAGAGCTTAATCGTACTATAAGCAGAAGATAAAAATGCTGGTAATGATACACTGCTAATTTTACGAATGCCTAAACCACCGTACCGAACTGGGAGAGAGGCTTGTGTCCAAGTCGTGCCATCTAAAGGACAATTTAGAATTTTGGATAGAGTGTTTTTAATTTTCTTATCCAAATCGTTCAATAAGGGAAGGAACTTCCAAAGTGGTGAGCATCGAAGAAAATATGTAAATTTTGGAACGAAAAGACAATATTTAATAATAAAAAGGGCCATGTGCGAATTAATTTGGAAGAGGCGTTCCGAACATTGATCAAATTTAGTAATTTGGTCATTGATAAAAAGTGGAATAGAATCAACTAAGACGGGAGCCCCAAGAAGGCGAAGCGAGTCTTCACTTAAAATTTTGATTCCTGGAGCCAAATGATTAAACTGTTCAGTAATGATGTGTCTTTTTTGGTCTTCCATTGAATTTGGAATATAGAGCTCACATTTGCCAAAATTCAATTCCAAACCAACAGATTTAAATTGTTCAATTAAAACCGCAAGATCACCTAAAACAGATGAAGCTTCACCTCCCAAAGTTCCATCATCTAGATACCAAATGTTAAATTTAGAATTCAATTCCGAAATAATTGGGTGAATAGCCAAACTGAAAATAGCAGGTCCCAGTGGATCTCCCTGTTGGCAGCCAGCAGCAGAGCTTAGAAAATTGGATTTATATAATAATTTGGTAGGTTCCGCGTAACATTGCCAAAGGTAAGGGAAAATTTTTGGAATTTTGTTTTTAACCTCAGAGAGGAGGATGTTACGATCAATTGAGTTAAAAGCATTTTTAACATCAACTTTCAGCAACACCTCCTCACCTGAGTTTAATAGAAAAGTACGAGCAGCGTGAACTGCAGCTTCACAACCACCCTTACATCCGAAGCCTAGTTGTATAGGTTGAAAAAATTCTGACATAGATGGTGCAATGTTCCTGCAGCAGATTTTGGAAACAATGCGTCTTATGGTGGAACCCACAGCAATCGGTCGTACACCACCATCTTTTTTGGCAAGGGCACAAAGATTGGCGCCGTACAAAATTGGTGTTATTTCTTTAGGTACGACGCCCGATAACATTAAGTTAACTAAATTGGTGATTGATTGTAAAAGTCCCTTGCCAATATCACAGTTTAATCCAATTAAGTCTTTAAAATGCTGTGGTGACATAGCATCTATACCGCCAGCAGAACCATTTCTAAAAGACAATACTGCTGCACGAACATCCTCCACCTTAGCCAGAAGCGAAGTTGTGTCTGAAATATTCAGATCTGATAAAACAGAAGAAATAGGCTGCGGATGTTTTGATCGAAGAGCCTCTAAGGTCTCTTCTGTATCAGGGGCCAACACATCACTTGAAAATAAAAGCCGAGCTGCACCCTTATAATCGCCATCATTAATTTTATTTTGAATATGTAGTACCGAATCAAATCTTTTGCTAATTTTATTATTTGCTTCTGGTATATTATGGCTATAACTTGAATTTGGGTCATAACATTTACCGCAATTATTTTTTATTTTCTGAGTAAGGGAGCAGCTCTCGCTTTTGTCTACATTTAAAACTCTGTAAGCAAAAGTTAGTAAATGTTCCCAACTTTGAGAAGAATTTTGAGTAACTACAGTATCGATCGTTTTCTTTAAAGTGTTTGCTACTACTAAACGTGATCCCCTAGGAATACGTTTAATAATAGGTACATTGTTTTTCAAAAAGCTAAGATGTTGCCAAAATTCAGTTGATGAAATATTTGAGGTATTAATTGGTGCAGAATTTTGAATTTGAATAATTTGTGGCTGCTGGTATACCGAAACAGTTTTGTGAATTTTCCCAATGTGTATGTTAAGGCCTGTTTTATTTTTGAAATACTTAGGTTGAGAACAGTACTTACAGAGCAGCTGGCTTTCCAGTGATGAATTATTCCCAAGGCTACCAACTGAAGCACTCATTGAATTGGCGACAAGAAAACAGCAATAAATAACAAAATGAAATAAAAAATTAAAAGTTAGTGAAAAAATACACAAAAAATAACTTAAAAATAAAAAACTGAAAAGTTAAGTCGAAAGGCCCAGGAAACGAGGATATTCATTTTGTTTTCGGAACCTATTTATCTTTTTTTGAAGTGTTTTAATTTTGTTCTTTTGTGCCTTTATTCTACCTTCATAATTGGCACGCTCATCAGCCCATTGTCTTTGCATTTTACGCTTCTCAGCTAATCTTGCGTTTTGCACAATAGTCTTAAGATTTTCCGTTGCACAATTAGTTTCTTCACTATTTTGCATGTTCGCTTCAATAATTACATCATTGTTGGCCTTTACTAGATCTTTATTATTTTGTTTTTTCTTCCTATTTCTCCATTTTTCTCTCTCTTCTGCTTTACCTGTTTCATCATACTCCTTAATCTTTTTTTCTATTTTTGTTTCGTCCCGCATTTTTTTTTCTTAACCATTTCATATTTTTCGGGATTCTGTAACCGCATTCTTTCTCTATACTGTTTTTGCTTTTCAGCATTAGTTCGGGGCATCTGAAAAATAGGAATAGGTACTAGTAATACAATTAAGGTGTATTAAAAACGGGCATCTTTGCAAATGCAGCAGCTGTCAAAAATTTCGCTGTTTTTAACAATTTATCAATATTACTGAATGAAAATGTGGATTATCAATCTGTAGTGCACTAAAATATTGATTATAAATTACAATTATAAATATATATATATACACTGAATATTAGTTTTAGGTATAAAACACTCGTTTAGAAAACTTCCAGAAGAGTTTCACTAAGTTTGTTTCAGTAATATTGATTAATGAATCTAAACCGCAAAAAATTTAAAAGCTATTTGTTTTCAGAATATGTCCTCTTAATCGAAACAAATTATCAATACCTACAGTTTGTATCTATACATGTGTTTGTTGCTACAAGACTAATATAAATTAGCACTAATATAAACTATCTTAAAAACCCCACGAAAATCTATCTTAAATCTAGAATTTCAAAGAAAACCTTGCCCTAATTGTTAATTTTAGCTTTCGAAGTCGAAGGGCGACGATGAGGTTGACAGTGAATGAGTAAGTCAGGATTTTTATTTTTACTGTGCGAGACTTTTTATCATATGTAAATGAAACTAATATGAATACAGCCTAGTTTCACGAATGTTATGTAACACATCATTAACATTGATAACACATGGTAACTATCGTGAATTAAAGACACGCCCAAAATAACCTTAAAATTGTTTCATTTGGAAATTATGATTGCTAGCGACGAAAGAAATACATAATCGTTATAAAAATTAGTGAATCTAAGTGCAAAATATACGACGAATAACATATTCTTATATTTACCTCGATAGTTTCTCTTTATATTAACTCAAAATTCTCACGACAAACTCACAACCAAAACGTATCCACTGAGAACAAAAGGAAGATGGCCGCATATTTACAATGTTGTCCATACTGCGCCAAAGAGTTGCTATACGCAAAAAAATCTCAGGGATGCCGTTCTTTTATCAGTTGTTGCTCAAATTGGTAACACACCTAAAAATAACATTCGGGAACCAAAAAAGGGACATAACTTTGCGAACATGTATTTTGTTTATATAACATAATATTCTTATGACTAGTAAAGAAAACGAAAGGTACGCAATTGTAATTTATGTCAAGATACTCAACTTTATAAAAATTTGATTATTTTGATTTAATCTCATCATAAAAGGGATTGGAGACATAAAATTTATTAGATAATTTAAAAATGTGTTGAATGTTTCATCGCATATAAATATTGTTACTTCAAGCTTGTGCAGTAATTATTTTTTCACACCACTCGCTCAACAACGCCTTATTACATGTCCTGTTATCTAAGGTTAAAGTAAGACATTAAATCCCTAGGATTAATCCCCTAGGGTAATGTTGTACTGAAATCCATTATTTCCTAGGGTTATAATGAGATTTGAATTTAGAATCATCGCGCATCTGAAGCAAGATCTGAAGGAAATTCTATTCATTCTAAAGAGGTTTTATTCATAATTCTTATAGCTATATTCATAAAGTCTAATTTCGGTAAACAGAATGTGTTCTCAGCAGGCGCGACCAACTCGATTTTCGAAAACCGAAGCCGTGGCCCACTAGATTCGCACTGACGACATTTGTTTGTCAAATCGAGTAGGCGACGCCAGCTGAAAGAAGTTGTTGTATCGCGAGGTGTGAAAAGTAGAGTATTCACCGTAGGGGTAATGCTGTATTAATCTTGGGCGCCCCTAATTCCCGCGCTACTCTCAGGATTCTAGATGCAACACCCTCGCTACGCTCGGGAGTTACTCTAAAATCCCTCGTTCCGCTTGGGATTTATCCCGGCGCCCGTGACCATAATACATCGCATTACCCCCGTGGTGAATAATCTACTATTATTTCCATACATTTGTTATTCTTCATTACTATAATTAAATTTAATTATGCATTAGACAATAAGTTTTATCGGAAAAATAGAAAAAGTAGGCGACAGAAAAAATTAACGTAAAGTACATTTTTTTACGGCGATACCCACGTATGAGAATGGATACACGAAATTGAGTTCTAATTCAATGTTGTTATGGTTTATTTTACTTTGAAGCCGAACTTTAACGATTTCATCGACAATCCTTACATGATTCCACCTCAGATCATGGTCACCGACCATGGCGGCCGGCCTTAGAGCGATAGCTTCAGCAGTCCTCTAATCTCAAGCGGCGGCGCACCGCGAGGAGATGCATGGCTGATGGGATATTCAGCTATTAGTGCGTACCTCGCTAGGGTACCGGCCGACCCCCGTGGCGAGTCACGCTAGGCTTATCCGGGTGCAGGGGGCACCATCCGGATGCAATTCTTTAATCCCCCATTCTCGTGGGACGAAAACGGAAAAAGAAAACGAAAAAACCAAAATGAGTGTGTTAGAAAACCCGCTGGGAGATGAGGCGATGTGCGATGTTGCGCATTCCTCGGGAAAAGAAGTCGTGGAGGGCTTTATTTTTCTGCATCCCTCTGGAAAAGGGAGTGAGGCAGACGTTTCAGACTGCTCGCTCGCCTCAACCGCGTCGACAGCTGGTTCAGGAGTTCAAACGCGAAAAAGACGGCAGCCTTATTTATGTAAACCGGGAAAGCCCAAGAAACCGGCAGTGGACGAAACAGACGTCCAAGATCCGTTTCTAACCGTGCCGGCTATAAAGACGAAGACGCGTCGACAGCTGGTTCAGGAGTTCAAACGCAAAAAGACGGCAGCCTTAACGCGATAACGCGAGACCTCATACAGCACGAAAAACCATTTTAACTCTTCAGGAACTGCAATTAGAAACCGTTCGTCACCCTCCGTATTCGCCAGACCTTGCTCCAACGCACTACCATTTTTTTCGTAATTTATTGCTTGAGTCTCATTAGTTGTTGGCAGCAGAGATCCGAATCGATGGTTTTGTCCGGTGATAAAAGCTCATAATGACCGATGCCCTTCCAATCCCACCATACACACAGCATCACCTTATTGCGTGCTAATCCGGGTTTCGCTACAGCCTGTGTATCTTGACTACCGTTTGACCATGATTTTTTGTAGGAAATCCATTTTTCATCACCAGTGACCAATCTTTTTAAAAATAGTTCGGTTTCATTACCTATGTTTGAATAGAGAATCGCAAATGGGTACACGATTCATTAGATTTCTTTCAGTGAGGTCGTGTGGCACCCAAATATCGAGCTTTTTTGTATAGCCAGACTTTTTCAAATAGATCAAAACTGTTTTGTGGTCAATCCCCATTTACGCGGCTATGTCGTAACTACTAAGATGCCAATCTTGCTCCACCTTTTTAACCAACTTCCAAAAAAGAGGAGGCTGTCAATTCGGCGCGTATGTTTTTTTTAAATTGTATGTCGGTGCACATCTCCGTGGTTTCTGAACCGATTTGTTTTTTTTTTCTATCAGTCGTTAGAAGAAGCTCTCGAGGTGGTCCCTTAAAAAATTCCGACTCCAAATCCTCAACCCTGACACAAAAAAGTAAAAATATAAATTCTTTCCAAAAAACCTACTTCCAAAGCCACTGTACAGTAAAAAGTAATTTTGAATTCTACACATTATGTTGAAGTCGGGCGAGTATAACAGGGATATTAGGGGTTATTTACAGGGGTTAAAGTATGAAATTGCCGATTTGTACTGAAAAATTGAAATGCGTTTTGTTGTTGAAAATAATTACCATTATTAGCTATACATTGCTGCCATCTAATAGGAAGGTCATTTATGCCTTTGCGATAGAACTCTGGTGATCTAGATTCGACAAATTGTGTGAAGAAAGCATTTTGTACTGCCTCCTGAGA
Source organism: Erebia epiphron (assembly GCA_963932025.1). NCBI lineage: Eukaryota > Metazoa > Arthropoda > Insecta > Lepidoptera > Nymphalidae > Erebia > Erebia epiphron. The sequence goes on from OZ009945.1 coordinate 30,733,819, forward strand.
AGAAAACTTTTTATCACGTAGAAAATTGTCCAAATCACGATAAGTTTTGTTAATAAAACAGCACCACTCAATTCCAAACGAAGAGTAAATCTCATTAGTGGTGCCACCTTAGTCTTGGCGATTAGAAGAAATGAATTAATGTAACCTGCGTGATCAGTAACACGCAAGTAAACGCAACCAACGTATGCCTTTTCACAAGCATTAGAAAAGCCATGAATTTGTACCTCCTTGTATGAAGGGAGGACGTGTCTGGGTAAGGAAATATTCTCAAGTACAGAGAATTCTGTGAGAAAAGTAGACCATAACTCGCAAATAGTTTTAGAAGGCTTTTCGTTCCAGCCAACACCAGAAATTCATAGTAGTAGAATCAGGTGCTTTAAAAGCAGTATTATTGGGCTAAGAAAACCCAGTGGATCGTATATTTTAGAAATCTCGGACGACATAATACGTTTGGTGCATTTTTGTGAAGGAATATCTACTCGATAGGAGAAGGTATCTGTTTTAAGATTCCATTGAAGTCCTAAGATCTTAACTGAAGCGTCATTATCAAGACTAGAAAGAATAAGTGCATTGTCATTTCTACATTATTGATGGAAGATAAAAATTCTGCACTGTTGGAAGTTCACTTCGGAGTTCGAATGTTCCAGCTTTGCAGAGTGCTGTAAGCTCGCTTTGCAATACGTAGCAGAAGACGTCTTCACCACTGCATGGTGAGGAATGTAATATGGCGTTGTGACAGTACATGAAGGATTCTGAACAAGTTCCATATGACCCAAGTTCACGTATTCTCACAAGTACACAAGTAAGTCACAAGTCGCGTTCCAGCTACACAATGGCGTCATGTTCGTTCGGCAGACAACCCTGCAGATGTAGCATCGCGAGGTGTTATGCCTTCCCAGTTTAATCAAGAACTGTGGTTCACGGGTCCGTCTTGGCTTAAACTGCCTCAGCAGGAAATGCCTATTTCTCATATCAATCTGCAGACAGATGAAGAACGTCGCAAACATACGTTGGTGTCTCACAAGAAACCTCTTGATTTACAGTTTCTAGAGAGATTTTCATTACTTTCACATTTACTTCGAGCTTTGCTTTGTGTTTCCGGTTTTATCATAAATGGCGAAAATCGAAATCATATTCTTCCGATCAAATCACGGTCCCTGAAACTAAATTCGCTCTCCAGCGTGTAATAGCACTTGTACAAAACGATCAATTTTCTGAAGATATTTTACACTTAAAGAACAATGAAAACTGCTCAAATCGATTACAAAAGTTAAAACCATTTCTTGATACCGCTGGACTCATCAGGGTCGGCGGCAGAATCCAAAATGCCAAAATTCCGTATGATGCTAAACACCAAATAGTTTTACCTAAAATTCCTTTCTTTACACACTTGTTAATTGATCATTTTCATAAGAAACACTTTCTTATCGGAGAACCATTTACCTCACTGCCAGAATTCAAATTTACCAGTGAAATTCCAAATCGTCTCGTTCGATGGCAAATCATCCAGCAGGCTGTCCAACACTTCACGATGGAGTGTTGAGTACTTACTAGATCGTTCAATAAGTCCCGAGACTAACTTTGAAATGGCGTATATATTAAAAAATCTTTTGATTTTTAAAAAGTACTAGCCTTCAATAAAAGATATGTGTAACATTTTGGAAAAATGGAACATTAAAATATTGATTTTGCAGACATTTAAGTGACGCTACGCTTGTAGTTTCGATACAATGGAAAAACGAGTTTCGCGTGTTGATAAAACATTGTTTTTTAATGGGAAAAAGTACCGTTGAAGCACAGCAATGGCTTATAAAATGTTATGCGGGATCAGCTCCCTCTAAAGCAACCATTTGTCGGTGGTATGCCGACTACAAACGCGGTCGCATGGACACAAAAGATGGGGAACGCTCAGGTTGTCCAAATGAAGCAGTGACTCAACAAAATATCAAGTCCTCAAAATCGTAATGGAAGATCGGAAGATAAAAGTGCGCGAGATAGCCGAGATAGTGAAGATTTCAGCTGGTAGTGTTTTCACTATTTTACATAAACATTTGGCCATGAAAAAGCTTTTTTCCAAGTGGGTGCCGCGTTTGCTTACAACTGATCAAAAGGAACAAATGATTCAGAGCGATGTTTAGCGCTGATGAATCGTAATAAAAAGGATTTTTTACGTCGGTATGTGACAATGGATGAATCATGGATACACCATTTTACTCCGGAATCCAATCGGCAGTCAGCGGAGTGGAGAGCGGCTGGTGAAAGCCGCCCGAAGCGGCCAACGACTCAGAAATCGGCCGGTAAGGTTATGGCGTCTATATTTTAGGAAGCGCGTGGAATACTTTTCATCGACTACCTTGAAAAAGGGCAAAATAAGAATAGTGACTATTACATGTGCTTATTGGAGCGATTGAAGTACGAAATTGCGGATAAACGGCCTCAAATGAACAAAAAGAAAGTGGTGTTTCACCAGAACAACGCGCCTTGTCACAAGTCTGTGAGAACGATGGCCAAAATTAATGAATTGGGCTTTGAATTGCTTCCTCATCCCCCTTATTCGCCAGACTTGGCCCCCAGCGATTACTGGCTGTTTGCAGATCTCAAAAAAATGCTCCAGGGTAAGAAATTTGACTCAAATAGTGAAGTTATCACAGCAACGGAGGCTTATTTTGAAGCCAAAGACAAATCGTTCTACACGCATGGGATAGAAAAGTTAGAAAAGCGTTGGAGGGACTGTATCGCTCTTGGAGGAGACTACGTTGATGAATAAAAAATAATTTTATAAAAAAGCCTTGTTTTAGTACTTAGTCTCGGGACTTATTGAACCACGTGTTACATCAGTTGCAGCCTCGAGGTAAATGGGTCGTCGATAAAATTAACACACCCCTCTGCGAGGGTTCTATAGTCGTGTTAATGGATAGCACGCTGCCTCCGCTGCAGTGGCGTCTAGCGCGTGTGCATGAGCTACACTCCGGCGCCGATGGTATTACTCGTGTAGTCACTGTTCGCATGGGTAATACTCTTACCAAAAGACCTGTAGTCAAGGTATGTCCCTTGCCTATAGAGTAACCTACAATTTCATACATTTTCCTTTCATTTCTTTTTTTATTTTTTATTTTTCTTAGTTATAGTTCAATGTATAATTTTTGTTTTTCCCTTTAAAATAAGCGAGTTATTTTAAGGTCGGCGGCATGTTCCGTAGAACAAGAGTGCTAGTACACATATATTCAAAAGTTTCTTTTCCAAATTCTAAATCAACGATTTCAATTTCAAAACGAATGCATTCGTCACAATTCCTGAACGTTGGTCGGCAACGCCACCTACGTTAAAACCATGTACTAGGTACACAACTGTTAGACGTAAATGACAATCGATCGTTCTCAAATTCTACATTCAAAAAGGCGCGCACGCAAATTACTTCTTCCTCAAATAAATCGGTGTGGTGTAAACGTAATCCATCTACAACCAGTGCCAGTGTAAACTTGAAATAGCCGCAGACCTATGGAAACTTTACATCGCCGGGGTACCCCAGAAGCATCCAACAGCCAGCAATAGGTAAGTGGCGAAATGCATTCGTACATTGTCCTGGCCCCACAATATCTTTCTTTCTACTAAACAAAGCCCAAATAGCTAGTGGTGTTAGTGTTCATTGAATGAAAAACAGACTAAAGATTATTGTTTTTTTTTTTACTAACGTAAAAGCAAAAAAGTAAAAGTTTAGTATCGAGTGGAGCCCCCTCTTGCTAACCTGACAGCTTTTATTCGTCTGGGCAGGCTATCGATGATGTTTGTAATTGTTTCTCGTGGAATACGCTCCCATTTTGCATCAATTACATTCCTTAGCTCCCTGATGTTTTGCGGGCTACACCGATCATACTCGTCGTTTTAGAATATCCCAGATGTGCTCTATGGGATCGAGATCGGGGCTTCGAGCTGGCCAAACCAATCGACAAATCCCGACCTCTTGATTATACGCTTCCACATCGCCAGGACGGAGAGCGCGAGCGTTATCGTCCATAAAAATAGAATTTTTTTCCAAGAACAGTTATTGCGGATATTAGGCGAGGAATAAGAACTTCTGAAATGTACCGATATACATTCGGCCGTTTTCTATAAAGAGTACCTAACTCCGTACGGTTCCAAAGCATAACTGAGCCCCTACTGCAAGGCGTTATTTGTTCAAAGCAAGCTCCTTTATAACGTTCCCGTGGCCTTTGTAAAACTTGGCGACGTCTATCCTCTCCATGGAAAGATATTCTGGCTTCATCGGAGAACAAAACTCTACCCCAGTCCTATTGAGTCCATGTCGCACAATTTCGAGTGAACCTTAATCTAGAAATTCTGAGCTCCCGGAGTAATTGAGGGCGACGGGCCGGGCGGCAACTGCGTATATTGGCAGCAAAAAGCCTTCTTCTGACCATCCATAGGCTGGTCCAGTCCATAGAGGTGTGCAACCTCTCACTTCCTCGAAGGTCTTTTTGAGGTCGACATCGCAAATGAGTCAATATTGTTGGTAAGGTAACGTTAAACCATGCCGCTAATTCCTGGGTAGTTTGGCTTGGAACGGCTTCCACCATCTCCTTCAATTCATTGTTATTCGCCTGTGTGGGCGGTGTTCCACGTGGTTCATTCTTCAAAGCAAAGTTTCCATCACGAAAGCGTTTAAACCAAAATCGCACGGTGCGTTCATTAGCAGTCCCCTCTCCAAACGCTATATTAATATTGCGAGCTGTTTCTGCCGCGTTAGTTCCGCGTCGGAACTCGTATTATAAAATCACTCGAATTTTCGAAGTATCCATCTTTCTTGTTTAAGCTGAATAAAAAAAACAACTGAAAGTCGATAATAGAATGTTGCACATTTTTTAAAAGAAGAACTACATAGGTACCATGTGAAAAAAGTTTCACTCAAAAATCTCAAACCATGAAAGTTCTATGTCAATTCGAAGGGCGTGTTCCACTAGTCCCTACCAAGGTATCCCCCCTGGAGAGTAAGAGTGGAATTTGTACCTATTACAATAAAACGGCAATTTCATACCTTAACCCCTATTGCTTGACATGACTTATTTGAATGACTGACCATCATTTTAATTACCATTTTATGGACATAACTAGCGGACGCCCGCGACTTCGTTCGCGTGGCATAAGTTTTTTAATTTCCATAGGCATTCCTTAATGTTCCGGGATAAAAAGTACCCATGAAAACAAACACGTCGATCCGTTGCTCTGTTGCGGCGTGTTTGAAGAACTATTTAACTTCCTTTGGGATAGAATTTATAAAAAATGTGAATAATGTATTTCATAATTTAAACCGGTAGCCCTAATATCAAGTTTCATGGCTATACATTGAAAAACACTGGCCTTTTCACCAACTTACAACCCCTATATTACCCGTTTGGGGGTACAGTCCGCGAGGCGTAAGCTGAGCTTTGCATTTGTGTGAGTGATCACTAAAAGTAGAGTCAGACAAAAAACTTTTAAAAATAAATTTTATTCGTAAAAGATAAATACAATTCAAATATTAAAAAATATTAAAATTCTTCTACATCGGACATTGCATCTTCATCATTTTCCTTATCATCATTTTCACTCTCGTCTGATGTGTCGTCTGTGTTAATAATGAATCGTTCCGATAAATCATCAAGAACAGCGTCGTGGCCTTTAAACTTATTTTCTTCTTTTACTGCGTGATCGCATACATTTTTCCATTCTTGTGCAGTGATACTGCCAACTTTTTCTGTCACTAACCTCATTATTACATCCATATTCATTGACACGTTTTTTTTTCGCAACGTAGCCTTTTATCATAGCCCAAATGTTTTCGATTGGGTTGAAATCCGGGTGATAGGGTGGCAGACGAAGAACGCTGTGTCCATGTTCTCTGAGTAATGTATCAATTTTATATTCAACTAGCTTTTGCCCGCGGCTCCGCCCGCGTGAAATTCGGTTTTCCGTTCCCGTTCCCGCTCTTGAAATTTTCTTTGCTATAAACCTCACGGAGCCCGAGACCTTTCCAACGAATGCAAAACCGTGGAAATCGATTCGTGCGTTCTGGAGTTATAGCGTCAGGAAGGAAAATCCGACTTATTTTTATATTATAGATAAATCTTTGTTTGTTTTGCAGTATCAATTGATACAGTTGTGGTTTAAGCATCGATGTAGAATGATCAATATTGTGATTCTTGAGCCAGTCAATCATGTCTTGTTTACGACTATTTGAGTTGGGAGCGGGATTTTCTAATGAATTATGATAAGATGCATTGTCTACCACCAAAATACTATTGGGCTTTAGATTTGGAATTAGTTGCATTCTTAACCATCTCGTGTAGTTCTCTGCGTTCATATTATTATGGTAATCACCACTTTTTTGGTTTGCTTTGAACATGAGAAGGGCATTTGGTATGAAACCGTCCTCTCCGCCGGCATGGACTATAATTAAACGACTTCCTTTGGAAATTGGTTTCTTCAAACCAGCAGTGCTACCATCTGAATAAGATTTCGAAGAAGTGTGAGTCGTATCTATATATGTTTCGTCGGTGTAAACGATTGGCCGTCCTTGAGTGCGATATTCGGCTATTTTAATCAAAAAATTTATACGAAGATAACGAATCTCATGTTTTTCCATTAGAATTTGCCTATTATCCTCTGTCCTTTTCCACTTAAACCCTAAAAGAGACACTTCTTTACGTAATGACCAAATTGAACCGGGATAATTTATATCCGCCTTCAACTTTTCATGTATTCGCTTCATAGTTGGTACTTCTTTTTCGGTAATGTGAAAATTGTGAATAGTTCTTCGGATTACCACTTTATCAAAATCGTAAATATTGATAATATTTTTTCTACATCTGGTCTTCTTCGGAGATGTAAATTTGCTCCCATCTTCCAAAACACGTTTACCTTCCACTAAAACGCGTTTGACAGCAGACAGAGGAATCCCGGTCGATGTCGCTACCAATTGGGCAGATGTAGTGACACTTGACATGTCTTTATCGTTCACGTCTTTAAAATACTTATTTAGATTGCACAAAATTTCTTTCACTTGGCTATTTAAAGGTTTTCTTATTCTTTGTTTACTTGTATTAGCCGCCATTTTTCACTAACGAATCTAGTCTAGCACAAAATAAAATATTAAGAAACACGTCACGCTGCTACCAGTACAGGAGGTGAAGTGCGGAAGGTGCGCGGAGAAGTTGCGTCAAGCGATGGACGCACCGCGCCTCAGGCCGATTGTCAAAAAGCAATAAAAACCGGTTTATACTAAGCAAGGGACGCGCCGCGCTTTAGGCCAATGTTACACCTACACTATCTATGTACACTCACACAAATGCAAAGCTCAGCTTACGCCTCGCGGACTGTAGAATTTTGAAAAACTGTTACAAAGGTACTTCTTTATATTATACCGAAAGCCAAAATACCTAGTTTCGTTGTTATAACTTGAAAAATATCTTGATTAATGAAGGATATTCATCCCCTATTTCACCCCTTTGGGGGTAGAATTTTCAAAAGCTGTGAAACACGTATTTCTTTATTTTTTACCGACAGCTTAGGTATATAACAAGTTACATGGATATAACTTGAGAAATGACGGACTTTCATACAAACTTTCAACCCCTATTTCACCCCCTTAGGGATGGAATTTTGAAAAATTGTGCCACATGTACTTCTTTATTTATTACCTAAAGCCAAAATACCAAGTTTCGTTGATACAACTTTAGAAATATCTTGAGAAATGAAGGATTTCATATAAACTTTCATCCCCTATTTCACTCCCTCGGGGGTAGAATTTTCAAAAGCTGTGAAACACGTATTTCTTTATTTTTTACCGACAGCTTATATAACAAGTTTCATGGATATAACTTGAGAAATGACGGACTTTCATACAAAATTTTAACCCCTATTTCACCCCCTTAGGGATGGAATTTTGAAAAATCCTTCCTTAGTGAGCGCCTACGTCTCAAAAGGAAGCTACTGTCAAAATTTCAAATCTCTAACCCTAGCGGTTTAGGCTGTGCGTTGATATAGTATAAGTCAGTCAGTCAGTCAGGACTTTGAATTTTATATATTACTAGCTGATGCCCGCGACTTCGTCCGCGTGGTTTAAGTTTTTTGTCATTCCCGCGGGAACTCCTTAATTTTCCAGGATAAAAAGTAGCCTATGTCACTCTCCTGGTCCTCAACTATACCCATGCCAAAAATCACGTCAATCCGTTGCTCCGTTGCGGCGTGATTGAAGGACAAACCAACAAACCAACAAACCAACAAACCAACAAACAAAGTGACTTTCGCATTTATAATATTAAGTATAAGTATGATATGATATGATTAGTATGATATAGATATAGATTAAAATAAACGACGACAAATTACTCGGACTTGACAACAACGTTTTTTTTCTATTAACTATTAAGTTTTTTTTTATTTTTGCATCCATTTTTTGTAAGTATTTTAATTTTAAGCAATTGTTTATTTAATTACTTGAATATTAAAAAAAAAATTGTTTATCATTTTTTGTAAGTGCCCTGGGAGGTGCGGTATGTGGACCCACGGCACTAGCCACTATATATTATAGATGCACCTCATTTAAGACGGACAGTATTATTAAAGCACAACAAGCACCAACAAGTCTTTTAATTGGGCCTCCCAACATTACAATAGAACTGGTCTTCGATTTCTTCCCTTTCAGTGAAAACCGATAAGCCGTCTTCGGTGTCTGCTAAGTATTCGATGTTACTTTGTATTAAATCAAATTGTGTCAAAAGATGTTCTGCTTTTTTTGTGTGCAGTTCCAATTTGGTACATTGCACTTTTTTAAAATCTTCTAAGGGATTAATATAATTTTTATGAATGTATGAGTCGATCCATAACGGAACCTCGCTTCTTTACTTTCGACTCCGTTAAGAGTCCTTTATGCTCTCACTTATAAGGGCTTATTTATGGGAGACGTATGTCATAGTACGTAATAAGTAATCTTAACTTTTTTTTAATTTATTAAATAAGTTTAAATAATCAAATCTATGACTATCGGCCGGTTTCTGAATTGAGAATTTCATGTTGAATCTGTCTCAAAGACTACTTAAGGACTAATTAAGCAAATTTTTATTTCTGAATTGATATTGTGTAAGGTTTGAGAGTTGGAACTTGCTGTTTTTGCTTGAATGCTTAATTCAGAAACCGGCCTAATATCAATTCAGAAACAAAAATTTGCTTGATTAGTCCTTAAGTAGTCTTTGAGACAGACTCAACATGAAATTCTCAATTCAGAAACCGGCCGTATGACTACATTCCGATGCACCTATTTTACGTAGTTAATACTATAGGTAATTATAATTATTACATACTAGTGCATGACAGTGTCGTTTTCAAATGTGGTGTGTTTTGTGGCATGCCAGCAAAATTGCGACCGAAAAGGTTACATATTAATACTGATGAGTTGGGCTACGAACATTTCAAACGCCCTTTGACACCTAGAAAACCTCAAAAACACAGAACTGTCCAGCAATTTCTATCAAATATTTCGTTGCACAACCGAACTAGTAGAACGACTTTTGTTGTTATTTACTAGCATCGGTATCACTATACTTGCCATTGCGCCACAAGAAGCTCCGTTGCACTAAAAAAAGTAGTTAAGTTTCTTTTAATTTGATAATTTAATATACAAAGTTCTTTTTAAACAACCGACTTCAAACTCCCGCGCCAACTTTACAACAACAAGCACACGCTATACAAAGTACTTATTTTATTGTTGATATTTTAAAAACCGCACGACCGATTTCGATAAAATTTATATGGGACCACTTGGGAAGTATGCCCTTTCAAATAAAAAAGAATCATCCAAATCGGTCCACCCAGTCAAAAGTTCTGAGGTAACAAACATAAAAAAAAAAAAAAACAGTCGAATTGAGAACCTCCTCCTTTTTTTGAAGTCGGTTGAAAATGAAGAATGAAAATGTTTTTTTGCTAGGCAATAAATATAGCTAGCATATACCGTTCAGCATAAGAATAAAAAAATATATTTGAATGTGGAATATGAAGTTTATTTTACGAGTTAGGCCCGTCACATACATTCGGAATCCCGAAACGAAATTATTTCCGTTCCGGAATTCCGAATTAGAGCCTGTGCGTTCCGAATTCCGAACGGAAAAAATGGCTGACGTATCTCGTTTTAAGGGGATGCACCCAGTAACGGCGACGTATTTCTTCTTAGCTAGATACAGCAACAATGCAATCGTCATGAGAAAATCGTCTTCCATATTCGCTGCCAGAATATCTGAATTCAGAGGATAGCGTCTCCCAACATCTGAGCCTTGTTATTATGAACGGAAAAAAACGCATGTGTGATGCATGTTCGGAATCCCGAATCTGAATGTATGTGGTGGGCCTAACTCCTCGTATGTTTTGAAAATACTTTTCATAGTATTGTTTGAAAATTCAATAGATCTCAAGTTTGGTTCAATTTGATTAACGAAATATACATCTAAAAGTAAAAGGTGACTGACTGACTGATTTAACCACTTTACGGATCAGGCTGTGGCGTACAGATAAGCTTTTATGACTTCGACATGCGCTAAGAAAGGATTTTTGAAAATTAAACTCTTAATGGAGTAAAGTAGATGTTTGATATTTGTATTAGAATTGAAATTGAGGGAAGCTGCGGGCAACTGCTAATGGAATATAAAATGACAAATTCTTACCCTGGCTTTGCATCTTTTGCCGTGACACTGTAAAAGAAATAATATTTTTAAGGGTTTTTGTTCAACTCAATTCAGAGACGCGCTCGCGCCTGTCGCCACTCTCGCTTTCTTTCGTTGAGGTGGTATAATAGAGCTATCAATTCTGCTTCTTCAGGCTCTTAGTTCTTCTGAAAAAGACCAACTCAGAGAGAAAGATTAAGTTTGGTAATGAGTTGTGGCAATTGGTATATCTAACTTTTTATTCAAAGTCAGATTCTGCATCAGATGCGCCACTACTGGTGCTAGATGAAGCCATGCTGCTACGACGGCGAGCCATGGCTTCAGCCAATTCAGACATCAGATCATCGGAGAATAAGGCTTTCAGCGATGGTAGTTCGTATCGGAGGAAGTTTTTCTGCTGATCCTCCTCCGCTGCTTTGTTGACTGTCCACCATCTCTTTTAGCTCAGCTACTAATTCCGCAGATCTTCTGCGGGATCTGACAGTTAAATTCTCCGGACAGATATGCCCAGCAAGTCAAGCTTCTGCTTGAGTTGCTCTGGTGCCTGTGTTGACATGGAAGATAGAGCTGTGAAGGGAGGAGGCATAGGCGGTGGAGGAGAAGGTAAGTTAGATGTCTGATCAAAGTTAGTTTGGGCCAGGCGGACTGCCTGAAGCGGTGGCTGTTTGTTTTGCCGCATTGACTTCTTGAATCTTGCTAACGGCCATGAAGTATGGGAGGGCTACGTGCTTCTGGGCTATGGCTACCTTTGCTTTGAGCAACTGGGGACCAGAAGTCATCTCCACCTTCTTTCCTTGCACGTTGCAACACTCTCATCTTAGTTTCGTCAGTGACCAGGCTTCCGTTTATGGCCGCTTTCACGAACTGGGTCGAACTCTCCAATAGGTCCTCCATTGAGCGTGTTGCCATCTTCCTCTTTTCCTTGGGGCTGGCCAGCAAAATAAATAAATAAATAAATAAAATCTTTATTTGGAATTGCCAGACACATTGTCACAACAAAAAACTCAAGTACTAGTAGAAAAGAAAAAATGAAATAACTTATGAACTAGACTATGACCGGATAATTCCAAAAAGGGAATCGGCTCAGCGTAATGCTGTTATGGTGTAGATACAATAGAGGTTTCCATGTTTAGGAATAGGGCAATGTCGCGGAGCAAGTGGGCATACTCTCCACCTTGAGTACCACTGTATTCTCAGTCCTAGTCCAGGCCTGAGAATACAGTGTGCTCCATTATGACTGGCACCTGACCAAATATTTTGGATGCCAGTTTGCCCCTCACATTCTGCCCTACAATGTTTGAGGCTGTATTTATCGAGAAAGCCTGCGCCAGTCTGGCCAACGTGAGTGATTTGCTATCCAGAATCCTTTTATTCTGGTTAGAGGTTTGCACCGGAGCGGAATTTTGACAACCGATTGAATTCACCGGTTATTTGGGCAATCTCCGGCGATTCACCGGTGATTACCGGAGAATAAAGAAAGTAGCTCAAAATGACTTGACAGCACGATTCCAATATAATATGTAATATGTTGTAATCGATTATATTATAGTCTAAGAGCCCGATATACGACGACCTTCACCGAGCTGGTTAATAGATGAAACCTACTTTTTATTTTTATTTAATAATAGATAAATACGCCTAAAATAGGTTGCCTATCAAAATCCGGTCCAGACTATTTTTAAATTGATTAATTTAAATTATATATTTTTTTAAAGTTTATTGTGGCCAATGCTATACCATCGCGTTTGTAATAAAATTACCTATATTTTGATACACTCTCTGATCGAACAGAAGTTGCAGGCACAGCTAGATATTTAAAAGCTAAAGCGTCCAATGGTTTTAAATGTCTATTAAATTTCCAAAATTGCAACACATAATCCCAATTATGACTTTTCTGGAAAGTTTGTTTCTGTATACATTTTTAATAAATTTATTGCCGTAGCTGATGTCACATCTGCATTTTTGGGATTCTTTTTTTTTGAAATCCTAGTAAATCCGGGCGACCTTCGCTTGTTCTTGCCTCAGATAGATCTTCTGTGCTTTGAGGTGCGTTTTTGACCCGGATAATGTTATTTATTTCTGCCTTTACGGCTTCTTTAGCAGCCAATTTATTGTTGAAATGTCTGAGAAGTTGCAGGCACAGCTAGATATTTAAAAGCTAAAGCGTCCAATGGTTTTAAATATCTATTAAATTTCCAAAATTGCAACACATAATCCCAATTATGACTTTTCTGGAAAGTTTGTTTCTGTATACATTTTTAATAAATTTATTGCCTTAGCTGATGTCACATCTGCATTTTTGGGATTCTTTTTTTTTGAAATCCTAGTAAATCCGGGCGACCTTCGCTTGTTCTTGCCTCAGATAGATCTTCTGTGCTTTGAGGTGCGTTTTTGACCCGGATAATGTTATTTATTTCTGCCTTTACGGCTTTAGCAGCCAATTTATTGTTGAAATGTCTGAAGCTATCCCTGAAAACGGGATGGAGTAAGGTGGAAATTCGGCAAAGAGTTCGGGATTCGTAGTCTACTAAGCGATCACTCGTACATTTTTTCAATGTTTGCAAAAATATTTCACCAACCGTTGTAGAGATTTTGGGGCCCAAACTCGACAGTCCGTAAATAATAGGTATTATTAAACTGGATGTTGGATATTGGTCCTCGCTTATCATTTGAGTGGCTTGCTCAGATACATCTAGCAAAAGCACCATATCTTTTAATATTTTTTCTTCTTCTGGGCTAAAAATATGAGGTGCTTGGGGCAGTTTTTTTGTGCAGCGGTTGTAACGCCCCCTCCCTACTAGTAGTTCCTGCGTGGAGGTACCCGCAAGGGTGTTAAGCCCTCGCAGACACACCAGCACAGGGGTGCGTGAAGTAGAGGAGGCGTTAGCAGACTGTAGCTGGTCAACGGGTCAGAGGGGATTCCAGTGGAATGTAATGAAAGATCGACTCTGAAAGTTAATTAGAATATTTAATCAAGAATAACAAAAGAGTGTGTAAAAGTACGAGTCTTTCCTATCATGTCTAAAGTTATGACACAAGTTCTTATAGTTAGGTATATTTACTTAGGTACATAACAATCTATTTGCCATGTACCTTTAGTGCCTGAATGCGGGCTTGTCCGGCTAGCACCAGCAGCGTGTCTCTGTCTCGGGGCTGAATTCACCCCTTATCACGCACCTTACAAAACCACATTCAGGAACACAAAACTTTTGCAAACCATCAATTCACTATTTAGACTATGTACTGCTCAATACGAGAGTTAAGGCTACATTTATATAAAGTACGACCTGAAGGGGAAACGATGCCGCTGCTGACGTCACCACGCCATCCTCAGTCCTTGGTCTTCTGGATTTGTCTAACGACGGGGCGGCCCGACAAGTGAGTATTTATTTACATTAAGATCTCGCCGGCCTTGAACCCACGGTCAGATTTTTGGGTCATTTTTTTAAATTTAAGAAAAAGGAAACAGCTACTAAGAGCATAATATACTATGAGTAATTTAACTGCTATGGGTTATCTAATCCGCCATGCATAATTTCCGCTGATAAATATTTTTGTACTGTTTTGTTTTGTTTTCCCGTGTCCTTCTGAAAGAAGGAGAAAAAAAACACAAATTAGAAATTTTCCGCTGAGCTAAAAGACTTGTGAATCCCTAAGCACGCTTTATTCTATAATATTTACCCAAAATACTGGAAAGGAACTCCTCTCCCAACCACATGTGTTGTTGTATTTTCTTATTGATCTGCAACAATTAAACGACCTATTCAGACCTGCTCTGACCTCCGGTTAACCTAGTCAAACGATGCGTTTGTACATACCATTTCCAGCCAGCAGAGCAATTAGGATTTATGTATATTATCCGACTGGGAAGCCATTTTAGCTTCCTCCATTTCTTGGCCGTACTCCCCGGTAGCAATCACTCCTGGAGCACTTCATAGTAGGAAAGGGGTTTACGCGCCCCTTCAGCCGGCTTTAAAGCCCCACGAATCGGAAACTTAATTGAATGAAACGTATAGCCCTGCGATAGCAATTTGGCCTTTATTCTCCAAAATATCACAATTCACCACACTAAAATTCTGCGTCACACATTTTTGCTATCATAAACCACAAACGTATCTGTCATTCAATCACTTTCATTTCCAACCATAGATCCCTAATTGTCTTTGGATCGTTCGATATTGTTCAAACAAAAGCCAAAAGAATGCTAATTTTATTTCTGTTATTTTCCTACAACAAATAATGAACCAAATTAATTTATTTAAATGAATGTTATATAATACGACAAAATAATTTCTGCTCCTAAGAATATGTCTATTGTCAAAGTGACCAGTGTCACAACTAGTGTCAATAGATGGCGCTAGTTGTATTAAATTTTACGAATTTGTGTTAAACAAAAGGTAATGTTACACGGTTATACTGTCTATTAATTTTAAAATTCTTTTTATCATATACTAAACGCTATTCCAGCGTGTTGGAACTTCCTATATTAACTGCAATGGTTCTACATCTGGATTTCTCTTTTTTTGCTCTTAGCGAAGTTTAATTGTGGCGATATTAGAATTTTTAAAATATTTAACATTTTTTTTACACTTCTCTATTAGGTTGATTAATTCTGGAATTTTAAGGGAACTATCTATAACTAAATTGAGCAAAACAAGGCATGTTACGTATTCCTAACAGTAAAACCATTTTTACAATGTTGGCCCCATTATCTGTCATGACGCACATAACTTTATCCCGGATTTCCCATTCCGTCAATATTTGATGGACAACATCTTTTAAATGATCGGCGCTGTGTGACTCTGTTAAAGGTCTTGTAGATAGTAGGTACACAACTTTTAAGGCCAAAAGAAGTGTACAGTAATTGTAATGTATGACTCCATGGAATTACTTGTCCAAACATCTGTGGTCAGTGACAGGTTATCAACTTCAGTTGAGATTCTTTTAAGCTTTGTCTCCGCTTCGTTAAATATTTTTGGCATTAATTCATAACGAATCGTTCGTTTGTTGGGCAAATTTTATAACAAACGCGATGGTATAGCATTGGCTACAATAACCTTTCAAAAAAAATTAATTAAAATTAATTAATTTAAAAATAGTCTGGACCGGATTTTGATAGGCAACCTATTTTAGGCGTATTTATCTATTATTAAATAAAAATAAAAAGTAGGTTTCATCCATTAACCAGCTCGGTGAAGGTCGCCGTATATCGGGATCTAAGACTATAATATTGATGAACACGATCACCGGAGTTTAATCGAATAATCTCCGATTATTTCAATCGAATACTTTTACCGGTAAATCACCGGTGATTCTCCGGTACTCACTGCTCCGGTGCAAACCTCTAATTCTGGTTAGGATCTGTGATTATGTCATATTGCGCAGCTTTCTGCTTCAGCACTTCACCGGTGTCGTCTGCGCAGCGCAATGTCGCCTTCTGTAAATTGTTACCTCTTTCCAGGAAGACTGAGAAGAAGAACATTAAGTCCTTCTTTGCGTGGCAGTTCTCATACAACAAGTTTTCACCACACTTCAATGTTGGCTGCTCTCCTGCATTGATCGACCATTCAGAAGCCTTCTTTCTCATAATCATTATATTCATTTATTTTGCATTTTTAGCCCTGTTAGGGCGAAGCAAGTACGTCATACATTAATAAAGTTACAGTTATTAAAATACGTTACATTAAGTTACCTTATCTTAATTGTTACATTATATTGAAATTAAAATTAAAACATAACATCAGATTTAATTGAATAATATTATTTCAAGTACCTCCAATAAACTATTATATTATGTCAAAATCAAAATTAATTATAAAATCTTAAATAGATGAGATTATCAAAAAATTATGTCAGATACAATAAATTATTAGTAAATTATGTCAAATACAATAAAAAATTTGTAAACAATAATACATTATTGGAGATTTTTCGCGCAGATTGTTTAATGGGCTAAAAACTCATCAACCTCATAGAATCCCTTCTGGGTTAACAGGGTCTGGAGTTCTTTTATAAATTTACTAGCAAACCCGGCGAACTCCGTTTCGCCACCAGATGGCTTTCCCGCTAAAAAGATTTTCCCGCTTTTCTGTTGAAATTTTTCCTGAATTTTCTTTGCTATAAACCTCACGGAGCCCGAGACCTTTCCAACGAATGCAAAACCGTGGAAATCGGTTCGTGCGTTCTGGAGTTATAGCGTCAGGAAGGAAAACCCGACTTATTTTTATATAGTAGACTATCAGATTCTATATTTTTGATCCAATCGGGAATTTTGTGATATACCTATATTATTGTTGATGTTTAATGTGGGTTAGAGAAAAGTTTTGTTTTTGTTGAGTTAAGGCAAGTTTCGGTTTATGTCGAGTCGATTTAAATGTTTTTTGTTTCCTCACGAATGATCAAATTTCTAGTACAAGAACACAGAAAGAAACAAATTTCTAGTATGTATAGGCTAGGTAAGGTCAAAATGTTATATTTTATGAAATATGGGTCGACAGCTGTACCGGTTGCCGAGGTTAAAAATTACTCTAATACATTTTTTTTTGCATGATAAATAGTTCTTCGGAATTGACGCTATTTGTGACGGAGTTCCCCAGGGAAGTGTTCTTGGACCAACCCTCTTCCTTATTTTTATCAACGACATATGCAATATGAAGCTAACAAATGGTACAGTCTTCTCATTTGCTGATGATACTGCATTGGTGTTTAGGGGAGAGAGTTGGGACCAGACCTTTTTCTATGCACAGCAGGGATTAAATCTAATTTCACAAAGATTAGGCCATATTATTATATTTCCCCACATCATGACTCCGTATCTCAGCCAGGATTGTGCATATGCATAGTATGCGATTAGGGCAGTTTTTATATCGGTATTACGTTTTAGAACATTGAGCGCGTACAATCATTTTGATTATTTTGGTTTGATATTGATAATGTGTTCTTTCCAGTTCAGGTGCGAGTCAATAGTTAAGCTTAATAATTTAAAATTTGACACTTGTTCTATTTCACAATTATTAATTTGTAGTTTTAATTCTAAAGGTAATCTTTGATATTGGTGAAATGTTTGATATTCTTGAAGAATTGCTTCATAATTAAACGGGCGTCGAAACCCATGTAACGAACGGCGTCTCGGATTTTGCTGGTTTCTTCCCATTCCGAGGTAGTCATCACCATTGGAAATGCATATCTATCCCCTGGCTGAATGCCAAGGGCGTCTACCATTTCGTTCAAATCATCCTCTTTTAAGTTAAAAATTCTTTGAATCTGGGATACCTTTGCTTCCGCCATGATGAAATTGAGAGAATTTCGATTTAACAATGCAATCGCTGTACTGAATTTTTAATTACACCGTCTTTGTGTGACAAGTAATGCATCGGAAACAGGGGATGCGTACTGGATCACCATTAACAGGTGGTATGCTAGCGACCAGACTCGCAGGTCCATGCGCCGACGCAAGGAAGGACGGCAGGCTCAAATCCCGCACGCGCCTCACTCCCAGGCCCCCTAAAAGGATAGGGAAGGCGGCCTGACTCCACCGCTAATCGTCTAAAGACACGTTGTGGATGGACTCCAAGGTGTCTTTGAGAATATCATCTGTTGAGATATTCAAATTATTGGAATAATATATTGTTTAAAAGGAAAAATTGGACGTCCTGCGTTCGAGATATTTATTTGAAGTGTGTATAAAAGTCATAGAACGTAAAACTAATGAACTTTGAAATAGAATAAAGAATATATTTAAAAAAAAATAAACAGTATATTTAGTTTAGAGCTAGTTCTAACAAGCGTAAAACAAATATATACTACCTCAGACCTAAACTACCTATAATTCTATTTGTTGCTATAGGCCTCTGTGGTTTGGTAAGAATACACATGTCACAACTTTTCATATAGCCTAAAATAATTATATTAATACTAACTTTTTCTCGTATAAAATGAAAACGAGTGTCAGTATGCTTCGTCCTGTTGTGGTGCACAGGATTGTGCTCGTAAGTTAAGAGCACTCTGACTATCTGATATCTTAATCGTAGATATTCTACCTGTAATATCCTCCATTAATTTATGCAAATAATGGGCTTCTTTAAGTGCCGCAGTAAGAGCCATGTACTCGCTTCCGTGGACGACAGCAACAGTTGGTTGTGTCTTCTTTTTTTAAAAATTGATTTTATCCAATTCAGAGCCAGCCTTAATTGAATTGGATACGATCGATTTTAAGTTTAATCCAGTCCAGATAAATATCGACTCCAGTTAGAAAGTTACGTGTTAATTATTTACAACGCTGATACTTAAATAACTTACTTAACTATATACATAAATATACTCGTATACATAAAGATAAATGATAAATGATTTATTTATTTCATGTAGGACCACTTGTGTCACTTATGATACGTTAAAGACTCTACCACCGGTGCGGGAAGCTGTTTCTACTGAGAAGAGCCGGCAAGAAACTCAAATAAAATACTCAGATAAATCAGACTCGGATAAAAAATTTAATACAATTGATCCTATCTGAAATAGATGTTATTACACCTATATTATGTATTTATTGTACTAAAATGTGTATAATACAGGAAACACGTAATTTTATGAGAAATGCTAAGTAGACGAGGGTGGCCCAGTCCTCCTGCTTAGCAATGGAACTCTATAATGTATTATTTGTTTTGAAACACAAAAACAAAAATTTACTTACACCTACTTATTGTTATAAAAAGATAAATGTTACTAAAAACACGCAAGTTAACTGTGATGACAGCTGTGATTACCTTAAGCTATAGTTCGCTTGCGAGTTGAATGCAGAGTAAATGTATCGTGACACATACATTTACTATGCATTCAACTCGCGCGCGAACTGTACACATGATACTTTGGTATTATACCAATATTTATAATATGATGAGAATGATTTTACACAATGATTATACAGAGGCCCGCCGCATGGGTACCGCTCGCTGCATCGTCGCCGAAATGCCCGATTCCCAAGACACTGGTCCACCAGCTAACTTTAAAACATAGCCCGTGTAAAACTTTCTGTCAATTGGACAATTTGCCCAATCAGCATCTGCATACCCGATTAACAGCTTTTCAGTTTTCCTATTGTTGCTGAATGGGTTCAATTGATTAGGATTTTTTTCTGAAAAATTAAGAAAAAGCCCTCCTCCCTTGTAGCAATTTTTTATTCTGACATAAAATCCACAAAAAAACAAAATAAATAGCAAAAATAGACAAAAATATATAAAAAAAAGAAATATAGAACATGGACAATCAAAAAGGTGCCATTTCATCATATGCTCCCCTTTTTTAGCGGTCGCCGCAATGTCCCTGCTGGGGTCCGGATATCTACTACCCGTACTACCCCGTCACGCCCCGGGTGCAGAACCGCGATCACGCCGCGTGGTCCAGGTCCCCCTCGGCAAGTCTCCGTCACCGATGAGGACCGGGTCGCCAACTTTAACGGCGACATTTACTCCCGGTACGTGGCGGGGCGCCAAAGCTGGCAGATATTCGGTCACCCAACGACGCCAAAAGTGATCGCTCAGCCGGAGTGCCTTTCTCCAACCGCTCCGGCCAACCAATGCTGCATCCGTCAAATCATCAGCCGGAAAGGGGGGAAATTCATCGGGATGAATCCCCTAGTAAAAAATGATTTGGGGTGAGCGCCTCCGGGTAGTTCCCATCTGGGGAGACGTGCGTCAGTGGGCGCGTATTTACCACGGCCTCGGCTTCGGGCAGTAAAGTCACTAAAACCTCCTCTTTCGGCGCCCGTTCTCTTAGAGTTACTCTTAGGGCGGAGTAAACTGACCGAACCAGCCGCTCCCAAGCTCCACCCATGGGGGGGGCTGAAGGGGGAATAAAACGCCATTTAATTTTTTCATGCGCTGCAAACTCCGGTACCGCGGTAACGTATAAGGCTCTTAGTTCTTGATTTGCCCCCACAAACGACGTCCCGTTGTCCGAAAATATTTCTGTCGGTGTACCACGTCGGGCGATGAATCGTCGTAGACACATAATAGCAGAATCGGCGGACAAGCTGGCTACAATCTCGAGGTGGATAGCCCTGGTCACCAGGCACGTAAATAGGGCGACCCATCGCTTCTCGCGCCGGCGCCCGACGGAAACAGTTACAGGCCCGAAGTAGTCCATGCCGGTATATGTGAAGGCACGTCGATGGTGAGCAAGCCTCGCTTCTGGTAGGTCTCCCATGGGTGGTTGTACTTCTCAACAATTTGCATAGTTGGCACCTATGTACCACTGCCCTCCAGCGTTCCTCAGTCCGAGAACCCAGTACTTTTGCCGCAACTCGTTTATGACGGTTTCCGTATTAGCGTGCGCAAACTTCTGATGGTAGTGAGCAATCAACAGACGTACGGCTGCCTCTTTCCCATCTAAAATCATGGGTTGGGTGTTAGAAATGGCTGATGTTCTCCCCGCGAGGCGTATCACTCCGTCCTGGAGAACTGGCGAAAATCTAGCCAAACGGCTCTTCGATATGGTCTGCTGCCCATGAGACAGACAAAGCAGTTCTTCCCCGAAGGCGCTAATCTGGCTTTTCCCCAAAATATGAAGTTCCGCACGAACGATGTCCTCGACGTCCAAAGGCACTCTAGCGGTGGGAGAAGTGGCAACTGACCGTGAACCGCGGCTAAGCGTACCTGTACAAATACCCCGAACCCAAAAATTTTGAAATTCATGTCCCCGATTTCTGAAGATGGCAGCGATGAATTGATGAGTCCTAGCTGTTGCCCAGCCTAATCCACGAACTAAAATGAGTAATGTCAGCTACAACTGGTAAGGGTAACTGATGAGAATTAGTGACGTTAATGCATTCTGTGACATGTGATTGATACTTAGGTGACTTTGACTGACGGAGAGATGGCTTGAGTTCCTCCTCTCCAAGAGCTACTGGCGCTGCGACTTTGGGCTCTTTTGGGCCACTGCGTAGTGGGAGCCAGGAGGAAGTTCGGGCCACATACCCAACGAGGTTCAATGTTGGCCTTTCCCCTCGTCGCATCGTCAGCCACGTTTAGCTCAGTTGGAACCCAATGCCATTCACCTACACTTGTGATCTCCAAAATCTCTCCTACACGGTGCGCCATAAAGGGCTTAAAATTCCTCGCGTCACTACGCAACCAACCTAACACGGTCATGGAATCGCACCAAAATACACGTCGACTCGGCTTAAAGCGGTGGGCTTCACAAATTATAACAGCCAGTCGAGCGGCTATCAAGGCACCTTGGAGTTCCAGGCGCGGGATCGAAGTTGGTTTCAAGGGAGACACACGCGCCTTGCTAGCTATCAGCGCCAGCCTCACGTCACCGTTGGGAAGCACGAATCTCCAATAGGTAACGGCGGCATGTGCCAGCTCGCTAGCGTCACTAAACACGTGTAACTCCAGCTCCGAAAACCCACACGAATTATAGCACCGTGGAACTCTCAAAGCTGAAATAGATTTTAGGCACTCAAACCATACAAGCCAAGTTTCCTGGTCAGCCTGTGATAGCCTCTCGTCCCAGTCAAGATTCTTGTGCCACAGATTTTGGAATAAGATCCGCCCTCTCACTACAATGGGTGCTAAAATACCTAATGGATCGTAGATGCGCATGACGTGGGCTAACACTACACGTTTTGTGAAATGGTCAGGAGTATTCTTAAGACCGGAGTTGAAACTAATGATGTCCTGAGATGGTTTCCATATTAGACCTAGACGTGACCTAGTACGTGTGGTGGTGACTGAAGATGGTAAACTACCCAACTCTACACTACGACTAGCCAATGCTAGTGATACGTCAGACAACAGCTCGCTTGGCAACTGATTGAGTTCGCCGGGATCATTCGACACCCAACCCCGCATCTCGAATCCTCCGCGCTTATGAACTTTTACGATATCGTCTGCCAATCGAGCGGCTTCTTCCGTGGAGACATCTATACTTCCGATATAATCGTCCATGTAGGTATCTGAAGTGATAGCCTCCACAGCCTGCGGAAATTCGGCCATAAATTCCGATGCGTTTCTGTTGAGGATGTAAATCGCCGTAGATGGACTAGAACATTGGCGAAATCAAAATCCTTCGACATTTTTAGTTCCAAGCTTTTGAAACGAGACAGCGCCAAAGGATAACTATCAGGGACAGGTCGGTTGTCCGCCTTCCACAGTAAGCCGACCTGGAAGTGCCCATCCGATCGGCGCTGGGCAGTTTGTTCAAGGATACGTAAAGCCCGCTGGTCATCCGCACTGCGCGGCTCCTTAGTTATGCCAATTGCATCTAACCTATACTGATCCCTGATGAGCACTTCCAAATCATGCGCTGGACGCTCACGCAAGTGGCAAGAAGTTTCTACTAGAGCCGTCCGACTACTGGCGCATCCAAACAATACCCAACCTAGTGGTGTTCGAATGGCGACAGGCTGAGACTTTGTTCCATTTCTCACCTCAGATGCTATAATGAGGGGCCAGTTGTCAATCCCTAACAAAATGGTAGGCTTTGCCTCGGCATAACATAGTTCCTCCATCACGAACTTAAAGACTCGCGAGTTGCCGATTGACTTTGCAGGCCTAAGTGCTTAATTGCCCTAGCTCGCTGAATTAAGAACGTCTGCGAGGCTGATCGGCCTTTTATCTGAAAGTCAACAAACTGCACGCTACTATCTCTAGATAACCCTCCCACACAATCCAAATGTAGACTGCCCCTCGGACCCTCGGCTCCAATTTTGGAGGCGATGTCGGCATCCACAAAGGTAGCCGTCGAGCCGTCATCTAAGAGAGCATAAGTATCTACACTCCCAGACGGCCCAGAAACTATGACGGGTACTACTTTCAATAGTGGACGAAGTGCGGCTTGAACCTGCGAGTCATTGACAGCTACGAGAACCTGCTCAGTTTTTTCAGCATCCGTTGTAATCGTAGGTTCAGGTTTTACCTCTTTAACATGAACCGATGTAACAAACTTATCATTATGTAAAACAGTGTGATGCCTACGCTTACAATCAGTTATTGTGCAACTAGCCTTATTATTGTGCGGAACTTTTTGAAGGCAACGATAACAGACTTTGTTGTCTTTGACGAAACGCCATCTATCATCAACTGTCAAAGATGTAAATGGCGGACAATTTGATAACTGATGTCCCCCTTTGCAGAATAAACAAACATTTTCCTGATCGGATGTTTTTGTAGGTTTTGTTTTAGAATTAGATGTAGTCGAAGCCCCCGCCGCCGACTCGGAAACAGCATGCGGTCGTTGTTTCTGTGCAGGGTTCGCCGTTGGAGATGGTGTCGCCTCAAACACAGCGCCAAACTTCATCACTAAACCGACTTCACAATCTAAAAAACGCGACAATAACTCCACCCTGGCTTAGCCTAGGTCCTCATGATTACCAGCAAAGTCTAACCAACGCGCGCGCAAAAGTGGAGAAAGTTTGCTTAATAGGGCTCCAAACAGCTCCGGAGAACGTAAATAGCCACTTTGTTGTAACAACTTAGCAACCTCAACACAATTGCGCACACGGGTGTATCACACGATATTTTACAATACATTTGTGAGAAAACTTGAAAATAAAACTCGAGTAGGTAGGTACAAGGTACTCACTAGAAGATGGTTTCTCACGACCGTTCTTATTTCGATATTTTCGGCGGCTATTAATAGCGCGATTTTTTCTCACATCTAAAATACCTAATTTTTGATTTAATTTCATTATTCCACATCACTTAAACCACATAAATTATTTAATAATTTATAAGAAATACTCAATGACTCTTTTAAAAATAGCGCGCACAGATTAAAGATTTAGTAAAGACTACGGCGCGTTGTTGTAATTGCGTTTTTTTTTATTAGATTCATGGCTCTAGGTTCTAGTTCTCAACTCCCATCTTGGACTATTCAGCCTTTACTTTTATGATTTATAAAACTTAAAACAATTTTAATTAATTATATTTAATATTTTTTTTTTATTTTATGAATTAATTTCATCAATTCACATCTAAATTTAATTATTTTTTTAGGTTTTCTACTATACAAAGTCAATATCACTATAAACCTTCTTGCAAGAAAACTTTTTATTTAGAAATAACGTGGAACAAAAATTAAAAAAAAACTGCAAATTCACCGCACGAGGGCGGTAAATATTTACTGCACTAGGGCAGTAAATTTAACTTACAAGCCCTGTTTACTGCCTCTGTAAGTGCATTTTTCGAGCAAGTGTATTGAAAATTAAATTGTTTACCTCTTGGCAGACATTGTATTATGTTGTTCCTTTGTTAGGATGTTGATGGATTCCTTGAACACCACGTTAGCCACGCAAATTAAATAAATAGAAGAAAATTGGACTTACGTAAATAAAATAAAACTGCCAAAATATAGCATAAGGGCGGTTTTAACTTACATGCCCTTTTTTCTTTGTAGTCAATTTTTGTAGTAATAGTATTGAAAAAAAATTACCTCTGATATGCAACCGGTTCCTTGGCACTGTGAGATTTGATTTTTGATTATACATATAAATAAATACAGTTACATTTAGTTTTTATTCGACATCAAAGAATAATCGGTTTTGCAAACCCATTAAAAATCAAAAAGTCGAATATTACTGCAATCATTAGTTCATTATTTCATTAGATATTTTTCTAGTAAGTACTTAGTACCTACGAGTAGGTATATCCCGAAAATGGGGTTAGGCGTCTCGGCGGCGTTGACCGTATGTAAGAAAGGCAACAAGACACAAAAAGTCCGTTTGCTCTTTAGTCACATTTAGTACATATTTGTTACTAGCTGATGCCCGCGACATCGTCCGCGTGGATGGATGTTTTTTGATTCGCGCTGGAACTTTTCAATTTTCCGGGATAAAAAGTATCCGGTAGCCTATGTCCTTCCCCGGGATACAACCTATCCCCGTACCAAATTTCATGAAAATTGGTTAAACAGATACATTTTTTTGATTCCCGCGGGAAATCTTCAATTTTCCGACAGCCCTACCGGCTAAAAATTGTCGCAATATCACATCCAAAAATATCCTTATGGATCTTATTTGTTTTAGTCCTTAGCGTAAGCTTTTTCAGGAATGTAGCAATGGGTCGCAAACAGATTACTATAGTCACGAACGCTGAATATCGACATTTTGATGGTGCAGACCTACATATAAACCGACTAATTTGAATATCTATGGTAACCTAGCAATTTAAATCGACATCGCAGTCTTCCAAATTTAACTGCATTACCTATCTAATCAAGTCATATTTTAGAGTCTGTGGTATCTTGTGATTTTCTGTTTAGTAATTGGTTTTGTTTTCTACTAAATATAATACAAAATACTTTAATATAGGAAGCCATGCGCGTATGTAAGTAAATTTTCTTTTTACGATGCAATCAAAGGTACCATAAGCTAGAAATATCTCGAGATATTGAAATTGTCTATGAATAGTTTCATTTAGTGGGTACCGCAGTCATAATCTTCTGCGCAAAGGATCAGGAAAGTGATTTTAAATAGTAATTAGGTTAGGCTAGCTAGCTTTTAAGTTCTATTGTACTGTTTTCAATAAAGATAAAATAAAAAGTATATATAAGTAACTAATTTTTTTAAGTTATCAATAACTAGCTAATGCCCGCGATTTCGTCCGCGTGAATTGAGGTTTTTCGGTTCCCGCGGGAGCTCTTTAATTTTCCGGGATAAAAAAGCTTATGTGCTATTCCAGACTATAGTCTGTCTCTTTGCCAAATTTCAGCCAGATTCGTTCAGCCGTTGGCGCGTGATTGAGTAACAAACATCCATGCATCCATCCATCCAAACTTTCGCATTTAAAATATTTATTTGATTTGATTATATTTTTATTGATGTAGGTAATATTATTACTTGAATGGCATTATTATGTATTTGTCGTACAATTATTAGTATTAGTAATTTCTTAGTAGCGTGAGTTGGTAACTAATACTGCCGATGAGAATATTTTACTAGGGTACTAGGTACCTGTATCCTATACATAGGTATATCTAAATTATCAATATAATGTCTTAAATTAAATAATATCATACCTACTTTCTTGAAATACAAGTATTTTCTATTTTTACTTATCTAACTACCTACCTATTCGAGCTATTTAAATCCTTATATTATAATATTAATTTTAGTTAATGAGTAGTATAACGATTAACGGACACCTTATGTCACCGCTAAAACACCTCTTGCCATGTATCAATGAATTATGAAAGCCTACTTTGACGTAACGTTTGTCGTGGTCCATAAACGACATCTTACTTCAAAAGTCTTACGCAACACCAATTTTCAGCAATTATTTTTATCGATAGTTTCTGCATCAATGTCAAAACGTTTTTTGTCCTCAATGATCCTTTACGGACAGCCTCAATGATACGCGAAGCCAAAACCATGTTTTGGCATTGATGCAGTCCTTTAATGATTGATGCAAAAGTTACGCGGGCGCACTGCGGCATAAAAAGTAGCCTATGTCCTTCCCCGGGATGTAACCTATCTCTGTACCAAATTTCATCAAAATCGGTTGAGTAGTTGGACCGTGAAAGCGTACCAGACAGACAGACAGACACACTTTCGCATTTATAATATTAGTATGGATAGTATGGATTCGCGTAAATTAATATCATACAACATTAATATTATGTATCTTAAGTAGTTAATTCGACGGTCCATATCACATTGTTTCAATGTCATCCAATCCAATATTACTAAGAGTTCGTACGGTACGTTATTAGGTATTGTGCATAAAGTTAGTTTTCTCACCTTGGACAAACAGTTTTCACCAGTGCACTGAAAGAATTTCAGTAACTTTACAAAACGTTAAATTAAAATTAGAAGATAGCAATGAGTATATACTATGAGCCTAAGTACTAAATCCCAAAATATTGCAATTAGTCCAACTTTCGGAGCTTTTATTATTTTTTGAACTTATTGAAATATTTCAATTCGCTAGTAATATTTTAATTAATCCAACAAAAAAAAATTCCTTGATACAACTTCTTGTTTCAAAATACACCCTTGCACACTAGAAAGAGGTCAGGAACCAGAAGAAGAGGCAGCCAAATTTACTCCACTACCACTGTTTGATTGTAAAATAATTCCAAGTGCCTTTGTATTGTTCTATTAGTTTGATATTTTATTAGATCATCCCTAATGGCTAGGTATTTGGAACCCATTATCGAGACTATGAATCTAGAACCAATAGGTATTGAATCCCTAAAATAACTCCCTAATATCCTCTGTTTAAAATCTTCAAACTTTTCGTCGGATATCGTTCAGGTATGTATTAGGAGAATTTGTATCCTGGACTTATTCCTGTTATCAATCTCCCTGTGTCTGTATGACCACTTATGTTTGTTAGCAATTCTCCACCACATATTATTAGATTTCCTGTATATGCTGACCTTACTACACCTGCATCAGCTTTAAGTGATATCATATCGATATCATGGTATAAAAAGCTTAAAGTTGGGTAATGGGTTCACGTCTCCTATGTAATTTCCTGAGAAACAAAACCACAAACATATTATTTACTATAACTCTTGATTTTATTGCAATCTCATCTCAATGAAAGATACAGCTGCTGCAGATATATTAGGGTAAGGTTGCCACTATTGGACCACTTAACTTTAAACTGGCATAACATTAAAAGTATAGGAGTATATGGATATATGATTCGTCGGTTTCTTAGGGCTTACACTCAGGTATTCACAACTGTGATTTTAGATTTTTTACTTTAAGCATAAATACATATATCACAAAAAATCATTTTTGGGATGGTTGCCTTGTATGGACCACTGTTTCCTTGATTGAACCACCTAGCTGCTATAATCGTACTCAGGAAGTTTTATCGACTGGTCCATTCATTGCACCCAAGGAGTTTTAATAAATAAAAGGCTAGATTATTACTAAATTCAGTCTTTTTAATTGAACAGTCGTTTAAAGTAATAGGTAATAATCAACTATAGCAACTTTTAACATGTATTTTTAAGTTTAGGAATCCATAATACCATATTTTACCGGCCATTTCTTTTACTTTATTGAATCTGTGCTTTAAACCATTTTTCTCTGCTATTTTGAGGCTGCGGGCACGAAACTAGCGGCGGCGGGGCGACGGCGGTAGCGGGGCGATGCGATGTGGAGCGGTCCGCTAGCGGCGTGAAGGGTGGGCACGAAACAGGCGGCCTGTCAGTGTCCGCTCGTGTAGGGATGTTCCGAAGCCATCGAAGCATAGATACCCACTCATATCGATACTTTTTTAATTTTTTTAATATAAATGAATTCATGTTGAGTACCAATATGATATTTGACTTATTTTTTGTTTCTTTTACTAGTGTATAATTATTATCAACCAATATTTTTTGAATTCAAATAAAAAGATCAAATTTTGTACGGTTTCTGACTCACTCACTAGGTACCGTGGCAACAAACATTGTGAGTCCGCTCTCGTCTGTTTCGTGCGCATCGCTATACTTTGTTTTATGGCTTTATTCAACGACCTAATTTCATGTAAATTAATTATGGTCTATGTCACGGGCCATGTCAAACGGAGAAAAGTCTAGTTAATTTACTAACACCATCTAGTCTGAAATGCGGGAACTTACTTGCTACATAAGCGCTATATGACATATTAAAAACGTATGATATGGTCAAAGATTAGTAGAGAGATATTATTATTAAAATTAAATAAAGTGGCTTATGAATTTTATAATTGTAAATTGAAAACACATCTCGAAATAAAAATTACCTATACACCGCCAAACTAATTCGTAGACCACTTTTTATGTGATAATTTAAATTAATTACACGAGGTGTGAAGTGCCAGCGTCATGGAGTGGACTACGACAGGTGAGGAACCGATACCGAAACATATTTTTATATAAAAGGATCCATCTAGTACCTACATATTATATATCGATGATAATTATCGATGATTATTAATAAATAAAAATTCAACACTAGTACTCGAGCAAGCGGCGAAAAAAAACTAAGGTAAGCGCTGGCAATGTCGACAGTGTTCCGATACCCGTCAGATTGTAAAAAATAATCAGCTAAGTACTTATTTCTACTAAACACTAAACCAAATTTTTTTATGGCAACGTATTTTTGGTAATGTTTTCCATAATTAGTATGAAAACATTTAGTCAAAACCATAATGGTATTGGAGAAAAAAAGCAATGAAAGTTTGCGTTTTGGAATTCTTGTGCTTTTTGCCATGTTTAGGTACTGAATTGTAGTCCTGCATGCCAGGTATTTAAAGTAAGTTTTAAAAGATCTGTGGCTACTTTGGTAAGTTTGATTATTTGATAAAACTGTCAAGTTAATTTTCTTACGAAATAATATACTTTTTTTTAAAAATCCACTACAAGTTAGCCCTTGGCCGCGATCTCACCTGATGGTAAGTGATGATGCAGTCTGAGATGGTAGCTGGCTAACCTGTTAGGGGTATGGCAGTTATGTATATTAAACCCATACCCCTATTCAGTTTCTACACGGCATCGTACCGGAACGCTAAATCGTTTGGCGGTACGTCTGTGCCGGTAGGGTGGTAACTAGCCACGGCCGAAGCCTCCCACTTTCACTGCGTTAATTGCCTCATCCGGTGAAGATGAGGTATATCTGGACGATAGAAGGGCTGGCTCATTTATTGCGCAACGGATCAGCCTGGCTGTCCAATGCGGAAATGCAGCCAGAATTCTTAACACTATATCACGCGGGCATGATTTATATACTAATTTGGTTAGGCTAGCTTGCTTGTGGTAAGTTTAATTGTAATGTTCTCGATAAAAAGATTTTTGAAATCTGGAATATATGCAATTAAAACTAACTTAATATGCAATTAAAATAAATTAGCTTGATAATAGGCAATAGAGTTTAAATTATTGTTAAAAAATGTCGAGTTCTGGGACATATTAACGATATAATCTGGATAAATCACTCATTTTAGGATTTTTTAAAGATTTAATAACATTATTGTAATTAATTAATTCTAAAATTATATTTAAAGAAATATATGAATTTGAAAGTTATTTGTTTTGCTTTAAATTCACTACAGCAAACTGGCAAAGCTGCAAAGTCAGCTAAGTTCAGAACCTGACGACTATCGGTACTTTCCCCTTAGTTTGTTTCCGTCACTTTTACGTCACCCGTCGCCCTGCCATCGCTCGTGCATCGCTCCATCGCCCCGCCCTGCCATCGCTCGTTTCGTGCCCGGTCCCATACAAAGCCATACATTTGATTCCGTCGCCGTCGCCCCGCTACCGCCGTCGCCCCGCCGTCGCTAGTTTCGTGTTTGCACCCTGAAAGCCAAACTTCTGGTATCCAGTGGCGTCATGCCGTATAAACAACCTTTCATCTCTAAAATATAATCTACTAATTTTTTTTCCAAATCAGGTGTGTGATCTCCTTCAGAGCCTACAATCTGTTTTTCCCCTTTAGCTTTGACGTTTTTATTGTCAAATCTTCTTTTTAATGTTGCTTTTGGCACACCATATATCCTGCTAGCTTCATTTAGATTTTAGACCAACCTCTTGCTTACTCAAAGCTAACAACGCTAATGTCATGCTGCCTTCATTGCACTTATAATACTGGCCTCGTTTTGCCATGCTAAAACAAAAAAAAGAAAAGTGACGACAAAAACTTAGTTCTTTTGATTGGACCGGTTCAATGAAAGAAACTTGCATGAGTTCATTCATGCCAACTCACTGTGATCCCAATCAAACCATAACTTTTGAAAAAGTATATAATTTTTGTGACATGTTATTAATAGGTAAGCTGAACGAATAAATATGCAATCCTACTGAAAATAATTGGGTAGAAATAAATACCTTAAAAATCTGTACTTACGTGGTAAAAAATGACGCACAAATTTTGTATCGGGAGCTTGTAAAACACACCGACGTACGTCCTTCCTCAACGAAGCCTGCGGCAACACTGAAGGTTGAGGGGCAGGGTGCGGGGTCCAATAGCTAGCGTCTCGTCAATAACGGACAATTTTAGGACTGTTTATTTTCAAGGAATCTAAGTGGTCCAAACAAAGCACTGGTCCAATGATTGCAACTTTACCCTACTTTTCATGTCTGAAGGAACATAGTTTAGTAAAACACTATTCATCCAGTCAAATCTACCTCTCCTTATTATAACCAATGTTCTATCTAGATTATCTAAATAATACCTTATTTTTCTTCTTAGCAATTTAGATGGGTGTAGTGAATCCATCAACAAATGACTTGAAGTGTCAACAAGAACAGGATGAGGTGGCAAATGAGATGGTATGGGTGGAAGTCTTACTGATTGATTTGTGTTTCTGTTTCTCATTTCTAAGTCTTTACAGGCTTCCATTGATGTTTGTAGTGCTTCTTGGAATTCAGTGTTCTCTTGAATACTTAAGTGACTCCAAAATTGCATTAGACAAAGGTGACCTTTGATGATGCTAACCATTGTTCATATTATGTTGCTCTCAAAAAGTCATGTTAATTGGCTGCTATAAGACATCTCATCTACGTGAAACGCGGTAGACCGGTTATCACTCGAATAGTCGACTACTGCCAACAGTAAAAACATCGAGTTGAAGAGTGTCTTCTTTACAGTAAAAAGTAGATTTTTTTCTGAATTTTAAAGATAGTATTTTTTTAACCCTGTATTCATATAAAACAGAACCATGAATCATGATTGCCAGGCAACGCATATCTTTAACCGGTGCAGATATTTAAAAAAAAATATGCTTGATAGTGTGCCGCTGTTTGCTGGCCTGCTGTCCGCTGTTGAGTGGGTATGGAACCGAAGGTTACTCTGTTATATTATATTATACATATAACCTAATAAAGATATACTATATCCTAAGCTTACCCGCCCGCTGGCTTCTGCTCCTGCTCCGCGTCCGAACTCCAGATAGCACTTTCGCTTATTTCAGTAATTTGGTAGAATATGAAGATTCCGCAATAGTATTTTACATACTATTATACTTCTTTTTATAATGAGCTAGACGATGCCCGCGACTTCGTCCGCGTGGAAAAAGGTTTTTAATTTCCATGGTAACTCTTTAATTTCACGGGATAAAAAGCCCATGTCACTCTCTAGGTCCTCAACTATACCTATGCAAAAATCAAGTTGATCCATTGCCCTAATGCGGCGTGATTGAATGACAAACCAATAAACCAACAATCAAACACACTTATAATATTTGTATGAAGTATAATATGATGACAGCAATCATCATTCAATGTAGTTTGTGTGAACATAGTGTGTTCTATCAGAGTTGGGCAAAAGTTTGAATGACTAATAACGAATGAATAAATTGTTTCGTTGTACACGAAAAATAGTTGATTTCATTTATTCAAAGAAAAATAATTCGAATGAAGAATAAATTATTCTATTCGTTAGTCGATTATTAAATAATATCTACTAATAAAAAAGCCTTTAAATTTTCACATTTTGACCAACATAATAATAACAGCTTCCAAATATTACAATACTTGCTTACTAAAGAATTTAAAAAAAATACACCTATAGTTTACGCAACAACCTCTCTAGTTTAATTAATTAATTATAATTAATTAATTACGGATGCGAAGTGTGAAGCGAATTGTAGCTTCTACGCGACGCGGATGTGAGCTTATGGCTACGGACGGGTTGCTTAATTGCATCTGTTTATTGTTTGTAACCTAGCGAGGGTCGTATCGTCAATTGACAATATTCTAGAAAGATCCAATTGCCTTTTACTATTTTTGTGTTCTGCCAATCACAGCAGGGTTCCGGGTCTTGGGATGATTGACAGATGTTTGAGTACTTAATTGACAAATGCTTTCGTTCCACGAAGTTATTGTGAAAGTTGTTTTATGGAGATCACGTGTGCTTCTCTAGATCCTTCGTTAACACTAGTTCATCGGACCACCTTGCGAAAGGTCTGCCTACTTTGCTGTGGTCTGCAGGACCAGGCCATGAGGTTAGCCTATAAGTCCAACGGTCATCGCTCATCCTCATCACTGCCACATGGCCCACTCATTGCCATTTTAGTCGTTTTGAGTAGAGATGAGTCGTACTAGGTAAATTTTGTACTAGGTGCACCTAGTCCAATTCCGTAGAAAAACTCGATCCAAATACCTGTTCCACCTAGTCCATAAAGTACGTGTATTTAAAGTACATAGTACGTGTAGATACGTACGTACGCACTAGTAATGAATTGGAATCTTCCCTTCATACTTTACACAGGCTTAGGACTGTCAACGTGAAGATTTATCGACATTGTTGTCGTAATTATAAGATAACAATTCATTTTTCGAAGTAAGTTTTTCGTATTTTTTTTTTTGGTATTTTTGCTTTGTTTTCTGAATAATCAGATTTTTTTATTATTTTTTATTTATTATTTTAATCTTATATCTACAATACAATCATTACGCACAAAGTTCTTTAACCACATTACAGAACTTCATGAAAACCGATTAATACAGTGTATTTAGATTGAATTGAGCTAATTTGTAAACAAATGAACCTTTTTGCTAACGCGTAACTTTGTAAACACTTTTCACAATGTTAAAGCAATTAAACACACACAAACTGCTTGTAGTCCACAAACAACATCTAACGTAAACATGCAGTGTATTATTTCTTCCATTTATCCAGTATTTATACAATATTTTTAATAAAAACTGAATGAAAACACAAATAAAGTCCCACAGATTAAAGTAAAATTTTTGTTTTGACGTTTCGTATTACTTGGATTTTAAAGTGTTGCTCAGATACGACATCGCAACCACAGACTAAAAACGAATGACTAATACTGAGTCAGTGACCGTAAACATCGATATGATTCGTTCAGAATCGAAAACATTGTAATCGAATTCGGTAAATCACGTTATTTTATTATATAACGTATACGAATGTTTTTCATTTCAAAATTATCTTATTAAGTCGTAAATACTAAAGTAATAAATAACAACAATATTATTTCAAAGTTTATATTGGGCCGTTGATGTTTTGACTGACCCAATATTTAGTCGGTACCGATATGGTACAGGGAAACGGTACAGTTATTGGACTTTAAAGCTCTCTTATGACTTGAATGATTGTACAACGAAATTAAAATACATATTTATAAATAAATAATTCATAGGTATGAATAAAAATATTTTTACGACACTTAAATAAACATTATTTAAAAAAATATTTATACATTTCCTGTTTTACTAAATAACAAATACAAAAAAAATTTGTATAAATCTTAACAATTGACCGCCATTTTGATCTTCTTTATTAATGAAAGATTTTTCAAAATCGATATCTGTTGTGGTAATCCTGAAAAAGGAAATCTTCGTTCCTAAAAGTGCCCACCATTTTCAACTTCTGTGTTACTGAATGAAACTATTCATTCAAATCGCAAAAAGAGATCGCCATTTTTAACTAATTTGTTATTGTACCTAACATTTTATTCAAAATTGATATCCGACTATGAGATTTCTTTAGGAACAATGGTTCAATTAATGAAGAATGGTTTGTTACTATGAAATTAAATTAAAAGTAAAAAAATTTATATTTAAATCGTTAAATAAGGTTATAGGCAAGCCCGGTAGGAATCGAGACGCTGGAAAATAATTGTTAAGTGTGCGACAGAAAGAGATAGATTGTGTGTATTCAGCGAATTGTAACTAACTAAAACTCCACGCGCTGTGCTCATTCGGTTCGTAACTTCGCTTCGTGCTGTACGTCTCGGGTGCTCTCTTGTGGTTTTTATTTCAACGACTCGGCTTTCCTAACGCATTTTGTTTTTGCTTTGTGATTTGGATTGTGTTATTATTTGGACTGACGACTACCTGCTATTCATCTCGGACTTCGATATTACTAAATATATTTTAGCAAGGTAACTATTTTTTCAGTAAATTACAAAATGATTATGAGTTGTAAATCTTACTAATATTATAAAGGCGAAAGTTTGTGTGTGTGTAAGTGTGGGTGTTTGTTTGTTACTCCTTCACGCCGCAACTACTGAACCGATTTGGCTGAAATTTGGAAAATAGATAGTTTATAACCTGGATTGAAACAAAGGCTACTATTTATCCTGGAAAAGTCCATAGTTCCCGTGGGATATTAAAAAAACCCAATTTTTCTACATTATCTATTGCTACAGCTACAAGTAGATTGCTTTCTTTAGCAAACTTTCTTGAAAGTAAGTAATATTGAATACGATATAATTAAAAGTTATAAATGAAATAAAACTGTGTTAAAGTCAAAATATGTATAATATTTTATCTAAGCTAAAATTCTTACAATCTGATTAGAGTTAGTAAACATCTGTGTTGCTGCCATTTAAAACTATTTTAAAGCTTTTTATTACCAAACACATTTTTGTTATTTTATTTTAAACCTTTATATTCGTGTAGGTACTTTAAAAGTCGAAGCGACCGGCCATATAATTATCCTAGTCGGAGCTTACTCGCATTTTTATTGCGCTTAGCTCTAGGCGGTCGCTGCAACTATACTCAACAATGCAATATTTTTATGATGCCGAAATTTCTCTTAGAACTCTTTTTGAGCTACTAAAATATTATATTATTATATTCTATTCATAAACCTGTTGTCACTAAACACATGTCTCATTTCATTTAAACGCTTCGTATTGATGTTGTAGGTGCCTTCACTTAACAATGCAATATTAGCGTGTTAGCTATCATTAGGGGTTTTTAGTAGAGAACTCGCCTATTTCTTACTTCAAGATCTGACACTATAAAACACTAGGTCTTAGCTCGGGGAACTTAGTGACGACTACCAATATCAGTATCGATATAACTTAATACTTAAATGTTATAGGCATCACTTCAAATTGTCTCTGTACGAACTGTCCGGAACGAAATCTCTTATTCCTTCCTGATAGCCTAGGTAAACGAACAGAACGGATTTGTTTTTCCGGGTTGTTAGATCGATCGAACTAATAGTATAACAGGAAGGAATAGAGGTTACTTATTATTGACTTTATAATTTTACTAGCTTTTTGCCCGCGTGAAATTTGGGTCTTCATACATCCCAAGGGAACTATGGATTTTTCCGGGATAAAAAGTAACCTATGTGTTAATTCAGGTTATAAGCTATCTATGTTCTAATCTCCAATCACGATACTGCAGTCTGTCACTGCCTCTTTCAAACACCATCACTTTCGTCTTCTTTACATTCATCTTCATTCCCTTTCTAACAAAAGCTCCACTCATAGCAGTTACCATCTCCTGCCACTCCTCGGCCGAAGACGCAAGTAAATACTTGGTCATCAGCATAGAGAAAACATTTGACGAGTAACTCATTCATTCTCAACCCACTTTCATCTCTTTTAAATCTGTCAAGCAATTATTCATGAACAGATTAAACAGCCACGGTGACGCTACACATCCCTGTCTAACACCTTTTTTGATATTAAACCATTCAGCGTGTGCCCCGTTTATCCTTACACAAGCACTAGAATCCCTATAAAGAGATTGCAATGCTTGTATGAGGACATGGCAATAATTGACATATTTCATTTAGGTATTTATGGTTCCATATTTTTTTTATTACAGAAAATGAGCAATGCAGAACCAACCCCTGGAACATCAAGCTCACAACGTAAAAGAATTCCTGATCCTCCTTCATTTCTTCGGTCACCTATGAAGAAAAGACCTAAACGCGTTGTCTTGAGATCCAATGAGAAGACTACCGCCATCAACATTTATAAACTGCTGATGCAAATTATGACAGCATACCCAAATAAAACAGATGTTGTCGACCAAGTTTCACAAGTGATGGGTATATCAAAAGCTACAGTGAAGCGTATTCTGGATGTATATAAAAAAACAGGAAAGGTGTCATCACCGAAAACATCCCAACCTAGCCATGTAGTCATAGGGAAATTGGATGATTTTACGTTGACGGCCATAAAAAGAAAGGTCCACCAATTTTATTTCAATAATGAATTACCAACAGTGGACAAAGTTTTAACTGCCGTTAATGAAGACCAAGACTTGCCATCGTTTACTAGATCAACTCTGTACAATATATTAAAAAAATTAAAATTTAAATACGTCAAACGCTCTCGAAAAAGTATACTACTAGAAAGGCCTGATTTAATGGCTTGGAGAACAAAATACTTGTTAAAAATAAAAGAATAATTTTTATATAAAAATATCCGTAAAGGAGATTGCTCAAACATGGTTTCGTTTTGTATCAGATTCAAACTGGTGTCAAAAACTAAGTTTATATTTTTAACAAAATACTTTAAAATACCAAACCATAACGTCGCCGGACAAAAATCTTGTAAAGAAACAAGTGATTTTATCATTTCCTGTATCCATTAATGTCGTTTGACGTAACAAAGGGCTGCCGGTATCCAAAGACAATTGCGAAATATACGGTCTACATAACTAAATAATCGATGCAACCTAAATTCGTGAACATTTGTAACCTGATTCTCACAAATCCTAGTCCATTGAAAAGTTACATTTGGGGTTGCGTTTTTTAGAGGACGCAATTTTATTTTTTTGATGTGTAGGGGGGGTCAGTGTAAAGCTAAAACCAAGTTTGTGGGGTCGCCACCCTTGTCCCACGGCCGCCATCTTGAAAATAGGGGTTGGAATGGTTTTTACGGTATATCTCTTAAACTATTTATTTGAGAAAAAAAATTTGTTAATATTTTTTGTTGCAAATTAAATTCTCTACAACTTTGGTCCAGTAACTTTTTATCGTAGAACTATAAATAAAAAAGTTATAAGCGAAAATCTTCAGAAATTCGAGAAAAAAATTTATATTTTTCGATGTAACCGTAAAACGGGGTGTATAGAAAATACGGGGTGAATAGAAAAAAAATGAGGAAAGTTATTTCGGTACAATTTTAAGGCAAAGGACATACGAAAATTACCAAACTACATACTTTTTTTTCACTGTGGTAACATTTTTTTTATACGATGGCAACACCCTTTTGTAATGAAGTTGGCAAAAACTGGTATTTCTGACGTTGTTTTCTGTACCGGTCGAAGTAAGTGATTTGGTGCTCCCCAAAACTTCACATTTTTAAATGAGAAAAACGTTTCCTGTGGTGTAAAAAGCAGTTTCGATCAATCTGTTGTTATTCTGGGATACTTTCTGTGCAAAAGTAAGTGACAATATTTGCTTTGTTTTTGGTTTATTGATTATAATCATAAATTGCGCATTTTTTGTTTGCTGTTGAGGTTAATAGATACGGGAAAGGGGTGAATAGACACGCGGTATGGGGTCAATAGATACGCCATAAGGGGTGAGTAGACACGGCATATGGGGTCAATAAAAACAATAAAGATTTAACAGTCAGGGTTGTCACACATCCTATCCTTACTTTAGGTACCTGCCTGTCCTTTTCTTACTATTTCCTTATTACCTATTATGGGAGGGAGTGGAGTGGCTGCTATTAAATTTATTCTCAAAAATTTCATGGATGTTTCAGGAAAAGCGCTAACTAGTATTTTTTTTTTGTTATTTACAGATAGACATTGGTATTTCACCAACATGCCTCGCACATATAAGCCGGATCCAAGAGGTAAACGCTATAAAAAGTATGACGAAGCTATACTCTTAGCCGCCGTAGAAGAATATGGGAAGGGACAATATTCTTTAAAAAGCATTTCTGAAAAATATAAAATTGATAAGTCTGTATTGTACAGGCACTGTACAAGAACGATGAAAAAGCATGGAGGACAAACAGTTTTGAGTGAGGAAACAGAATTGAATATAATTAAACATAAATATATGTGCTGAATGGGGTTACCCATTAGATGCCCTTGATTTACGGTTCCTTGTCAAAAATTATTTAGATAAAGCCGGGAGAACCGTTACTAAATTCAAAGAAAATTTGCCAGGGCCGGATTTTGTTGCCTCTTTTCTTAAAAGACACAAAGATAAAATTACCCAAAGGAATTCTCAAAATATAAAAAGAAATAGAGCAGCGGTCTCGCCTGAAATAATCAAAGAATACTTTAGTCAGTTAAGAGACTCCTTGTCCGATATTGATCCCAATAACATCATAAATTACGATGAAACTAACCTAACGGACGACCCAGGTCGCAAAAAAATAATAACAAAACGAGGCACGAAATATCCCGAACGAGTGTTGAATCACTCAAAGGCTGCTGTCTCAATTATGATGGCCGCCACCGCAACTGGGGAGCTGCTTCCGCCTTATGTGGTTTACAAATCTCTAAACTTATACGACACTTGGACCGAAAATGGTCCCGCGGGTGCCCGCTATAATCGCACGGCAAGTGGTTGGTTTGATTCAACAATGTTCGAAGACTGGATCAAATCTATTATAATACCTTTCTTCCATAAGAAAGAAGGAAAGAAATGTCTGATTGGTGACAATTTATCGTCACATTTGTCTTTGAATGTGATCAGACTATGTCAAGAAAAAAATATTTTCTTTGTTTTTTTGCCGGCAAATAGCACGCATTTAACTCAACCACTCGACGTAGCCTTTTTCAGGCCTGTAAAAATCATATGGCGTAATATCATTTTAAAGTGGAAAAAAACAGATGGAAAGTCCCAATCGACTATTCCAAAAGGGTGTTTCCCAAAATTATTGAAGAAACTCATTGAAGATCTCAGTAAAAATGCCAAAGAAAATATACAGTCAGGTTTTAGGAAAACAGGAATACACCCTTTGGATGAAGAACAGGTGCTAAGCCGATTACCTGTTGATGACAGAAATGATGATAAAGACGCAGTAGAAAACTCGATTCTTGATATTTTAAAAGAAATGAGATATGGAACCATGAACATTGTAGAGAGTAAAAGAAAAAAGAAATTAAACGTCATTCCTGGAAAAAGCATTGGAAGTGAAATAGAAGATTACGCAAATACAGATGAAGAATATATACCCAGTAAAAAGAAGAAAACTAATTTACGCCCAACTAAAACAAAGGAAATAAATAAAGAAAACGAAATGTCTGCATTGGAGGAGGACGAAAAATTATTTAAAGGGAAAGGAAAAGGAAAAAAATCTAAATCTCAAACTGAATTAAGCAGACAAAAGAAAAAAGAAGGAGAGCATGAAAATAACGAAATAAAAGAACAAGAAATAGAAAAACCATATTTTAGAAAAGATGAAAGAGATAAAACAGAAATAGAACTTAACCAGCTAGACGAAAAACTACAAGAAAATGAAAATAATAATTTAACTGAATGGCAATATGTGGAAACAACCTTGGATTGTACGGAGTTAGAAATAGCAACTATGCCTATGATTTATCAGGATATTTTTTATGGAGAAGAAGTTATTATTCAGAACACTCAAGATATGGACTGTAATTCTGAACAAAAGAAAAATAATATTAAAATTATTTCGGACGAGATACTTCCGACGGATACAACAACAAAAACGAATAAAATTA
This sequence comes from Erebia epiphron, assembly GCA_963932025.1. Classification (NCBI taxonomy): domain Eukaryota; kingdom Metazoa; phylum Arthropoda; class Insecta; order Lepidoptera; family Nymphalidae; genus Erebia; species Erebia epiphron. The sequence goes on from OZ009945.1 coordinate 30,774,858, forward strand.
ATTTGAAGCAATGTAAAAGAATAAATCTAATGTCTCCTGTGAAGATTTCTAAGTCTCCAGCTGCCCCAAATGATCTCCCCGGCACAAGTGGCTTGAAAATACCAAAAGTGCGACGACCAACTTTTTATAAGAATGATTCAGAAGTACTCCGAGATTTAATGGATGATTCGATTTAATTTTGAATAATTCATTGAATTTGGAGGATAAAATAATATTATTAGTCTATAAGGCTCCCATCAGACTGACTGCATTGCATCAACTGCGTGCAGTCGATATTTTCAACTGTGCGCAGTGGATACATTCAATTGCATGCATTTGGCGTTCGATGCATGTCTGATGGTTGCCTAAGTTTAAATGCAATAATTGTAACTAAATACCTACTTACCTACCTACCTACTGCTTGTAAATTAAGTTTTGGTGTACCTACTTTCACAACTTACAAAAGGATATTGTATATGATTAGTGGTTGTGCAATGAATAAAATACTTTATTTCAACTATAAATGTTTATTTTGCCTCATACTAAACATCATGCCTTTTTAACTGCCTCCACATATAGATACGATAACCATACTACCTCCTCATTTTAAAGAGTAGCTGTTGTTATACCTACAACTAATATAAATTAAAAAAAAAATCATATCTATAATAATACATTATGAGTAAGTAGTACCTACCTGTACATTATAATAATTTAAGATGAATACCAAGTGTCAACCCTACAGAATTTTTCTATTCACCCCCTATGTCGTGTCTATTCACCCAATTACGAGTTGAATAGAAAACACATATATTTTTGTGTTTTTTACAAAAATAAGCAGAGAAATCGGGTAAAACTGTATAGTGACAAATAAAATAAACCTAGACTCAAAAGAAAAAAACATTTCCATAACCGAAGGTAAAGAAATACATAGTTTAAAACTTAACCAAAGTTCAAATTCGTGCCTATCCACCCCGTTTTACGGAACTTTTTTTTTATCATTTTACGAAAAAATGATATCTGACCACTTTTGTAGATCGTTTTTTGAGGAACAACTTTTATTTGCATCATTTTTTCATTAAGTCAATAGCTAAGGTTTTACAGCGCTCCGAAGTGAGTTCTATTTTTTAGTACTCTTAACTATACTTATATTATACGTGTGTACTAATAATATGTCATCAGTTATTATTTTTTTTTTTTATACCTTTTTTAATTACAGTTTTTGCAATATTATTAATAATTAATTATTGACTCTTTTTCACTCCATAACAGAATTTAACAATTATTGATTTTTAAAATAATTTGCTGCTCTTGCTGCATCTCCATTATTTGATACCGTTACTATTGTAGCTGAAGATATTGACGTACTGATATTGCTCACAGCACTTGGCAGAAAACAAGCAAATGTATTTTTTTTAAAACCATCAAAAGGACGAACAGCAGAACAATTATATAGTGCGTCAGGTTTTATGTACGGAGATGTCATTGCGGATAACTTGCTGTTTCTTCATGCTTTTTCCGGATGTGACACAACTTCAGCTCCTTACAATATCGGTAAAATGAAATTTGTGAAAACCCTGGACAAACATTTAGAGTTTGCAAGTGGAACGGCTTTGTTTCTCAACAAGAGAGTTGATCCTTCTTTGCTCACTGTAATTGGTGAACGTTTTTTTATCTCTTTATACGGTGGTAATAAAGATGATAATTCTCTTGACAGCCTAAGATATAAACAATTCGCCAAGGCAGTGACAAAAAGTACATTTAACTTATCTTCACTTCCTCCAACACAAGATACAGCTCGCTTTCATACTTTCCGAGTCTACCATCAGGTCCAGTCGTGGCTTGGTAATTATAATGATCCTGAAGACTGGGGTTGGAAAAAATGTGGAAAATTATTGATGCCAGTGCAGAACTCTAAACCTCCAGCACCCCCTGAGCTCCTAAAATTGATCTTTTGCAAATGCAAAGGAAACTGTGGAGCGATGTGTGGATGTCGAAAAGCAGGACTGAAATGTTCTGCAGTGTGCTTCCATTGTTCTGGAGAGACTTGCAGCAACGTAATGGAACTCTCAGAATTAATAAATGAAAATGACTTGGATGATGAACCGCCAACATTAACACCCCTTCCTTCGCCAGTTCTCCCACTGGTATTTAATTCAGAAAGCCGATCAGATGCTGAGCCGCAGCCTGGTCCATCGAAACGACTGAGGACGGAGTAGTTATAATTTAGAAAATCACCGTGGATTATGCCTATTGGGGATACCACGTAAAAAAAAACGCGCCTCTAGACTCTACCTCGTAGGTGGTGGGGAAAAGAGTCAATAATTAATTATTAATAATATTGCAAAATTTGTAATTAAAAAAGGTATAAAAAAAAATAAAAAATAACTGATGACATATTATTAGTACACACGTATAATATAGGTATAGTTAAGAGTACTAAAAAATAGTACTCACTTCGGAGCGCTGTAAAACCTTAGCTATTGACTTTTTATTTTTTTAATTTTATTTTTTTGATGTGTAGGGGACACATCAAAAAAATAAAATTGCGTCCTCTAAAAAACGCAAGGTAAGGCCTAAAAAATTTAACATTTCAATGGACTATCCGTCGAACTACAGATTTAATATTTTGAGGATGTATTGTTATTTTTGTACCCTACAAATGAGGTAAGTTTCATGAAAGTACATTGTGATAGAATGTGAAACCAAAGCCCATACTTTAATGATCAATGTCATTTAATATAATAAAATAACGTGATTCAAATAATTCGATTACGTTTTCGATTCTGAACGTCGATGCTTACGGTCACAGAGCGAGCTTGTATCCAATAACAGTACCGTTTCTCCTATATAAAATACGAGTATTCTTTGCATTGGAGATAATTCGTTCAGTAATCGTTCAATAGCTCATTCCTCATATAATTGAACAATAGTCCCATTATTAGGGGTCACGTCAAAATAAGGTCACGTGATGAGTACCGCCATATTTGTTTACAAATTAGCTCAATTCAATCTAAATCATTTAAGTCCGATGCGCATAACAGATTACGACGATGTCGAGTAGGTATCAATACGGCGAGAGCGGCTTGCACGAGTCCGTACCGTACTTGATACTCTTGATACTAGTCACATCACAAAACTAGAGACTAGTGGATACTATTTAGTATTTAGTAATTGGTAAAGTCCCGACTAGTGACAAAGAAGACAAGTGGCAGACAAAGATAGAAAGACTGCGGAGTCGTATAGTTAAAAAAGGGCAGTATATTTTTGCACTCGGCCCGTTCGAAAAGTGCCATTTGAATTTGAACCATATTTCAAGGTGAAAAGAGTGCGCGTCGTGTTATTTATGATCGAAATATGGTTCAAATTCAAATGAAACGTTTCGAATGGGCCACGGGTGCCGCGTCATTTTAAGTACCACAGACCACAAGTACTACCTAGCCTCTCTAGGACTAGGTGGATCGAGTATTTTAAAAGTTGGCAACAGGTGCGACCTAGTATCGATAAATACCTAGTCCGTGTACCTGTTCTAGTATATACGCCTCATCTCTAGTTTTGAGTATTGCAGCTGATCCGTTGACTTTTTTTCCCGTTTATTGCCTTATACTTAAGTCATACTAAAAATTTCTGGATTCTGATAAATTAGATCAGATATAAATATTTATTATACATTTATTGTTTTTCCGAGTGTATGCTCTCACTATTTAAGCATTTTTGCATTCGTTGGAACCATTGTGCGAAGCAATGCAAAATAGGGACCTCTTCAATGTCTTCGTGAAACGCATTCATCGCCGCTTCCGGGCTTGTAAATCGTAAACCTCTAAGTTTATCTTGAATTTTCGGAAATAAAAAGAAGTCGCAAGGTGCTAGGTCCAGACTGTATGGCGGATGCGTCATAAGTTCCACATTTGAGGCCTTCAAATGCGCATTCATTATCTTACATTAGCGGAATGTGCAGATGGGTTATCGTGATAAGAGACGCATTGTTGCGAGGACGCTTTTCGCAAACATTTTCTAACACTCCGGGCAAACAATTGTTAATCTATCTCTCAAATTGGCTGACAAGAATTTTTTGTTAGTTTCAATCAGTTGTCGTACGGTATCAACATTGGATTCGGTAACAGCTTTCGCCGGCCGACCTACACGTATATCGTCGTGGAGATGATCATGTCCGTGTCCAAATTATCCGAACCACGAATACACAGAACTCTGTCATAGGGCTTCATCACCAAACGCCAATTGCAGTGTCTGGCAATTCTGTTGTTGGATTAAGCCACAGCGAAAATCGTAAAAATCACGGAGCGAAAAAACTCACGACTTAATTCAGTGTTATTAAACTGAATTTAATAGCGACACGTAATTTTCTAAAGCACGCCACAAAGAAAAAAAAATGACCGTCTCGCATGGTTTAATTTTTGAATACTAACCATCTATTTACTTATTAATATTTGTATGCAATTATATTCGTGAACCAACTTACATTTGATCGGCACTTATGTCCGTCACACTAAAAAAAATTGTTAAATTTTATATTCAGAATAGGTATACCTCGTTAATTTTCACGTATACATACGTGTACGTACGTACAGATTAGAAATATTATTACTTACGTCTGCTAAGGCCGATGTCCCATCACTCTTGATATAACAAATTATAGTTTTAATTAATAAGAAGCCAAAAATGAAAAATTACTTTTAAGGTTATTATCATTCGTTGCCCGTGTACTACGGGTCTTACTACTGTTAGTAACATGAGTAATTTTTTTGGTACGTGTTACTAGTTACTCTTCTAACTACTCCAGTTTTAACATGGTTAAGGTTGGGTAAGCATTATTTAAAACTGTTCCATTCTATTAAATTTCAAGTCTGTAGCTAGTAGTTCCTAGAATATGCAAAATTTTACAGGACAGACATACGCAACCCTAAAAGGCACAGAACCAACAACGTTTGTGAAAGTTGGCACTCCCAAATCCCAATTAAAAATTATTAATATATAAAAGAAGGGTCTACCAAACTGATAAAGATAATTTTATCATTTCCTGCCAATTAAAACTTAAATGGTGAAATTAGTCCGATCAAATTTGACATAAAAATAGTGATCAAATAACAAAAACTCCAACAGAGCTGAATTTTGCTAGAGACCTTGGGTAAGATACAATTTTGTTAATATACACTCAAAAAAGTTCAGTCCCCTAGCCAGTCCCTAGCAAAAAATACACGGAATAAGAAACAAGTACAACAGCCGTCTTGTATTCCTCCAACATCAGCTTGCTCATCAACACTTGTATCGAGTGTACTATCAAGTTCAGACATGGCTAGGCAATCATCTGAAGTTCAATGAACTCCGAAAGCTGGGGCTGGAAATTAACAGATAATAATAGGGGTTAAAGTATGGAATTGCCGTTTTATTGTAATAGGTACTTCGAAATGACATAGAACCTTCATGGTTTGAGATTTATGAGTGAAACTTTTTTCACATGGTACCTATGTAGTTCTTCTTTTAAAAAATGTGCAACATTCGATTATCGACTTTCAGTTGTTTTTTTTATTCCACTTAAACCAGAAAGATGATACATCGAAAATTCGAATGATTTTTGAATACGAGTTCCGACGCGGAACTAACGCGACAGAAACAGCTCGCAATATCAATGTTGCATTTGGAGAGGGGACTGCCAATGCAAGCACCGTGCGATTTTGGTTTAAACGCTTTCGCGATGGAAGCTTTGATTTGAAAGAAGAACCACGTGGAAGACCGCCCACACAGGTGAATAATAATGAATTGAAAGAGATGGTGGAAGCCGATCCGAGCCAAAGTACCCAGGAATTTGCGGCATGGTTTAACGTTACCTTAGTTAACTGCCTCGTTGGTTGGTTAGCATGTTTGACTGCGGCTGACGAGGTCCCGGGTTCGATTCCCGGGTCGGGCCAAAGTTAAGTATTGGGGTATTCTGACTAGAAATTCTCAGTACTAGCCCGGAGTTAGGAAGTTGGCGGTGTTTCACCCCCGTGCCTCGGAGAGCACGTTAAGCCGTCGGTCCCGGTTATTATCACTAACATGATAATAGTCTTTAAAGCCCGCCAACCCGCATTGGAGCAGCGTGGTGTGTCTAAGCTCTAATTCCCTCTCTCCTATGAGAGTGGAGGCCCGTGCCCAGCAGTGGGACGTTAATGGGCTGTAGTGGATGGTGGTGGTGGTATAGATTCAGCCATTTTACACATAGACGTGGCGCGGTTGGTGAAAGCCAGTACCTGAATCATGATGGTCGCGGGTTCGAATACCGGCACGCCACTATAAAATATTAGTAGTTTATCAGTCTGGTGGCTGATTCGGAACAACGCTGGTTTAACATCGCAAGGCACCCGGATCGAGCCCCGGTCCCGGAGTTCGAAAAATTTGCTTACACATCTATGTGTAACAAGGAACTGTGCTAACTTGTGAATATACCCCAGTTAGCAATCCCGATTGGTTAGCGCAGCTCATCTTAGCGTATTTGTTGAAAGGAATAATGTTTATAGGAGTGGCGACCCCTTTGCTGTTGGGTGATCTGAACTTCTGGCCCATTTCCTCTCTTGTCAACCATCTCTTGACCGGCGTGATTTGTGCAAGTATCCCTAAATCTTCTTTGAATGACCCGAAGATACAATGAAAGACTGTCTGGGACGCCATCTCTGTAGACATGCACGTCTTTAATTTGAAGTGAATCTTTTTCTTCTCTAGATCTTCATGCAATATTTTATACATGTAGTATCCACCTGATCCCGTCAAACTGAAGAAATCTAGGAATTTATCTCTGTTTTCGCTGCCCACTATTCTCAAGGCTTTGTAAAAAAAATTTATAGGGAAGAACATCCTCGTTGCATATTGACTCATTTGCGTCAAATCAATAAAATAAAAGAATATGAAAAATAGGTGCCTCATGATTTGACTGATCTGCAGAAAGAAACGCGTGTTGAAACTTGTGTTGCCTTGTTGAATCGATACAGAAATAAAGGAATATTGGATCGAATTGTGACATGTGCTGAGAATTGGATTCTTTACAATAACCGTAAGCGAAAAATGCAATGGCTGACCCCAGGTCAAACGCCGCAAAAGTGTCCTAAAGCAAAGCTTACGAATAAAAAGGTAATGGAAACTGTTTGGTGGTCTCAGCATGGTGTGATTCACTATAGCTTTCTCCGATCTGGTCAAGCATTAACGGCAAATGTCTACTGTACCGAACTCCGAACAATGATAGCAAAACTAGCAGTAAAACAGCCCCGACTCATGAATCTATCTTCACCATTACTGCTCCATGATAACGCGAGATCTCATACAGCACTAAAAACCGTTTTAACTCTACAGGAACTGCAATTAGAAACCATTCGTCACCCTCCGTATTTGCCAGGCCTTGCTCCAACGGACTACCATTTTTTTCGTGATTTGGACAATTTCCTACTTGATAAAAAGTTCTCTTCTCAGGTGGCAGTACAAAATGCTTTCACACAGTTTGTCGAATCTAGATCACCAGAGTTCTATCGCAAATACATAAATGACCTTCCTATTAGATGGCAGCAATGTATAGATAATAATGGTACCTAATTATTTTGATTAAATAAATATGTTACAAAACAGTACAAATTGGCAATTTCATACTTTAACCCCTAATATTACCACTGAGAAATAGTCGGTTCTCATGGAACATTGAAACAAAACCAGATCCGTCGACTGAGATAAGTATTAGTGATCAGTATGTAAACACAAGACCACGGAAGCGAAACGAAAATCGTGAAGAGTCGCCTTTACTTTCGAAGTACGCCGATGAGCACAGAGTACATTGAACCGATGAGTCAGAGACTCAGCTGGAGTCTCAGGACTCTCAGGATTGCCGCGAGCAACCGTCGACATCGACGCCGCGACCTCTGCGTTTAGTATCCCCAACCTTATCGCCAGGTGCCGACGGACTAGATTCACCCGCGGACATTATAGAAAGACCTAGGAGAGCTTGCCGACTACGTAAAAAAGAGTGTAAATTAGGAATTATAAATATCCACTTTTAAATAAAGCTGTACTAGGATTATATATCTACTCGAATAGAAGCGTTCAATTGAGACAGGTTCAGGACAGGAATTTAAAAAATATTTCACGCGGACGTAATCGCGGGCATCTGCTATATATTGTATAGGTTAGGCCATTGGCATTCTCATCTAAAAGTGGTCACTGAAAATCAGCGTTGCACTGCTGTACCTACAAACTAATTTCTGATATGATGTAACTTAATATAGTTTTAAACTTTTGATTTATTTTGTACTCTCGTTCATGCGGAAAGGGGTAGTAAGTTTAAAATTATTTTTATTATATCATGTAACTAAAAATTTATGCTTTTCGCAATTTTTCCTTTATCTGTGCTATAAGACGTTGCTTCGTACCAAGTTGCAAGATTCTGAGTTCACGGGAAGTACCCTGTAGGTTTTGATTCCCTTGCGAGAGTCGAAAATTTGCATAAAAATATTTTTATCATATGATGTAACTAAAAAGTTATGTTTTTCGCAATTCTTTCTATATCTGTGCTATAAGACGATGCTTCGTACCAAGTTGCAAGATTCTGAGTTCACGGGGAGTTCCCTGTAGGTTTTGATTCCCTTGCGAGTGTCGAAAATTTGCATAAAAATATTTTTATTTTATGATGTAACTAAAAATTTCTATTTTTCGCAATTCTTCCTATATCTGTGCTATAAGACGTTGCTTCGTACCGAATTTCAAGATTCTGAGTTCACGGGAAGTACCCTGTAGGTTTTGATTCCCTTGCGAGTGTCGAAAATTTGCATAAAAATATTTTTATTATATGATGTAACTAAAAATTTATGTTTTTCGCAATTGTTCCTATATCTGTGCTATATGACGTTGCTTCGTACCAAGTTTCAAGATTCTGAGTTCACAGGAAGTACCCTGTAGGTTTTGATTCCCTTGCGAGTGCAAGAAAATTCAAAAATTTGCAGCTTAAACGGCTGTATCTTTTGATTGTGTTGGCTTTGAAGTTTGATTTTTTCACACCTCCAAGGGACAGTAGACCTGAGTATTTGATATGAATTTCAGCTTGATACCTCCTTGCGTTCCTGAGAAAAAGGGTCTTGACACACAGACGGACGGACAACGAAGTGATCCTATAAGGGTTCCGTTTTTTCCCTTTTGGGGTACGGAACCCTAAAAATCGGCTTTATGTTCCTCCCTTACAAAACGCCAATTTCATATGTAAGGACCTAATGTAATATCTGTCAATTTGACTCGTTTCATGTCATTCGATTTAATCTGCGGATACGAACGCCATATTGAAAATAGTTAGTATAAATACGAGTCTTTGATCGATGGTAAAGTAGTCTCCTGCCGGCAGACTCAGCTATTATTGAATACTTTTGTGTTTGATCGCATTTTGGTTTAGAGCTTAACGATAGCAACCGTGGCCGGATCAAATGAATATTATCCAACGAACTCAATTTACATAGACGGGTCCTGTCAAACAAAGAATGTGGGCGTATTTTTAGCAACGCCATCAACGCCATCTAGTCTGAAAAGCGGGAACTTGCTTGTAACATCTTGAATGAAAGCTTGAAAACGTATGACTCGGTCATAGATAATATAGGTCATAGCCATAGAAGCCGTAAGGCCAGTTAGTAAAAAAAAATATCATTCAGTTTGCCGCGGAAATTAAATGATTGCGTAGTGGATAAAAATATTAAATACGAAGATTAAATAACGTTTTATTGGAAATGTATAATTGTGAATTGAAACACTTACCTTAAAATAAAAATTGTACAGTTCCAAACTAATAAGACTTTAGATGTTAACTTAAGAATAACAAATTATCTACACGACGAGCGACCCTGACTAGGCTACGATGGGGACAAAGACAGGTTAGGAACGCGCTCTCAAAGTCGGGCGCCCTACCCTATTTTATGAAAGGGCCCATCTAGTATAATAATATAATATATCGATGATATTATCTTTATGTCTGGCCAACTTTTATCTAAAATTACATTAAATCTCTCCTGGAACCTCTACACGTTTAACCATTTATTCGTGCAAATTCCAAATGAGAGTACAAATATATTAAAAGTGTCTCATAAATACCTACTTCTGGATTGTCTCTAACAATAGGTATGCGGACTGACGTGGGAACCCACCGCATTATTATCCCAAGAGAACTACCATTATTTGATTAATGGAAAGGGGTCACGACCCTCAGTAATTAGGAATACGACGCAGAGAGAGAATGTATAATATTGTAAACTCAATTCAAAGTAATACTCCCAGAGCACTTAGGTTTACGTTTGCATCGCCAAATTACGCAGCCACATTTGTATTTTTTAATTTGTAGTATTGATGATCCTCAGCAAGCATGACTGTTCGCCATCTTTTCTATTAATTTTTATACTGTCGCCAATATTTATTTTTCACCATTCAAGTTCCGTTGGATCTTGCAAATGCGAACTAAAACGTAGTGATTATGCCCTTTGATTCAATGATTAAAATAAAATAGCAAAAATTAGAACGTCATTAACATTTCATTTTATTTCTCAAAAAATGTCACGCAAAATATGATTTCGAGATAAGGAAGGAGTTTTTGCCCGTCTTACTACCAGTAATATTTATGTGGCATGAAAATTGACCCACGTTACAACTCGAGCAATTAGTAGTAGGTACCTAGGTAGGTAACACGAATGGCTACGAATGGTTAATATTCATATTGAGACCATACCAATGTCAAGCACGATCCCGCTTTGCACTGTAATTTGAAAAAAGGAACTCTTGTTGGTACATGCCACTTTTTGAGTGCCAGATGGTATCTTTACTTATAACTAGCGGTCCGCCCCGGCTTCGCACGGGTAGCACTTGATCAAAATAGTCCATACCCAATAATGGTCAGTCGGCACTGAGACGAACAACCCCACCACACGTTCTCAAATTTTGTTCGGCAAACCGCTGTGAGCACTTGGCACTTGAGTCTCCAATACGACGTATTTTCGCTGCTCTCACCTGGGAACTATGTTTAGAACTAACAACTAAGTTGAGACCTGGTTCTTTTAGGAATTTCACAGTCTTTCTATAACAGTTAGATATTAAAATGTTTAAAAAAATGTTAGTAACTTCTCTTGTATTTATTATGTTTGTCTTGACTAATATGACAAAAGTGTCTTGACAAATATGACATAAAAGACAGTCTGATTTACGAATAGAGGTTTAACGTGAAAAGTTAAAATAAATGAATTTTTCCGACTTAATTCACATTATTGCAATTTTCGAAGGGATCTCTAATTTATTTTAAAATAAAATGCAGCATATGTTACTCGCTGATAAAGTAGCTTTCTATAGGTGAAAGAATTTTTAAAATCGGTAAAGTAGTTTTTTAGTTTATCCATTACAAACAAACAAACAAACAAACAAACAAACAAACAAACAAACAAACAAACAAACAAATCTTTCCTCTTTATAATATTAGATAAGATAATAAAACTTAAACAGTAAACAGACAACCTTCTGCTGATTCAACAATTTACGCTGATATTTTAACTCTGAGGACACACTCAAACACGAGTTTTTCTTTACCTATTAAGCCCTTATCAAACACCTTGCGTACAACTAAACACAATAACTGTGTTAATAAATAACCTTTTAGATGATATGTTTCAAACAAATCGATATTATGTTATATGGTCCTTAGAACGAAACACGAACACTTATAACCACGAATTGTGAAAAACGGGGGCGGCTCCCTAGTGAAGGTTGTAAAAACAGATAGGCAGGTTAAGGGTTAAACCTTTACCTTAGCATGACATACTCTTCCGAAACACTGAAAAAATAATGAGAGACTTGTGCTCAGGTGTCACGAAGTCGTTAATGGGTTGAAGTGTGTTTTTATTAGTCCGAGTTTTAAATGTTTTTAAATGTAAGAAGACTTCATTACTAATTACATGACGTTATACTTATACGCCTATATACTTCACTCTCACTTTTTCACTCTGTGTGGCAACGAGTTAATCGATATTTGATGAAATTAAACAGTTAGTGTACAAACAAAATACAGGGAAAACGTAGATAGCTTGCATCCCGTCTCCGGAATGCAAGCTATATAGTATATGATTCCTGGTTTTAATAAAAACCAGTAGTGCAACGTTTTAACCAATCAATGTTTGCATAACTTTCAACATTCTTACGGCGTATATAATTAATTCTTCTCGGCTCAATTAACGCTTTCTCTCCGTAATATGAAAGCTTACTGGTTATCCGACCCGATATCGGATAATATTGGCTACCGATATCGGGAGAAGTAAAATGTATGAATTATCCTCCGATATCGAAGTTTGTACTATGTCGAAACTGACAATTTGAAGGGCAGGTTCATAATTCATTGTACTCAGAAGTATGTAAGAAATGGTACCTACGGATTGGGTCTCAAATCCGTTGCAGGATTATATTGTAGGAATAAGACTTGGCCGAAAATTTTCATCTTTTGAACGAAATTCACCGTTTCTTTTGTAAATTATGAAATTGACCAAAAAGAGTCCATAGGAGTCTCTTTGATCTAATATAGGAGTTAAAATTATAATGAATAACAAACCTGATTTTCAGGAATTTGCAAAAACGTGCATGATGATCCCAGACACTTGATGTGTGTATTTATGATTACCAGGATAAATATAAAAAAAGATGTTTATACCTTTGACATGCATACATTTAAGACTCCATCACACTGCAAATGAAATAAATTTACTCATTTTTGCGCGAAACGTTTGCACAAATTAAATTAAATCTATTATTTTTCTTTGCGTACCTTTGCTTCACAAAATGGCCCATAGCACTGTTGGCAAAGTAAATCATTTAATTGAACGGCACAGGCTGATTCTGAATTATTTTCAAGAAATCAATCTGATTAGGCTGATTCTGAATTATTTTTCTAACTGTGAATAAGCTAAGTCTGACCCGATCTTCATGCAATGTTCCATTGAGATAGTTTTCAGCCTGAGAACGATTTCTTTTTTATTCCACTACAAGTTAACCCTTTGACTGCAATCTCTCCTGATGGGAAGTGACAATGCAGTCTGAGATGGTAGCGGGCTAACCTGTTCATACCCCTAGTCGGTTTCTACACGGCATCGTACCGGAAGGCTACATCATTTGGCGGTACAGCTTTGCCGGTAGGGTGGGAACTAACCACGGCCGAAGTCTCCCACATGAAATAGAACGAAAATATAATAGATAATTTTATTTGGGTTAATACGGGATTTTCTAAATCTAATTTTACGCGGACGAAATAAGCGGTCTGGTAAGTGTGGTGGGTGACGGAGCGTTTTCAGACCTAGCTCCTGTAGTTTTGTTCATTTGTGGTGTGTAGACGAGCGTTGTCGTGAAAGAGAATATTTATCACTCGGTCTAGAACGCTATTCTTGTATTCTGCTTTGTCATATGGTTTTAAATAATGAATTCATAATACATATTTCGAAAAGATTTCAGTTCATCGTTAACCATTAAAGACTTTCGTGTCGGTGACTATTGTTGATATCAAAATTTCCAGAACGAAAGCGTTAAAACCATTAACACTGTGTGTTCGTTTACACACTTCGTTGATATTGCATACTATCTGTGCTGCAGGGTTCCACGATCGAAAATAACGTACGATTTCGATTCAATCGTAACGTTAAAAAAGTGAAAATCAAACGACACTAAAACAAATTGACTCGGTAGGTAGAAGTGATAAAAGTAGATTAAGGAAGAGTTGTACGCAGAATGGAAGATATTGATCTTCACACTGGTCACTAGCCAGTTTACAAATCGTCGTAGTTAAGGCCCTAATAAAGGGCAGTTGTGGTGAATTAGAATCTAGTTTCAAATTTCCATCCATCCATCCATCCATCAGCCTGTATGCATCCACTGCTGGACTTAGGCTGTTTCGAGAGCGCGCCACTAAATGTTATACTTAAGTTTCAAAGTTAGAAGTTGCCAAATTTTTCTATGAGGCTTCTCCGATTTAATATGCATATTATGATATATGCATAATATGCATTATGCATGATGATTTATGTATCGCACTCGTACTATAATTTTAACTAAACTCATATATTAAATCAATTTTTTTAATTTACTTCAACCGTTGAAAGGTCTCCGAATACCTAAAACAAAGTTATATTGCATCAGTGAATCATTTGTGATTTTTGAGTGTCTATGTTCACACAATACAACCCGTGCGCATTAACATGGCACCTGGCTCGAAAACAACCCTCCTCCCGCTTCCCAGCGCGGTGCCCCGCTCTCGCCAGTAGCGTTAGCATTACTGTTACCGTTGCGCGTATCATTCCTTCCGTTTGAATTTCGGAGTAGGTAATTTGTTTGCTGTTATTTGTTATTGTTATCGGATTTTTGTTATAATAGTTACGTTTGGACGTTTTCTTCAGTGTTGTGGTTTTTTCCAACAAAGATGGTGGGAAAAGTTATAAAAATAATATATAAAATAATAATAAAATAAAATATAAGTATATTTTTTTTGCACTCGGTACTTTCGTACGCACTAATCGTCATTCATTCGAGCCAGGTGCCATGTTAATTCGCACGGATAATAATAATAACCATTGTAATAAAGAAGTGCTAAAAAATATAATCAGTGATAACCTTGTGGTTTAGTCCACTACAGGTTATTTAGCCACCTAGAGCACGTTAAGCCGTCGGTCCTGCGCCTGATCTCTCACCGGTCGTGTCGGATTTTCCGTCCCATCGGGCTATGAGAGTAGAAGGAACAGAGAGCGCACCTGTGTATGCGCACACACTTGTGCACTATAATATCTCCCGCGCAGATGGCTAATCTCTCAGAAGATTGGCCGCCGTGGCCGAAATTCGGTCGGGAGGACATTATTATTTAGCCACCTGACTTCCTATTCTTACAGGTCGCGGGTTCTCGATGGTCGATACCCGGGCACGCGCCTCTTACCTTTCGGAGTTATTTACAATGTGCATTTTAAGAAATGAAATATCACTTGCTTCAAACGGTAAAAATAACATCGTAAGGACACCTGAATGCCCGAGAGTTCTTCATAAGGTTCTCGAAGATGTTTACGTAGTACGGCCAATCCGCAGTGACCAGTGGTGGACTTGAAATTAATATTTATGTAATAAACATAAATATTAATTTCAAGTTCTATTTTTACGAATGTTTTATTTTCCTTTTTTGTCGAATAAAAAAAATAAAATAAAAAATAAACCTCAACACTAAAGTTATAGTTTAATTTCTTTTTTTTTGTATACATAACTTATTTAACTACTTGAAATGGGAATTGAGACAGTACCACGGCGGATGCGTTAAATCCTACTGCCTGAAAAAATTACAGAAAATGATTAATCTACAGTCGTTATAAAAACGATTTACCAATGATGTTGGTTGATGAATGTTGCAACTTGGATCATCATGTTTATCATTCATTGGATGGGATACTCACCGTTGCGGATGACATACTGCCTAAACACTGAAATCGGAAATTAAATCAATTCTGTTCACTATTGCGGTGTGTAATGCGCACACTACTATGAATTATTATAAATATTACTCACTCTTGAATTACAATCGTTGCCTTTACACTGAAATAGAATAGCCGCTTTGTTTCAATACTCTTTGTTAAAAATACTAATTTTAACGTATTTTGTTCTATATCATTCACCAGCCTATCATTATTCATTAGGTTAAGAACCAGGATCCAATTAATAAACCAAATAATGGAAACTATATTTAAAAATTAACTTACCTAATATTATAAATGCGTGTCTGCCTTTTTTTAGTCAATTCAAGTGCAAAAAAGCGAAGCAGATGGACTTAAGAAGTGATGTAACTTACAAAAGGGGTAGATAAGTAATAATATCAGGGCTGCACTCTCACCGACAGGACCAATTTGCAATTGCAATTTGGTAACTATCGCTATAACTTAATGAGCCTTATTCAGTATTTGGTGGGTGTAGGGCTCTTCATAGCAGGAGATCCGGTATAAGAAATTTATACCCTCATCTGTTATTTATTAGTGTCACGAATTCCCGTTAAGGTCTATATATTCCATGACTAGATACAACCTAAGACCGATTGACTAACTACGGATCTTTATTTGGAAGTTCATAAAACTACACGTGGGCATAGAACGGGCATATTTTTGGGTAGTAGCGAACAACTTCGCTACCCACAATGTACCTTATAGAAATCCTGAAATAGCACACTAACACATGTGTTAAAGATTACTCTTAAAATGCATCAGAGATTAAATAATAAATAAATAATAAATTGGAACGATACAACAAAGGACTTACTGGCATTTCAGCTATCATCTCGCACACACTTTACTTTCCAACACCACGTCTCAACTCACTCTATGCACAAAAGTATAACACTGTATATATTATGATATATAAGAATGTACACAGCACAGGCGTGCACCTCTGATGGCGAGCGATACTCAACTTCCTGTTTACAGAATGACGCCCGTATTTATACACAATGTCTTTTTCGCCTACCCTCTACCAACTCTGAATTCATTAATAGTGCAATACCAACATGAAATCAGTATTGCCATTCTATAAATAATAAATAAATGTTGCCAGTCGAACACACGATCACGACATTCGGCCATCCGACATTGTGCAACCTCCCGGTGCACAACCACCAAACATTTGCTTTGCTAAGCTTAGTTCGCTTCACTCCATGCAACAATCTGTAGTGTACAACAAAACATCTTCATCCATTCATACTTGCACGATGACATTTAGTTTTAGTAAATCACGACATTCGGGAGAATTAAAAAGGATAACAAAAAGGAAACCTACATTTTTCAATTTAGTAATATCAAACTTAAAACCTCAAACCGATCTGAAATCCAAAACTATCGAGCTTTTGATCTTGAGATTTGTGAAGTGTGTGTGAAGTGCAATTAAACTGATTGATATCGCTGAGTCGAAATTTCACAACAGAAATAAAAATATCGCAATTTAAATCTAAAACTCATATAGAATAAAGTTAGGCAAATAAAGGATTAATTATCTAAAGCTGAATAAAAATCTAATCTGAAACTTAATCAAAGTCTGGAACAGTTACAGTCTAAAACATAATCTAAACAGTATGTTACATATACTGTAAGCAAAAGTCTAAAACTGAATTCAAATTTAATAAAATACCCAATATTTATTTTATTTCTTATACCGTTTCAGTTATTTATACCTTACAAGCATCTGACGCTGAATCTTAAGCTAAGTAAATATCTAAACCCTGATTACAATCTGTAACAGACCAACAGGTCCATCATCCTGAGCTCCACCTATCATGTGTCATACATGACGTGTCATGCCTGCTTTTTTAAAAAAACTTTATTGAAATCGAAAAATTTATCAGAACGTAAAGGAAAGCTGATTTTATTAAAATTTTAGGACTAGACAAGAAATAAGTATCACACACTACCCCAGAGTTCACAATAAAATCTACAACCGCATCCAATGCAAACATTAATCAGGATTACTAATCTATTAATTCTTCAATTCAGTTGGATCTGCTGTACCATTAACTAATCTTTACTAATCGTTTGAATCAAATTAAGTCTATGTTAAATTATCTGCTCTAAATTCCTGACATCGTATACCTGTTGGCGGTAGACTGTTCCCACTATGTTAAATTATTACTATTTTAAAATCTTTAACTAACAGTCAACGTTTTTAATAAATGAAATGAAATTTTTCGTAGCTTATTCAAAAATTTTAACAAATAGAGTTCAATTCTATTAAACACGCCTCAAAACACAAGTTGTTTTAGTTTATTCCCTTCTTTTCCTAACCTTTCCTTTCCGTGTTAACCTCTGAATAAACCCATCAAAAAGACAGCACCACAAAATTCAACCGAATCAGTTCAGGTTATGTTGTCCAAGACAATCTTTAACTTGTGAAATACTTAGAATCTTACCCAATGCTTTGAACTGGGTCAAATACCTGAACTTTGACTACAAACATCATTGAAAACCAAACAAAAAGTCCAAAACTAAACCTTAGTCCAAAACTAAATCTAACTCTTCATCAAAGGCTTCTTTGAAATGCAAAACTTTTGTATGAATTGAAGTAGAATCGGCTTGCAATTATTGTACAATACTAAATCGCTATCATATAATTATTTTAAATTAACTTTACTCAATAGCAATTTCAAATTAAAATACAAAATTCAAATGTTGCTGTAAATCCGAAGCTTGATACAAAACTAAATAATAAAAAAAACTAGATGAAAACCCCAAATTCAGAAATTTGAATTTAATACTCAAAACCTCTTTTGTCTTTTTTTTTTTCAGAATCATTACCTCAACATATGAACAAAAATCAAACCAATTATAAATAAAAACGTTACACCAAGTTATAATATATTACGTCAGTAACATAATATAGTATATATACTGAGTGTTTTATTCATTCTGCTTTTTAATACTTTTTGCTTTACTTTTCTGCGTCTCTTAATAATTAAAGTAAGTATTTACAAATTAACTGACGGTTGTAGGCCGGAGCCGCTAGGTGAGGGTATACTTTCGTCACGAGCTTGCGGATCCACAACGCCCGTGCATCACACGACATTATTCAATAAATTTGAGAAAAACAATATGGAGATAAAATTAGAGTAAGCAAGCACGCACTAGTCACTCTCTAGAAAATATAATTTTTACATCATATTATACTCTCGAGATTTTGGACGGCAAAAGATAATTAATTGCGCGATTTCATTTTCAATTCAAATAATAGTCTGTTAAATTTTATCATCCAGTTCATTATTTCAAATCACTCAGATAAATATATAGAAAGAAAACCCAATGTGACTTCGAGAATGGCGCATTTTTACAATTTTATTACTTTATTGAACGGGCTTCTCGTGTCGTGACTATAGTTTCTAGCAAGCTACTTAACTTCGAGCCTCAAATGTTCAGCCCTTATATTTATTTATTTATCTTTCTTTGTGATTAGTAAATGTTCCAAAAATTTTAATCTTTTTATTAAATTCAATTTAACATTTAATGAACTAACTTGGTCAAACTGAATCACTGGAATGCTAATTAGTATTGACGAAACACGTTTGAACTATTTTTGGAATTATTATTTTTCCATATCTAGAATTTCAAAATTACTACAACCTTCACCGTTACAAGCTGAAGTATATATCCTTCCGTATTTAATTCTTAACGCATTCCGAACATCGGACCGCATTATGTTGAAAGCCATAAAATAGTGTAAACAAACGAGTGAAAGATCTATTGACAACAACAAACTTGGAACCTTTGTTTCAATTTACTTTATGCATTCCTTGCTTGTTAACTTTTTAAACTACTAAGCATAGTCTACAAGTGAGTCATATATTTGAGAAACACAAATCTTTCAAATATAACGAATGGGTGAGTGACCAACTGATAAGTTGAACCAATAACAATAAGGCTATTAAATGCATCATTTCCTAAACCACATCGACATCGATCTGGTACGTTATTATAAATAGTGTACATATAATAACTATGTTGTTGTATATCTTCAAATGAAGCGTACTCATATAATATCGATCTAATTTCAATTTGCAAGTTCGTTTGATCATCATAGTTTTTTTTTGAAATAACTATAATTCATTCGTATTTCGGCGCATTCAGATTATATACATCCGAAACACGTCGAGGATCGGTCGCCTTACATCGGGATCACTAATTAATCCATTTTAAAGTCCATACAAATACAATAAATTTTTGCGGCTGTACCATTAGGTACAGTTATACTACTTGTAAAAATTGATCTTAGTCGTTTAAAATAACCGAAATCTATCTAAAATCATTCAAAATTTAAAAATGTAGAACTTCCCCTGATCAAAAACATTTAAAGGCACACAGGAACTATGAAAAATGAATAAAATGCCATGGTAGTTCTAGATAGAACGAGTTACTTGTACAGTAATCTACTAAAGCAGCTAATAATTCTGGACTAGAAAACTTGCTTTCATTATGTACATCCCTTTAGTTTGATATGTACGTAAAATTAAGTAAATAAAATACATTAGATCTTTCACGAGCAGTTAGATAACATACTGTCAAAAACAGTAACACACTTGTTCACAACCTACCGGCTCATTAGGTCACAACTTATGGAAACACTTGTTCCACTCTAGTAACACACTTGGTTACATTCTATGGACTCACATGGCCCAAATGACATACATAGTCATTCTAAAATGGTGACTCACATGGCCACCTAGGTCACAACTTATGGAAACACTTGTTCCACTCTAGTAACACACTTGGTTACATTCTATGGACTCACATGGCCCAAATGACATACATAGTCATTCTCAAATGGTGACTCACATGGCCACCCTAAAATATCGACACACTTGGCCACTCTATAATAGTGAGTAGACACACTCATGACTACTCCAAACGTATACGAGCTCTCTGACCATCATTCAATATCTTTATTCTTACTCCCACAATACCAGCTACGCAAAATCGTCAATTTCAACTTGAAATCTAAGATATTCTAACGTCTCTATCTTGTATTCTTCCAAAATCCTTCATTATTAACCTCAATCACTGATAAATCTGTCAAGAGACACTAAGGCTTCCGTACATGAAAGCGGAACCCCTGATGTCAATCAACCTGTAATGCGATAGAAAGAGGTTCCCCTTTTTTTTTTAAACTACAAATGATAATGATATCAATAGCTGATATACAATACAGTACTAAAATACATATGCTGTGATAATAGCACATATTAAGAGTTGCAAATGGACTTGGTCAGTAAAACCACTATTATTCTTTCAGCATAGGTACAACTACCATCGAACAAATCACTAATAAAAGGGCAAATGATTTTAAGCAAGTGCTTAAATAAACTTATCATAAATTACATGTCTGGCCAATGTACTTCACTAATGTAATTTAAGTTCACTCGCGGCACTAATATAAATAGTTGCCCTGCCACTCAAAAAAATTACTTTTTAAACACTACAAATTCCCAAGACACCTGTTTTGATCGAGTCTAGTACTACCAGACTAAACTATCTAGATCACATAAAATAAGTATACCAGTAAGTATACTTTTATATCGAGAATTTAAAACTAAATCATACTTTTATCGTATTTCTTATAAATCACACATGAAACTAATCATAGTTCGATAAATTGCTTTGCATCCTAGTATTGACATGAGGGTATCTTATTTGACATATTCACTTCTCTTTTTTTTTTATTACTATTATTCACTCCATGAATTCTCTTCGTGAATAACGAGTAATCTAATCTATGTCTGGTTAATAGAAATTTCAAATTAAAAACTAAATTAAAAACTAAATTAAAATCAAAATTCGAAACTTAAACAGTGCGTAAAAAAAACTACAATCTCATTCAGTACACTAGTCTGAAGGCACGAGGCTGCTTTTAAATTCAATAATCATTTAACTACATTTACACTAAATAAAACTTTAGTCGGTGAAATGTGATGTTGGAATTATGTTTATTATGTAACTTTCATCCAAAGTAATGGTCCAGAGAATAATTCACAAATACTTGAGTTAATTAGAACTGATAATTATTTACCTATTTCATATCTCTAGGAGTACCTCAGGTTAACCAGTAGTAATAACCAAGCTGTATGGTATCGCATTTAATCATCTAAAATGGCTGCTCAGATGGCCGGTGCTAGTGAAATTTATTCCAGTATGTCAACTCTCATACTGGCGAAATTCTCGCTTGACGCTTTATTTGTTGATTATAGCTAAATAACACAAAATTTCTTGGACTCATGTCCAGGACATGACATTTTTACATCATCTATCATAAATAAATACTATGGACACTATATTCAAAACTCAATTCACTGAAATTTCTATCGATGTGTTTTATCTAAACTAAATACCTTAGAATCAGAATTACTTCGACACTAAAGTAAACTGCTTACAAAATCGTAATTCGGGGATCATCCTCCTCGATGGAAGCCAGTCGCCAAGCTGGTCTGAGTTGGCAATTCATTCAGATGAGACTTCACAGTCTTAACGTTGTGATGACGTAATATTAAAGTTTACAGCAAACTCTTTTCCAATTTGTGGGTAACTAAATACGAAATATAAATGTAATTCAAATATTAATTGCCTTGATACAATGTCAATTATTATCGCACGAGATCATTACCAAACACTCGATTTAACCTCTACTCAAATGGAATACAATATAATATTATAGCCAAAATAGCAAATCTAAGAGTTCACCCAGAACTAATGTTATTCAATGTACCCACACAATAGGTGTCAAAACAGATTTAGCAATATCCAAAAGTTCTTTGCTGCACGTTATCTTTATAGCATAGCAAGAATGGATCTCAAGTACATGCTAACTTTGATTAAAGTAGTCAATCTCTTTTGAACTTAGTAAACGGAATACTCTTTGTTTAAAAGTTTTGAAGGTACGACACAGAGAATTGTGTCACAATATAACTACTTAGTGAACAATATTTTTCTCGTGTTAAAAAAATATTGTTTTCTTGGGTTCATTTTCACTTCTGAAGTTGTCACGAATTCCCGTTAAGGTCTATATATTCCATGACTAGATACAACCTAAGACCGATTGACTAACTACGGATCTTTATTTGGAAGTTCATAAAACTACACGTGGGCATAGAACGGGCATATTTTTGGGTAGTAGCGAACAACTTCGCTACCCACAATGTACCTTATAGAAATCCTGAAATAGCACACTAATACATGTGTTAAAGATTACTCTTAAAATGCATCAGAGATTAAATAATAAATAAATAATAAATTGGAACGATACAACAAAGGACTTACTGGCATTTCAGCTATCATCTCGCACACACTTTACTTTCCAACACCACGTCTCAACTCACTCTATGCACAAAAGTATAACACTGTATATATTATGATATATAAGAATGTACACAGCACAGGCGTGCACCTCTGATGGCGAGCGATACTCAACTTCCTGTTTACAGAATGACGCCCGTATTTATACACAATGTCTTTTTCGCCTACCCTCTACCAACTCTGAATTCATTAATAGTGCAATACCAACATGAAATCAGTATTGCCATTCTATAAATAATAAATAAATGTTGCCAGTCGAACACACGATCACGACATTAGTGATAAAAAATAAACGATAAATATAATAATATACTCATTGACATACTGGGACTAGGTTGCCTTGTTGAATTGCGTACGGAACATTTATTTATTAAAAAAAAAAAATTATCATACAAAAATTTATCAATAAAATGGATCAGTAAAAAATGACAGTCTGACTCATCAGAAGTGGCCACTACAATATCTAATTCTAATTCTTCATCGTTTTCTTTTTCTTCTGATACTCCGAGTATGTGGTCAGGTGTGGGGTCCCCTACGAACCATCTTGGCTTCAAATAGCCATCCAAAAACCAGCCACAATCTTCAGGATTTAGTTTAACGCAGCTTGAATCTATTGCATGAAGCTACATTGAATTTATATAGTTTGTTCGTAAAATTTGCTGTGGAAGAGACTTCCAGCATGGTGGAATCAGCTTGGAGTCCATACCTTTAATCTTCTGTATAAAATGCTCTTTATCATTGTATAATATGATTTTTGAACAGCTGATATCTAGCGTCATTGATGTTGAAACAATTTTTGATCCCATGCAAAAGGGCAAAAAAGGGTAAACTCTTGAACACGTTCAATTTTTTCATCGACAAATAGATAGATCTCTTGGGTCCGTTAACGACGCGGATATTTCTTGGAAATCCTTTCGTTTGGAAAGTATTTTAAAAGGCTCGACTTTTCCTTTGTTATAAAATGCAGCTGTCTAATCACAGACCGTAAACGCGTGGAAAGCTGGCAAACCCAAGCATAAAGTAGGACCCAATTTCATAGCAAGCTTAGTAGGTACAGTTAATACAATTGATGGCGCCACTGGCAATAGACCAATAAGAACCCGGAGCCGCCCGTCCGGGCATCGACATTAGAAAAATATAATTGTAACAGAGATAAGATAAATTGTAACGTCACTTTGACACTTCAATCTTCATTACCAAAGATCTCCGGAATTTTGTGGCTGTGGCCATTAAAATCACAGATTAAAATTCACATCTAAAAAGTTGATCCAATCCATGGTTACCTAGATGTAACCAACTTTCAAACAACCATCATCAACTCATCATTTCATCATTCATGGATTGGATCAACTTTTTAATAAGGCAACCTAATACAGTTAGATTCAGAAAAAATAAGCTTTCATTTGATATAATATACGATTAAATAACTGATGAGAGTATATCAATAACATTACTCACCTGCTTATACCTGGTAGCTCCACAGTTGCGCAGAGGGGGAAGAAGTCAAACTTTACTTTTTCGATTCTGTTGGGTATACCTATTCTCTCAACTAGTGTACGTTTTTTTTAAATATAACTAATGAGAGAAGTATATTTAATAAATTTAATTAATAATTTAATATAATTTAATACTATCCCCAAGCAATTTAACTACTGTCTGCGCACGAGCTCCGAGGAATCGGGGTCTGAAGAAACGACGGCTGTACGCCACCCCCGCGCCAATCGTCGCTCCATATCCAGCTCGCTCCCAGCACTAGTTTCAAGCTTGGCGCGTGTAATTTTGCGATAACAGTATTTTGCATTTTAAACAACTCTAGGTAATTACTTTAACATTCCATAGGATTCCTCAATGTCAATGAGTATATTATGTATCATTTATTTCTTATCACTAATAAATAACAGACGAGGGTATAAATTTCTTATACCGGATCTTAGACCACCACTGGTGGGAAAACTGACAGTATGCCCGCATGCGGCTGGGAAATTGATTACTTAAGCGTTATGGTTACCTAAAATGAACAATTACTAGGGAGGTGAATGTATAACTATTGAGGGTTGATCAAAAATTAGTGTCATTAATTATTGTTGATTGTCATTTCTGGTATTTTTACATTATAACAGTCTGAAGACGAGAGTGAACGCAAAGTGCGGGACGTAATTCAGAATGTCGCTTTGAAAGATCGAGGCGTTTGACCCGGCAACTGGCAATTGGAAGCTGTACGCAGTTCAATTTCTTGTATCTGTTACGACTGTTATGTTAAGTTATTTAGTAATCGTTGTAAACTGGAAGACTGTAACTTGCAACTGCGGTACTATACGGGGGAGAATGTCAAGGTCATGGGCAAGATAACCCCGACGATACGACATAATGAGGTTGTGCGTAAATTAATTTTGTACGTAATTCGGAATGAAAGTTTTAGTTTGGACAAATTGAGTTGCTGATATGCTGAGGTGTTTGCGGACGGCCTAGGGCGGTTCACGGGCGGCACGGTGGGCCTACGTTTATACCTGGTAGGGTACGTGAGAAAAATTCTTGCCAAAAAACCGACTTCCAAAGCCACTGTAAAGTAATAGTTATTTGTGTTATATGGGGCCAAAGAAAATTTTTGGTCCCTGAGGGCGCTATTTTGAATTCAGAGCGAAGTGAAGGATTCTAAAGTAGAATCCTGAGCGTAGCGAGGAATTCAATATACGCCGCACGAGAACAAAAAAACCGGCCAAGTGCGAGTCGGACTCGCGCACTGAGGGTTCCGTACAAACCTGTAGTAAATTTTAAATTATTAAAAATATTTTTATTTTAAATATTTGAGTTGATTGAATGAAAGGTAAATTGCGGTTTACGATTTATGACGTATTAAAAAAAAACTACTTACTAGATCTCGTTCAAACCAATTTTCGGTGGAAGTTTGCATGGTAATGTACATGATATATTTTTTTTAGTTTTATCATTCTCTTATTTTAGAAGTTACAAGGGGGGGGGGGGGGGGGGACACACACATTTTACCACTTTGGAAGTGTCTCTCGCGCAAACTATTCAGTTTAGAAAAAAATTACATTACAAACCTCAATATCATTTTTGAAGACCTATCCATAGATACCCCACACGTATGGGTTAGATGAAAAAAAAGTTTTTGAGTTTCAGTTCTAAGTATGGGGAACCCCCAAAATTTATTGTTTTTTTTCTATTTTTGTAAGAAAATCTTAATGCGGTTCACAGAATACATCTACTTACCAAGTTTCAACAGTATAGTTCTTATAGTTTCGTAAAAAAGTGGCTGTGACATACGGACGGATAGACAGACAGACATGACGAATCTATAAGGGTTCCGTTTTTGCCAAATTTGGCTACGGAACCCTAAAAAGGATTTGTTTGATGATTTGTATCCCATTTTTGGGCCATTCTTGCGTCTTAATGAAATTAACGGTAAAACATTGGAAATATACTCAGGATTAAATAATAAAAAAATCATTAAGATATTAAATGGGAGTTTGGAGTAGTCTGATTTTTAAGTTTTGAGGTTAAGTTTGGCAATTGTTAGGTATTATTTAGTCATTTAGCTAATAATAATATATTTATCGATAATATGTAGGGTTCCGAAATACGTAAATAAATATGGATAGTTATTTTATTCTGAGCTAATCACAGTGGAAGTCTGGTTGATGGCGATATAATTAAGGTAGGTACTCCGGTAATATTGAAGAGAATGAATACAGTTAGTTAGTTAGTTATATAGAACACTAGCTTTTGCCCGCGGCTCCGCCCGCGTGAAATTCGGTTTTCCGTTCCCGTTCCCGCTCTTGAAATTTTCTTTGCTATAAACCTCACGGAGCCCGAGACCTTTCCAACGAATGCAAAACCGTGGAAATCGGTTCGTGCGTTCTGGAGTTATAGCGTCAGGAAGGAAAATCCGACTTATTTTTATATTATAGAAAAATAATTACTTACTGCTTAACATTAATGGATTATTTATAAAAAAGACTAATTTGAACACCTGGATATGTTTAATTGTTATCCGACATCGAATTGGTATTAATGTATAGTTATGAGAAGGTAATACAAAAAATATATGAGTGGTTATCGATACTTAAAAAGTTCTCATTACTGATATTATTATGATAAGAATCGCCAATCGATTTGTGTACTACTTTTACAGTTAGTTTGTAGATCATTTTTGGTAGTTGAGTAGGTACCTATCGATATTTCGATGGTATCGAAACATCCATAGAGTTATAATTACCTCATTACCTCTATGGAAACATCCCTGTCCATAGACCAAAATGTTTACAATACTAATTAATGTCACTCAAATTGACACAGGGTTGCGCAGGTGCAATAAAAATACGTATCCCTAAATATTTTATATAAAGGACGCCATGTTCAATGATAACTTCTCATTACTTTGGCTATTTTTGAATCGGGAAGCGATATCTATCATAGAAATGATTTAATGAAATAATATTTGACCAATCATAGTCTCGTATGTAAAGGTAAATGGTATTTGATTTTTCATTCATTTTAATCTATATGTGATTCTCCCCTTTTTCTATTACAAAGGGAATTCGTAATAATCTGGTATCATACAGCGGCAGTGGCAGTTCAAGGACAAAATAATATGGCGTTTCCGCTTATTTCAAAACAATACACTACTTTTTTTAACAACTTTAAAATCTTTGTTATATATCTTTTTTACTTTACAGTGGCTTTGGAAGTCAGTTTTTTGGAAAGAATTTCTATTTTTAACTTTTTAGTGTACATTTGGTGATTGCAAAAATGTTTTCTTCATTGCCAGATGGGCCGAATTTTCTCTTCGAATATTAGTTATTGTTCGTTTGGTAATCCAAAGCTCCTGCGCGAGCGACACCTAACTCTCCAGTAGAGCCTAACTCTTATTTCCAAGAGGTTGTAAAGCGAGACACCTATTCTGGACACAGCAACTACCGATAGGTCTGACCTTCTGCACAATCTGCTTATATGCATATCTGCGTCCCTAGGGAAAGAGACAGGTCTTGACTTCTATCTAAAATAATTAATTATTTTATTAATTTTAGACATTTATTCGAAGGGGCTTCGAACTTGGCTGCTCAGGCTGGTCAAATTATGATTTGAATCTACTGAACTAAATCAACGAGGGAATTAGTACTGGATCAAGGTACTAACGGGCAAGTACGAGGACATTATCGGTGCGGGCGAGGAAGTGGTCCAGCTCGGTGTGTGTGACGAAGGTGCGCGAGTGTGCCGGTGCGTCAGCCTGCACGCCCGTCGGCGGTGAGTCACTAAATGCTGCCTTCATATAAAGCACTCGACGAACCTTTACTTTTTCATAGTTATACAGAAATTTAGCCTGGAAAGTTCCTCATTTAATACACGATACCCAAGCGCATAGGAAACGAACCGTAAGACAGACACACATTCATTTATATTATTTTGATTAGTATAATTGTAATTACGTATTTATGAGAATAGCTCAAACCTTTGCCGCGCAAGTTTTTGTGACCTAAGAAAATATAAAATATGTTGTAATATATTTTACTGTCACCCCTTAGCTGCTCCTCAGGTTCCGGTGAACAAGTGAGATTGGAAAGACGAATGCTGAAATCGATAGAGTTAAAGACTCAATTCAGACTGGGGGACAGCGAAATAAACATCGAAGCATGATATTGAACACGTTACATCGATAGCTTATGATATACACCTTTCATCAAAACGAAAGTATACGAGATCGATCGTACATGACGTCGAAAGTTCAATAATTCGATTTTTAAGATCGAAGCCATAGCAAATCGACAGGTCGTGATATCGATAGCAGATAGCTTTACTATGGATAGAAATGGACATTAAGAAAATGAATCAAACTGAAATGAAATGAAAATCGCTAATTGTTGACTATTATGTAAATGGAAATCTACTAAAATTTAACCACTTAATACAAAAACAAAAGGTATAATACCCTGGATTTGTTGAATGGTTTATGTTGTTAAATTTTAGTCCATTTATGTATAAAAGTCAACACTAAGCGATTTTCATTTCATTTCATTTAAATTAATTTCCTTAGTATCGATATCACGACTATATCGATAGAAGATTTCATAAGCTTTCGATGTCATGAACGATCGATCTCGTAAACGATCGTTCTATTTTAGCATATTATTCTTTTGAAAACAGCAGAAAAGATAAGTTCGGCTTTTACAAATTTTTGGAGGGGGGGGACGAGGCGGAAACGATGTGCAGCCCGGGAGTGCATTGGCGGTGGCATATTATATGGTGAATGCCATGCTATAAAAGGGTGACAATATTATTCAAAAATGTGAATCTCTCCCAAAACCGAATCAGTACAACCCGACTCCACGTAGTCTTGTCTGCCCGACCCCTAGAGTGTTTATGTTAAAGCGCGAGGCAAGAAACTCCTGAATTAAGCGAGCCTACAAGGCCTAATGGGGCTCAGTCATTAGCTATATTTTCTGTAATTTATGTTAATGCATTCATTAAAAAATATAGGTTTTTGTCCTAATCAAAGAAACACCTGCTATTATGGCAGATCTTTTTTTTACAACCCAATCAAAATCATGCATGGCCTGCTCTTTATTCGGTTGAAGGAATAAAAAGGAACTTCGGTAACGTCTGCACACACTTGGACTTGTTCATCCAGTTTCTAAAAATTTAAAACCGATTGTAAAATAGTAATTATTGTAAACGGCAACACCAGTGGAGTCGTTGACAAGACATGATTTGAAACCAATGTTCTTCAAGCTTAAAAATCTGTATTAGTAACTCACTCTTTCGAATTGTTGCAGAAAAATGCATTCAATTAGCAGCGAAATCTGAAATAAAGATTTATCTCAATTAATAGGTACTGTAAGTATAAAAACTTACTTCTAAATTTATTTATTTTATATTACCTTTCGAAAATATAGTGTTCCAAGAGAACTAGCGTACCTATAATTAGGATTCCACCTGTGAACCCTCAGGGACATTTCTAATCAGTAATCACCGATCAACTCTTCCATTCTTTTATGTTTGTAGTGATTTTCGCCGATTTTCCTAACACAAATGTTAAAATATTACACACTAGCAGATCCCCATGACTTCGTCCGCGTGAATTAAGTTTTTTAAATTCCCCACGGGAACTCCATAATTTTTCGGGTTAATATACAGCCATAGATTAAAGATTGGTCTCGGATCGGATAGGTTTTATCGGGTTAATGTACCTAACAGATTACATTCTACCGAAAAATAATGCGTTAAATACAATTTAACGCATTATTTTTCGGCATAACGCATTATCTGTCGACAGTTCACAATCTCGCCTGTTAGATTACAATCTATCGGATTTTGCAATTTTACGGTGACATATATAGCCTATGGCACTCACAAATAATGTGGCTTTCTATTGGTACCAGAATTTTCAAAATCGGTTCTGTAGATCCCGAGATTACCTGCCCCCTACAACTTTACAAACTTTACCTCTTTATAATATTAGTATAGATTTCACAATGTCAAATTTATTTTTTCGAGCTTTAGTACCTACTGATGAATTATTGTCTCTAGACCCATGAAGTACATACTGTTATGATAAATAGATAAACCGAATTAAAAAAGAAAGCGATGAGTCTACGACTAGATATTTCTCTATAGATAGTATAGAAATATGTAGACAGTTGGTATAGAAACATTTGTCTTACTGAAGTTGTAAATGTCACCATTTTTACTAAATTCGTCATAGCAGTCGATTCTTTGTGCGGGTTGCGTGAAGCAAATTGTCACCTTTACTAACTTTGAATTGCTATTTTCTTTATCTGTGTTTAATTAAAGTCTACAAAGTCAATTAAAATTTTTAATGATGCATCATGCATCCTTCACTAAGTAAAATTTCAATCATCACACGTGACTTGCCTTTTGCGTTCAGATATAAATAGTTATCATTAGTTACTGTAACTCTCATGTAATTAGCTTTCAATATCGTATCTTGCCCTTCATTAATCCCTCCGGATCAAGAATAGTAGTGTTCACACAGGGGAGAAAGTGACCGATTACTAACGAGGGTGTAGTTTGAGGCACGAGGCGTAGCCGAAGGGCCGCAATACACGCGAGTTAGGAATAGTACTTTCTCCCGAGTGATACATAGTGCTTTATACTACACCTGCGAGGAAAATAAAAGGCATCATTAAATTGAAATTTATATTAAAATTGTTACAGTTGCTAAAACTCATAGAAATATTTTTATTAGGGAGATTAATTGTTTTGGAGTAGGACGTTTGAGACAACACAGCTGATGAGATTACTGGCTGTGATGTTGCGCTTGTGGAAGGCTGTGGTTCCAAAGGTTCAACCATTTGCCAAGTTGCAACTGGTGACGCTGCTGACTTCGTAGATGGATGAGCAGATGAATGTTGATGACATGAAATTGATGCTGCTATTTGGTTGAGCTGAACGGATCTGCATGAAATTTGACACAAAGATAGATTATAGTCTGGAATAACACATAAGCTAAGCTTTTGGTTTCCCGGAAAACTAAAAGGAGTTCCCGCGGAAACCAAAAAACCTCAATCCACGCGGACGTAGTCGCGGGCATCAGCTAGTCATACTAATATTATAAATGCGAAACTGTGTTTGTTTGTTGGTTTGTTGGGTTGTCCTTCAATCACGCCGCAACGGAGCAACGGATCGACGTGATTTTTGGCATGGGTATAGTTGAGGACCTGGAGAGTGACATAGGCTACTTTTTATCCCGGAAAATTAAGGAGTTTTCAGTGGAATTTAAAAAACTTAAACCACGCGGACGAAGTCGCGGGCATCAGCTAGTTTATAATAAAAACGTCATCTTAACCTTTTAATGAGTTAGGCAGGGTAGCTAATTTGAAGTAGAACCTGAAAAAAAACATTATTATTGGCATCGTAGTCGTGAAAATTAGTTGCATATAACTTTGTGAAATTTCAAGAATAACGTGCAATTAGTAGTTAGTACTTCCTTCCCTTCTCGCTTTGCTATATTTTATTTTTGCATGCTTCATTGCTTTTGATGGCTCAAATTTTGTGGCGTTTTTAATATTTGCTTCAGTAGCCATCAAAGCAGAAATGGTTTCAGTGTTTAGCCTGTTCATGTTGTCACATTTTATTGATTTTAGTTGGCTAAAAATGCGTTCGACGCATGCATTTTAAAAAGGCAGCACAAGTAAAAGCCCAATAACTTTTTTTTGGAAACATCGGAGTCAAATTATTTATTTTCAAAATTTTTGTCCAATATTCCTCAACATAGATAAATTTAATTCATGATGATCAAGGAAAGCATGCGTTTTCCATTCTTTTTGTAGCTCCTCAACATCTAAGTCATCTTTTATGTTTGGGAATCTGATCATCACGCTAGATAAATCTTTTATTTAAAATTTTTCAGCTATGCTTGGTTCAATTATTTCTATAATGCCGTAAAGTGGGTCAGAAAAATCATAACGTTGTGTAATTTATTTTATTGATTCTATGTAAAACATTTATCAGGTTCTTTTGAAGTCAGTGATGTCTCGGGTTTTTTTTTTTGACAAATCTTCAATTGCTGATTGTGCAGCTACACCTAAATATATTTTCTCAAGGGGAAAAAAACGTGGATTAGCGTATTCTATTCGGAAAGCATCGGTAGTTTTACAGTAATGGAAGTTCATGTAGTTGCTGGCTATTGTTTTTAGTAACTTTTGGATTTCAGGTTTTAAATATACGACTGTCTGAAAAAAGGAGTAAATTGTTTTCAGGGTTCATGTATGTATGTATGTATGTAAGTATGTATGTATGTGAGTTTGTATATTCCACCATAACTTATATACGCCTGAACCGATTCTGATAAATGAGGTATCGTTAGAATCCCTACCTTATTCCGGATGACATAGGCTAGTAAATTTAAAAAAAGAAATTGATGGGGTGACCATGGTTCCGCATAAAAGACTAAAGTTGAAAAAAAAAATTCGAAAATAAGATTAACTATATAATCATCATCTAGAAAATGATGAGTAGATTCCAAAAATATATAACACTATAGTTCAATAAGCAGTGATTCACAATCAATCAATCAATATCATTTATTCAATATAGGTACACTGTTGGTACACTTATTGACGTTAAAATTTACTTACTTAAAAAAAAAAACATGATGGTGATAATTGATTACGGTATCTTAAAACTAAAGTTACGAGGGTTCCAAACGCGCCCTGGTCTGAGAAGAGCCCACAACAAACTCAGCCGGGTTTTCCTTTTTTATTTATTATTATCACCATCTGACAAATCATCTTAATTAAAGAACTATCAGAGCCGTTAGAGCAAATTATTGCCAAGCTTCCTTGTCGTTTATGTAGTCCTTTATATGGTAATAAGATTTTTCAATGAGTTTACGTTTTACATTTACTTTGAACTTATTCAGAGACATCATCAACATGTCTTCTGGGAGCTTATTGTAGAAGCGGACACTGTTTCCAACAAATGAATTGCTAATTTTACTAAGCCTAGAAGCAGGCATTACAAGTTTATTTTTATTTCTAGTATTGACATTATGACAATCACTTTTCTTCTTGAATTTATCAATGTGTTTACACAAAAAAATATCATTTAATAAAAATGTGAATAAGATTCCAAAGGTAATTAATGACTGTGGTATCGTTACGTAGTAGCAGTGGTAGCCGTACTTCCATTCGAGGGGGACTTTTTTTACACGACTGCCCAAAAAAGGAGTGTTATGTTTTCAGGGTGCGTGTATG
This sequence comes from Erebia epiphron, assembly GCA_963932025.1. NCBI lineage: Eukaryota > Metazoa > Arthropoda > Insecta > Lepidoptera > Nymphalidae > Erebia > Erebia epiphron. Next base: position 30,808,441 of record OZ009945.1, read on the forward strand.
TATGTGTGTCTACGGCATAGCAGTCTTATTTTTTAATTATTTTGATTATATTCACTTGTTGGTGGAGTAATGGTTTTTGAGATTGGAACAGGCGATTAAAATCGTTGAATAGATTTAGGACGTAAGACATGAATTCTAGGTAAACTTTTGTGAGTTTGTTATCAATTACGCCTATTATATACTACGTGGTTTTATTTGGATCTTCTAAAACTTCGAGTCTAAAGTAGTCGGAGAGTGCATGGTACTGTTCTGATACTCTGTTTACGCAAGCCTGTAGGGATAACCATCTTGTAATTGAAGGACTCAAAATTGTATGGATATCAACCTTAACAAAACATTTGTAATTCTCTCAGCTTCTCTTGTCTTGAGGAACTGCGGCTAAAATGAGATCGAACATTTTTTTTTTAATCTTTCACATACCTCGGAAGCTTGAGACAAGCTTTAGAAGCCACTAGATGAATAAATAATATGGCAGCTACCCTTGACACATGCAATGTGGGGCACTTTTTCTTTTAACCCTTCAAGTCGTGCGAATTTGAACTACCTGTTTTTGCAGGTGTCCTATTTCACCCCCCGCGCACCTCGCGCCTAGGTACATTGCGTCACTTTTTAGAGAAATGCTTATAAAAAAATACCTAGACCACCTATCATGGTTCTGTAAACGGCATTAGCATTGTAAATAATGTATCTTTATCTACTCCAGCATCGAAAAGTTCCAATTTCGAATTTGACAACTATATCGAATTAAACCCTCTTTCGTGTTTGCTTCTCATAACGATACAGTTCGTTGTATGGGAGCTGTATCGTTATGAGTCGTAGCTGTATCGATATGGTTATCTTCATAAATAGGATACCTATAGCTTAGCGGCTCTGGGTTCTGGCACTTGATTGATTTGACTTTTTTATTAATTTATAAAGTAAAAAATTATAAAGACGTCCTTGTCGTAGATAAAATCTTGTATGCAACTGTACGTAATTAGTCATTTTAATTCTCGTATTATCCTATTTTGATACTCGGCAAGCCTCGTATCAAAAAACAGCACTCGAATTAAAATGACCCTCATTACGATACAGTTGCATAAATAGCTATTATGATGGTGCGATATATATAAGCTGAAGTCTACAATCAACTACATATAAACGTCAATAATGCGTCAACAATCGCAATTTTTTGAAAAGCATATTTTCCCGACAAAGCTATCACTATTTTCATTGGAATTGAATAGAAAGACATAAAGAAAGTCTATTTATTACATTTCAGTAATAATCTAGTCTAATAATGCACAAAAATAACTAAAATTTTGAAATCGAAAATGTATCATTTCCGTATAGATATAGGGTTAATTTGTAGTGATGTGCTGCAATATAGATGTCGATAATTTGATCTTTAGTTATAGACCTGTTTGCTCGTAATTTTATTGAATCCTTATGAATAAATTAAAACATATTATGTAGTATTATGTTTTATTTGCAAAACTAGCTGATGCCCGCGAGTTCGTCCGCGTGGATTGAGGTTTTTGGTTCCCGCGGGAACTTCGATTTTCCGGGATAAAAAGACCTATGTCTGTCTCCTGGTTCAATACTCAATCATTGATTCAAATAGGTACACTTATTGACGTTAAAAATTACGTATAAAACATGAGTTATAAATAGTGTAACTAACGCGACTTTCTTTTATATATGTCACCGTAAAATTGCAAAAACCTTGAACGGTTCACAATCAGCCGACAGTTTACAATTTCGCTAGCTAGATTACAATCTAACGGTTTTTGCAATCTTACGGTGACATATATATATAGATATAGTGTCTGTTTGTGTCGATCTTAGGATCGAGTTATATATTTTGTATGCAGGTATTTTTTATTGAATGAATAAAAAACATTAATTTACGCATTATTTTGTTTTATTTAAAATATAACTAAAACATAAAATAAAAAAATAAAACTAAAATAGGTATTATACCTAAAATAAAATTGAATTATATAAACAAAATTGAATTAGCGTCTTTGTGAGATGGACACTTACTGTTATTTACAATAACCTAAACATATCTTTCCAAAATGTACAGTAGGTAGGTACAATTTATGATGATTCTACAATGTTTCTCTGAGAGTGTGCTCACACAGTGGCACACTGCAATCCTCGCACTTATAGGATGTTCTTTGCTTCCTTCTACCTTCCCGAAGACAGACAACGCAGTTTTGAAAACTTTTTCTATTTCTTGCCCTGTCTTTTTCTGTTTGGGGAAGGCAGACGGGCCAATGTGTGTGGTGGACTATATGTTGAAAATGCGCTGTTCTACTATGAGATGCTTCGGCTCTACGGGCCATTGGAATGAGTGAATGATGACGAGAAAGAATGGCATGCACTAGTTCTAGACGGAATTTAAGATTGTCCTGTCGCGCTTGTAGGGAAGACTCCAACAGGACACGTGAATTATGAATTGAACAGTTAAGCAGACGCTTGAAAAGCTTCATGTACCACTTGGCACAACGCTTCCGCTCCAGCAGGTACGGCTCGAGCATTTGATCTTTGAGATCAACAACGCCCATGGCGCGATTGTAGTCAAGGACCGCCTGTGGCTTGAATAGTTCCGGACGAGCTGGAGGGCAAGATGATACACGGGGCAGCCCAGTGGCTGACCCATGACAGGTTGAAATCATGTTGATCCTCTTCTTGTCCATCCATGACAAGACACAGACGTCCCCTGAATGCCTCGCTGCTAGCTGGCCCTGCTGGAGCGGAGCATGTGTCAGCAGTTTAGGAAAGTCTACTCGAGACGCACGTACAGTACCGACGCAGTCAGTACCGTTACGTTTGAGTATGCGAGCCAGCAAGGGAGAGTTGAACCAGTTGTCCATAAATAATCGATAACCTTTATTAAGTAAGGGCTGAATCAACTTAAGAACTACTGCGGTACTTTTCGCGATTCCAACTTCGACTGCATCCTGCTTCCCTGTGTAAACTAGGAAAGACCAGAGGTATCCCGTAGCGCTCTCGCAAAGCTCGAAAGTCTTTATCCCAAACTTGGCAGCCTTCGACCGAATGTACTGTTTGAACTTTAGCCTACCTTTCCAAAGAGTTAAACTTTCATCTACACAAATGTCTTTCGAGAGCACGTAATTCGATTGAAATTTACTATTAAGGTGATCAATAATGGGCCTCAAACGGTGCATTGAATCGGAGCTTGCAGCGCCACTGTTGGTTGGATTCGCAGGGTCAATAAGACTGGTATCCGCAAAATGAAGCGCTCTGTTGAGGTTGTTGTACCTATTAATAGTGGTGATCCGAGAAAAGATCTCCGTTTTCAGCAACGAGTTCGTAGAAAAATAACTACGAATCGTCGGCATGCGGATGATGCCGGTCATCATCCAAAACGCAAATAGGCACAACAACTCATGCACATTTGTTGGATGCCAGTCTGCTTGGAAGGTGGCCGACCGAATTCGGCTTGCATACCGGTTCGTTTCATTCACAATTTCCCGTAAGATGTTATCGTCCCAGAAGGAACGAAAAGCATCGTACGGTTCTGTGTAAGATGAAACAGAGCCGGTACGCTCTGGAACAAACGTCTCTTCGACACTTTGAAAAGTCTCCATCGGTGACCATTCAAAATGGAGATCCACACCTTCCAAGAGCGAATTACTCCTTCCATCAATGGCGTCCTCGAACACGTCATCATCTTCGCTCTCGCTGTTATGCCCTTCGTTCAGCACTGGTTCACTGGCTCTTACCCTTCTCCTAGCTTCCGTTCCCTCCAGTCTCGCCAGTCGCCTCCTCACTACATCCTTCACCCTTTCACGCAGTTCACGAGGGACATCGTCGTCTGTCATCCAGATCTCTTCGAGAGGCTGTCCTGGCTGCCATCCCTGGTGACGACGACGCTGCCCCCCGCGACCTCGACCCCGCCCACGGTTACTCACACGCCCTCCTCGTCCACCCCGCATTCTACCTCTCAAACTACCCCTGCCACGACCCCTTTCAACACTTTCAGCACTCTCACGCTCAAAGACCAAACGCTCAGCACTTTCAAATAGGGCGTGTGAGTCCGGGTCTAGGAAATCCCCCTCCAAAGGAGCGCCGTCCTCATCAAAAATGCGTAGTACCACGCCTCGTCTGAAACAAAAGCACCGTTGTTAGTATGTATATTCTTCACTTCTTGACTAAACTAGATAAAAAGTATTAAAACTTACTCCAACTCCGGCTCCGGCTCCAACTCTGGCTCCAGCTCCAACTCCGGCTCCGGCTCCAACTCCGGCTCCGGCTCCAACTCCGGCTCCGGCTCTGGTGTTGCATTCCTTGGAGTAATTGGAGAATATGGTGGGGGTACCGGTGAGGAGAAGTCATTCTGCAAAAATAAAATCAATAAATTTTAATTTATTAAATTTTTATATATATATAAAATTAGATGATGCCCGCGACTTCGTCCGCGTGGATTTACCAAATTTCATCAAAATCGGTTGAGTTGTTGGGCCGTGAAAGCGTAGCAGACAGACAGACCGACAGATACACTTTCGCATTTACAATATTTGTATGGATAGTATGGATATTTTCAAAAAAAAAAACAATCAGTACCTCTTCAACATCAAAATCTTCATCAAAATCTACATCCTCCTGCACCTCTTCAAAATCTGAGTCTACAAAATCTTCACCATCCCCGTCCCCATACAGTGCCTCCAAAAAATCTGGGAGGGGGGAGCCTGCGCCAGGATTCCACATCTACAATAAATAATCAAAAAATAAATAAAAAACAATATGAACTGCCAAAGGAAAGCTCCGTTAAAAATACATAAATATCATATTATGTAGAAAAGACCCAGATGAGAATTAAAATCCTGAAACCCGATTTTAGCGCCACCTAACGGGTCCAATTGTGAGTATAAACCATCCATGGACCCACACAAACACATACTTACAATTATTTTTGTCAAAATCGGTTTAGCCGTTTAGAAGTATGTAGGTACTTAACTTATAAATAAAGATATATCTTTATTTATATAGGTAATATACCTACATACTTATTATTATTATTATTATGTCTGTCTCTTCCATCTCGGGACCATGGGGTCCCGGACCTTTAGAAGGCGTACGAGGGGCCGAAACCAACTCGCAGAGGCCCGTTAGACAATTTTACTCTAGAGGAAATGTGACACCAACCGACGAATATCCCTATACGCACTATGCGAGTGCATCCAAGGACAATCCCCGGTTAGTGCAGGACTATTGCAGAACATGGAAGCAAATGATATGTATGGGTCTACGGGTTTGGGTTGCTAAAATGGATTGGTGATCTGGGTCTATGGAAGTACTATGGCCCCTGCCTGACCAATTATATTTTACACGGATAAAATGGCAGGGGGTGACTCGCACACTCAGTAAATGGGCCTCCGGAAACGGCCATTAGCACATAGTGACGTATCGGCAAGGGGGCAACATAACCTGAGGTGCTTGAGGAGTGGAGAGGTATTCCACTATGTATTATTATTATTGTTATATATCATACTCTCACGCCCGCATACAAAATAAATACATATATGACCAAAAGAATTATAATGAACTTACGTAAATTAATAGATATGAATAAACTTACATACACAAATACACAAATAAATAGTTGTAGCGGGCGGAGGATTACACCCCGGCAGGGGAGACCAGACGGCCGGGGGTCAGGGTGACAGGTTGAAAAACCGGCGGACTATCCTAGCCGAGTCTAGCAACATCGCTTTTTGCATCCTGGCTGCGAGCGAACTGCCGCGGAACCCCAGCCTCCTCAGATGGTGAGCGAGGCTGACTGGGATTAACCCATTCGCAGATATAACGATTGGGATGGTTTCAGTGGACTCCACATGCCACATGGCGGAAACCTCGTGAGCCAGATCGAGATACTTTCGTTTTTTCTCCGTCTCAGCTCTCACAAGGTTCTCGTCATATGGAATGGTGATGTCCACCAAAAACACCCGCGACTGTGCCCGGTCCAACAGCACGATGTCAGGCTTATTCGCTAGAATAGTCCTGTCCGTGATGATGGACCGGTCCCAATAGAGCCGGACTCCGTCACGCTCGAGTACAGGCACCGGCGTGTACTTGTAGTACGGCACCCTCTCATCCAGGAGACCGTACTTCAGAGCAAGCTCCTGGTGAAGGATTTTGGCCGCTTGGTTGTGTCTGTGCAGATACTCAGTGTTAGCAAGCGCCGAACATCCCGATAGCACATGTCTGAGTGACTCACCGGGATGGCGACAGGCTCGACAGATGTCGTGAGTGCCATCCTTCAGAATGTACTTTCGGTAGTTCCGCGTCTTAACCACCTGATCCTGTATCGCACAGACAAAACCTTCGGTTTCCCCAAAGAGGTCACCGAAGCGCAGCCATTGCACGGACGCTTTTTTATCGACATGCGGCTCATTAAGAGCTTTAAAAAAAAAATTATATAATAATTATTATTATTATTATTATATATTCTATATATAAACCTATATACTTATTCTTATTCTATTCTATATTACCTATATAAATAAAGATATATATTTATTTATATATCTTTATATGTTATAAAGATTTGTAAACTAAAATTATTTGTAAACAAGTATAGTACCAAAAATCTAAATAATAATAGTTCAGGATACGATGATAAAAAATTTCGATATCTGATAAATCGATACCCAGCACTATTGGGTATACCCGTCCAAAAAAGTTGGCGTTCCTAAGACACAAACTGTCATCCTATTGTGAACCATAACAACATAACGATAAAGCTTAGATTCGCGATATTGGTATTTGAATTTCAAACACGTCTTTTCTGTTGACTGTATTACGGAAAACATTCATATTTTTTTGAGTAATTTATTGGTGTTATTTTCATAATTATACAATTATTTGGGTAAATAACTATTGCAAATGGGTTTTTGCTGCCCATTTCAAACAAATTGAACTCAGTTTGTACGGAAATCACATGAAAATGGCAAAATTATCTTGCCGGTATTTGAGCTAGATTGCGATAAAAATACAACGAAATCCAATTGAACTATTTGTTCAATCCAATTGAACAAATAGCTTTATCGCTTTTATAAGAACACACACTAAACTATTTACTGCACAAAACACTGTACTTACCTTTTTATAATAGTTTTTCGTCACCACAAAACACCGCCGCACCGAAAACCCGCGAAGTAATGACACAGATTCAAATGACGTTTCATATTATTTTTTATTTCGAACTTGCCGATTTTACTGTTGCAGTGTAAAGATTACATAATAGACTTCTCTATGGTCCAAAGTTGTTCAAACAAAAATAAACTCTATCATTAAGAGAAATCAGTTTATAATGGTATGGACCGGCCGGCCAGCCGGCTGGTTCGCGTGCGCGAGGAGTTTTCGTTTATTTCAACGACTGGCCAGCCGCCTGGGTCGCGTGTCTACGAAGGTTTGGCTGAAAGCGGAATTATGTTGTCCCACCTTTACTGTTCGTGGTGTCAGAATCGAAGCCAACGACGTTTTTTAGAGGTATCTGTTTATTTTCAAGCCAATTCAATAATGCATTTGTGAGGTCTTCGGCTTTTCCAGAAGTAACTTCATATATGTCAAGGAATTTAGTACAAACTACAAATTCATCCTCGTCAAAAAATATCACTGCTAGTGTACATTGCTTTTTAACGCTTATGTCAGTAGTCTCATCCATGATAACACTAAATGTTGTTTTTTTAGTTTTGATACAAGTTCTTTTGTCAGTATTGAACCAAGTACAGTTTTAACGATATTAGTTGCTTTAGTATTTCCTAAATTTACAGATTTCATTATTTGCTGAATCAGGAAATGTATTGGCCAAAAAGGAATTAAATCGTCGGACAACAACAGTGGCAAATTATGTTCGGCAAGAAAAGCACTAAATCTGAGTTCAGCTCTTTTCTTTTGCTCTTTTTCTTTTTTCGGTTTAAAAGATTCGTCGATGGATATAGTTTTACTAATATCGTTAACGTTTTGTTTATGTTTTGTTGTATTTTGATGCTTTATAAGAGCATGCTTATGGTTGAGTATATTGCAATTACAAATTGTACAAAAGGCCGTAATTGAGCCTTTTTTTGTTCTCTTTTTGAGATCCAGTTTTTAAAAGCAATTTCTAGTAGCCATTTTTCGTTAAAATTATAAGCTTGCTTCTTTTTTTTTTCAGGAGGTGCCTCATTTACTTAGCTATCAATATTTTCTCAATTGTCTTTTTTTCTTTAGAAGTCGATGCATTAGCATTCAAAAACCTGTCCATTATCTTTCTATAGATACATGTTAATTTTGGTACCATAGCAAAACATGCTCCTCATACATGAAAAAAGGAGTGATAGACAAGGTTAGTGCATTAAGAACAAGACGAAAAGCATGTATCCTTGAAAAAATTGTATACTTCGATACTTTGCGTAGGTACATCACGGCATGCCCAAATTTTTATCCTGAGCAATATGGTCAAACTGACGCGAATTGAAGCACACGTTGTCATGAATCAAATACTTAATAGTTCTGTTAGTTTAATGTAAATGTTGTTTGTCCTTAAAATAACACGTGGTTCAATAAGTCCCGAGACTAAGTATTAAAACAAGGATTTTTTATAAAATTATTTTTTATTCATCAACGTAGTCTCCTCCAAGAGCGATACAGTCTCTCCAACGCTTTTCTAACTTTTCTATCCCATGCGTGTAGAACGATTTGTCTTTGGCTTCAAAATAAGCCTCCGTTGCTGTGATAACTTCACTATTTGAGTCAAATTTCTTACCCTGGAGCATTTTTTTGAGATCATCATTCATCCATTGTCACATACCGACGTAAAAAATCCTTTTTATTACGATTCATCAGCGCCAAACATCGCTCTGAATCATTGATACGTTGTTCCTTTTGATCAGTTGTAAGCAAACGCGGCACCCACTTGGAAAAAAGCTTTTTCATGGCCAAATGTTTATGTAAAATAGTGAAAACACTACCAGCTGAAATCTTCACTATCTCGGCTATCTCGCGCACTTTTATCTTCCGATCTTCCATTACGATTTTGAGGACTTGGTTAATATTTTTTTGAGCCACTGCTTCATTTGGACGACCTGAGCGTTCCCCATCTTTTGTGTCCATGCGACCGCGTTTGAAGTCGGCATACCATCGACAAATGGTTGCTTCAGAGGGAGCTGATCCCGCATAACATTTTATAAGCCATTGCTGTGCTTCAACGGTATTTTTTCCCATTAAAAAACAATGTTTTATCAACACGCGAAACTGGTTTTTTCCATTGTATCGAAACTGCAAGTGTAGCGTCACTTAAAGGTCTGCAAAATCAATATTTTAATGTTCCATTTTTAAAAATGTTACACATATCTTTTATTGAAGGCCAGTACTTTTTAAAAATCAAAAGAGTTTTTAATATATACGCCATTTCCAAGATAGTCTCGGGACTTATTGAACGATCTAGTAAGACTATACCAAACTTTGCATGTATAGTAATACCTGTGAGTATAATAAAGAGACATCAACATGACTAGTATGCTTGAAAAGATTGAAATCGTCTTATTTCGGATGATCTGGCAACACTGTTTGAGAGGCTATGCAAGTGATATTTCCGCGGGAATTTCAAATTCGTTTTGACTTAGTAGGTACCAAATTACCTTGGTCGCATCGGAGATCGATAGATTCGATCGTAAATATCAAATTCTAGGCTACGCCGCGGCCGGTACCAACTCAGTTCACTCTAGTTCCTGTAAAAAAGTTACAACAATAAGTACTAAATATCTACATGAACTTCTTGAAGCTAATTTGCAGTGTACGGCATACATAATATTATATTATTATGGGTATGTTCCGAAATACACTGCAAGCACTGTAAGGTGTTACGTCAATTTAGTATACTGCGAAACCGTTCCTTTATAGTTAGCTACACTGGTCACTGTTTAAAACGGAACGCAGTCAGCACTGAGAGCACCTTACCTCGAAAACGCCAGTGCTCACAGTACAAAAATGGCGACGATTTATGACGTCATAAATTTCCCTAGGATACTGCGGCACTATACTGTCACTCCATAGCGGAACGAATTTCTCCCCAGTAAGAGCACTGAACAGTGCTCTCAGTGTATATCGGAACATAGGGTATGTTATTTGACTCGATTGTCATCTAAAAAATAGGGGTTAAAGTATAAAATTGCCGTTTTATTGTAGTAGGTACTTCGAATTGACATAGAACCTTCATGGTTTGAGATTTTTGAGTGAAACTTTTTTCACATGGTACCTATGTAGTTCTTCTTTTAAAAAATGTACAACATTCGATTATCGACATTCAGTGGTTTTTTTTATTCTTAAATAATTTTATTTTTAAAAAGCTCGCAATATCAATGTTGCGTTTGGAGAGAGGACTGCTAATGAACGCACCGTGCGATTTTGGTTTAAACGCTTTCGTGATGGAAACTTTGATTTGAAGAACGAACCACGTGGCAGACCACCCACACGGGTGAATTACAATGAATTGAAAGAGATGGTGGAAGCCGATCCGAGCCAAACTACCCCGGAATTAGCGACATGGTTTAACCTTACCAACAATATTGACTCATTTGCGTCAAATCAATAAAATAAAAAAAAATGAAAAATGGGTGCCTCATGATTGGACTGATCTGCAGAAAGAAACGCGTGTTGAAACTTGTGTTGCCTTGTTGAATCGTTTCAGAAATGAAGGCCAAGGGATATTGGATCAAATTGTGACATGTGATGAAAAGTGTATTCTTTACAATAACCGTAAGCGAAAAATGCATTGGCTGACCCCAGGGTCAAACGCCGCAACAGTATCCTAAAGCAAAGCTTACCGATAAAAAGGTAATGTTAACTGTTTGGTTGTCTCAGCATGGTGTTATTTACTATAGCTTTCTCCGATCTGGTCAAGCATTAACGGCAGATGTCTACTGTGCCGAACTCCGAACAATGATAGCAAAACTAGCAGTGAAACAGCCCCGACTCGATGAATCGATCTTCACCATTACTGCTCCATGATAACGCGAGACCTCATACAGCACGAAAACCCGTTTTAACTCTACAGGAACTGCAATTAGAAACCATTCGTCACCCTCTGTATTCGCCAGACCTTGCTCCAACGGACTACCATTTTTTGCGTGATTTGGTCGATTTCCTACGTGATAAAAAGTTTTCTTCTCAGGAGGCAGTACAAAATGCTTTCACACAGTTTGTCGAATCTAGATCACCAGAGTTCTATCGCAAAGGCATAAACGACTTGGTTCACTAATGTTTCCCAAAAAACATTTAACAACTGATCATTTCGCAAAAAACGTTTCAAAAACTAATCATTTCACAAACGTCGTATTCCGCAAACATATATTTCATTAAAAAATGATTTGACATATTATACTCATTTCACAAATACTTTATTTTGCAAACGTGCTGAATGTAACAATGTCATTTATAAAATAATTCATTCTTCAAATTCGTAATTTCAAAAAATTGTTATTTGAAATATCTAGATATACTAGCTTATGCCCGCGACTACGTCCGCGTGGATTGAGGTTTTTGGTTCCCGCGGGAAATCCTTAATTTTCCGGGATAAAAAGTAGCCTATGTGCTATTCCAGACTATATTCTATCTCTGTGTCAAATTTTTTCAGTTCAGCCGTTGGCGCGTGATTGAGTAACAAACATCCATCCATCCAAACTTTCGCATTTATAATATTTATTTGATTGATTTGATTTGATATTTGATTTGATAGATTGATATATATGTTACGGGTAATGCTAGAAGATGTAGTAAACCTAGGTTTACACGGGTTTACTTAGCCATAGCTTATCTTGCTATTAGCCATAGTTTAGCTTGGTTTTACCCAAATATTTTGGGTAAAGTTCGAATATTAAGTAAAATAAATTTTAATTCGGAATTTACCCATACTCGTACCTAGGTCTACCGAACTCTGGCTGGATAATGTTAGGGATATGGGTTCTCTCCCTCTCTCTCTCACCACCTCCAAGGCCCGGTCGACGGAGCCCCGCAGAGCGGGGCTCCTTATTTCTGGGTGGTATAAAAAGGAAATAACCACAAAGAGGATGGCCTCTTCGTGGTTCTTCGTCACCTAAACTATCCGAGTCGGAGTGCCCCCAGTCCCGAGCTCGCTTCGCTCGCTCTTGCATGAGCTGGAGTGGTGCCTAAAAAGGAAGTGTAGAAGCTAGGAAAACCATTCGACCTTCGTTCAGGACCTCCTTCGCCAGCTTCTGGCTACGCTCTTTACAAAAACACTCTAGGGGTAGGACAGACAAGACTGGAGTCTGAGTGCTCAGATTTCGACCCAAGAATGTCAACTTTTTAAAACGGGCTACGCCAGAAGACTCTTACCGTATTTATCAAACAATTCATTTTATCAAAAAAGAAATATGCTTTACGTTGTTTTATTAAATAACGCGATTTATAAATCAATTGTTTGTCTAATTATATTTTATGAAATGATAATTTGTCTGTTAATTGTTTTGTCAAGTGAATTGTTAGTAGGACCAAAAGTTTTATAACGATTAATATATGATTCATAATTTTGGGAAACGTTGTTTGTGATATGAAAATTTGTTATTTGTTTTTTGCCAAATGATTGGTCACCAAACAACTTCCTGTTAGATGGCAGCAATGTATAGATAATAATGGTAATTATTTTGATTAAAAAAATATGTTAAATTAAAAAAAAAACGCATTTCAATTTTTCAGTACAAATCGGCAATTTCATACTTTAACCCCAATATATGGAATAAATAGAAATTAACCCCTGAATAAATAACTTATTTTTGATTTCGCACAAATGATGTCCTATTTTCTCCCCACTCCCATAACACCCCTCTCCCTCCTAGTCCCCCTCCCAATGCAACCCGCCTCCCCCTCTCAAATATCTAGCCGATTAGTTTATTGTATTAAAGCATTGATCATTATTAAATAGAATGAGTAGGTACAAAGTAACTATTGCAAAATAAGTTTTCTGTCATGCATGTTTTCGATCGTCATATTTCCGAAAGTATTCGGTCTATTGAAATGAAATAAAAAGCATTTTGTAGAAGATTTCATGAACTTTCATTGTCGTTATCCTAGCTCTTATACATTTCGTGTAAATCACAAAAAACATTTAAAACGATTTAAAAAAAAACAAATACGCAAAATAAACCGGCATATTTCCAAAACTATTTGTCCTATCATAAAGATTTAAATGCTATTTCGTGGATTATTTCAAAATCAAAATCAAAATCAAATGTTTTTTTATTCAAATAAACTTTTACAAGTACTTTTGAATCGTCAAGTGAATCTACCACTGGTTCGGAATTCTATTCCTACCGAGAAGAACCAGCAAGAAACTCGGTGGTTGCTCTTTCAAATCCATGCTCCTCTATCATTGACATAATCTTCAACAGCTTTTTTTAGGAGCATACATTTAATGGATTTCTTAAATTTGTGTATAGGCAAGTTTAAAATAGGTTGTGGAATTTTGTTATAGAAAAGAATGCTCATTCCCACGAATGACCTTCTGACTTTTTGGAGGCGGAGCGATGGAGTCACGAGCCTATTACGGCCTCTAGTTTGCCTATCGTGCAGATCGCAATTTTTTTTGTAATTATGGATATGCTGTTTTACAAAAATTATATTACTGTAAATATATTGCGAGGCGACAGTTAGAATACCAATTTCTTTAAATTTCTCTCTAAGGGAATCGCGCGGTTTTAAATTATAAATTGCACTTATTGCCCTTTTTTGTAATACAAACATTTTTTAAATATCTGCCGCTTTACCCCACAGTAAGATTCCGTAAGACATAATGCTATGAAAATAAGCAAAATATACAATCCTGGCAGTTTCGATGTCAGTTAACTGTCGAATCTTTCTGACAGCGTAAGCAGCAGAACTAAGCTTGCCAGAAAGTGTTGATATATGGGTGCCCCATTGAAGTTTTGCATCTAAGGTCACCCCCAGGAACACAGTAGTATCTTCTATTTTCAACATATCATTATTTACCATTAGTTTTATATCACTTGTGGATCTGGCATTCGGCAATGCGAACTCAACACATTTAGTTTTTTTTGTATTTAAAAGTAGATTATTTACCGTAAACCAGTTAGTAACTTGAGAGATTGCAGTATTTACGTCGTCAAAGTGGTCCTTAAGTCTATCGACTTTAAAAATCAAGGACGTGTCATCAGAAAATAGTACAATATCGCAAGTATTACGGACAAAATATGGCAAATCATTGATGTACACCAGGAACATGAAGGGACCCAAAATGGAGCCTTGAGGAACACCCATTAGTGAGGCTGATCCGGATGACTTCACGTCTTTGATACATACTGTTTGAATGCGATTACTGAGGTAGGATGCAATGAGGCCAAGCGCAGTGTCTTTAACTCCATAGTAGCTCAACTTAACCAAAAGCGTCTCGTGCTCAACGCAATCGAATGCCTTTGACAAATCACAGAAAATACCAATAGCATTCTGTGATTTCTCCCACGCATCGAATATATGTTTTAACAGCATTGCGCCCGCATCAATTGGTGATCGACCTTTAGTAAAACCATACTGCTCAGAGTGAAGAAGTTTATTTGAATTAAAGTGCTGGAGCAGATGGTTGAGCATAATTTTTTCAAATATCTTGCTGAGTGTGGGCAAAATTGAAATTGGTCTGTAATTATTTGGATCGCTTTTGCTACCCGATTTAAAAAGTGGAATCAGTTTACTACAGTTTACATTTAATGTAGATAATTTTCGCCATAGATGATATTGTTCTAGCTCTATTATTTGTTGAGAAAATTACAAAAAACTGCGGTCGGGGAGACGTTTGAGGGGGTAGTGGGGGGCAGTCCGCGCCCTAGGAGTTGGGAATTTGAGGTACTTCTCAGACCCCAAATAACACTTGTGCTAAAAATCAGCTTTACATTTTTTATTTTAGGGTTCCCATACATAGCCTGCTCAAGTAGCCTGAGCTATATACTTAAGGAGTTTGTTTATGATTATGTACTTACTTTCAGATGATAAGGACGTTCCTGCTGATCTTCGACTCCTCCCTTGAAATTTCAATCTAAAATAGCAGTCATTATAAATAACTGTAATTTTTGATTATGGTTTGAAAAGAGCAACCACTTGCAGGCCCTTCTTAGTTCTCGGTAGGAATGGCATTCCAAACTAGCAGTAGATTCATACGACGATTCTAAAGCACTTGTAAAAGTTTATTTGAATGAAAAAGATTGAAGATTGAAGTTGGAATAAGAATAAAACCAAACCCCTTTTTTTCATCCACTACAAGTTATCCATTGACTGCGATCTCCTGATGGTAAGTGATGATGTAGTCTAAGATGGTAGCGGGATAACCCATTAGGGACATGGCAGTTAAATTAAACCCATACCTCTAATCGGTTTCCACGCGGCATCGTACCGGAACGCTAAATCGCTTGTGGCAGGCACGTCTTAGCCGGGAGGGTGGTAACTAGCCACGGCTGAAAACTTCCACTAGGCAAAGCAATGATAAGGTCTAGATTGGAACGCGCTTGCCTGGAAGATGCCTATTCACTCTTGGCTTGAAGGTACTTAAGTTATATATTTCTGTAATACTTAGGTATAATGTTCTCCCGTATTTCGACCGCGGTGGGCCATCTCCACAGAGATTAGCCGCATAATGCAGAAGTGTACGCAAACACAAGTATCTCTGTTCCTTTTTCACTCCCACTAGGCAACCTTTTTGTGAATTGAATTACCAAATATCCAAAGCTAGGTTTAAAATGAATAATATGTGTAGTTTGTATAGACTTTATTGATATCCATGAATGCTTTTACAATTATTAAAATAGTTAACAAATCAAATAAAATCACTAATAACATTATTCTTACAATATTCTGACTAATTGAGTAGTGAATTCTAATTTTGATATACACCTAATTAGGTCTAAAATAAAAGTTAAGTTTACCTTTTTCTAGTTAATAATATAATAATGTTTTTTCTTTATCGGTGCTTCCAAAATAAAAGTAATATATATTTATATTTGCTAGTTTCAATATTTTTACTTTATTCTTTAGATACTTTTGTATAGATGTATTGGTTTATTAATTTTTTGAATTTATTTTAGTGTTTCTGCAATGATCCTACTTCTATTTAAACTATTAATAATAATTTATTAAGTTCAAAGTAAGCTTTGCTATGTACAGCTTTAGGCCATATTTCATTTACATATTAACTAGTTGATCCCGCATACAATACACAGATTTATATCGAGTATTGTTCCAAATTACTCACTCACTGAAGGTTTGGAATATTCTGAGTTAAGACACTACGTGCACAGTAGAGACGCTACGTTCAAAAATGTTCACAGTTCCGAGGTTAGTGTTCCGAGCCCGAATCTCCACGGCTTAGTTCCACTTGTTCCTCACGACAGAACTGATTCGCCGTCCCCACATAAGGTGGTATCATACAATTGTTCCCTGAAGATGTTGAGGATCTGGTGCCGGTGGCGGTAGACCAGATCCAGTAGAAGTCGACGGGTACGGTATAGCCATATCCTGATATCCTCCCAATGGGCCTCCCAGCCGATCTACAGGACCTTCATCGGGCGGCGTCACTTCCAATCCAATGCTTCCGTTCAGGGCTATTTTTATAGCATTTGCATCTTGTTGTTGCTGCTGTTGTTGATGTTGCAGCAGCGAATTAAAATGTGAAATTCCAATCTCTTCAAGACTACTTTTTCGGCGTCGAGTATTAACTGGTCCTAGTCCTTGCCGAAGAGAGTTAGATCGTCGCAATAAGATGTCATCTACCACTCTGAGCGAGTTAGAACGACCGCGAAAGTCGGTGACAATTGTTGGGCTGTCAGGTAGAGAAAGAGAATTAGCTTTGGTGCTAGTGAGAGGTGGTGCTCTAGACGAGAGGCTTGTGAGGCCAGCAAGTGCAGAACCTCGACGGCTGCCTGCTGCTGCGGCCTGGATTAGAGCTCCAGAACAAAAACTTATGTTGGATTTGCGGCGGCTGTTATGTCGTTCAAATGTTTTTTGCGCTGAGAATGGTGAAGGGCGAACCAAATATCTGAAAAAAAATTACAACATTTATTTATTAAAATAATATAATATGAGGAGTTTCTTTTCTTTTTGAAATTAAACATTACATGCTGGAGATGATTTGATCTTCATTTGAAGAATAAACTTGAAAGATAGACTCGTTTTTACAGATTTTACAATATAAAGCTTGCCAGCCCATAATTGAATTGAAAATTTACTATAAAACTTACATTATATCGCCTTCCTGTAAATTGAGATCGCAGCTCGGGTTAATGATAACGTAAGATAGACTGTTTCTCTTTTCGCTGACATCATCATAATCTATACCAGTCAACTTTAATGACTCCATTCGGGATCTTACAAGATTGGCTATTTCTGCTCGTTCGATTTGCTGGGCATGGTTATCTCTTGCTTCATCGGCTAAGCTCGCTGAATACTGTAAAATAGGCGGTACATGAGCTCATGTGCCCGATATTGTTAAAAACTGCATAAGAATATCATTGCTCTCGTGTAGAACCTAGGCCGGTAACATGCGGCTAGGCGAAGTGTTTTGAGTTTAATCACATCGTACTTCAAAGTATTTCCGATGAACATGGATTCCTACTACATAGTACAATTGATTAGTTCAACCTTAGAACACGCCTTAATGAAATTAGAAGTTCTTCGGAGGTTTTATTATTATTTTGTATACATTATAATATGTATATTTATAGTAAATATGTAAATCTAACATTATCAAGAAAGCTGCCGGTGCAACAATATCATTTCGATGGTGAGCCCACCCATGGTAACAACAGGTCTTAGCATCCTGTTTACACTCAGGTGACAATTTATGCACCTCAACGTAACGTACCCAAATTGCAAACAATGGTCATCCATGGAATACTTATAGCGCGAAGTCGGCGAGATCGAATCCATATTATACCTAGTATAGCAAAAGTTTTTAGAGAAACATTGAAAACAAGCACGGTAAACAGTCGATATCACTAAAACCACTATAAACAATGATTAAAAATCATAAATCACAATGACTGACAACTTGAACTGACGACTTCAAATAGGTACGTTTCTTCTTCTTTTCTGTCAATGACGTTTCGTTGCACAAAATGCGTGAATACGAAGGTAAGGTTTTAATGCAACTATATTATTATTCATTATTATTTACATTAAAATAATAATTATGTGTCATTTTCAATAGTTAACAACACAAAATAACGAATTTAAATAAAGACCTGCAGTATGATTTATGTAATAGGAGTTTTTTTTTTACTTAACAACTCTTGTTTATTTAGTTGTGCATGCACTATGCGTAGAATGTAATGCAAGTTGCCGCAGGAAGTGGACGAGGGAGTTACTACCACCGCTTAAAGCAGTATTATTTCAAAGTAACGGTTGAATGTCACGTACTTTGACGTCCTTAAAATAATGATTATAACACTACAACATGAACGTCAACAATATTAAAATAATACGGCTTTAAGCGATGGTAGTATGCCCCGTGTCAGAGTTTTGATCTATCCGTAGGTAGATCATAAAAATGACGATTTTTGGACGTTTATATCTAAATAACCATTTCAGGTGTGCTTATGAAATTTGGAGCACATACGTATCTCGCGGGTCTCAATATATGAGCCAAATTTGACATGTTTAAGTGTAATAGTTTTTGAGTTATGAGGGGGTCAAAAGTGGCTCCAAATGGTTCGTGTAATATTACACACGGTGCTGCCAGTTCTTTCTTTTTTGGACTTTGGCTGGACACGCTTCCGCGTGTCTTGATAATATGTATATTTATAGTAAATATGTAAATCTAAATACCTTAAATTGGTAACGCCCTAGGGTCTGATGGATCTTGGGGGGTGAATTGTGGGTATCTTCAATGATTACTAGTTAACTCAATTCGATTGTTGTTACGAATATTTTATTTCGAGATGTATTCATCAGAGTGCTGCGAGTAAACCCTTCGGGTTTGGGCTTTCTTAGTTTGTTATATACACTAAAGGTACAATTTATTTATTCACTAACAAAAAGGCAGTTTGATATGTAGACCTAGTAATAATCTTCGTTGAATATACTCAATATTCTGTTAAATATGAGTAAACTAACAGTATTAAGTTTTAATGAAACAGAATCTTAACATGAATAACCTAATCAATTTTGTTTTGTTCATGTTTTTGTTTAAATGTATGTTTTGCTAGCAAACACCGAAATGGTTATCAGAGACTTTTTGACGTTTTGACCATGTTGCCGGCCTTGATAATAAATATAATTATGGTGGCGTTGTTTACTGAATCTACTTCATTGTAAGTTATATCTTATATATAAAATTCTCGTGTCACAATTTACGTTCCCATACTCCTCCGAAACGGCTTGACCGATTCTCATGAAATTTTGTGAGCATATTGAGTAGGTCTGAGAATCGGCCAACATCTATTTTTCATACCTCCACGCGGACGGAGTCGCGGGCATCAGCTAGTCTATGTATATATATTGTAGTTATATGTAAGGGCCTATCTTTTATCACTAATAATAATTTTTACTCTTTTTCCTAAATTTCATCTAAATTTTTAAGTTTATTTTAAGCAATATCGCTACCTAAAACAAACAAATATTTAGATTGTATTGAGAAATGTTTATTGTCTAATAATGGCTTATCCATACTAATATTATAAATGCGAGAGTGTGTCCGTCTGTGTGTTTCTCTGTGTGCCGGCTACGTTGTCATAGCCCATCTGTTGAACGACTTTTGACGAAATTTTGGAATTATTAACACTTCATATAAAATGTTAATGTATTTTTACTCTGGAAAATCAAACGGTTCCCAAAGGATTCAGATAATAATCAAAATCCACGCGGACGAAGTCTCGGGCATCATTTAGTAACATGCTTTTGGTATTATCTTTCGACAAGGGATGTGTGGGGATGCGTAGTTACTGTTGAGGGAATTACGCAAAAGGACAGTTCAGTTTCATAAAGAGATCAGCAATAAGCTTACTCTTTTCTTCCATCCTTCAAATTTTCCACGCATCCTTCCACATCTTTGATTGGAGGCTACAGAATAAAGCCGGTTTAGACGTGTTAACTAAATCTATCAGCTAAGTGCATATACACGTATGCACATTATTGCTAATATGGCTAGGTGAAGTTGCGTAAGCTGTGAGAAATGTATGAATGTGAAAATCGATGGCACGTACTCATAATAGTTGCTTATGTAATGACAAATAAATATTTTCAAAATTAATATGGCAACTTACTAATTTATTGAAATCCACTTTATCAGTAATAAAAAAACTTCTTTCTTTCTTTCGTTTCTTTGACGGTGTTATCATTAGTAAATAGATGCAAGTAACTTCAAGTCAGTTTTAAATGCATTTCACTTACACGTTTTTAATTACAGAATCTGTACACTCTTTATTTTATACCAAGCTTGATACATTTATTCTATTTATCTACCATAATAATGGATTTGCTATAAGGCTCGTCAGTATAAAATATTTAAATGTACGTTAAAACAAGACTAAACCAACAATAAATATTTCATTTCATGTAAGTTGTTTCGCAATATAAGGAAACCAATAAACTAACATACTGCTAAACTTATAACCATGATGGGTCTGGAAAATATTTTTTCGTATTTCATCGTATTCTTAACAACAACCCTTAAAAAATTTCTTCCTTGTACAGAATTTACACCATTTTATTTCGTATCATGTCAGGTCCCGCCGCCAATAGTAAAGATTTTCCATACTTGATTCGTTCTTTGTTAGTGTTACGGCTTCAGAACTTTGGCCGTCGTCGTCATCATTGAACGTCTTGTTATGTTTCTATGCGGCAAAGGCTATTTGCATCGATCGTTAGTATCAATTATAAGGATCAAATCTCTCTAAGAAACTTGATAAATAAAATGAAAGGAAAACCATGAAATCTGAAATTATTTTAATTATTTGCAAAAAATTATAAACTAATTAGTTGCCCGAAATGGGCTCCATTTTCTTGGATACACAAATGTATTCTTCTAACGAATTTATTTCTAGTAACCTTTAGTAACGTGTTGTGGTGAATATTATGAATCGTATTCTGAATTTCAACTCTCAACTCGTTTACATTCGCATAAGATTTAATGTAAATTTGATTTTTCACATATCTCCACAAAAATCTAAAGGGGTAAGATCTGGTGATCTCGCAGGCCATCTGATTGTGCCGTTTGTACCAATCCAGGTATTAAAATGGTTATTAATGTAGGCAGTAGTGATTTTGCTGGGGCTGGAGCACCATCTTGCTGTAGAATTATTTGGTTTCGCTATTCCTCGGGGAAACCATTTAACTTATTTCTTAAGAGATCCAGTATTTCAAGATACTTGACAGTGTTTAAATGACCTTCGTACACGTGGACTAACACAACCATATTTCTCATAATTCCGCACCAAACGTTGAAAGAAAAATCTTACTTGATTGTTAGTTTCATGAACACGAAAAGGATTCACTCGCGACCAATAGTGATTATTTGTACATGCCGTTATTGCTGAAGTTGGTTTCGTCAGACCATACTATGTTACTCAAAAAATTAGGGTTACGGTCAATTTCTCTCAGAATGTTTTGACAAAATTGTAATCGTCTTTCACAATCCCCAGGATGTAATTTTTGCATCAACCGACTGTACTTATACTTTACTTATACTTTTTCAGCACTTTAAGTACGCGAATGTGGGTTGTACCTAATTCTTCGGCAGCATCTCTGCTTAAAGCCTTCGGAAATGATTCAAAGTATGTTAAAACATTTTGATCAAAATCGAAATAGTTTTGCTGAAGAGTTTTCCGTCGCTGGTTGAAACTACCCGTATTCTTTAAATTTTCTACCATTCTTTTCAATACGAGCCGAGTTGGTGCCTGTCGGTCTCGATATCTCTCTCCATACCACCGCAGAGCTAGATTCTCGTTTTTGTTATTAAAAAAATAAGCTTTCATTAAATCAAATTGTTCTTGATAAGCCATTTTTACCGTGAGACAATTAAATGATTTGTTAAAACAATCAAATGTGAATAACAATTAATGACAATCTATTTTCAAATGTAACATTCCAGTTTTAAACTGCCTTATACAAGCAGTTATGGCGCATCTAAGAAAGGAGTCTGCATTACAAACACGTGCAAATTGCAATTGTCTTATCTAAATAGTAATGGATAAATGACGTCAATAATAATTATTAATTACTAACATAAGTAAACACATGGATCTTTGAGTTAGAGCTTTAACTTGACTCGTTGAATTTATAAGTCAGTTTTTTTTTTTAAAGTTTTTTTTCAGATTTCATGGTTTTCCTTGCATTTAATTTATCAAGTTCCTTAGAGAGATTTGAGCCTTATAATTGATACTATCGATCGATGCAATAAAAGTACAGGTTGTAATTTTTACAGATTTTAGTCGGTTCGATTCCCGGGTGTGGCAAGCGAATTTTCGAAAATCTTTGAATGCAGTTTTATTTCTATTCAAAAATAAAGGAATGTTTTCTTTGAGTAAAATTTTCCATCTACAGTATTCAGAGTAGTTTCCGTTCAGGTGGCATTACAAAATTCCAATCAAGTAAGAACTTTGGTCTTAAATAAGGTAAATTTGGTCTTATGTTCATTCAAGTCCAGGTCTTCTTAGAGCAGACGATCCAGCAGGAAATTCAAGATGCTAATGGGATTGAATAATCTATCTAACTATAACTTGCTAAGTATTAACTATACTTAGCAAGTTAAAAAAAATTAATACTCCATAGTCCTAATGCCTGTCGGACTGCCTGCTGTATTCGACTTTAGAAGTGCGAGGTGTGGCTTACCGCAGGCGTGCGTTCGCCGTAGCATCCGCTGAGGCAGCCAGTGGGTCCGCGACGTGTACGCTCTTTGCCCGTCCGTTCAGGGTTTCCATCACCTGCCACCCCAGCTTCCTCTGAGGCCTGCTGCAACTGACCTATCACAATTCTGCTACGCCTAAAAACTAGCGGGACGCTCGCTCGCATACTAAATTCTTTAATCGTCGGTATTTTTCATTGGTATATTTGACGTAAGCTCAGATAATTACTTCTACCCACTTTTTAGATCGTTACACATATGTTGTCATCTTAGTTTATACTGATTAATACAAAAGGGTATCATAATCGTGATGTGTGGTATACCTGATCTGCAAACTACGCTTTTAAACAAGCATGCAACGAAGATAATTTATCATGTGGTAAGGCTGCAGGGGTAAGAAATTAGGGGGCATTATTCAATACAACACATATTAAAGTGATATCTACGCTATGGCATTTGAGAAACATTTTCATTGATTAAGTTAATGATTTAGTTATATATTCTCTACACACTTTCAATCTAAAGTAATGTACGAGTACGTAGAAACCATGAAAAAGTGACGTCTTTATTCGGATACTGATGAAGGGTGTTTACGTTTTCTGCATTTAGCAGCAAATATTTTTGCGAATTAAACTGGCGGTGGTCCTTCACTACGTCGTTGTGGTGCAATTGTAATATCGCCCAAATCTATTCTTACTAACAGTTAACAATTCATGCAAAACACATACTAAGAAAACAACATTTTGGCGGGATTGCGATCATCGAGTTCGATACAGATAAATGTGCAATTAAGTTGCGAGTATTAATATTGTGTGAAGTGAATTGACTGTAAATTTTGACCTGCCGCGAAGGAGTTTGATAGAAAACACTCTTTAGTCAGATCCGACTGGGAGCAAAAGCGAAAAAGATCGACTTTTTGGCTATAGCAGATTGCGATTGAATAAAAATTAAGCTCGTGTACGTAGGTTAGAAAAGAAAGTCGAGTATTATGTAATAACGGGATAGGAAGTTAAAATGCAAAGACTAATTTATTAAACGCCACAAGTGTCA
The DNA here is from genome assembly GCA_963932025.1 of Erebia epiphron. Taxonomy (NCBI): domain Eukaryota; kingdom Metazoa; phylum Arthropoda; class Insecta; order Lepidoptera; family Nymphalidae; genus Erebia; species Erebia epiphron. Next base: position 30,832,337 of record OZ009945.1, read on the forward strand.
GGTCAAATGTAATGTAGACAGTTCACAATGAAAAGTGTAACGCTGACCCGAAGGAAAGAAAAAGAAAAATTGTGCCCGAAATACAGTCCAAGGACTAGGACTACTCAGATGCAATGTGTGTTAAATTTATATTGAGCTGTTCAACTGGTGTTTAATATTCAATGTAGGCGGTAGGCAGCGGCGAAGGACTGTATTTAAGGAGCTTTGCCTGAGAGAGTTACATGGTATTCCGACTCACCGATGCGCGCGATGGTCGCATTCCCGCGAGGCGTGACCAAAACCACTTTGACGGGGTCCGTGGCGACATACTCACGTGGTGAGCCTGATCGGCTAGGCTAGTATCCTGAGTGCGATATATCCCAATCGGAATCTCGCACGTAGTTGAACACAACTTTTGATACAGCCGACCGTACGTACGAATCCACATATCCTCCTTCGTAATTTTCATCTGTCACAAGTTTAAAGTTATTTATTTCACTTCTTTGGCATCATTTACCTTAGCATAAATCTGGCACTTTAAAACATATTTATTACTTAACACAAAAATGAAAATTTAAATCGCCCATTTCGCCCAGTGTTATCGATTCGCGCAGCAAATAATGAGACTAATAAAAATATTGAAAATTATGTTTGAAATTATGTTAAAATATTGTAAATTATTATAATATTAAACATTTCGCTTGCTGTAATAGTTAAAAAACCGGCCAAGTGCGAGTCGGACTCGCGCACCGAGGGTTCCGTACAAACCTGTAGGTATATAGGTAAAAAAGTTATAAGTAAATATATTTTTATTATAATTATGATGTAACTAAAAATGTATGCTTTACGCAATTTTTCTTTATCTGTGTTATAAGACGTTGCTTTGTACCAAATTTCAAGATTCTGAGTTCACGGGAAGTACCCTGTAGGTTTTGATTCCCTTGCGAGTGTCGAAAATTTGCATAAAAATATTTTTATTATTTCATGTAACTAAAAATGTATGCTTTTCGCAATTTTTCCTTTTTCTATGCTATAAGACGTTGCTTCGTACCAAATTTCAAGATTCTGAGTTCACGGGAAGTACTCTGTAGGTTTTGATTCCCTTGCGAGTGTCGAAAATTTGCAACATAAACGGCTGTATCTTTTGATTGCGTTGGCTTAGAAGTTTCACAGCTCCAGGGGACAATAGACCTGAGTATTTGATATGAATTTCAGCTTGATACCTCCATGCGTTCCTGAGAAAAAGGGTCTTGACACACAGACGGACGGACAACAAAGTGATCCTATAAGGGTTCCGTTTTTTCCTTTTGAGGTACGGAACCCTAAAAATAATAATTTAATAGACTTACAGAGGTCAGAAATCCTGAACCGGGTGCTTGATCGACGCCCAATAATAATCTGACAAATGTAATGACATAGTCTTTCACAAAAGCTTGGTATAATAGTGTGTCTAACATGGAGGCGGAAAAGACAGAACCTGCAGCAAAGGGCAACCGGAACATGTAGGAAATATGCGATCCCCTTTCCTTTTCACGCTGCAAAATCAAAGTCTTATTTAAAATATTTTAAATCCATTCATATGGTATAGTCCATTAATTACGTGAGGCTCAAAAAGGGGTCTTACTAAATATCACATGTATTAAAATGTTGCTAAAAACATCACGTGATTAATGGACGACCCCTATAATAAAAATGTACCTGGACAATAATTTCTATAGGTTTAGGTCCTATAGAAATTATTATCCAGTTACAGTTTGAAAATTATAGTTTGAAATAAATTGTTTCCCTTTTTAAAAAAATAAGTATAAATTAATTTGTACTACAGTTTAAAGCATTCAATTTTATATTTTGATAATGCACGAGGAATATTTTTTTAGTTTTCGAGCAATTTTGCAGTTCAGACAAACTGCGTCCTAATTATGTCTCTTTCTTGGGATTTTGCTTCTGTTATGATGATTGAATGGAGTGAAAATTTACCTATCTTATTCGAAAACTTTTTTAAGGCTAAGGATATGTCATTCTTCAATGAGATAGATCGTTCAAGAGCTCTGGTTGAAGCAACTAAATATTTCTCGCGTATTCATTGTTACCCATTGCGCTGTAACGAGTGTCGCAGGCGGGTCTTAATACTGGTAATTTGAATGCCGAGACTGTTGCAGTAGTGAGTTGTTAGAATGGAAATAAAAAATCACGTTTAAAATTATTAAACGTGATAAACTTTATTCTAAACTATACATAATTTAAAAAACTAACACGAAACTTAAAACAATACCGACTTCGATTTTAGTACCTTAAATAATATATTTATAACAATGTTAGACAACTATATTATTTTTATACTTTAAATTTAAATACTTTAAATATTATTGTGTTGTCAGAAATGTATGTATATACAATATATTATATATGTCACCGTAAGATCGTAAAAACCGTTTGATTATAATATACCTCGCAAGATTGTGAACTATCGAAAGCTTGTGAACTGAACATACTGATTACAATTTAACGCATTATTTTTCAGTAGATTACAATCCATCGAAGTAAAACCGTCAAATTGTGAAATACCGTGCGACGGAACGCACCTAGCGCGCTGATTGGTTGAACGGCATATGCCATGCGTCGCCATATTTGTTTGATAATTCATTTGTTGTCGAATGTAAACACACAGTGTTTTGGTGATTGTAAATTGATTTCGTGTTGAAAATAACTCACAGCTTTAGAATTCGTTACATAAAATTGTTGTGGAAGTAAAATGACTCTATGATTAACCAAAGAAGTGCAGTTTGAATGATAGATAAGTTAGTATTCGTCACTGAACATAGCCTTAAATTACAGAAATTTTGCGTGTTTTAATATTTTTTATGCGCGTGAACCTATGTGATCTCATTTGATAACATTTACAATGTCGGATATTGAGCCTATCTATCAACACCGACCAATCAGGGACGGCCTTCGGAAAGCTGACAATTTAACGCGCGGCAGATTGTGATTTAACAGTTTCACTTCGATGGATTATAATCTACCGAAAAATAATGCGTTAAATTGTAAGCCGTATGTTCGGTTCACAATCTTTCGACAGTTCACAATCTTGCGAGGTATATTTTATTCAAACGGTTATTACGATCTTACGGTGACATATACAAGCTGAATTTTTTGTGGTTTTAAGGCCTCAGAGAGGTGATTCGGAATTAACAGTACAATTTAATTCTACCATTTATCCTGACCCTAGTATTAAAATAAAAAATACAAAATCGAGAAATTATGGTGTCGAAAATTTTGCGATCAATTAGTAGCGCTAGCGCCAGCTGACTGGGCGAGTCACGTGACGCACGAACCGAGCGGCGCGCGGCTGGTTGTTCACCTTTGGCTATCAGCTGTTAAACATTCGGTAAAGTTTCGATGTACTTACCATCATTGCAGTTATTTACAGCTCACGAAGTAGGTGGGTACACTTATTTTAGGTATTAAATTAATCAATCAAAAATCCAAATGCTTAATTCACGATTATTTAATGACCACTGACAAAACTCAATCCTGGCTGGCCCATCGTTTGCTCCGGCGAGTACCTACATGCGGGAACGACCTCGACCATGAGCATGCTCTGGTGCTCGGAATTGCCCATGGTCGATTAAACGCTGCGTTGCAGCTAAGATAGTAATAATCGCCGGAACTTGTGGGTTTCGGATTCCTCGCAGACGAAAGGAGTTTAAGTCATCCGGTTGCAAGTAGAGCCGTCGAGCTTCTGTCGCATTGTAATGGCGTACATCTGCAGTCTGCACCATACTTAGGTATTCCAAACTGGCGTATTCGTAATGGCGATCCATTTTTGCGCGTATTTGAAAACCGAAGTAGCGTCACCTACCACGCGTGTGACGCGTGTTGCGTAACGTGCGTAACTGAAGCCGGAAGTCGGCTAGCCGAACGCGGTCGGCGGCGCGCGGGCCGTCAAAGGATTGAGGGGCGGTCCTCGATTAATGGACGCCAGACGCCGCTCGCGCTTCCATAGCGTCGCTTCGGCTAGCTTCTTTGAACTTCGCCGCGTAGCGGTACTAATGTTTCTCACAGTTACGAGTTTATTTCGAAAAAAAAATCTAACTCAATAAAGTAAGTACTTTAAGAATAAAAAAAAACAAGTGGAGTCGGCAGTACTGCTAAAGGCGATTCAACTCGCCGCGGCTTTAAAACCACTAAAATTTCATCGTGTATATACATATATATCTAGCAAAAGGATCTATCAACGCGCAGCAAAAACCACTGGACGGATCGGCCTGAAAGAACAATGGCATACACCCAAAACAACTTGGTTGTAATTTTTTTTTATCCACTACAAGTTAGCCTTTGACTGCGATCTCACCTGATGGTAAGTGATAATGCAGTCTAAGATTCTTTGAAGTCTTAGTCTAGTAATGAAAAATATTTAAAACATAGTGGATGAATTCCTTATCAGTTGCGTCTTAAAGGTGAAAAATCATGAATTAAAAAACTAATTTCTTCCATAATTTTGGCATCTCGTTATTTCTCTCTTTAAGTTTCGTGTTTGTTAGCCTATTGAAGGGGTATGAATATTTTGGCCTGCCTACCGTTCCGCCATTTTTATTTCTAATCGAAATAGCCGAAATAGCCGAAACTCACAAAACCTGTATTAACTAATAGCTGGCATTAAGATGTATTCAAAACCAAAAAAAACTCATATCTTTATTATTCAAGTAGACTGAAAAGTGCTTCTGAATCTTCGAGTGAATCTACCACTGTTTCGGAATGCCGTTCCTACCGAGAAGAACCGGCAAGAAACTCGGTGGTTGCTCTTTTGAAAAAAAAAAAATAATTACATCGATGTATAGATACCGCATGCATTGCTCGAGCGAGTCGGACGGAACGGTAGGAAGGCCAGGCTCCATACAGAAATATTCTAACTCCTTTGTAGTTCTAGTTTACGAAAAAAAACGTTAATAAGTTAATCATTGCATCAAACCTTTTCCATTTTAGAGAGATGTAATGCATATTTATCATGAGCTCTGAATTGCATGAAGCGCATATTTGACGATTGCGATAGTTCCGTTATAGATTTAATTGACGGAAAGAATCTGAAATAAATAATTTTACTTTGATATTTCATTAATAACAAACCATAAACGAGCATCACAACTAATAGAATGAGGGTTGAAACTTTTTAAGGGTAGTGCTTCATCTGTGAACTGTACAGAAGGAAACATTCGCATGAAATATGATGAATTGAGTGTTTAATTAATTGTAAATTGTTGAGTTCATTTTGAGTTGGCTTGACAAGTTGAGTTTGAGTTGTTTTTTGATTGACTTTTTGATTCCACAAGTGTTGTAGGGGACTGAGAAAAAGTATTACGATTCGTGTGCTTCATAATCATTGGTCACATAATTTCGCTAAGCATTTAAATTATTTATTACATTCACATTTAAATTCGCTTGCACTTTTAATAAGTATTCGCGATAACGTCCACAATGATTACTCTTATGACCTATAGATAAAAAGTGGATGTTTTTACTTGAACATCGTTTGAACTGCTACTATGGTATTACAATCTGAAAGACTGTCTTCTTCGGCAGAATTAGATAACTCCTTATTCACCACAACAACGTTCTCAGCTAATGTTATTCCAGCTCGTAGGAGATCATCTAAACTGAAAAACAATATAATTTACGTATTAATATTATTGATTATACCCATACTTTTTAAATATAGTGTCAATTTATTGATCAGCCATATCGAATAAATCGTGATTATAGTTAATGGATTTTACTTTTTAAATTGTATAAATAAAATCCAATACCCGTGATCGAAAATTACAAGTTTTTGTGGCAAAAAATATTTCCACGTTTTAATTTAAATATGAATACCAGGTCGTCACATGTACTGCAGTTAAATACTTCATATTTTCTTCTGTAGATAATTTAATTTAGTACTAGACCAAAAATCCAAAATCCAAAAAATTTGCTCCAAAATCTCTCAGGGACCTTGCATGTTTATTGCTCTATCATCCTTACTGGGTCATCATCGTTTGTATACTTACGTTCTTTAAGCAGTAACTTTACAGAGAGCATAAGGTCACATGGTGGCAAGTCTAGACTATAAGGAGGTTGTTCTAGTAAATAAACTCTATTTGCTATAAATAAGTACGGAGTTTTTATGGTATTTGTGACGGATTTAATTAAATTAGGTCTCTTTCCTACAATATTAAAATATTTTGAAAGAAACAATACCTTTCACCGATTAATAATAATTACAAGTTTGAGTAACAAAATAAATATTTTCATTTGTTGCTTCACTATTATTAAATATGTGTTTGAACTTTAAACGTCTACTAAGATAATAATACGATTTTATGTTCTTAGTTATAAGAATAAATGCATACTTGATCCATTTTAATTTTAAAATGCATGGAAATGTGTGATAAAGCTGAATATAAATCTCAAGGTAATTAAACCAAAGATACTTACCAGTCAATAGAACCAAGCATCCAATAGACCAGTGGAAAATAGGAGATGGAATCCAGGAAGGCTATATCAGGTCTGCGTTCCAGTAAAAGGATGATAGGGTTCAATGAGGTCTTAGATCTGAAATGGGCGCGCAGGGGAATAATAAAGTTATAGATTCCATTGGATGCGTAGTCAGCAGCGAGGATAATCGTCTTGTTTTGCCACTGATATTCCTTAGCGTTTCGGTATGCGCAATGCTCACACACTTGTGCTAACTGAAGACAGCAAAGAGGCTTCTTTTCTTTCAGCAAATAGCATAGAGTTGGGCTTACACCGATAAAGGGTGATACAGGTGGAAAACCTTTGACGATCCTGCAAACGAACAAAATAATTCAAGTTGTTAAAAAGTTAAGTTAAATCCGTAGTGTCGAGGCTTTACTTGGAAATATATTTAGGAAAGACCAGGCAAAGCGAAGCTTATTTCAAAGGTATTATATTAAATATTGTACATTACAGAACGACAGTTATACTCACTAATCAAGGCCCAAGGGTGTAGGCATATTGAGCTGTAGTTTTTTTTCAAGTTTTCAAGTTAATAATGTCAGCTTTGCTTTTAAATTTGAATTGAATTTTTAGGAAAGATACAAGATTGTTAATTTATTTATTGATGAAGGTTTAATTAAACAGATATTTGACTCATTCGATGTATGTTCGATGCTCGGTTCGTTCTTTTTTAATTATTTGTCCACTTCTGGAATTATGCTTACAATAATTAGTTTTACTTAAGAAACAAAAATCATTTCAAAACCAAAAAATAAGCGCCATATCCAAAATCATGATTTTCCTTGACCAATATTTTGTCAACAAAATATACTCGCCGGCATATTTAGCGGAACATAAAAAAAGGTTTGATATCAGTATCATGTAAGGTTGCTGGCTGGTTTATACGTCATTTAATTTAAAAAGAAATATTTTCAAATTAAGAAAACAACTGAACATCACATTTTATGCAATTGTTTTAATTTTATTCAAATACACCTTATATGAGTATATGATCAACTTCGAGTATTTCTTCCTTCTGAGTTTGATTTAAAATTTCATTGAAATACTGTTTTTTGTTAGTTTTTTTTTAATCGCGTATCTTTCTGGAGTTGATGACTGAATTATGCCTGACTTAGCCCCAACGGAGATTGCCAGGGCACTCGAAATGCGAAGAAATGGTCAAACCTACAGAGTGATATCCAGAGATCTTCGTCGACCAGTTTCAACGATCCATCGCAGTATCCAACGGTTCAGGGAGACCGGTACTTATGTGGGAAGAGCAGGACAAGGCAGAAAAAGACGCACTTCGAGTACGGATGATCGTTTCATTCGGCTTCGTGTACGTAGGAACCCCCGTTTGACGGCCGTCCAAGCCCGACATGAGTTAGAAGCAGTGCGGGGTGTAACCGTAAGTGAGCGTACGGTACGAACACCACCACGGTACGAACGAAAAACACCAAGAAGCAAGAACAGATGATTATTGAAAATAAATATCTTATTCCTAACAAAATGAAAACTTTATTGCTAATATATACAATTATTATGGTTGTTATCAACTGTGGAGCTGGAAAAATAGAGAAACAAGGAAAAGGATACAATTGTAAATATTCATGTGGAAACTACATCAAATTTGTTGAAGATAACATAACAACAAATGCCATAGAAAAACACAATGTTAAGGTTACATTCTCTTTTATTGAGGATCTCATTCCCATATACATAATGTCAAGAGAAAAGTATTGGCAGGTGATTGAACACAATTATGGTCCGAAAGCCAAATCAATAGGCAGAAAATTCATTCACCCAGAAATAGAGGAGGCAATGCAATGGTCAGAAAACAAGAAATGTAGAATTGGCAGAATATGTGCACCAAATAGTGACTGTTGGGGGTCTTGGTCAGAGTATTGTTATTCAGACGCTTTAACTGATTGGGTGTCAGAGAAGTCATTTCAGTATTTGAACATGTGGTGGACAACTGAATGGAGAGAAACATGCACCATGGATTGGGAGTGCAAAATTTTATCAAAAAAGGCCCCAATACATTATAATTCTGAGGGTGAAATGTTCATTGTTATTGATGATGATAAAATTAAATTTGAAAGCACCACCAAAGACCTTTTGATTCGCAAAAAGTTGTACAATGTTTATATACCAAAAATTCCAAGAGAAAATTCAATGACGGTAAATTTAAACTGTTTTAAAGTGAAAAATGATTTATTGTGTGAAGGAGCTAATGAAGAGATGATAAAATTTGATCAAGGAACAAAATGTACAGTATTAGGATCGTCTAAATATTACTACTAGATACTACTAGTACTAGTACTAGTAGGTACTAGTTTAAATTCAATCACTCAATTGACTCATATCTCTCGGTTTGTTTTGAACGGAAAAAAAACTTTGCGTTTTTGCATCCGATTGAGGTATATCGCGTTTAGTTTCGGTTCCGCGTACATAGCTACCTTGGTCCCTGGTGCCAGTTGTACTCACTGCTTGCAGTTTGAGGAAGCGGCCGGGTCGATCTCGCGTTAGCTACTGCCCCCGACCGGGACGAAAACGCCGCGTATCCCTACTGCCCTTTTTCGTGAGGAAAAAGGTGCACGGGATCAAACCCTTCTGCCTACGCCCTCCACACCACGCAGGGTTGACCCGTATACTCCGGTCCGCGGGCGCCTAAGCTGGGCCTCCCCTTGGGGTCTCACCTGGCTGGGTTGCACGCGAGGAGTTGCAGGTCGCCCTGTTAGGGTCGCAGTTTTTAAATCGTTTTACCCATTTTTAATAAGTTTTACCGTTTTATCCATGTTACCGTTTTATCCATTTTTAATTCATTTTAACGCATTTTAAACCGTATGCTGCCATGGCCGAGAGACGAACGCTCGACCAGAGGCCGCACCAGTTAGGACGAGGTCGTACCGGGATCCCGCGCGCAGTGGCACGACGGAATGTTATGGACCTGTCGATGACTCCGCTCCCTGTCGAAGTGATCACGAGACGTCCTCCGACCACCACGTCCGCTATAACATTTAAAGGACTAGTCCTGAGCAACAATGTATTAAACAAAAATAACATATTACCAAATAGAAGCCTTAAACAATTTTTTGATGAGATTGAATTTTTAAAAGAATTGAGTCACAATATAATGTATCACACAAACAAAACAAAAAATGATAAAACACTAAAAGATCAAATTGATGAAAACCAATATTTTAAATTTTTAGAGCAAGCCTTTGAATGCTTCCCCTTAAAGGAAATCCTCTATAAGAAAATGAATTCTAAAGAGATACCCGAATATCCGTCTTTTTTCTTATTCCCGCTTCTTTATATATTGATAGCAGATACCTCAGATGAGATAGACATAAGATATAAGTCCGAAGTTATAAACAAATTAGTTTTGCTTACCAAAACTAGAGAAAAAGAAGGGGCATATGAACATGAGATAATTCCTTGGAAAATAAATGATCCTGGGTCAAACAAAGACAAAATAAGGCAATCATCATAATACAAAATCATTGATGATTGCTTTGATATATATAATGTACTCTGTGGCTTTGATTAGGTATATACCTAATCAAAGGATGATTGTTCATTTTCATTCATAGGAGTTTACAAGCGTTAGCAATAAGTAATTGAGTCTGTCTTCTTCGGTGATTATTTCTCCGGCAATTTTTAATTCGTTTATTAGTTTCTCATATATTTGGAAAAATTCGATAGATGACATATAATATAATAGACAATATTATTATAAATAAAAACTAAATACAAAACGAACAACCACTTTTCTTTAACATCCAGATTAGACTTGGCAACACTGATATTCAATGCTGTCAAAATTGATCAAAATAAAAAAATAAAAATGTTTTTACCCGACTGCGGAACGCACAGGGTTATTTTCAGAGACAATCACAAAGTACTTTTTATACACAGAGTACTTTAGAGACAAATAACCAGTGTTTTTGTCTTTTGTCGATTAATGAATATTGATTGATCAAGATTATTATCTTTCCCGCCATATGTGAAATTGTAAAAGGTGGCAATAAATAAATCATTTTGACCAGGAGAAGTAATCTTAGTTTGCAATACACCCTTTAAAAATTCTGAGACCTTTTCTTGAAGTGAAAATGGAAGGAATTTGATGAGCTTTGGATAAAAGGGTGAAGTGAATTGATTCAATTTTATATTTGCTTTTATCTGTCCGATAACATTTAAATTATACTGTATCGCTTTTATTAATTGCCTCTTGGGGTTCAATAGTGAATATAGACGAGGATCACTAGTCTTGATATTAAAGTCCAATACAACCATTTCAGAAACAAAAGGTGCTATACATATTAATTGATTAGATTTCTCACCTATTAAAACATCATTCTTTATAATGCACTTTTCACTTTCAGGGTATTCAATTTCAACAGCATCTGAAAATCTTAGGGCACCCATAACCACATCTCCTTCACCCTCTTCTATTTCTTTTTTTACACTTCTCATTGAGTTTTCTTCAATGTTGTAGATACAATACTGTAACTGTATTACTATATGTCCTTGTTTAATGAGATTCAAGATGAGGAGTGGATCAGACATGCTTAAAACATCTGAAATCGTATTCCACGCAATGTTTGGAACATATTTAGAAAACTTGAATGTTTTAGAAAAAATCACAACTAAAGCTAAATGGCACACACGGAAGGAGGTGAACACTGTGTTTCAAAAGAGAGCTGAAAAAGATAAGATAATATTTAATCCTATAGTATTTAAATATGTTTCAAAGATGTCTCAAGCTCTGTGATTACCTCAATTCACCCTCAATTAAACAATATTTAGACGATCCTAATACTGTACATTTTGTTCCTTGATCAAATTTTATCATCTCTTCATTAGCTCCTTCACACAATAAATCATTTTTCACTTTAAAACAGTTTAAATTTACCGTCATTGAATTTTCTCTTGGAATTTTTGGTATATAAACATTGTACAACTTTTTGCGAATCAAAAGGTCTTTGGTGGTGCTTTCAAATTTAATTTTATCATCATCAATAACAATGAACATTTCACCCTCAGAATTATAATGTATTGGGGCCTTTTTTGATAAAATTTTGCACTCCCAATCCATGGTGCATGTTTCTCTCCATTCAGTTGTCCACCACATGTTCAAATACTGAAAGGTGATTTTTTATGAATTAGCAATAACAGACAATTATAAACATAATGAGATAATAAGGAAAGAAAAAACACACATAATGGACAAACAAAACCAAACAAAATCGAGAATATTGTGGGCTTGTGGACTTATAAATGAAGCATCAGAAGGCGCATTGCAAATTTTGAGAGAAGGAACAATAGCAAACATTAGGGCGATAGAGAGAAACTCGAGGTCCATAAAAGATCCTAATCCATTAATGAGTACTATGACAAACATCAATGTTAAATTTCCAATAACTTTTAAACCAGACAAAATAAATATTGAAACAATTCCCCAAGAATTATATTCAAGAATCAATGATAATAGGAGAAGTGGAAGAATCCTTTGCAAAACTGACATGATCCATTGGTATATTGACAACATAGAAGAAAATGAAGATAAAGAAGCGTCTATAATAAAATTATTTGATTCAAGTTCAAAAAGATTTGAAAAAGTATTTAATTATCCATGGGAAGAGGTATCATTCAAAATTGGAACAGTTTCACTATCAAGAGCCTTGATTCCAGTTAACCCCAACAATATAGACATACCTAAAGAATTCATTAAACCTGCTATATTGCAGACTCTCAATCTTGACAATATGATAGAGTATGTGGACGTTCCTGATTATTATTTAAATCAAGTGAAACAAATATTGGAGAATAGCAACTTAGATATTAGAAGTTTGCCTAACATCTTAAATTACATAGTAAGCCAGATGGACAAAAGATATAAATACTTGCCAATATTAAGAGGGCTAAGTCCAGACTTTATATACATATCCCATGCCTTACTACAATCACAGTATAGAGCTTCAACTTTGTTGTCCGAATCATCACCGGAAAAGGGCCAGAATAAAAGTATAACAGAGCTGTGCATAAACCTATTGTATTATTGTAGAATAAACAGCATTCCTTATTATCAATTAAAAGAATTTGTAAATAGTTTTAATTTTCATGGTTACCCTGTCTCAAAGATTTTACATTCTACTGATGAAAATAAATTTACGCGATTTATAAAAGGATGCATGGGAATGGATATAATACCTGTGATAGAAAAACCATCCATAAAATTCTACCCAAAACATAGTATTTTATTTGAAACCACACATTTCAATAAATCAGGAGTAGAATTTAGACGATATAACGGAGAAGAAGTGGTGTTCTTCGAGAGTTCAAGAAGAAGCTGGTTTGGGTTCATTTGTGCCCGCCAAGGCTCCAAGGCTCTAGGTAAATCATCGTAGAAACAGGTTAACTTTTGCTCAGGAACATCGACTTTGGAACGCGGACCAATGGAGTAAGGTATTGTTTAGTGATGAGTGCAGAATTCTCTCAAATCAAATTGACGGCATGCAAAGAATATACAGACGCAAAGGAGAAAGATACATTCAGACAAATTTTGAAACTACAGTTGCATACGGTGGTGGATCAATAATGGTTTGGGCGGGCATTTGTTTGGGAGCTCGCACAGACTTGGTAGTGATTGACAGAGGGAGTCTGACTGCAGACCGCTATATCAGAGAAGTTTTAGAAGAAAATGTCGTACCGATTGCCCCATATATCGGTGACGATTTTGTTTTTATGCAGGATAATGCTCGGCCGCATACCGCTCGGGTAACTCAAGCTTAATGATATGAATATCACTGTTATGGAGTGGCCGGCGAGATCACCGGATATAAACCCAATAGAGCACGTTTGGGACTTGCTGAAAAGAAAAGTTAAGTCCAGAATTCCAGCTCCTGCTAACGTGGGTGAACTGCGAATCGCCGTAGTTGAGGAATGGCGTAGACTATCCCAGGAGACCATCGATAACATCATTCTCAGTATGCCTAGACGGGTAGAAACTTTAATAAGAGCACGTGGAGGAAATACGCGATCTTAATCACCATTTTTCTAATTTAATTAATTGTTATTTTAATATTAAATTTGACTTTTCCCGGTTACATGAAAAGTTCAAAAATGTACCATTTTTCACAAATAGCCTTTTGTCGCAAAATCTGTTCTTAATGTGATCTCATTTTAAGTAAAACAAATGAAACTTTTAATAACAAAAGAAGTGTAGTAAGTGGATTTTAAAATAAAACCATATTTTCTTAATTATGGACCTTTTTTTTATGTTCCACTAAATATGCCGGCGAGTTTATGTTTTATGACTGGCCCTTTATTGTGAGGGGTATATTTAACGAAAGTTCAAATAGTAGGTAGTTACTTTTCTAGCATTGTGGACATCATATTCCTTTGAAACTTTTTAATTGCAGAGTCACATTATTGCATTCAATGGAATAGTAGCATGTCAGCATAACTTTAATCCAGTAACAAAAAGCGTTGGAATTGTCTACTAATGAAATTGTATTGAATACATAGAAACGTTAAATAATTAAAATAAATAAAAGTTTTAAGCCCTTTACCAGGTTTCAACCTTGAGCACTTTGATTTAGAAAGTCCTGATCATTCCAAAATGTACGGCTATAGCCTTATAGTGGCTAAAATGCACGGCCTCCTATTCGGGTTGTCGGGACCGGGAGTTCGATCTCGGGGCACGCACCTCTTACTTTTCGGAGTTATCATGTGCGTTTTCAACTTAAGAAAACTTGGAAACTTTCCACTAAGTATACTTATAGAAGCGTTTGTCATTTCGCTATTGTGTAGGTCGCCGAAATTTTGTTGAGACTCTGCGTCAATATGCCTACCCTAAGGATATGAATAAATTAAAAGGATATTATTTAAAAAAATCGTTAAATGCGCATAACAGACGGGCCACTAAACACAAAAATACTCATTTTGTTCTACTTACTAAACTTTTTATTAGTTTTATTATATGAAGCATTTTATCAAATTACCTAAAGGTACTTTCGTCTGTAGGTTAATTAAATCAAAAGTAAAATATTAAGAGGAGTTTAGTAGAAAGATGTGTACTGGCCCGTTCAAGCTTGTGCGCTCTGTATAAGCAGAGAAAAATATAGAAAAAGGTGTAAAATAATTTTTAAAAAATTACTTCATATAATATCTATAAAAAGTGCTTAAAAAAATATTCTAACATTCTGTAACAAGCACATTATTAAAAAAATAAACAGCTTTTACAGCTGTTAACATTTTTAAAGTCATTTTTTTGAATGACGTGCTTCAACTACCTACACTTTTGTGGGGGAATGCATAGGTATTCTGCAGTTCCATACAAAAAGTTAATAAACTTATCCAGATCAGTAGTCGTGCCTCTTGTGTCCCCTAGATTTAATGACCTCCATTAATACAAATACACTGGGATAGCTATTGACGAAATGATCATAAAGCAATTTTACTTGATTATGGCTATTTTGGTTCTGATCAGCCCGGGATTCGCACGGGTGGACTTACCTATACAGCCTTTACTTAGGTAAGCAGCGTTGCCAACGTGGGCGATTTTTCGCCATTTTTCGCCATTTAGGAATGGAAATCGGCGACAAAAAAATCTAAAAGGCGGCCCCATACCCCTAAACGGTATGTGTGAGAACTGACGACGACGATCTGATGTAAAGGTTATTTTTATAATGTGGGAGATGACTTGAAATGGCGTCATTTTGGGCGCTTAAATTCTGGCCGGCAGAAGTTAGTTTAAATAAAATTAAATGTCGATGAGGCGACGGTGGCAACATTATGGCGCTATAAAACACTTTTTTTTTCAAAGTGGACGATCAAACGACCCCTTGTGGTCGCTGATTTTTGGGCGTTAGAGATTTTGTCAATTATGGGCTGGAAAGGACAGCATTAGGACGCAACTAAATTCAAGGGTCTTATTGAAAGTAAACAAAAAATTAAACGGCGATGACGCGGCGACGGTTTAAAATGCCGTATCATTATGGTGCTGTGAGCAAAAAGAGTTAGATATCATATAATAAAGGAACTTGTAACTCATTGAATGGTCTTCGTGAAAATTTTTTTTTTTTTTAAATTCTGGGCACGCAAACATAGCATTATAGTTGGAGGGTAAAGTATTCAACGTTATTGTTCAAAGAGAACAGTCGAACACTTGTTGGGCGCTATTTATTTATTCCAATACCGTACGGTGTACCGATATGTATACAACAATAAATGAATTATATTTTCCGTCAGCACATGCAAGTTTAATGGCACTTGGAACAATGGAAACACGTGAACAACAAACATATAATTGACCGTGTGAGACGTATGGAGTGCCCAAATGAATGCCTGCCACTTTTAAGGTTTGGCCCTAGGATTTGTTAATCGTCATTGTAAAAGCCAATTTTAAGGGAAATTGCAACCTCTTAAATTGAAATGGGTAGTATTTAAATGAGCGAAAATAAATTTAAAAGGTGTTTAAAAAATCAGAATATAGCGTACTGAAATATGTGGGCGACTACAAATATTGAAAATGTTGACTTAAAAATACTAATTTGAGTTACTGGTTATTCAGAACGATCAGTTTAATAATTCTTAAGCGAACACTTTTCTATTTTAGGGATAATTTTATGGCTCACATTATATTCAACATCATGTATATCAAGACACGCGGAAGCGTGTCCAGCCAAAGTCCAAAAAAGAAAGAACTGGCAGCACCGTGTGTAATATTACACGAACCATTTGGAGCCACTTTTGACCCCCTCATAACTCAAAAACTATTACACTTAAACATGTCAAATTTGGCTCATATATTGAGTCCCGCGAGATACGTATGTGCTCCAAATTTCATAAGCACACCTCAAATGGTTATTTAGATATAAACGTCCAAAAATCGTCATTTTTATGATCTACCTACGGATAGATCAAAACTCTGACACGGGGCATACTACCATCGCTTAAAGCCGTATTATTTTAATATTGTTGACGTTCATGTTGTAGTGTTATAATCATTATTTTAAGGACGTCAAAGTACGTGACATTCAACCGTTACTTCGAAATAATACTGCTTTAAGCGGTGGTAGTAACTCCCTCGTCCACTTCCTGCGGCAACTTGCATTACATTCTACGCATAGTGCATGCACAACTAAATAAAACAAGAGTTGTTAAGTAAAAAAAAAACTCCTATTACATAAATCATACTGCAGGTCTTTGTTTAAATTCGTTATTTTGTGTTGTTAACTATTGAAAATGACACATAATTATTATTTTAATGTAAATAATAATGAATAATAATATAGTTGCATTAAAACCTTACCTTCGTATTCACGCATTTTGTGCAACGAAACGTCATTGACAGAAAAGAAGAAGAAACGTATTTGAAGTCGTCAGTTCAAGTTGTCAGTCATTGTGATTTTTAATCATTGTTTATAGTGGTTTTAGTGATATCGACTGTTTACCGTGCTTGTTTTCAATGTTTCACTAAAAACTTTTGCTATACTATAATATGGATTCGATCTCGCCGACTTCGCGCTATATTCCATGGATGACCATTGTTTGCAATTTGGGTACGTTACGTTGAGGTGCATAAATTGTCACCTGAGTGTAAACAGGATGCTAAGACCTGTTGTTACCATGGGTGGGCTCACCATCGAAATGATATTGTTGCACCGGCAGCTTTCTTGATAATGTAACGACAGTGATTACCTATTTAATATGAAGATGAATAAATCAATGAACTAATAGAAAAGTCCTATTACAGTGTAAAGGATTATTTGAATGATAGCAAGGCATGGGTATGAATTGTTACAGCGGCTGATTATGTAACTGTTATATTGTATATATAATTTCAAATATTTGTGAGATGGTGATAATAAAACAAACACAGTTGAGTTTGTTGCGGGCTCTTCTCAGACCAGGGCACGTTTGGAACCCTCGTAGCTTTAGTTTTAAGATACCGTAGTTAGTTATCACCATCACGTCTTATGCTCTGTAAGCATGACGTTCAGAAGGTGTACTTTGTAGGTACCTATTTTGAATAAATATGTTTTGAGTTTGAGATTGTGTTCAATAATTTCTGTACAAAAAGAAATGATATCCCATCAAAAACATAAATGTAAAATGAGAGCCAAAATCCAAAATTGTGATATGTATATAATATATGCATTGGTTGTTGACTTCAGCGACAAAAGAAGTGAGATCTAAATGGGTACCAAAGTTCAATGGTCAGTCCTGCAATTTATTTATAACAACATAAAATATTTTATAACAACTTAAAATATCATTTCTTCTTATAACTTAGGATAATATGTTGAAGACTAAGGCTTTGGCTTGGCTAGTTTTCATATACGAATTATATATAGCCTTCGCAAGTTGTGAAGCTGTAAGTTCTTATTTTATTCTTCCGAAAATTTGGCTTGCTAGTAGAAACTGTACTTTTAGGTACCTACTTAATAATAATTCGTATATGGAAACTAGCCAAGCCAAAGCCTTAGTCTTCAACATATTATCCTAAGTTATAAGAAGAAATGATATTTTAAGTTGTTATAAAATATTTTATGTTGTTATAAATAAATTGCAGGACTGACCATTGAACTTTGGCACCCATTTAGATCTCACTTCTTTTGTCGCTGAAGTCAACAACCAATGCATATATTATATACATATCACAATTTTGGATTTTGGCTCTCATTTTACATTTATGTTTTTGATGGGATATTTTATATCAAGAATAATTCATTTGTCAAATTCGCGATTTTACATGTCGGTACATTTTACAAACTTTACTGCTTCTGAAAATACATTTTTTTAAACTTAAGTTAGGTATATTTACCCGATAGAACCTAAGTTCCCGAAGTCTAACCCTAACCTAACCTAACATTTTTACAAATATTGTATTTATTAAACAAGATTTAACGCAGAGATTTTGTACGAGACGAACTTATCTGTTCTGCTATTTTCAAAATAATAATATACTAAAATAGAAAAACAAATATCTCAAATAGTATTATCAGTACATAACAATACTAATAGAACACCCTAAAAGGTATATTTTTGAAGCACTCAATATATTAACTCAAACCGGTTATAAAGTTACTTACTTAGTTTAGTAGTCGCTAACTCAGTATTTTTGTCGCTAGCTTTAGTATTTCATTCGGTCACTTACAGTCGTCAGTTAATTTTTTAGTCGATCGATTAATAATATCCCAATTGAAATGGCAAGTTATTCGTTCCAGCTTATGGAACGGTATGTCCGTTAACTCCAGGGAATTGAGAAATTCAACGGGGTAGAGAGCACTATCGTCATTAGCCATCACAGTGTCTCTGAATGTGAATACTTTTGAATCGCTTTCCTAATCTTAAGGTTGCCTGGAAGAAATCGCTGTTTAGCGATAAGGCCGCCTTTTGTACCTATCCTTATTTTTTATTTCATTTCATGTTTTATTGTCTTTGTTTTTCTTGTGTGGTGCAAATAAAGAGTTAAATAATAATAATCGCCGAAGATCATGTCTATTTGTTTATTTTATTGAGCAAATCGTTCTTTGGGTGACAATTGACAACACTGCCCTCTCACACACACACTACTCTTCATTATTTATATTGACCTCCAAATTGGGGAAAACGTGCATGATAAGTTCATCCTCTGTAGCCACTGGATTGGAAAATTCTTCGGATAATAGAGCTTTTCCATCTGCGTCCGATTCCAGGCACGATAATTTGCAGCAGCTTATTCGCAAAAACACGTGAATCGTGGTCGTTGTACAGTTGGACGCGCATGTTACACGTAAAATGGAAATCCACCCAATACACATGGAATCCAATGACATTCTCTGACCACTAAACTACCACTATGCAAAAATATGTCGAGCCCTCGTTCTGTGAAAAACAAAAAAAAAACTATCCCACGGGAACCATAAATTTTTCTGGGACAAAAAGTGGCCAATGTCATTCTCTGACTCCTAAATCTGTGCTCCTAAACTACCACTATGCAAAAAAATCATGTCGATCCCTTGCTCTGTGAAAAACAAACCTACCCCACGAGAACCGTACATTTTTTCTGGATATAAATTTGCCCATGTGTTATTCTAGACTAATCTATCTCCGTGCCAAATTTCGTCCAGATCCGTTCAGCCGTTCTTGCGTGATTGAGTAACAAACATCCATCCGAACTTTCGCATTTTTATAATATTAGTAAGAAGTAAGATTACATTAACTGCAATTTGATTTGCTCCTACCCGTTGACGAATTCCGCCCTTCATCTCTGAATTACTGCTCTGGTTTTCACCATATTAATATGTAATAAAAGTATGGAAAAAAAATCGAAATCGGTGAGATCCGACGGAATTACCTATTGAGTAAAAATCAACCAAAATGTCAATCCCCAACTGTCATTTTGTAAAGTATATAATAATATTATATTCTATCAACGTACTTGTATTAACAGAGGTCAGTGACTGGATGCGTATAAAACTTCATGAGCCAAGCGTCACAGGCTAAAGAAGTCACGACAGTTCTATAGAATAATATGTATATTATAGCTAAATCTGAGAAATAATATATACAATTATATGTGTTCGAATTGGAAAAGTAGGAAGGTTTACTCACCTATAAAAGTCTTTGCGCCAGGCAGAGCGAGTTTCACTGGCGGCTAGCGAAGACAGCGAGCTCGTGGTGGCATCGTCCCTGCAGCCGCCGCGCCAGAGGAACATACTCAGGGCTCAGGGATTTACGTAAACAATGCACACATTCGTATCTAAACACTTGCGAAGGGTAACATTCTGTGCTCTAATGGACGAAATTTTCGAAATCGTGCTCTAGTTTGGTTGGTTTCCAGTCTTTAAGGCTATTTATTTAGATTTACTACTAAATACTTACTATGTAGTTTCGAGTTTTATATAAAATCCTAATATAAAATGTAAGATAGTAAATCATTATTTTTATAGTAATTTATGATAGTAATTGCTAATGGTATCTTAACGGGCTAAACTTTATGGTTATAGCGCATGCTTTTTAGCAACGTGATATGATTTTTTTCTGACATAATATGGCTGAATCCCGAAACTAAATTATGTCCCTAACATTAAAAAAGATTTATTTTTTGTAATTAGGAAGTCTGACTTTGTATGTAAAACTACTATAAAATCGAGATAAGTCCATAATCTATATGCAAGTTATGATAGTATCTACTGTATTAGATGGGTTATGTAATGACCCTAATAAGGGTGTATTAAATTTGCCACCGCTAGCTCGAGAGTCTCGCGATACACAAACATTAGGTATACATAATTTTTCAAGAATCAACGGGTAGATTGTCAACCATTTCTAAATTTAAAAATTATAAAATGGTTCTTTGGTCAATCCAATAATCTTCAGTTTGGTTAAAGTGGTGGCCATTAGAGTTGAGCCAACTATTATTTAATTTGTGCCTAATTAATCTCAACCACAGATTTTGTGGTTGAGCTAAGCCTTAACACAGCAAAAGTTACCAAAAGTGTGGCGAACAAGAGATGGTAAAGAGTGTTTTATTTTTAGGCCTATTATGCCTTTATATAAAACTAGCTGATGCCATCGACTTCGTCCGCGTGGTTTAAGTTTTTTGTTATTCCCGCGGGAACTCCTTAATTTTCTGGGTTAAAAAGTAGCCTATGTCACTCTCCAGGTCCTCACCTACACAACAAAAAAAGAATTAGCGAAATTGGTCCAGCCGTTCACGTGTGATGCCGTGACCAAGGGAAATAGGGATTCATTTTTATATATATGTCACCGTAAGATCGTAATAACCGTTTGATTATAATATACCTCGCAAGATTGTGAACTGTCGAAAGATTGTGAACCGAACATACGGCTTACAATTTAACGCATTATTTTTCGGTAGATTATAATCCATCGAAGTGAAACTGTTAAATCACAATCTGCCGCGCGTTAAATTGTCAGCTGTCCGAAGGCCGTCCCTGATTGGTCGGTGTTGAAAGATAGGCTCAATATTGTAAATGTAATCAAATTCATTGTAAATGTTATCAAATGAGATCACATAGGTTCACGCGCATAAAAAATATTAAAACACGCAAAATTTCTGTAATTTAAGGCTATGTTCAGTGACGAATACTAACTTATCTATCATTCAAACTGCACTTCTTTGGTTAATCATACTTTTTTTTACTTTTTTACCACAACAATTTTATGTAACGAATTCTAAAGCTGTGAGTTATTTTTAACACGAAATCAATTTACAATCACTAAAACACTGTTTGTTTACATTCGACAACAAATGAATTATCAAACAAATATGGCGACGCATGGCATATGCCGTTCATACCAATCAGCGCGCTAGGTGCGTTCCGTCGCACGGTATTTCACAATTTGACGGTTTTACTTTGATGGATTATAATCTACCGAAAAATAATGCGTTAAATTGTAATCAGTATGTTCAGTTCACAATCTTTCGATAGTTCACAATCTTGCGAGGTATATTATAATCAAACGGTTTTTACGATCTTACGGTGACATATATAGAAGATAAAGGAGTTAGTTTTAGTTCCTGGATATTTATTTTGTTGAAGTAAAATGTAATCGAAAAACAATCTAGAATACAACATTTATAAACGACTGAGATGACAGCCAGTTTCCCAAAATTTTACTGTTTGTTTTATCATAATTATGTAATAGTTACGTGAAGTTATTAATTCGATTTTTTTCAAACAATGTTACGTTAACATTCGGTTAAAGTTTAGTCGTAATTTAAAGCGGTCGGCTTATGGGGAAGCTAATGTTTATATGGTTTTTGACAATTTTATTTTAATCCATATGGTAGTATTAAAACTTGCAGTTATTAAGTTCTTTGAATAAAGACAGGAAATATTTATAAATAAAGAACGGATGCAAGTGAACTATGAGCAAAGCAATTATTTATTTTGATGCAAAAGAACACTTACAAAAACGTACATTGTGCAGAGTGCATGCTGCTGCAACCCGGTTGTTCTATCTACACGTTTGAATGTACGAGTACAGGCTAAAACAATTAGAAATAAAATTGGAAAGACTTAACAGTCGTGCTTCTAAAAATGATAATCTGACTGAATTTATAAAATGAAAAAAAGTTTAACAACTAACAAAACTTAATGATTCAAACATGAATAAAGCTTCTCGTTTGCTTTAAAATTATTTGTAATCCATCTAATTTTTCTAGTAGGTAAAGTATTATTTTTCATATTTATATAGTTTTTTATATTTAAAATTCTGCATCATTAAAGTTTTGCTAATATGCCTTATTAGATCCACATTTCGTGAACTATTTACAGCAATCAGAAATTCGTATTGCTTATTTTCAGAATTGTGAATCTGGAAGATTAATAATTATTATTAATAAAATATAATCAACTTTTTATATTGGGTATGTACAGCATAGTGATAAGTAATCGATGCATGCGTGCATGATTGCGGGAATGTCGACTGGGTCTGTGAGGTTGTCTTACGCGATCTTCTCAGAGGGGGAACGCCACGGCACATCATCATCGAGCTCATCCTCGCTTTCATCTGCCTCCACCTCTTCGTCCTGATTGTCTGTGGTTATGTTCAGGGTACTTGTAACCATGTCAGGCACGGGTAAAATGGAGGGACGTCTGCTACCTATGAATGTTATCAATTAATTAATGAATGTCGACCTAAGATCTTTGAGAGAAAAAGAGGAAT
This sequence comes from Erebia epiphron, assembly GCA_963932025.1. Taxonomy (NCBI): domain Eukaryota; kingdom Metazoa; phylum Arthropoda; class Insecta; order Lepidoptera; family Nymphalidae; genus Erebia; species Erebia epiphron. Next base: position 30,855,500 of record OZ009945.1, read on the forward strand.
AATGATTTAAGTTCCATTTCTTTTGCATTGTTGAGAACATAGTTATTTTATTCGTTGCATCGGATTCGGTGCGTTTTTTTACAATGAGTTAACATCTCTCGGCGCTAATTTGCCATTAGTCTAGGTATATTCTAGTTACCTCGACGGCAGCTTAGGAAATCTGGGCTTAAGTAGTTTGTATTATCAGGACGCGGGAGTAAAAGATGACTGTCAGTAGCACTGTCAGTGGCTGGGGAGTCTTTCAAGCAGGTACGGGAGTCTGACCCCGATGTTGATGCTCCTTCCGTTTTGGCTAGAAAAAAAATATACATATTTACAGAAAACTCTACACAGCTTGACGTTAATCTTTGATTCTTGTGGTTAGTTGAAATCACATGTTTAAAATAACCACATAAAATACGTGTTTGTACTCGTATTTTCTTATAACTAACAATATTTTAGAGATATTTTTTTTGGAAACTATTGACTTGTTAACGACACGGCAATAAACTATGAAGTTATTTAAGGACTAAAGATTTTTTCCTTTTTGTAACATAACTAAGGCGGACGCAATTTTACAGAATACTTGGGGTCTTCTGTAACTTATCAATATTCACTATGTCTGTTACGTCTAATACCTCAAAAATCTGGCCGGTCTGCTTCTTCCCCGAATGTGCAAAAAATAGAAATACCTATTTATACTCTCAAATTGTAAGGGTGTCTCTTGAATTTTGAGGTTTTCTTAAACTGTAAACCTCTTGAATTTTAACTTTAAGATGTTCTTAAAGAGCAAAGGCGAAGTTCCATACATCAATAGTATTATGAGAAAAAATTAATGTACACGTGTGAAAAAAATATATTTAGTTAAGCGTCGAATACAAAGCTCTCAGAAGCAAGAATTCTTTTTTAATGAACCTAGAAAAAAAAGATATTTCGTTTTAAAGTTTTGCAGGTTATGTGATAATGTCACTTTTAAAAATGTCAAAACTCCGTTAAAACATCACAGAATGATCGAAGATCTATGTGTACAGCTTTTTACTTTTTATTCTGAGTGTAGTCTTTAAGAAAACCACGATTTATATTAATATACAGTAACAGATGATTGCGACTTTGTCGCCGTGTATTTAGCCACATAACCACAGACCACATTTTTAAGTGGTCTGTGGTTCTATGGTTATCCATAGAACCACAGACCCATATAACATCAGCATCAGTGCTGCCATAATATTTTTTCATTTATTACCATTCTATTAGAGATTATTAGATAAAATAAAATAAAAAATGCTCTAATGTAACAGAAAATCCACTAAAAATAGGCTATCCCATTGTTTAGGCAAACATCAATCAGATAAAATAATTACAATTTTTAAAACGATACAAAATAATCTACCAATTTAGATTTATTCTCGCTACTAGGTAGATTATATCGATACCTCTGGGCTCAAAGGTCGTAAAGGGCAAAATGCGACTTTTCAGGAGAAGCAAAAAACTAAAAATTAAAATTAAAATTTACTCTAACATCTTTATTCCTTGAGTCATTTAAATGAAACCTAAGAAGAAAGTGCTTAGAATTTATAGTATTTTCTAAGGCAGTATTGAAAAATGACCCTAGCGCTGTATTTGTCGAGATAGATTGCGTTTACGACCATTAATTTAAAAGTTAAAGTTCTTTACACCCTTCAAATTTTCATCCTATGTTATTACCTAAGGGCGTAAATCTACTTTACTGTACAAAACTGAACAAAATAAGGAAATAATAGACAAGTGTAATGATTTTTAGGGTGGTAAGGATCACCAGCCAGGTTTATTCTGTAAGGATAAATTAATAATTAAACTAAATTATTTAATGAATTATGTAATAATGTGTATTATATTTATTACATATTATATTTTCTTTACAAAAAATAACAAATTATTCAAATAAAACGTACATATTTTGTGTAATGAATTTGAGATGGTTAATTAAAATTGAACACAAAGCTTTAAATTATAAACTCTTTTCTTTCCATAATTAGTTTCACTTCTTTCTTTAATCAACTTTATAAACATAGTTTCTTTACTCATTTTCCTTCTCACTTTCTTCATCATCCTCTTCGCCTGTTTCGTTCAAAGTCTTGTGTAACTCAGAATTGCATGGCACTTCCCTATATTCAATATGAAATCTTTTAGGTATTGTTCCATTTTCACAAAGGTTTATCAGATCTTTATATTTAGCAGCTGCTATTGTATAGTTATATAGTATTGTATAGCATCCATACCAATCACTGGTTCATTATCAATCTCGCTTTTTTCCCTTTTGACCATCTGCGTCCCTTCAACTTTCTTTTCCTTTCCCTGGGGTTCTTTCACATAATGTTACAGAATGAGTCTATGCGTCCTCTTCCATGGAGTATTTGACAAACATTTTGTCGTTGTGCTTTGTTTCGAATGTGGCTACTCTGATGTTTTTGAGTTTAATATTTTTGTATGTATGTATGTATTTGTGGCTAATTGATCAAAATTTGAAAAATCGGAATATTCAATGACATTAGACTTTGTAAGGTCTTGGTCTTTTGCGAGCTGTTTGCCAAAATATGTAGACCACTGACATAATTTTTCGCACTTCTCTTTCGATAACAGCATGAACTGTTGTAGATTATTAATAGTAGTAATAATAGTTCCGCAGGCCTGCTAGAAGGTAAGTTTGATGGCTGCTGCAGAGAATCGCAAAAATTGGCATCAGTTTTATCTTCCAGATTGTCAGGTTCTAAGTACACAATCATACTAGTGTCAGTATACTTAGCTGCCGTAGGTAATGACATTGTAGGTTGCTGGAGAGATGTATCAGAAGTAGGACCCGAGTCGTCATTGTGTGTCTCAGAACAAGTCCTCTCTTCTTGGGTAATAATGGTTTCTTTTACATGTTGCAATTACTGCTGATTTCGATTAGCAGGAATGCAGATAGGAGACTACTGAAAAAAAGTAAAACAAATTAAAACTTATAATAAATAATAATTAAAAAAATTCAAAAACACGACTGCCCTGCCAAAAATCGAACTAATAAGTTAATTTTTTTGTGAATAACTGGATATTGAACTATTGTGTTTTATATTTTTGGAAAAACTTCTACCCATAATTTTCTAGATGATGATTATAATATAGTTAATCTTATTTTCGTTATTTTTCAACTTTAGTCTTTACTGCTTTTTTTTTAATTTTACTAGTCTATGTCACCCGGAATAAGCTAGGGATTCTAACGATACCTCATTTATCAAAATCGGTCCAGGCGTATAGCAGATATGGTGGAATATACAAACTCACATACATACATACATACATGAACCCTGAAAATAATATACTGCTTTTTTCAGGCAGTCGTATAAAAATAATAAATCGTATTAGGTATACAAAGTACATAAGTTAACTTACATTACATTCTTCTGCTGTATTATATTAATTGAAGTGCTTGAATTGTTTCCTTTAGAATCATATTTTGGCTTTTTCACAATTATGGTTGACAAAACTTTTATCGTTTTGTTTGGCTCACGTGGGTGGATTTTCACTGGACTCATTTGATATAATTATAGTCAAGTATTTCATTATTTGAAAACAAAGAGGTATTCAATTTCAATTTTCGTTTTCACTACTGGAATTTATGGTCAATTTTGGTCTGTTCCTTTCATTCAGAGACGTTTCTTCGTCAGTATCCTCTATAATATTATCATCGCTACTGAATCTATGCTTCGGTTGAACTATTTCTAGGATTTATGGGACATAATTCCTCACTTACGTATATTAACGCCCTTAGTGGAAGCACATTATAGGTAAATAAAACTAGGTAGTAAAGGTTATTTGCATATTTTTATTTTAAATTGTAAGGATGTACAGGACAATTTGTAAACATGATGTCCTTTACCTCCTAATTTTGAGATGACTCATAATTACCACCTGAGGTGGTATAAGACAATTGATAATTTAAATGTATTTTATGCCCAAAAGTTGTTTTATACTTTGCTTTACTACCAAAATGAAAATACTATGGTAAATAAGTGTTATTTACATCCATATTTTCTCGGTAAACATGGTTTATCGTATCAAATTATGTGGGTCGTAAAGGCATTTGTTTTGCGAATTTCGTCAAACGGAATATACAGATCAATAGAAAATTAAAAACTGAGTATGACCGTGTCAAAAACTCATTTTCGCCCAAATGTCCTTTACGACCTTTGAGCCCAGAGGTATCGATATATGGAATGGTAACACTAAACTGAGAAACGGGAGCTAAATAATCAAAAAAGATTCCCTAAATATTTTTTTTTTTCCCAGGTTCAATTAATTAAGGTGAATACTTGATAAAATATAAAAAAATAAGCAAATTCCTTTCGTCTTTACCTTACTTGTGTACAATCAAGATGTGATCTGTACTAATTTCGCCATTGCTCTTTAAGGGTGTCTTAAGTTTTAAGATATTATTGATTTTAATGGGTTTTCCAAGTATTCTTAAAATTACTCTTCTGGTGTTCTTAAAATTACCGTCCAAACCCAATCAAACAACTTCACGTCAATAATTGAGCAGAAAAATTACAAGGCACTCCTCCTCTCGCGCCGAAAAAATTAGTCGAACGTGATTTCATACATTTTTCTTACATTTCCTATCCCGTGTTTATTTCATCAAGCACATACGGTAATGGTCTGAAAATGTTTACCAGTTTTCGAATTAGATTCTTTGTAACACTGTTTACAATAACGCCTTAGCAAGGTATTTATTACATTGCAAAGTTATTTTAAGCTGTCAAGTATTGAACTCAATTCCTTATTTTAAGTTTGACACAATAATAGCATCATTGCATTTGTCAAAGTGACATTTTATTAAAAATACTAGCTGATGCCCACGTTCGTCCGCGTGGATTGAGATCTCCGCAGGAACTCTTTAATTTTCCGGGATAAAAAGAAGCATAAGTGTTATTCCAGACTATAATCTATCTCTGTGCCCAATTTCATCCAGATCCGTTCAGCTGTCCTGGCGTGATAGAGTAAGAAACATCCATCCATCCATACATCCATCCAAACTTTCGCATTTATAATATTAGTATAGATTAAAAAAGTTTTCCACATCTACATCAGTCCGGTAGCAGCGACCGATACATGTTAAAAACTAATCAAATCACATAGTTACCGAATTTCTGACACATATGTGTGCATGCAATTATGAACCTTAAGGGGGTTACCATTTTCAGACAGCGACTGTACACAAAGAGGTACAACACGTTGTACAAGTGGTCATATGGGCAAAATACATAGACCGTTCACAGAGCGGTCACTTCAGAAATACTACGATATTTTAAATTATTTTATTTGAGAAAAATTTACGAGACTTGAGAACTACGCCCGTGTCACACCTTGTACCATGCACCCTGCTTCTTGAAAACAAATACTTTTAGCTCTACGATTTAACTAGGTACTCGACAAAATTTTAATCCCAAACTTAACAAACAAGACACACGCTACACGACCATCGTGAGTTGGTACCTTCTTTCAGAGCAAAAAGTCTCTGACACCTTGTCAGAGGATAATTTGAGTGCGAAACAAAAAAAAAAAAACAAGACACGAAAAGCTATCAGAATATTTTTAATAAAAGGGCAAAAGGATGCCCGCGCGGCCGTCCTTTCGGTCAGCTGCGGCTGCAGTACCCCCGGAAACGATTAATGCACGCGCATCTTACTAATTACTTATCTTACGAATTTAATTTTCGGTCTCCTACTTCATAGAATATTATTTTGGTGGTAGCGTTGATAATAATTAATCGATATTTCCTCACTTGCTTTTTAAAAGTATACCTCCCTCTAGCGCTCCAGTGTTGTAGGATTTTTATAGTAGGTTGGGTACCTATTATGTGTGTGCGTGAGTGATCGTAATCGTGATTTTTTAAAAGCAGCGCAGGAACGGGGCCTTTGAGTTTAAATGAATTAATGTAAAGCGAAATGGTAGATATGTAGCAAAATGGAAATGGTATTTTAAATGCAAATGTGTATGAAAATAGCTATTTTTATTCTAGATGTTGGTGATGTTGTGCTTATTAAAATTGGCGTTCATTTGGACAGAATTTACATTTTTTTTAAATAGTAGAATACGCTTGCGCTTGACGACAATCACGCCTAATACAAAGCAATGATGAGGTCTAGGTTGGAGCGCGCTTGCCTAGAAGATGCCTATTCACTCTTGCCGTGAACCTTCACGGCAGTCGGCAATTAACTAACTCTCTAGGGAATCACATCCTGGCGGTTCGAATCAGAAACGTAGAGCAGGACCCTTTCGTTCGAGCAGACTGGACGTCAACCACATAAGGATGCCAACGCTGATGAAAACATTCTCCAGTGAATCAGTAGGTATATTACACAGCTTAGGCTATAGGTATTCTTACACATTTATTCATATTTTCAATGCAAATCAAACATAGATAACTGTGTTAAATCGAAGTAAAAAATTTAATTGCACATTTAAAACCAGGGAAAAGGTTTCTGTGGAATCAATTTTTTATATTCGCCCTTTTTTTTCTGGTAAACTATTATTTTATCAAATTTTTAGTGTTCCGTAGTCACAAGGAACCAGGCGACTACGAGCAACTGCGTAAGCCTACACTGCGCGTGGCCCGACACGCACTAAGCCGGTTGTTTTCTTATGCAAGATAGATAATAAGTGAGATGTTCCCATTTCTGTACAAAATGATTCTGTTATCTACATATCAATGTAAACAAGTTTCGGAAATGACCGCAATGAGACGTTTTTTCCTGTAGTTCTGAGTTATAAGAAAATTAATTTAAAACATCGAGATGATAAATTAAATTCAAGATGAAGCTAAAAGATGGATGAAAAAAATTTAAAGGAAAATGTTTAAGGGGTTATTTATGAGCAAGTCGAGTGACGGAAATTCACTTTTATTATAGGTTGCATTTAAGATGCGAGTTATTTCCTGTCCCATACTGCCAAGTAGACCTTTTTATTGGCCCAGTGTAAAGTAGGTACATTATGCAGAGTTCAAGCAACTTAAGCAAAAAGAAAAAATTAGACCTAATAATTGCCTGCATAATATTTCAGAGTAAAGAGGCGATCATATTCGATCTACTTAAGGCAGTAATCTAACTGTGACACTCACAGCCAGCAACAGTTAAATTAGCGGATGATACAGTTTTAGCTGGGTTGATGCGTGATGGCGATGCGTTTGGTGTGGAACTCGCGGGAGCTTGTAGAATCACTTGTGGGAGGTCGTAGTGAGCCACATTACTACCGTCTGGTTTTTTCTGCTGTCCTGTCCCGTCTTCTGCGTCCACTGTTTTCTTCTCGTTAGAGAGTAGACTACACGCAGTTTGATCTTTAGGCAAGGAAATTGTTTTGCTTTCCGTCTGTTTATCAGAAACTACGAAAGCAGAATTTTCTTCCTTCGTGATACTCATGTAATAACACGTGTCACTGCTTTTCATGATGTGCCGAGGGCCTGGATTTAGTAAAATAGTGTCTTCATAAAATTCGGGAAGTTCAGCTGGGCGAACACCAACTAGAGCAACACCGTACCTGTAACGATAGGGAAGTTTCTTATGATAGAATCTTATGTCTGTCAGTATAATAAGAATTTCAGTAAAAATACGTACTTTCGGTGCGAATGGAAACTAGCATATGTAAAGCTTTTTCCTTCATATTCGCCAAAAAACCGACTATCACCAAGGACAATATGATAAATTTCATTTCCAGAACATTTTCCATAGAGGCGATGCCACTCTTCTGGCGATTGTTGCCCTTCCCTAAAAAGTGAAGAAATAGTTTATATTATAGCTGTACGATTAAATTAAAGTTTTCATGAATTCATATATACGAACTGGCCACGGCTGGTATGCAGCAGGAGAGTAACGAGGGTGGAGGCACCAGGACAGGTGCAATTATTCGCGAGCAGTGCGTATTTGAACTCATCCTCACATACAACAAATTCTGCAAATTTTACATGCAGTTTGTTCTCGGGACGGAAAATTTGTACGTATTGTGGCACGTCTGGAGCAAAATCTTTTACAGCCCAGGACCTGAAAGCAATTCAAGCTTTTTGTAGAGAGAGAGAGAGAGAGAGTTCATAATTATGATAATAATCCAAAAGGTATTATCCTAATAGTATCTGGATATGTATTGTCTTGACTCGCTTTTACCCTGAACACGCCTCTACCTACATATTATTACATTTCAGGAATCATTATTTAAAAAACGTGGCAATTTTTTCTGAAATAACCGATTCAGTGACCAAAATGTCAAATTAAACCGCCCCTAAATTAGCTAATAACGGGGCAATATTATATACTTAAACTTGATCCTTTTTTTTTGTGTCTTCTTTTTTTGACTTTTTCTTTAATTCAAGGAAAGTGGAAATATTGGGTAGGCGCAGGCGTTACTTTGCGAAAGTCCATGAAAATCAAGGAACAAGAAGCTTAGTTCGCTATAATCCACCAAAGCAGTGGGATCTATGTGGTTCAACATGTAGCTTGCAATATCGTGTCAAATCTCCTGAGGATGCTTCGGTGTCGGAGTGAAACGTACGTTGAGAGTAGGGCTTTCGAATACCGCTATTAATACCGGAACCGGGATCCCGGTATGGGGAAAAACTTAAAATTGGATTAATCGTTTTTAACTTAAACCTAGTCTTTTCTGAAGGAAACTGCACCATAAAAAACAGTTTTCCATTAAAAAAAAATATTTCACCACATGAACTGCAAAAGAGCACTTTTCTGCTTAGATTTAATGAAGAAATGCCATTTTTTCACTCGTAAAAATACATAGTTTAGTCAAAACACAAATTAATCAAAAATTCAATAGTTATTTTTTTAAAGAAAAATCATAATAAAATATTGCATTGGTTATAAAACAGATTTCTGAACGTTTCGTGAATCAATGCAATAGAAATGCCAAGCCACAGGGGTTCTAAATTCAAACACTATTTTTTCCCTCTGAGTGATCAAAAATGACTTTTTTTCACTGGTTTTAAGCAACAAAAGTGCTCTTATTAAGCTCAAGATACAAGTTTTAAACTGAGCCGAATAAAAACAGTAGCATGTACCAAGAAATATGTATATGCAATAGACACTGTTTCGTTTATAGTGTCACTAATACCGGTATCCCGGTATTAGACATTTCAATACCGGTATTGAAAACGGACGAAAAAGTGGAAGTACGGAAGTACGGACGTATTGGAAGCCCTAGTTGAGAGTAATTTGGAAGATTTGTGTGATGTGGTGTTGTGGCGGTGCGAATTGCTGGATTAATGGGCGGCGAATACCGCAAGCTACACTTTTTATCACAGCTTTGTCTGCTTTGGCGGATTATAGCGAATTAAGCTTCCTGTTCCTTGATCATCATGGAAAGTGGAAACTTCTTTAGTGGACTTCAGCTGGATTTACAATGATTGTAGACGCAATTGCATCCCCATCTTTTCCATTTTCGTCTAGCTTTTTTACTGATCTCTGTATTAACAGTAGAAAAATGAGTTTTTTTGTTAAGAATTAGTTTGAAAGCAATTCTTATTTATTTTAAGCTTTCACTGTTATGGCACAGACTCTCTCTCAACACGAAGTAGATTTTAGTATGTCGTACGAACAAAGGTACAAGGGTGTGTCTGCTACAGAGTAAGTGTCTACCTACATATAGCATTTTTATGCCATTGGATAACTAGGCATATGCAGAGAATTAAAGCTCGAAAATCAGTATAGAGATTTATATTTATGCTAATATTTTTTAATTAAAATTATAAAATGATTCCTACTTCAAAGTCTAAAGACTTATTTTTTGCTTCGGGACTCCGGGACCTATCATGCATGTCGATCATACAATTGAATGCATTTAAGAAATTTTATTTAGTAGATTAATAAATTAAATGTCACGCAAGCGGGTTTTTGTTTTAAAAAGCACATGTGAATAAAGTTTTTGAATTTTGCTTATAGTCTATGTTTTCTTAATTTTGATAAACGGCGAAAAGCAAATCGAAAACGTACCTCAGAATAGTATGTTCGTCAGCAGCTGTTTTGTCAGCATAATTTCTCGCGGCCAGGATGAAGCATGCTTCGGCTTCATTCATCCGAGCTCGAATCAGATCCGTGTCTTTAAGGCAGGAACCTTGGATGTATATCACTCGTTGAGCCCAAATGGGAACCTGTAATTGAAAACAGTTCTGTCTGAAGAAGATTGTCTATTTACCGTAAGCGATAAATAAGAAGGTGCTTGGATTTCACAGTTCACTTCGGAGAATTAATCTTAAATAAAATTTTAGTTAGTTTTTTGTTTTGTGTATCAGGACTTTTTACTATAGACTACTTGTCCTCTTCAAAAATCTTCAATTATCTTCATCTTTTATTAGAATATAATGAATAAATAAATAATTGGGCAAATAATAATTGTGATTTAAACACTAAAACGAAGAACAAACAAAAATTTCAAAAACATAAAATTTAAACTAACTTAACTTTTTAAAAGTGTACCACAAATAATCCCAAAAAGTGCAGCCTAATGCTGTAATATAGGTTCATGGCTGTAATATTATAATTTTGAAAATCTTTCTGTTAAAGATTCGCTACTTTTGCAAATTAAGACCAGAAGTATTACTTATGTCTTTAAGTGGTTGAAGAAAGCGTGTTCTAACTTCTATCGTCACTTGAGGCTGAGTTTCTAGTATGGATTTAAAATATACTCCTAATATAATTAGAATAATATATGTTCACCTGCAAGATCATCCTCATAGTAGTATCGAGTTCCATTGGAGACAATAATACCACATAATAGTCTTGCAACAATGGATGAGCATAAAACTCGTTTAGAAAATCCATGATAGTATCAGCGTGAAGGGTCGTTGAGCAAACTACAACGTGTTTCTCTGACTGGGCACGATGTGATGAGTAAGATCCACCCAATTTCTGCCTTTCCATCCACGTAAACGCCAGTTGTTCGAACTGCAATCGATAAAACTACTGTGTGAAAAAAACTCTGTGAGATGGAGCTAAAAACTATTTCTACGGTTAGGGTTTTGTTCGGTGTACGATACCCTAAACGGATGAGAATGGATATACGAAATTGAGCTCTAATACAATGATGATATGGTTTATTTTACTTTGACGCCGAACTTTGGTCCCGGACTCGTGTCTCCCCTGATTGACCCCTTGGGGAGACATCAGGATTTTTTCAATCCTGGCGTCTCCCCTAGGCCGGGAGATATCAGAACTTACTTTTAAAATAATCTTTTAAGTTTTCGTATATCCCCTGTCAAGCATAACATTTAAACCTTAAAAAGAAAAAAACACATTCGCCACAACGAAACGGAGATGGTATATGTGTTTACCCTAAGAGGTTGTGCGTTTGTTTGTTTGGTTGTTAGTGCACTTTTTGTTACCACTTTCCCGGAAAACTATTGCACCGATTATAATGCGGTTTTTGCATTCGATACGCATAGCTTCTGAGAAGGTTCTTAGATTTTTGTTTTAAGGTCATAGTCCACCAAACTGCGCTGCAGTCGTTATTTTTATTTATATGTATGTTACCTTGCTTCTTGGCGAGCCTGATGCGTCAACTAAGCTTATCCTTGTTATACTCGCCCGACTTCGACATAGTGTGGAGAAATCAAAATTATTTTTCACTTTATAGTGGCCTTGGAAGTCGGTTTTTTGGAAACAATTTTTATTATTATTTTATGAATATTTTATAAAGAGCCAACACCAAATTACTTGCTGGTTCTTCTCAGTAGGAATTTCATTCTGAACCAGTCGTAGATTCACTCGACGATTCAAAAGAAGTTAGATAGGTACTTTAAAAAGTTTATTTGAATTAAAAAATATGAGTTTGAGAGTTTGTCTTTGACTTGTACTTAGTAATGAGCCAGCAATGGGTTGAAATGTTGAGTAAAAAATAAAACCACTAATGCAGCGCAGCGTGGTGGACTATGGCTGTAAAAATATATCTAAGAACCTTCTCAGAAGCTATACATATCGAATGCAAAAAACCGCATTATAATCGGTGCAATAGTTTTCCAGGAAAGTGGCAACAAAATGTGCACAAACAACCAAACAAACAAACGCACAACCTCTTAGGGTAAACACATATTATACCATCTCCGTTTCGTTGTGGCGAATGTGTTTTTTCTTTTTAAGGTTTCAATGTTATGCTTGACAGGGGATATACCAGTACTCAAAAGATTATATTAAAAGTAAGTTCTGATATCTCCTCGGCCTAGGGGAGACGCCAGGACTGAAAAATCCTAATGTCTCCTCTCGGGGGGCAATCAGGGGAGACACGAGTCCGGGACCCGAACTTTGACGATTTGATCGGCAACTTTTAGACAATCGGGGGGCTGATGAATATATTTATTAAAGCTATTAAAAAGTTCTTCAATTTTACTTTTACAATTCAATTGTAGTGTATCAAACTACCTCTATGGTATCAAACATGTTTTATAAAAATATTTACAATAACTGAACGAGTAAAAAGTACGAGTATTACTTACCTACTATCCGGTACAATGTTATAGAAATGAATAAGATTGTATTTTGAAATGCATTTGCCATAATATGTACCTGGGTAGGCAATACGACGAGAGCAACCCCAATCATAATAACCATGAACAGTTGCGAAGGCCAAATATCGGGTACAAAGTCGCCATATCCCACCGTTGAGAAGGTTACTACAACAAAGTAGGTCGCTTGGAACAAATTCAGGTGACGATGACCGGCACGTTGAAAATGTTGGATACCACATACGCTGCAACAATAATTTTCGTGGAAAAATTATTATTGTCATGTTTAAAAATAGTGATTCATTTCATAAAAACCTTATGAATATTTTTTTACGTTAAAAAGGTACTGAGTGGAATGATAAAATCTTGAAAGGCTGCAAATTGAATGAGCACCGCTCCGAGTAGATACTTTCTGAATAATATTAAGGAAAAAGGCTTGGCTGATCCTCTCGTTCACTTCAGAGTTTTGTCGTAGGAATAACAATTAATAGAATTAATAGAATAGAATAGAAATTTCTTAGTAGTTTACAAAATCTACAAAACGATTTCAATTGTTTAAGTAAAGGTAGCTAAACACTTGAGTGATAATTTGAAGATAATAATTTATAAGTATGTTTACTTTAGAGGTTAGTCGTAGGAAAAAAGTAATAGATAGAAAAAAAAAGAAATTTCTTTATTAGTAGCTAGAAACAAAATTTAAAGCTGTAATTGAATATATAATTTGAAGATCGGAATTTTTAAGAATCTTTAAAACGATTGTAATCAATTTAAGAGCTTGCGGGCAACGGGAGTTTCTACTGCACGAATGAATTTCCCTAAATCTCCAGTTATTACAAGAGATAGCCGTACTTTATGTAACTTTCGACACGATGGTGATTCAGTATTTGGGGTTTGTTTAGAGGGTGTGAGTGGCTGCACTGTATTAATAAGTCTTACCACTATCGTCTCTTTTAACTGTAGGTATTATCATCAGATATTGTTACGTCAGGGACCATTTTTGGTAATCGATCTCCCTTAAACCACCAAAGTGGTACATATCATCCATCTATATTATTAGTCATAATCAACAGTTCTTAAATTTCAAGGATCTTACCTTGTAAAGACAAGACACAGCAGAGTGACACAAAGAATCATTAGTTGCTGGGACAGAGCCGACTGCGACTTTTGCATTGCGCGATGTAAATCGTTCTGAAAATTATGAAGTTTTAGATATTTAATATTATAATTTTTAAAACATGATAGCTTTTTTTCGTCTTGTTTCATTCATTACTTACAAACATGTTTTCAAGTGATCTCTTTGCAAGCCAACAGTTAAGGAATACTGGAATAAATAAATTACGAAGCGGCGGGAATGGTACCTGGAATCGGATTAACAAAAGAAATGTAAGTTAATCGGCATTGCCTTAATTAATATTTTTCTAAAAAACTTGATATAAAAGTACTTAACAGTTAATGCAAACGGCACCGTGTTCACCATCTCCAATATAAAGTGGAAAGACAGGACCTGCTGCCAGATGTTGCCCTTGAGAAAAAAGTAATTAATTAGTTGGTAACCTTATTATTATTGGAGTGTATATCTACCAATTGATTGATGAATTGCATATTGTGACGTTACACCGCCTCAACTAACTTCTTATTATTAAATGACTAATAAATACCACAGATTAATTATAATACCAAGTATAGATTGATAACTCCCTTATAATTTTTTTCTAGTTTAATACTATCGTTAGGTGGCGCTACCAGGCTCGCTCTTTATATGATTCTATAGTAAAATCGGTGAAATATCGTATTTTCTTGGTTCAATTTGTATTAATTATTTATATAAAATTATCAAAATACAAAAATTTGATAAAATCACTTAAGCAAATAGCTAATTTACATTCAACTAATTTTAACAAACAGCTTGCACAGTTACGCCATCTCAGATTGTACGAAGAACTACAAGGTACCGGCGACTTTAATGCGCATTTAGCGAGCTTTGATTGAATGTATGAAGTGAACAGTCTTAACCTGGTTTATATATTGTCTTTGTAAATACTAACAAGCAAATTGATTAGCTTTAATTTAAGATTTACTCATTTTAGCTTCTGGTACGGAAAATACCACGTAATGGCACATATTAATAATTAATTAATATGAAATGTACTAAAGAGGTTTATTCATTACTATTATTAGATAACATGTATTGATATTATGAGAATGATTTTTAGAAATTAACTATTCAGGTCCTTACTAATAAAATTGCTGTTTTATTTAGAAAAAAAAAACATTTTTTTAATCAAAAGAATATTATATTTAACGGTGCTATAAGTATAATAGAAGTTGATGATTATCGATAAGTTCTTATTAACTTTAGTAAATTCTCCTTTGTCCTTGTATTTTAGAGCGATTGTCATCATCATCATCATCATCACTACAGCCTATTAACGTCCCACTGCTGGGCACAGGCCTCCACTCTCATAGGAGAGCGGGAATTAGAGCTTAGACCCACCACGCTGCTCCAATGCGGGTTGGCGGGCTTTAACGACTATTATCATGTTAGTGATAATAACCGGGACCGACGGCTTAACGTGCTCTCCGAGGCACGGGGGTGAAACACCGCCAACTTCCAACTCCGGGCTGGCACTGAGAATTTCTTAATTGAAAAACCCAATACCTAACTTTTATGCCCGACCGGGAATCGAACCCAGGACCTCGTGATCCGCAGTCGACTATGCTAACCACTAGACCAACGAGGCAGTTAACGAGCGATTGTCAACTGACATCAAATGGAGTTGTCTGTCATGGCATCTGACAATGCTGATTTATGACATAGTCACCTGGCTATGAAAAACGTACAAATCCATTATTATTAGCTGGAGAATTAGGTTTATTTTTTAATTTAAAGCGGCAGATATTCAAAAAAATTTTGTATTACAAAAAAGGGCCATACGTGCAATTTATAATTTAAAACCGCGTGATTCCCTTAGAGAGAAATTTAAAGAAATTGGTATTCTAACAGTCGCCTCGCAATATACCTATTTACAGTAATATAATTTTTGTAAAACAGCACATCCATAATTACAAAAAAAATTGCGATATGCACGATAGGCAAACTAGAGGCCGTAATAGGCTCGTGACTCCATCGCTCCGCCTCCAAAAAGCCAGGTCATTCGTGGGAATGAGCATTTTTTTCTATAACAAAATTCCACAACCTATTTTAAACTTGCCTATACACAAATTTTAGAAATCCATTAAATGTATGCTCCTAAAAAAACCTTATTATACTGTTGAAGATTATGTCAATGATAGAGGAGCATGGATTTGATCTCTCCAGCAATGCTAAGGACAGCGGTTACTTATGTACATATTGATACAATAATTATTGTAAATGAATTATTTAAAAAGAGCAACCACCGAGTTTCTGGCTAGTTCTTCTCGTTAGGAATGGCATTCCGAACCAGTGGTAGATTCACTTGACGATTCAAAAGTACTTATAAAAGTTTATTTGAATAAAAAAATATTTGATTTGATTTGATTTGATTTGATTATTATTGTAGTATTTCTTGATATTGATAACTATTCCGATAATATGTAGCAAAAGTTTGTATTATGACGAGTGATCGCCGATAACCAATTGCGATTTAATCGAATGATTGGCCTTTATTCTCGATAAACGTTTGCTATTTTTATGGAAGTTCATTAATGAATGGAAGTTCATTATGTTGTCTAAATAAATAAATAAATAAATAAATAAATAAATAAATAAATAAAAAAATAAATAAATAAATAAAATAAAAAAAATGAATGAATCAATGCTTCTGGTTTATCCTGGAGACGAGAATTGATGGCTTTTAGAAAGAGTCATTCCCCTGTAAAAAGTAAAAAATTAGCGAGCTTTTCCATTATCGTTTACAATTCTTCACACAAGCAGTTTCTTTTATCTTAATTTTCTGTTGGAAGTTTGGACCTGGTTTGGCTGTTTCCCCAGTGCGACGAACGTTTTCGATATTCATTCGACCCAGTTTTCATCCCAAGTGACAATCCGATTCAGAATCCCCTCATTTGTGTGTCTATTCAACAAGTTAAGGCAAGCGACTACGACGAGATTTTGTTGTTCAGTGACGGCTTTCCAATTTGGTGTAAATGCATCAGTGTCGTTTTATCTCTTAATATGTAGAAGGCTACTGGTAATTCATCGTTATTCGACATTTATGTCTGGTCGGCCACGGAGCTAACTGTAGATCAAAATTTCTCGAACGAAAGCTATCAAACCAAACACGCGTCCCCCCCAAATACGTTGAAACGGTACAAGTGGCCGATATTGCTTGCCGTCTATGATGCGTTGGTGCTGCGACGAAACGAACAGCGGAAAAAATGACTAACTAATTGTGTAAAAGAAATGTGATACCTACAGTATAAATAAAATAAATGTGTAACACAATTGGCAATTTCATAGGAAAGGACCTAACATAATAAAAAAATTAAAGAGTTTTCAGTTTTCACCTTGTATCCGAGGTAAACAAGCAAAATAGCTTCGGATAATGAGATCATAGCCAAGACCGCTTGCACTCCCCACAGGTATAAAGGTCGGTTCACCCATACTATCCCATCCCAGTTGATGATTGGATGCTCCTGAAACTCTTCTTCGGTTAGATTGGCTGAATATTCAAATTCAGTCTTATTGCCTGGTTTACACCCATAACTGAAATAAATGAATGCGTTGTAAAGTAGGAAGAAATAAAAAAGATTACGCGTCGATACTCGACATCAAAGCTTCTACGCATTTCTCGGTGTAAGTAGTTTTGACCGGACTAGACTACACTCCACTGCTTGTACAACTGATGTCACGTGAGGTTGCCTATGTTTTATGCTGGCCTGATAATTTATTCTTCAAGAATTATGTTATGTTTATTATGTTCATATAAAGAACTAATAGTCTGGACAGTTCCTGTACATTAAATATTCTTGTAAAATTAATTGGAGGACGCTTTATTACCCACATAGATAGCCCAAAACAATTTTTTTTACCTTTGTCTGTCTATCGGTCTTTTACAGAGTCTCGCTGAAACTGATAGACGTATTTGAATGCAACTTGGCAAACTGATAGTCAACATTCTGGGTTAACATATAGGCTACTTTTATCCTGAAAAACGACAGGATTCCTTCAGGATAGGGAATGAAAGTCTGGTCGATTTCACTCTTATAACTCAGTCACTTCTGAACCGATTTCGAAAAACTTTTTCTTTACAAAGGTATAGAGTTATTATATTTACTACCGGACTTATAGTATCCCTATTTCATAAAACTTACAAGTGACACGTGACTGACAATTCGAGAATACTCATATTGTCTGAATTCCCGTTTTATAAAACTTTTGGTCCGACATATTTCAATGGGAAAATTCGACAAGTTTGTTAATGCATGGATGTAGGAATATTTACGAGGATATGGATCCCGGACTAAAATAAAACCTGAGTATATCTATATCTTATTAAATCTTTGTCTATTAACAGTGAGTATGAGTGAAACAAAACATGGCTGTTTGTGTTTATTGGATTATGCACTCGTCATTTTAATAAGTTCAAATTGTCAAATGAAACCTTTTATCTTTTAATACTGTCAATTTTGAAAATATCCTATTACTGGTCAAACTGCACGTTGACAGTAGTCCAAGATCCCAGAGCGATCAGACATAACTTATTTCCACATAGATGAAACCTTAGGTTCTCAGTAGCGTCTCATGTTATTAGAATACCTGCGTGCTTGTGGAGCTCGCCTTGTGACACCTGGGCAGGTACCAGGTAAGAAAGGTAACTAAAAATAAGAGTTACTTAACTCAAATTTATATGGCTGATTTTTATATAAATGTTTTGTAGAATATTATTCTAAAATAGTATCATAAGTGTCACTTTCCATGGACAAAAAAATATTGAATAAAAGCAGTAAGTACTTTAAAAATATTTAAATATTTTACTCTGAGACGCATGCGCATAGTGCTCTCGCGCTCATTCTCTCGGCTGAATAATTTTCGTGTTTAGGGAATGTTATTTATAAATCAGACTTGTAAAAATAAGTAGAGTTCATTTATTTTTTGTGGAGCTTTAAAGCGTCTGACAAAAGTTTTGGTCCATGGAAAGTGTCTAACACTTATGATACTATTTTAGAATAATATTCTACAAAACATGTATAAAAATCAGCCATATAAATTTAAGTAAATCTAATTTTTAGTTACCTTTCTTACCTGGTACCTGCCCAGGTGTCACAAGGTGAGCTCCACAAGCACGCAGGTATTCGAAGAACATGAGACGCTACTGAGAACCTAAGGTTTCATCTACGTGGAAATAAGTTATGTCTGATCGCTCTGGGATCTTATTCTACTCATGGTGTAAGGTGAAAATTGTAGTTATAGTGACCTTCACTAGGTATATAATTTATTCACTGACAGATAACAGAAACTACTTAGTATAGCGATTGTATTTATTAAATTGCATCAAGCAGTCTGTTTTCATACGAGTATCCATACTAATATTATAAATGCGAAAGTGTGTCTGTCTGTCTGCTACGCTTTAACGGCCCATATTTTCTACCGATTTTATGAAATTTGGTACAGATACAGAAATAAGTTGTATCCCGGGGAAGGACATGGGACTTTATCAATGAAAATTTAATTCACGCGGGCGAAGTCGCTGGCCCCTTCAGCCTGAGGGTCACGGACATCATCTAGTGATTACGTAAAATCCGTACGAGAATATGCATTCATTGACCCGTTAGATACGTGTATATAGTGGATAATTTTTAACTAAACCGTTGTTTAAAATTATTCGTTCGTTTTTTTATTCGCTTGAATGTGGTGATCGCGGTTCCGCGGAAAGGAATAATAACCAGCAGAGCAGCTGTATCTCCCACCAGCCTTGTTCAATCTATGTTAACATTAGACATAAGCTTTCATTTTCAACGATTTTTGCCAGTGCTACACCTGTCAACCGATGCTCTATATCGCCCATATTGCTCTCCAATTCATCACATTTAAGGAAGATTTTGTGATACTTATAGTAATAAGTATCACAAAATCTTCCTTTATCATACCATTATGAATCGGAAAATTGTATGTTCTATTTGGAAGATATATGTATTATGTTGTTCACTCGAAGAAAAAGCTTTCTTCCTTGCATTCTTCAATGGAATCTGTGACACTGCTCAAAACTGGAGCCATTAAGATCCATTTATTGGATAAACCCCTTCCATGTGTTAAATCTCCGGAACTCTTCTTCGTATACGCATGTGAGCGACTCCTCAATAACCAATCACTCAAAGTATCACAAGTACAAAATATTTTTGTCTCTACGTATGGTAAATCGTCCCTGTTCCGTAAATTTGAGTTATGAGATGAGTAGGTATTTATCTAGAGTGAGAACATTTTGCATATTTTCCAAAGCCTGCATAAAGAAGCAGACTTGGAATATGAAATATGTCCAGCAGCAGGGAGTATACAGGGCAGGTATTTTATCTAAAGTTTTAATATACGGGTTCCACACCTTTCAGTTTCAATGATCTCATTTAGGAGCGTAATCATTTTATTTGTCTAAATTATGTAGTTAATTGTAGATTTATGTACTGCAAGTGTATCACTACCGGGAAAGGTATGACAGCTAAGCAACTGGAGGAAAAAAACAATAAGTGTGGCGTTTACTTAAAGTGTTTTGTTTGTCCTGTTTTAGTAATGAAAATTCTCGAGTGAGATGCTTATACTCGAGTTTTCGACATTTTATGTTACAAAACCCATCCACCAACCTTTTCATTCATACATCAATTCATCCATACACCTGTCTATCTATGATTCATAAGATGACTGTGGCATTTTGTCGTGGCATGAATGAAATTGTATTGTTTTATGATCCCAGCGACTTGCCTCTAGCATATGTCCGTACTCGGCCGCGGGATGCAACCTTTCTTTGTGTCAAATAGTGTCACATTCGGTTAAATTTGCCTGGTGGGAAGCTTAGGCCGGAGCTAGTTATAAGGGCGCATAGTGCATTCCCCAAACAGGTTAACCGCTACTATCTTAGGCTACCTACATCATCACTTACCAGGTGAGATTACACGAAAAAAATGGAAAGTGAAAACGCATTTACAAGAATAGGATGGACTATTATTAATTCACAATCAACTATTGTATGGACTCTATCGCAACATGATTTAATCCCCTAACCACTTTAACTTTACATATATTATTAACAAAGTTTTACCAAAGCTGGATTGTATACGTGCATATTTAATTAAAATAAGCGCATTATAATTATGGTACAAACAATTAATTATAGAATATATAAATTTAATACTTAATACTAACAAAAAATACATGCCGTCCAAGTGATCGTTAATTGGGCAAATATTTAATATTAAATATAATACTTACTTAATATTTCGGAAATAGAAATAGATTTTACTGTTTAACACCAAATATTTTTTGTCAACATAAATTCATAAACTCAATTGCGTATTTTGTTTTCGAATAAGCTTGATTTCCTTTTATGTCGATGTCGATGATGTGTTGTTTAACAAATAAGCTGTTCCTTCGAGTGTTAATTTCTGTTAGGAGAATTCGGGTTAAAAAGGATTTAGGGGAAGCCTTTTAAATTTTAATAGAATTTTACTATTTCAGTTTGTTTGATCAGGATTTTAATTTTCTACATAATTGCAGTGCCCAAGGACGTCCTACGATATATTAAATGGATGTTTTATTTGATCACGCGGCTTTAGGATTCAACGTTTTGTAAGGCTTTCGATTCCGATCTACCTCTACGATTATGTGATTAAAATGAACTTTTCAAGAAATTGATTTCTTGTTTTAATGGAGTTAAATCTAAATTAACCAATGAGAATTTCCTTTAAAAATCATTATTTTGAGTTCAGTCTTCACCTCTACTTGAGGCAAAGGTTATATTCGGAAGTTTTTGTCAGTTTTCTTAACAATTGTTCGCGCGGAACGAATTACACAACGCACAGTAGCTTATAGTTTTACTCACCAGGAGGCAGAAATGGGATCCCCATCGGCGCAAACCCGAAATATATACAGTACACAGGCAAGTATCTTGAAAAATAGATTAACTATCCTAATGCGTAAACCTGAAACAATAGATAAATAGCTAGTCTATAATATTTTAATCATTAACATTGTGCCTTATCATAGCTAAGTAATTATCAACTAGATTATGTTTAGTTTAACAACGGTCGGTTAAAACTTAGTATCCCTAAGCACGAATTTGGAGATAAAAAAAATTGCAATTGATAGAACTTTGGTCCACGATTATAGTGCTACTACTCTTATTACAAGGTAATGCATAGTTTTTGAAAAAATAACGAAAAAAAATTCTAACCTCAAAACGGCTAAAACACGTCACCATTCACGGAGCTACAACAGAAACGAAATAAACAATAACAGAAAATAAACTAAACATAATTATATTTTTTTTCAAATGCTTTACAACTCTGGGTTCTAGATTTATAATCGAATAATTAGTAATGACTCCATCTATGACAGACTATTATGGTACCGTTTACTTTTTTTACGTTTTATTTTTTCATTTACAATTGACAGCTTCTAGGCTCCCGCCGCCATAGCGTTTTATTTACGTGTTTTACCCGTTTTGAGATAAGAATTTTTTTGACTATATTCGACTTAGGACCCAATAGAACCTAAGTGCCCGGCCGCAGACCTGCAGGCCGCAGGCAGGCAGGCCATACCTGATTATTTATGTCAGACCCTAACCTAACCTAGTTTTTTCCCACCCCTACTTGTTAATGGGGATTTATTGCTTTTCCCCTAAAAACCCTTAACGCTTAAAAATGTTTCTTTCAAATGGCTTTACAACTCTGGGTTCTAGTCTTTTTAATCGAATAATTAGTGATGACTCCGTCTGTGACAGACTACCGTTTACTTTTTTTTTTACGTTTTATTATTTTTCATTTACAATTGACGGTGCCTCCTCACCCCTAATACTACTATCATTACAAAGTAATGGACCGTACCCAAGAAAATTAGTCAAGAATGCTTGGGGTTGGGATGTTCAGATTTAGTTTTGGACCTAGGACCCAATAGAACCTAATAATAATTTATTACTATTACCTTTTTTAAACGTTTATCCTTTTATATACGTTATTATACACATAGTTTATTACTTTAATCAATTCCTCAAAGGGATCCTTTTTATGTTTCTCTACAAACCTTCTCCACAAATATTCAAAAATTAAATCTGTGAAATTCTCTCTATTGTTAAAGTTGTCTTTTTGAAAAAACCTTTTGACGACACGCCACTGTGACTTAATTGTTGAGTGTGCGTGCCGTCTGCAGCCACTAATGGGTTCTCCGGATCACTATGGTTGACTTTATGGTGTATGAAACCATGATCCCCCAGACAATCATATGCCCGCCAGAAGTCAGTATATATGATGGTGCCATCAGCCACATGCTTTTGTATTAATGGCACCAATATGTCGGCAGAGCAGATATTGTCTGGGCAGACTTCTAAGCGAAGGTCTTCACTTCCGTCTTCTATACAGCCCAACACCCAATGTCCTTCAATATGACGTCCTAATACAATAAAAAAACTTCATTTTAATTTTATTCACAATATGCAGTAGAATATGACCATTTTTTGTGCATTTCTGCTATTCAAAACTTACCTTTATTATACTTCCTCTTTCCGAACTTGATCTCGTCAATCTGGACAACTTTGCCGGGACCACCAATCTTCCCAGTATACGTTTGTTGTTCCATTTGGTACAAAATAACTGCCTCTCTACAATAATTGAACCAGTCCATAATTGTTGCCCTAGAAAGGCAGTGCTCTCTCTCTGTGAAATCTTCTTTCTGAGTAGCATAATAGCTCCACTTGCATGCATAGGCATACATTAAATAAAATACCTGTGGTAAGGTTATTCTAATACCATCGAACCAAGTATCATTTCCTCTGCTAAAATTTGACTTGCCTCTACATGGTTTTTTGTAACATCTAAATGAGCCAACAGTTCGATTGGATGAGTGTACAATACTCATTGCTTTTTTGTGATAATTGCACATTTTTTCGGTAGGAATCATTCCTTTGCTTTCAGCGAAGGCAAGAGCTTGCTCGCGCGTATCCAGTTGCCGATATACATTCACCAAATTCCCCATCGCTTTTAATTCTTCAATATAATGATAACGTTTTACCGTTGGTTCATCAACTTCAAAATCACCATGACTAGTTGATGGTTGAGGCTCCTGACTAGTCGAAGGCTGGGGTTGCTCGGCGTCCGACATCTTTGCAAAACGCAACACGGTAGATTCGGCAGTATATTACGCGCACGGGTCGGTCGGGAAAGCAGATAGTTGGGCTTTAGGGAGGGAGGGAATATACAATGAGATTAGGTTCTAAAAATTCCTGTTTAGCTCTGATAGTTGTCACCGTAAGATTGTATATATTAACCCAATAGAACCTAAGTGCCACTACCTGATTATTTATGTCAAACCCTAACCTAACCTAAGACTGCGTGGAGTCGGGGTGTACTGATTCGGTTTTGCTTATCACATGCTCAAGTACCTAATTATAACTATAACCTACCTTTATATCTTTTATTTAATTATACCTACTTTAACCTTCTCAACTGAAAAGCGCGTAAAACGATGACTCATAGATTTGAATTTGGCGCCAAGGCACGCGCGACACATAAAACTCGATGTTTTATTCGAATGATTATAAAAACGTCCATGTACAGAAACTATACTAATATGCCCAATAAATGCAATTTTAGACATTTATTATGGTTAGAAAATCGTATTACCATGTAAAGAAATTATGGTTAGAATATGATTATTACTTAATGATTAACATTTTGTAATGCTTTTTATGTTTGGAACGGAGTAAAACGAAACTTTGGTACGCCAACTAAACGTCAATGAATCTGATAACTATGGCAAATGTCGTAAATTAAAGTGAACAAGTGAAATGGTGAACATTTTCGAATTTTCAAAAGATTATTTCTCGAAAATTATTAGAATTCGGAGTAAAATATTTTAGTGCAAGGCTTACCACATCAAAGTCTTTCTGTAAAAAAATATGAACGTCCAACTCCGCGGACAGTATTCTAAAGCTGAGCCAAGCAGAGAATCAGTGTTCGACTACGACAGAAACGGATTAAACAATAACGGAAAATAAACGAAAAATAATTATGTTTTTTTTTTTTCAAATGTCTTTACAGCTCGGAATATTTGAGTTGATTGAATGAAAGGTAAATTGCGGTTTACGTTTTATGACGTATTAAAAAAAACTACTTACTAGATCTCGTTCAAACCAATTTTCGGTGGAAGTTTGTATGGTAATGTACATCATATATTTTTTTTAATTTTATCATTCTCTTATTTTAGAAGTTACAGGGGGGGGGACACATTTTACCACTTTGGAAGTGTCTCTCGCGCAAACTATTCAGTTTAGAAAAAAATGATATTACAAACCTCAATATCATTTTTGAAGACCTATCCATAGATGGTACACGTATGGGTTAGATGAAAAAAAATTGTTGAGTTTCAGTTCTAAGTATGGGGAACCCCCAAAATTTATTGTTTTTTTTTCTATTTTTGTAAGAAAATCTTAGTGCGGTTCACAGAATACATCTACTTACCAAGTTTCAACAATATAGTTCTTATAGTTTCGGAAAAAAGTGGCTGTGACATACGGACGGACAGACAGACAGACAGGCAGACAGACAGACAGACAGACAGACATGACGAAATTTGGCTACGGAACCCTAAAAAGTACCTAATTGGCGTTTACTTTTTTTTAGAGGTTTCGTTTCACTGTTTTTTCATTTACAATTGACAGCTTTTGCCTTAACCTCGCGCCATAGTGTAGCGTTTTATCTACGTGTTTTACCCATTTTGAGGTTAGAACTTAATTTCGTTATTTTCTTCAAAACTGTGTATTTCCTTGTAATAAGAGTAGTAGCACTGTAATCGTGGACCAAAGCTCTATCAATTACAATTTTTTTTTACCTGAAAATTCGTGCTTAGGGATACTAAGTCCAACCCCAACGGTCCATGGCTTTCGAATATCTTGCTCGGGTGGACGATTTTGTCGACCGTAAAATGGATGTAGCGCAGGGTGAGTTTACGAGATCAACCATTTTTTTCAAAATAAATTTGCCCCATTTGCAAGAGTTCTTCTACTTAGACTTAATTCTATACTACTGTTAAACAATTATACGTATTAGTTGACTTTATCAATAAAATACAGATAGTATTTTGGTTCAGTCTAGCTTATCCACCTAGGTGAATTAAGTACTATAATACTAAGTGTACTGAATTGGCCTTCTTATTGAATAATAAAAAACAATTTCATGCAATATTAATATTAAATACTAATAAAACATGCTATAACTATTAAGCAAAACATTCTGAGGAAACCTGCATGCCCGAGAGTTCTCCATAATGTTATTAAAGGTGTGTAAAATCTACCAATCCGCAATTGGCGCTCGTGGTGGACTGTGGCAAAACATTCTTATTCTGAAAAGAGATTCTTGCTCAGTGGTGTACCGGCGATGGGTTGAAATGATGATGATGATCAATAAAAGTAATCTAATAGTCATATAACTAGTATCTTTATGTAATAATTTCGTTTCGATCGTTAATTTGACTGACAGATTTGCATTAATTTGATTGGAGTTTTGTATAAAAGCCTTTTTAAAAGCTGCAATAGTGCTTAAAAGATTGATAAGGTAGTCTTTCTAGATTATGAAAATTAAAACTAAGAACGAAAAAAAATGTGTGGATGACTTTTCAAATTAGAAACAGTACACACTACCTACTTACTTAATTTAAAAGATGCCATTATTTTGGCTGATTACTCAATTTATTTCAATGTTATAATTGTATAATTTAAAAATATAATCATATGTCATTACTGTAAATTTATGTGATAGTGTTGGGTGTCGGCCCAAATAGATAAATATCATCATTATCATTTCAAGCCATCACCGATCCACTAGTGAGCGGAATGACAGAAGAGTTAGGCCATAGTCTATCACGCAAACCAAGTATGAATCAGAAATCTCGGACATGCAGGATTCCTCAGTATTATTTTTTCACAGTTGTAGCAAGTTATATTTAATTGCTTAAAATGCACCTAACTTCAAAAAGGGAAATGCGTGTCTCAGAATCGATCCCCCACCACCTGAATACGAAACGTCTAAACTACTTGGATATCATTGCTTTTCAATTCTTCTAATTGATAATTATAATTTATACTTCTAATAAATTGCTTCTAATAGGTAATGCAAGCTTCAAATTAAGAAGTTTCATTGAATAGTAGCCTACATAGACGTGCAATTTAATCATATTATTTGAATTATTGCTGTCCGCGCATGTCTTTTGTAATTGAATGCAGTATATTAATAATTCAACCCGATTGATCCATTGTATCAACATAAAAACGGTGCTTCAGTATATTAGGATATGACAATAGCTTATAAAAATAATTAAATAATTGCTATTAGGATATATTATTCATAACTGTTATGGAAAAATACCTACCAGTAATTTTTTGATAGCCACTGAGTTTAGAGAATACAGATGCTGGCGATAATACAATTTAGATTTTAATACTTACTCGAACGTTGGTTCTTTATAAAATACAATTGCAGTCTTTCTTTGAAAGTGTTCTCGTTCACATAATACTCCACACGAACTCTGCAACAATAATACATTTTGAAAAATTTTCGACATCAAACCCGTTTCGAAATGATCCTATGTAAAATATAAACACGAAAAGAGCTAGAATTTTTAAAATTTTGAATAGGCGCTTATTTGTTTAAAAGTTTAATACAACTGCTAAGAAATATCACATTTAAAAATTCTACCCCCAAAGGGCTGAAATAGGGGATGAAAGTTTGTATGAAAGTCCTTAATTTTACAAGATATTTTTCAAGTTAAATCTACGAAATTTGGTATTTTGGCTTTCGATAAAAAATAAAGAAAGAAAATAATAAAGAATTCACAGTTTTTGAAATTTCTATCCCCAAGAACGTCAAATAGAGAGTTTGTCCTTCAATCACGCCGCAACAGAGCAATGGATCGACGTGTTTTTTTTGCATGGATGCAGTTGAATACCTGGAGAGTGACATAGACTTCTTTTTATCCCGGAAAATTAAGGAGTGCCTGTGGGAATAAAAAAACTTACGCTACGCGAACGAAGTCGCGGGCGTTCGCTAGTCAGATAAGGGTAATTCCATGTAACGGGTGTTACAGTGAGTACACCTTTACTTGCCAAAAAAACACAACAACACTGGTTCTTCTCAGACCAGGGCGCGTTTGGAACCCTCGTAGATTTAGTTTTAAGATACCGTTACTGATTATCACCATTATATTTTATAAATAAGTGGACGTCAATAAGTGTAGTATATCTACCTAAATTGAATAAAACATTATTTGATTTGATTTGAAAGAAGATACCCGGCGATAAACATTCCTTCCATTTCGTGGCGTCTTCACTGCCCAAACTCAAAACTTCTCAAATGTACGGATCATCTTCCATTATTATCAGTTTTATTTAAGGATTATTATCAACCTTGTTTGCGAGATTAACTTTTAACAGGTAGGAAGGTTTAACCAATAACGCAATTTTCGTTCGTGCACGTTGATATTTGAGTCGCGTTATTCTTGAAAAACGTTTCAAATTCTCCAAGAAAAACAGCAGATATTCCAGGCAATAGTTCGATAATACGACCGCTACGTACTTTAACCTTTTACGAGGACATACCATACGAACTGCCCCTGCAAACATTATCATCAATCACTTTAACAAAATATGACAGATGCTGGAAGTTAAGTAAGAAAACTTTTCAAACAAGAGCTTAATGAACCGTTAAATACCTATATCTTAAATCTGCAATATTCCTACCCAGCTCTGCAAACCCCTACTCGTAATACAGAATTAGTACTGATTACATTGCAAATCACAGTTGGCGCTACTTGAAAGATGCCTATGTCCAACAGCGGATGCACAACAGCTGATGATGATGACATTGCAAAGCTGCTCCATGAAATATTCTCATCCCATAATAATTGCCTGAAGAGTTATTATACTATATATAGCTCGATTACCACTCACTGACGCGCCACTATTCTCTTTTCAATCGTTACTTTGTTAAGTCATTAATATGCCGTCTAATACAAATTCATTTTTTAATTAGTACTCAAGGTCTTCTTTGAACTCCAACCTATCCGCCCAGTCAATCTTATAATTTTTTTCTAATTATAGTATCTTGCGATAATCTGTAAGGCAAAATAAAGTCTTTTTTGGCCAAAATTTGATAATTATTAGCTGCATGAGGTTAATCTACCATTAACTTTCATCATAAATATTCACTACAAAATGTACCGATAACAAGTTTGCGTATTATGTGAATTATAATTATGAAAAATCTTTCCACCAAAATCACGAAAATTATCAACTCCGCGACGTGTTCCTATGCAAAATATAAATATTAAAAAACTTACAATACGATGGATATTATGTTATACCGAATATAACAGAAATTGAACTCAAAATAAACGCGTAATAGTAGTAAAGACTTCCTAAGGGTTTAATGACTTTACTACTCTAGAGGAGAGTAACCAAATATGGGCTACCATTTTGTTTTTGCCTCATAAATAAAAAACTATTAAAAAATTAAGCATTTATTGACGTCAACATAATCACACATACATTTTTAAAGAGCTAAGTAACAATCTTATGTTCATAATATTATAATATATTATTAAATTGAGCATTAAACAAAATATCAAAATAGACGCTAAATATGGAACAGGTACTCAAATATGGGCTACAAATAAAAACTTATAATATCTTGTACGAAAATAACAATTATCAATATTTATCTTATAAGAGATCAAACTACTTTGGAAGATGGAAGAAATCTCATCATTTACTTACAAAAATCACATATCCAGGTGTCAAACTCTGGCCCAGCACAGTCATTATGTGCCCAGAGCTGACACATTAAACATCTGTCCCACAGTTCTCCTGCTGCGTTTTCGGAAAAAAAATCCTGACAAAACATACACGCTGCATCGGCAGTGTCAGGAACCTCTCTTCCTATAGGGGCATCTGGTTCCTTCCTATAGGGGTATCTGAATCAAATTGAATATCTTCTTCACCTTAACTTTCGTCCCTGGTCTTGGCGTTGTTATTTCCTATACTTCTTTTCTTTTGCTTGGGTTTCTTATCATTTTATTTATTTTCTTTTTCATTTGTTTTTCTTCTTTTTTGTTACAATAAGGTGATTTTTATATGGAGACGAAGTTATAACCGAGGCCAGAGCAGCTTTTCTACCTCTATTGTGATGTCTTGTTCTGTGATGTCTTTCTGACTTTTTTTGCCACGGGACTTATGTCATAAGGAGATACTAGACCTAGACTGTTACGATCAATTCCGGAAGACGAAGGTTGACAGTCATATGTTGGTTCATGTCCAGTTCCAGAAGTAGATTCTTCTGTTCGAGCCTCAGACCTAAACCTCAAGTCCGGTGATTCCTAAATATGGGCTAGCCCATATTCAGGACCATAGTCATAGCCCATATTTGAAATTCTTTACTAAAATCAACTTGATCGTGTACTTTACAAATCATATACTATAGCAAGCAATAAATCGACCGAAAATCATAAAATTAAATATATATTCTGCAATAAAACACATAGTTACAGAATATAGACCTAATTTTCATTAATTAAATAACACATTGATACGTACCTACCGCAGAAAATTTTTCGACAGCCGCAACACAAGTATAGCTATAGTATACTGGCGACAGCTCGCGCGTGACGACGAGAATGAGTGAGTGCGATGTTAGAGGGAATGAATGCCATAGACGATCGTCGTTTGTTGTGTCTTTCGATTATAGGTTTTCGAGAATTGTTACTAGCCCATATTAAAGCACTAGCCCACATTTAGTTACTCTCCTCTAGTAGTGTATATGATTCGCTTTCTTTTTATATCGTGGTACTGCGGTAAGCCTAAGGGTGATATTATTGGTTCTCGCATGTTTTTTTCATCTCGGGTTTTTCGTTTATTTTATAGCAAGAAAATTCTGTGATTTAGATACTATAATAAAGTCCAAAGAGAAGGGTCAGAGTTAGGCGAGACAAGGATGCCTACGTACGTGTCAATAATATTGTCTATGAAATATGGCAAATTTTTGGTATGAACTCAGTACAGTTAGTATTTTTGGTAGATAACAGAAAGAAAACTATTTAAGTGACCTTACTGATTAGACGTAACACTGTTATAAACTGATTTAAGGATTGAAATGGAGTATTTACATTGAAGTGCTTACAGGCTCCACTGAGAACAGTGTGTATCACAGTGACCTTCCAGAGTTCTATTCGATCCGCTGCTGGATCCGGTCAGTGGATCTTTAGTTGATTTAGGGGATTGGACACGGCTCGGCGAGCCTAGTAGATACCCGACCTTAAACTTACTAATAATATAATTAATCTGCAACTGACAAGTAAACTATGCCAACATGTTACACAATAGTAGATTATTAACCAAGGGGATAAAGCAGTGTCTTCTGTCGCGGGTGACGATTTAAGTTCACCCAAGACTAAGACAGCTTTATCACCGAGGAAAATACTCTACTTTTCATACCATTTTCGAAAAAATTTACACAATAATAATATGAGATAAGCATTTTATTAAAAATAATGACAATTAAAAGTAAAAGTTAACATTCGAAACATTGGTCCAATTATTGATAGAGAGAGTTACATTTTTATTTGGTGCATTTATTGTTGATGAGTTGATTTGAGTATTTCTCTGTTCTTGCGTCTGAGGAACTGTTTAGAACATTAACTTATTTATAAAAATAAATTAAAATAAACTTAACGTTTATGTATTTGAAGAAAACAAAAACGCGGCAAATTCCTAGACTAATATTTTTTTGTCGTAAAAGCAAAGGCATCAAGCTCATACGGCCTCGTCGGTTTTCGTAATTTTATTTAATAATCATAACTGCATAATAAATGCGTATTCCTTTTTCAAAAAGATGTTTAATGCTTTATAAAAAACTCAATGGTGTAAACACAGATGTAGTTCAGTATAAATTTCGGTAAGTATTCCAAATTTAAATCACATTCTCCCCCTAGAGGATGAATGAAATTCAGTACAATTTTCTTTCCCTGTTTTTAACAGATTAAAAATGACTATTGTTATGTTCGCTTTTTGTGGCATAGAATGTCACTTTTTTGAGCAAGTGGTACGAAAACATTATTATAACTTGTAACGTTTAAAAAAAGGTATTAGCAGTATGGCTAGCAACGATAAAAATTGTTTTTTGTTTTGCGGCATTAGCCTTTAGCGTGCACAGGTAGCACGGGCACACGCCCTCGGGAATTCGTACATTATGACGATTAAACTTGAAGTTAATTTTCTATAGTGATAAATAGTAGTTAGACAATGGGTTTGGTCATGTGTACATGACTTTGGCCTTTCCCTGCCAGGTTAGGAATGACAACGGTTAGGTCAGCGTTTGCGAATCCAACAAAGCTTTTTATTTTACTTATTTTATTTTATATCTTTATCAACTTTTGCCATGAAAATTCTTTGATGCCTCTGCTATAGAAATACTGGGGACGGGAATTGATGCACTCTTTACGAGTAAAGACGTTTGTATAAAGTTATTTAAATTACGAAAAGAAATGATAGTCAGTTAGACCAAGGTGATGTGTATGGTGGTGGTCTAGTTTTGAGACGGTTCAATGTGGTGAAGGACAAGAGCAATTGGCAAGTCTTGATTTTTTGACAACCGGCTTGTCCATCATCATTTGCAATTTTTCACACTACAATTTGGAGTATTATTGTTGTGCTAACTGCTAGGTCTCAAGAAGCTGTAATGAACAATGACGGCACAGGTCCACCATACAAACAACTTCTTTTAACTCAATTTGCGTTTGGGACATGGTTTGGTTGAGTCCAAAGGACGACGGACGTTTTCGGTTGCATACAGGATCCACTTTTCAAGTGGCTACCCGATTCAGAATCTTCTCATTTAAGTGCCTATTCAAAAGTTAGGGCAAGCTGCGACGCGATTTTGTTGTTGTTCAATGAGTTCATAATATGGTACCCGAGCTTCAGAGCTTTTTTATGTTTACAATTTGGTATAAATAAAACAGTATCATTAAATCACATTGATGTTGAAAGCTGCTGTTAATTCAGACATGATTTGAGATGAATGCACTCTCAATGAATCACTCCAAGTCCTTTCAAATCAAAAAAAATATCGGACGGCGGAAAAAAATATCAAATGTTCAAGTATGCGTTGTAGAGAATATAACTTGCGAAGTGAGATTACCTCGGAATCCTGTCGTAGCTGTCCCATCCTGTGAGGCAATTGTAAGAACTGTACCTGCTGATTGCTGTCATGCTTAATACTATGAAACGTCACTTTGATATTTCAAATCTTGTACTTGGTACACCGCTTTACTTGTATACCACAGTAATACGTTTGAGTTGATGGAGGCCCTTCAACATATTTATAATAAGTCACTGTTAAACTAAACTAAAACATAATTGTTAACATATTATCTTCCTCTGACATGACTTACGAATGAAATTAAATGTATAATATATTTATATTCTATATCTTGAGCTTATTCACGTGACGGTACACATTGAATTAACAAGGCGGACTAAGTAATTCAGAAGTACCACAACGTTTGTGAGCGTGAACTTAGTAATGAGTAATGACATAGGATTGAAATCCGTAAAGCCGGCAGTGTTTGATCGAGATGCCAATATTAATGAATTTTGTGTGAGAGTGATGTTAATGGATTTGCCAGATTTGAGTTTGTTGGTAAATGATCAAAAACGATGTAAATGTACAATTTGTTGGGTTGAAGAATATAAAAAAAATTCTCCAAGCTAATTTTGATTCTCTCTTCTATGTTGACGAAGCTCGTAGCACTACTAAACAAACAACATTTTCAACACTTGCGTTAGCAGTGAGCGCTCATAACTTGGTGTTATTTTTGAACTATTTACTTTCTTCTGTTATTTACCTATTTACATATTTATTCCGCCCTATGGTAAAAACAAAGATTTAGGTATCTCCTGCACGTGTTTTGCCCTACACACTACACAAAAACGCTGTAGCGCAGGTAGTAACTTTTAGTCTTTAAATTACAATTGAATAGTCATTTTATTAAAATAGAATCTACACTTAATATTATAAATGCGAAAGTTTGGATGGATGTTTGTTACTTTGAATGATTGTATTTTTTTATGAAATTTGGCACGGAGATAGATTAAAGTCTGGATTAACACATTTATCCCACTACTTTTTATCCCGGAAAATTAAAGAGTTCCCTCGGGAACCAGAAACCCTGATCCACGCGGGCGAAGTCACAGGCTTCAGGCCTTAGTGTACATATACGTGATAAGTTCTGTTGTGAATGCAGCACAACAGGGATTAAACGGTTATCAAACAGTTCAATTCAAGCATCGCGCTTTGCGGTTCACTGAGTTTTTGCAAAAATTTCGGTCGATCGACTGTCATCAATAGGAATATTTATAACTAGCTGCATACGCTATTGTAAAAGTAATATAAAGAAATTTAAAAAAATGATAGTACGAGTATATCGTACAAAGCACCTCCCTAGTGGCACCAAAAATACATTGAGCCATTAAAACATTCTAGTCATTCTCTCGGTCAGATAGTGATGGTTAAGATCTATGAGCTAATTGGTGGGATGTTTACGTAAATTAAATAATATTTTCAGCGTTATTCATTATCCGACTATTGATAGATAATCGCATTTTCGCAAAGCAATCGCATCGCGAACGAAAACCGCCACAACTAATTTCAGGCAAGGCGGGCGCTACGAAGCGCGGCTGTGCCGGACTGACTGAGCCTGTGTCTATCGTCCGTCGAGTATTTTCCGCCTCGCTAATCGCTACATCTATACTCTTCCAGCAACAGAGAGAGCGTTTTGATATCCTTTTTAAACGACTGCCTGAAAAAAGGAGTATATTCTTTTCAGGGTTCATGTATGTATGTAAGTATGTATGTATGTATGTACTCGTATGTATGTATGTATGTGAGTTTGTATATTCCACCATAACTTCTATACGCCTGAACCGATTTTGATAAATGAGGTATCGTTAGAATCCCAAGCTTATTCCGGGTGACATAGGCTAGTAAAATTAAAAAAAAATTTATGGGGTGACCATGGTTCCGCATTAAAGACTAAAGTTGAAAAAAAATATTCCAAAAGAAGATTAACTATATAATCATCATCTAGAAAATGATGAGCAGATTCCAAAAATATATAACACTATAGTTCAATATCCAGTGATTCACAAAAAAATATCATTTAATAAAAATGTGAATAAGATTCCAAAGGTAGGTAGCAGTGGAAGCCGTACTTCCATTCGAGTGGGTTATTTTATTACACGGCTGCCCAAAAAAAGAGTGTTATGTTTTCAGGGTTTGTGTATGTATGCGTGTCTATGGCAGAGCAGTCGAATTTTTTTATAATTTTAATTTTATTCACTTGTTATTTATTACCTAATTTGCAAGTGTTATACATTTGAAGTTACGAGTTAAGATCCAATCGTATTCGAAAATAATGATTTTGATATTTATTTTATTTTCTATACGAATAGTAATACGGTAGAAAATAAGAACCTGAAAATTCTACATGTACATATTTTTATTCATTCTTTGAGGCAACTCACAATTGACGAAAAAAACCGGCCAAGTGCGAGTCGGACTCGCGCACCGAGGGTTCCGTACAAACCTGTAGTAAGTTTTAAATTAAATGTTTTTTTTAAATATTTGAGTTGATTGAATGAAAGGTAAATTGCGATTTACGATTAATGACGTATTAAAAAAAACTACTTACTTGATCTCGTTCAAACCAATTTTCGGTGGTAGTTTGCATGGTAATGTACAACATATATTTTTTTTGGTTTTATCATTCTCTTATTTTAGAAGTTACGGGGGGGGGGGGGGACACATTTTACCACTTTGGAAGTGTCTCTCGCGCAAACTATTCAGTTTAGAAAAAAATGATATTACAAACCTCAATATCATTTTTGAAGACCTATCCATAGATACCCCACACCTATGGGTTAGATGAAAAAAAAATTTTTGAGTTTCAGTTCTAAGTATGGGGAACCCCAAAATTTATTGTTTTTTTTCTATTTTTTTGTAAGAAAATCTTAATGCGGTTTACAGAATACATCTACTTACCAAGTTTCAACAGTATAGCTCTTATAGTTTCGGAAAAAAGTGGCTGTGACATACGGACGGACAGACAGACAGACAGACAGACAGACAGACAGACATGACGAATCTATAAGGGTTCCGTTTTTGCCAAATTTGGCTACGGAACCCTAAAAAAAGAGAATGACCAAAAGTGGGCCATTCTTGCGTCTTAATGAAATTAACGGTAAAGCATTGGAAATATACTCAGGATTATATGTAATAAAAAAAAAATCATTAAGATATTAACTGGGAGTTTGGAGTAATCTGGCTTTTGAGTTTTGAGGTTAAGTAGGGTAATTGTTAGGTATTATTTAGCCATTTAGCTTATAATAATATATTTATCGACATGCAGTTTTCTTAAATACGTTAGTAAATATTTATAATATAGATAAATATTTAATTTTTATCTTTAAAATGAAAATAACTGTTTGCGTATAAGTTAACTTAGTTTATTTTGTACCATCTAGATGGCACCACTTGTACTCTAGCTCGCGGTAAAGCTAGCGTAACGCCATCTAGGTGGCACAAAGCAAACTTAATTAACTTATACGCAAAAAATATTTTAATTAAAAATAAACAATTATTTTAATTAAAGCTAAGAATACAATAAAATAATAACGTATTTCGGAACACTGCATGTTGATAAATATATTATTATTAGCTAAATGGCTAAATAATACCTAATAATTGCCAAACTTAACCTCAAAACTTAAAAGTCAGATTACTCCAAACTCCCAGTTAATATCTTAATGATTTTTTTATTATATAACCCTGAGTATATTCCAATGTTTTACCGTTAATTTCATTAAGACGCAAGAATGGCCCAAATCTCATACAAAAATGGTCAAGATCCTTTACTATGACAAAATTGTTTTAGCATAAAAGCTTGTTTCTTTTGTTTCACAAGTTCGTCAACATTTTTTTTAAATCTCTAATCATTAGTTATGACCAACGACCTCAATTTACATAGACGGGCCCTGCCAAACAAAGAATGTGGACGTATTTTACCAACGCCATCTAGTCTGAAAAGCGGGAACTTGCTTGCAACATATGCGCCATCTTGAATTACAGCTTGAAAACGTATGACTTGGTCTTAGATAATATAGGTCATAGTCATAGAAGCCTTACGGCCAGTTAGTAAAAAATAATTATCATACAGTTTGCCGCGGAAATTAAATGATTGCGTAATGAATAGAAATATTAAATAGGAAGATTAAATAACGTTTTTTATCATATGTATAATTGTGAATTGAAACACCTTAAAATAAAAATTATACAGTGCCAAACTAATTAGACTTTAGATGTTAACTTAATATTAACAAGTTATCTATACGACGAGCGACCGTGACAGCGCTACGATGGGGACAAAGACAGGCTTATGACAGGTTAGGAGCGCGCTCTCAAAGTCGGACGCGCGACTTTTTTTCTATGAAAGGTTAATCTAGTACCTACATAATATATGTATATTGATATTATGACTCTCAAATCAAATTGACTTGAATAAATGCGGCATCCCACGTCAAGTTGGGCCACTTGCATCATGTCTGTTCCTAACATTTACTCCTGTAGCCTGTGTGTGAAGCCTTTTTGTATTGAACCCTGAAAGTTGATCATATGGGTGGCTTCTGCTGCCTCGCGCCATAAAATTGAAATCTAGTTTTATTCAAAACTCAACGACAACCATACATTTGGCAGTTGGGTGGTTTCTTGTGCCTCGCACCGTCAGATTGAAATCTATTTAGTTTGAATCAAAACTCACCGACAGCCACACATTTGGCAGTTTTTTATTTTGGTGATTTTTCGCCAAATAATCGTGATTAACAATAATTTTTACTCTGTTAGTTTTTGCGTAATATCGACTTATCGCAAAGCATCCACCACTACCACCACTACAGCCCATTAACGTCCCACTGCTGGGCACAGGCCTCCACTCTCGTAGGAGAGCGGGAATTAGAGCTTAGACCCACCACGCTGCTCCAATGCGGGTTGGCGGGCTATCGCAAAGCATATTGATTTATAATTCCCCATATGATTTTTTTCTATTCTGTCATGTGTTTTGTTCGTGAAGTTTTCGCACAATTACAACTATTCTGACCTAGTTATGCGAATACGTTAATCGGTCATTTAATATTACGACAAATGTGCATTATGAAACTTATCTGTGATATTTTTTTATCTCCTCAGCATTGAATTAAGTAAGTAGGTGCAGAGTTAGTACTTATGTCGATGAATCAATTTTCATAAAGCAGAGTAAGCAAATAGTATGTATGGGAGTTGATCCAAGAATGGCCAAGGGTGAGACATACGCCAAATGAAAGGGTCTAAAACAGACTTCAAATATGCAGAAGGGCATTAAAATTGTTGAGGGATTTTGTAACAATAAGTTAAAATTATTTAAAAGGTTATCAGTTTTCTTCGTATTTTTACCCGACTGCGGAACGCACAGGGTTAAATGTGTTCATCAGTCTATATATGTTTGTATGTTCCTTGCAGGACAGCTACAGCCTAAACGCGCGGACCGATTTTGATGATTTTTGCACCAGTTTGTGCCGAATATATCATTAGAGTGTCACTGTGGAAGCCAAATTTGAGAAAAAACAAAATGGCGCCCTCTAGAAGCCATAATGTAACAAATTAAAAAATAAAAGTCGATGGACTATGGCAAGTGGGGTATCGATGAAAAGGTCTTGCAAAATCATAGTTAGGTTGCCTTGATCATTTTCTCATTTTAACGATCATTTAGGATTTACGAGGTTTCAAAGGTTGCATTCCTTTGTCACATCACAGAAAAAACGGCTGAATCGATTTTGATAGTAATTGCACTAATAAATTTGTTTTAGTCTTCCGAGTGTCACAACGGAGGCCGAATTTGAGAAAAAACAAAATGGCGCCCTCTAGAAGCCATAATGTAACAAATTAAAAAATAAAAGTCGATGGACTTTGGCAAGTGGGGTATCGATGAAAAGGTGTTGCAAAATCATAGTTAGGTTGCCTTGATCATTTTCTCATTTTAACGATCATTTAGGATTTACGAGGTTTCAAAGGTTGTATTCCGTTGTGTCACATTACAGAAAAAACGACTGAACCGATTTTGATAGTAATTGCACTAATAGATTTGTTTTAGTCTTCCGAGTGTCACAACGGAGGCCGAATTTGAGAAAAACAAAATGGCGTCGACTGGAAGCCAATTAATAAGCAAGTGGGGTATCATTAGATAGGTCTTTTAAAATCATACCTAGGTTCCTTAAACCATTTTTCCGTGTAAATGATAATTTAGGATTTACGAGGTTTCAAAGGAAATGTTCAAAGTTCCTACTCATATCATCTATATCTATCAAACTATAGGTGGATTATCTCAAAAACCACTTAACCGATTTTAAAACTTATATCACTTATAGAAAGCTACATTATTAACAAGTAACTATATTTTATTTCCAAACAAATTAGAGATCCTTACGAAAATTGCAATAATGTTAGTTAAGTCGGAAAAAATCATCTCATCTTAGAGCTTACGTGGCGTGTGCTGCCTAAATCGTTAAAATTACACGACAACAATGTATGGTGGAAACGTTCCTCTCAAAAAGTTCTAAAAAAAAGTCCGCGATAGTTACGGCGCAGTCGCACGTTAAGGTTAGCTATTGGACGTGCGACTGCGCCTTGATAAATTTTATTAATATTATACGATTTAAATTGATAATAATGAAATACTTCAATTCATGTCTTGTTTTATACTTTTTGGTATCCAAGCAGTCGGGTTTATTGTTCTTTTTAAATTACTTTTTTATTAATTAAGTCGTCTTCTTCTTTATAACAATTATCTTGTTTAGTTTATTTACAATTAGGCTAAAAACAGGTATACAAATTAATGGCATATCAGTTTCGTATCTAGCTAATTGTATTTCGGAGATTCTCTGGCGAATTAGTACGTTAAGGTTGCAACTATACCTTAACAGAGGGTGTCAAGGGAGCAAGCGTCGCGGTTTTGATCGTATGAGCTTCGTGCCAACGCAAATTAAACTGTTCCTTGATATTCCTGTAAATACATGATGCTACAGACTTTGTGGTAAATAGTTTATCAGTTTTAAATCTGAATTTGCACAACAAATGTTGTTGTTGAATTACATATCTAGTACAAAATCCTACATTATTTTATTTATAATAGGTTTACTAACAATCACTTGCGCATTACTCAAAATAAAAATCATAATATAAATACAAGCTAAGTGTATTGATTACTTATAGGTAAGTAAACACAGCATGGACTAAAACAAAAGCGACAACTTTTTATGGCTAAAAGATATAGATTAAAAAAAGAAATTACAACATAAAAAATAATGGTTTTCATAAGAAACGAGGCTATAATTAATAATTAATTAAATTAACATTATTGGAATTTTATGAGTAGAATAATATTATTAACTTCCTTTTTCTAGAAGGATTAGCGGGTAAAACTGAGAACCTCCAGGATTTAAATGACTTTTCTCGGAACTTGTAAAATGAGTCCAAAAAAATATCAACAATATCAATTATTATGGTTTAGGGTGTTGCGTAATCTAGGAATATGGGAATTCGCATCAAGAACAGTTCGGCGTAAAGGAGGGTAAGGTGGTGTTATGGGTTTGCGTGGATAATATGCAGGAATTCTTTATGTAAATTGGTTCAATAATTTAGGACAGTTAATTTTCCCATGAAATATCTTGTACAGGAATTGCATATCGAATAGTTTACTGCGTTTTTCTAAAGATGACATTACAAAGTCAGAAAGCCTTTGCTAATATTCAAATGTTCACGTTATGCTATACATGTTGCTAAGTGCCAGATAAATCTTTTTTGGATGCTTATCTCAATATGTGCATTGCATAACATTTAGGTCGCCTACGTCGACTTCTTAAAAAGTAGAATTCGCAAAATGACTATTTCTAAAATGAACGACGCATGCAGCATGCATGATTTATGTGTTTTGTGTATGTGAAATTAATTGCTGAGATCCCTATTGTTAAAGCTTTACTAAGTTTAAGTTTGCATATTTTTTATCGATATATTTATAATTTTTATGATATGTCTCTTATTCTCCTGTGCGTCTTAAAGTTAAAATAATAATATGACCTCTTTAACTATAGTCATAATAGTTGCACGCCTTTATTATTTCATAGAACACCAAAAAAAATTTGGTTGTCGAAGTATTCTCGAATTGATCCTTTAAATGTATTCTTCGGACCAGATTTTTCTGGTTTCTCTAAATAAGCGTTTTTCTTGTATTCTTTCAAAATATTATACATTTGCCAATCTTGTCTCTCTCTGTCTCCTGTATTAAGCACATTCAGTAGCACTTCATTCCGTGGAATCCGGCCACGTTTTTAAAGTGTACTTGTAAACATTTACAATAATCATTGGTAGAAAAAGTACCACGAGGGCGTTTTTTTCTGGAGAAAGAAAGTACGTTTCCAGTGATGGGCCAGGTTCATTTTCTTGTGTCGGGCCAGGTTGAGGGTCCATCTTACTCAGGTTTAACAAAACAGAAATAACAATAACAAATAACAACAAATGGAACACAACAATAACAACCAGGGAAATAAACATAAACTTTACGAAACAACAACTACACTGCAATAGAAAGTAACAAGAGTACATTTGGACATTCAAGCTGAAAGTTTTTCGGGTATAGCTACTCATATCTCGATATTTATGACAATGCTAATTTTTTGAGCAGAACATCACATTATTTAAATATGCTAATTTTAAGCCGTCTAACTCTAACTGTACTGTATAAATAGATGATAGAGTTGCGGGCTGTTTGTTTCAGGTTCGTAATGTTTAAGTTGCGTTTATTTGAGCGCGATGTACTCGTATGTAGTGTACATGTACATAATAAATGTCTGGTGGGGAAATTTTCATAAATACGAGTAAACAAACTGAAAAGTTTAACGTTGTAAGTTGAGACACGACAAATATTTACATTAGCGAGATACTGACTCAAATCAACTTTTTTTTCGTTTTTTTAAATATTTATATAGGTATTAATCGAGCGACTAAAAAATGTATTGGCAACTGTTAAAGGGACACTTTAATACAAAACCGAGCGGCTTTAAAATAAGTTAGCGGATTTGTTTAAACTGGCGATAATAATAAATCACGAAAATTGAGTAAAATGTTAATTTTTAGGCCCACTTGTTGAAAAACTATGCTAATGTCATTAAGAATTGCATTAATGTCTCGCAGAGTTTCTGCCATGATGCCTCTGTCATAGGCAAACCGAAGGTGAGTGATGTACTCGTCGATGTTAATGCCAAGCATTTAGAAAAAAAGCAAAACAAGCTTTTTTTCCAAATGTTTTTCGAAAAATGTGCGTAGCATTTTTTAAATCTATGTCAGGAAAACTTCTTCCAGTGCATTTGCTGCAGCTGTTTCAAAATCTAAATGAACTTTTTTTGGTATCCATTTCGGTACTTGAGACTTAATCATCTCAAATAATGCTACATAGGACCCCTGGTCCTTATTTGACATAAGTGTATATACCAGCGGTCTTACATTAGTTTCTGCCGACGAACTGCTCATATTCCCGAGGATACTATACAGCTGTTGAAACGCCGCAGGGTAACTTTTAAACGTTTCATCAATAAATGATTAATCGATGCCCTCTAAATAATACTCTAGTGCGACATCCTTGGTGACAATAGTCTGAGAGTAGAAACTTAGGGCTATTGTGAAACTGTACCGGTACTATCTATCACATTTTCCACTTCTTTGAAATAAGTCCTATTACTACATGTGTATAAAGATGTTTTAGTAGTATTGGTGTTACCAGATGAATTCCCTTATTTTTTAAACTGAAACACCCTTGCTATAAATCTATGGAATTGGCTTAACGGTGTCTTTGGCTTGTATCTTCGTTGCTTCAATAGCCGCGTCCACTTATTTTGCCAAAGTTTGCCTGATAAGAATGTTCTGTGGACCTTTTAACTATTCTATTACCCTAAAAATAATGACCACAATATAAATTGATTAAACTATTACAATTTCTTGATATCTACAATATGAATTCGCTATCTTCCAATCCTGTGGTTGAGAAGTTCTGCACCCTGCAGCATCAGGAATTGAGGAGTTGGAGTCAGAAATTTTTAATGGGACCACCACCTAGCAAGCTTCCTCTAACCACTGAACAACATATTTTTCAAATCGGTTCACAAACCTCCTTAAAAAACCGATACCAATAACCGATAAATACGTGCCGAATTGAGAACCTCCTCCCTTTTTTTGGAAGTCGGTTAAAAAGAAGATCTTTGTAGTAGTAAATCTTCATCAAAAGTAGATTTTAAACCATACACAATACACGTATAGACTTTAATTTGTTTAATACAAATTAAAATCATTTTATTGTAAGCCCAGCCGCGAAAATTTGTGCGTCAACTAATCATGAATACGTTATTGGTAAAATCTGCGAAATAAAATGTCGCAACCTCTGAACGTTCAGAGATATTATATTTTGATATTTTTTTAATTCTCTTACTCGCTAGCGCCTCTAGTGGCGATATCAAGTCCGATAACCCCCCTTACTACGAGAAATTCAAACAGGCTGCTATGCTGTATTTGGTCATGGATGATGGATCCACCATATCACTATGTATATCATCGATTGGTTATTAATGCAATTCCAAACAGGTTTATCGTATATTTGCATTTAGTATTTATTTTCATACAATTTTTTTTTTACATATTGAACGTAACTCCAAGTAAAATAATATGTTTTATTTTTTAGCTATTATTTGAGCAATCGAACATTCGAGAACCTGCGGCGTCTAATTTCGAAGCACCTGCATTACTTGAAAACGCTACAAAACGCTACAAAAAACTACAACAGCTACTACAAAACTTCAAGCGAAACAAGTGGTCATTGAAAAGCAGAAAAAAAATCAAAAAATTTGGCGGTTAAAAAATAAAAACTTATCTCTGAAAGACGCGAATAATGAAAACTTTATCTATTATTATTCAATATTAGTTATTATTCAATAGATCAAATGAAAATATTGCTTCTGCAAACAATTTTAATGCCGCTAACAGAAAAAAATATATAAAATATTCTGCAGCAGTAAAAATGTTTGCGTTGACATCAAATTTTTACTCTCCGAAAGCCAATGACTACATCAGCGTGGGTCTTCTCCGTTTGGCCCGAGAGGGCCAAGCGGGGGTACGGGCCTCGAGGCTTGAGCCTCCTTTCCCGAGCGGGGCGCGGGGCAACTCTGTACCCCGGTGGATGTCTTTAAGCCGAGTAAAAACCGGCTAGGGCCTGCCTTGTAGGCTACATCAGATAAACATTCAAAACTTGTTTACTACATTCAAAAACTCTTATCTAAATGGTACGGGTGTATAAAGGTGAACCAGGATTTACAAATGAACCTTTTTCAGATTTTAAGCAAAGGCACAAGTTAGTCAACATACTCGTAGGCTGTTATGCTCACTAGTATACGATGAAGTTTCTATCAGGCAGCATAACATTTGGGATGGAAAAAAATGTTAGTACCTATAGGTAGGATTTGTAGACACGGAACAGGGTATTGAAGAAAATGTTCCTTGGTATCTCAAGCATTGGTTTTCCTTCATGTAGGAATCAATCAACGCTTTAAAATTCTTTTGGGATATTTTAAAAGACAAATTAAAAAAAAAATGCTTTTTTAAGTGTTTTAATCTAACGTTGATGTTCTGTCTCT
The DNA here is from genome assembly GCA_963932025.1 of Erebia epiphron. Lineage (NCBI taxonomy): Eukaryota > Metazoa > Arthropoda > Insecta > Lepidoptera > Nymphalidae > Erebia > Erebia epiphron. Next base: position 30,899,969 of record OZ009945.1, read on the forward strand.
GACATGCGATGGACATAGTACAAATTTGACTGTGAACTGAAATCAATTTTTACTCAAAACTACATTTAAACACCCTATGCTCATTAATCGTCATGATTTAGGGACAGAGTATTGTATCATTTGCCTTACAAAAACTTGATTTTCATTACAGTCGTCTTTAGATCAGTGTTTTTTAGTCCTTCTAATCAGAATCAGTTTACTTTTACCTACATATATATTAATTATTATAATGTTTCACAGTTTAAATTGACGGCCAGATCCATTTCGATAGCAATGTCAACTTTCCCTTTTTTTCACATGGCTGCTATCTTATTTTATTCAACATACAGCCGACAATCCCATAAAGAGAATCGACGAGTTTTATATGACGAGGGGGAAACACTTAACCTTTGAAGTATCTCTCGCCACGGCGTTAGTATCTGGCACAGTTAGCTTCCTACTATATTTCTAAAACAGCAACACAGATATTATGGAATGGAGCTTACCCAAGCAATATTTAGCAAATGGTGACTAATTAACTTGGAAAGTTTGTTCGAGCAATACTAATAATTGATTGTTTGGAACAATACTAATAATTATACTATCATCCATCATCACGTTTTAAACGTGTAGAGTGTTCATGTTTTTAGCAAACTAACGCAATACTAAAGAAAAATAGTAGATTGTATTATAAGGGAGCAAAAAAATATTTTTACGGCGAGGGCGCTTTTTTGAATCCAAGCGTAGCGAGGGATTCTTTAGTAGAATCCTGAACGTAGCGAGGGATTCAAAGTACGTCGCCCGAGCCCAAAAATATTTTGCGCCAGAATGATACACTCTACTTTTCATCAACCTCTATGAGAAAATCAAACTACAAATCCATCAGACATCCTCTTCAGATACGCTATTAATTTCGAATATGTGTTCAGTTTTACGTCGTCATTAGAACTGACTGTTGATTTTAGCATTGAGTAGGTACTCCAAAGAGTGGAAGGTTGTTTAGTTTTGGGTAAGTACTGGAACTACTTCCAACACACAAACCACACACACACACAAAACACAGATTCTGAACAAAGAGGCGCCCTCTTGCATTTCTCCATTCAATAAAATTACCATCATCATCATCATCACTACAGCACATTACCGTCCCACTGCTGGGCACAGGCCTCCACTCTCATAGGAGAGCGGGAATTAGAGCTTAGACGCACCACGCTGCTCCAATGCGGGTTGGCGGGCTTTAACGACTATTATCATGTTAGTGATAATAACCGGGACCGACGGCTTAACGTGCTCTCCGAGGCACGGGGGTGAAACACCGCCAACTTCCAACTCCGGGCTGGCACTGAGAATTTCTTAATTGAAAATCCCAATACCTAATTTTTATGCCCGACCGGGAATCGAACCCAGGACCTCGTGATCCGCAGTCGACTATGCTAACCACTAGACCAACGAGGCAGTCCAAAATTACCATAGACTTTCATATATTTCTCCCGGGATTTTGCAAGTAATAGATCACATTTCTTGCGTCAGTTCTAAGACTTTCAGGAATTAATTCTATACTTTCACTGTCATTTGAAGAAATCATTTTTCAAAATAAAACCGTGAATTTTTAACAATCCGTGAAAATTTACGAAAACGCGGCCTTTAGTTCGCGCATTTTTAATTTGGTTTCCTTTTTTTTCCACCTTTGGGCGCACATAAAGGCGAACAAGTCGTCCTTTTCGAATAGATGGGATGAAAATAATAAATTAATCACACCTAACCCAGTTAAAGGCAGGATTTATATGTACATATTTAAAAAAACGGAGCGGTTAAATAAACTCAAGGCAGGTTATTGTGTATGTATTGTTGGTGTATTCTGTTAGAGTTTTATATGACCTTGCTAACACAATTCCATTTACACGCGACCTCTTATTTTGTGAGAGCGGAAATAATGAGAGATGCCACGGGGTAGAGAATATTTTATCATGTAAATGTACATTTTAATACACTGCGTTATAACAACAATTTCCATATAGGAATACGTCTTTGCATTTATAACGCTAAAAAGGCTGAGTGTGCAGCTGATAAGCAAACGCAAGTTGACAAAAAAACGGTCAAGTGCGAGTCAGAGTCACGCACAAAGGGTTCCGTACCACAACCCATTGTGGTAAATAATGGTAATTTATTTGAGTAAATAGCAAGAAAGATGTCATAACAACACATAATCAGCTGTAAAATAACTGGCTTACCTACGACGCTAAACTGGTAGCACCTGACAAAAAATTCAACGCCCTATGAGTAGATTATTATTCAACGCCCTATGTATAGGTAACGATTTTCGGAATTTTTCCTATACTTGCGCTGTGAGACCTTGCTTCTTGCCAAATTTTTTGATTCTAGGTCAACGGGAATTACCCTGGTTTTGATTTATTGGCGATTCAGTATATACAAAATATACGCCATATCTTTTTATTGCGTTGATTTAGTAGCTTGAATTTATACAGTTCCAAGGGACCGTAGACCTAAGTATTTGATATTTATTTCAGCTTAATATCTCCACCCGTTCCCGAGAAAAAAGGGGGCTAACAGACAGACAGACCGACAGACAGACGGTTAACGAAGTGAAGGGCTAATAATCTATAAGAGTTCTTATTTTCCTTTCGGGGTACGGAATTCTAAAAACCGGTCGAATTAGCAGTTTGGAAAACGTGACTGATTACGATATTATCTCTACTGCTTTTAAGTATTATACTAAGTATTACAGTGATGTAATTGTCAAAACCGTGATTTTTATGTCAGTTCTATAGTTCGCGCGCGAGTTGAATGCAGAGTAAATATATGGTGACGCATACATTTACTCTGCATTCAACTCGCGCGCGAGTTTAAGATGATTGTGACGATACCTTTTTGCAAAACAAGGCTTTATTTTAACAATCTATATAAATACGAGTAAGTTGTCTTTTTATACGACTGCCTGAAAAAAGGAGTATATTGCTTTCAGGGTTCATGTATGTATGTATGTATGTATGTATGTATGTATGTATGTATGTATGTATGTATGTATGTATGTATGTATGTATGTATGTATGTATGTATGTATGTATGTATGTATGTATGTATGTATGTATGTATGTATGTATGTATGTATGTATGTATGTATGTATGTATGTATGTATGTATGTATGTATGTATGTATGTATGTATGTATGTATGTATGTATGTATGTATGTATGTATGTATGTATGTATGTATGTATGTATGTATGTATGTATGTATGTATGTATGTATGTATGTATGTATGTATGTATGTATGTATGTATGTATGTATGTATGTATGTATGTATGTATGTATGTATGTATGTATGTGAGTTTGTATATTCCACCATAACTTCTATACGTCTGAACCGATTTTGATAAATGAGGTATCGTTAGAATCCCTAGCTTATTCCGGGTGACATAGGCTAGTAAAATTTAAAAAAAAATTAATGGGGTGACCATGGTCCCGCATTAAAGACTAAAGTTGAAAAAAAATATTCGAAAATAAGATTAACTATATAATCATCATCTAGAAAATGATGAGTAGATTCCAAAAATATATAACACTATAGTTCAATATCCCGAGTGACACGGGCTATAAATTTTTGAAAAATTCAATACGGGCTACGGCAGAGCAGTCGTATTTTTTAATAATTTTAATTATATTCACTTGTTAATGATTTTCGTCAGTGAAGTTGGCTTGGGCAATCGGGCATTTAATATCCCAGCAGTAGTCTGTGATCTTTATGAACGCCCCGTCTCCCTTGGTAACTGTTCTCGAACGTGTGATCGTTTTTTGCCCGTGTGATAGCCGCAAAGAGGATTTCCACGCAAGCTGCATGAGTGGAACATTAGATAACTCAATTTGCGAAGTCTTCGATGAGGTGACGTAATTGATGTCCATCATAAATTCCTGTTTTTAGTTGTTCAGAGCTTAACTCAAGAAACTTACGGCAAATGAACTGAAAGTATTGTTTTTTTGGTCCATCGCTTTGACGTGTTGTGTTAATAGCCAAATAACAAATACTACTGCCAAATACTGCTTCTTTCTCTATCAAAGTTTCTGTGCACATTGTCCACTGTCTTGGCATGGCTCGACTGTCCTAGAGACTAACAAAGCAAGGAAAGTCCCGCATCTCTCTACACCCTAGCTAACCTCAGGACCATAGAGGTAGTATAGCCTATACTACCTCTGTGCTCAGGACAGTTTTGTGGTGAGCTAATGACAAGTTGCGTCTGGAGACGTCACGGACCTTACCACCCTTGGTTGTCTTTCTGGGCACTCACATCCAACTTGCGTTTACTGGCCGGGCGGATCGGGGCCGCAGGAGTATTACGCTCCGGGGTAAGAGTATGCATCCACCACCACCACTACAGCCCATTAACGTCCCACTGCTGGGCACGGGCCTCCACTCTCATAGGAGAGAGGGAATTAAAGCTTAGACCCACCACGCTGCTCCAATGCGGGTTGACGGGCTTTAACGACTATTATCATGTTGGTGATAATAACCGGGACCGACGGCTTAACGTGCTCTCCGAGGCACGGGGGTGAAACACCGCCAACTTCCTAACTCCGGGCTAGTACTGAGAATTTCTAGTCAGAAAACCCCAATACTTAACTATGGCCTGACCCGGGAATCGAACCCGGGATCTCGTCAGCCGCAGTCAAACATGCTAACCATTAGACCAAGGAGGCAGTTATGCATAACAGAACAGAGAGTATGCATAACAGAAATGAAATTATTTGAAATAAAATGATTTATTTCACTTCGACTTATCTTAAGTGACACAAACTTATGATAAGTCGTAAGTTCTAAGTCTGTTCCTGTATTCCACGAAATCGATTGTTTCGTATTTCCTATGAAGTATTTCAATGTTTTTAGGGTTCCGTACCTCAAAAGGAAAAAACGGAACCCTTATAGGATCACTTTGTTGTCCGTCCGTCTGTGTGTCAAGACCCTTTTTCTCCGAAACGCATGGAGGTACTCGTATCAAGGTGAAATTCATATCAAATACTCAGGTCTACTGTCACTTGGAGCTGTGCTAAAATCCAACTTCTAAGCCAACGCAATCAAAAGATACAGCCGTTTATGCTCAAATTTTCGACACTCGCAAGGGAATCAAAACCTAAGGGTAACTCAGGATCTTGAAATTTGGTACGAAGCAATGTTTTATAGCACAGATAAAGGAAAAATTGCGAAAAGCATAAATTTTAAGTTACATCATATAATAAAAATATTTTTAATTATTTTAAACTTACTACCCCTTTCCCTCATGAACGCGTAGAGGTATTAAATTGAAATTCATATCAAATACTCAGGTCTATAATACCTTTAAGCTGTAACAAACTACTGTCCCTTGGAGCTGTGAAAAAATCAAACTTCTAAGTCAACTCAATCAAAAGATGCAGCCTTTTGTGCTGCAAATTTTCGACACTCGCAAGGGAATCAAAACCTACAGGGTTCTTCCCGTAAACTCAGAATCTTGAAATTTGGTACGAAGTAACGTCTTATAGTACAGATAAAGGAAAAATTGCGAAAAGCATAAATTTTTTGTTACATCATATAATAAAAATAATTTTAAACTTACTACACGTTTATACGGAACCTTCGGTGCGCGAGTCCCACTCGCACTTGGCCGGTTTTTTTTTTTATTCTTATAAAATCTACCTATATCGGAAGCCTTTATTTTGAAAAGTGCAGTGGGCAGTGTCCGTTCTTTTAGTTTGTCAAGAATAGTCCAATTACGTCTTGATTAAGGGGTGTTCTCGAATAGAAGAATGGGGTCGAGAAACCTAATTTACGCGGTTACTTTACGGGACACTTAAGGGTATTGCATTCTCTTTGATTAATGGGTGCTTAGCTATCTTGAAACGACTCGTACCTGTACATTACACACACACACACTTCATTTGTTCGATAAAATATAGAGTTATTGATACAAAACTAATTTACAAAGTCGGAAATTAAATATTCTTGCAATTCATTCATTCATTTTCTCACTTTTTAGTCGTTTTTTGATATAATTTTTTGTGACTTTTGTACAGACAACCATATCAGTAAAGGATAAATATATAAAAATACATATAAAACTTATTATGACCATCGAGAATTATAAGTGTAAGTAAATATAATATCTGTGGCCGATTTTTAAGTAAAAGCAAATTTTGGTAAGTATACTAAGTATAGAACCTATTTGTCGGTCATATTATTATGTTGTGGTTCAAATACCAATTTAACATTCAAATCAAATCAGCCTGTGCTGGCATTTTCGTTACATTAAAAAAACATCGAAACTTTGGCAATCATCACATTCTCTTACCCAAATAATTAAACTAACATTTTTACGGCTGCAATAATAATTACCTAAACTACTTTTAATTATCAAATATAAATATTGAGCAGTTTTTATGGAAATCTACTTGTAATTCTTCTTTTTATATAAAAACTATGAACTTACAAATCCAAGCGCTAAGACAGAAGTTATTATAGGAAAAGCTAGTCTACTATTAATAGTAAAGAAATAAAATAAAGATATCATGCAAATACATATATACTATAAATATGAAAAAAAAACAAGGAGATATCATTCAATTATTGAACATAATGCATCACAAAGAATTACCTAAAACTTTGAATTATCGCGATGGTAACGGTGAGCGATGCAAAAAGGAGGGGTGAGTACTGAGCCGTACGTAATAGCTTAAAGTGGCTGAACAGGTGTACAGGCTAAGCTATTAGCCAACGATTATCAGTTCTTGAACCGTTTAAAAGTACAAAATAAATCGCGAGGTATACATCTAAAGCGTACAAACTATCAGGGCACCTGGGAATCTGCAGAGCAATTTCATCCAGACTGTCAATGGGCTCGCTGAGCGGTCGTTCGTGCAACCGCGAGGGGGCGGTGAGTGTGTCCGAAGTCATATTTCGTGTATATTTCTTAAATCTGATTTGCTTCTTTCGTTTTTCCTCGGCACGACGAAGATTGTGAAATCGGAAGAAAAATATCGACATTATACTTGAAAAGTTTTTACGTTTTAGCACTTAATACATATAATGTCTACTGTCTGTCACTCACACATGTATATAGATATCACTGGTGATATTAATTAATTAGTAAATATAATAGAAACACTAGTTTAATTCAAAAATAGTTTATTTTCTATTAATGTCGCTGTAGGTAAAATTAATTCATAGTTACTTTTTGATAACCTAGTGTTTCGTTGGAATTTCTTCTAGCCTATTAATTAATTGATCCATTTAATGATAACATCAAAGTTGCTAAAACCGTTTAAACATTAACGCGGTTATTAACGTATAGAATCCGTTAGAGTTAGAATAATTGTTTTCTTGCTCACAGTACTTAGGTAATGTTTACATTTCCTAGGTAATAAGGAGTCTAACAGCCAAGCACTCGTTAGAGTTGAGAAAATAGGTGTCGGTGAGTTGAGAAAATAGGTATCACTAGCTGTGCCCGCGACTTCGACCGCGTGGAATAGTGACTTTAAGCAGCATTTAAAATTTTTGAGGCTAATTATTTTGCAAATGAAACACATACATTAAAATAAGCTATTTACAGTATTTTACTGCAAGTAGCTTAATAAGTACATTTTTATACGCGACCTTTTAAGTTTTTCCATCTTTTGCCAAAACATAAAGATTTTTCGGGTTTGATACACGTGAGTATGCCACATTGAGTTGCCCATGGGAAAAACATATTTTTCTAAATGAACACCTGCCACTTTAAGCGTCTGTCTTTGAGCTTTATTTATTGAAATTTCAAATGCTGCTTTCAGGGGAAACTGCACTCTTTTTAACTGAAATGGCAAATCAGTCGGAATTATTGCAATACGGGGAATAAAAACATTTTCTCTTTTTGCCTTTCCAGTCATGATTATAGCTTTTATAATATTGTGTCTCAGATGTGTAATTTGTAGCCATGTACCATTCCATAGCATTGGTGCATCTAGATTTCTCATTAATAGGTCTGGAACACAAACTTTCAGCCTCAACTTATGGGAAGGTGCTCCTGATAATTCTTAAGAGTTGAGTAACTCTAAAGGATATGATGTGACTTGTTCAGTATTCATATCATTGTCTACTGAGAGGTATTCGACAACATCCCCCTCCACGTCTGACATGATTTGTTCGTTAATATGGTTAACTATCTCATTAGTCGGTGCCAAAATTGCCTTTTCACACAGCCATTCCCAATTGCTCATATTTATTTGAAGACTAGCTGATGCTCGCGACTACGTCCACGTGGATTGAGGTTTTTTGGTTCCCGCTGGAACTCCTTAGTTTTCCGGGATAAAAAGTGCCTATGTGTTATTTCAGACTATACTCTATCTCGGTGCCATTTTTCATCCAGATCCGTTCAGCCATTCGGGCGTGATTGAGTAAGAAACATCCATCCATTCATCCATCCATCCAAACTTTCGCATTTATAGTATTTATTTGATGATTTAGTCATATCATTTTTTAGTCATCTGTCCTATCGATAAATAATTTGACAGAACTCACGTCTCAGTATAATCATGTCGTTACTTTCTGTTGGCATACAATCTTCTCCAATTTTTAAAAGAGCAGCTGCATATTTCCCTGCTTGAGAATCATTGTGAAGTTGTACTCTCATATTTGCAGTAAGACAAAACTTTTTACGTGTACCCATGATACAGATGCTTTCAAACAGGCATTTATTACATCTGCCGGCGTACCCCTAGTATTAAAAAATCATCACAAAAAACTTTAATCCCCTAATCTTACCCCCTTTAGGGTACATTTTTCACAAACCTTGAATGTCATATTTATTTTTATCTAATTAAAAGGCTCAAGCTTCTAGCTTTAAAAATGACGTAATTTCCATACAAACTTTCATCCCATATTTCAACCCCTTACAGCCCTTTTTTCGCATTAACGATTAGCCTATGTCCTTTCTCAGGCTCTAGACTATCTCTGTCCCAAATTTCATTGAAATCGGTTTAATAGTTTAGGTGTGACTGCGTTACACACAGACAGACAGAGTTACTTACGCATTTTATAATATACTAGATGATTCCCGCGACATCGTCCGCGTGGACCAAATTTTTTCGATTCCCGCGAGAACTCTTACATTTTCCGGGATAAAAAGTAGTCTACGTCCTTCCCCGGGATACAACCTATCCCTGTATCAAATTTCATTAAAATCGGTTGAACAGATAAATTTTTTGATTCCCACGGGAACCTTTAAATTTTCCGAGATAAAAAATAGCCTATGTCCTTCCCCGGGATACAACCTATCCCTGTACCAAATTTCATCAAAATCGGTTGAACAGATGAGCCGTGAAAGCGTAGCAGACAGACAGACAGACAGACAGATAGACAGACAGACAGACACACTTTCGCATTTATCATATTAGTATGGATTACTATGGATTAATTAATAAGGTGATCATTATTGATGAAAACTGTGATCATTCAATAATACTGGGTGAATTTTTTTGTTGTCTCGCAAAAAAAATTGGGCGATAGGTAAATGGAATAGAAGCCCATGGCATCTCTATATTATTTTTTCATATTTTTATTCTATCAATAAATAATGCTAATTATTTAGAGTATTTTTTATACGAAAACATTAAAAACAGGCATTCAATAAAATAAGTGAAATTATGAGACGCAAAAGAAAGTCACCCAGTATAATTGATTATTTCCATGAGGCCATGATTTCACGATTTTACGGTGAAGGGACTGTTAATGTTGACTATTCGTAGGTAAAGTTGTGAAATCATCTTAATGTAAATTTTCTAAATCTGAAGTATCTAAATCGTTAATTACAATATTTGCTAGGAAATGCTGACATTAACGGGTTCCATACATTAGCGGTAACAGTAAAAAAAATGCTCATTAAAAATTAATTGTTAAGTTAAAATCTATTGCTTCGAAATTACATTTCTAGGCTATAGGTAGCTTTTATTCTCGCAATGTCTGTTATAAGGCAAGATTTTCCACTACAGTTCGTATTAATAAAATAGGTTTAATACCTATTAATAGCCCCGAGATAACCATTGATTCACTTACGAATGTTACGATGCCTATTTATTCTGCGGTGACAAGAAAGATTCTTTTAGGTTTTATTTTTACGTTCCAATTTTGTGACGCCCAATGGATTCGATAATTCGATTCCCGTTTCATGACCTAATAATCCACCTGCGCCCGACTTATACATATTTTATGGTCTCGCCCTCGACCCCTACTATGTCACATACATGAAACGTACCTTTTGTAAATAGTACTATTATTGTATCCCAAATTGTAACGGTATACTTTACATGATATCTTTAGACTCAGCCCACGTCAGACAATAGGTGGCCGATTTTTTGTCGGCAGAAAATGTAACACAGATTGCAGTATTGAAACGCACACTGTTAACATCCGTTAATTTTTGGAAGTCTCAACTCTCACCGACTTCCGATTATCGGACCTACAAAAAATCTGACTTGGGCGTAGCCCCTTATTTATAATCATACTAGCAGCATGGGAGAAAATTATCGAATTGCTTTTTCCTTTTTAGTGCACCGTTGTATAATTGTTTTCTTCATAAAATTGTTGATGAGTAATGGTGAAAAAATGCATCCTTGCTGCACCCCAAGGAGCATTCCCAGTTTGATACTTCTTAGTCTGTTAATTTTCTACAAGTACTTTTACCTTTAGTCGTCATCATAAGTTTTGAATTACTGTAATATCCGTTCAAGCCAAGACTTTTTAAATGCAAGATTGGGATTATTTTTCTATGCCAGACTCAGTCGAATGCGTTTTATAGTCATAACGATACCTTCTGCTTGCTTGAAAAATGGAAACAATAACTATATTTTTGACTAATCTCTTGAATATTTGTAACACTTGAGTTGAGAGCTGATGAGCTTGTGACATTTTAGGGTTTATTTATGGTCCTTTGGCATATTTGTTACTATCCTAACATTTTAGAACATCATTATCTTTATCTATACGTCAAGATAAACATAATAGAACTGAACATTATTGCTTTAATTGTGATTAAATATTTTGAATTAAATTATGCCTCTTGCCTTGAATTGAAAATAATATGAAATCAGGTCAAGCTCGGGTTAACTTCTGCTATAGCTGATCTTATCATTGATAGCTTTGAATCCAATTCCTTTTAAAAAATTCTTCCGTTTTTAAAATCGAAGATTATTTTATCTGAAATTTGCGAGATGTGGAATATTCCATATTCATTGACCGAAGAAAGCATTGATGATGTTCTACCTACGCTTCATCCGTAAACATTATTGGCATTTTCAACATTTCATTTTTTGGTATATAAATAGTTATGACGGCTTCTGCTGCAGAATTTTACAAACAGACTAAACAGACTTCTGTTTCAAGTCTCTTTTACAATGCAATACTTTAAACTGTATAAATAAGAAAACAAAATATTCATGTAAAATAGCCTCGGCAAAGCCTTTAATTCCTTACACAAAAAGCATTGCCTCTGTTAAATCTGGAATGGCGCGTCCCTGCACAATTGACATTTATAGCGTGAATTGTGTTTTCACTTGACCTCGATAAATTTCAATTCAGCATATAAGTAGCTCTATGAGTTATATTAATGATTTATGACTTTGCTGCTAGAGCATTCTAGCACATGACCTTTGAGTTGATGTATTCTGGCAAAAAACCAAAACGAGTAAGAAAATTCGATGTCGTGAGATTTTTAGGACTAAATATGTACTAATAATACGGGTGAATTATAAAAATGCCGCATTCTATGCATTGACTACTAAATGTATCATAAAGACGTGTATTTTTTATATTTGTTTCAATAATTGCGAAAAGCGAATGCTATACGAACCCACTGCGTCCATTTATGAAAAATATTTCGTCATCTAATTCGTCGTCCATAACAGTAACTCGCCATCCAGCTAATTAATGAGAATCCCGAAATAGCAATACATGATACAATGTAAAAAAGACTAATATGCGAACCTACAACAGCTGAGAGCAGTGTTATAGCTTAAAAGTTGTTAGACTTTGCATCACATGTAAGTACGAGTTAAATACAACCCGAAAGAGGCGCGGGCTAAAACGCGCGTGGTGAGCGCGTGGATTCGCGTTTCGTTGCGTGGAGCGCTAGCAACGCCGAGCGTGATTTGAGCTTCGAGCCAGTTGTCGAGTAGCCACGAGATGCCCTGCCTGCCGCTCCCCGACCCACCGGTATGGCCACCCTGTTCCCATCCCTCTCGCCGGCTGCGACACCCGCAAGCCCCCTGGCTGATCCCGTCACACGTCCCCGGTCCCACACCTTGATCCTTGAAACCAGATGACTTACCTATTAAAACTTCTTCTAACGAATATTTATTTTAGTGAGTTAATCAACACAAAAGTCAAGTTTGTGGTTTATTTTTGGGTTTTCATGTTTACTTTATCGTACACGTATGTATATTTGTTATATTACAATGTTCCGGGCCCCTGTTTCGTGCTAATACGTTGTTTCGGTAGTTTTGTTTCTGGCGCAAAAAATAAGCAATTTAAATAATATTATTTATTTAAATTATACCTACATTTGTACAACATTTATATCATTTAAACTGTCTAGAAAAAATCAAGTACCTACCACCATTATGGCTACTAAACTGAAAGAAATACGACGCTCCAAATTCTCAGTCAGCCACAAATATCCGTGCGGCTTGCAACATTACTCGTAAGGTTAGCTCTCTTACTTCTTAAGCTTACAGAAAGGCATAGCTAATTCCATTTAAATAAAACTTTTAATAGTGTTTTTAGGGTTCCGTAGCCAAATTTGGCAAAACCGGAACCCTTATAGATTCGTCATGTCTGTCTGTCCGTCCATATGTCACAGCCACTTTTTTCCGAAACTATAAGAACTATACAGTTGAAACTTGGTAAGTTAGATGTATTCTGTGAACCGCATTAAGATTTTCTTCAAAAATAGAAAAAAACAATAAATTTTGGGGGTTCCCCATGCATAGAACTGAAACTCAAAAATTTTTTTTTCATCTAACCCATACGTGTGGGGTGTCTATGGATAGGTCTTCAAAAATGATACTGAAGTTTGTAATATCATTTTTTTCTAAACTGAATAGTTTGCGCGAGAGACACTTCCAAAGTGGTAAAATTTGTGTCCGTCCCCCCCCCTGTAACTTCTAAAATAAGAGAATGATAAAACTAAAAAAAATATATGATGTACATTACCATGCAAACTTCCACCGAAAATTGGTTTGAACGAGATCTAGTAAGTAGTTTTTTTTTTTTATACGTCATAAATCGTATTTTTAATAATTTTAAACTTACTACAGGTTTGTACGGAACCCTCCGTGCGCGAGTCCGACTCGCACTTGGCCGGTTTTTTTGTGTTAAATAGCAATTCATTAGACTTGGAAAAGTTATATACAAGCATAGAATTCCTTCAAAATTACAAGTTCGTGCCACTACAGAATCAGAGATATTCTAGAAAAATTTTTGTTGCTTGTGTATTCATATAATAACTAAGATAATTTAAATTTAAATTAAAAAAACGAATAATGTTTGTTTTTTGATTAATACGTTACCAAAAAGTATTCAATAATGTTACTTATGACCTAAATTCGGTACATGTGTTCACTACAATTCTTATAATACGAGTTTAAAAGTGACCTGAATTTACATTTGTAAGGTAAATTATACCAGTTTAATTTTGATTGTTATTCGATTTATTTTATGTCCGGCTAACGAGGTCCCGGGTTCGAGTCCCGGGTCGTTCCATAATTATTAAGTATTGGGTTTTTCTGACTAGAAATTCTCAGTACTAGCCCGAGTTAGAAAGTTGGCGGCGAGTCACCCCCGTGCTTCGGAGAGCACGTTAAGCTGTTGGTCCCGGTTATTGTCACTAACATGATACTAGTCGGTAAAGCCCGCCAACCCGCATTGGAGCAGCGTGGTGGGTCTAAGCTCTAATTCCGTCTCTCAGCCTGAGAGATAGGAGGCCTGTGCCCAGCAGTGGGACGTTAATGGGCTGTAGTGGTGGTGTTGGTGGTGGAACCAGTTAAAATAGTAATTGATGTGTTGCAATCCGTTATTTTCAGGTTAAAAAATACTAAGATCCTTCAAATAAGCATTATTCCAAAGGCTGCTTATGTAATTTGCTCGCATCAAAGTTCTTAACATTCTTGCGGTTAAAATTTTCATTGATATCGGAAACAGTGTAAGCGTTTATGAACAGTTGAAGCCTGGCAGACCTCACAAATAAATTGTCACGTTGTAGACTTCACAAATAAATTTATCTATTGTAGTGAACACATTTTGCTCTAGGTCTTCATCATTAAATAAGTCTAGCTCACTGACTCTGATAAATCCTTTCTGATACTCTCCATTTTTCAAATTTATAGATAGGTACCTTTAATCATTTTACCAATTCATTTGACGCAGAAGCACATCAAAGCCGGTTGATAAATTTCTTGTCATTATTGAGATAGACATACAAAAATGGATTTTCGTAAAACTGCTTATGCAGGTTTTTATTATTTACAACTAAAAACCTAAGTGCCGATTTTCATGTCCCTTACTACAAATTAAAATATTATGTAAAACCTACATAAAAATCAGCACTCAGAAAATAAGTTAAGTTAGCAACGTTTTTACGTACTTTTAGCACCTTATAACTATAAATTGGCTGTCGCCCCAAATTTGCGAGTATGCGTACGTTAAATCTACGAACAAAAGCTACTATATTACACACATTTTGTTTTTCAGAAAATAAGTAAGGTCTGGCGGCTCTGGGATCTTGGACCACAACTATCTTTTAGAGTATTCAATGCTTACGCTTCCTAAATCTAGTCGGCGCGATGTTTCTACAGATTGTTCGATAGATCGGAAACCTTGCGGCAATTTGCCGTTCACACTTGCAGTTTCAGTTCGGTAACTGGCAAACAAGTAACATTTTTTGCAATGCTACACTGTTTCTCTCAACTATTGTTTGAAACGCCTCCACTTCGAAAGACATAGAAATTATCTTAGTGGGTAAACTACTACATTTTTCTTAGCTTTGCCTGTTGTTTTAATCAAATACAGTTGTGTATTTGACTAACACTATCTTTAAGTATTGAATTAAAAGAATAACGTTTATTCAGACCAAACATCGTGTTCAATGGAACTGTAAGACAGTGGGCACCAAGTTAGAAATCGGTTACACTGTAATTGCTTTGTTTGGCTTCTAGCGTACTACTCAAAGATCACATGTCAATTTATTAAGCCAATTTCTGAAGAAAGAGAGAGCGTTTTGTTATAATTCCTATGAAAAGTTGTTTAGACTTAATCACTTGTAGTAAAATCACATTGAGCGATTATATTGAATGAAACACCAGTGCGCATGTCGCTGGCCGAGCCCCTTGTATTCGATTTATCCGCCATGTCTTATAAACATTTATTGCTACCATGGTAAGTCGATGTAGACCCCATAGTTACCGTATTAACCCTATTTTTCAGTAGCCTTCTAATGGCATCAACGTTATACATAGTTACTTACTTAGGCACACACTACTTCTGAAGCACTCCCTAATAAAACTTCGTGCGGCGCATGTACCTGTATCTGTTACCCTTATGTCTTGATATACTGAGATATCTTCAATACTGCTACAATATGTCTCTACTCACCGTTCCTCGAACCTGATGCTAGAACGGCTTATGTCACTCCAGGCGCTCATAGAACGACCTCGACCTCTATGAAAAGTGGCAGCTGCAACGCCTCCAAATGTCCCTGTAGGTCGTCGATCCAATTCAACATCTGGTGGAAAATTAACTTTAGCAGATCCACGCGATGATGGTCCATCGGCAGATTCCCTGCCACCTGACAGCTCCATCTCGAAGGGAGCGTATTCTGGCGCTTCGTCAGGTTCTGGGTCGCTTCCGTCACTTGCCGCAGAGAGAGCCTCATAGCCGTAGCTAGGGCGGACGCCGCCGGCGACGGGTGCACCACCGCCGCACTCGCTGCTCGCGCCCGCCCGTTGTCCGCTTTCGATCCGACTCAATGACGCTGCCTTGACGGACTGCTCGCGGCTTCTTAGCGGCGACCCTCGCGAAGGAAAATGATTTGAGTACCGCAGTTTGCTGTGACGAAACGTGGTGCCGCTCAGGTTTGCCCGTCAGAAGAGGTGGCTACACTGAATGACGATTTCACTTCTCAAAGTGGATCACTGTTTTGGAGAATCAGAAAGATCAATCCACCACAATTTTTTAATGTTTGTCTTAAATTAAGAGCAGGTTATGTTATTTCACACCAGATATTCACAGAGTTGAAATCAGAGGGTTACACTCGTTGAAATTAAAGGTACAAATTGACCCCTCGATTAAGACTCAGTTTGTCAAATTTACGGGATCTTATTATAAATATGACAACTTGCAAAACGAGAGAATTACGATAGCTTGACCTTCGAGTGTAGATCTTTGTTAATGGGGTTAGCTAAACAAAAATGCGTATAGATACTACGTTTCATACATGAGGTAAATAAAGGCCGTGAAGTGAGGAAGTAAAGTTTAACGTGAAGTGTGCGCAGATAATAGGGGAGGGCGGGGGAAGAAACACGATCGATGTGCTTCACCTCACGGTCGCTGCTTTTTGGTTCCTATTTTAGCCGGCCACACGAAAGAGCGCTATCGTTGATTTCCACTTCAATACGTTCCTATAACGTTATTATTATTTGTAATGAAGCTCTTTTGTTGAGTGAATATTGATGGTTTCGAGTTTTTCGAATATTAGCTGACCTCCCTGGCGCAGTGGTGGCGTTGTGGCAGGGTCAATTTGGGAAATTTTAATTTCTGAATTTTCTGTGGTCAGGTCTGGTGGAATGCTTCGGCCGTGGCTAGTTACCACCCTACCATCTTAGACTGTATCAAGGGCTAACTTGTAGTGGAATAAAAATAGATACTAGCCTATTCCCATGACGAACTACATTAAGTCCTTATCTTGAGCTCTAGAGATGCTAAGATCAGCCTAACGAATTGCTCATTTGTGTCAATTCTGTGGTTTCGAATCGACACAAATAAGTCACATCGCTGTCGGAGCTGGATAGTCGGAGTGAAGCACAATAGTGCTTCAATATTATTATTGAAAGTGCTGCATTAATCATTTTGTCTGAAACAATTAAAAAGAAAAGAAGGAAGATACGCTGGTAGGTTACAAAGTTAATGCAACAAAGGATACTGGATAATATGGGTGAACAATGACGGATATGATAAAATAAATGCAAGAAGCGAGTCCATATTTTTTTGGTTTCTTCATAATTACCTAGCAATGGCAGGAAATGGCAAAGCTAGTAAGCATTACTAAGTTTACTATTACAAGCTTCTTGTTTGCAAGTTGTATTTTTATAGTGTTCAAAAGTCGGTATGTAATTGATCAAGTCTAAATTATCATTCGCTACTTTGATACCAAGAACAAATAAAATTTAAAAAAAGCAATGTATACTTAGTAATATCTATAAACACAATGATATAAATTATAGACCATAAAAACATAAACTACTATAAATGAAGCGTCCCAAGTACGCTATGATTTATTGTTCTTAATAGAGATGAGTCGTACTAGGTAAATTTTGTATTAGGTGCACCTAGTCCAATTCCGTAGAAATACTCGATCCAAATACCTGTTCCACCTAGTCCATAAAGTACGTGTATTTAAAGTACATAGTACGTGTAGATACGTACGTATATGCGTACGTACGCATTAGTAAGGAATTGGAATCTTCCCTTCATACTTTACACAGGCTTAGGACTGTCAACGTGAAGATTTATCGACATTGTTGGCGTATTTATAAGATTACAATTCATTTTTCGAAGTAATCAGATTTTTTTTTGGTATTTTTGCTTTGTTTTCTGAATAATCAGTTTTTTTTTATATCATATATCTACAATACAATCATTACGCACAATGTTCTTTAACCACATTACAAAACTTTATGAAAACCGATTAATAAGTCCGATGCGCATAACAGATTACGACGATGTCGAGTAGGTATCAATACGGCGAGCGCGGCTTGCACGAGTCCGTACCGTACTTGATACTCTTGATACTAGTCACATCACAAAACTAGAGACTAGTGGATACTATTTAGTATTTAGTATTTGGTAAAGTCCCGACTAAAAGACAAGTGGCAGACAAAGATAGAAAGACTGCGGAGTAGTATAGTTAAAAAAGGACAGTATATTTTTGCACTCGGCCCGCTCGAAAAGTGCCATTTCAATTTGAACCATATTTCAAAAAGATGAATTCTTGTGTCAGTCATTTGAATTTGAACCATGTATCAAGGTAAACAGAGTGCGCGTCGTGTTATTTATGATCGAAATATGGTTCAAATTTAAATGACACGTTTCGAATGGGCCACGGGTGCCGCGTCATTTAAAGTACCACAGACCACAAGTACCTACTACCTAGCCTCCTGGGACTAGGTGGATCGAGTATTTTAAAAGTTGGTAACAGGTGCGACCTAGTATCGATAAATACCTAGTCCCTGTACCTGTTCTAAAGTCTATTTTTTAATCCCAGAGACTAAAATGACAGCTACAAATGTCAAACGTAAAAATAATGATACCAGCTCTATAATAATAGTGTTGTCTTCATGGTTCTGGTTCAGATAAAAATCGATAATAATAGTTATTTGTTATACAAGAGTGAAAAGTTGTTTTTTAACCGCGTGCTCAATTTTTATGACCGAGCAAGCGAAGGATTCTAAAATTGAATCACGAGCGCAGGAGTGGTTCAAAAATTAGAATCCTGAGCGTCAGCGAGGGAATCAAAAGAGCACGAGGTGAAAAATCTTTTCACTCGAGTGCAACACGTAACTTTTCATCCCACCTCAGCGAGGAAATGACATGACGTGAAAGAAAATGGTGCGCGCAAAGCAAATTAAAAAAGTACACCAAGAAGGTTACGAATGTGAGTTTTTAACAAATTAAAAAAGGTTGTATGGAAATTCGGCACCATAGAGGTAGAAGTAAATAGGTTTTAATGATGTTTTGAATTCACAAACTTCATAGACGAGTGATATTTACTAACGTGCACACGATGTTCTAAATTCAATTTACTTTATCCTCAAGAGGATAATAACGGCTTTTGCATTCAGATATCGAAGATTAAAAATACTCTTTCCGAGATGGTGGGATGAAAAATAATATTTTGTGCATAAGGAGTAAAATTAACTATACTCAGTAAGACGAAAAATATTGCCTATATTGATAGTACTTATTTATACTCTATAACTCGATTTTAAAAAAAGAATGTAAGTCGAAGTTAGTAAAATTTACTGACCATTTACTTGAAATTCTCCGAACTCATAGCAATAAAGTCCAAAAGTTTGGTGTTTTTAATCTATTGTTTGGATCTTTTGCACGTGCAATAAAACGATTTCGCTGAAATTTGAAATGGAGATAGCTTATAACCTGACTTAACACATAGGCTACATTTCATCCCGGAAAATTAAACAATTCCCGCGGGAACAAAAAAACCTTAATCCACGCAGACGAATTCGCGGGCATCAGCTAGTATTTTATAAAGATTCGCAATTTATCTATATATATAAAATTCAAAGTCCTGACTGACTGACTGACTGACTTATATATCAACGCACAGCCTAAACCGCTAGGGTTAGAGACTTGAAATTTTGACAGTAGCTTCCTTTTGTGACGTAGGCACTCACTAAGGAAGGATTTTTCAAAATTCCACCCCTAAGGGGGTGAAATAGGGGTTGAAAGTTTGTATGAAAGTCCGTCATTTCTCAAGTTATATCCATGAAACTTGGTATATGAGCTGTCGGTAAAAAATAAAGAAATACGTAATTCACAGTTTTTAAAAATTCTACCCCCGAAGGGGTGAAATGGGGGAGGAAAGTTCATATGAAAGCCCTTCATTTCTCAAGATATTTCTCAAGTCGTATCAACGAAACTTGGTATTTTGGCTTTAGGTAATAAATAAAGAAGTACGTGTGGCACAGTTATTCAAAATTCCACCCCCAAAGGGGTAAAATAGGGGTTGTAAGTTGGTGTAAATGTTTTTCAAGTTAGAGCCATGAAACTTGATATCTGGGCTACCGGTTTAAATTATGAAATACGTAATTCACAGTTTTTATGAATTCTATCCCAAAGGAAGTTAAATACTCCTTCAATCACGCCGCAACAGAGCAACGGATCGACGTGTTTGTTTTCATGGGTTCTTTTTATCTCGAAAAATTAAGGAATGCCTATGGGAATTAAAAAACATATGCCACGCGAACGAAGTCGCGGGCGTCCGCTAGTATTCATATATTTTGACGAAATACGTATGTAACATTTAGTTTTCAATATACAGGTTTTTAAATATAATGTCAAATGCATAAAATGGTGAATTTATTACAATTTCTTAATAATATGAAAAACATGAAATGAGAATCACCTCATACATTTAATTTGAATTGAAATAATATTTATCTACTCCAGCATCGAAAAGTTCCAATTTCGAATTTGACAACTATATCGAATTGAACCCTCTTTCGTGTTTGCTTCTCATAACGATACAGTTCGTTGTATGGGAGCTGTATCGTTATGAGTCGTAGCTGTATCGATATGGTTATCTTCATAAATAGAATACCTATAGCTTAGCGGCTCTGGGTTCTGGCACTTTTGGTTTTTATTAATTTATAAAGTAAAAAATTATAAAGACGTCCTTGTCGTAGATAAAATCTTGTATGCAACTGTACGTAATTAGTCATTTTAATTCTCGTACTATCCTATTTTGATACTCGGCAAGCCTCGTATCAAAAAACAGCACTCGAATTAAAATGACCCTCATTACGATACAGTTGCATAAATAGCTATTCCTACACATTTTGTTGTCTTATACACACCTGACATGAATACCTTCCTACAAATATTTATCGGTAATAAATAAGTATCGACTGCACCACATCACTATTTAAGAGCCATAAAAAACAGGCAACACAGGAAACGTCATTTTTGTCTCCGGGATTAAAAAATAGACTTTAGTATATACGCCTCATCTCTAGTTCTTAACTTGATGTAATCGAATCGTCGCCGCATATATGCGTTCTTTGCGGGCGAGACGTGCCCATATTCTAAATTTTTCTATAAAAGACCGTTGATTTCTTGGAGTCACTTCACAGAACAGCAGCAAAACCTTCATACTACATGCTATTTACGTCGGTCCAGGCGCTAGAAAATGTAAGCAGCCGTGTACGTCTAATTAATTTATTTTAGTAAATAAATGGAAGGATACTTGAAGGAGAAGAGCAAAAATATCTCCTAGAACCTTTAATTAATCAGAAAAATATTACAAAGCAAAACAAGACGCGTCGACGGATGACAAGGAAAAGGAACTCTGGCAGCAGTGCACGCATATTTTATAAACTTGTCTCTGACACAGCATCGTTTGAAATTCATTCCATACTGAATCATATTTTCTTTTTGTGAAAGGAGTATTTTCTTCAACACGGCCAGACTGACTCGAGACCGTCCCCGGGCTCTCTTATTTCAGTTCAAATTCAGCCGTGCCATAAATTCTTGCTCAAACTCAGTTTCAGGCAGGTCGCAATCTTGAAACTTCCAAACAGTAGGCATTACAGAGGCAGTTGCGAGCCTTTACACCACAGAGGTAGAGGGTTGCTGCCCGTCGTCTGCCGGCAGACCCAAGACTTGAACTTGTGACGACTGAGACCCAGGATCAGGACCGTCGTCATGGAGCGGAGCAGTCGCAGCAATAGATTCCTTACCCTCCGTCTCTGCGCCTACGTAAAGAAAACAAAGACACATTATGTACAAACAAAAAAGAAAATAAAACAACGCTTCACATTTCATGAATATGGCGCGTCCGTCATATAAATAAGATGTGAAACATCGTAACACCTGTTAAATCATTAAGCGCGACGTTAGCATGATTTAACTCGACCAGAAAATTAATTTTGACTCGTCTATTTGAACCACTTTATTATGACCCCCTATCTTTGTTTTGTAATCTTGGTTTTCTAATTCATATATTATAATACATTCACGGCAGTAATTATACAAATCCGAAATTGTTGGCATAGACAACACTGACTCTTCGTCCTCTGAACAGGTCTCCCGTTGTACATGTTCATAGCTAAAATTATGGCTGAACATGTACATAATTTTAAAAACTGTTACTAGCGCAATCTTGACATACTCAAACCAGGTCCCCTTAGACCTGCTGTGTCCTTTAATTCTACAATTACTTATGCGGCAGCGGAATACTCCCAGCCCATGCCCAGCACATAATGTCATTGGTTTCTTGTGGTAAGAACACAGTTTTTCAAGGGGAAGGAGACCTCTTTCTTCCGCAAACTGCACGCATTGCTCCTCCGTGCCCAGCTTCTTAGCTAACATGCCAAAATTCCACCAATGCCTAATTTCAGCAGCATAAGGATGCTTCCTAGTCCCAGTGGAACCTGAAGGTTGATGCATGGATCCTCCTGAGCTAGATTCCACAGGCTCTTGCGAGCATGAGGGTAATGGGGTAGGAGCACGGGTAGGTTGCCCTACACAAAAAGAAGCAGCACTTGCGAGCACAAGTGGCTCATCAGAGTCCAACACTTGCACTGGCGAAGCACTAACACGCGGTGATGTGAGCGCAAGTGGCTCATAAGAGTCTAACACTTGCACTACACGAGAAGACGCAGCACTTGCGAGCACAAGTGGCTCATATGAGTCCAACACTTACACTACACACGGCGGAGCACTAGCACTCGGAGACCTGAGCGCAAGTGGCTCATGAGAGTCCAACATTTGCACTTTACTCAACGAAGCACTAGCACTTGACGCAGCGGACGACGAGGCCTGGGGCTTCGAAGACGCCATGGTAGTCACACGTGGTCAACACTAACAGGATTACAATAAATGCTCTCAACTGAAAGGCGGACGAACGATGACTGTCGAACGACATTTTGACATTTTAAATGTCAAAAAGCAAAATGGCGCGCGCGTTCTGTTTTTCCATTCAGTAGTACACTTAAAAGTCGATGTTTAAAATAATTATTATCAAAAGCATGTAAATGTACAGAAAATATAAAAAAAATATGCCTAATAGGGATTCATAGGTATTTCATGTAGATTTAATACGGTTACTACTTAATTATTATTTTTTGTAATACTTTTTATGTTTGGAACGGAATGCAATACGTAAAACGAAACTTATAAATGCTAACCAAACGTCAGTGAGTCTGTAAACTATGACAAATGTCGTCTTGAAATGGTGAAAATTGTGATTTTCAAAAAAAAATATCTCGAAAACTATTACGATTTGACGGAAAATATTGTGGCATTACGTTTATTACATTAATACCTTACTGTAAAAAAATGAACTGTCTACTGCACGGCACATATACTAAAGGTGAGCCTGAATTCCTTCTTGAAGTTGCTAGAACTACGCTCTGTCGTGACCCATTCACTTAACCACGTCTTTGCATCTCCTTTTAAACAATTTCCTATACGTGAAAGACACTCGTAATCATTCCAATTATTTAATGATATAGTGCGATCTACCTCCTCACACCAATTTTCAATATTATGCAAACTGAGATCAAAACTCGAAATACAGAAATGTTCCCTAGACCTCCCTGCCGTGTTAATCGAACGAGTAGCATCCACAATTCGATCCGTTACCGAGAACGGCGCACTCGCGTCTGCACATACCACATATTCCGATTCAACACCCGATATTTGAGCCCTGTGACCACCTTCCGGCGGCTGCCCACCGACCGACGACGACGGAAGTTTTTCTGACAACGCAGGCCTATCTAGCGAAGGTGATGTTACCGCGATTATCAGACTCCCGATTTCCTGACGACAGCAACACAGGCTCTATATCACATTGCACCGGCGGCGTATTTCGCGTAGCTACAGATCAGACATTTTTCCCTTCCTTCCTCAAGCATAAAATCAGAACAGCCGGTAAGGTCAGGTATCACGTTGATCCCAGACCCACTTCTGATTTAGTAAATAAATGGAAGGATACTTGAAGAAGAAGAGCAAAAATATCTCCTAGAACCTTTAATTAATCAGAAAAATATTACAAAGCAAACCAAGACGTGTTGACGGATTTGTCATCCGTCAAAAGGAACTCTGGCAGCAGCGCACGCATATTTTATAAACTTGTCTCTGACACAGCATCGTTTGAAATTCATTCCATACTGAATTATATTTTCTTTTTGTGAAATGAGTATTTTCTTCAACATTATATTAATTTAGATATATTTATTTATACATACATCGTGGCAGAAGTCCGAAGGACATCGAGTCAGCAGTCCTGTCTGAGGAGTATTATCATAAATTAGCGATTTATTATTGCAGTTTATTTACTGTTTTTAGCATCGTAAGATTTAAAGAACTGCAAGTACTTGTTTGTTTCCTATTTATTTTAATTTAATAAAGAAACCTAGTTTCTTATATATCGTTAGCAGGTTTTTTAAAGTTTTTTCAATTTTAATTGCAGCAATGCAGACATACTTCAATAGGAAGATACGAGGGGCTAAAAGTCGAGGAGAGCTTGTTTACATTCTGCGCCACGTAATTAGTTTCAAGTGAGAGGTGGTTTGTATGGCACATGAAAATCTTTGCATTTTTATGAATGCAGAAAAAGCTCCCTTTGGTAGTATCATACTCTCCTTGGTAGATTTTAAAGATATGCCTTCAAATTCATCTTACTTTGAAATTACGAGGGTCTTTCAAAGAAACGTTTTTTATTCAAATCATGTGTTATGAAACTTTCTTACGTCTATTTCCATCAAAGTGCTCCTCTTGGAAATAAGGAAAGAAATACACTTGTTCCGTGTAATCTTGTGTACCATTTTTCGTTTACCAAAAGTTGTCCTCTCTGATGCCTGCACACGAATCCGCCGTTTTTTTACTTCACCTCAGTCAAAATGAACTAGAGCGCTAATGCTTGTCTTTTAATCGACCTATTATGAAGTACGCAGAACTAGAATTGAGCCATAGTCGATAGCTGGAGATATATCATACTTGATGAGTGTTCGTAAAATGTTGAGTTTTCCCTACTTACTTACCTTTCTAATGTAGAGAAGACTTTGTCCATCTTCTTTTATGTATTGTTGTAACATACAACCTCTCGGTCCATTAATCGATGCCCATCCCTTGGTTCCTATGTTGGCTAGAAACTCCACGTGAGAGCAGGGAATTCCGTATACGTCACCAGATACGGATCTAAGGCCTATCTCTAGAACCAGGTTGGATTCCTTCTCCGACATCACCCAGATAGGAAACCCCTCAGTCAACACAATCGGTATTGTATGGTAGAGTACGGAGTATATGCTTCCATTCTAGTCAGATGTCGTGATCAGGACGACAGGTTTATTTACATACATGTCAATGTAACTCTAAGAGGTTGGGTGCGAGCTTATACAGTTTGTTGATCCATCTTCCTTCGTCCAGACATATTATCTCGCTCACGGGGAACGGGGGCTGCAAAGTCCACGTCAGTCAGGGGTGACGAAGGATGAAGGACTCTTGATATTTGGCGAGGAGGTAGCCTCTCGGATCCCCTGATGGTAGCGACACTTTCCTCCACCGACTTGGCCACAAGTGGCGGAACCGACAGACCTAAGGATCAAGCTCCTTTTGCAGCCTATCGAGAGCCCGCGTAACTCGCGCACGTAACGTTTGGCACAGATATGAGACACCACATAATTTATTTACAATGCTTATCTTCACTTTCCAATTATTATTATTAGAATTAAAAAATATTAGTAACAAACACAGCTCGGTCAAAACGGTTTCGTTCAAAGATATAAAGAATATTTAAAAATTGGCGACAGATAGAATTGATCAATGATTATCTGGATTGAACTAAACTCTCAGTAAAATCAGAGTTCGACTCCTGCTCCATAACTTTTTGAATCTTTTTAACTTCGTCGATCTTCTTGAATATGTTCGACGGTTCGGGCCGTTGAATATACATATCGGACAGAGCAATTTGATAGTCTAGTCTTGAATTGACAAACACATATTTTGAAATGGAGAAAATCAAACAAACACTTATTTTTTATACGACTGCCTGAAAAAAGGAGTATATTGTTTTCAGGCTTCATGTATGTATGTATGTATGTGAGTTTGTATATTCCACCATAACTTCTATACGCCTGAACTGGTTTTGATAAATGAGGTATCGTTAGAATCCCTAGCTCATTCCGGGTGACATAGTCTAGTAAAATTTAAAAAAAAATTGATGGGGTGATCATGGTTCCGCCTTAAAGACTAAAATTGAAAAAAAATATTCGAAAATAAGATTAACTAACACGTGGTTCAATAAGTCCCGAGACTAAGTACTAAAACAAGGTTTTTTTTATAAAATTATTTTTTATTCATCAACGTAGTCTCCTCCAAGAGCAATACAGTCCCTCCAACGCTTTTCTAACTTTTCTATCCCATGCGTGTAGAACGATTTGTCTTTGGCTTCAAAATAAGCCTCCGTTGCTGTGATAACTTCACTATTTGAGTCAAATTTCTTACCCTGAATCATTTTTTTGAGATCTGCAAACAGCCAGTAATCGCTGGGGGCCAAGTCTGGCGAATAAGGAGGATGAGGAAGCAATTCAAAGCCCAATTCATTAATTTTGGCCATCGTTCTCACAGACTTGTGACAAGGCGCGTTGTCCTGGTGAAACACCACTTTCTTTTTGTTCATTTGAGGCCGTTTATCCGCAATTTCGTACTTCAATCGCTCTAATAAGCACATGTAATAGTCACTATTTATATTTTGCCCCTTTTCAAGGTAGTCGATGAAAAGTATTCCACGCGCATTCCAAAATTTAGACGCCATAACCTTACCGGCCGATTTCTGAGTCTTTAGCCGCTTCGGGCGGCTTTCACCAGCCGCTCTCCACTCCGCTGACTGCCAATTGGATTCCGGAGTAAAATGGTGTATCCATGATCATCCATTGTCACATACCGACGTAGAAAATCCTTTTTATTACGATTCATCATCGCCAAACATCGCTCTGAATCATTGATACGTTGTTCCTTTTGATCAGTTGTAAGCAAACGCGGCACCCACTTGGAAAAAAGCTTTTTAACGGCCAAATGTTTATGTAAAATAGTGAAAACACTACCAGCTGAAATCTTCACTATCTCGGCTATCTCGCGCACTTTTATCTTCCGATCTTCCATTACGATTTTGAGGACTTGGTTAATATTTTGTTGAGTCACTGCTTCATTTGGACGACCTGAGCGTTCCCCATCTTTTGTGTCCATGCGACCGCGTTTGAGGTCGGCATACCACCGACAAATGGTTGCTTTAGAGGGAGCTGATCCCGCATAACATTTTATAAGCCATTGCTGTGCTTCAACGGTATTTTTTCCCATTAAAAAACAATGTTTTATCAACACGCGAAACTCGTTTTTTTCCATTATATCGAAACTACAAGTGTAGCGTCACTTAAAGGTCTGCAAAATCAATATTTTAATGTTCCATTTTTTTAAATGTTACACATCTTTTATTGAAGGCCAGTACTTTTTAAAAATCAAAAGAGTTTTTAATATATACGCCATTTCCAAGTTAGTCTCGGGATTTATTGAACGATCTACACAGTATATGATCATCATCTAGAAAATGATGAGTAGATTCCAAAAATATATAACACTATAGTTCAATATCCAGTGATTCACAAAAAAATATCATTTAATAAAAATGAGAATAAGATCCCTAAGGTAATTAATAATTAATGACTGTTCAAAAAAGGAGTGTTATGTTTTCAAGGTTCGTGTATGTATCTGTGTCTACGGCAGAGCAGTCGTATTTTTTAATAATTTTAATTATATTCACTTGTTCCCAATTTCAAATATCCGGACTGTGATTAAACTTGCATAACTGTGTCAGAAATATGAAATCGCTTTCCTGTGTAGTACCAGTGTGTATTGAAAACTTCCCATTAGGAATTTATTGTGTTCATAACAATACATGCAAACTCGATCGTATCATATCCCAAAGACATTACGCCAATGCGACTCAAAAGTACACTGCCTGATCACACCTGATAATTTTTATTTTATAATGGATAAAAAGACATTGTGTGTGTTAATCTTCGCTCTCCCAATTGTTAAGGTTGGTTCAAAGATTTGGATACAGTAGGTATATACTTAAGTACTTTTTCTGTTTAGTTTCGTTCAATTTTGTAGGTAAGTATATTGTTTTTTTTAATAAGTTCAATTTTAAATACGCCCCACAAAATATTTATTTTCAACTCATGACATTATTAGGTAAAACAATGAAAATATCGTAATATAATATACAAAAACTTGTAGATGTTCAATTAAATACTTAATTAATATTATTTAACTTTTTCTTTGAATATTTACGAATGTTTTTATTTTCGTGCTAGCATAAAAGAAAATATTAAGGTATTAACGATAATGAATGACAATCATTGCTGTAATTAAATATTTTACTGGCTAATGCCCTTTTCTAATGAAATTACACAAGCGTTATTTTAATTAAAACTAAGAAATAAATTAAAATCTAAATTAAAAAACTTTTTATATTTACAAAAAATACACGCCGTCCAAGTGATCGTTAATGGGCATGGTGCCCAAAACACTGGCGCTATTACCTCGTTGAATTGGCAAAGCTAAGCCGTTGGGCTAAATAAGCGCCAGCTCTTTGGTCACCAGAGGCGAGGATCAGTTTTTGGGACACGACATTTATAAAATTCTTCGTGTCCGATGACCATGGGCCCAGAGTCTCAAAAGCAAGCGCCGCAAAAACGTAGTCCTTAGTAATGACTGAGTATTTGCGACGCTTAAGCAACTGAGCTGATTCGGCAGCTGCACCCGCCTTTAGGCACGAACCCGGTAGGTGGGACGCTGCCAACGTATCAACGCAGGTTGCATCCCACACCAGTGTACGACCCATCGACCACGGTACTATAGTCATCCCGTCCGGCCTCTTGCCGTCATCTCTGAACAAACCGGAGGGTTCCAGTTGTGCAGGGATGGAGGCAGTGGCCAGAGCGCGACGGACTATATCATTGAGAGCACCGTGACGATACAAGCGGCCTGCGCTCCGAATGCAACTGAGTCCATGGTGACCAAACTGATCCACGTAACTGCCACAAGGACAGTAATGAGGCTCACATACCTTTATTCCCAAGCAAACTGCCACCCGAAGCGCTGTCCGGTCGAGAATAGTTATGATATGGCAGAGCGTGCAGCCAGTGACCTGACTCTTTTTCGGATACGGCTAAAATACGGGCTTTATCCGTATCCGACGTACACTGAGCTATGAGATTCGCATGTGTCAAGACAACACGCGGTTTGTCCCAAAAACCCTGACATTCCACAGCCAAAGGAAAACTCTCCCCGGGACATGAAGGCCAACCTCGCCTCCGCCAGACTCTCAACCACAACATCAGTCGGACTAGTCAGATTAAGGATCTGACTGATGAGGTAACTAATTTTAAAAGTATGGATTCATGCAACGCTTCAAACTCTTTCAGTGGATCATATTCTTCATTATATTCATCTTCAGTGCTTTCGTCTTCTGCATCTGAATTATCGTCTGAATCCAGTTCTGAAAAACCCATGCTGGATGTGGATGGTTCATTAATGTCAAGGGTACGCCTTCTTTTGGCGGGTGGTTCATTTATTTTGAACAGAGCATTTCTCTTCATACTTTGGATTATTAACTCATCTATCGTTGTGGAATGATCCAAATTTGATAATAAATATACATATCATATCATGTAATAAGGATCGCTCTCTCTTTTGCCAATTTTCAAGTTCCCAATGTGGAGAATTAGTTCCATATTTAATTATGAATTCGGAAATGACAATTAAAATATTTACAAATTCGCTACTACAAAAAAACTATAATTACATTAATTATATTTACAAAAAATATTCACCGTCCAAATGATCGTTCATGGGCATGGTTCCCAAGACGCTGGCG
The DNA here is from genome assembly GCA_963932025.1 of Erebia epiphron. Classification (NCBI taxonomy): domain Eukaryota; kingdom Metazoa; phylum Arthropoda; class Insecta; order Lepidoptera; family Nymphalidae; genus Erebia; species Erebia epiphron. Next base: position 30,929,912 of record OZ009945.1, read on the forward strand.
CTATTACATCTCTGAATTCAAACACCTTTGTTATCGTTCTGATTTTCTGAATAATATTATAAACGTTAAAATTAAAACTATACAATACATTAAAATGCTAAAATCGAAATATTAAACTGACTAGATATAAAATAAATTTTAAACAAATCCATATATATCTACTAACGAAAAATAAAAATAAAACCCTAATCAAAAAGACCACCCCTGGTTGCCCCTGGGCCAAAGGTACCCATCAGACTTGCAGTATTGCCACGCTGGATAACCTTTGAACCAGGTGGGAACCAAAACGTGGGTCGCAGCCCCTTGCCCTCAAACGACACGACGGCCGATCTCTTTATTTTTAATTTTTTTGCTTCCCCACCCCAGCATCCCATCGTCTCAAATAAATATTGGCCCAATAATGGTGCATATTTTGCCCTCTTCTTCGTGGCAGCGGATTCTGCAGCGGCACCAGCTAATCGTGACGTAAGGTTAAGGTGGCTTGGTGCCAAAGTACAGGCGCAAATCGCGTCCCACAACAGGCATTTCCCTTTTTGTCAAGGGATAAGAGTCATGCCATCTGGACGATTACCGTCCGTGCGGCTCAAACCAGGTTGTTCAATCGTGCAGGGCACGTTAGCTGAAACGAGTGCTCTACGGACGATATCGTTCAGGGCGTGATGACGTGGGAACCTACCTGTACAACACAGCATGATGACCGTTGGCTTCCACCATGGAACCGCAGATGCATCGATGGGGTTCGCAAACATTACAGCCCAATCGGTAAGCCACTGCGAAGATAATCGCTGTCGAGGAGAGTGCCCAGGTTCGGTGATGGTAAAGCCTGTAACCACGCACCGGCCTCCGACTTCGACACAGCCCTTACCCTTGCCAGATCAGCACCCGCTGCGTGGACCACAAGTTGTTTTAATGTGGCTTCTGAGGAAATGTTGTCCAACCGGTCTGAGGAAATATTGTCTCTCTGAATTGCCAGGCTGTTGGGCTAAATAAGCGCCCAGCTCTTGGGTCACCAGTAGCGTGGACCAACCTCAGGGAAACAACATTGATTTATTATTTAATTGAGTATTTCATGGTTTAATAATTTTGTTTTTCTTTTCTGTCATATTTTATCTGCATACAAATTTTTTCTATAAAATTATTCCTAAACATGCTTTACACACAAATATATAAAAATAATACACAAAACATCTTTAATCTATACTTAATACCTAATATACTTAATATTATTAATGCGAAAGTTTGGATGGATGGATGCATGGATGTGTGGATGTATGGATGGATTTTGTTACTCAATCACGCCCCAACGGAACTGAACGCCTGTACGGGTCTGGATAAAATTTGACACAGAGATAGATTATAGTCTGGAATAACACATAGGCTACTTTTTATCCCGGAAAATTAAAGAGTACCCGCGGGAACCGAAACACCTCAATCCACGCGGACGAAGTCGCGGGCATTAACTAGTTATCACAGAATTCTACCAAATTATGCGTGCCACTTGCTGCGGGGAAGGACCCTAGCAGATTAGATTAGATTATAGTTAGTTGTTATACAAGAGTGAAAAGTTGTTTTTTAACCGCGTGCTCAATTTTGATGACCGAGCAAGCGAAGGATTCTAAAATTAGAATCCTGAGCGTCAGCGAGGGAATCAAAAGAGCACGAGGTGAAAAATCTTTTCACTCGAGTGCAACACGTAACTTTTCATCCCACCTCAGCGAGGAAATGAAATACTTCTCGCGTGATTGTTGAGAGAGAAAGCTCATTTCCGCATTTTTAACAGTTTCAGTCAATTCTGTTGGCGTCAAATTAACTTCTTCGTCACTAGAATCACTCATTTTAGGTTTTTCACTTATTTTCAATTTTCTTGTTTTTAATCGAAGGTTTTAATTTTAAACAATATGACGTGAAAGAAAATGGTGCGCGCAAAGCAAATTAAAAAAATACACCAAGAAGGTTACGAGTGTGAGTTTTTAACAAATTAAAAACGGTTGTATGGAAATTCGGCACCATAGAGGTAGAAGTAAATAGGTTTTAATTATGTTTTGAATTCACAAACTTCATAGACGAGTGATATTTACTAACGTGCACACGATGTTCTAAATTCAATTTACTTTATCCTCAAGAGGATAATATATCGAGCAGATATCGAAGCGTAAAAATACTCTTTCCGAGATGGTGGGATGAAAAGTATATTTTTGTTATTGTTATTTATGTCACCGTAAGATCGTAATAATCGTTTGATTATAATATACCTCGCAAGATTGTGAACTGTCGAAAGATTGTGAACCGAACATACGGCTTACAATTTAACGCATTATTTTTCGGTAGATTATAATCCATCAAAGTGAAACTGTTAAATCACAATCTGCCGCGCGTTAAATTGTCAGCTGTCCGAAGGCCGTCCCTGATTGGTCGGTGTTGAAAGATAGGCTCAATATTGTAAATGTAATCAAATTCATTGTTAATGTTATCAAATGAGATCACATAGGTTCACGCGCATAAAAAATATTAAAACACGCAAAATTTCTGTAATTTAAGGCTATGTTCAGTGACGAATACTAACTTAACTATCATTCAAACTGCACTTCTTTGGTTAATCATAGAGTCATTTTACTTCCACAACAATTTTATGTAACGAATTCTAAAGCTGTGAGTTATTTTCAACACGAAATCAATTTACAATCACCAAAACACTGTTTGTTTACATTCGACAACAATTAATGAATTATCAAACAAATATGGCGACGCATGGCATATGCCGTTCAACCAATCAGCGCGCTAGGTGCGTTCCGTCGCACGGTATTTCACAATTTGACGGTTTTACTTCGATGGATTATAATCTACCGAAAAATAATGCGTTAAATTGTAATCAGTATGTTCAGTTCACAATCTTTCGATAGTTCACAATCTTGCGAGGTATATTGTAATCAAACGGTTTTTACGATCTTACGGTGACATTTATATAGCATTAAATAAATCGATTTAATAAAAAAAGTAAGTATTTGTTGCGTTCTTTCAGGCTCCCGTTCCTGGAACATATTTTTGGCGACCTCGACTTGGTCTTGATCTTTCTATTCCAACTACAGGTATAGTGCTGTAATATGCTATTTTAAGGTGCTTATAAATATTTGGTTGACATTTAGACCTAGATCTGAACTAGTTGAAATGATAAAAATATAGGAGGTGTACGTGTATTAAATTAACAAGAGTGACCTCAAACAGCGGTAAACCTCCACCTGTTTTAAAATACAACGTAATTTATTTTGATATCTCTTATGATGACGTAATTCTGGATTGCGAAAAGAACGAATGTGGAAATTTGGACATCGATTAGACTAAATGCTCTAGATTCTGATGCCACATTTTAATACTTTTTTTACTGTCTACAAGGGATAAAGATCTCCATGATTATCTTCGATTGAAAACAACGTAGATAGCTTCTTAAATAATATTACAGCTTCGTGAGCAAGTCCGCCTTTATTTAAAAAAAGGCTCTTTATACCTACACTCGTATATATCTCATACTTACGAAGAAGCAATAGTGCGAGAAATAAAGCGCAAACTCAGAATTTAGGAACGCTGGTACATTGACCTGGAATGCAGGTAACAAAGGTTCGTAGATCGCAGACTAGAGTAAGGGCCCTTGAACACGTCAGGAACGTATTCATTCTGCAGGGTTTGCAAACTTGCACGCTTATATTTTTATAATAGAGACGAAACTGGTTCAGGTCACTCTTATCAGTTTACTAAGTAAGTTGTTAACAAAGACTACAACACTACCCTAATAGACAAATACTTAATAATTCAATACCTTTGCAGAAGTATCGCTCAAAGTTAACTTACCCAGTAAAGAAAATGTGAAAGAAGGTTTAGTGATTTTGATCGATGGGTATCAAATGGGTATGACAGTGGTAGCATTAGCGTCCGGCCTGTCAAGCGCAAAACCATACCCCCATCTAAATCCGTTGTCAGCATACTTTTATACAAATGCCTATCGCTGGACCCTCAGGCACCTCAGTCTGTAAGTTTTTGAACTTCAATTTTAAGCTCAATAGCAAATTTATTTACTTTTACCGTGACTTCCATACAAATTGATTCCGCTTCGCATCAACCCCTTCTGTGTCTTTCACCTCGGCTACAGATTTTCTCAAAGCCCACCCCCTATCTCTGTTGTACTGAAGTAGTGTAACGCGCTACGGCCTTCACGGTTAAGTTCCGTTGTGTAAACTTGCTTGTTCATGAACAAGGCGCGGGTGCAGGCGCGATGGAATTGGCGAGTTCGTGTTCACATTGGCCGCCCGGAGTTTCCGCGTGTGTGACGCGTATCAGTAGTTGTAAACATGGACGACGAGCTATTATTTTTGATGGAAAATTCTATCCTAAAATGGGAGATGATAAAAGAACAGTATGGTGTATTTCAAACATTATACCTACTATATTTAATTAGTTGAGTCATATATCAAAATGTAGGTAATATTATAAGAAACGCGATGGTATAGCATTTCCTACAATAAGGCTGTCAAAAAAGTAGTAATTAATTTAAAAAAAGCCTGGTCAGGATTTTGATAAGCAAGCTATTTTAGACGTATTTATCTATTATTAAATAAAATAAAAAGTATGTATCATCTGGCTAACAGATCCGTGAAGGTTGTAGTGTATGCGGCTCTAAGACCATGCGCAACTGCTGCCCTATTAATCTCCGGGCATGTAGAACAATAACATGATACCATAATATCTTGTTGAGACTTTTTAGAATTTTTATCCTTTTAAGTTTCGCAGTTTCTATATTTTTGAAAAAGTTATCGATTGGCGTGTATCGATTTGAATCATCAATCGGAGTTACTAGTTAGTGATAAACTGTTATTATTTATTAAAGGGATATTATGAATGAGCACTTCATAATGATCGCCTTGGTCCTTTAAACGTTTCTCTGGGTTCCCACGATTTCCACCAAGAAATTCTCTCAAACGGCCATTTTCATTCAATATTATTATTTATATAGTGAGTCAAACTGTATATTTCAGTATTCCCAAATGGATCGGAGGAAACGGTGGGAGCTATTGTGATACACATAAAGTATGGCGGCGACGCTTCTTTTATATGGATGAGTTTGTACCCGATTGGCTAAAGACAGTTTTTCCGTTTGTTGATGACAAAGAATGGAAAAAGGAAGAAATGGAATTTAAACGATTTAAGAAATTTGCGGAACCAGCCTTCGGTAAACACTACCGCTATCCTAGCAAACGCTTCAACAACTTCCAATCGCAAGACACAAGAGAGACTGTAGAAAACTTTGACGTCAGTTCTTCAGAACCTTAAAATAAAAAATAATATGAAACTGTGAGTTTAATTATAATGCTCATCTGTTTCGAGGGTGCCGTTCCCTGCATTTCCCTGCACCGCACTTCCAAATGTTGCTACGTACGAGTACGCCCGTATTCATTGCATATGTCACCGTAAGATTGTAAAAACCGTTAGATTATAATCTAACTGTAAACTGAGAGAGATTATAAACTGTCGAAAGATTACAATATAACGCATTATTGTTCGGTAGATTGTAATCTGTTAGGTATATTAACCCGAGAGAACCTAAGTGCAAGTGCCCTGCCTGATTATTCATTATCCTGATAATCGAACCCTAACCTAAGCTACAAGAAAGAGACAAGAAAACGTAAATACAATGAATATTTCAAAAAATTACACTCAGAACATTGAACGATTCACAATCTTTCGACAGTTTACAATCTATCGAGATAATAGCGTTAGATTACAATGCAACGGTTTTTACAATCTTACGGTGACACATATATTGCGTACATCCTAACTTATACCTATGTTCATCTGGACTTATTTCAATATAGGGTGAATCATTACGAGACATTTTTTGGTTCCTGCTGGGATGAATTAATGATTGTTTTGTAAAATTTGTACTTTAATAAATAAATTTAAAAAAAAGTAAATTGCCCCGCTATTACAATGTTTTAAATGCTTCAAATTTAACCACGGAGAAAAATTTGTAAATCAGTGCAACGGTGTTCACCCTCACACTCAAAATATGACTACATTATTTTGTAGTTTTGCTTTAAATAAGCTTAATCATCAAGATTATTATTTCAAAGTAATTAGTGTTTAAGTTACAGAATCTGGTTATTTGTAACCTTCATTACATTTATTCCCCACGCTGGAACGAGCATGGTTAAATATGCCCGAGCATGGTAATATAAATATGAGGTTCTTTGTTTTTCGTCACTTTTTTGTTACCAATTTTTTATTTTCCTGAAAACGGTATCTATAGTTCTGTGAATGTTCTTTGATATATTTAACGGCCAATAGTCCACAAGGGGGCGCCGCAGTTCGCAGGGTTTTTTTTTTAATTTTTTTCTTGGTTGAATTTAAAAAAAGCATGTGGGATACAAAGTTGTCCATTATTTAATAAATAGAAGTAATTCATTTATCAAATTTAAAAAAAAATGTTTTTGTCTATAGGTATTTATAATATTACTTCACTTACGTAAAGCTTGCTTTTATTATTATTTACGAAATCTTATTTTCATATTTATAAATAGTAATACGCTTAGAGCATCTCCATAGAGTTTCTCCTCTAGTCGTTAAAATGTAAATGTTAAATGTAGCCTATGTCCTTCCCCGGGACACCACCTATCCCTGTACCGAATTTCATCAAAATCGGTTGAACAGATAAACTTTTTTGTTTCCCGCGGGAACTCTCGAATTTTCCGGGATAAAAAGTAGCCTATGTCCTGTCCCGGGATACAATCAATCCCTGTACCAAATTTCATCAAAATCGGTTGAATAGATGGGCCGTGAAAGCGTAGCAGACAGACAGACAGACATACAGACAGACGGACAGACAGACAGACACACTTTCGCATTTATAATATTAGTATGGATTTTAAACCAGAAGCCCAAATACCAACTTTCATGGCTATAACTTGAAAAATGAAGGAGTTTCATACAAACTTTAACCCCTATTTTAGGGGTAAAATAAGGGTTAAAGTTTTGAGGTTAAAGGTTAGAGAACTGTGACACACGTATTTCTTTATTATTTACTGAAAGCCAAAATACCAAGTTTCGTTGCTATAACTTGAAAAATATCTTGAGAAAAGAAGGCCTTTCATAACAACTTTCATCCTCTATTTCACCCCTTTGGGGGTCGAATTTTCAAAAACTGTGAAATACGTATTTCTTCATTTTTAACTCGCAGCTCATATATTAAGTTTTATGTCTATAACTTGAGAAATGAAGGACTATAACTTTCAACCCCTATTTTTTTACCCCTTTGGGGGTAGAATTTTGAAAATCTGTGACAGATGTACTTCTTTATTTTTTAACGAAAGCCAAAATACCAAGTTTCGTTGCTATAACTTAAAAAATATCTTGAGAAAAGAAGGCCTTTTATAACAACTTTCATCCCCTATTTCACCCCTTTGGAGGTTAAATTTTCAAAAACTGTGAAACAGGTATTTCTTAATTTTCAACCCGAAGGTCATATACCAAGTTTCATGGCTATAACTTGAAAAACGACGGACTTTCATACAAACTTTCAACCCCTATTTTATCCCTTTGGGGGTGGAATTTCGAAAAACCTTTTCTTAGTGGATATCTAGTCATCACAAAAAACACACTCTCCAAATTTCATGTCTCTAGGACCAGCGGTTTAGGCTGTGCGTCGATATATAAGTCAGTCAGTTAGTCAGTCAGTCAGTCAGTCAGTCAGGACTTTGAATTTTATATATATAGATAGCGGACGCCCGCGACTTCGTTCGCGTGGCATAAGTTTTTTAATTCCCATAGGCATTCCTTAATTTTCCGGGATAAAAAGAACCCATGAAAAAAAACCCGTCGATCCGTTGCTCTGTTGCGGCGTGATTGAAGGACTATTTAACGTCCTTTGGGATAGAATTTATAAAAAGTGTGAATTATGTATTTCATAATTTAAACCGGTAGCCCAAATATCAAGTTTCACGGCAATTTAACTTGAAAAACGCCGGCATTTTACACCAACTTACAACCCCCATTTTACCCGTTTGGGGGTAGAATTTTGAAAAACTGTTACACACGTACTTCTTTATATTATACCGAAAGCCAAAATACCAAGTTTCGTTGTTATAACTTAAAAAATATGTTGATAAATGAAGGACATTCATCCCCTATTTCACCCCTTTGGGGGTCGAATTTTCAAAAATGGTGAAACACGTACGTCTGCATATCTAACTGAAAGCCCAAATGCTAAGTTTCATCACTATAACTTGAGAAATCAAGGACTTTCATAAAAAATTTCAATCCCTATTTTACCCCTTTAGGGGTGGAATTTCGTAAAACTATGCCACATGTACTTCTTTATTTATTACCTAAAGCCAAAATACCAAGTTTCGTTGATACAACTTGAGAAATATCTTGAGAAATGAAGGACTTTCATGTAAACTTTCATCCCCTATTTCACCCCTTCGGGGGTAGAATTTTCAAAAACTGTGAAACACGTATTTCTTTATTTTTTACCGATGACTCATATACTAAGTTTCATGGATATAACTTAAGAAATGACGGACTTTCATACAAACTTTCAACCCCTATTTCACCCCTTTAGGGGTGGAATTTTGAAAAATCCTTCCTTAATGAGCGCCTACGTTACAAAAGGAAGCTACTGTCAAAATTTCAAGTCTCTAACCCTAGCGGTTTAGGCTGTGCGTTGATATATAAGTCAGTCAGTCAGTCAGGACTTTGAATTTTATATAATATAGATTAACCATTGTATAATCTTCCCTTTTGAAGATATTCGTTGTGGATTAGGTAAGCTGCGTGGGTAAAATCGTCAAAGCCGACTCGTAGTCACACCAGATTATAACACCAGTATGACAAACAGGATTTTTCTCGTTTGTCACACCACTGATTTTTCCACAGCATTTATTCGTAACTGGTGATGTCCTACTTAATTAAATTAAAAACCTTCAAATTCTTTTTTCTATATTAATTTCCTTTTGGTTGAATCTGTTAATAATTTTAGTATGGTTACGTAATTTTTATTTTATTTAATTGGGAGGGCCAACTTTCACAAACGTTGTTGGTTCTGTGCCTTTGACCAACTATATTCCAATCGGCGATATATTGTTCATCATTTAGCTATTGTCGGGCCATGCTACGAACTGTTTCATCTTTTCCCCGCTAAATTCATTAGATTCTGTTTTTATGTACTCCCATCCATTTTTAACAAGTTCTAATGGAGTTACCGGCAATGCCGTACATAGTCCCACAATTCTTTTATGTAGGTTGCTTTTCAAACCAATTGATTTCGCTTTTCGCCAGCTCTGACAATATTGATAATAACACTTTTTACCGATATAAGTATGTGAAAAAAAAACATCTTAAGGCATTTGCTACGGCAATCTCGAAATCTGCGTGGAATATAATGGCCATCTGCGTGGCCATCTGCGTGGACACCAATCGGCAGAAATATAACTAAAAGTAGAAAAACCGATACAGTCGGCAAAGAATGAAAGTCCGCAAACACCGAAATAAACTTTATTAAAATATGTAGGTAGGTACTGCACTAGCAATTATCGTATAGGTACATGGTGTGGAAAATCAGTGGTGTGAGTTGTGAGTTGTGACAAATGAGAAAAAAGTCCTGTTTGTCATACAGCCGGCTAAAAGTGACAGCTACAGTGTAACGATCGCAATCACCTCTGGTTAACACTCTTCCACTATTGGACAAAATCCATTGACGGAGCAAGAATACCATTAATTCAGCCAACCGGAGGTAATTGCGATGTATCAATGATTGATGCAAAAGATACGCGGTCGCCCTGCTGGTGTGACTACGAGTCGGCCTCCAAAATCTTTAACAATCAGCATGACTTCGTTGGCTGACAGACCCACATTGGCCTTCTTTGACTTCGATTGAGCTCTACAAATCCACTGCTTTGGCTGCTGCTTAGTCTCCAGTGTAGTGTGTTTCATGTTTCATCAACGAAAGTTAACAATGCATAATTTACTATTTAGTACAATTACGTACACTGATTCAATATAGTTTGGAACTTTGGATGTAATCGGAAAACCTACACCCGCCGTCCTGACGGCAGGATGCTGCAGGGGCTGCTCACATATTATTGTGTTTCACTATATCAGAGCTCGCATACAGTTTTAGTAATTTTAATATCATGTTTCCATAAGTATATTTGACGTAAGTACATTTAGTAATGTTTAATTTAAAAAAGTTAATTTTGCAGAAGATGTAAGATGCGTACACCCGCCATTCTGACGTCAGGATCAAATTGCAGTGAGCAGCCTCACTGCAATTTGATGTTTTCTCAATATACGATAAAGTAAAAGTAAAAAAGCAAGATAAATGTTTATCCATAATTTAGTACAATTACTTACGTGCATTTATCGTACATTGATTCAGTAAAGTTTGAATGTAATCGGAAAAACTACACCCGCGCATTCTGATGTATAATACCTACCATTCGGATACCTACCTAGGACGTGGCGGAATTTCTTGTAGATGCTGATATTTCTTGATGATTTCTGCGTGCTGAGGATATTGAGATCACTGTCTAGTCAACATTGGCAACAAGGCATTGGATTGCTTTTGAGAAGCTTTTGGTGTTTCAACAGTTGAACAGTTGAATTTGAATTGGTGATGATGTAGGAACCGGCGGAGTGTGTTATGATTCCAGGAGTGGTGGAATGTTCGGTGCTACTGGAAGTGGAAGCGTTTGTTGTAATATTATAACATGTGGAATTTCCAGCTGATTGTGTTTGACTTTGCAAGTTCAGAATGTGTCGCAAAGATACAGCATCGTCCTGTACGATTGATTGTGATAGGGTTCTGGTTAGTATTTCTGTAATTTCGTCGAGAGGTCTATCAGCTATTTCTGACGGATCAAAATCAGTATCCGTGAAAATATTGCGGATGTGAGAAAACGGGACACAGTGGATTCACTGTAACCCAAAAGGTTACAAGAGTACAACATACAACCCAAGAGTTTGAGTTGATTCAAATATTCATTTAAAGCGCAATTTACTGGATGTACCTATAATTCGATTCACCGAGTGTGTCAGGAAATTATAAATGTATTCGTAATATACTCATATTCATGCAAATCGATTTTTAAAACGTCGTAAAAAAAATTTTTGCTAGTTATTTCATGGTTACATTCCGCTTGCGCCTGCTTCTCCCGTCGCGTCGTGGCTCAGTGAGGACTAGTTCAGAGCGAAAACATTACGAATAGCTTATGAATCTACTGATTTCACATGTCTGTGCATAAAACCAAGCAAGATATACCGGTTTATTCACTTTGCCCCATGATCCAGTGTCACCAACTCTCTCTCCTAGATACGTATACTCCTCGTGGGGGAGTTTTTGGTACGTTTTCGATTGCGACAACTTTACCTACCTACCTTTTTACTATTGATCGAGCGCGCCAGCTGTCTAACAAACAAATCGTAGTTAACGTTGTCGCTAGCCACTCAGGATGGGCCGTGAAAGCGTATCAGACAGAAGACAAGTCACTTTAGAATACTATAAATATGGATGTTAATAAGAAATAAAAAAATCGTTTGTCATGTTTGTTTATTCGTATATTATGTCAATTATTTCAAACAGTTGATGAAATCGTCTTTGGCTAAAATTTAATTATTAGAGAGAGTTCCTTTCGGAATATTCAAACAATCAATATTATTCTATATAAGGAAAATTGTTAGTATTAAAAATGTAGAATTTAATTATGTTGTTTAATTACTTTGAATTTAATCTTAGAATTGAATAATCCGTTAACACAAAAAATACTTCAACATTATCTTATCAAAACTTGTAAAAAAAACAAATGCGAGTCCAACTTATCCTACGTGCTTTTCTTTATAACGCTTAAAACTACTTTATAAACTATACTGAGTGAAATTATATTAATTATGCAACTCGTAATTCTACATTACGTTACTCTAAAGTGGATTTATAGATATCCATATAATTTTCTAATATTACGGTTGAGTAGTACAAGCCCGCACGGCGAAAAATATTATGTTTATTCAACAATGGTGTCACAAACAAACATTTACATACAGTTGTACTTCATAATATGCTTGTCTGTGACACCACCCTGAATTTGCAACCCTTGCACAGAATCCATTTATTCCTGCAAGAAATGAGCGATTTAATTTTGGCGACATCTGCAATGGTGTTTTTTGGTATTTCGCAGTGTGAGCTTACGTTAGGATTTAAAAAAAAACCTTTTGTCGTTTACGGATCGACGAACGAGATCATAATGTATCTTGTGCCGTTGGTGACCCGAAGACCTTCATGGAAATGTGTCAAACGGCCGGGATGCATAAGCAGCCATCCGGGTTTGGTATTTCTCACCGAGCAGTTGTAGCGAAGGAAATGACATCCACCGCCCTCATAATCTACGTCTGCAAACGAGAGATTAATTAAAAGACAAATTTAAAAACGAGAGATACATTAAATACAACAATCTTCCTGCATCAAGTGTGTTTACTTTTTATGAAGCGCCCAGTAGTGCCATGTTTCAAACAAAATGTACGCAAGTGATTTTTGGAAGAGGATTTTTGTTCTCTCACGGGTGTACAATAAACACCCATAATTAAAACAATACCATAAGTAGCAGGACCCAAAATTACAGTGAAACTCATTAAAAAAACAAGGATTGTTAATTCTGATTGCAGCCAAGCGCTAGCCTATATATTTTAAAAAAAAAATCTGACAAAAAAACAACTCAGGTTAAATTTAAAAACCCCAAAGAAAACGATAAATGATTTCATCTAAATCTTTGACATATGAAACTTCCAAATTTCGCATCATCATTATTATCATTTCAACGTATTGCCAGCTCACTACGTCTCCTCTCGCAATGAAAAGGGTTTGCCACGCCAAGTGCTGATTGGGAAACTTAACACACCTTCGAAAACATTAAGAAGAACTCTCTGACATGCAGGTTGCCTCACGATGTTTTCCTTGACCGCTTCAATCAAGACTGAATATATAATTTCTGAAAACGCACACAGCGCCGAAAAGTTACGAGGTGAGTGCCCGCAGATTGGACCCACGACCGTGTATATAGTGTCTTAACCACTAGGGCTGATTCCGAAAGTCGCAGAGGTATTTGTTGAAATCGAGTTTGCTTACTTGGAGTGTTCAAAGCGAGGTTGATGGTGTAAGTGGAGGAATCGTGATGAGGTCTCAGAGAGGGCTGCTCGTCGGGCCGGTACCGGACGACGAAGTTCATGAGTGACACCGGGGGCTAGAACAAGTACAAAAAATAATTATGTTTTTCTATTCAAATAAACTTTTACAAGTGGTTTTGAATCGTCAAGTGAACCTACCACATTCCTTTAGTTTGATCAAGACATAATAATCAAGAAAAATTACAAGAAAAAGTGCACTTTTTTTTATTGTTTCTGTTTATTTATGTTGTGTACAATAAAGAGTATTTCATTCATTCATTCTTTCATTCATTCACTTATATTATTTTAATATCTTTTAAAACGAGTGATACGTGAGTGATGATCGACGTGCGCTTTTCCGCACTAAAATTCTTTTTCTTAATCCGCCTCTTCTCGCTATAATAAATTTCACTTTTTCCCAATATATTAATTATAACAATAAGCTTTCGAGTAATGACTAATGAAATATATAGCATCTTGTTACTAAACTTCACAGCCTGAATTATGGCATACGTTGACTGAGTTGTATATGGAAGTAGAACTAATAATTATTATCATGAGAAATATCAAAATTCCAATGAATATTCAGTTAGAAGTCAAAAGGGTTTATTGTACAGTTTCTGGTCGACGGCAAATCTGCCTAATCACGAATCCGAAGGAGTCCAGAATCCGTCAAGTACCGCTCAAAGAGAAAAATTAAACTTTTATGAAAGTACCTATATTTTTTTCAGATACAGCTGAGTTCCATGAGTAAAAAGAGACAGCTTCCATCCTAGAGACGGATGAAATGAGTTCTACAAAAATCAAAGAGTTTCTACGGTAAAAATGATTTCGGTCGGACGATGTAAAACTTACGTTGTGATAGTATCCGATAAAGACCAGCTCCTGTAGAGGGCGTACGTAAGTCTTGAGGATATAGAGCCACTGTTTCTCCAATCCCACTTGGCTCATGTGAATGTCCCTGGTCGGCACGGCTTCGTAGCCGCTTTCCAATCGCTTGTCCTTGAAACAACGGGTATTATTGTATATAACTGGGTGTTGCTCGAAAACTATAACCATAACTATTGCAAATTATATATTAATTAACGTTAATACTCTTCAGACCGAATTTCTCGGAATATTATTCAACTAAGCGGGAGTTTAGGGATTGTGCATAAACAAGGGTGCAAATTAAGAACAACAATCACCTAAACCATAAACGGAGAAAGATTAGATAAGATGAAAGGTCATACTATTCACCAGGTACTTCTATATATCCTTATAAGTACCATATACATATATCCTTTCCAAGTGCAGTAACGAGCTGCTACTGATAATTTCTTGAATAGTCAGCAGGGCGACCGCGTATCTTTTGGATCAATCATTGATACATCGCAATCACCCCTGATTGGCTGAATTTATGGTATTCTTGCTGCGTTAATGGATTTCGTCCAATAGTGGAAGAGTGTTAACCCATCAGAGGTGATTGCGATATATCAATGATTGATGCAAAAGATACGCGGTCGCCCTGCTGTTTTAATATTGATGACGTATATTTTGTCTTTGATCAAGACAAAGATTGTCTACACAATTGTTACTAGTTGCCTAATTGTACCCGTTTACTCATTACTGAAATTATTTTAATCATGGTACTAAACAATTAATTACCTGGTTAGATCCATCGCTCCATTGCCCGAATGCTTCCATGACCTCGATCCATTCCTTGCAGAACCGGAGAGTCGTCATAGGGAACCAATATACATCGGGACAAGGCTGTAAAAAATAATTCAGAGGTACTGGTACTACGAACTAAACAGAAATTAATAAACTATCATTTCTAATGAACCATAATCTCCGTGGCCGTGCTGTGACTGCAAATGACTTAGCTCTGGATCGTTTGCGGTATTAAGAAAATAAGATTTTCAGTAACCATTTTTGTACTTGGTAATAGACACGGGTTATATAGCACTTGTCGGTGGAAAATTAGACAACTGGGCAGGTTTATGGAGCTTTATATATTTAATGAACTGAGTATATCGAAGTTTCTTTTTTTCTTACCATAAAGTCCCATACAATATTATAATGGCAACTTTATTGTGTACTACCATCTAGTAGTCCAAGATCCGTATATAACCACGACCTTCACAGAGCTGTTTAATGGATGAAACCTACTTTTTATTTTTATTTAGTAATAGATAAATACACCTAAAATAGGTTGCCTATCAAAATCAGGTCCAGACTATTTTTAAATTAATTAATTTTAATTAAAAAAAATTGTCAAGTTTATTGTAGCCAACGCTATACCATCGCGTTTGTTATAAAATTACCTATATTTTGATATATAACTCAAGCGGTTCCGATCTGTTAAGTTACCTATGGACTATGTTAATTGTTACCATAGTCCATGATAGAATGAATTGATTGATTGAAGGACAAACCAACAAACAAACTGACTTTCGCATTTATAATTGGATCAAATCAATTTGTTCATTTCTTACCTCCATTTTCGAAAGAAAAGGTTCATTTTAGGCCTACTATTGTACACTCTACCATCTACCATGAATAGAGGAAAGTACATAGATTGTATTAAAAATATAATAATTTAGAACAGTAAAGTAAAAAACGAGAAAAAAATAAAACATGCATTTCGATACGTTTCCAAGATGGCAACTTTCAGCCATAGAGAAGGCAGTAGGCGCGAAATGTATCAAATGTCATTTCTGACAGTCACTGTCAGAATAACGTGTTTTTCTTTAGAAAACGTCAAAAATATGAATCCGCCATTGTTACCCACACATATTTAGTGTTCCTTAACTTATGATTATATGATTAAATAATTTTGCCATTCAAATTACGACGAATTCGTAGATTTGGGCGATAAAAACTGGTCTAGTATTTTATTTTACTTCATTCCTCTACTTGTACAAGACTAGGCCTACGCCTCATACAAATCTGAACCGTCTCCTTTGGTTAAGTTGTTTGCCATTTTTCAGGAGACAATACGCTAGCCGTATTCGATGATATAACATCTAACTTTAAAGACAGACAAATATGATGTCAGTTTTTTAAATCATATGTCGTTTGATAATAAATAAGATTCTTCGACGTGTTGGCGCAAACTCGCGCGAGTATTTCGCATTACGTTCAACACGTACGACCAATAAGCTATTTCAACCAATTCATTAAGTCTTTTTGCAAATTTATTCATGTAAAGGCACAATCATCTTTATTTTTCCCAAATGCTTCTTTAAAAGTGATAGTAACCACCTTTGATGTTGGAAACTTTAAATTCTCTTTAATAGCATTAATTGAAGCCTTCGATCACAGAAAAAAAAGATCACCTTTTTTTTCTGTGATCGAAGATTGAAGCATATTCAAAATCCACTGTAGTTGGTTGAAAAATATATTAAGTATACGCTTCATAAGTTCTTTCATACATAAAGTAACGTACTTTTACATTATAATGAGTATCTGAACTAAAGAAATCATCATGATTCACATATCATAGTTTTCATCAAATAGATCCGGAGTGCTAAGAAATGGTCCATTACAAAATATGTGTTTTATACGAGAAATGTGTTTTAAAATATTGCGGTTACCGAAAAGAAATATACGTAATGCGTATTTATACCATTATTACAAATAAAGGCTAAAATAAAATTGAAATAGTTTTTTCAACGTTACAAGCGTCTAAGTGGTTTTTGGTCTCTTAGGCTACTGTTACGCATTTTATACAAATTGTTAGTTACTGATACATAAAGCGATATTTTTGCAACGAAGTTTTCAGACTCAGCTACAAAATTTTCAAATACTTGTGGTATTGGTAAATTATCCATAAATACTGCTGTCAGTTTGAATCTTTTGACTTTTTGTGTTAATTAGCTTTATAATCTGAAGCTCAATCGACTGACTGTATATAATGACTCTTATCGATAGTATCACCCTGTAAATATAGTAATAATTTAAACAAGCAAACTGTAAACAAGTTTGTCAATATAGTAATATTGAGTAGTTCAAAGTAAAACATGTTTCTTATTGTATTAAATGTCTTACACATTTGTGATTGTAATGATTGTCCCGGAACATTTTTTTATTCGCCACTGTCATTGACTTAATAAGACATGGACTTCGGGTCAGCGCTAAAAAGTGTCCGAACCGAAAGAGATCCAAAACGCGAAAAGGTTTCCAATCGCACTTCAGTCTCGTGTTTGTCATCAGAAAGAACACTCGTCAATAATGCCGCACTGAGATAAGAAATCTTGCAAAAACTATTCGAGTAAGGTGAGAAAAGAAGATGGTGTATCATATTTTCAGTAATTAAACATTTATTAAGGTATTATTTCGCTTAGAAACATAATATTCCATCCAAATTTCAATTAATTGTAAAAACAAATGGCATAACCAACCAAAATGAACAAAAATTAACTATCTGTCCTTTTCTAATACACTACGCGCGTATAAGACAGAGTGAGTGCAATATTTTTATCAAATTTATCGCTAGAAGCTGCATATGATAAAAAATGGGCGACCGTCAGTCGAAGCTACTTAGGCGGATAGCTTATTGCAAGCAAAATTAGGCTGTACCATAATGATCTAAGACACAAATTACAATGTTTTAGTTTGTTTATAAAAATATACATGTATACTCGTACATATAGGTTTTCTCGGGACACTTTTTTCGTGAATTTTGCATTACACCCGAAGTCCATGTATTATTAAGTCAATGGCCACTGTCATCAATGCCACCCGTTTTTAAATGGTATTATTTTTGTGGTCTTTGTATACACTGCGCGGTGTAAAGTAAGAACTCCACGATATTTGTATAATAAATATTATTTGCGTCGTGCGTTTTTAGATAAAATAATATTAAATTTTTAAAAATAATTAATTAATTATACAGATAAAATACTCTTCAGTTAAGTGGCCAGTACATATATTTTTTATCACAGTAAACGTCCATGCTATTCGATGTACTGGTAGAGCCGGACGGTGGATCCTAGTGAAGTTTAAGTGTTAGGATTCACCCAGACCATTGGTGGATCCCAGTGGACTCCAGAGTGCTATTCGATCCAAAATGTGGATCCTAGTGGATTGAGGAATCATTTACAGGTGAGATCTCATGCAAGAGCTAACTTTTATCTGAATCAATGATCGATAATACTATATGGGCCCTTTTATAGAAAAAAATGGGCATCTGACCTGTAGAGCGCGCTCCACACCTGTCATAAGCCGTCATAATAAGCCTGTCCCCGCCATAGCGCAGTGCGCTGTCCCGCTTTTCAGACTAGATGGCGTTAGTAAAATAAGTTCACATTCTTTTCTTAACAGGGTCCGTCTATGTAAATTGAGGTAGATGAAATCAGTCCCGGTCAATAAATAAAAAAAAAGTTTTACCATCGAATGGTTGTGCCCTTCAATGAAGGTGTCATAGTATTCGGGGTGCAAATAACGCCGCTCCCAGTCGATTCGGTTCTCGATCACTTGGTAGACATCTGGGTTGGTGCGGCTAACGTCAAAGCTCTCCGGGTTCACGAGGTGGCCCAACTGCTTTTCATTGCTCACGTGCATCATTATACCCTGATAAGAAATAATAAAATTACCATAATTTTTATTTTTTACTGAGATTGCTAAAAAATATGAAATAAAAAAACAACACTGGTAAGCGGGGTTTTAGGAGGGGTATATAATGCCCTCCTCTCTCTCCCTGTAGCCTCCTCAAAACTCGTTGGATGTAGTTTACAAGAATGCTATCCTTTTTGTGCCAAGAGCCCGCGAAGATGAGACCTTCGTTATTTTATTAAAGCTGAAAGTTTTTCTATGTATGTCTCTAATAGAGGTATAAACGATCCCCGACTATGAAGTTTGGATCGCAGTTGCTTTGGAAGGTATCAGGTGGCAAAGGTGGGTAAAATTGCACCTCAAATTTGTTATAGTATTATGCTCCGTTCTTTTAAATATATTTTTCTTTGGAATAATATTAGAAACCACTTTGTCCAGTGTCAGACACTTAGTACGATTGCAACCCTCTGTCAGACACTCGTAAATTATAAATAATTATAATTATACTTACATTATAGTACTAATGCTGAATTTTATATATGTTACTTGAGGAACTATCAAAAGATGTTTCCTCAGTAATCAGACAGTTTGGATGGTTTTTACATCTTGTCAGATACATTTATTCGTTTTTTTTTTAAATTCTAAATTCTAATTCTTGTTTAACAACTCATTTCTCTTTCACTTCTTGACCGGCAATTGGGCAGTATAACAGATTAAAATTGTTTTGTATCAGATTTATGAAGTGGAAGCATTTTCGATCGTAAGTTTATTTTTAGGGTTCCGTAGCCAAATTTGGCAAAAACGGAACCCTTATAGATTCGTCATGTCTGTCTGTCTGTCTGTCTGTCTGTCTGTCTGTCTGTCTGTCCGTCCGTATGTCACAGCCACTTTTTTCCGAAACTATAAGAGCTATACTGTTGAAACTTGGTAAGTAGATGTATTCTGCATTAAGATTTTCTTACAAAAATAGAAAAAAATAATAAATTTTTGGGGTTCCCCATACTTAGAACTGAAACTCAAAAATTTTTTTTTCATCTAACCCATAGGTGTGGGGTATCTATGGATAGGTCTTCAAAAATGATATTGAGGTTTGTAATATCATTTTTATCTAAACTGAATAGTTTGTGCGAGAGACACTTCCAAAGTGGTAAAATGTGTGTCTCCCCCCCCCCCCCCCGTAACTTCTAAAATAAGAGAATGATAAAACTAAAAAAAATATATGTTGTACATTACCATGCAAACTTCCACCGAAAATTGGTTTGAACGAGATCTAGTAAGTAGTTTTTTTTAATACGTCATAAATCGTAAACCGCAATTTACCTTTCATTCAATCAACTCAAATATTTAAAAAAAACATTTAATTTAAAACTTACTACAGGTTTGTACGGAACCCTCGGTGCGCGAGTCCGACTCGCACTTGGCCGGTTTTTTCTATCACAGAATACACAAACGATTTGATAGTTATTAATATTTGCGTCCTGAGTTGAATCGTTATTCTCACTAACATTTTGTTCAAAAATGTCAACTTTTTCTGGAAAAGCTGTAGATTGCAGTTCTATCGATTCAGAAATTAAAGTTGGTAGTGACATTGTTGAAGATTCTGTGGGTAAAGACTGTAAATGAGATTTTCCTTCAGAAATTGAAGGTTACACTTCTATTGATTGAGAAATTAAAGTTGGTTGTTATGTTGTCGAATATTCTGTTGCAGACTGTAAATCAGATGGGTCAGCTCAGGTATCAACGGCGTGGCTGGAGATAAGTTGTCTGTAGGTACACAGGTTGATTTTTTTTACTGTTTTTTTTTCACAACTTGAAGGTTTTGAGGCGAAATATTTATTCGGAAGTCCCGTGAATACTTTATAGCATTCCCGATGATAACCACCGCCTCATACACATTCATCAAGAAAAACAATGTATTTATACTAGAGAGACATACACAGTCGCGGGCTCTTGCTCTATTTCTCTCGAGTGACTCGTGAGAAATAGACAGATAAACCTATTTTTATTATCCTAATTGCATCTGGATTGTATTAAACCTATGACTTCGCACGGGTAGTACTAATAATCGCAATAGTCTGTACCCAATATCCATCTTTTTAACCGACTTCAAAAAAGGAGGATGCTCTCAATTCGACTGTGGTTTTTTTGTATGTACGAGTATGTTACGCGATCATTCCGCCAATTATGAATCCATTTTGATGATTCTTTTTTTGTTTGGTAGATCATACTTCAGAGGTGGTCCCATATAAATTTTATCGAAATTGATTTAGCGCTTTTTGAGAAAATCAACAAAAATCAAAATATATACCCAGATAATGTTTTACTTATAGGTATAGTTTTGAAGTCGGATTTTGTTTTAGATGAAAGGAATAATTATACAAAATAGTGTTTTTAATGCTCTTCGGTACAACTCCGATGACTCTGTCTTTAAATAACACTACAAAAAATCCTTACCAATTATTTTCATTTAGTAAAATAAAGGGGCTTTATAGTCTGGCTACGCTAAGTCTGCCGCAGTAAGAAAATGGTCGAATTTGAAAATCTGTTGATGAAAACACAGACTGTAATGCGAAAAAACGCATTTGATACTTTTGTTTTTTGTTAGGGTTCCGTAGCCAAATTTGGCAAAAACGGAACCCTTATAGATTCGTCATGTCTGTCTGTCTGTCTGTCCGTCCGTATGTCACAGCCACTTTTTTCCGAAACTATAAGAGCTATACTGTTGAAACTTGGTAAGTAGATGTATTCTGTAAACCGCATTAAGATTTTCTTACAAAAATAGAAAAAAAACAATAAATTTTGGGGTTCCCCATACTTAGAACTGAAACCCAAAAATTTTTTTTTCATCTAACCCATAGGTGTGGGGTATCTATGGATAGGTCTTCAAAAATGATATTGAGGTTTGTAATATCATTTTTTTCTAAACTGAATAGTTTGCGCGAGAGACACTTCCAAAGTGGTAAAATGTGTGTGTCCCCCCCCCCCCCGTAACTTCTAAAATAAGAGAATGATAAAACTAAAAAAAATATATGTTGTACATTACCATGCAAACTACCACCGAAAATTGGTTTGAACGCGATCAAGTAAGTAGTTTTTTTTTTAATACGTCATTAATCGTAAATCGCAATTTACCTTTCATTCAATCAACTCAAATTAAAAAAAAAACATTTAATTTAAAACTTATTACAGGTTTGTACGGAACCCTCGGTGCGCGAGTCCGACTCGCACTTGGCCGGTTTTATTATTTTTAATCTGCTTTCCTGGGAGTTTGGTCATTATTGGTTGTTTTAGTACACTTGAAAGAGTAAATGTAAATATAGGGCACAGATTTGACAACGTAATAAGGTAGAGTATTCATGATCCCCGTATTTTATAAATTTTATTAATATAATTTTTTTTATATTATATTCGCCATGAATTCGCCTGCGTGGATTTCAGCTTTAATATGATTCTGCCTGAGTTAAATGCCATTCCGCCAATTATGAAATGATTGGTCAAAAGAGCCAGACAAACAGTTACTTTCGCATTTAATATTAGTGTGAATCTACTGATTTCCTTTGTAATACTTATGGACAGTAAACAATTAAAAATTAATTGAACAGTCAATTGTCAAAGCTGTTTTATTCAAAATAGGTACCAACACTATTCACTTATTGAACGTCAGTAACATATGAGACTTAATAGTGATAATCAACTACATCATCATAATACTAGAGCTACGCGGGTTCCAAACGCATCCTGGTCTGAGAAAAGCCCACAGTAAACACAGTCGGGTTTTTTAATCTCATATTTTTATATTTCATTCATTTATATCTGACTCTAAATATTCTATGTCTTCATTATTCAATATGATGTGCCATCAATATGATCTCCACCATTTTTGAGGTGGAAGGCCCTTGCCAACTTTTTTTTGGTTTGTAGTTTAAATGGACAAAGGTTCCACCAAGATTACCATAAGTTTCCTGGTTGTTACGGGCTCGTTTCTTAACGGCAAAATTTTTCGTATGTAACGATGTCTCCAAATCGCTACTTCATATTTTTCCATAAGAGTTGTCCCTTTTTTAGCATTTTTAAAAAAATTGAAACCCCGTGTTTAATAGTTTAGAGATGTGACATTTGTGAATCGGTACCAATATCTTCCGTAAAGTCTCCCTAGAGCCACTAAATCTTGCTTGCACTAATGATTGCTTCAATTCAAGTTATAATTTACGCAGAGTAGGCATTTCCTTTCGTGTCAAATAATATTAATTTATTGTATTTCTAATAGCACATATTGTCAAAATTGACAATATTGACTTCCCGTGCGGCACGCTTTTTGCCGCTCTTAAGGTTGGTTCGCTTACACTGTGAAATAAATGAAAATCATTTATTATTTTCGTATTTTCGGCAAAGAATAATTATGTTAGCAGTTCCTTCAAGACTCTTTTGACCCCTTCTTAGACACGACAGCTCCTGATCAAGGCAGCATGTTTCTAAACCTCACACGAAAACAAAAAAAAAAACAAATTGAGATAAATTCGTCGTTTTCAATCAAGGCATAAGATTTTTACCACTCATCAAAGCTATTTTCTTTATATACTGCATCTCATCAGCTATAGCAACTTGTTTCAAATCCTTAAGTTTCTGAAGGACAGCCTGGAGATGAGGCTTTAACTCTTCGCTTATTCCACCTTGAATTTATACAATAATTAATAAGTATTAAAACTTGATAGGATTTTGGTGTCAGTTTTTGCCGCATATCCATCATTATTAACGACTAGCAGATGCCCGCGACGTCGTCCACGTGAAATAACTTTTTAAATTCCTACGGGAACTCCCTACTTTTTCGGGTCTATATATAGCCTATGACACTCACAAATAATGTGGCTTTCTATTGGTACCAGAATTTTCAAAATCGGTTAAGTAAATCCAGAGATTACCCCCTACAACCTCACAAACTCCAAACTTTACCTCTTTATAATATTAGTATAGATATGAACAGACGAATATTAACCGATTAAACGTTTAATATAAATAATCAAAGTATTTTATGCAAACAATGAAAGGCAAAATATCAAAACCGTTTGGTCTTAGTCTAAAAACTTACTTGTTAACTCTTCTTATCTTGTAAACATTGTTGTTTTTGGCTAAGGACAGCATCGTGTTCTTCCTTTACGTCTTGGAATTTAAGATTCATGTTATATAATAACTTGGGAAATTACTTTGAATAGGTTTAACCATAATTTCACTTTTTCACGTTTATTTTCGAAATATTACAACGAACATAAACAATCTGACTGCTGAATTAATAAAACAGATTAGACGAATGTTTTTTTTAAAGTGTTGCCCTTTTATTCCATTGCAGAGTTAGCGTGGCCAGACTATACCGCATACAACAGTACTTTTTCATACACACACAAACAAAAAGGTTAGGTACCTGGTCACGAAGATGGGCGCAGAAAGCCATGTCTGCATCAAGTTCTTCCTTTATGTATGAAACCGCCTTAGCAGACTCCTTGCGGAACAGCGACATTTTCATCAAGTAACAGTTGGTAATGAATGGTACATTCCAGATTCCGCTGTAAAACATACACACAAATTATTACTGTTTCATAAACTACAATCTTATACACTATTTTTATTCTATTTTTTATTTAATGGTTTAACAATCAGATATTACACAATCACAAAATAAAAAATACCAAACACATAGAAAACAATTTTGAGTGTAGGTACATTCGATTACTGGCAAGCCGGCATGCATTTATCTGATCTTGCAAGTGTGGGGTGTTACCATAAAATAAAAAAGAGGCAAAATATTTAACAATATAATTTAGTAAAAAAAACAGACAAAAACAATATTACATAAAAGGCAATAACCTAGATCTATGATACTGCATCAATGAACTGATGCAACATCCTTTTGTACTGCTGCAAAGATAGTGAATGAGGATCCGTGGTAATTTTAGCAGTTTTGAAGAGGTTATACATAGTCCTAATCCACTCACTGGCTGACTCATCAATGCCCAACCCAAAACTTTGGACCAAGAAAGAGGACTTTTTGCAGGGGTTTCCTTTAAAATGTAATATGGAATAAGGCCGGGTTTTTCGAAATTCCCAAGGGAGCGAAGCCGCGGTGGTCGCTAAGTGTCCAATAAGCAAAGCCGCGGTGGTCGCTAGTGTCCAATAAGCATGTATAAAGCATATGTCGAAGTCTTAAAACGATCAAAAGAAGTGATCGAAAGAAACAGCGTCTAATTTTAGAAAGCAAATGTTACAGATTTTCGAAGCACGTGTTTTTTTTTACAAAGTAATCATTTGATAAAATCGATTCAAAATACCGTTTTAAACATTCAGTGGATAACAACTTCGATACATAATTTATGCTATCCATAGACGAATCAATTTTCTATATATAACCAAGTGAATCAATCAACATTCGTTCTCCCCTCTTTGAATAAATTGACGCAATTTCTTGACTTTTCTCGCGTGCTATATTATCCAATAACGCGTAACATTATTATATTATTACTGGTAGGCGTTGCAAATCGAATGTTCCTTATCGTATTAATACTGTCTAAGATTCGACGAGTTCTATAAAAACACTGACGCACCTGTCCGATAACCTGATGGTGGTATTAAGTATATAAAGGTTGGGCCATTCGACTGTCTCGGCTCCCGCGATATAACTAAAGACCAGCAGTCTCATGCCACTAATGAGTAGAAATCTCAAGTCCTTGGATCGTCCATCGTGAGTATCAATGACCCCACAAGCAATTCAGAGCGCAATGTATAAAGTGCAAAGGAAATGACAGCGAATAGCAGAAGGGGAGACAAGGGTCCCGATTACCTGTCATTAGGCAATCGACGGCTACCGCAGTTGTTGTAAAACTCCCGCGAGGTTTACACCTGCTCAACATAGACATTTACGTCTAAAATTTGCCCCACACAATGTTGCTGAAGAGTGCTTTGATCGCCACACTGTTGCTCCTAGCATGGGAGACAGAAGCAAGGCGCGCTCGCACAAGATCGAGAACAAAATCTAAGGTAATTCCTCAAAACCAAATTAGTATCAAGCAAAATCTTTTCTTGTTTATTATTTTATTTTTTCCTGACAGGTACAAATTGGACTTCCTATCACCGGCAAGTACAGGGACCCTGAATCTGATCAGTACTACAATAACAACGATGTAAGTAATTGTATTGATAATCTATGTGACAGAGCAGAAAACCTTTTGCGAATGTTTACAAATCATCACGCAGTAGGTTTTAATATGTTTTTACCGTTACAGTAAAAATTTCCGTTAAGAGATTTTAGGAGTTCTGAATCTATGTTTATTATAATTGTGTAATTGTATATATAGGTACATATTATGTTTCCATATTTGCCGGTATATATCGGATCACTCTTAATCGCTTACGATTAATCTTGACATATCTTGCTTACTAAATACATATTTGGTCATTCTGGGCGATATTACAATAACAGACTAAGTTCCTGATTTGTTTAGAAATGTTTGATATTTTTAGGGCGCGAAAATTTTACTCGCATCTCACTTTGACCTTGAGTACGTGTTGGGTCACAAAATTGCCTTTCTGTGCACCGCGAAAGGGACACCGCGCCCCCACATCACGTGGTTTAAAGACGGCACCGAAATATTCGCACATCATTACTTGCACGTAAGTATTGCGTCGTTCTAAATAATCGAAATTAATTAAAGAATTGTCTTTTAAGCAAAAATTTACATTGGTTGGCTCAAATTTTTCAGCATTGATGTTTTCAGTGCTTTAATTTAATGCAGCAAACATTCTTGCCACCATTCCACGCGGGCATCTGGTTATTAAAGTTTTATTATAACACTATCAATAAAAAGATATCTGTAACCAGATCAATATTAACACATTTGTTGTTGTTAATCTTAAAGAGGCTTACTCGTATGTCCAACAGTGGATGCCTGTTCGCTGTTGATAATCTTGATATAAACTTATCCGTCATAGTATTTTTTTTATAAATGCGAATGTTTCCTGTCTGCTGTATTAGGTAAAATGAAAATAAAGCTTACATACGGCCGGTTTCTGAATTGAGAATTTCAAGTTGAGTCTGTCTCAAAGACTATTTAAGGACTAATTAAGCAAATTTTTGTTTCTGAATTGATTTTGGGCCGGTTTCTGCATTAAGCATTCAAGCAAAAACAGCAACTTCCAACTCTCAAACCGTACACAATATCAATTCAGAAATAAAAATTTGCTTAATTAGTCCTTAGGTAGTCTTTGAGACAGACAACATGAAATTCTCAATTCAGAAACCGGCCGTTAATCTGCACAGAAATTAGCCATCTGCTCGGCAGATATTAAACTGCATAGGCGTGTACCCAAACGCAATTGCACTCTCTATTCCCATAGTCTCATATCTGAGTTAATTAGCTATGGTTAATTTAGGATTACAATTTTGACATATAAGAGGTGTATAGCAAATAGCCATAGTGAAGAACAAGAGTGAGACCAAACATGCACACGGCATCTGCCAAAATTATCATCCTAAATTAGCCAAACCCATAAAGTTATCATCATACTAATATTATCAATGCGAAAGTGCGTTTGTTTTTTGGTTTGTTCTTCAATGGTACGGGTATAGTTAAGGACCTGGAGAGTGACATAGGCTACTTTTTATCCCGGAAAATTAAGAAGTTCCTGTTGGAATAAAAAAAAACTTAAACCACGCGGGCATCAGCTAGTAGGTACTAATAAAAATGCGAGAGTGTGTTTATTTATTGGTTTGTCCTTAAATCACGCCGAAACGGAGCAACGGATCAACGTGATTTTTGGCATGGGTATAGTTTAGCTCCTGGAGAGTGACATATACTATTTATCCCGGAAAATTAAGGAGTTCCCGCGGGAACCAGAAAAACTTAAACAGCGCGGACGAGGTCGCGGGCATCTGCTAGCATAAGGGTATGCCAGGATATAAAAGCTACATACAGTTGGCGCGAGAGTTGATTGCAGAGCTAATGTATGATGATTGATGACATATATACAAAAGCTCTGCATTCAACTCGCGCGCGTACTATAGATATATTAATTCCAGATTCACGAATGGCTTATCGATGAAGACAGGGTAAAGTCCAAGATTGAGATCGACCCCGCCACCCAGATGGACGCCGGTGTCTACGAATGTACGGCAGATAATATGTACTCTATTGATCGTCGATCTTTCAAAACAGACTTCTCTATTGCATTTGATTGAGTCCTCTTCGAATATCGCCATGTATATATGTTTGTATGAATATGTATGTGTAAATTGTATAATGTCATAAAGTTTTCAATAAATCAAATCGAACTATAATTTTTTTTCATGCTATTTCATTTTATAGGTACACTAGCTAATGCCCGCGACTACGTCTGCGTGGATTGAGGTTTTTTGGTTCCCGCGGGAACTCTTTAATTAACCTGGATAAAAAGTAGCCTATGTGTCATTCCAGACTATGATCTATCTCTGTGCCAAATTTCATTCAGATTCGTTCAGCCGTTGGGGCGTGATTTAGTAACAAACATCCATCCATGCATCCGTTCATCCATCCAAACTTTCGCATTTATAATATTAGTATAGATGAAGAATATTATTAATGGGAAAGTTTGTCTGTCTGTCTGCTACACTTTCACGGCCCCTTCAATTGATTTTAAAAGTTTAACATGAGTAATAATTGAACGGATTGACCAAACGAAATAGGATTTAGTATTATGTTCCAGATTATAGAAGATAGGACTAGCCTCTAAATTTAATAAAAATATAGGTTGTGGATCCCCAGATGGACGAGGAATAAACTTTTGTTGCCAATATTTTAAACATTTATACAACCACTCTCAATTACATCCACCATAATATGACGTATCGGTAAACGATTTAGTGTAGGGTAACAAAGTTAGTGTAGAATCCTGCAGAGTATGGAATTGACAGCTGGTGCTCGATCAATTGAATAAGTAAAAAAGCTCACACTCTGACTTCAGTAGTTAGTGAAGAGTCCAGGGTAGGAGGCTTAGACGTATGTAATGTATATTGACCATACAAGTTACTCACATGATGCTACGGGAAACGATATCCATGTAGTCAAACGAGCGAGCGTAGAACCCGGCACTGTTGATTGCACCCCAGAAGTTGGACCAAGACTGGCCCTCTCGGACCAGCATCGGTGCGACCACGTCGAAGCCAGTCGAGATCAAGTATCGTAGAGTCGATGGCTCCACGCGGGATACACTATCAATCGAGAATAGGTAGTCGCATTCGCTGTTGGCGCAACGGTCCCTGGGAAATACGAGGGTACATTTTATATCAACAACCAGCAAACTTATTGAAAAACCATGCCCTAATGTAAAGGATAAATAGTCAGCTATCAAAGGTCTCCGATCATCATGTCGAAAGACAAATAGAGGGCACACATTAATTTAAAAAAAAATGTAAAGGATTATTTAAATGAGAAGAAAGCCTGGAAATGGAATGCCCTTCCGGCTTCCATTTTCCCCTCTTCCCCATCTTCTAGGCAAACGTGCTCCACCTTAGGCTGCATCACCACTTGCTAGTCTGATTGCAGCCAAGTGCTAGCTTATATATTTTAAAAAAAATGATATCCCACGTACACTCTAGTGAGTTTTATTTACGTAAGCCACTTATTAAATGAGTAACTTACGAAATGTAAACATTCTTGTAAGTCGCGAATCGTATGCAAATGTTAGATTTGTAATACGTACGCTACTCATGTAAAAACGTAGTGTATTGTGAGATGGTTATAACTTATAATACGGCTAAAACTTAATGTTTGTATAAATATATTCGTATCACGTCACAATTGTTTTTTATTATTGATGGCGGCCCATATGTAATTTCATTAATTTTCTTTTGTGCATTATTTACTTAACTCATCAGTTAATAGTTTCTAGAAGATGGCAGATGTATTATAATAAATATTTCTCAATTTTTTAACCAAAAAAATAATTGAACCACGCGTGTATGAAAATCTTACTTTGCAATGTTCCTTGCTTCACTTTCGGTGATGAAATCGGAAGGTTTAATCCTCTTAGCACTAAGATATTCATTGGAGTTAGTCTGGAAGAAGTTATCAACTTCGGTCTCATGATACTCCACGTTGTTTCGGAGATAAAGATGTATTTTCTTTTTGGGGTAGTCTATTTCAATAATTCGTTGGAGGAATTCTTCCATGAAAGGTGTTGCTTGTTCAATGAAAACTGCTAACATCACTGTCGGCAACTCTGCCTCCTGGAAATATGAAAATATTATGCTTTACAATAATACATTTGCTCGTAAATATACTCTTGCGCGATAAAAATATTACTGCACAATTAGCTTACCAAGATGTGCGGTAATATTCATTTATGTACAAGTGCGTTAATATAATGGTCCCCATTCAAAACATCAACTGTTTCGATGCAGCCTGAGTTAGAAAGTAGTTATGTAGTTCAATTTTAAAAACTTATTTCTTAGTGCTACATGACCCATTAAAACCTCTCGTTGACACATTTCCAAGATTAGAATCCCGCACGCTTTTGCAGCTATTTAGTTTCCATTTTTTAGTTTTTAGGGTTTCGTACCTCAAAAGGAAAAAACGGAACCCTTATAAGATCACTTCGTTGTCCGCCCGTCTGAGTGTCAAGACCCTTTTTCTCAAGAACGCATGGAGGTATCAAGCTGAAATTCATATCAAATACTCAGGTCTACTGTCCCTTGGAGCTGTGAGAAAATCAAACTTCAAAGCCAACACAATCAAAAGATACAGCCGCGTTTATGCTGCTAATTTTCAAGTTTCTTGCACTCGCAAGGGAATCAAAACCTACAGGGTACTTTCTCGTCAACTCAGAATCTTGAAACTTGGTACGAAGCAACGTCTTATAGCACAAATATAGGAAGAATTGCGAAAAACATAAATTTTAGATTCCATCTTATAATAAAAATATTTTTAATAATTTTAAACTTACTACCCCTTTCCGCATGAAGAGGTATTAAATTTAAATTAAAATAGATAAGTGGAATAAAAAATACTATAACTTTTACTTATATACCTACAGGTTTGTACGGAACCATCGGTGCGCGAGTCCGACTCCCACTTGGCCGGTTTTTTTTTTATTCATAAATGGAATGCAAACATTGTATGATACATGAGCGGTGCATTGTATGATACACAAACTGTTGGTGCAATCTATACTTTTTTCAGTTGTGCTTTGAGTGTAATTTTCATCACACTGCGTTTGTAGCACAAAAAACTACTGTTTTTTAAACTTGCATTTTTTTACATACTTGCCATTTTTTTTAGGGTTCCGTACCCAAAGGGTAAAAACGGGACCCTATTACTAAGACTCCGCTGTCTGTCTGTCTGTCTGTCTGTCTGTCTGTCTGTCTCCAGGCTGTATCTCATAGACCGTGATAGCTAGAAAGCTGAAATTTTCACAAATGATGTATTTCCGTTGCCGCTATAACAACAAATACTAAAAATTAAAAAAATATATATGGGGGGTCCCCATACAATAAACGTGTTTTTTTCGTATTTTTTTGCTTAATATTAAAAACGGTAACAGGTAGACGGTTCATATTTTCACAGAATATTAACTTGTATATTACCTTTCAAAATAAATAATTAAATATCAATAAAGTAAATATTAAAGGGGGGCTCCCATACAACAAACGTAATTTTTTGATATTAGCAGTAAACCTCTACAAACAAAGTTAGTTTCGCGGTTCATTAACAAAGGTAATTATACCTACTTCTTGAGTACGGAACCCTCGGTGCGCGAGTCCGACTCGCACTTGGCCGGTTTTATTTAAATACTGACCTTGATATGAATCATTTTCTCGCCGCATAAAAT
Organism: Erebia epiphron; assembly: GCA_963932025.1. Classification (NCBI taxonomy): domain Eukaryota; kingdom Metazoa; phylum Arthropoda; class Insecta; order Lepidoptera; family Nymphalidae; genus Erebia; species Erebia epiphron. The sequence goes on from OZ009945.1 coordinate 30,961,496, forward strand.
GCATCCATCTTTGACCGTCCAGGCATTGGCCAAGTAATTGGAGAATTGGTTCAAAGTTATCTTGGCAGGTCCGTTACCGTGGAGTATGAGTGCATGTTCATTGGTCAACACATTTTTTATGTATGGGGGTTCGTCAGTTGCATTCGTTATTAGCTGTACATCCGCTGTGAATTGAATGGAGAAATTTCAAAATTAACATTGAAATAGGTCTGTTATGAAAGCTTTTATCAAATGCAGGAGATTACATCAGTTCTGCATAAAAGCAAGAAAATCGAGACCGTTCTGCCGTGTGACGTATTAATAATAACCTGTGTTAATAACGGGCAAAAACTTCGAGACGCTAAGCTCAATATAATCTTAAATCTCTTATTAATTTTTTTTTTAAATAAAAACTAATTTTTTCTAGTGTTAGTACTTACACAAAGCACCATTGAGATTTTGGAATATCTGGGACTTGTGGTCGAGAGCGAGTCCATAGCTGAGCCTCAAGTCGTCATCCAAATAGGCTTCGGTATAGAAAAGTTGGTCGTCGTCGCTGCTGCGAATCTCTTTATAGTTCAATAATTTCTGAAGCTCGGGCAAGTAGCCTACAAAAACAATAATAATGTTTATAATGTGGCTAATTCCATAGTACCCAATATTTTTTTTTAATTCCACTACCAGTTAGCTCTTGGTGGTAATCATGACGCAGTCTAAGATAGAAGCGTATTAACTTGGACGGGGTATAGCAGTTATATAGTCCGTGACCCCTAATCGGTTTTCACACGACATCGTTCCAGAACGCTTAATCGTGTGGTGGCCATCGATATATATGTAGGTCTGCCTCGTTGGTCTAGTGGTTAGCATGTTCGACTGCGGCCGACGAGGTCCCGGGTTCGAGTCCCGGGTCGGGCGATAACAAGTATTGGGGTTCTCAGTACTAGCCCGGAGTTAGGAAGTTGGCGGTGTTTCACCCCCGTGCCTCGGAAAGCACGTTAGGATGTCGGTCCTGCGCCTGATCTCTCTCCGTTCGTGTCGGATTTTCCGTCCCATTGGGCTATGAGAGTAAAGGAACAGAGAGTGCACCTGTGTACGCGCACGCACTAGTGCACTATAATATCTCCCGCGCAGATGGCTAATTAATCTCTCTGGAGATTGGCCGCCGCGGCCGAAATTCGGTCGGGATTACATATGTAGGTACTAGATGGGCCCTTTCATAGAAAAGGGTCGGGCGTCCGACTTTGAGACCGCGTTCCTAACCTGTCTTTGTCCCCATCGTAGCGTAGTCACGGTCGCTCGTCGTGCAGATAATTTGTTATTCTTAAGTTAACATCTAAAGTCTTATTAGTTTGGCACTGTACAATTTTTATTTTATGGTAAGTGTTTCAATTCACAATTATACATTTCCAAAAAAACGTTATTTAATCTTCCTATTTGATATTTTTATCCATTACGCAATCATTTAATTTCCGCGATAAACTGTATGATTTTTTTTTACTAACTGGCCTTACGGGCTACGGCTTCTATGGCTATAACCTATATTATCTATGACCGAGTCATACGTTTTCAAGCTTTCATTCAAGATGTTGCAAGCAAGTTCCCGCTTTTCAGACTAGATGGCGTTGATGGCGTTGCTAAAAATACGCCCACATTCTTTGTTTGACAGGGCCCGTCTATGTAAATTGAGGTCGTTGGTGGTGGCACGTCTTTGCCGATAGTTTGGTGAATAGCCTCTCCCACTCAGAGAAAGTCATAAATTCAAAAATTGTAGTACCAACTGATAAGTTGAGGAACTGCCTGCCCTGCCTGAGGTTCGAACCCAGGACCTTCCACTTATAAGACCACAGCGCTCAACATTGCACCAGCGAGGTAGTTAAAGCTTATACGCCTTGAGCAACGGTTTAAAAAAACATACCAATAATTCCACCAGAGTTCAGGTATGGGTTCAAGACAGTAGTGTCAGGGTACTTCTTTGCCAGGTTTGCATCAGGCCAACAGAACGGTTCGGCGGAGAACAAAACACGCACGTTCATACTCTTGAACTTTTCCACGATGTCTCTCAGTCGCGCGAGGAATATTACGTCATAGCTGAGAACAGAACACGCATCATCTATAAGTACCTACTTAGGTAGGCATATCTATCTAAACAGAGGAATCGCATCGCATCGAATCGAATAGAAAAGTCTCGACTCGGCGCACTTTGGCACGCTGCTAATCGAAGCAGTTTCGTTAGTCGTAGTTAATAATTATTATTATATAGGTAACCAATTCTTGCGATTCGATTCGACTAGGCTCGGCGAGCTTAGAGAAACGCCAGCTTTTACTTATAGTGTGTATGTTTCTTACTCTTTCACGAAAAAACGACTGGACAGATTTGGCTGCAATATGGAATGGATATAGATTATACCCTGAATTAACACAAAGGCTACTTTTTATCTCGGAAAATTAGAAAATTATAGAGTTCCCGCGGGAACCAAAAGACCTCAATCCACACGGACGAAGTCGCGTGGTAACGAAACCGTAACTGGACGATTTTGGTACGGATACATCGAATTTCTTATTTCGAAATTTTTAATTGGACAAAGTTTTGTTATTTAGACAGAGTCCAGTGTTTTGTTTCTCTGTCTGTTACCATATCACAATTTTGGATACTATTGCTCCTTGACGTATCACACTGGACTACTGAACGGATTTAAATGACACTTGGCAAACTCATAAAAGGTTAACTTATAGGTTTTAAGCATTTTTTACATTACATACAAAATTTAACTAGAGACTACACATCACACCGTTTCAGGTAGTATACAAAAAGTCAAAAGTCAAAAGTCAAAAGTCAAAATAACGTTTATTCAGTTTACTACACTTATTGACGTCGAGTTTTTTATAATATATAATGGTGATAATCAGTAACGGTATCTTAAAACTAAAGCTACGAGGGTTCCAAACGCGCCCTGGTCTGAGAAGAGCCCACAACAAACTCAGCCGGGAATACCTATACACTAAAACAATATTACAAGTAGGATACTACTATACTATGTGAAAGTTTGGAGGTTTGTATGTTTGGATGTTAGTTACTCCTTGACGCCACAATTACTGAACTGATTTAGCTGTAATTATAATTATAACCCAAATTAACACATAGGCTTTCAATCCCGGAAAATGATCGGGAATCAATTAATAACCTTTATCAACGCGGACAAATTCGCGGGCACCATCTAAATAAAGTAAATAACTGCCCCCGTGGATCGTTATATTTGTGTGTATGACATGATTTGACCTTTCTTATCGACTTCCCAGCCTACTTAATCAACTTTTTTTTTAAAAGGTACCTATGTCCTATACCTATCTGTAACTATTTGAACAACGAAATAATAATTATTCTATTCAGTTTATATGTAGTCCCGAGATTTATTGGCCTTAATTGAAAGTCATTGCACCCGCACTTGAGTAAATTTTAAACTGTAATATATTATCTTGTTTGCGCATCATTCATTCATGGAGTTGCTGTTGGGACTTGCGGGAAGGTTTCGGACGTAGTAACTAACATCAACTTAAAATAGGTGGCACACAACTTTGCAATTTGCAAGGACTGCAGTGCATTAGCTAGTACCTATATTATAAGTGTACTAGTATATCATAAGTATTGAGTAGTATAGTATGTCTACAACAATCATTATTATTAATTTGTTATTTTTATTAAGTATAGGTATTTGAAGTAATTCTACAAAGGCAATGAAACAGATAAGAATATTTTTTTAGATCACTCAGCGGTCTTTGTTGACCTCTGTGATGTTCGAATTAGAGATAGTTGGTAGGTACTTTGTCGCTTTATGATAAACTAGCTGATGCCCACGACTTCGTCGGCATGGATTGAGATTTTTGGTTCCTGTGGGAAAACTTTCATTTTCTTGGATAAAAAGTAGCATCTGTCTTTCCAGACAATAATCTATCTCTGTGCCCAGATCTGTTCAGCCATGATTAAATAACAACCATCCTTACACATTTTCACATCTATAATATTAGTATTAAAGCATAGATATATTATAAGAATGTGGAAAGAATTTATAAAATTCATAGGTTAATTCTAATAATATAATTGTGTAACAAGAGACTTATTATTTCATGATTTTGTTTAAATGTCATACATGTCTCACTGCAAAGTTGTAATATTTGAAGACAATAATATAATCATATAGTTAGTAGATAAGGTCTAAAATAGTTATTTTTTTAATTAATAAGAACATCTTAGATCTATCAGTGTCTAGTGAAAACTAAGTAAGTAGGTTACTTATACCCATAGTAATGCTTTTATTTGTTTTGCCTTCAGTATTCTATGGTGTCCCAGCTGCTAGTATCTAAAAATATTGAATAATTCCACTCTCAGCTTCCACTAGATAGACTACTTGTAGTATTTAAGCTTTCAAATGTGTATGGGACTGTAATTGTAATTCTAGTACTTCAATGATCGAAGCCATTTACTTAATAACATACCTGTCTGTGAACAAGATAATTTGATCCTTGTCAGGTAAGTTCTGCAAGGAGGAGAGTCTCTGTTTCAGAAGTTTGACTTTCTGACCACCTCCAGGGTGATTCATGTTGCCACCAGTCCATTTTTGGCCCATGCCCAGTACTTCAACATCAATGCCATATACCTTAGCAGAACGAAGGAATCTTTGCAAGCCATGATTGTCTTCTGTGGCTACAGTTAACACCTTCACAGCTGGTTCTATAAATAAAATTTAATATCAATTATATAATTATTATTGTTATACGACTGTTTTTGTAACATTCTAATATAAATTACTTACTTAAGTAATTTATATTAGAATGTTACAAAAACAGTCTCTACAGACCCACAATAAAATCTGTAAGTTCAAAGTTAATGGAAGGTTTTTTTAAAGAGTGAATCAATACAATTATTTTTAGTAAAAAAATATTGATTGACTATTTATAAGTACTTAATTATTATTTATTTATGCGAAGTACTTATAAATATTATGATTCACTTACATTTATTATTGTTACCCATAATTTAATACTGTATATTAGACAGTTAATTAAAAATATTCTGAATGAAGTGCCTACTTTTTGATGTGTGTGCCGATGACATCGCTCGCATCATTTAATTTTAGATAAAATTTTCGCAGTTGGCTATAAGCTAGCAAATTTAAATTGCATTGCAGAAAGTATTTTTAATATAAACATATAGGTACTATTTTATATTCTTAAAACTAAAATAATTGTTAATTTTCTTTCACTTAATTGCTTAATAAGTCAAACATATTTTTTATAAACCCAGTATAGTCGCCCCAATCATTTAGTCATCTCTGAGCTGATGTGTGAATGCTTATTTGTGCAGCTCTCATACAAACTCTTGATATTTAAATAATATGCTGTTGTGGTCAACTTCAGAAGCAACTATTGGCACCGGCTATAACTAAGTACTTAATGAGCAATGTTTTTTAAAATGCAATGTAGAACGCTTCCTAAAATTCTGGTACTTACATAATATACAAAAGGGATTCCTTAAGTATTAAAAAAACAAGGAAATCAATGCAGATGAAGTTGCAGTCAAAAGCTAGTTAGCTTCAATTCTTCACCTAAGTATATCTTCATATTATAAGTATTTAATTAATAAACCATGTTAATAAAAAGCAGTAAGTACAGAAAAGAACAAATAAGAACTACACAAATATTGTAATAAGTATTTAATACTTATCTACTGCTACAATAAAATCAATAAGTACCATGGTCTAAAAAACTTACTTTCTGAATTTCCCTCAATATTCCTCGCAAATAATAGGCAAAGGCAGATTAACTGCAGAAATGCAGTCATGTTTATAGATGTATCAGCCACCAGGTTCAACGGACTAATGAACGAGTATGTAACTCATATGGCTCATAAACTTAGGAATGCTGGCTGAAACAGTAGCGTGGCGTGGGTAATGAAAAATATATATACCTATTATCACCAATATGCATAACAATTTACAGCTTCCGCAACCGAAGCGATAAGCTTTCAACGAGATATCACACAGCGACACAACAGACGCGCGAGCCGCGACCGTAGAATACCAATGTGCCGGCCGGCGGCGGGCGGACGATCTAATTCTGAGAAGTGAGATCACTGCACATATGGTATATATATCAAATAATGATCAAATATCACATCGCTACGCTAGGCTAGTATCACAGCTACTATACTGTAAGCGCTATAAAGCATGTTAGATACAGGGACGACGCGACGGCTTGATTATATTTAAATGTAATATGTAGGTACTGTGGTAGGACAGAGGACTAAATATTCGTATTATTTTTTAAACATTCGCTTTCGCACACCGAAGCAATGGGTCCAATTTAATGATCATGTTTTGCAATTCGTATGTAAACAAAGTTGAAAGTGCTTTGTTCGCAAGTTTTATTAGTTTTGTTAGGTACCTACTTATTATTTTAGGAACTTTCGTTTAGGGGAAACTGGGTACGATTGAAACGTGTTATGATTGAAACAACTCAAATTTCTCGGAAACCATTATACCTACAAGCGCGACACAACGTTCGTTACTGCATCGGCCATGTTCGAATGACGAATCTTTATTCTTTGGTGAGTGGCCCGCGGGCCGCGGGTAGCAAGCAAACAACGTGGTCGTGTGCAGGAGGTCTTAAAGAATTTTGACACCCAAAAGTAAGAATTTACGATCTTTTAATTTTTGGTTTATCATGGTTCTTGTAACTTCATATTTTTCCTTATTTCATGCCTTTGTATGTTAATTGAGATTATAATTGTTGATTTTGGTAAACGCTAAAGCAGTATTTTAACTTCATATTTTTTCTTATTTCATGCCTTTGTATGGTTAATTGAGATTATAATTGTTGAATTTGGTAAACGCTAAAGCAGTATTAGGCTAAGTTTCACCCTGAAATGAAAAAAATAGGAGATGGGTACGTTTGCAACAATTTACATGTGGACGTTTGAAACGTTTCAATCGTCCCGGTGTTTCAACCATCCCAGTGCCAGTCCTCATTTGTTTCCAGTAATAGTAAATTGTTCAACGAGGGGAGAAAATGGCCGATTACCGAATTCAGTCTAAAACAAAAAGAGTTGAAAATTGTGGTCATTCTTTGAAATTTTTATTGCGGATTTTTTTTTTTTTGCTTACTGCAATGGTTCGATAGAATCGACTTTGAAAGAATTTTGTCCAATCTCAAAGAGATCAAAATGGCGGCCATTTAAAAAAGTACCACTACTCGGTTTTGCTTACTACGATAGCCACTTAATAACAAAAAAGCCAAAATAATACCAATGCTTAGTATCAATATGAGGAAAGAAAACTGTATGAATATTTATTACACCCTAGTGAGGTGTAATGAATAATGGCGTACCTACCTACTTCGCAAGAAGTCTGAAGTACATTTTTCGTTTTGCATACAAGTAAGGAACTTCCCAAATTTTCCTTTTACAATACCTGCTTCTGTCTTTTTCAGTGCCTAGAAAAAGAAAGCATCTTACCGAAAAAAGATTGAACTTACAACTTTCGCCATGAGTCATGATTGAAACACGGGTATAATTGAAACATGCTTGTTTGTATGCAACTTAATAATCTTTTTTTCTGCTTTACTATGGCATTATAGCTTATTAATACATTAAATTATTGTTGATTATGTGAAATCTCAATGATTAGTTTATCTTTCATGTGTTATCTACGCATAACAAAAAAAATAAATTAACCTTTTATACTAAGATATTGTTTCAGTAATAACTTAAGAAATATTTATGTTACCATCTTTTCGTGATCTCATTGAATACTTGTGTAGTTATAGAAAACCGTTGAAACGTAATAAAAAGTTTAAATATTTAAAGGATATTCAACTTGATTAACACACGTATTGTTTCAACCGTCCATAACATGGGGTCAATTGAACCAATTTTCCCGGTCCTCTTCATTAGCTTATAGCGGAGTAGTTCGTTTAGATAGAGCTATAGAATACATTTTAATCAAAAGCCAGATAACAGTTCTTGTTATGACCAAAATATCAAGTCTTCCAGTACAGTACGTACTTTTTTATGCGCAGTTAAAGCAAAACTGTTTCAGTCGTACCCAGTCTCCCCTACTGCGTGTTCACTGTTTAAAAGTCCAACGAGAATTCATTTATGAAATGGTTTTTATTGTGGGTAATCGACAGAATGAATTATTCATCTAGAAATGTTATTTCTTTAATCATTGCATTTTACAAAATTCAAAAAATTACTTTTTGATCCTATTCAACCAGTTTGTACTTTGTATGTATTGTACTCTGTGTTATCAGTGTTGCCACCATGATAATAAAGGGCCATGCTGTGAGCCAGTGTTACTTGTCTCTTCTGTAAACTGTAGGCCATGGGCCCTGGGGCCCATGGCCCATGGGCACGGCCTGCATGGGATAATAAATAAATCGTAGAAATAAATAGATCCCGGACTGATTATCTTGTTAAATTGTAACATCGTCACGGAGCGGAATGTGAGTGAAAATATTGGAGCCTAGTGCGGCATGCTGACTTCACAGTTCACCTCTTATAACCAAAGGTTCACACAAGCACAGAAAAAAAATTAAACTTTATGCTACGTATCTACGTATAAGCTACAGTCTATGGTTCTCTTTTCGTTCAGAAAGAGAAACCCTGACTCCTGTCGCCTATTTGTTTAAGTAAAGCCTGCATCAATCATTGTTATAGTCTCAATTGTTGTAAAATGTAATTGGCTGAATTTATGGTTTTCTTACTACTTCAATGGATAAAAAGCGAAAGAGTGAAACCAGGTGTACGTGCTATCCAATCAGAGATGGTTGCGATCGTTACACTGTTGGCTGCTGTCATTATACTATAATATATAGGTAGCTCAATTACCACTCATTCACTCACTCACTCATTGACAGAATTGTTTCTCCTAGAAAGAGACGGAAAACGATACAATGATGTGTACGGCAGCCGTACCGGCTAAAAATTGTCGCAATATCACATTCAAAAATATCCATAAGGATCTTATTTGTTACAGTCCTTATAACCGGCTTCGCGTAAGCTTTTTCAGGAATGTAGCAATGGGTCGCAAACCACAGATTACTAGTCACGAATAAGCACGAATACGGAATATCGATATTTTGGTGGTGCAAACCTACTTATAAACCGACTAATTTGAATATCTATCGTAACCTAGCAATTTTATATCGACATCGCAGTCTTCCAAATTTAACTGCATTACCTATCTAACCAAGTAATATTTTAGTCTGAGGTATCTTGTGATTTTCTATTTATTAATTGGTTTTGTTTTTTGATAAATTAATATTACAAAATACTTTAATAAAGAAGCCATGCATAAGTAAGTAAATTTTCTTTTTACAATGCAATCAAAGGTACCATAAGCTAGAAGTATCTCGAGATACTGAAATTGTCTATGGATATTTTCACATAATTTTTTGCGCAAAGGATCAGTCATCAGGAAAATGAAATAGTAATTCGATTATGCTAGCTAGCTTTAAGTTCTATTGTATTGTTTTCAACATAAAAAAAGTAGTTTACTTAAATTTTTAAAGTTATCATTGACAGAATATCTAGCTAATAACTAGCTAATGCCCGCGATTTCGTCCGCGTGAATTGAGGTTTTTCGGTTACCGCGGGAGCTCTTTAATTTTCCGGGATAAAAAGTAGCCTATGTTCTATTCCAGACTTTAAACTGTCTCTGTGCCAATTTGAACTTCGAATTTCAGCCAGATTCGTTCAGCCGTTGGCGCGTAATTGAGTAACAAACATCCATGCATCCATCCATCCAAACTTTCGCATTTAAAATATTTATTTGATTTGATTATTTGATTGATGTAATATTATGTATTTGAATGGCATTATTATGTATTTGTCGTACAATTATTATATGTCTTAGTAGCGTGAGTTGGTACTACTGCCGATGAGAATATTTTAGTAAGGTACTAGCTACTACATAGGTATAGCCATGATTTAGCTAAATTATTATCATTAGAATGTCTTAAATTAAATAATATTTTGAAGTCATTCCAATCTACCATACCTAATTGCTTGAAATAATAGTATTTTCTTTTTTTACATAACTAACTATGTATTCGAGCTATTTAAATCCTTATTAAATATTAATTTTAGTTAAACGATTATCGGACACCTTAAGTCACCGCTAAAAACACCTCTTGTGGTGTATCAATGAAAGCCTAGTTTGACGTAACGTTTGTCGTGGTCCATAAACGACATCCTACTTCAAAAGCCTTACGCGACACAAATTTTCAGCAATTATTTTTATCGATAGTTACTGCATCAATGTCAAAACGTTTTTTGTCCTCAACGATCCTTTACGGACAGTCTCAATGATACGCGAAACCAAAACCATGTTTTGGCATTGATGCAGTCTTTTAATGATTGATGCAAAAGTTACGCGGTCGCCCTGCGGGAGATGTGTTCTGGGTGCGGGATTCGAGTAAGGAAAAACTATGGCATTTCGGAAAAACAAGATGGCGGCCGACGTGATTCTTGCAACTCTTTTGTTTTCAAACCGATTTTGTTAAAACTCGCAACTATTGAAGAAATTAGTAAACGATCAATAGAAAAAGTGGAAAAATTTGAAAAACAAGATGGCGGCCGAGCTGCAGTGTTTTCAAATATTTGATTTTTCGACTCCGAACCGCGGCGCCACAGATCCGAAACGGCGTGGTCGAGCATAATATTTTTTTCTTTTTTCGCCTACAATTATCCTGTGTTTTGACAGAATCGGAATGGTTTTTAAAAATTTAAGATGGCGGCTGTCGCGGCTGCCGTTCGGTTTGAGGTACGAAAAAACGTAATTTTAAAATTAAAATTTCTCACAGTTGGCAACGTCGCACCGTTTCGACTTCTGGGGGGTGATTGTGCGTACAGACTCGAGGTAGGGATCGGGGAAAAAATTTTACCCCATTTCACGGGAAATTTTCAAGATTTACCCCAAAAATAAAAAAATCTAAATACGTATTTTTTGCAAAATTCGAGTACGAGCAACCACGTGTCCCACTTGCACGAATCATATTTGGGTATTTTCGTCACCGAAATCTGGCAACACTGGAATTTATCAAAGAAAAAGTGATTTTCGACATGGTCCTTTTTCAGAGGCGATCATTTCGGCTGGGTGCGAACGAGATGAAAAATTGAAACGTCATCAGGAGCGGTATATTCACGGAAAAATTATAAAACTATGTAAAATGTTTATGTAAAATGAGATGGCGGCCATTTGTATTCTTTTTGTGTTTTTGAAAATTTCAATCACGATTTTAAGGCAGTTGGCAACATTTGGGAAAGTTGACATGTATGAATCGATTGCGTAACTCGACCGGCAATATCAAGATATCTAAATAATATTGCCACATTTGTGGTAGTTTTCGAGATTTTCCCCAAAAATGTCCTCTTGTAAAATTTTTTTTTTCACTGATGGCTTCGTTTAGAAGTCAGAAAATATAACTTGATGAAAAATATGGAGACAGCTGATGATTGAGGATTTCGGAGACGGGTAAAGAGCACGGCCAAGGTATTGAAGATAGGTGGGGGGGCGCTCGACCAAATGTCATTTGAAACTTCATCCAATAGACAATGAGCTGAAAAAAAATTCAAAATGGCGGATTTAAGATGGCTGCCATACAAATTTCGTCAGTGTCTATCTCGGAGAGTTTATGAGATGGAAGTGTGGTTTCTTGGCGAGAGATGATCAGGACGAGGAGGTCTATTTAGCGAAATTAAAAAAATTTCAAGATGGCGTATTTTTTTTCATACCAAATTATATGGCGATTAGGAACTATAAAAGACTGGGTATTAATATGTTTCCTTTTCAAACTTTGTTTTAATCAAATTACTCTCATTCTAACGAATCTTTGGGAGCAAAAATGTGAAGCGAGTTGATGATTGAGGATTTCGGAGACGGGTGAAGATCACGGCCAGGGTATTGAAGAATGAGGGGGTGTGTTCGACCAAATGCATGAAAAAAAAAACAAACATAAAACTACCAACATACCCACATAATTGTTCTCCTAGAAAGAGACAGAAAACGATACAATGATGTACGGGAGATGTGTTTGTGTGCTGGATGGGAGTAGGGAAAATTATGACATTTTGCAAAAACAAGATGGCGGCCGACGTGCTTTTTAAAACTTTTTTGTTTTCCAACCGATTACAACTCGCAATGATTTAAGAAATTAGGAAACGATCAATAGAAAAATTGGAAAAACAAGCTGGCTGCCGAGCTATAGTGCTTTAAAGTTTTGGATTTTTCGACCTCGAACCAAGGCGCCACAGATCCGAAACGGGGTAGTTCATGTATAGGGAGATGTGTTCGGGTGCGGGGTGGGAGTAGGGAAAATTATGACATTTCGGAAAAACAAGATGGCGGCCGAATTGCCGAAATGAACCGATCGAAGCATTGAAGATAGGTGCTCGACCAAATTTCATTCGAAACTTCATCAAATAGGCTATTTGACAACAATGAAAATATACCTGAAATTGTGGTAAATCTCACTAATAACCACGTAAATAAGCATATTTCACTTTATTTTAATCAAATATATGTATATTTTTCAGCAAAATAAGAGTTTAATAATGTTATAATTTTTGATATTTTACCTGTGACAGGAACGCCCTGTGATTGGTTGCAACTCTGGTGACGTCACACTCGAAAATTTGCGGGAAAACAACAGCTTTTTGTACTGATTTTTCTGAGTGTTTTGTTTGGCGGGCGTTTTATTTTATCTTTTAGCTATTTAAACAGTAATTTTCTGGTTAACTTTATAACTAAACATACTAAGGAAATAAATAATTAAATAATAAACTTGAGATAATAAACTTAAGAGATAACAGCTATGAATATATTATATTAGGTAGTTAAAATACACAAAGAGACTCTAAATGCTAGACCCATATTACCTAAATTGGGGTTAGTTTTAGATGTTAGGTTATATAACTTATTTTTTAATAAGAACGATAAAAAGAAGAAGAATGCGATAAAAAGGCCTTTGGATCTCTTCGAGCTAACTGTAACCATTTTTTTCGCCTTTTATCTGGTACAGACACAAACACTTTTTGAGGGCAATTTATGGAGGTATTTGTACATACTACACAGCATTTGTACACCATTCTTTCTGTTAAAATATATTAATTTTTATTAAATTTAAAGAAAAGCGAAGAAATTCAACTAAACTGTACGGTACTGTAGTCTATTTATATGCGTTTGACAATGTGTGACGTCACGAGTCAGATGACAAGCGCCATTACAAAATTGGCGTTTTTGGCGCGGTTTTGAAAATTGAAACTTTAAAAGTGGTTTTTAAAGGGAATTACATTAAATTTCCGCGAAATATCAATGTAATGTGCTTAATAGGTAGTAATAAATTCTTTAAAATCATTTTCAAAATTTAGTCAAATAGCCTATTGACAGTGAGCTGACAAAAATTCATAATGGCGGATTTAAGATGGCTGCCATACAAATTTATTTGGTGCCTATCTCAGAAAGTATAAAAGATGGAAGAGTGGTTTATTGGCAAAAGATTATCAGGACCTGAAGGTCTACTTGACGAACAGGAAAATAATTCAAGATGGCGGAATTTATTTTTCTATAGAAAATATATGGCAAATATTAAAGAGACTACAAGTGTAGAACTATGCAAGATTTTGATACGGTTCCGTTTTACCCACGACGGGTCACCCTGGAATTATAAAACAGGAAACTGTTACCAATATTTAAAGAAATCAGCGCCATTTTGAAATTCTTTGTTAATTGACCGATTTCGTTCAAAATCGATATTTAGGACTCCTTGGGGTTACAAAACAGGAAACTGTTAACCAAAATTTTAAAAAACCAGCGTCATTTTGAAATTCTTTGTTAATTGACCGATTTCGTTCAAAATCGATATTTAGGACTCCCTGGTGTTAGAAAACAGGAAACTGTTAACAAAATTAAGAAAAACCAGCGCCATTTTTAAATTCTTTGTTAATTGGCCGATTTCGATCAAAATCGATATTTAGGACTCCCTGGGGTTACAAAACAGGAAACTGATACCAAAGTTTATAAAAATCAGCGCCATTTTGAAATTCTTTGTTAAGTGACTGATTTCGTTCAAAATCGATATTTAGGGTTCCCTTGAATAATAAAACAGGAAACTGATACCAAAGTATAAAAATCAGCGCCATTTTGAAATTATTTGTTAACTGACCGATTTCGTTCAAAATCGATTTTAAGGGCTCCCTGGAACGCATGCTGGGAAAAAACAGAGGACTAAAGCCAAAGATAATGATGGCTTTACCTATCAGTAGTAAGAAGCTCACTAGCATACGCCGCCCTGATATGGTGGCCAAGAATACTTCTTACAACCACCCAGAAAGAGCTACAAAAATTTCAGCGACAAGCTTGCCTCGCCATCACAGGCTCCTTGTGTACAATACCAAGTACAGCACTCGAAATCATACTAGGGATCCCACCCCTACACTTACACATGAAAGAGGAAGCAACACTCGCGGCCCTCAGACTAAAAACCTCGGATCTATGGAAAGATAATAACACAAAACACACCAAAATCCTAACACAGGGTTTTAATAAAGAACCACGGCTGGAGTGGAAATGTGATAGAACGAGGAAACAACACATACTGGACAGAAACTACCAGATAAACCCAGAAATAAACAAGGAACTGAAAACAATCAGAGATGCTATAGAAGTATATACTGACGGATCCAAAACCAAAACAGGCACCGGGGCTGGAACCTTCTGCCAAGAACTAAACATAAGAATTAGCCAGGCACTCGGTAAGGACAACTCGGTTTTCCAGGCTGAGTGTGTGGGCATCACAACCGCGGCCATGGCAATGGTCAACAGACAGGTAACGAACTTCAAAATTAACATTAACTCGGACAGCCAGGCCGTCCTCAAAGCCTGGCTGCTCCTCGACTACCTCCCAACTCATAAAGGACTGTCACAAATCCCTGGAAACACTCGCCGCTTCCAATGAAATCACCGTTCGGTGGATCAAAGGACACGACGGGGATCCAGGTAACGAAGCAGCTGACGCATTGGCACGTAAGGCCAAGACACTGAAGGTAGCAGGGCCCGAACCAATCGTGCCTATACCTTTCAGTGAGTATAAAACCTGGTTGCATGAACTAACACTCAAAGAGCATTCCCGACTGTGGACGAATGCCTCGGACTGCAGACAAACCAAGGAGGCATTCCCTAACATCGACAAACGCTTAACACACAAACTAATCCGCCTGGATAGAGGAAAACTCAGGAAGGTGGTGGGACTTATAACAGGGCACAGCCCATTAAACAAACACCTCTTTGATATAGGCGTCACCGACAGCCCTCTATGCAGAGTTTGCATGGAGACCATAGATTAATTATAATACCAAGTATAGATTGCTAACTCCCTTATAAAAAAAATTCTAGGTTAATACTATCGTTAGGTGGCGCTACCAGGCTCGCTCTTTGTATGATTATAGTAAAATCGGTGAAATATCGTATTTTCTTGGTTCAATTTGTATTAATTATTTATATAAAATTATCAAAATACAAAAATTTGATAAAATCACTTAAGCAAATAGCAAATTTACATTCAACTAATTTTAACAAACAGCTTGCACAGTTACGCCATCTCAGAGTGTGCGAAGAACTACAAGGAACCGGCGACTTTAATGCGCATTTAGCGAGCTTTGATTGAATGTATGAAGTGAACAGTCTTAACCTGGTTTATATATTGTCTTTGATGGAGACAGACGAAACGCCGACGCATGTGATACTAGAATGCACAGGGGTCACAGACCAACCAGAGCGACACCTGGGATCCCCAACCTTGCTTCGAGAGGCCCTAGACAACCTGGGCGGTCCTCTAGGCTTCTGGAGCGAGCTCGGATGGCTAGAGTGAAAACCCCAGCGGGGAATGGCTACGCACGCACAACAGACCCTCCAACTGGGGTTTAAGTGCGGAAACCTGCCCAGCAGGAAGAGGAAGAAGAAGAAGGGCTCCCTGGAATTTCAAAACAGGACACTGTTACAAAAATTTAAATCAGCGCCATTTTGAAAATCCTTTGTTTTTGTAGCGATTTCGTTCAAATTCGATATCTTTGGATCCCTAATATCCCAAAAACCACATCCCGTGTGCTGCTTTCTAGCGCACAGGGCGGTACACTAGTTAATATATATATAGCTGCTCGTGCTGATTGACTCACTGATTGATCACCTCTCCTGTAAAATTTTGTATGAAAAAGTTTTTTTTTTACTCATCGTTTCGTATAGAAAACAAAAATTCATTCGGATAAAAAATACGGAGAAAGCTGATGATTGAGGATTTCGAAGACGGATGTATAGCACAGCCAGGGTATTGAAGATAGGTGGGGGGTGCTCGACAAATGTCACTCGAAATTTTATCCAATTGACAGTGAGCTGAAAAACATTTCAAAATGGCGGATTTAAGATGGCCGCCATACAAATTTCGTCGGTGTCTATCTCGGAGAGTATAAAAGATGGAAGAGTGGTTTCTTGGCAAAAGATGGAAAGGTTTTCAGGACATGAAGGTCTACTTGATGAACAGGAAAAAAATTCAAGATGGCGGAATTTATTTTTCCATAGAAAATGTACGGCGAATATTGAAGAGGCTACAATTTAGTGTTGAACTATGCAAGACTTTGATGCGGTTCCTCTTCAAAATTTGTTCTTAAAGAAGAACTCTCCATAATTTTTCGAAGAAGAAAATATACTTATGGTCAGCGATGAAGATCGAGGGTTTGAAAGACGGATGAAGTGCACAGCCAGGGTATAGAAGATAGGTGGGAGCTCTTCAAACAAAAAATACTCGAAACCTCATCCAATTGGCAGTGAGCTGAAAAAAAAATCCAAAATGGCGGATTCAAGATGGCGGCCATACAAATTTCATAGGTGTCTATTTCAGAAAGTATACTAGATGGAAGAGTGGAAGTAGGAAATATGCATGACTTTGATATGGTTTTTTTACAAGATTTGTTCTGTATGGAAGAATTGTTGGTTTGCCGTTAGGCAAGCCAGGATGGCGAAGTTCAATGGCACCCAAAGGATCGTCAGCGGTATAATATTGATATTAATCTGTATGCATGTCTGGAAAGTTTTTTTACATATAAAGGCCCTTTTAGCTTCTTAGGGGGGTCTCTGTTTTGTGATTTCTTATGAGAATTTTTTTACGTCTGCAGTCGCTTGGCAAACTGGCGCTTCCACTGTGCTCGCAAACATAGCAGTGTGTTGTTTACTTCAGAACACGTAGGCAGTAAACACTAGGATAGAAGGAGAGCAAGTAAGTAGACAGTGGGCCGCGTGGTCTACTACGCGGTCCGCTTCTGCGAGCCGCGCATCCACGCGCATTAGTAGTTTTTACATATGGGCGCTGAAAGTTGAAACTGAACGTGAAATTGAAAAACGTGAAAAAAATTGAAATCAACAACTTCATCTGAAATCAATATCAATAATCATTAGGTAATCATTAATCTTTCTGGACCACAGACATACCTAATAAAGAAAAGAAAATAAATAAATAAACTAAGCTTATAGAGTTACATGAATATCAATAAACTGAATGTTTAAATATGGATGTAAGAAAGACGTTAGAATCTATTTGCCGACAGACTGTTCCTACCTTTATATTAAACTAGATGACTATTCTGTAATATTCCCTTTATAAATCTGTGTTCTGGACACACTGGGCTAGACTCAAGTCAATTAGGTTTTAATCGATGATGTTATATATTAACAAGTAATAAAATTAAAATTTTTAAAAAAACCCACGACGAACTGCAAAGCTCCATTATACTTTTGACCTTTATAACTTTGAAACAACAATTAGAACTTAGCAAACGTATATATTACATAATATCTAAAACACAAAACTGCATCTTTGACAGCTCAGTAGTTTTTTTGAACAGCGTGGTGGACTATGGCCAAACCCTTCTCTTTCCGAGGCGCGCTTGTCACGACAAATCAAAAGAGTCCAAACGCGACGGGTATACGATGAGAATTTAAGGAGTTCCCATGATCGCCTCCTGACTCCATCATGAGACCCTGGGCAGCATCTAGGTACAAGCTAAATACATAATATATCTAAAACAAAAAGCCCGCATCTAAATCAGTACAGTAGTTTTTGAGAAAAATGATAACATATTGAAAAAATAAAATCATAGACTACAGCTCAGCTTTGTTGTTTATGGTCCTAAAATATATCTAAGAACCTTTTCGCACTACCCGCGAGCTGCTTTAGCAGCTCGCGGGTTGTGGTTAGACTTACAAGTAGTGCAGATTTTACTGTACTAAACTGAATTCATTTAGGTGATAACAAAATAAATAAAAATGGCGCTGATTTTTTAAAACTTTGGTAACAGTTTCCTGTTTCGTAACCCCAGGGAGTCCTAAATATCGATTTTGAACAAAATTGGTCAATTAACTAAGAATTTCAAAATGGCGCCGATTTTCCAAAATTTTGGTAACAGTTTCCTGTTTTGTGACCGCAGGGAGCCCTAAATATCGATTTTGAACGAAATCGGTCAATTAACACATAATTTCAAAATGGCGCTGAATTTTTAAAATTTCGATACCAGTTTCCTGTTTTGTGACCCCAGGGAGCCCTACATATCAATTTGAACGAAATCGGTCAATTAACAAAGAATTTCAAAATGGCGCTGATTTTTTTTAAATTTTGGTACCAGTTTCCTGTTTTGTAATCCCACGAAGTCCTAAATATCGATTTTGAACGAAATCGGTCAATTAACAAAGAATTTCAAAATGGCGCTGTTTTTTTAAAGTTTGGTACCAGTTTCCTGTTTTGTGACCCCAGGGAGCCCTAAATATCGATTTTGAACGAAATCGGTCAATTAACAAAGAATTTCAAAATGGCGCTGATTTTTTTTAAATTTTGGTACCAGTTTCCTGTTTTGTAATCCCACGAAGTCCTAAATATCGATTTTGAACGAAATCGGTCAATTAACAAAGAATTTCAAAATGGCGCTGTTTTTTTAAAGTTTGGTAACAGATTCCTGTTTTGTAACCCCAGGGAGTCCTAAATATCGATTTTGAACGAAATTGATCAATTAACAAAGAATTTCAAAATGGCGCTGATTTTTTAAAATTTTGGTACCAGTTTCCTGTTTTGTAATCGCACGAAGTCCTAAATGCAATAAATCGCATCTCAATCGGCCCAGTACTTTTTGTGAAAAATGGTAACACATTGAAAAAATAAAATCATAGACTACAGCTCAGCTTTGTTGTCTATGGTCCTAAAATATATTTAAGAACCTTCTCACGAGCTATACACCTCTAATGCAAAAAACCGCATCTCAATCGGCCCAGTACTTTTAGTGAAAATTTTTAACATATAGAAATATTAAAATCATAGACTACTGCTCAGCTTAGTTGTCTATGGTCCTAAAATATGTCTAAGAACCTTCTCTCAAGCTATATAATATATGTAATGCAATAAACCGCATCTCAATCGGCCCAGTACTTTTTGTGAAAAATGGTAACAGTGGTTGAAAAATTAAGATCATAGACTATAGCTCAGCTTTGTTGTCTATGGTCCTAAAATATATCTAAGAACCTTCTCACAAGCTATACACATCTAATGCAAAAAACCGCATCTCAAACGGCCCAGTAGTTTTTGTGAAAAATGGTAACATGTTGAAATATTAAAATCATAGACTACAGCTCAGCTTGGTTGTCTATAGTCCTAAAATATATCTAAGAACCTTCTCACAAGCTATACGTATCTAATGCAAAAAACCGCATCTCAATCGGCCCAGTACTTTTTGAGAAAAATGGTAACAAAAAAGTGCACAAACAAACAAACAAACAAACAAACAAACAAACAAACAAACAAACAAACAAACAAACAAACAAACAAACAAACAAACAAACAAACAAACACACAACCTCTTAGGGCAAACACATATACCGTCTCCGCTTCGTCGAGGGTAAAAAGAGGTAGGTATATAGAGGTATAAAGAGGTATTTTATAATGCCTCCGCCACACTATGCTCCTCGCGCTGCCGCGTAGCACGTCCTCGCTCTGCCGCGTAGTTGCCCTCTGTGGCCACACACTGCTCTACTCGCGCGATTAATCGCGACGCTCCGCACTAGGTCACTTGCACTTACTACACGTAACACATTCCAGGCTTCAAGTTATTTTGGACGTTCATTACTGTGTATAATGATAGTTTCGATGTGAACTTCTAAACTGCAAACCCAATGACTTTGAAATTTTTACAGATCAATTTTTAAAGTAAGTAGGTAGGTACGTACTTTCGAACAAAAAAAAGAATGAATGAAATCAGACTACGCGTTAATGAATTAAAAACTAAGTACATATTTTGACTCAATCCACGCGGACGAAGTCGCGGGCATCAATAGATTATAGTCTGAAATAACACAATATGTATAGGCTACTTTTATCCCGGCAAATTAAAAAGTTCCCGCGGGAACTTTTTTAATTCACGCAGACGGAGTCACGGACATCATAATGTAGGTATAGGTACCAACATGATTGATTTGGCTCCGCTGCCAACAAATCAATAAATTGTATTGTAATGTTTTATCATTACTCCATTCATCGGCTGGCGGCGGCGGCGACGGCATGATTTTTTGCGACGTCCTTCTTCTATAAGCGCTCGATCGCGAATGAGGTAGCGGCAGTGTGTGGCAGGTCTCTCGCGCTCATATTGCCAGTCCTTTGACTCGCGCCCAAAAAACCGACAAAACAGGGAGCGATGCGCGAGGACGAGGAGCGTGGCGTGAGCATGGCGAGTATCGTTGCCACACGACGTCTCTGCCTACGTCCCACGCTACTCGCCATACCTCTCGGGCAGTGTGTGGCAGGGGGGTAATATCATTGGTTTTAGTTTAGTTCACAGAGTACATAATACATTGGTAATATAAGGGTTTAGTTTTTGATGAGGTGTCATGGTGGTTACTGGTTCGTGTTGTGAGGGATTTTTACTTGTGAAGTAGGTAATGAAATAATATAGCTAAGGTACATAATTTTACCTTATTTCTTTTGTAAAACTTAACTATTTCATGTGTTTCGGCCGTGGTTTGTTAAAGTGTAACACCGTTTAGCCTTGCAGCCATGAGGTAGCCCTCCTTTTTCGAATTTCCGCCGCCGTTTCGAGCTGTTAACTAATAATTTCTTCTAAATGTCGAAACGAAAATGGAACTATAGGTACTAATCAAAGATTGGGAGTCTTGCAGTTACTGATTTTCCAGAGGCGTAGTGCCATTCCTTTCCAAGTTTTTAACATCTTTGTCCACCTAGTTCCTACTTCCTACTTACAAAAGGTTTCTCATATCCAAAGTCTGCGAAAAAGGTTTACCGTAGGTACAATAACATATATAGGATCCGCTGGTTTATTTTATCTTCGTAATAAACCTTCAAAGTTTTGGCTAAAAAATGAATATTTGCCTGCTGAATTTTTTTTTGTTTTGTTTTTTGTTTTTTTTTTGTTCTTGTTTATGACAGTACAATGCAGTGTTGTTAGAGCTCCACTTAAACATTTTTTGAACAAAATTAATCATTGTTCGATTGGATCAGTTGGTTGTCAAATATGAAAATATTTTTTGCTTGGAATAATTCGCAGATCACCTTTAAAAAACAGACAAATCTATGTTACATAAATTTATCGGTTTTAATAACAAACAGACAAATCAAATCAAATCTAAAACAGACCAATCTATGTTAAGTATGCACCCACATAGATTTGTCTGTTTTACCAGATTATAGTGAAGCTTGTTCCTTGATTATCATGGACTGCAGTGAAGTGACACCTGCTTCTATCATAATCTTGGATTAATAATTCCAAGATTATGATAGAAGCAGGTGTCACAAAAACAAATTATTAAAAATAATGTTTGAATTTGATCCCCTTTGATTAATAATAATCCACCTGGATCTGATTGCCATTTTTATTATGGGTATTTGTGATGGTTGAAATAGAGGAATTGATAGGGTTTGAAAAAGACCAATCCATTGGCTAAAATGTTGCTTAGATCGCTTGTGTTCCAAGGTAGGGTCATTTTGCCTGTTTGCGTCCACTTAGTGGAGTTACTTCCTCCAGGCACCAGAAGATATAGCTGCAGGAGTTCTTTGACTAGACTTTCTTGTCTTGTCAGGGATCTCGGGTAGCATCACCCGATATGTTTTTTTGTAGTAAATCTCCAACAACTGCTGAAGTTACAGGTTGCAATTTAAGGGGCTTTTCATTAGCAAAAACTTTGATGCAGTTAAATTAGACGTAGCACCAGCAGGAGACGTAAATGTTTTTTTTTGTCTGATACTTAGCCAGTGTTGTAATTGTTCACTCTTAAGCCAGTGCTCAGTGAAACACAAGATATGTATGTTGCATTTTTCTACAAACAATTCTATTTCTAATTCTTTGCCGGAGAGACTCTGTATGTTTTGATGTACAATGTTAATTTTACAGAGCTTCTCCGTTGTCTTGCTACCTAGTTTAAACAAGCAGAGTTCCTGGTAGTACTTCTACTGTAGCTTGAGTTATTTACTGACTTGGTGGTACCACCAGCATAGCTTGAGTCAGTGTTAACATAAAAATTAGTACAATTTGTATTAATTAATTTTTCATGATAACTTATATCCAATTCCAAAATACTGGGATTGGTACTAATATTACTAGATAAATCAATATTATGGGTACAACATGTACCATTCACATTTACATCCAAGCTAAAAATAGCTGGGTCTTGTATATTACAAGCTACTAATGTAGCTATTTGTTTCTTATATTTATGTGGCAGATAGGTACATAGTACCTTTTGTCAGAGTAAATCTCTTAACAAACTTATAAATTGTGTCTAGTACATGGAAATGGTCTCTATGACCATAGCTTAAAATATGTAAAAGCATGTTAAGTTTATAAACATACCTATTTTGTGCTGGGGTCAAAGAGCATGAGTATGGAAACATACAAAGTATAAATTTACATTCAGAATCTTTTTGTACACTTTGTAGGTATGCAAAACTTCTTAGTATTTCTTATTTGTTTATTTGCCAACTGTCACCTACTAAAAATACTACTGTGCTGTATTTATCTAAACAACAGCCTTTAATATTTTCAATTATGTACCCCGGGTTACATAATATGTTAAAGACCTGTTGGTGTAGTTCACTTTTTAGCAAATAACCAAGGTCTTTTCCCAACCTGTCTGAGATTACAAATGTTCCCTTCAGGAGCTGTGTGTTTAATAGTTTCAGCGATTTAATTTCCTGTAGGACATTTTTAAGTTTCTGTTGCTCCTCTAAAGCTGCTGCCCGTCTGGTTTGCACGGTTGGAGCCATTTTACAATGCCTACACCTGAGACACACCAATATTATATGTCAGAGAAGGGAAATTGAGAGTTTACAGAACAGACAGAGGGAGGGATACAAAAAGAATCAGATAAAATAGACAAGACAAGGAAGATTAGCTTGTTATAATTTGGTTTGTAAGTAGGTAGGTTACAAGATATTTAGGCACTAATTATTTACACAAATGGGACTTTACGTATTTATAATCAGGACAATTTGTGGGATGGGATTACTTTGTCTGACTTATTCACTGCCAATGTTATACTTATTTGTTTCTTTGTTATGAACTATAGTATCATGTGTAGTGTTAGATTTGTCTGAGGCAATCCTGGTTATTCTCCAGCTTTACTTCCACTAATAAGTCAAGTAAAGTGAGAAAAGACTTTGCCTGAGTGTGAGGATGGACGTTTCTCTAAATTGTCGAGAATGTACGAATAGCGTGTAGATTTGAGAAATATACCTATTAGTGTGCGGTAATAATTAAGCGAATTAGTAATGGCTTTAAAGAAATAAAAGCAATACTCCCCGGGATTTTGTCGTTGATTTATGAATCACGATTCACGCCTGTCGCCATCCGACAGGTACATTTGTCTCAGCCTCGAAGTAGTTGTCAAAAGACATGGCCGGCGAAACTATGGGAACAAATTATTGAGGGCCTTTGCACTTGATTATTTTTCTGTTTTAATTCCTTAAAATTGTAACTGGTACCTACGCCTACTTATTTTTGTTCCACAGACCACAACTTGCCGGTCCGCCAGTTGATGGTACATTTTCTAACGTATTACTTACACATTTTGTATAGTCTGTTTGCGTTGAATGGGAAAAGGCCATAGCTCTTAAACCAATTCTTAATATCCTCGGGCATGTAGGTGCTTTAATGCTTCATTGAGTAGCATACAAAAATTCGATTTTGTGACTAAAGAATTAAGATTTTCTGGTTTTGAGAGAAATTCACGCACAGTAGCCTTCCAATAAGTCTTTACTGGTGCAAACACGCTCACGTCAGCTGGTTGTAGTATGTGAATTGTATTGGGTGGCGGGGCATATAAAATAATTTGCATTTCTTCGCATATTGTGCTAAGCATTTAAATATGTGATTTATGCCCACCTACCAGTAGGAGCACTGGTTTTTTGATATTTTTTTTGTTCTACCCAGTTATTAAACTCGTTTGTCACATATTCGAAGAAAACGTCTCCTCTCATCCAACCTGTCTCTGACTTGCCTAGGCACCATTCTTCGGGCATACTATTCACTACAGCTTTGGGTGGTCATACGTATGGAAATACGACGCAAGGTGGGCACAAATCTCCATTCGCATTAGATGTCCACACCGTTATGTTTTCTTTTTCGTTACTTGTCTTTTTCGTTACTTGGCTTTATTTGATATAAATTATTGTATCCTCTTGGACCTAAAACTTTTCCTGTCTTAGGACAAAGAGCAAATCCACTTTCATCCCCATTGAAAATTCATTCTGGATCGCTCAAAATATCTTTGTTTTATACTGTCCAAATATTCCTCAAGCTCTTTAAACCACAGTCTTATTGATTCCTCTGTGACTTGAGCTCTAGCTTTATTAATACCCTCAGCATTTTTGAGCGAAATCTCTTTATTTCTTGCCAAAAATGTATCATCGGTACCACTTTTGGCCTGGGCGATCATCTTTAATTATTCTCGAATTATTTTTTGTACAGTATCCAACAATTAATTTTTTCAACTGGAAATCCACATTTGGAAATGTTAAGAAGCCATTCTACTATCTTCTTTTCACCATCTATCCCCAACACTGGTTCCGGTCCGGGTTTCTACACTCCATCTGGTCTGCGCCCGCTTAATTTGTCCAATACTGTGGTGTTAGGAATTCCATAATCTTTGCATTTTTGTCTTATTGATTTCTTGTTATCTCGAACTTCGTCCAATGCCTTCTTTAAGTTTTCCTCTGTGTATGTGTTTTTTTTTCTTTTCATTCGAAGTGTGTAAAGAACTCATCTAAAATAAAAAATAAGTTTAATTTCGATGTTCGATTCAAATCATTCGTATATAAAATAACTACCCACATGACTCATGAAAACAAAAACTGAATGATAAAAAAATTTAACAAGCTCGTTGAGAATTTGCACAATGTCTGATATATTCAATTACACATTATCATTTGATCAAAATATATGAATTAGTAATAATAATTTGTGATGAGAAACTCACCGTGAAACGCGTAGCTGCTCACTATTTCTTTTTCTAACATTTTCGCACGTCGTCACTCGTTGGTAACACGCGAGACTAGTTTTTTTCTATGCAAGTAGAATTGCGCGCATGGAGCTTTCGTTTATGTGTGTGTACCTGTCATACATCCGAGCATTCGTAGAAATGGCTCGTGTTTTTGTTAGTGTACCATACCGACGTATGGTTATTTTCCACTGTTGTGAAAGAGTGATCCGTCGCCTGTGCGGTGGACGCGAACACGCGAGATGACCCTATTTATAGGTATAACATAATTAAAAATAATTATAAAAAAACAATTTGTTTGTGTTTATCTCATCTGATAGATTTCTAATTTGCTTTGAATCAGTCTCTTGTAGGGACTAGGACTGTCCACACAACATGGTTGGCAATATATAAAAATGCTAAAAAAAACTTACATGATTGAATGGATCTAAGTATATTATTTTCAATATTAGTCACTGTCTCGACTGGTAGATATCCACTGCATTGCATCAGTCTCTTGACTGGTAACTTTTCGGAACTAAGAATATCCACATTCCATCATTTGTTGCAATGTAGGTAGTGATAATAAGAAAAGAAAATAAATATAAAAAACTCACTTATTAATGATTGAATGTATCTGTGTTAGTCATTGTCTCTGACTGATAGCTATCCACTTCGTTGTATCAATCTCTTGACTCTCTTGTAGGAAAATCCATGTTGCCATATATTTTGTGATCCGGCGGCTGGACGCAGCCAGATTGTCATTGAAATATGTTCTGATGGCCACCTTCAGCAGAGTTTGGCAAAATTTATTCGAATGACGAATTATTATATTTGTTAGTCGATTGATGAATATAAATAAAACAAGAAATAATGGTATTAAAATCCAATGTGTGTTTGCTATTACCAGGTATTTACAGTGATGATTATTTCCTAGTATTAGTTTTTATCACTACTCATTCTTCAAACATGTTGCTAGATAATCTGCTTGACTTTGACAGGTTTATCATGGTGGCGTAAGAAAAAACGCATTCTACCGATGCAGATGATGGCAATGGTGTGTTGTATTATTGAAACTTTGTTATTATTTCGTGATAGCAATCTAAAACTTTGAAAGTACTACCTTCTTCGAAAAAATAAACTGAGATACTATCACATTAGTTCTGTTTCGGTGTTTGAGTCAGCTTCGGTTACCGAGTCTCATTGGTAATCAAGAAAACGAGTTATCTGGCAGAGTAGCAACTCTATTTTCGGATTCTTTCATATTTTTGGACACTTCTCTTGCTATTTCATGTTTATAGAATGTTTTGATTCTTCTTTGTTCATTTGGTGGTAATGCAAGTAAACCATTTGTTCTTGCACCTGGGGTACTACAGTGTCGCAATTGTAGCGTGTTGACCTTTAGATGTAAACAGTTTGAAGAACTCTTTAAATCTTCTTTCAACGCTTTGCCTGTACACTGCTGCTAAATCATGACAGTACGTTAAAGGAGTGTTCTCTAATTTTTGCAGTTTCTTGGGTGAAGCCATTAAACATGGCATCCAACATGAAGTCCATAATACATTATTATTTCTCCTTGCAATACATCCAAAGCCTCGGCAATAGGACAATAGACAAGTGATATATTCGTTTATATTTAGTAGACATAGCCGTCTTATAATTATTGTAAACACTATGAATCAAGCGTTTTGCCACCCTCCCCACTAGAAGTATTAAAAGAATCGCTCGGCGTATAGTGGGACATACGAACAGACCCAGGCAAGAAGAGGCGCCGAAATGGGAAGAAGAAGCCATACCGCGGGTCCTCACCGCGACTCCAGACCAACCGTCGAATCGGGGTCGAAACTGACGCCGTAGCCGGCCAAATCCCGTCGCCGAACCAGAGTTCTCGCCCCGGAGGAGATCATGAAGATCAAGCGCCTCGCCTTCTCTGCGCTGGAGGCCACATATCGGGCCATGCAACGAGGGGAAGAGCCCTCGAGAGTGTCTTATGACGGGAATGCGGACACTCACCATCACAAGCAACAACAGGCCCTCTGCAACCTGGGTAGCACGTCCTCCAACCGCGCAGGTCGCCTTGCTGGGCCTCCCACAAGCGGGTCCCACCTGGCAGGGTTGGACCGCGCACGGACGGACCGCTCCCGTATACGAAATAGTCCGTAAACGATGGTAGGCGTCGACGCAATAACCGTGCCGTCTCTACGGCACGCGGAAGAACCCATCCGCAGGAGGCAAACTAGCCCCCAACATTCTATCTCGGGTTCTGGTTACAGGCGCTTCTCATGTCGTGTCGTAGGCCAAGTTATTATCGTTGGTGTTGTTGCCGGTTGTCAGACTTGTTGACGTTGATGCTGGTTGAGCTGGCCAGATGGTCGGTCAGGGTGTCGCTATAAGGGGATCCATTCAATCATTTAATAACAATGAAAATTAAAATGTCTATAATTATACAACATTATCCACGAGAGTTGCAAACCATGCCGCTCTCGTAAATAATTGTTAATGTTCGAAAAAATTGCAAGCACCGACTCACAACTATGCTCCATTGGTCAGCAAATATATCACACGGCGGAGACTCGGTCAGCAACATGTTCAGTGCGGTCAGTGTATCCGGTATTAGGGATCTAGCACGTGACACGGTACGGCAAGGCCGGACAGCGAACAAATCGGCGACGACCGCGCTGACGTGTAATTAGGTTGTTGAATGAAAAAAAAAATCGTTTATTTTAATGTATTTTAAATAAAACTTCACAAATTGTATAAATCGTCGAAGCGAAAAACTCTTAATTTTCTTTCTTAAATTAATAATAAACGATTAAAAATTTGTAAAATTTTAAAAAGAACCACGTGACAATTTTTCGCTCGGGTTTATTCGGCGTAAATTTATTTTCAATTTGATATAACTTTTAAATTATAGCGAAAAAAATATAGTTTTGTTATAAAACTTATATAATAATATGATCTTTCGATTAATGACAAAAAAATAATTCACCCAAAAACCCAATTATTTGGTGCCCATATGCGGCTTCCCTTATGAAGCTATTTTCCCAGCAGACAGTCTATTTTCCCTGTATAAACTTTACAGATAGTGACGAGTTTGTCACAAACTCGCCGGGTTTCCAGCGAATTAAATCCCAAGTGGATTAGCAGAAACTTTGTGGGATAAGGATAATATCCATGGAGACGCTTGTTTAGTAGGGTGGCTCGTTTTTGTTTTATGGCTGAAATATTTTTTTATGGAAAAGATGTTCTAGGAGGAGACTAATAAATGTTAGTATGACAGTATTTTATGTGAGTACTGCCACAAGTATGATGAACTTTTAAAAATCGCTTTAATCTAGGGTTCGGTGTGAGTTTATTTAAACAATTTTTGTTGAGTAAGTAACATGTTTTATTAATTTTATAAAAAGTTAAAACTAGAACCAATATAACAAATGCAATAAAACTAAATAATATAAAAGCTACAAAGATTAGAAAAAATTGCAGGAAATTATGTACTTGTGTAATAACTTAGTTATGTAATTAGTGTTGTTTTGTGTTAAAAAGCGGCATGATACGACACGATTCAAGATTGTTTATAATCCATCCTTCACGTCTTTCTGGCCCAAAAACTGCAGAACAGGATTCTGTGACTAGCTTGATGCAACTCTCAGTAGTTTGCGTGTGACATGGCATCAATCGAAATGTAGGCAAAATTTCTCTATCATTGCTTTGTATTAAGCATTATTGTCGTTAATTGCACTGAGATCCGGTACTAATTCTAAATGTGCTTGCCTTTCTATATAAACAAGTAAAGATACAGACATAAGCTTTATGACTTTTTATGCTTCGGCGGCGAATGCGAGTTACAAAGGTCCACGGTAATCCACAGCGGTGTGAGCAAATGCTTTAACTTGTGCTAATCTTAAACTGACTCTCCCATTTGCGGGAAAGCAGGTTTGGGATTCACGCGGAAACAAATATTGCATGTTTGTATACAAACCGTTAACACGATGTAAGTTTGTGGCAGAACTTCTGTCTGAGCAAACGGAGCAACACAGTGGGTCCAGTATGCAAATCAGTGATGTAATAATAATCTTAATCTAAATATATAAAATTCAAAGTCACTAAGGAAGGATTTTTCAAAATTCCACCCCTAAGGGGGTGAAATAGGGGTTGAAAGTTTGTATGAAAGTCCGTCATTTCTAAAGTAGTATCCATGAAACTCGGTATATCAGCTACCGGTAAAAAAATAAGAAATATGTGTTTCACAGTTTCTGAAAATTCTACCCTCTGAAATAGAGGATGAAAATTTGTATGAAAGTACTTCATTTCTCAAGATATTTCTCAAGTTATATCAACGAAACTTGGTATTTTGGCTTAAGGTAAAAAATAAAGAAGTATATGTGTCACAGTTTTTTAAAATTCCACCCTTAAAGGGGTGAAATAGGGGTTGAAAGTTTATATTATATGAAAGTCCTTCATTTCTCAAGATATTATTAAATTTATTTCAAAGAAACTGAGTTTTTTGGCTTTTGGTAAAAATAAAGAAGTACGTGTGTCACAGTTTTTCAAAATTCCATTAAACGATCTCCAACTCTGATAATGTCGTTATCGAGAAACGGATTGAGTTTTAAATATTATCATGAGATAAAAGTTTATTTTGAATATAGCTAATTATATAGAGTTCTGCAAAATCTAAATCTGAAACTGTAATAGAATCGCGTGAGAAAATCTTAATATTATGTTTTCTATTGTTCGAAGAACATGATGAGCATTCGGCTAAAATTTAAATCATATGTTGGGTTTCAGAAACAGGTTTCAACTTTAAAAACTGTTGTTTTTTGACTTTTTCATTGTGGGCGTTCACTTGGGATTACGTTATAGGCCACTAAGATGTAGGCTGAGTTAACAATAGAGGAGCGCGGAACCAAAGTTTTCATTCTAATAATTAATTTGGTGTGATAGACGAGAAATGATATCAGAGGAATTTTCGCGACCGTTAATGTGAAGCCAATGTTGAGAAGGTAATTTTGAATTTATTTCTGTGATTCTATTAGACGAGAAATGATATCAGAAGAATTTTCGCGACCGTTAATGTGAAGCCAATGTTGAGAAGGTAATTTTGAATTTATTTCTGTGATTCTATTAGCAACAAATGTGTGAAATTTGTATGCGGGTGAATGAATCCATGTTCGCGTGCAGAGTCAATTAAAGGAGAATGCGCAAATTTCATAGAAAATTACCCCAGCCTCGGCGCAAACGATATCCATCTCAGATTTTTATACATTTGACGTGTATGAAAAATAAATGTATGTGATCGCCCTAATCAGTGGCTAACATAGGAAAAAATTGCTTTGAAAATTCATTCAGGCACGATTTTCATACTAAAATATCTTTACAAAAAAAACAAATCACTCAATCTTAATTAAAAAAGAATAGTAATACATATAGAATACTTTTATTTTACTTCTTACATAATAATATTTGCTCTTTTAACCAAATTGTTTACATTCGAAATGTTGCAAACAACTTTTTCTATTGTTATTGTTGTAATAATATAAATCGCCAAAGAGTGCCATTTGAAAGAATGAACTGTGACAATCAACAATTTATGGATTTACCTGTTCTTACAAAAGAAGACTTGATTATAATTGCAATAGGAACATATCACTTAAAACTGGCACAATCTTATTGCAGCGAGCATATTAAGAGAACAGGAGTGTACGTAATTGAATATTATCGTCATTCAGAGAGAATAATAATTAATAATGAGCAAAACAGATTAATAAGGTGCAGAATCCAATCACGACATGTGTGGAGTAAGATGTATTATACATACGTATTGTATAATTCTGAGGCGCAGGGCCAGAGCGCAATCAAAAAATATTATTGTACGTGCATTCACGGCCGTCGTACACTGGGAAGTTGCGCCCATGTCATCAGTGTTTTGTATTATCTTGGTTGCTTCCAACACAACGATCAAGAATTTGAACATCCTGATGCTTTCCTTGACAACGTTTTGATAGACTTAGAATTATAAGAGAATAAACACATCACATATAATAATATTTTGTTTGTTTTTTACTATTACCTTCACCACCTTGACTGCCTCGTTGGTCTAGTGGTTAGCATAGTCGACTGCGGATCACGAGGCCCTAGGTTCGGCATAAAAGTTGGGTATTGGGTTTTTCAATTAAGAAATTCTCAGTGCCAGCCCGGAGTTGGAAGTTGGCGGTGTTTCACCCCCGTGCCTCGGAGAGCACGTTAAGCCGTCGGTCCCGGTTATTATCACTAACATGATAATAGTCTTTAAAGCCCGCCAACCCGCATTGGAGCAGCGTGGTGGGTCTAAGCTCTGATTCCCGCTCTCCTATGAGAGTGGAGGCCTGTGCCCAGCAGTGGGACCTTAATAGGCTGTCGTGATGATGATGATGACCCTCACCACCCACTTATGGTGGGTATATATTTCAGATTGGTAGTTATATAAATTATAAATATTAACATAGTACATACAAATGCACAAAGTACAAATATCTGGTTGTATATGTTATTTGTATCTCTTATTAAAATTCGTGCCTGAAAAAATAATGAAGGTAATTTTCGCTATTTAGCCACTGATTAGGGGGATCACAAGTATTTATTTTTAATATCCATAAAATATACAAAATTATGAGAAAGGTACTTTTTGCGCCGGGGCTGGGGCAATTTTGCGCATTCTCCTTTGTGAAAAGAAAATAACATTATAACGTCAAATAAAAATTGCTATAATTTCCATGCCTAATAATAATAATAATAGGTTATAGCGAGTGAGCTCTTCTTAAGAGGTGCAACTCTGGATTTTGAGGAGGTGAACAGATCCCGAAGAATGCTCATCTGGGCACAATCGTATGTATACGGCGGCTCCGCAGAAGTTTTCGCCACTGAGAAACTTATTGGCGTTAATGTAATTTAGAAGTCATGCGCCTATGTGATGCAGAATTTTAATTTGTTCCAAATTTGATCAAATTGTTGAGCGGTCGAGCCAGGACCCAATGAAATGTTGGAAATTGAACCTCAAATAAATTAATCAAATAAACCAATCGGTTAAATATTAATCTATTAATACCAATACTGTATGAAATAAGTTTAAAAAATAGCTGCAATACCACACAGTTAATTTACCAACTTAATGTTTCCTAAACTATTTAAATTATTATTGTAACAACAGGTTATTTTCGCAATTGCAATAATGGAGCAGGAATTTAGTCGCTTAGCTAAAAATAATTTTAGAATAATAAAAACATTTAAAAATAAATCTTAAAGTATACAACTTTATAATAATAAAATAATGGTTTAAAAAATTGAGGAAATAATTTTTTTACCTAAATCGTAGAAATCTCGGGTCGCGCAGTACTGGTGTTCCTGCTCTACACAGTATTTTTCTGCTTTTATTGTATCTAGACTAAGGACTAAGTATAAGGCCCAGATATATAAAGGAACCATGTACTTTCGGTGCATCTTGCTTCGCGGATACTCTTCGCCCGACTGTGGCAGTCCCGTGCTATCAAATTGATTACAGCAGGTAATGAAAAGGTGAGAGGCGAGTGCTCTTTGATGTTTTAGAGCAGGCGCCAGAGAGAGTTGATCAGAACAAGGGGACCGCATTAGATAATTTCATATTATAGACTAACGATTTAGAATCTCAAGTTTTTTTTTCGTCATGTGTTTTCGTACCATATTTAGGTACAGGAGAGCTGTACTATGTTACTAACTTACTTTAAGTACTAGCTATAGGTACATAGCACGTCTCATCATCTGAATGCAGTGCTAACTTAGACCAGCTTAGCTACTGGCTTCCAACGAGGGGGGTTGATCTTGATCCCCAATTTAAAGTTTAAATATTCTGGCCTTTTAATGGCTGTTTGTTAATGCTCGAAAGCAAAACATGAACGGGAATCAACGACGTCTTCGCTTGCCGCTTTGAAGTTGGAGTTTTGACTTTGCATGCTTGCTTTGTTTTGAAAAGTATCCAAACTACGATAAAAATTGAATTCTATTGTGCTATTTCCCGATAGAATCATCTTTTTTCATGAACCTTGTGTTATTTTTTATTTATGACACCAACGCAAAAGTCTTCGTTAATAAGACGTGTCCTACCATCACCACATAGGATTCATTTGACCAGTGGTAGATTCATTTGACTATTCATAAGAACTTGTAAAAAGTCTATTTGAATACAAATAAATAAAATAAATATAGATGTCCAGTTCGTTGTCGCAATTTGTGTATCAGCATCGGACTCAGACCTACGCGCCCTAAATTAAGAAAGAAACCCTCATTTGGGTTAAAAATCCAAAAAGCAACACAAACATAATAATATTATAATCGAAAACAAAAATAAAGAACTTTACTACTTTTTAGTTAATGTCGGAAGAGCAGAAGAATCCCAGACCTTCACGGAATGTGTGGTGGAGATTATGCGCACGCCAAGCCGAACGGGACCGGACCACAATTGGGTCGGGGAGTAAGGTGGACGAGAAACTCTTTCAAGGTTTATGTCTTGTAATTTAGACATCGTCAGTGTGCCATGTGTAGTATGTTGCCTGGGCGTTGTTATGCAAAAGCGAAGAGCAGCTCCTGCCTTCTGAGTCTCGGATGTTTGAAAGCGTATTTTAATTATTTAATTTTGTAGTTATTGACAGTAACTGTACAAATACAGTTGCTGACTACAGTGCACCACATATCAAGGTACCTATTATAATAATAGTTGATACGCAGATATCGCCATAATCTTTATCTGGCTTGTATTGCGGTTCAAATCAAGATTATGATTGTGAGTATCAAATCACTTACATTACTCTCTAATAGAAAAACCATTGTAGCAAACTAGCAATATAATAAGACTTGCTTATTTCAGGTGCGTTGTGTGTGTGAACAATCGCTCTACGTTCTATTGAAGATGCCACATAAATGGTCTCTTTTGATTGTAGGGTAACTACTATTGCGTGGATTATTTGATAGTTTTCGTTTCTTGCCACATGATTACAGTCAAAAGATTGTTATTTATCTATTTGAAAAAAACGTGACCTACTAAGTACTTTTAAAATAAATAAGAATAAGGCCCGGACTCCACCAGAGGGGAGACGTGCGGAGATGTCCCAAGCGGAGACGAGAAGGGATGTTTTTCAGCTAGGGTGTATCCACCGAAGCTGTGCGGAGATGCGTACTGGTTAGACTGGAGCGGATATTTGTGCTGGCTAGAGCGGAGATGTCTGCTGGCTAGAGCGAAATTGAGCTGCGTGCGGCGAGCGACGCCGCTCACTGCACGCAGCTCACATCTCTTCTCGTCTCCGCTACTCGCCGTCGCCAGCTTGCGAGGCACAGCTCACATCTTCGCTTTATTCCGCCGCCCAGCTCAGCCACAGCTCACATCTCCGCATCCTCCGCTCAGTGGTATCCACTGAAGCTGAGCGGAGGCGAGATGTGGGAATAACGAAATTCTATTGGTTGTTTAAATCACATCTCCTCTCCTCTCGTCTCGTCTCCGCTCAGGTGGAGTCCGGGCCTTATACACCGTTATCTCCATTGATTTGCTTCGCGTCACGGTTGAAAAATTGAGAAAAAGTACATTTTAAAGTTGAATGAACGGGATTGCTGAATTAAAAATAAAAGAAGAAATTTGATTAAGTGAAAGTATGATTGTGGGTCGCAACTTAGCGTTACGCTTCACTTGCAACTTCTATGTCTGGCAAACGATTCGTTTTTGATACACTTGTACATAGAATGACCAAAAATTTTATTAGGATTTCTCACTCGCCTTAATCAAAATATTAAGAAAATAAAATCATATTTTTTTTACATTTTCCATCCGGGATTTAATTTTCAAATCCATCATGTAAATAGTTAGGTACTTCAAATCAATTTATTAATATAATTAATATATACAAGGTGTAAGGTAATTAGTATAACATACCCGCGGCTACCCATGTTATATGGTGTATAGATATATAGAAAAATGTCATAAGACGTGTAGCTCATACCCTGGGGGAGTTATGTGGACTTCAAAGTTTTAGCATAAATGTTGAGGTGGCATCCCTTAAAACAGCTGATTCAATATCAATGAACTGCGAACAATACGACGTATGTTAAGCCTCGTTGCCAGTGCGAGCGTTGCGATAAAATCCAGTCGCGATACTAAAGTAATTATTATTCGGCATGCAATTAAATTCTCGAAGAAAAAGACCGGCTAGAACTTACGTATTGTTGTAAAAAAATGCCCGACTAGTATCGGACTTCGTAAGTCGAAGTCAGTCACTTATCCTTACTTTATGAGCCGCCTTTCCCTGTGATTAATTTCTCGACTTACTTTGTTTAAGTTTTGATCAATAATTAATTATTCTGTGTAGTTTGTTCTTTCAATGATTTGCAAATTGTAATGAATTGCCAAATTGCACAACGATACGGTAATAATTATTATTATCGCTTGCAGTACAGTTCTGACTTTAGGTGTAGAAGGAACAAAGGACTCCACAGGGTTGCCAAAATTTATTTTCCATAATTAACTAATTAATTTTGTATGGAAGTTTTTGATAATTAATTTTGAATTTTTAACTCTACCATAGTGTTTATAACGTCAAAATAGCATGGGTAGCCGCCGGTATGTTATACCATTTACCTTACACCTTGTATATAAATTTAGCTGCTTGTGCTGATTCACTGATTGATCACCTCTCCTGTAAAATTTTGTATGAAAAAATTTTTTTTACTCATCGTTTCGTATAGAAGACAAAAATTCATTCGTAGGAAAAATACGGAGAGAGCTGATGATTGAGGATTTCGAAGACGGATGAAGAGCACAGCCAGGGTATTGAAGATAGGTGGGGGGTGCTCGACCAAATGTCACTCGAAACTTCAGCCAATTGACAGTAAGCTGAAAAAAAATTTAAAAATGGCGGATTTAAGATGGCCGCCATACAAATTTCGCCGGTGTCTATCTCGGAGAGTATAAAAGATGGATGAGTGGTTTCTTGGCAAAAGATGATCAGAACTTGAAGGTCTACTTGATGAACAGGAAAAAAATTCAAGATGGCGGAATTTATTTTTCCATAGAAAATGAATGACGAATATTGAAGAGGCTACAATTTAGTGTTGAACTATGCAAGACTTTGATGCGGTTCCTTTTCAAAATTTGTTCTTAAAGAAGATCTCTCCATAATTTTTCGGAGAAAATAATATACTTATGGTGAGCGATGATGATCGAGGGTTAGACAGATGTGTGAGGAGCACGGCCAAAATTTCATAGGTGTCTATTTCAGAAAGTATACTAGATGGAAGAGTGGAAGTAGGAAATATGCATGACTATGATATGGTTTTTTTACAAGATTTGTTCTGTATGGAAGAATTGGTGGTTTGCCGTCAGCGGTATAATATTGATATTAATCAACTAAGGAAGGTTTCTTTGTGTTTTTACTTCAACGGTCTTTTACACTGTATGCATGTCTTTAAAGTTTTTTTACATTGAAAAGCCCTTTTGGATTCTTAGGGGGGTCTCTGTTTTATGTTTTCTTATGAGAATTTTTTTACGTCTGTCGGACGCTTGGCACGCTGGCGCTTTCACTGTGCTCGCTAGCATAGCAGTGTGTTGTTTACTTCAGAACACGTAGGCAGTAAACACTATAGAAGGAGAGCAAGTAAGTAGACAGCGGGCCGCGCATCCACGCGCCATACTAGTTATAATTATATAGATGATCTTGTTCAAGTGAAGACGTTCATCACATTCACGTCAAAATAAAATAAACATAACACTAAAATAGTGTGGTAAAAAAGCAAATGCGATTACAAATACTACGGACTTCACCCCATAAGCAATATTAAAAGGACTTGTCCAAGATTGGGCCTTGAACATGAACCAAAATGATTTTAATACACATTAATAGAGATCCTAAAATATGGCTTATAGAATAATTTACACATTTTTAAAGGACCCCATTTTGGAGAAAAATATTATTTTATTTTGTGGCTTTTTTAAATCTTTGCCTGAATTTTATCAACAGTTTAAAAAAAACTCGATTGTCTTTGTCACATATGTCATAGGGTGATTGTCAAATGTCACTGTCAGTTTTGTTTATCATAATTTATTGTTGTTAATTAATCTATGAATGACTCAAATACTCAATTATTTATTAATCTTTTAATGTTGTATGCACTATGTAGTGGAAAATGGGTAGTTTATCGAAATTGAATATTAATAATCACAACTAATGCGCATAACCATTGTATTTGTAACTTCAGATACTATTTGTACCTATGTGTTAAGATGCAATTAAGACTTATGCTACTACTACTACTACTACTACTATTTGTTTCCATCTTCATTTATTCACTAGTCTTTTCTATTTATGTGATATATTTTGTGTATAAGTCATGATGTGTGCACATGTTTTGGGTTATAACTTAGAACCGATCCTATCATTTAATACTTACCTGAAATGTTGTAGTTATTACATGTTTTGTGTACCATATAAACAATAACCCAAGAATGGGAAAAAGGAAAAGAGGTTGCCCGTGCCGGAGATGGGAGGATGACATCAAAGGCACAGCGGGAAACATATTATGGCAAGAATAGATGGTTATGGAGAGCCTTGGAGGAGGCCAATGCCAATGTGCAAACTGAATAAATAAAACAGTGTATTTACTAGTGTCTTAATTTATTAAATAAAATATAAGAAAATATAATTAATAACAATTTGTGTGTATACCATGTACAAATTCAGTAATACAGGCTTATATTCCGCGCATCGCTTGAACTGCGCGGACGTGTGCATTATTAAATGAACCTTTTAAAATATTTTTTGCAAATTCAAATTACCCAAGGCAACCGAAAGTGATGCTGAATTCACTTCACAATGAATGCAATTAATTATTATACCTACTCTAATTAATTGTATTCATTGTGAAGTGAATTCAGCAAATCAGTATAGTAATAACATACGACTAATAAATATTGTGTTCCAAAGCGCAAATCCTACGGAGCTCCCCTTCCCCCTCGAGTAAAGAGTACGGCTGCGATTTTTTGACTCGCTCGCACTACAGCGGTGGCGTGGTGTGCGTACGCTGCATCGATCAACCGGTTACAAAGGATGTCCGCACAACAGACATCGCTAAGCAGAAACCTCACAAGCGGTAGCGGAGGAGGAGGCTCCACGTCGAATCTATCGAATTGCGATGAAGAAGATGCACATATTGAAATACGACCTAGAAAACGAAAAGAACGCTCAATTGAATATGAGTTTAAAAGGGACCTGTCCGATTTTCGCAAGGAAATTACAAAATTTTTTCAAGACTGCAGCCACCCAAAACGAAACATTATCGCATATACGTCAAGAAGTAACTGAAATAACGAATGAAATCAAATGTATCAAAAAGACTACAGAAAAACTTAACTCAAAATATGAAACACTAGCTGATGCCCGCGACTTCGTCCGCGTGGATTGAGGTTTTTTGGTTCCCGCGTGAATTCCTTAGTTTTCCGGGATAAAAAGTAGCCTATGTGTTATTCCAGACCATAATCTATCTCTGTGCCAAATTTCATCCAGATCCGTTCAGCCGTTGGGGCATGAATAATTAACAAACATCCATCCATACATCCATCCATACATCCATCCATGCAAACTTTCGCATTTATAATATTTATTTGATTACAACAAGAAATTGAATGCATAAAATCAGAAAATCTAGTGCTACAGAATAAATTAAAGCAGTCGGGGCAGAATTCCGCGACCAACACCACCATGAGCGACAAATCGCTCTCGCCTACTCACGAAGACCTTATGCTTGAACTCAAAGACCGTTGCGAGCGGGAGAAAAATGATATATTAGTGGGTATAAGTGAAATATATGACAAGAATTATATGGCGCGACGTAAACATGATGACTGTGAAACGTTAAAAGTAATTACTTCCATTTATGAACAATGCCCTAAGCCTATCAAAACTATGCGCCTGGGAAAATATAACCCAGGGAAAAATCGACCTTTGAAGGTATGTTTTGAATCAACCTCCGTACCAAAACAACTAATGCGAAACAAATCAAAATTAACTAATAACATCCGATTATACGCTGATCAAACTCCGTCTCAAAAAATATTTTTAAAACAATTATCGGAAGAGCTGAAAAAACGTAAAGAAAATGGTGAAACTGATCTTACTATTAAATACATACAGGGAGTACCTAAAATTGTCAAGTCAAAAAACGATTAACGCATACTGTTCATGTTTCATTTACGAATGGTAGTTAATCAACAGATAGTCATTATGTCACGCATTACCTAGTTCAAAAATACTAAGACCTACCAGCAAGCTCAGTCTAAAAATATTCTATGCTAATTTACGAAGAAATTCAATGTATACTCAAAGCAGTACCGAAATCACTTCATGTTCTTATTTTCACGGAGACTTGGCTTACATCCGACCAGGACGCTCGTCAGTATCAATTGCCCAATTACACACATATATACAACTATAGGAAAAACAGTAAGGGCGGTGGCGTATCTATTTATATTCATAACAGTCTAACGTATGACATAACGGAGGAACTAGCAGAGAATGGGAATCACTAATTATGGATATATTTAAACAAGTTTGCACTAAATATAGGCGGAATTTATAAACCCGGAGAGTCCAACTTTAGTAAATTTCTAGAAATATACTTCACTCAGCTGGAAAAACTTAAAGGACAATAATATTTGGTGATTTCAACCTGGATCTTCTAAGTAATAATAATAACACTGCCAACTACTTGAGAACTATAGAAGAAGCTGGATATGACATAATAAATAAAATTGACAAGGAATACTGCACACGTGAGACACATACAACCCAGACTATACGAGACCACGTATGTACTAACTTAAATAATAATAATAATATGTTCACTCTTAGTATCATTGACTGCCTCGTTGGTCTAGTGGTTAGCAGGTTCGCCTGCGGCCGACGAGGTCCTGGGTTCGAGTCCCGGGTCGGGCCATAAGTATTGAGTTTTTCTGACTAGAAATTCTCAGTACTAGCCCGGAGTTAGGAAGTTGGCGGTGTTTCACCCCCGTGCCTCGGAGAGCACGTTAAGCCGTCGGTCCCGGTTATTATCACTAACATGATAATAGTCGTTAAAGCCCGCCAACCTGCATTGGAGCAGCGTGGTGGGTCTAAGCTCTAATTCCCGCTTTCCTACGAGAGTGGAGGCCTGTGCCCAGCTGTGGGACGTTAATGGGCTGTAGTGGTGGTGGTGGTGGTGGTAGTATCATTGAATCTTCTCTATCCGATCACAAACAAAGGGAAAAGCCCATTTTTGGCCAAGGAGCAGCCAGCAATGTAATGAATATCATAAAAAGACATATTTAATAACTAGTATATTCCAGTTACCTATTTGTACGTAGCACTCGGAAATAATAAGTTAGTTTATAAGAGAAACTCAATCGACATTCTTTATTTTCAAACCACTTCCGTGGGCTGTGGCTCGTAATGTCAATCTTGACGATGTAGGGACTGCAATCAACATTTCGTAAAGTCAATATACCAAAAATCGATAATCCGAGATCGATATTTTCAGAAAAATAATTAATGCCAAGCTTTTTCGCTTTTGGTTATTTAATGGTTTTATCGCTATCTTATAAAAACCTTATTAAATAAAATATTATATAAATAAACATAGACATGCTAGATTAATCAATTGAACTGATTCAGTGAATGTACACATCGATATGAATCGATGTACGTAACATCGTTTTATCATCATTGGCTCACGGCATACATCTCTATGGCCATAGACATTATTGACATTGACTTATCTCTATTCTCTTTATTCACGTTCATTGGTTGCTAATGTTGTGTGTTTCGTAATCGTGATTTTCTTCCTCGGTTTGCTGTATTTTAAACCTGACGACTTTGCTGCTATTATGGACTCTGCCGATGCTCCCGATGACGACCCTGGCTTTACTTTGGATTACGTATAGCTGGTCGAAGGACAGTAGGCTGTTGTGCCCATGTGATAACTATGTGTTTCTTGGGCTGGGCAAGATATCAGGCTAATATTAATCCTCCAGCCCAGTTCGTAGACGACGTTCTAGTTATGAATTTACGTGAAAATTAATTAAAAATCGAAAACTACATGTTTTTTTTATTGTAACTTGAATTTTTTTCAACATGCTCTACAGAAGTTCGTCCGAGTTTTACGTTCAAAATAGTGTTTGTTTCTTAATCTACGATTTCAATCCTTATGCCTACAATTTGTTTCATTGATGGCTGCACCTTGGCCAAAACCCCTTAGTCAACTGGGCGTTTCCCTTTATATGGAATTATCACAATGTAACACTCAAACACTTCAACGAGTTCAGTATACTGCCCTGGCTTACGCTGGTCTACTCAAAAGCTGTACAGAAAATAAACCTTTAAATAAGAACTGCGACTATTATTATATTAAAAGCTATATAACGGAACAAGTCACGCAAAATAAAATAAAAAAGACTAAAATACTAAACTTACCTCAGAAAGACTGGATTAATCAAAATATAATTAACGGTATAAATAGGCGTAACGTTTATTGGCAAAGTTTAAAAAAAGATATTAAAAATGAAGATGTAATTAACAAATATAATTTAGAAAAAATAAAAGTAAATGAAATGATAAGGGACACTAGGAAGAGCTACTATTGTAATGAACTTGATAAGTGTAAAAATAAACCAAAAAAGATGTGGGACCTCATCAACACCGTAGCTATTAATAAAATAAAGAATAATAGTGCTTTGCCATAACTCACCACACCTTCTGGTAACTGATGGAAATATGATCTGTCAAACCTTTAATGACTTCTTTTTGACGATAGGTGCCGAACTAGCAAACAAAATACACTTGAAATACCACAAAAGTTCAGTTCATACCCTCATGTATAAGGATACCTACCAACATAACATAATTTTGAGCGAACTAAAGCCGTGTGACGAAAGGAAAGTGATTAAGATAGTTGATAATTTAGACAGTAATACAAGCACCGGTGTTGATGGAATTAGCCCTAAAGCCATTAAATGTATTAAAAATGTAATTCTCTCAGATCTCACAAGTTGTATTAACGAATGTCTATCACAAGGTGTGATTCCTGATAGCTTAAAAGTTGCAAAAGTCAGCCCGATTCATAAGGCGGGATCCAAATCTGACCCTAGTAATTATAGACCCATATCAGTGCTCCCTGTCATTTCTAAATTTTTTGAAAAGATAATATATAACAGATTAAATGAGTATCTAAATGCTAAAAACTTTTTGATTGATCAACACTACGGTTTTAGATCTAAATCAAAAACTCTCTCTGCGGCAATAGACGTTGTTACTAAAATTAAGACTAACATAGATCGAAAACATATCTGTCTGGGTATATTCATAGACTTAAAAAAAGCTTTTGATACTGTTAGTCACTCAAAGCTGCTACAAAAGTTGAGTAACATAGGAATTGCAGGGACAGCACTAGATATGCTTACCTCTTACCTCACTAACCGTCAACAGATTGTGCAAATTTCCAAAGCAGCTCCCAGCCAGTGACTTGTGGCATTCCACAAGGCTCAATCTTAGGACCGTTACTTTTTCTAATATACGTGAACAACATAGTATACTTAAACTTATCGGGTCATTTATCTTTATATGTAGATGACACTTGTCTTTTCTATTTCGCTCACTCCATTCACGAAGTTATAGCTCAAGCTCAAAAGGATCTAGATGTAGTAAATGAATAGTTCCTGCATAATCTTCTCACAATCAATACAGCCAAAACATCATACATGATTTTCAGCGCTAAAAATAAAAAAGTACCTAATTATCCACCGCTTAAGATAAATGACAATATTTTAAAAAGATCTAAATCAGAAAAATATTTAGGCCTAACATTAGGCGACAAACTTATATGGGACTCGCATATTAACCACATTACCTCAAAATCACTCACAGGCGCACTGCGAAAAGTCACAAATTTCATACCGCTCAAAATCCGAAAAACTATCTACAACGCCCTAGCAAAGCCACATTTAGAATATCTATTAGAAATATAGGGATCAGCTGCACAAACTCACCTCAACAAACTACAACGAGCACAAAATAAACTAATAAATGCTTTATTCCGTTATAATTACCTAACTCCAACTAAAGAACTGTACAAAAAAACTAAGCCTAGGAACATTAAACAATTATGTACATACAATGCATGTCATCTTATAAGGAAAATTATAACAAAAACTATACACTCTAATTTAACTTTCATACCCAGGACTATCAAATAATATAACCTTAGAAACAAAAACAAAGTTCACATTTGGCAACCACGGACAAAAACATATGGAAATAAAAACATATTGAGCGAGGGTGCAGTCCTATACAATATCCTACCTGATACTATTAAAGAATGTAATAGTACCTCGCAATTTAAGAAGAAGCTGAAGTTATATGTAGCGGATAATATTGTATAAATATACATAGCTAAACTGCTCCACTGGATATTATTATTTACTTAGATATTTACCATAGCTTATTAAAATTAGAAAATTAAGGCAATAATGTAGATAGGTAATAAAATAATTAATTTATTATAATATTAGAATATAATGCATGCTTCTGTGTAACTACTAAGCTTATGTTTCAATCTCTTGTTAAGTGAACAGTCGTTCTTTTAAGAGAAATAAATATCTTTAAACCGATATTATTATTTTAATGCGCTATAATAATATAATAAATATATAATCTATATTTTGCGTTGTTTGTTTTCTCAACTGATCCAGCATTTCTTTGACGTGATTCACACTGAAATCAGTCATAAATACAATAGTACATTATTGCAAAGGCTGGGAAATAGGCAATTGCATACGGCTCG
This sequence comes from Erebia epiphron, assembly GCA_963932025.1. Lineage (NCBI taxonomy): Eukaryota > Metazoa > Arthropoda > Insecta > Lepidoptera > Nymphalidae > Erebia > Erebia epiphron. Next base: position 31,005,898 of record OZ009945.1, read on the forward strand.
GCCTTCACTAATACGAGACAGGCAATTGCCATTTCCGCCGAGACATAATATATAGTGCTTTTCTCAAAAGAATGCAGGGAAATAAAACAACTTTTTATGTTATACATTAAATTTAATTTACCTTTGTCGCTAAATATATATCATCTGGGGCTTTAATTAAAAATTGCTTCATGTTTTCGCCAGTAAAAATTTTCGATTTCTTGCTTTTGAATCCGGTCGATTGTCGTTTAAGAAAAGTAGTTAAGTTCCCATAATTTTTCAAGTTAATGCCGTTTTTAACATGAACTGTACAATTCAGCATGGAATAAATTGCCCATAATGTAGATGGCTTTTTAGTTTTAGCAATCTCATTAAAATACGCCAAAAATACTGTTTCGGAGAAAATGTTCTCTTTTTTCTCATTTTTCCAACTCATAAAATTTTCATAAACTTTCATGTATTTTTCTTTGGACTTCGCTGGAAGCAGGTTTCCCATTTCCAATTTGGCTTCTGATCTTAAATCTGGTGGAGTACAATCAATCTCCATTTCACTCTCTGAACCGTTGGAACTCATTTCACTTATTATTAAATTTATATTTATTAAGTATGTAAATAACAAATCAAGACGAATTTTCAGCTTTGCCGCCAATTTTTTTTTATCATCTGTGCCGACAGGCAAACGCATTTATGGCTATACAGCCACCAATTTGTACTAAGCAAAGAGACTATGGTATGCCAAGAATGACAAAAGAGATCCGATCAAAGAGTATTTAATAACCCCAGCACGCCGTTTCATACAACATTGCAGGAGCGTTGTAATGTTCCAAATTCAAAAAACGCTCATGCAATGGATTTGATTTTCTTTGTCCGAAAATTCGATACTTCGCGTGTTCTTTTTTCGAAAATAATGACAATATTTCCATGCATGTTTGAGAAAAATCATTTAAAAACTCCCAATTGTATGTGGCTATATGTTCTTCGCAACCCCTGGCATGCAGTTGCGCGCGGGCGCTCGGTACTGCAGTACGCGTTTTCCGCTCGATCCCTCCCAAACCGTTTCACGTGTTCTTGCGTGACCTTGTCGACGCGTTATCGCTTCAGTATGCTAATAATTCCGAATGGATAGTGTCGAGCAAGTTACTGAGTCGATAATCGAAGTGGAGACCGCGAATTGTGTAGATGAGTACTATGCGAGAACGTAATATTTGAATTTGAATTTATTTATTTATTTATCCACATTACTTTACATTGTGGGCTGATACATTGTGGGCTGACAAGTTATAACGCGGAGATGGAAACCAACGGGGTTACCACACAGGAAGTAAATTACATGAATATGTCTCAGGATAATAATTCAAGACCGCATAAAAGAAATAGACCTGTAGATCAAGAGGAAGTAAGGACGAGGCAAGCGAGTTGCTCGGGCATACTAAGGAGATGAATCGATTAGGATACCGGAACATAAAATTGAGGTGAATATCACAAGTATATCAGCCGAGATACCCAAACAGTTTAAGTTATCAAAAATATTAAGAGACGAAAATATTCGAGATATCACGAAAGTTAAATATATTAACGCATATAAGTTGGTTATCCAATTCAGCAACGATAGTACTGCGGACAAGTTAATGGAATCAAAATTTTTCAAGGAAAATGGATTCAAATGCCTTAAGCTTTTGACATTAATGAGACGTATGGAGTAATTAAAAACATTGATTTAGACTCGACAGAAGAAGAAATACTGGAAAACTTAATGTTTGACCTACATATAATAGGAGTTAAAAGACTAAAACGTAGAAATAACAAAAATGGTCAGTGGGAACCCTCAGTCATAAAGATTTGTTTTAAGGGATCAACATTGCCATCCAAGGTATATATTTTTGATACAGTTTGTTCCGTAAGCCCTTACGAGTTCCCGGTTACTCAGTGCTCACGATGTTAGACCAAAATTAAACTGACTCTCAAGAACTCCAAGAAACTCCAAGAGCGATACAGTCCCTCCAACGCTTTTCTAACTTTTCTATCCCACGCGTGTAGAACGATTTGTCTTTGGCTTCAAAATAAGCCTCCGTTGCTGTGATAACTTCACTATTTGAGTCAAATTTCTTACCCTGGAACATTTTTTTTTGAGATCATCATTCATCCATTGTCACATACCGATGTAAAAAATCCTTTTTATTACGATTCATCAGCGCTAAACATCGCTCTGAATCATTGATACGTTGTTCCTTTTGATCAGTTGTAAGCAAACGCGGCACCCACTTGGAAAAAAGCTTTTTCATGGCCAAATGTTTATGTAAAATAGTGAAAACACTACCAGCTGAAATCTTCACTATCTCGGCACTTTTATCTTCCGATCTTCCATTACGATTTTGAGGACTTGGTTAATAACTTAATATTTTGTTGAGTCACTGCTTCATTTGGACGACCTGAGCGTTCCCCATCTTTTGTGTCCATGCGACCGCGTTTGAAGTCGGCATACCACCGACAAATGGTTGCTTTAGAGGGAGCTGATCCCGCATAACATTTTATAAGCCATTGCTGTGCTTCGACGGTATTTTTTCCCATTAAAAAACAATGTTTTATCAACACGCGATACTCGTTTTTTTCCATTGTATCGAAACTACAAGTGTAGCGGCACTTAAAGGTCTGCAAAATCAATATTTTAATGTTCCATTTTTAAAAATGTTACACATATCTTTTATTGAAGGCCAGTGTTGCGGATTGCGTGTAGGTTGATGTGAGTTGGAGCCGAATTGATACACAGACTCGGTGTTATATAATATTTTTATATATTAATATATTTGTTATGTTATATATATTAATATATTTACAGATGAATGTTAAACTTATATACTAAGAAATTAGGTACATTGGAGTGGGGGAAAACCTTGTAATGATCATGAAGTGCTAACTAAAATATTGCTTATTTACTACTACGTGACAAGGTGTAATCTAAATATAATTAAACTTTAATAAATAAATTTGTAACCTACATTTCTATGGTCACGTATTTGTAAGTGCCATAGATATTCCCCCCTTGAAAAAAAGAAAAAAATATACAGAATTATTATCAATATAAAATAATTGGCATTATGACTATCTATGCAAAACGAACGTTGGGGCGAGATACGCGCCCTGAACGTGTAATCTTTTGCTGCTTAAATCCACTGTGCTCAGTTGATAAATCGTCCTTTGCTATATTGTCACGTTCCTCAAATTCCTCGTTTAGCAACAATGCTGGCTTCAATCGATCTATCGATACGTTCAATTCTTTACCGTTACGTTCAATTGTTAAGACTTTGCTACTCCGCCTGATGACTCGAAAAGGTCCTTCATACGGAGGAGTTAAACTTGGGCGAAGTCTATCGCACCTCAGAAATACGTGTGAACAGTCTGATAAACGTGGATGCACGAACACGTTCTGATTCGAACTCTCTCGCTGCGGAATACTCGTGACTCGACTAATATTTTCCTTGATCCCTTGAATGAATTCGGGGTATGTGGTTTCTGATTTGTCACCGAAAAAGCTTGCCGGTTGTTAACCGAAAAAACTTAATAGTTGTGCCGTAAACAAGTTCTGCAGCGCTAAACCCAGTATCTTGTCGATAGCTGGAGCGTATGCCAAATAAAACTGACGGCAATTCTTTTGTCCAATTCGTCGTATTTGTTCGAGCCATTAAAGCTGTTTTAATAGTTCTATGTAATCTCTCAACTTTTGCGTTAGATTGTGGATGGTATGGTGTAGTTCGGAACTTCTCGATTCCCATTAATTTTGCGAGATTCCTGAATATCTCCGATTCCATCTACCTTCCTTGGTCCGTGCTGATTACATCCATGCAACCGTAACGACAGATCCACCCTTCGTAAACCAGTCTGGCGATAGTCTCAGCTGTTATATCCGAAACTGGAAAAGCTTCAGGCCATGACGTACAGCGGTTTATCATTGTTACTAAAAATCTTTTGTTTTGAGATGTAGGTAATGGTCCTACGATATCAATATGTACGTGTGAAAAACGCGCAGCAGGCATAAATTTGCCGAGCGGCGAAACTGTATGTCTATGCACTTTTGATCGCTGACATTGTAAACATGTGTCGCACCATTTCTTTATTTCTGAATTCATATTAGGCCAGATGTAATTTCTTCCAATCAATTTTCTTGTCGTATTTTTGCCTGGATGGCTCAGGTTGTGATAACTGTCAAAAATAGTCCTTCTTAGTTGCTGTGGTATTTACGGTCGAGTAACTCCAGTGGAAATATCGCAATATATTTTACTGTTTGTTTTTGGTACTACTATGCGCTTCATATGCAACGACTTATTTCGCATAAGTTGTTGTAATTCAGCGTCACCGTCTTGGTTTTTTTCTAAATCAGAAAAATTGATAACCGTGGGTAAAGTAATAGTTTCAACAACTCGAGACAAAACGTCAGCCACAACGTTGTCTTTAGTAAAGACTCTTTACCACTCACGTGCCGTATATCGGTACTGAATTGCGATATGTAATCTAGGTATCTTATTCTTCTTGGAGTGTCATCCATTGATGGCTTCTTGTCGAAGGCGTGAACCAATGGTTTGTGGTCGGTATAAATCGTAAAATTGCGACCTTCAATCAATCGACGAAAATGTTTCGTCGCCATATATATTCCCAAAAGTTCGCGATCATAAGTGGAGTACTTGACTTGTGCTTCATGTGTGCTGTGTTGTCTTGCGTATAACTGAAATATTTGCACCCGTGTCCACCAGAAACCTATAACCACTGTTTGAGTCGGTAATAGTTTGGCGGTTTGAAGGACGGATAGCACAGAGTTTCGCCGTACTCTGCGCTGAGCTTAGTTTTCCGACGACTGTTGTTTACTTCCCCAAGAACAAGGTTGCTGACATTTGTATGCTTTTTCCTTAAAGACCTGATGATAATAGCAAAGATTGTCTCCTTGTTTACACGATGCCCGTTGGCGCGATCTTGACCTAGATCGGTAGTACTGCGTAGACTAAAATTGCAGCGTCGACCGTTGTACCGTGCGCGGTCATTGCGTATCGCAGCAATTTCTAACTGCATTCTTGCAATTTGTGACGTTAGGTGAGTGATGAGATTTACGTCAGTGCTTACTGCGGCCGTAGTGGTTTTACTGGGACGAGTGTTCTCGTAGATGCGGTCAGCCATTTCACTCAGTTTATCTATTGCCAAATTCTCGGTAACAGCCAATACGGAAGTTACAGAGGGAGGAAGTTGCCTCATCCATAACAAACGGAGTGTATCTTCATTTATTTTTCCGCAAGCAGATTCCTTCATTCTTCTTAGAAGCTGTGATGGCTTTTGATCTCCCAGGTCCATTTCTGAGAGTAATTTGTGGAAACGCCGATGCTCACTCTCTTCGTAGCAATTGATTAGCCTCTCTTTAATACATTATACAGCTGTACTTATTCTCTGTAGGTGGGCTGGTCAATATACCGCTGACTTGGTGGATGACCTCTTTTGGTAATTTTGACACTACGTAGATGTATTTGAATTCGTCTCCCTGCTTCTGAGAGGCGATAATGGCTTCAAATTGCGAAAACCATAGACGCGGTGAGTCGGTCCAAAATTGCGGTATTCTTTCGACTACGGTGATTGATGCCACTAGGTCTGTGCCGGAATTGAATTGATTTTCCAAACTTCTTGCTGGTGTGAGAGTTGGATGGGCCATGTTGCTCCTTTGGTTGCTGATCCGTAGCTCGTTGTTTCCGTAGACTTGTTAATTTCGTCGGCTTGTTGATTAGGACGGTTTGAAGATCACGTCGGGGTCACCACTGTTGCGGATTGCGTGTAGGTTGATGTGAGTTGGAGCCGAATTGATACACAGACTCGGTGTTAATGTCACCGTAAGATCGTAATAACCGTTTGATTATAATATACCTCGCAAGATTGTGAACTGTCGAAAGATTGTGAACCGAACATACGGCTTACAATTTAACGCATTATTTTTCGGTAGATTATAATCCATCGAAGTGAAACTGTTAAATCACAATCTGCCGCGCGTTAAATTGTCAGCTGTCCGAAGGCCGTCCCTGATTGGTCGGTGTTGATAGATAGGCTCAATATCCGACATTGTAAATGTTATCAAATGAGATCACATAGGTTCACGCGCATAAAAAATATTAAAACACGCAAAATTTCTGTAATTTAAGGCTATGTTCAGTGACGAATACTAACTTATCTATCATTCAAACTGCACTTCTTTGGTTAATCATAGAGTCATTTTACTTCCACAACAATTTTATGTAACGAATTCTAAAGCTGTGAGTTATTTTCAACACGAAATCAATTTACAATCACCAAAACACTGTTTGTTTACATTCGACAGCAAATGAATTATCAAACAAATATGGCGACGCATGGCATATGCCGTTCAACCAATCAGCGCGCTAGGTGCGTTCCGTCGCACGGTATTTCACAATTTGACGGTTTTACTTCGATGGATTATAATCTACCGAAAAATAATGCGTTAAATTGTAATCAGTATGTTCAGTTCACAATCTTTCGATAGTTCATAATCTTGCGAGGTATATTATAATCAAACGGTTTTACGATCTTACGGTGACATTAATATGGCAATATGGCAATATATTTACAAATGAATGTTAAACTTATATACTAAGAAATTAGGTACATTGGAGTGGGGCAAAACCTTGTAATGATCATGAAGTGCTAACCAAAATATTGCTTATTTACTACTACGTGACAAGGCGTGATCTAAATATAATTAAACTGTAATAAATAAAGGAGAATGGGCAAAAATGTATGGAAGTTGGTTCCCGCCCCAATGGACATCATTTATGTATCATTGGAAAGATCTTTTTATACAGAGCAATGGTTATCAGGTCGCTTGTCTCCAATCGCTGTACCAACAGAGTTATGTGGTATTTAATATATATGATATATACTATAAGTCAGTTGATTTTTGACATTAAAAATAACATGTACCTAGACATTCTAGCTTCCTTCGTGATATGTTAAATAACGTCGCTAGTCTCTCATCCGAATCTCCAGTTCTTAGTTTCGTCAGGTATATACCTAACGCAGTTCTGGGTACCTTGCATCTCTCACTTAGTGAGGGTGTTTGCTCTAATATGGCATCAAACTGATCGTGATTGCGTCCAGTCCAAAAATGCATTTCCTTGTTGATCAAAGCACCTCTCACGTTAAAATCTAGTCTAGATCCACGTTGCAAAGCCATTCTCAACATGTCACAAACTTCACTAAACTGTTGCGCATTGAATTGATGTGTAGCATTGCAGGTTTGAGATAGCTCATCCCAAACATTACTTTCAAGGTGTTGTATAATACTCTAGCATTTTCAGGAATGTATAACTTATACTCACAGAAAATGTGAATCTTGATTGTACTCGGTATTCGAAAGCGGGTTGTGTATTGGCAATTGTTAAAGATACAATGCCTTGAACTGTTTGGAGCTCGTGTGTATTCTGGAACCTGAAGTTCCGAGGCATTCTGTTCTACTTCCGGTATAGGATTTAAAGATCTTCGAACATAGTTTTCAGTTCTCTGCCAGCATCGGTGACACGCACGCGTAGTGTATTGTTGAATGCAACCTCCAAAACGGCATGTTCTTGTATATATACGCCGCAAACTCGGGACGCATTCTTGGGAGATCATTAGTTAAAACATGTTGTTGGTATCTTCCATGATATGGGCCTCGCCGACACATCACACAATTGCGATGATTTTCCATTGCAATATTCCAGGTCGATAAGCAGATCAATAGTCCAAAATACTAGCCAAGGTCTACGTTTAGGGCGGGCAACAACAATGTCCAAGAAGGCGCAGGCCGCAGGGGTCAGTGATAAAAACGGGATAAGTAACTTGTAAAAGCAATAAACACAGGCGGAACGTTATCTCACGCGCAAAACGATTGTACGACTGTGCGAACTACGCTGCCCACGCGCTACCCGCCCTCCCTCCGCCCCCGCCCGTGCCCTGCTGCTGGAAATGAGTCGGAGGGAACTCCCCGTAATAATCGAAGGTTAAAAGCTTAAAATAATGTAGTTTAATATTATTTTCAACATGATTTCACCCAAAATATAGATTTGGATAGGGGGATGTTTCCTGCGGGCTCACGGAAAAAGTACAACGATTTGAGACAAGTCACAGTAATAAATATTTTTCCTTGTGTTAAGACCTATTCATCGACACTACATTGATTGCTATTGGAGTTGGGCCCAAAATGCCCATTCTCCTTTGTAACCTACATTTCTATGGTCACGTATTTGTAAGTGCCCTAGCCAGTACTTTTTAAAAATCAAAAGAGTTTTTAATATATACGCCATTTCCAAGTTAGTCTCGGGACTTATTGAACTATCTAATATATATGACATGACTCCCCGAACTGTACAGTTTGTGGAGTTATTGACATTACACACATACTGATGGAGTGTGAACGGAACGCCGCTCAGCGTCGACAATATGTATTTCCTCGACATTTTGACGTAGGGTTTTGTAACAGCATCTTGGCTTCCCCTTTATTGAAGCAGGCAAGGATGCTGTGCACATTATTATTTGAAGTCTTGTGATTGTATATTATAATATTTGACTCTATATTCTATATAATAGTCTAGTTTAGCTATATTATTAAGAAGAAGTTATTATTTATAGTTTTAGTTTATATATAGTTTAAGTTCAACTCTGTCTTGGTGATTTTTTACGGGGGCGACATAATCACGAAGTGATAAAGCCCCGTCACAAAATAAGGATTATAAAAAAAAACCCCTGGCATTGGGTGTGACATATAATTTTTGATGTATCAATATTGTTTTTTTGGTCCCGGACTCGTGTCCTCCCTGATTGGCCCCTTGGGGAGTTTATAAATGCAGGTACTCTCAATCTTTCTGAGTTACCAAACTCTGGAACAAAACAATGGTTAGATGTATCCGAAGTTCGCTGGTTACCATCCAAATTGATATTTCTTTGCTCATTCTGGTTCGGCCTGTCAATATCCAGTTCTGAGCTAAGGGATGACAGGCTCAGAGCTAGGAGCACTGACAGGTTCAGTCATAGGGCTAGATCCCCTTTCAACATCTTGGGTACTTGGTTGTGCCACTAGTTGTATCCCTCCATATCTATTTATATAGGATATTGCTGTTTTAAATGAAAATGAAATGAAATGAAATTAAAATACACTTTATTGTACACCAAACCAAATAACAAACAGAAAAACACATACATTCATAAAGGGAAGAAGCTGTACAATAGGCGGCCTTATCGCTAAGAAGCGATCTCTTACAGGCAACCTAACTAGGAAAATATTATAGAAATACTGAATGAGGGTGTACACAAAAAAAGAATGAAGGATGAAATAGTAAATAGGTACAAAAAAGTACATTAAAAATAAATAAAATAATAATAAATACAAACATACATACTTATATACATACATACATAAATACATACAATATATTTATATACTTAAATTTCATAATAAAGATATAAGCCTAAAAAATAAATACTAATAACTAAGGAATTGAGAAGGTATACAAAATTACTCGGGCATAAAATGTTTTTTTTAGAGTCGCTTAAAAATAGGCAGGGACTGCGCCCGCCTAATATTAAGGGAGGGAGTTCCAAAGACGAACAGCTGTAACGGAAAAGGACTTGGAATAGAAGGAAGTGCTATGCGAAGGAACTCTGAGAATTAAGTTATCCTCAAAGCGGAGAGATCAACCCGAATGAGAATTACCGAGAAACTCAAACCGTTCTTTCAAATAAGGAGGAGTAGTTGGAATGAAAAGAACACTGTACAGGAGAGATAAAATTTGAGTAGGTATTCCTGCGAAGGTGAATTGGGAGCCACTCGAGTTTATTGCGAAATTCGGAAACGTGGTCATATTTACGGAGTCCAAATATGAACCGTATACAGAGATTTTGGATGCGCTCGAGCTTATTAAGTTGCTCCACACTTAAGTCTAAGTAACAAGAATCAGCATAATCAAGAATTGGTAAAAGGAGAGATTGTGCAAGCGCAGTTTTAGTCGGTATGGGTAGAAAGTTACTTAACCTCCGGAGAGAACCAACAGCTGCAAACATCTTCCTACTCACTGCACCAACCTGAGGAATCCAAGAAAGAAACTTGTCAAATACGACACCCAAGTTTTTGACAGTTTCGTTATACTGCAATTGGACTCCATCAAAAACAATACAAGGAAGAGTAGCCCAATCAATGCGTGATACTAGATTTTGACTACCTATTACAATGACTGGGTCTTTGTTGGGTTTACTTTTAGCCCGTAAGATTTGCTCCAGTGTACAACGGCATCTAAATCATTATTAATCAAGCCAATAAGTCTTGGACAGATCTTGTAGTTTAGACTGAAAAGTTAATGAGAATGTCAGTTCTCATCAAGTGCTCGTATCATTCACAACAGTAACTATCGTCTGGTGGAATTTGTGATGGTCTGCCTGCAAGCGGCTGGGGACCTGACTACTTATCGCCGCTCAAAGATGAGTTATTGTTACCAGAAATGACCAATAACTAGGAAAACTTATTCTAGTATAGTATTCAAGTATGCGCTGTACCTATGTAACCAGTATAAAAACTGACTCTATTCATCGGGGCGTTTACTATAATATATTGCCTCTCAAAGACGTAATACGTCGTTAAGTACCTTCGTCAAGTAGTACGCCAAGTAATAGAATTAAAATTAAAAAAAACCCACGACGAACTGCAGCGCTCCATTATAATTTGTGACCTTATAACTTTTTTAACAACAATTAGATCTTCGCAGAAGTAGTTTTATCAACATAAAACTGCATCTTTATCGGCTCAGTAGTTTTTTTGACCAGCGTGTTGGACTATGGCCAAATCGTAATGAGTAGAGGTGTCAAATTGTGTTAAATTTTTATATTCTGAAAAATAAATGTTAAAAAATATCAGTTCAAAAATACGTTAAAAAATATAATGGATAAAAAACTGGAGTTCCTGTGACCATCTCCTGGCTCCATCACGATACCCTGGGCAGCATATATGTTAGCGCTTGTCAAGACAAATCAAAAGAGTCCAAACACGACGGGTTTACGATGAGAAGGAGTTCCTATGACCACCTACCAAATCACGATTGCAGCACAGCTTGGTGGACTATGGCCCTAAAAAATATCTAAGAACCTTCTCAGAAGCTAAACATATTTTTTTTAAAAACCGCATCTAAATCAGCAAAGTGGTTTACCAGAAAAGGTAACATAATAAAAAAAACACGATAGCAGCGCGCACGATAGCACGATAACTTAAAATATATCTAAGAACTTTTTCACAAGCTATACATACTCGTATCTAATGCAAAACACCGCATCTCAATCAGCCCAGTACTTTTTCAGAAAGATGGAAACATATTGAAAAATAAAAATCAGGATTGCAGCTCAGCTTAGTGGACTATGGCCCTAAAACATATTCAAAAACCTTGACAGAAGTTATGCATATCTATTGCAAAAAACTGCATACGGTCCAGTAGTTTTCCAGGAAAATGGTAACTAAAAAGTACACAAACAAACAAACAATCGCACAACCTCTTAGGGCAAACACATAATATATACCGTCCGTTCCGTCGTGGGTAAAAAATAGCTCAAGTGTCGCCGCTTTGATTTGCTAATGTGTAGTATTTAAATATCATTAAGTTATTTTACAATTTTAAGTAAGTATTCAAAATAACTCGTATATCACCTCTTAGATCACCTGTGATACTAATATAATATACAATCTGAAACATGAAAATTAATAGTAAGGAGATATAATTATAGTTAGGTACCAAAAGATAGTTACCAGAAATACAGTTATCTCTTAGGCTATAAGTTTTGACATTTGAGTTGCACGAGCCAGTGTAAATTTGTATGAAAAATTCGTATGAGGGATTTTTGGAACCAGATTGTACAAAAACTTTAAGTTGTATTGAAAATATTGTTTAATTAAAGTGTTCCTTGATCTTTAATGATTAATTTGAAATAACTTTTGTTTAAATAAGGTCTCAGATTAAATCACAATTGTCGGAACGCGATGACGCCTTTTTCGAGATTTCCATGATTTTCCCGATAATTTTCTGCAGTTACTATACGATTTTTTAACCATTTTTTTTAATTACGTCATACTTCATTTAACTGAGTAGCGAATGGCATTAATTTGGTAATGAAATTTTCATTTTTCCTATCCTAAAACGTCGGAACAGAAAACAATGTTTCAGTACTTGGACCCTTAAGGACCAGCCTATTATTTTCTGACCATTTGGCTATAGCAGTCAAGTCCTCATTTATCATTTCTACCGCTTCAGTTTTGCATTTTGAGCTAAAAAGGTAGTAGATTTGAGTGTCATCGGCGTATAAACGTGAACTGCTATATTTTATGTTTTGAATAATATCTGCGGTGTATATTATAAACAACCAAGGACTAAGGCTCGATCCTTGTGGGGCACCACGTGGGACAACGTTTACCTAAGATAAAAGTGGTGATTTCCCATCAGCGTCGATAGCCACATATTGTTTCCTGCTGCTCAGGAACGAGCTAAACCAGGTACACGCGTTCGAGTCAACCCCGTAATATTGCAACTTCGCCAGCATGAGTTCAACATCTATACAATCGAATGCCCGAGAGAAATCTAACAGTATTAGAATGGTGCCCTCCCTGGTGTCTGATGCGGAAAGTACGTCATCCGTTACCGCTGTCAATGCAGTTGCGGTGCCATGACCTTTTCTAAAACCTGATTGTACTGCGGGGAGCAAATTATTTGATTCCAAGTACGTAGACAGTTGGCTGCAAACCAGTTTTTCGATGGTCTTGGACATAGCTGGCAGTATACTTATTGGCCTTAGGTCTTTGTATTCTGTAATATTAGCAGCTTTTGGTAACGGAATAATCTTGGCAAGTTTCCACAAATCAGGAAAAACATTTTTGGAGATTGACGTTTTTAGTATTATATAAGTGATGATTGGTAAAGTCCGAGATAGTGTTAGTTTAATCATGCCAATCGAGATGTCATTATGACCTGCAGCATTTGTAGCTATACCTTTAATAATCTTTGTTGACAATTTATGGCAATAATCTAAGTAGTATTGAATTAATTTCCATTGTTAAATTAAGGTAAATTTTTTGGACAGGTTAAAGAACCCGAAGGCAAACAACGCACTTATGCCGGCTTTGCCTATTTTGTGCCTGGTCTTTTTCTGTTTGGGGAAGGCGAACGGGCCAATGTGTGTGGAACTATATGGGGAATATGCGCTGTTCTATTATGAGATGATTCTGCTCTACGACTTAATGGAATGAGTGAATGGTGATGATTAAGAATGGCATGTACTGATTCTAGACGGAATTTAAGATTGTCATGTCGGGCTTGCAAAGAAGACTCCAACAGGACACGTGAATTATGAATCGAACCATTAAGCATACGCTTGAAAAGCTTCATGTACCACTTCGCACACCGCTTCCGTTCCAGCAGGTACAGCTCGAGCATTTGATCCTTGAGATCAATTTCGCCCATGGCGCGATTGTAGTCAAGGACCGACTGTGGCTTGAATAGCTCCGGACGAGCTGGAGGACAAGATGATTCATGGGGCAGCGGCCAGCGCAGTGGCAGACCCATAACAAGTTGATATCATATTTATCCTCTTTTTGTCCAACCATGTCAAGACACAGACGTCCCCTGAGTGCCTCGCTGCTAGCTGGCCCTGCTTGAGCGGATCATGTGTAATCAGTTTGGGAAAGTCTACACGAGACGCACGTAGAGTACCGACGCAGTCAGTACCGTTACGCTTGAGTATGCGAGCCAGGAAGGGAGAGTTGAACCAGTTGTCCATAAATAATCGATAACCTTTATTAAGTAAGGGCTTAATCAACTTCAGAACGACTGCGGTACTTTTTGCGATTCCAACTTCCACTGCATTCTGCTTCCCTGTGTAAACCAGGAAAGACCAGAGATATCCCGTAGCGCTCTCGCAGAGTTCGAAAGTCTTTATCCCAAACTTGGCAGCCTTTGACCGAATGTACTGTTTGAACTTTAGCCTACCTTTCCAAAGAGTTAAACTTTCATCTATACAAATGTCTTTCGACAGCACGTAATTTGATTGAAATTTGCTATTAAGGTGATCAATAATGGGCTTCAAACGGTGCAATGGATCGGAGCTTGCAGCGTCACTGTTGGTTGGATTCGCAGTGTCAATAGGACTAGTATCCACAAAATGGAGAGCTCTGCAAAGATTGTTGTACCTTTTTAGCGTGGTGATTCGGGAAAAGATCTAAGTTTTCAACAATGCGTTAGTCGAAAAATAACTACGAATTGTTGGCATGTGGATGATACCGGTCATCATCCAAAACGCAAAAAGGCACAACAACTCATGCACATTTATTGGAAGCCAGTCTGCTTGATAGGCGGCCGACCGAATTCGGCTTGCATACCGGTTTGTTTCAGTAACAATTTCCTGCAAGATGTTATCGTCCCAAAAGGAACGAAAAGCATCGTACGGATTTGTGTACCGTGAAACAGAACCGGTAAGCTCTGGCACAAACGTCTCTTCGACACTTCGAAAAGTCTCCATCGGTGACCATACGAAATGGAGATCCACGCCTTCCAAGAGCGAATTACTCCTTCCATGAATGGCGTCCTCGAATACGTCATCATCTTCGCTCTCGCTATTATGCCGTTCGTTCAGCACTGGTTCACTGGCTCTTGCTCTTCTCCTTGCATCTGTTCCCTCCAGTCTCGCCTGTCGCCTCCTTACTACATCCCTCACCATTTCACGCAGCTCACGAGGGACATCGTCGTCGGTCGTCCAGATCTCTTCAAGAGGCTGGCCCGGCTGCCATCCTTGGTGACGACGACGTTGCCCCCCGCGACCTCGACCCTGCCCACGGTTGCTCACACGCCCTCCTCTTCCACCCCGCATTCTACCTCTCAAACTCCTTCCACGACCCCTTTCAACACTTTCAGCACTCTCACGCTCAAAGCTCAAACGGTCAGCACTTTCAAAAAGGGCGTGTGAGTCCGGATCTAAGAAAGCCTCCCCTTGTTCCTCCAAAGGAGCGCCGTCCTCATCGAAAATCCGTAGCACCACGCCTCGTCTGAAACAAAAGCACCGTTGTTAGTATGTATATTCTTCACTTCTTGACTAAACTAGATAAAAAGTATTAAAATTTACTCCAACTCCGGCTCCGGTGTCGCATTTCTCGGAGTTATCGGAGAATATGGTGGGGGTATCGGGGAGGAGAAATCATTCTGCAAAAATAAAATCAATAAATTTGAATTTTTTTTTTATATATATATATATAAAACTAAATAGATGATGCCCGCGACTTCGTCCGCGTGGATTGATGTTTTTTGATTCCCGCGGGAACTCGTCAATTTTTGGAGATTAAAATTAGCCCATGTCCTTTACCCGAATAAAACCTACCCCTGCACCAAATTTTATCAAAATCGGTTGAGTTGTTGGGCCGTGAAAGCGTAGCAGACAGACAGATACACTTTCGCATTTACAATATTTGTATGGATAGTATGGATATGTTCAAATAAAAAACAATCAGTACCTCTTCATCATCTAAATCTCCATCTACATCCTCCTGCACCTCATCTAAATCCACCTACAAAAAATCTGGGAAGGTGGGGAGCCAGCGCCAGGATACCACATCTACAGTAAATAATCAAAAAATAAATAAAAAACAATATGAACTGCCAAAGGAAAGCTCCGTTAAAAATACATAAATATCATATTATGTAGAAAAGACCCAGATTAGAAAAAAAAATCTGCTGTGAAGGCCGAGCATACCACCGGTTCGGTGGTATGCTCGGGGACCAAGCTGGTCCGACCGTTTGTAGGTTGGAAGTTCTACAACGTTAGTTCTACTTTAGGCAAAAACCGAAACAGGTGTCAAATATTTTCACTTAAGGGCCCAAGTACTGAAACATTGTTTTCTGTTCCGACGTTTTAGGATAGGAAAAATGAAAATTTCATTACTAAATTAATACCATTCGCTACTCAGTTAAATGAAGTATGACGTAATTAAAAAAAGTGGTTATAAAATCGTATAGTAACTGCAGAAAATTATCGAGAAATTCATGGAAAACTCAAAAAAGGCGTTATCGCGTTCCGACTATTGTGATTTAATCTGAGACCTTATTTAAACAAAAGTTATTTCAAATTAATCATTAAAGATCAAGGAACACTTTAATTAAACAATATTTTCAATACAACTTAAAGTTTTTGTACAATCTGGTTCCAAAGATCCCTCATACGAATTTTTCATACGTAATTTTTCACTGGCTCGTCCAACCCAAATGTCAAAACTTATAGCCTAAGAGATAACTGTATTT
This sequence comes from Erebia epiphron, assembly GCA_963932025.1. NCBI lineage: Eukaryota > Metazoa > Arthropoda > Insecta > Lepidoptera > Nymphalidae > Erebia > Erebia epiphron. Next base: position 31,022,208 of record OZ009945.1, read on the forward strand.
GTGATTACTATCTTTTGGTAACTATAATTATATCTCCTTACTATTAATTTCCATGTTTCAGATTTATGTTAGTATTTTATCACAGGTGGTCTAAGAGGTGATATTATACGAGTTATTTTGAATAGGTACTTAAAAATTAAAATACTCGTAACTTAAATGGGAGATATTTAAATACTACACATTATCACATCAAAGCGGCGACACTTGAGCTATTTTTTACCCATGACGGAACGGACGGTATATATTATTATGTGTTTGCCCTAAGAGGTTGTGCGATTGTTTGTTTGTTTGTGTACTTTTTAGTTACCATTTTCCTGGAAAACTACTGGACCGATTAGTATGCAGTTTTTTGCAATAGATATGCATAACTTCTGTCAACGTTCTTGAATATGTTTTAGGGCCATAGTCCACTAAGCTGAGCTGCAATTTTGATTTTTATTTTTCAATATGTTTCCATTTTTCTGAAAAAGTACTGGGCTCATTGAGATGCGGTGTTTTGCATTAGATATGTATAGCTTGTGAAAAAGTTCTTTAGATTTAGATATATTTTAAGTTATAGTGCTATCGTGCGCGCTGCTATCGTGTTTTTTTATTAAGTTACCTTTTTTCTGGAAAACTACTTTGCTGATTTAGATGCGGTTTAAAAAAAAAATATGTTTAGCTTCCGAAAAGGTTCTTAGATATGTTTTAGGGCCATAGTCCACCAAGCTGTGCTGCAATCGTGATTTGGTAGGTGGTCATAGGAACTCCTTCTCATCGTAAACCCGTCGTGTTTGGACTCTTTTGATTTATCTTGACAAGCGCTAACCTAGATGCTGTGGTCACAGGAACTCCAGTTTTTCATCCATTATATTTTATAACGTATTTTTTGAACTGATATATGGGTAGTTCTTATTATGAAGGAATAATATGGGACATTTTTAGTCCCATATTTTTATTTCCTATATTTAGTATGCAAAGTGGCCAGAGGTCAAGGTTTTTGCTTAAATAAGCTAAAGTTTTGTGGGTCAGACAAAATATTGGTAAATAATTAAATTATTGGCCTTTTAAAAATTTTTGAATACAGGCAAGTGATATATGGCACAGGAAAATTAAAATTAACTTTAAATATGTATAAAAATGCATGATAAGTTACATGTATATACTTGACAATACTATATAAATTATTATACATTGACTGAAAACCGTTACAAAATATTATGATAAGAATGTTATTTTACTGCCAGAATAGTGAGAAATAACCAGGAAAGTGAGATTATTAAACACAAATTCTCATATATATATTTTTTATTTAGAAATAATGAATTACAAACTTTAAATATAGAGCACTAGGAATAATGACAGTCTGTTTTAAACAAGTCTTTGTAGCTTAATAGTCTAAATTTACATTAATAAACATTCAGGACAAGTGAAGTGAAGGTTTCTCGCTTTTGTGCTAATACTTCTTCCCTAGTATTTTTTTTCTTAGGTTGTGGCATTTTGGTTTCTGTGTAAAAAAGACCTCAACGGGTTAATAATACAAACAATATTAAGAGAAAATTAGGAACTTAATTGAATGTTTATCACTTTCCTGTAATGTTATCACTTTCCTGTCTAATGATCCAGACAAGTGATACACAGGAAAGTGATAATTTTGAGGTTTTTCATAAGAAACAAAAAAACGCTGTATTTGAATGACATGTTAATGCTTTATTGGTATATTTACACTAGATATATTAATCAAAACAATAAAAAATATTCAAGAAATCCAAATATTGTTTACGTAAATAAATACATACCATACAAGTGAGAAGTTGTCTGACCCGAACGCGTCTGCGGTCGATTAGATCTTCGTGGCGACTGTTTGATTGGCTCTTAGGCGGAACTTTAAGCGGCAGTGACCTTATTTTACTCCGTACTTTGTCTCGGAAATCTGGCAACAGCGCTCATTGTTCAATTTATTGGTATTTTTCGCATGTTTTTAGCTGACAGGAATGTGATACACAATTTGTGTCGCCCCTATTCTATGATGAAATTCGTCTAAAATTAGGGAGACACGCCTTTTCTTTTTACATTTTAGCAAAGTTTTATTATTTGTTACTGTGATTATAGATATTATCTCTTTGGTTTATGTACTTACTTTACGCATTACGTCCGTAGATAATTTGCATTTTGCAAAATCGCCCCACAGGAAAGTGACAACTTTGCTCATGTTTAGGCATTTTTCTCCAAAAAGATATTTTCTAACTTAGCTGAATTTCAGTGCCCATATAGAAGCCAATTAGTTCCTAATACTAGATTTAAAATAAATCAGAAATATTTAAAAACTAAGGAGCTATAATTTGAGCGCACCAAAATTCCTTCATAATAAGAACTACCCATATTTTAACATTTATTTATCAGAATATTAAAGTTTAACACAATTTGACACCTCTACTCATTACCATTTGGCCATAGTCCAACACGCTGATCAAAAAAACTACTGAACCGATAAAGATGCAGTTTTGTGTTCATAAAACTACTTCTGCGAAGATCTAATTGTTGTTACAAAGTTATAAGGTCACAAATTATAATGGAGCGCTGCAGTTCGTCGTGGGTTTTTTTTTAATTTTAATTTTATTACTTGACGTAAGTACTACTTGACGTACTTAACGACGTATTACGTCTTTGAGAGGCAATATCTAGTAAACGCCCCTATGAATAGAGTCAGTTTTTATACTGGTTACTTAGGTACAGCGCATACTTTAATACTATACTAGAATAAGCCTTCCTAGTTATTGGTCATTTCTGGTAACAATAACTCGTCTTTGAGCGGCGATAAGTAGTCAGGTCCCCAGCCGCTTGCAGGCAGACCATCACAAATTCCACCAGACGATAGTTACTGTTGTGAATGATACGAGCACTTGATGAGAACTGACATTTATTATTACTGAAATATATAACAATATTATATCAAATTCACATCATCTTTCCCTTTTATTTTTTAAAATAGGTTATAAGTACATCTAGTTTTATTATAATTTTATAATTGGCTTAGATATGTAATTATATTCAAACAATACGTATCTAATCCTAATTTATTTTTCCTGAAATACCAACATAACAATATTATACAGGGTTAATTGTAAAATACCAACAACCTTCTACAGGCAAGTTCTATGCACCAAAGTAAATAACTTTTGTTCCACGACTTTTTAAAATTCCAAAAAAAAAAAAAAATTTTTTTCTTTCAAAAATAAAAATATTAACTTTTCTGTTCTAAAATTTTAATAACTCTACGCGGTACGTGTCCGGTGTCAAAGGTAACATGGCGGCGCGCGGCGTCGCCGCCCCAAAGACGCAAGTCAATTCAGTTTCAGTCACTTTCATTCGGTCGCACGCGCCGTTATTCGATATTCGCATAGGTAGTGTGTTTGCATTAGGTTCTGGTTCTGTGCCTCCTGCCTGGCACTAATGGCTTATCGATATTCTAACATTGAATACACGGAAATGGTTCGAGTGCTCGCGATAAGTGGTGATAACGTTTCGGAAGCTTGCCGCGAGTTTGCAAGGCGATTCCCTAACGTACGTAGGCCAAGCCGCGTGACAATACTGGCTGCCACACAGCGATTAAGGGATCACGGACAATTCCAGCCTAGATCTAGGGATCGTGGTCGGCCACCGAGGCACACAGTGCGCGAAGAGGAAAACATAAAATTTTTTGAAGATAATCCGGCAGCAAGTACCAACGATGCAGCCCGAAGGTTTAATGTGTACGCAGTACTTTGCTTGGAGCGTCATCCACAATGAGGGGAAATACCCTTTTCACCTGCATCGGGTCCAAGAACTCACCGATCCCGATAAACCAGCGCGGGTTGCTTTATGTAATTGGCTGCTAGCAGAGAGGCCCACAGTTTTATGGACCGATGAAGCTACATTTGGTAGGGTTGGACTCTTCAAAACTAGAAATGAACATTTATGGTCGTTTGAAAACCTCCACCAACCTAGAGAGCATAGTTTTCAACACCGTTTTAGTGTTAATGTGTGGGCAGGAATTTTAAATAACACATTACTGGGCCCAATATTTTTAGAAAGATTAAATGCCGAATCGTATGAACGTTTTTTGACTGAGACATTACCAGCGTTGCTGGAGGATGTGCCCCTCGCCTCCTTACGCGGTATGTACTACCAACATGATGGGGCGCCGGCGCACTATGCTCTCCGGGTCAGGCACCTGTTGAATAGGGAGTACCCAGGTCGATGGATAGGACGCGGTGGGCCTAGATCTTGGCCCCCAAGGTCACCCGACCTCAACCCTTTGGATTTCTATTTGTGGGGACACGTTAAGTCCATGGTTTATGCTGGTGGCGAAATCCCTAGCCGCGATGTGCTTGTCCAAAAAATAATTTCTGCGTTTGAACTTATAAAAACAAATTCTGAAGTGCTGTCACGAGTTGGTGAACAGTTAATTTTTAGGTGTGGCCTTTGTGTTGGCTGTGAAGGTGACTATTTTGAACGTTATGTACGTGATTCTCACCGAAATCCAAGGGACTTAAACCTGAGACGTAGTGTTGAAACATAAAATCATTTAAAAACATTGAAACATAAGTTACCTGTTGTAAATAATTATGAATACACGTACCTACACCGGAGGCGCCAGTGAATAATAATTTAGGTAAGCAAAATTTCAATTTTAACTCAGTAGAATATTTTATTCAATAATTGCTACTTCCACTTTTTAAATAGGTAGGTAGGTACGCCTGCATTAAAAAAAATGACTGGTCAAGTACATCTTTCGATTTCCATAAACTAACATGGGAAAAAACCTAGAAGTTTGAATGAAAGTTGAACCTACCTAGAAAGTTGAATTTGATTCTTGATTCCTTTTTTTCAATACATAGAACTCTAAAATAAGTAGGTATAATAATTAAATATATAGTTAGCAAAATTATTGTGAGTAGTGTAGGTACCCGACTAAAACCTATAAAAGCGGGCAGGAACGTGTATAAAAAGCGCTCTCTGTATTACCGCGTGGTCATTCTTTTGTCACCTTCCGAGCTGTAAACTGCGTTATTGTGAAACTCTTAATGAGTCATAATTGTGTTTGGATTAAAGTGTGTTCCTTTTTGATTATTTTAATTGTGATATGTTAAAATCATTTAGTAGAATAAATTGTGGTTTGTTATATTTGCTTAGTTTCACTTTACTCCACTTCTGGTTACCTAAATTCAGAAGTGGGATAAAGGACCGCTAAATAGGCCCACATACGAGATGAACCAAAGAGGAACATACCCAAATTTAAAGTGCTTAAAGTTGATCACGTGACCGATCAAGATATCTCTCGAAGGGTGACTCGCGTAATGTGCAGTGTTTATTTGTGTGCTAAAGTTGTGTTTTGTTTTCATGTGATTGGTAACGCTGGCTCGCGGAGTGTGGCCGAGCTGTGGTGTTGCACAGCTCGTGTGCTTGAGGCGCCTCACGAGTGCGCTTGGGTGTGCAACTGTGCATGCCACGTGGGCGCTCTGGGCAGCGTTCACGAGGGCAATTCAGTCTGCGCGACACGCTGTCGTGCCTTGCTGCGTGCCTCGGAGCCGCGGTGCTGCGCGCTTTTCCGTGTTACGCCTGGCATTTGCCTGGAATGGTGGTGAGGTGATGACACCATCGAGCCTCTGGTGATATGACGTAATATGCGACATCGGTAAGACCGTTTAATTTATTTGCTTAAGGATGTAATACCCACCAAGCGTAGCCACAAAGTAAATGAACAGTAATTCATGTTACTGAATTGACTGTTAATTGTGTTAAGAAAAGGTTTAGACCCCAATTGTATTTACGCGATTTCCATTTTATGATAATTTCCCACTAAATTAGCAAGCTGTGTTGGCTCAGTGGTTGTTATTGGCATAACGCATACATTTGAGTCCCTAAGCCGCCCTGAATGCTAGTTTGTGAACAGTGTGAGGTGTCTAGCAGAAACATCTTGTTCAAAAGTGGAGCCTTTGTGGGTACCGACCGGGTACAGAAATATTTTTGAGAAAAATAGGTGACTCATACCCTAAGTTTGAATGCATAACTTGAGGCCTCTAAGTTTGCTGAGTTTTGAACACATAAAGTAGTAATGTTTTGCTAAAGCATGATGTACGGATAAATTGTTTTTGCGTGATTTGGTTTTTTGTATTTAAAATGAGGGTTGTTATTTAAAACTCTTGACCTAGTTACGATCGGATACCAATCATCCGCAATTTAGAAAGTTTTGTGCGTCAAATACGTAATAAATGCGTGATGGTTAAAAGTCAGATTATACCCACTTTACGATTCAATTGTTTTAAACATGCTGTGTTTATAATAGCTATTTATGCAACTGTATCGTAATGAGGGTCATTTTAATTCGAGTGCTGTTTTTTGATACGAGGCTTGCCGAGTATCAAAATAGGATAGTACGAGAATTAAAATGACTAATTACGTACAGTTGCATACAAGATTTTATCTACGACAAGGACGTCTTTATAATTTTTTACTTTATAAATTAATAAAAACCAAAAGTGCCAGAACCCAGAGCCGCTAAGCTATAGGTATCCTATTTATGAAGCCATATCGATACAGCTACGACTCATAACGATACAGCTCCCATACAACGAACTGTATCGTTATGAGAAGCAAACACGAAAGAGGGTTCAATTCGATATAGTTGTCAAATTCGAAATTGGAACTTTTCGATGCTGGAGTAGATAAAAAGTGTCTCTTAATAACGCTCACTGTGTTTCGAATGATGCGATGCATTCGTGATGTAAGACAGCGGTTTAAGAAAACCTGTTAAACTCGCTAGTATCCCTTGGGGTTTGTTAATGCTTCTGTGATACTTTTACAAAGGAATAGTGCTTGTACACAAAACAATAATTGTTGAGGTCAGGTATGGACGAGCAAACATATTTATAGTTCTGATAAACGTTAAAATTAACTTGAGTTTTACAGGTTATTTTTTTTTAATATTACCGAACCAGGTTACGTAATTTGTTGTTGAATGTTGCATTCTATTTTGATTAGAGAAGTATTATTTATCTACCCTCGTGGATAGTTAAAGTTTGATTTCATACAAATCGATTACGAGTCTACATACCTACATGTCCTGATAATATGAAACTGTTAAGGGGTTTTTGTGAAGTTAAATTGCTCGTTAAGTTTAATTTTCTGTGTGTTCTATGTTAATTTCGTCTTCGGCGCTCACCACGTGTGAGGCGTTCTGGTCGCGCCGGGCTGCGCGCCCGCATGCCGCGTGTGTGAAGTGCGTCACTACGCGTCTGCTGGTCGCGCAGGGCTGTGCGCTTGCCTAGTGCGCGTTGCTGCGCACTCGCCTGCCGCGCTTAAGGCGTGACACTGCGTGTCTCCACTGGTCGCGCAGGTATGCGCGCCCACCTAGTGCGCGATGCTGCGCGCTCCTGGTTGCGCATGGATGTGCGCTTGTCTAGTGCGCGTTGCTGCGCACTCGCCTGCCGCGCTTAAGGCGTGACACTGCGTGTCCACTGGTCGCGCAGGGATGCGCGCCCAACTAGTGCGCGATGCTGCGCGCTCCTGGTTGCGCATGGCTGTGCGCTCGCCTAGGGTGCGATGCTGCGCGCTCGCATGCCACGCTGTGAGGCGTGACACTGCGCGTCTACTGGTCGCGCAGGGCTGCGTGCTTGTATAGTGCGCGAGGCTGCTCGTTAGCCTACTCGATATGGTTGAACATAACTGGTATGAGTAAACTTTCTTCATTTTCTGTGTTCATCGATGATGATGTTTGATGTTTTGAATGTTCAAAGTTGTTTCGACATGGTAAAACTGTGACTTTGTACTATGGTTGAGCGACCTTTAGTGAGGGCTCTACCAGCTCTACCGACTCTTGTTGCTCTATGAGCTCTACTGACTCTTTGTGCTATACCAGCTCTACCGACTCTTGTTGCTCTATGAGCTCAACTGACTCGTTATGCTCTACCAGCTCTACTGTCTCTTGTTTCTCTACGAGTTCTACTGTGTCTTGGTACTCTACCAGCGCTACGGTCTCTAGGAGCTCTACCAGCTCTATTGAGAGCTCCACAGGTTCTGTGGGTTCCATCGGCTTTGTATGTATGAGCTCTGCTGACGCAGTCAAATAATTTTGTTGGTACCTGTGCTGGTACTGGTAACTGTGCTAGTAATGAACGGAATGAATAATTTTAAGTCAGAGAGCTTGTGAAGGTTTGGCGCCATGGAATGGTGCCCTGGATCGGGGCCCTGGAGGTGTGCCCTGGAGCGGTGCCTTGGAGTGGTACCTGGAAGTCGTGCTTTGGACTACGCGGCACGTTCTTCGGTGACAGACACTTTCAACTTAATTTGCATAAACATTGCCTATGGCTCTGCTTGTTGTCATCCAATTTAGTTACATGCTTTCTCTAGTAAAGTTAGGTTAGTCGTAATTCAGACGTTAGATCAGTTCTTAGGTCAAACGTTAGGCTACTTATTAGTTCAGTTGTTAGGTCAAAATGTAAGCTTACATGTTAGGTTAGGTTACTTTAGGCTCTGTTAGGCTAGTGGATGACAGCGGACAGCGTTGTATGTAGTGGGCAGATTGAGAAGAAGGTTATGTCGGCAGACCTGCGAGGAGTGTAGCATAGCACTCTGTCAGGTGGGTGGTAGAATGGCTACCACCGACGGGGAGATGCACACGAATGTGTGTGTCAACCTCGGGCCAAGTATGAACCCGGTTCATTGTGAAAATCACAATGGTACCCATGGTCTTGGGTAGGTGCGTGAGCGCACTAAAGACTTCTGCAGTTCAGTACATGGTTCCTTGGAAAGGAGAATGGTGTCCCGAGAGTTGCACTGCATTTTTTTGAAAGTTAGATTCAACCGAACATTTTAATGTTTTCTTATGATTACAGTAGCACGTTTGATGTATTTGGGTGTGAGGTGAATTGCCTTGCTGGTCGAGCTGTATGACTGGTGTTGCCCAGATGCAGAGTGCTCCCGAGGCTGGCGACCTAGAGTGGCTGGCTCCGAAAGTCGCGTCCCTTGGATGCGCATCAGGCTGTGTCCTGGCAGGCTTTGTCCTGGGAAGTCGCGTTCTCTGAATGCGCATCAGGCTGTGTCCTGGCAGGTTTTGTCCTGGGAAGTCGCATTCTCTGAATGCGCATCAGGCTGTGTCCTGGCAGGTTTTGTCCTGGGAAGTCGCGTTCTCTGAATGCGCATCAGGCTCTGTCCTGGCACGTTTTAAACGTGGTGTGTGTGTGTGTGAACTTGCAAGTTCAGGTATGAGATTAACTGAGATGTAATGTCTGGAGAAGTATGCATACTTTTGGATGTGAAGTGTTTTATTTTGTGTAGCGAAAGTTGTTATTTTGAATGAGGGCCTCGTATGCGTGATGAATGTTAGAATAGGCAATAGCGTGCGTCGTCATGAATAATCAACCATTTGTGTCTTATGCAGGTTCTGATGACAGTAACTGTGACGATGCGGGTGAATCTTTGGGTGCCCTCACTAGTTCAGGAGACACCGCAAGAGGGGGAGCTTATGAAGATGGCATACGCACACCAGCTCTTCCTGCTTCTGATGAAGTTGTTTCCGGTGCAGCCGAGGGCGGCGCACAATCAGGATAGGCCGAGTTAGCAAAATTATTGTGAGTAGTGTAGGTACCCGACTAAAACCTATAAAAGCGGGCAGGAACGTGTATAAAAAGCGCTCTCTGTATTACCGCGTGGTCATTCTTTTGTCACCTTCCGAGCTGTAAACTGCGTTATTGTGAAACTCTTAATGAGTCATAATTGTGTTTGGATTAAAGTGTGTTCCTTTTTGATTATTTTAATTGTGATATGTTAAAATCATTTAGTAGAATAAATTGTGGTTTGTTATATTTGCTTAGTTTCACTTTACTCCACTTCTGGTTACCTAAATATATAATATAAAAAAGTAAAATGAACCCAAACTCGAAGGGCTTACTATGTGCCGTTGCGGATTTCCAGTGACCACTTCCGGCTCCATCATCACACCCTGGTCACCACTTATGACTAAAGCACCCGTGGAGACGAGTAAAATGAACCCAAACTCGAAGAGCTTACTATGTGCCGTTGCGGAGTTCCAGTGACCACCTTCCGGCTCCATCATCACACCCTGGTCACCACTTATGACTAAAGCACCCGTGGAGACGAGTAAAATGAACCCAAACTCGAAGGGCTTACTGTGTACCGTTGCGGAGTTCCAGTGACCACCTTCCGGCTCCATCATCACACCCTGGTCACCACTTATGACTAAAGCACCCGTGGAGACGAGTAACATAAACCCAAACTCGAAGGGCTTACTATGTACCGTTGCGGAGTTCCAGTGACCACCTTCCGGCTCCATCATCACGCCCTGGTCACGGCTCCATCATCACACCCTGGTCACCACTTATGACTAAAGCACCCGTGGAGACGAGTAAAATGAACCCAAACTCGAAGGGCTTACTATGTGCCGTTGCGGAGTTCCAGTGACCACTTCCGGCTCCATCATCACACCCTGGTCACCACTTATGACTAAAGCACCCGTGGAGACGAGTAAAATGAACCCAAACTCGAAGGGCTTACTATGTGCCGTTGCGGAGTTCCAGTGACCACCTTCCGGCTCCATCATCACACCCTGGTCACTACTAACGACTAAATAAAAAATAGTAAACAGTAACAGTTTAGCTTATAAAAATTATAGTTACAAAAAAATATATAATAATAGGTAAACAAATTTCGGTTTCATTTTTAGGGTTCCGTACCCAAAGGGTAAAAACGGGACCCTATTACTAAGACTCCGCTGTCTGTCTGTCTGTCTGTCTGTCTGTCTGTCTGTCTGTCTGTCTGTCTGTCTGTCTGTCTGTCTGTCTGTCTGTCTGTCTGTCTGTCTGTCTGTCTGTCTGTCTGTCTGTCTGTCTGTCTGTCTGTCTGTCTCCAGGCTGTATCTCATAGACCGTGATAGCTAGAAAGCTGAAATTTTCACAAATGATGTATTTCCGTTGCCGCTATAACAACAAATACTAAAAATTAAAAAAATATATATATTAAGGGGGGTCCCCATACAATAAACGTGTTTTTTTCGTATTTTTTTGCTCAATATTAAAAACGGTAACAGGTAGACGGTTCAAATTTTCACAGAATATTAACTTGTATATTACCTTTCAAAATAAATAATTAAATATCAATAAAGTAAATATTAAAGGGGGGCTCCCATACAACAAACGTAATTTTTTGATATTAACACCTCTACAAAGTTAGTTTTGCGGTTCATTAACAAAGGTAATTATACCTACTTCTTGAGTACGGAACCCTCGGTGCGCGAGTCCGACTCGCACTTGGCCGGTTTTTTCAACGCACTGTAGATGTAATGTAACGATATTAGGAGCGTGGAACTATATTTTCTGCTTGTATAATATGGACAATGCAGCGGCCATTTTTTTTTCGATGTGTGCGTGCATTATCGCTCTGGTCATACTTATCTTACTTTTGAGCTAAGTATAAGGAAAGAACCATGAAACTGAAGATAAATCAAGAAACTAAATAATATTTCCTTTACAGTGATATCAATTACATAGATGTTATAATAAATCAAAGTAGTAAAAACATGATTTATGCTTTCTAGGTATAAAGTCAACGAATATTGCCCTTACTTTGAAAGTGGAAATATAACGTTGTTAGTTATATTTTCGCTGTTACAAAAGTCAATTTATGTTCTAAACTAAATAATAAATAGGAATACATAAACTTTTACTCACCTTTTCCGTATTTTTCTGCTTTTTCTTTTTATTTATTCTGCTTTTACTTTTGCACTGAGCACTTGGCGTTGTCAAACGTGCAACGGTCGCGGGAAGTAAATTTCAAACTGACATACGAGGGGACGCTTACTTTGAATTGAATGAACGACGACTGTTTATGGTTCGTTAGTTATCTGGCTATTATATTACATTGGACTTAAGACTCTATTCTTATTAGAATAAAACTAAAAATCCAACTAAACGAGGCGCAGCTATTTTGTCAGGGATCCGTGTCAGCACAGATAGGCGGCCCGCCCGGATCCGCGTCTACACATAATGAAGGTTAATCGGGTTCTAGCGGGTCAAATTTGAAATCTAAACCATCCCACCAAAACCCAAAAAAAACCTGGAACCCGATTTTAGCGCCACCTACCGGGTCCAATTGTGAATATAAACCATCCATGGACCCACACAAACACATACAATTATTTTTGACAAAATCGGTTTAGCCGCTTAGAAGTATATAGGTACTAGTAATGTTCAAAATCGAGATAAAATTGATGATGATAAAACTTACGTTGCTTTAAAAAAATAATCTCCAAAAAATGTTTGTTACCCCTGCTGTCAGACGGTTGCCTAGCAACGCTTTGTTATTAAACACTAGCTAATGCCCGCGACTTCGTACGCGTGGATCGAGGTTTTGTGGATCCCGCGGGAACTCTTTAATTTTCCGGGATAAAAAGTAGCCTATGTGTTAGTCCAGACTATAATCTATCTCTGTGCCAAGTTTCATCCAGATAAGTTCAGCCGTTCTGGCGTGATTGAGTAACAAACATCCATTTGAGGTTATTTTGGTTCCCGCGGGAACTCCTTAATTTCCCGGGATAAAAAGTACAAAGATTTCCGTACAAATTGAACTCAGTTTGTACGGAAATCACATGAAAATGGCAAAATTATCTTGCCGGTATTTGAGCTAGATTGCGATAAAAATACAACGAAATTCGCAAATCCAATTGAATAAATAGCTTTTCATCCCATCTATTCGAAAAGGACGACTTACTTCGCCTTTAAGTGCGCCCAAAGGTGGTGTTTTCTATAAGGAACTTTTAGCGGGCAGAAATGAGTTTTTAATCCTCTTTATTTCAAAAAGTGCGCCGCAATTATCTTTTCATCCCATCTATTCGAAAAGGACGACTTGGTTCGCCTTTAAGTGCGCCCAAAGGTGGTGTTTCCTATGAGGAACTTTTAGCGGGCAGGAATGAGCTTTTAATCCTCTTTATTTCAAAAAGTGCGCCGCAATTACCTTTTCCGCGCACTTTTTGAATTTGGAACATCTTAGTGTTCAGCGCCAAAGAAATCGAACGCAAATATTGTTTGAATAGAGACTGAATGGTACGACGGTCCATAGTCGCGCCGCCGGCTTTAATTTGGTTTCTTTTTTTTTAAAAAAAAAAAATTAAAAATGCGCGAACTAAAGGCCGCGTGTTCGTAAATTTTCACGGATTGTTAAAAATTCATGGTTTTATTTTGAAAAATGAGTTCTTCAAATGACAGTGAAAGTATAGAATTACTTCCTGAAAGCATTAAGAAATGTGATCTATTACTTGCAAAATCCCGGGAAAAATATATGAAAGCCTATGGTAATTTTATTGAATGCAAGAGTAATATACGTAGTAGGAGGAGGTTATGCATACGGAGGAGGTTGTGCACACGGTCTGGGCTGTTCCATCCCTTCGAATCTTAGCTGATTCATATTAAAAGTTTGAGTAAACGTCTCCTGGCTTTGAATTATATTTTGGTGCATTTTCCTGACATCTTCAATTTTCTCAATATTATTAAATGGCACGTATTTGAAATTTTCAGCCGTTGCAGCAGCTTTTGGATACATCGCCCTCGTTTCGGGCTTATTTCTGTTTGGGGAAACATGATAGGCCGCGTAAGATACCTCCGTCGATCCATTTCGAATTTCGGGTCTACGAATCTCGGTCGAGGTGTTTACCCAATATTCTGCTGCTGGATGCCAATGTTATCAGTACCCATGCCCATATTTTGTGATGGTAAATATTGTGCACACCCACTTGTGCTAGGTGGAGTGAATACTTCATACCTCTGTCGATCCATCTCTTGCTCGTAACTTTTTGGCTCATAATTCTGCTGTATCATCCCAATCGGTAAAGAAACTTAACTTCGCTAATGTTATATCCAGGTGGTGCAGATAAGGAATCCTCAGGCGCTTCGTTTCTAGGACTAATACACATTTCTAATTGGGAGTTAGAAGTAGGCGGCGATATATTCCCATACCTTTGTTCAACCATCTCGAAATTTGGGTTTACGAAACCCGGTTGAGTCATTTGTTGTTCAGTACCTCTATCTGCATGAGCAGATGAGATAGGTAGAGGTATATCGTTACGATTTGTAAGTAGCAACTTTTTTTTTCAAGCCCAGTCCACCTTTCCGTAAGGACTAAACGACATTTTTTCATCCCTCTGTGGCTCCATAGATACATTTTGAGCTACTGACCTCGGCCGAGGTGTATTTTGCATGTTTCGCTGCATAACTCAGGAAGTTATAGGATACTAGATGAAATCCCGCGACTTCCTCTCTCTGGCGATTTCTGTCTCAAATTTTTTACCATGAAAGTTTTATTTTTTAATCTAAATTCATTATAGATGGTCTGTTCAACATTGAACATGCCACCCTCATGGGAACAAATCATCATTTTACTTCCTACGCTTAACATATGACTTATATATTTCGTATATAGCTCTGGCCTCCTCAGATAAGGGGTAAACCAGGACTCTGTTGCTTGCAGACATTTCTCGCAAATCAATGATGAACCTATTCTTAAAATAAAATCTTGTGGAAGTGTATAGACTTGCCTAGACGGCTATCTGGCACGTGCATTGTACATGTTTGGATTAATAATATACGTAGTAGGAGGAGGTTATGCATACGATTACGGAGGAGGTTGTGCATACGGTCTGGGCTGTTCCATCCCTTCGAATCTTAGCTGATTCATATTAAAAGTTTGAGTAAACGTCTCCTGGCTTTGAATTATATTTTGGTGCATTTTCCTGACATCTTCAATTTTCTCAATATTATTAAATGGCACGTATTTGAAATTTTTTAGCCGTTGCAGCAGCTTTTGGATACATCGCCCTCGTTTCGGGCTTATTTCTGTTTGGGGAAACATGATAGGCCGCGTAAGATACCTCCGTCGATCCATTTCGTACTTCGGGTCTACGAACCTCGGTCGAGGTGTTTACCCAATATTCTGCTGCTGGATGCCAATGTTATCAGTACCCATGCCCATATTTTGTGATGGTAAATATTGTGCACACCCACTTGTGCTAGGTGGAGTGAATACTTCATACCTCTGTCGATCCATCTCTTGCTCGTAACTTTTTGGCTCATAATTCTGCTGTATCATCCCAATCGGTAAAGAAACTCCGCTAATATTATATCCAGGTGGTGCAGATAAGGAATCCTCAGGCGCTTCGTTTCTAGGACTAATACACATTTCTAATTGGGAGTTAGAAGTAGGCGGCGATATATTCCCATACCTTTGTTCAACCATCTCGAAATTTGTGTTTACGAAACCCGGTTGAGTCATTTGTTGTTTAGTACCTCTATCTGCATGAGCAGATGAGATAGGTAGAGGTATATCGTTACGATTTGTAAGTAGCAACTTTTTTTTTCAAGCCCAGTCCACCTTTCCGTAAGGACTAAACGACATTTTTTCATCCCTCTGTGGCTCCATAGATACATTTTGAGCTACTGACCTCGGCCGAGGTGTATTTTGCATGTTTCGCTGCATAACTCAGGAAGTTATAGGATACTAGATGAAATCCCGCGACTTCCTCTCTCTGGCGATTTCTTTCTCAAATTTTTTACCATGAAAGTTTTATTTTTTAATCTAAATTCTTTATAGATGGTCTGTTCAACATTGAACATGCCACCCTCATGGGAACAAATCATCATTTTACTTCCTACGCTTAACATATGACTTATATATTTCGTATATAGCTCTGGCCTCCTCAGATAAGGGGTAAACCAGGACTCTGTTGCTTGCAGACATTTCTCGCAAATCAATGATGAACCTATTCTTAGAATAAAATCTTGTGGAAGTGTATAGACTTGCCTAGACGGCTATCTGGCACGTGCATTGTACATGTTTGGATGAATAATATACGTAGTAGGAGGAGGTTGTGCATACGGTCTAGGCTGTTCCGTCCCTTCGAATCTTAGCTGATTCATATTAAAAGTTTGAGTAAACGTCTCCTGGCTTTGAATTATATTTTGGTGCATTTTTATGACATCTTCAATTTTCTCAATATAATTAAATGGCACGTATTTGAAATTTTCAGCCGTTGCAGCAGCTTTTGGATACATCGCCCTCGTTTCGGGCTTATTTCTGTTTGGGGAAACATAATAGGCCGCGTAAGATACCTCCGTCGATCCATTTCGAATTTCGGGTCTACGAACCTCGGTCGAGGTGTTTACCCAATATTCTGCTGCTGGATGCCAATGTTATCAGTACCCATGCCCATATTTTGTGATGGTAAATATTGTGCACACCCACTTGTGCTAGGTGGAGTGAATACTTCATACCTCTGTCGATCCATCTCTTGCTCGTAACTTTTTGGCTCATAATTCTGCTGTATCATCCCAATCGGTAAAGAAACTTAACTTCGCTTTTAATATATTATATCCAGGTGGTGCAGATAAGGAATCCTCAGGCGCTTCGTTTCTAGGACTAATACACATTTCTGATTGGGAGTTACAAGTAGGCGGCGATATATTCCCATACCTTTGTTCAACCATCTCTTAATTTGGGTTTACGAAACCCGGTTGAGTCATTTGTTGTTCAGTACCTCTATCTGCATGAGCAGATGAGATAGGTAGAGGTATATCGTTACGACTTGTAAGTAGCAACTTTTTTTCAAGCCCAGTGCACCTTTCCGTAAGGACTAAACGACATTTTGTCATCCCTCTGTGGCTTCATAGATACATTTTGAGCTACTGACCTCGGCCGATGTGTAT
Source organism: Erebia epiphron (assembly GCA_963932025.1). NCBI lineage: Eukaryota > Metazoa > Arthropoda > Insecta > Lepidoptera > Nymphalidae > Erebia > Erebia epiphron. Next base: position 31,038,935 of record OZ009945.1, read on the forward strand.
TTTGCATGTTTCGCTGCATAACTCAGGAAGTTATAGGATACTAGATGTTGCCCGCGACTTCCTCTCTCTGGCGATTTCTGTCTCAAATTTATCTATATAAAACTATGAAAGTTTTATTTTCTAATCCAAATTCATTATAGATGGTCTGTTCGACATTGAACATGCCACCGTCATGGGTACAAATCATTTTACTTCCTTGCAGACATTTCTCGCAAATCAATGATGAACCTATTCTTAGAATAAAATCTTGTGGAAGTGTATAGACTTGCCTAGACGGCTATCTGGCACGTGCATTGTACATGTTTGGATTAATAATATACGTAGTAGGAGGAGGTTATGCATACGGAGGAGGTTGTGCACACGGTCTGGGCTGTTCCATCCCTTCGAATCTTAGCTGATTCATATTAAAAGTTTGAGTAAACGTCTCCTGGCTTTGAATTATATTTTGGTGCATTTTCCTGACATCTTCAATTTTCTCAATATTATTAAATGGCACGTATTTGAAATTTTCAGCCGTTGCAGCAGCTTTTGGATACATCGCCCTCGTTTCGGGCTTATTTCTGTTTGGGGAAACATGATAGGCCGCGTAAGATACCTCCGTCGATCCATTTCGTACTTCGGGTCTACGAACCTCGGTCGAGGTGTTTACCCAATATTCTGCTGCTGGATGCCAATGTTATCAGTACCCATGCCCATATTTTGTGATGGTAAATATTGTGCACACCCACTTGTGCTAGGTGGAGTGAATACTTCATACCTCTGTCGATCCATCTCTTGCTCGTAACTTTTTGGCTCATAATTCTGCTGTATCATCCCAATCGGTAAAGAAACTTAACTTCGCTAATATTATATCCAGGTGGTGCAGATAAGGAATCCTCAGGCGCTTCGTTTCTAGGACTAATACACATTTCTGATTGGGAGTTAGAAGTAGGCGGCGATATATTCCCATACCTTTGTTCAACCATCTCGAAATTTGGGTTTACGAAACCCGGTTGAGTCATTTGTTGTTCAGTACCTCTATCTACATGAGCAGATGAGATAGGTAGAGGTATATCGTTACGACTTGTAAGTAGCAACTTTTTTTCAAGCCCAGTGCACCTTTCCGTAAGGACTAAACGACATTTTGTCATCCCTCTGTGGCTTCATAGATACATTTTGAGCTACTGACCTCGGCCGATGTGTATTTTGCATGTTTCGCTGCATAACTCAGGAAGTTATAGGATACTAGATGTTGCCCGCGACTTCCTCTCTCTGGCGATTTCTGTCTCAAATTTATCTATATAAAACTATGAAAGTTTTATTTTTTAATCCAAATTCATTATAGATGGTCTGTTCGACATTGAACATGCCACCGTCATGGGAACAAATCATTTTACTTCCTTGCAGACATTTCTCGCAAATCAATGATGAACCTATTCTTAGAATAAAATCTTGTGGAAGTGTATAGACTTGCCTAGACGGCTATCTGGCACGTGCATTGTACATGTTTGGATTAATAATATACGTAGTAGGAGGAGGTTATGCATACGGAGGAGGTTGTGCACACGGTCTGGGCTGTTCCATCCCTTCGAATCTTAGCTGATTCATATTAAAAGTTTGAGTAAACGTCTCCTGGCTTTGAATTATATTTTGGTGCATTTTCCTGACATCTTCAATTTTCTCAATATTATTAAATGGCACGTATTTGAAATTTTCAGCCGTTGCAGCAGCTTTTAGATACATCGCCCTCGTTTCGGGCTTATTTCTGTTTGGGGAAACATGATAGGCCGCGTAAGATACCTCCGTCGATCCATTTCGAATTTCGGGTCTACGAACCTCGGTCGAGGTGTTTACCCAATATTCTGCTGCTGGATGCCAATGTTATCAGTACCCATGCCCATATTTTTTTATGGTAAATATTGTGCACACCCACTTGTGCTAGGTGGAGTGAATACTTCATACCTCTGTCGATCCATCTCTTGCTCGTAACTTTTTGGCTCATAATTCTGCTGTATCATCCCAATCGGTAAAGAAACTTAACTTCGCTAATATTATATCCAGGTGGTGCAGATAAGGAATCCTCAGGCGCTTCGTTTCTAGGACTAATACACATTTCTGATTGGGAGTTACAAGTAGGCGGCGATATATTCCCATACCTTTGTTCAACCATCTCGAAATTTGGGTTTACGAAACCCGGTTGAGTCATTTGTTGTTCAGTACCTCTATCTGCATGAGCAGATGAGATAGGTAGAGGTATATCGTTACGACTTGTAAGTAGCAACTTTTTTTCAAGCCCAGTGCACCTTTCCGTAAGGACTAAACGACATTTTGTCATCCCTCTGTGGCTTCATAGATACATTTTGAGCTACTGACCTCGGCCGATGTGTATTTTGCATGTTTCGCTGCATAACTCAGGAAGTTATAGGATACTAGATGTTGCCCGCGACTTCCTCTCTCTGGCGATTTCTGTCTCAAATTTATCTATATAAAACTATGAAAGTTTTATTTTTTAATCCAAATTCATTATAGATGGTCTGTTCGACATTGAACATGCCACCGTCATGGGAACAAATCATTTTACTTCCTTGCAGACATTTCTCGCAAATCAATGATGAACCTATTCTTAGAATAAAATCTTGTGGAAGTGTATAGACTTGCCTAGACGGCTATCTGGCACGTGCATTGTACATGTTTGGATTAATAATATACGTAGTAGGAGGAGGTTATGCATACGGAGGAGGTTGTGCACACGGTCTGGGCTGTTCCATCCCTTCGAATCTTAGCTGATTCATATTAAAAAGTTTGAGTAAACGTCTCCTGGCTTTGAATTATATTTTGGTGCATTTTCCTGACATCTTCAATTTTCTCAATATTATTAAATGGCACGTATTTGAAATTTTCAGCCGTTGCAGCAGCTTTTGGATACATCGCCCTCGTTTCGGGCTTATTTATGTTTGGGGAAACATGATAGGCCGCGTAAGATACCTCCGTCGATCCATTTCGAATTTCGGGTCTACGAACCTCGGTCGAGGTGTTTACCCAATATTCTGCTGCTGGATGCCAATGTTATCAGTACCCATGCCCATATTTTGTGATGGTAAATATTGTGCACACCTACTTGTGCTAGGTGGAGTGAATACTTCATACCTCTGTCGATCCATCTCTTGCTCGTAACTTTTTGGCTCATAATTCTGCTGTATCATCCCAATCGGTAAAGAAACTTAACTTCGCTAATATTATATCCAGGTGGTGCAGATAAGGAATCCTCAGGCGCTTCGTTTCTAGGACTAATACACATTTCTGATTGGGAGTTAGAAGTAGGCGGCGATATATTCCCATACCTTTGTTCAACCATCTCGAAATTTGGGTTTACGAAACCCGGTTGAGTCATTTGTTGTTCAGTACCTCTATCTGCATGAGCAGATGAGATAGGTAGAGGTATATCGTTACGATTTGTAAGTAGCAACTTTTTTTTTTCAAGGCCAGTCCACCTTTCCGTAAGGACTAAACGACATTTTTTCATCCCTCTGTGGCTCCATAGAAACATTTTGAGCTACTGACCTCGGCCGAGGTGTATTTTGCATGTTTCGCTGCATAACTCAGGAAGTTATAGGATACTAGATGAAATCCCGCGACTTCCTCTCTCTGGCGATTTCTGTCTCAAATTTTTTACCATGAAAGTTTTATTTTTTAATCTTAATTCATTATAGATGGTCTGTTCAACATTGAACATGCCACCCTCATGGGAACAAATCATCATTTTACTTCCTACGCTTAACATATGACTTATATATTTCGTATATAGCTCTGGCCTCCTCAGATAAGGGGTAAACCAGGACTCTGTTGCTTGCAGACATTTCTCGCAAATCAATGATGAACCTATTCTTAAAATAAAATCTTGTGGAAGTGTATAGAGTTGCCTAGACGGCTATCTGGCACGTGCATTGTACATGTTTGGATTAATAATATACGTAGTAGGAGGAGGTTATGCATACGATTACGGAGGAGGTTGTGCATACGGTCTGGGCTGTTCCATCCCTTCGAATCTTAGCTGATTCATATTAAAAGTTTGAGTAAACGTCTCCTGGCTTTGAATTATATTTTGGTGCATTTTCCTGACATCTTCAATTTTCTCAATATTATTAAATGGCACGTATTTGAAATTATCAGCCGTTGCAGCAGCTTTTGGATACATCGCCCTCGTTTCGGGCTTATTTCTGTTTGGGGAAACATGATAGGCCGCGTAAGATACCTCCGTCGATCCATTTCGAATTTCGGGTCTACGAACCTCGGTCGAGGTGTTTACCCAATATTCTGCTGCTGGATGCCAATGTTATCAGTACCCATGCCCATATTTTGTGATGGTAAATATTGTGCACACCCACTTGTGCTAGGTGGAGTGAATACTTCATACCTCTGTCGATCCATCTCTTGCTCGTAACTTTTTGGCTCATAATTCTGCTGTATCATCCCAATCGGTAAAGAAACTCCGCTAATATTTGTAATGTATGTATAAAATGAATGTCATAAGTATAGAGGGTAGTCATTTGATTACTTTGTGACTGTAACTTGTTTTTCGGATTGTCAGAATAATAAATGGAGTTTGCATAGACGCGTCGTTATTATTTATCGCAAATATCTCAGTGGCGACGAGGATGGGATTCGTTAAAAAGTGTTGTGTTGCTTAGTTTTGTGTTTTGTTTACGTTTAGGTTTTATAATGTCGATCGGTAAAATATCGGAATTCAAGGTGGGAACGGACAACTGGCGGTTATATGCCGAACGGTTAGAACAGTATTTCCTAGTTAATAAAATCCCTACGGACTTGCATGTACCTACATTAATTACCGTGATGGGTGCAGAGTGCTATGAACTTCTGGTAAATTTATGCACACCAGCGAAACCCACTTCAAAAAGTTTTACCGAAATATCGACTATTCTCGAAAGACACTTACAACCCAAGCCTAGTGTGTTGGCCGAGAGGTTCAAATTTCGTCATCGGCAGCAAAAGGAAGGCGAAGGCTTGGCGGAGTATGTAGCGGTGCTAAAGAGCATGTCCAAGACGTGCGAATTCGGAAGTTGGTTGGAGGAAAGCCTACGGGATCAGTTAGTCTGTGGGATTCTAAGTGAAACGATACGACAGCGTCTCTTTGCAGAAGATAATTTAGATTTTGCTAAAGCCTACCGATTGGCTGTGAGCTTGGAAGCTGCAGAGAAAGATGCGGCGATTGTTGATGGGTCTTCTAGTTTACCTAGTGGTAAAGAAAAGACAGCAGAGTGCCAGGCTATGACAGGTACGTCGCAGAGGAAGGCGGGCTTTGAATCGGAAGCTGCTAGCCGCGGAGGACGTCGCTCACGATATGTCGGCCAGGGGCAAGATGCGCGGGGGGGCAGCCAGGCTCGTCGCGGTGCCTGGAGTGTACCAGCGGCTTCGGACCAGGCACGGTCGGACCAGTGTCGGGTGTGTGGACGGCTGCACAGCAGCGCTTCCTGTAAATTCAGGAGTTACACTTGCCGGGTCTGTAATCGCCAGGGGCATTTAAGGAGGGTCTGCCCTAACCTGGCAGAGCAGCACTGTGTAGATGTGTGCAGTCCTGCCAGCATAGCAACAGATACCAGTGAGGACAGTGACGAGGTAATCATAACTAATTTAAACAGTTTGTCGATACAACAGTGTAAACCTATTATGATTGAAGTAAATGTAAAGGGAGTTAATCTATCCATGGAATGCGATACAGGCAGTGCCGTATCTTGTATTAGTTATGATGTTTATAATCAGTTATTCAATAATTTAGAGTTACGCATAAGTCAGCTACGCTTAAGGTACTATACGGGCGAGTGTGTGTCACCAGTAGGAATGTTAACGCCACTCGTGAAATATAAGGAAAAAGAAAAATATTTAGATTTGTACGTAATAAGAGGTGGTAAAACAAATCTACTAGGTAGACAGTGGCTAATGGAACTTAATATTAAGTTACCCGATTTTGAGTGTTCCGTAAACAGTCTTAAGGATGATTTTGATTTAAAAAGTTTCAGTTCCAGATACTGTAACGTGTTCGCGGGCGGCTTGGGGCGATTCACCGGCGGCCTGGTGAGCATCCGCCTGCGAGCGGACGCGCGGCCCGTGTTCATGCGCGCGCGACCTCTAGCGTACGCGCTGCGCGAGCCGGTGGAGCGCGCGCTCGAACAGCTGGTGAGTGACGGCATCCTCACCCCCGTTGACCGCTCCGACTGGGCCACTCCGATCGTGCCGGTAATTAAGAAAGACGGTAGCATTCGGATCTGCGCCGATTATAAGCTGACTTTAAATAGGAATATTGAAGTCGATCGCTTCCCGCTGCCTCGCGTGGAAGACCTGCTAGCACGCTTACACGGGGGCGAGCGCTTTAGTAAAATCGACCTATCACAGGCGTACGCTCAGTTTGAACTTGACGAATCAAAACGATGCACAGTGATTAACACTCATAAAGGGTTATTCATGTATAACAGATTAGTTTACGGATTATCATCAAGTCTAGGAATTTTTCAGAAGAGATTAGAATCTTTATTTGCTGATTTATCCCATGTAGGCGTGTTCCTAGATGATATAATAATAACAGGTAAAGACAAGGCCGAACATATAGCTAATTTGCATAAGGTTTTTGATAGGTTGCAGGCGTATGGTTTACGTGTAAAGAAAGAAAAATGTGTATTTTTCTCGGAATCAATTAATTACTTGGGGTATGTTATTAGTAAGAGGGGAGTCCACACTTGCCCTGATAAAATTAAGGCTATTATCAACACACCAGCGCCCACAAATGTGTCCGAGCTAAGAGCGTTTATAGCCATGGTAATGTACTATAGCAAGTTCATTAAAAATATTAGTACGGTTTTGGCACCTCTTTACAATTTATTGCGTGGAGGCGTTAAGTTCGTTTGGTGTAGGGAATGTAAGAAGGCATTCGAGGACATTAAACGACTGTTAGGGTCAAGTGACGTATTGGTACATTATTCGCCGGAACTCCCGCTCGTGCTGACGGTAGATGCAAGCTGCTTGGGGGTGGGAGCCGTGATATCTCACCTCACGCCAGAAGGGGAGCGTCCGGTAGCATTTGCATCGCGAACTTTATCGGCGGCGGAACGCGCGTATGCCCAGATTGACAGGGAAGCACTTGCTATAGTATATGGAATTAAAAAATTTCATCAGTACCTATATGGTAGACACTTCACTCTAAGAACAGATCATAAGCCCCTGACATACATCTTTGGTGATAAATCGGGTATACCGGTAATGGCCGCATCCCGCTTACAACGCTGGGCAGTGCTGCTTTCAGGGTATAATTACAAAATTGAGTTTGTCACTTCAACTAAAAATTGTGCAGACGCACTATCACGGCTACCTCAAATGAAAGAAAAATTAGCAACTAGGGAAGAATTAACGTATCTGAATTTTGTTGAAAATTGTTTGCCCGTAACTAACGATCAGGTTAGGAGTATGACGGCCAAGGATACCATTTTGGGTAGGATTTTATTGTACGTCCAATCTGGTTGGCCGACGGTGTGCACAGATGAAGTTGTGAAACCATATTTTATGAGACACCATGAATTATATCTCGATCGCGGTTGCATTATGTGGGGGTACAGGGTAGTGATACCACAAGTTTTGCGTGATCATATTCTGAAACAGCTGCACGTGAGCCACATGGGAGTTGTAAAAACTAAATCACTCGCACGTAGTTATGTTTGGTGGCCGGGTATAGATAGTGACATTGAAAGGCTGTGTAAAGAGTGTGAGACGTGCGCGAGCGAGGCATCGGTGCCACCACGCGCACCCCCACGTCCTTGGCCATTTGAGCCGGAGGCTTGGAGTAGAATACATGTTGATTTTTTGGGTCCGTTCAAAGGTAGGACTTTTTTGTGATAATCGATTCAAGTACAAAATGGCTAGAAATTTTTGAGATGTCACGTACAAATGCTCTCGCAGTTATCAAATGCCTCAGAGCCACTTTTGCTCGTTTTGGGCTGCCCAAGGAGGTGGTCTCAGACCAAGGGCCGCCCTTTTCCAGTGCTGAGCTTAAACATTTCTTAACCAGCAATGGAATTCATCAGTCCTTTTCTCCAGTCTATCACCCCGCATCTAATGGAGCCGCAGAAAACGCGGTGAAACTGTGTAAGCGTGCTATTAAAAAGGCCTATAGAGATAAGGTAGATGTAGATGCGGCATTACAGACGTTTTTACTTGCCTATAGAAATAGCGTTCACAGTAGCACCGGGGACAGCCCAGCAATGTTGCTTCAACGTCGTTCCTTAAGATCGAGATTAGACTTATTACGACCTGTTAGGGGACAGGAGTCTCGAGTTCTTAAAGCGCAACAGAAACAGGTAGAGAATTCGGGTGGCGTGCCGCGACAAGTTGCAGACGGGGAAGACGTTTGGGCTAGGGCTTACGGGGGTAATGATAAATGGGTTAAAAGTAAAGTAATTAGGAGAGAAGACGCTCAGAGATACCAGTTGGATACGGGTGAGGGTAGAATAGTGCAAAGGCATATCGACCAAATTAGGCGCAGATCCAGGTTATCCGACATTGCTTGCCCGTTGCCTGTGGAGGAAGTGGTCAGGAGTCAAAATGAGGGTGAGGAGTCAGTCGCGGAGCCGGTTGTGGTGTCGAAGGCAAGTACCCCAGAAAAAACTGAGTTAGAAGAAACAGTTGGCGGAGCTTATACCCCTAGAACACAGAAACATACGGTGTCCACGCCATCGACACCACAGCCCGCACCCCAAGATCGCTCAAAAAGAATTAGGAAGCCCGTTGTAAGATTCGGAATAGAATAAGGCGTGAATCAATTTAAAAAAATGTATTAGTCTAAATTAAGAAGGGAGGTGTAATGTATGTATAAAATGAATGTCATAAGTATAGAGGGTAGTCATTTGATTACTTTGTGACTGTAACTTGTTTTTCGGATTGTCAGAATAATAAATGGAGTTTGCATAGACGCGTCGTTATTATTTATCGCAAATATCTCAATATTATATCCAGGTGGTGCAGATAAGGAATCCTCAGGCGCTTCGTTTCTAGGACTAATACACATTTCTGATTGGGAGTTAGAAGTAGGCGGCGATATATTCCCATACCTTTGTTCAACCATCTCGAAATTTGGGTTTACGAAACCCGGTTGAGTCATTTGTTGTTCAGTACCTCTATCTGCATGAGCACATGAGATAGGTAGGGGTATATCGTTACGATTTGTAAGTAGCAACTTTTTTTTTTCAAGCCCAGTCCACCTTTCCGTAAGGACTAAACGACATTTTTTCATCCCTCTGTGGCTCCATAGATACATTTTGAGCTACTGACCTCGGCCGAGGTGTATTTTGCATGTTTCGCTGCATAACTCAGGAAGTTATAGGATACTAGATGAAATCCCGCGACTTCCTCTCTCTGGCGATTTCTGTCTCAAATTTTTTACCATGAAAGTTTTATTTTTTAATCTAAATTCATTATAGATGGTCTGTTCAACATTGAACATGCCACCCTCATGGGAACAAATCATCATTTTACTTCCTACGCTTAACATATGACTTATATATTTCGTATATAGCTCTGGCCTTCTCAGATAAGGGGTAAACCAGGACTCTGTTGCTTGCAGACATTTCTCGCAAATCAATGATGAACCTATTCTTAAAATAAAATCTTGTGGAAGTGTATAGACTTGCCTAGACGGCTATCTGGCACGTGCATTGTACATGTTTGGATGAATAATATACGTAGTAGGAGGAGGTTGTGCATACGGTCTGGGCTGTTCCATCCCTTCGAATCTTAGCTGATTCATATTAAAAGTTTGAGTAAACGTCTCCTGGCTTTGAATTATATTTTGGTGCATTTTCCTGACATCTTCAATTTTCTCAATATTATTAAATGGCACGTATTTGAAATTTTCAGCCGTTGCAGCAGCTTTTGGATATATCGCCCTCGTTTCGGGCTTATTTCTGTTTGGGGAAACATGATAGGCCGCGTAAGATACCTCCGTCGATCCATTTCGAATTTCGGGTCTACGAACCTCGGTCGAGGTGTTTACCCAATATTCTGCTGCTGGATGCCAATGTTATCAGTACCCATGCCCATATTTTGTGATGGTAAATATTGTGCACACCCACTTGTGCTAGGTGGAGTGAATACTTCATACCTCTGTCGATCCATCTCTTGCTCGTAACTTTTTGGCTCATAATTCTGCTGTATCATCCCAATCGGTAAAGAAACTTAACTTCGCTAATATTATATCCAGGTGGTGCAGATAAGGAATCCTCAGGCGCTTCGTTTCTAGGACTAATACACATTTCTGATTGGGAGTTAGAAGTAGGCGGCGATATATTCCCATACCTTTGTTCAACCATCTCGAAATTTGGGTTTACAAAACCCGGTTGAGTCATTTGTTGTTCAGTACCTCTATCTGCATGAGCAGATGAGATAGGTAGAGGTATATCGTTACGATTTGTAAGTAGCAACTTTTTTTTTTCAAGCCCAGTCCACCTTTCCGTAAGGACTAAACGACATTTTTTCATCCCTCTGTGGCTCCATAGATACATTTTGAGCTACTGACCTCGGCCGAGGTGTATTTTGCATGTTTCGCTGCATAACTCAGGAAGTTATAGGATACTAGATGAAATCCCGCGACTTCCTCTCTCTGGCGATTTCTGTCTCAAATTTTTTACCATGAAAGTTTTATTTTTTAATCTTAATTCATTATAGATGGTCTGTTCAACATTGAACATGCCACCCTCATGGGAACAAATCATCATTTTACTTCCTACGCTTAACATATGACTTATATATTTCGTATATAGCTCTGGCCTCCTCAGATAAGGGGTAAACCAGGACTCTGTTGCTTGCAGACATTTCTCGCAAATCAATGATGAACCTATTCTTAAAATAAAATCTTGTGGAAGTGTATAGACTTGCCTAGACGGCTATCTGGCACGTGCATTGTACATGTTTGGATGAATAATATACGTAGTAGGAGGAGGTTGTGCATACGGTCTGGGCTGTTCCATCCCTTCGAATCTTAGCTGATTCATATTAAAAGTTTGAGTAAACGTCTCCTGGCTTTGAATTATATTTTGGTGCATTTTCCTGACATCTTCAATTTTCTCAATATTATTAAATGGCACGTATTTGAAATTTTCAGCCGTTGCAGCAGCTTTTGGATATATCGCCCTCGTTTCGGGCTTATTTCTGTTTGGGGAAACATGATAGGCCGCGTAAGATACCTCCGTCGATCCATTTTGAATTTCGGGTCTACGAACCTCGGTCGAGGTGTTTACCCAATATTCTGCTGCTGGATGCCAATGGTGCACACCCACTTGTGCTAGGTGGAGTGAATACTTCATACCTCTGTCGATCCATCTCTTGCTCGTAACTTTTTGGCTCATAATTCTGCTGTATCATCCCAATCGGTAAAGAAACTTAACTTCGCTAATATTATATCCAGGTGGTGCAGATAAGGAATCCTCAGGCGCTTCGTTTCTAGGACTAATACACATTTCTGATTGGGAGTTAGAAGTAGGCGGCGATATATTCCCATACCTTTGTTCAACCATCTCGAAAGGAGATGGTCGATTTTTGACCCAGGCTGTCCAAACATACGAGCACATCAAATAAAATAATTAAAATAAACAATGAATTTTAAATATATAATTATGTTTCATAGCAGTCGCTGAAAAAATATTGAAGAAAGGAGACTTTCAATCGATTTTTAATGTTAAAAATCACGTTATCTTTGTCTTACGTCGAATTAACGTCATACGTCAATTAGACATATTCTACTGTCTATGATTAAACTTATGCCCAAGGATGTAGGAATATCCTGTGCCTTTAATGTTGCTAGTCTATATTATCTATTATAAAGGATGATAGATAAAATTAAGCATTATAATAGCGGTTTTAATGGTCATTCAAATAATGCTCACTCATTTTGATTTTTAGCTAACATAAAAATAAAAACAAATGACCAATCAATTAGTACTTAAGTACTGACAGCACTACGTTATGGCATTAATTCTCAGTTTCAAAAGGGCTAGAACCCAGAGCTGTAAAGCTAGTTGAAAAAATAGCGGGACTTAATGCCAAACAGCGGCATCTATAATTTGACATCTACAACTGGGTACCGATTACTCAATACTGCTACATAACTCGTACAGCACCATCTAGGTCTCGGTCGTGAAAAGTCTCATATAAAATATAATATTTTTTTAAACCAATAAAAGCTGCCCAACCGGTTTTTAAAGCTTAATCTTAGGATTTTATATTATCTGAGATTAATATACAATATTAAAACATCACTCAATTATAAGTTTCTTGAGTAAAGTATATTACCACGACAAAAACTGAGCAACATAATCAATTCTTTACAACCTTCATAATTTTAATCCACGGCTGCTAAGCTGTATGTAACTTTCTTATTCTTTAAATATAAGATCTGTACTATTTAATGACATAGATTTCATCTCTGGACATTCTGGGTCAGACTTCCATACAATTTTTGACCATGTCGTGGGTTTACGAAACCCGGTTGAGTCATTTGTTGTTCAGTACCTCTATCTGCATGAGCAGATGAGATAGGTAGGGGTATATCGTTACGATTTGTAAGTAGCAACTTTTTTTTTTCAAGCCCAGTCCACCTTTCCGTAAGGACTAAACGACATTTTTTCATCCCTCTGTGGCTCCATAGATACATTTTGAGCTACTGACCTCGGCCGAGGTGTATTTTGCATGTTTCGCTGCATAACTCAGGAAGTTATAGGATACTAGATGAAATCCCGCGACTTCCTCTCTCTGGCGATTTCTGTCTCAAATTTTTTACCATGAAAGTTTTATTTTTTAATCTAAATTCATTATAGATGGTCTGTTCAACACTGAACATGCCACCCTCATGGGAACAAATCATCATTTTACTTCCTACGCTTAACATATGACTTATATATTTCGTATATAGCTCTGGCCTCCTCAGATAAGGGGTAAACCAGGACTCTGTTGCTTGCAGACATTTCTCGCAAATCAATGATGAACCTATTCTTAAAATAAAATCTTGTGGAAGTGTATAGACTTGCCTAGACGGCTATCTGGCACGTGCATTGTACATGTTTGGATTAATAATATACGTAGTAGGAGGAGGTTATGCATACGATTACGGAGGAGGTTGTGCATACGGTCTGGGCTGTTCCATCCCTTCGAATCTTAGCTGATTCATATTAAAAGTTTGAGTAAACGTCTCCTGGCTTTGAATTATATTTTGGTGCATTTTCCTGACATCTTCAATTTTCTCAATATTATTAAATGGCACGTATTTGAAATTTTCAGCCGTTGCAGCAGCTTTTGGATACATCGCCCTCGTTTCGGGCTTATTTCTGTTTGGGGAAACATGATAGGCCGCGTAAGATACCTCCGTCGATCCATTTCGAATTTCGGGTCTACGAACCTCGGTCGAGGTGTTTACCCAATATTCTGCTGCTGGATGCCAATGTTATCAGTACCCATGCCCATATTTTTTTATGGTAAATATTGTGCACACCCACTTGTGCTAGGTGGAGTGAATACTTCATACCTCTGTCGATCCATCTCTTGCTCGTAACTTTTTGTATCATAATTCTGCTGTATCATCCCAATCGGTAAAGAAACTTAACTTCGCTAATATTATATCCAGGTGGTGCAGATAAGGAATCCTCAAGCGCTTCGTTTCTAGGACTAATACACATTTCTGATTGGGAGTTAGAAGTAGGCGGCGATATATTTCCATACCTTTGTTCAACCATCTTGAAATTTGGGTTTACGAAACCCGGTTGAGTCATTTGTTGTTCAGTACCTCTATCTGCATGAGCAGATGAGATAGGTAGAGGTATATCGTTACGATTTGTAAGTAGCAACTTTTTTTTTTCAAGCCCAGTCCACCTTTCCGTAAGGACTAAACGTCATTTTTTCATCCCTCTGTGGCTCCATAGATACATTTTGAGCTACTGACCTCGGCCGAGGTGTATTTTGCATGTTTCGCTGCATAACTCAGGAAGTTATAGGATACTAGATGAAATCCCGCGACTTCCTCTCTCTGGCGATTTCTGTTTCAAATTTTTTACCATGAAAGTTTTATTTTTTAATCTAAATTCATTATAGATGGTCTGTTCAACATTGAACATGCCACCCTCATGGGAACAAATCATCATTTTACTTCCTACGCTTAACATATGACTTATATATTTCGTATATAGCTCTGGCCTCCTCAGATAAGGGGTAAACCAGGACTCTGTTGCTTGCAGACATTTCTCGCAAATCAATGATGAACCTATTCTTAAAATAAAATCTTGTGGAAGTGTATAGACTTGCCTAGACGGCTATCTGGCACGTGCATTGTACATGTTTGGATTAATAATAAATGTAGTAGGAGAAGGTTATGCATACGGAGGAGGTTGTGCATACGGTCTGGGCTGTTCCATCCCTTCGAATCTTAGCTGATTCATATTAAAAGTTTGAGTAAACGTCTCCTGCCTTTGAAGTATATTTTGGTGCATTTTCCTGACATCTTCAATTTTGACAATATTATTGAATGGCACGTATTTTAAATTTTCAGCCGCGGAAACAGCTTTTGAATACATCGCCCTCGTTTCGGGCTTATTTCTGTTTGGGGAAACATAATAGGTAGGATACTAAAAATTAACTAGATAATAAAACTATGAAAGTTTTATTTTATAATCTAAATTTGTTATAGATGGTTTTTCAACATCATAAACTGCTAACACTATTAAAGCTGGCCAGGTTCTCTGTAATAAGTTATGAAACTGCGCTCTTATTCTGGAGTCCAAGTAGATGGCTGATAGAAGGTCGATGAGCGGTGCTTGAAAACGTGCTATGTGAGGAAGGAACTTACGGTAAAAGTTCACCATACCAAGGAAACGTCGGACCCCTTGAACCGTTTTCGGCAAGGGAAAATCCTGTAAATCCTTCATCCGTTCGATAGTCGGACTGATGCCAGTAGCGCTAATCTTATAGCCAAGGAACCTAACTTCTGAAACACTGAAATGGCATTTTTTTCATTAATAAAATAGCTGTTTTGCAAATATCCTCTTGTGCAACGGGAGTTTGTTCGATAGTACTAAAAATCTTTGAACCAACCAAATTTTGATTAAAATCACCGATGTGACGAACGGGATACCTATCGGGTATCCGTACGCGCGTTCAAAGCGCGGTAGTCACCGCACGGACGCCAGTTGAGCCACAACATGATTTCTTTGATGATTTTGTGATTGATTTTCTTGTAAACATAAAATGTGTTTAATTACAAAATAAAAGAAAATAGAACTCTTTATACATATTTTTATTTTTCGTTCAAACAACACTCAATACAAACTTATCAAAAACAAGCATGATATACAGAGAAATTCTAATTTTACTCAAAAAGAGATGACTTTCAGATTTTTTGTGCAAAGAACAGATGGAATCAGCTCCAAATAGGCAATTGGAATTAATCAAAATTCAGTTACAAATTGAAAAATTAATGTCAGTGCATTCTATTTTTTTAATTTTTCAATTTCTAACTGAATTTTGATTAATTCCAATTTATGTTTTTCTTCATTGTGGCGCATTTTTTGCTCATGAAGAGCTTCATCTCTCAGCTTTCAATACTCTTCTTAATTTTTTCCATTTCTAACTTATGGAGCTCATCAATGACTGATAGTTACTTCTTGTGTATTTCCGGTCTAAAGTCCGGTTCAATTATTTTTGTTTTTTAGCCAGTTCTGTAAAAACAAAAGTAAGAATATTTATAGAGTAACATAACACATTATAATTATTTTATTATTCATTCATATTATAATAACAGATTACTTTTGAGTGGCGTTGATATTGGCCTTTTCAATGATGAGTGTGGTGTGCTGTTGTCAAAAAAGTCTTCCTTTGCTGCAATCTGGAATATTGAATAAATAAATGCATATAAATTTTACAATTTTTTTATGTGGATTATGTGGATTAGCGAAAAGTCCTAAGTAATAATTGATCTAAATAAATAAGTCTAATTTGATTGAAAAAAGCAGGCAGATGTTAAGTGATCACTGCCGCTCATGGACAATTGCTGCGCTAGAGGAACTGCCAATGTGTTGCTGGCAAGGATTAAACAAATTAAAACTATAAATTTACCTTCTCAATAATTGTGGGACTTTCTACAAGGATTTGCTCGTTGCTAGGAAGCTGTAATAAAAAATTAATGAAATTAATAATTAATATTCAAGAAGTCTGGGAACACTGTTGAAGGCCGTGTGTGGAAAAAAAATGATCAGGCAGACCAGTGGTTGACCCGAGTGGTGTGGACCTGATTCTGTATCGTTAGTTAGCAACTTGCACTTGGTTATTAACTAAGAAAACGGAGGCAATAATCCTATTTTCGCACTAGTTACCAACCTAGTTTGATATGGTATCATGACAACATACCATGCTAGTTGCTAACTAGTGCAAAAATAATACAAAAATAGGATGTTTGCCTCTGTTTTCTTAATAACTCAGTGTGAGTTGCTAACTAACGATACAGAATTAGCCCCCAGATGGTCCCGGTTTACCAGCCAAATAATAACAAAAGGATAAAACAAATCAATACCAAAAATTTACCTTCTCAATAATTGTGGGACTTTCTACAAGGATTTGCTCATTGCTAGGAAGCTGTAATAAAAAATTAATGAAATTAATAATTAATATTCAAGAAGTCTGGGAACACTGTTGAAGGCCGTGTGTGGAAAAAAAATGATCAGGCAGACCAGTGGTTGACCTGAGTGGTGTGGACCTGATTCTGTATCGTTAGTTAGCAACTTGCACTTGGTTATTAACTAAGAAAACGGAGGCAAAAATCCTATTTTCGCACTAGTTACCAACCTAGTTTGATATGGTATCATGACAACATACCATGCTAGTTGCTAACTTGTGCAAAAATAATACAAAAATAGGATGTTTGCCTCTGTTTTCTTAGTTAATAACTCAGTGTGTGTTGCTAACTAACGATACAGAATTAGCCCCCAGATGGTCCCGGTTTACCAGCCAAATAATAACAAAAGGATAAAACAAATCAATACCAAAAATTTACCTTCTCAATAATTATGGAACTTTCAACATAGACTTGCTCATTGCTAGGAGGCTGTAATAAAAAATTAAATGAGAAACCCACTTTATAGAACAAGAAATGAGAACCATTTTATATATTTTTTATAATATGAAAAATGTAGTTAACAAATAGACATATTACCTCTAGATCCTTATGAGGCTGTAACAATTTTTTTTTTTTAATATTTTTGTTATAAACCAAATATTGTATAGCAATTTATTTATAAAAATATACCTTAATCACTATGACATCATCATCGTAAATTGCTTCATTGCCATCCACTGATGTGGACATCATAGTCTTCAACCATTCCGCGGCACTGTCATGGCCAGGAGATGGGGGTGGTAAAGGTGTCAATCGTCCACCTCCAGTTTTTAACATTTTTTGCCGTTTGTTGCTAGCTTCCTACAGGGAACACAAATTACAATTAAATTTGAACACACCTTATAGAATGGTTATTGGTTTTGTTTTGAGAATAGGTATATAGTACATAGTCATAGCTCAGTGGTTCTGACCTCTGCCTCTCATAAGGAGGTTGCGGGTTCGAATCCTGGGCACGCACCTCTGACTACACCTCCTGAAACTAAATATCACTTGCTTAGCGGTGAAGGAAAACATCGTGAGGAAACCTGCATGCTGAGAGTTCACAGAAATGTTCCCAAAGGTGTGTGAAGCCCGCCAACCCGCACTTGGCCAGCGTGGTGGCCTATGGCCAAACCCCTCTCATTCTGAGAGGAGAACCGTGCCCAGCAGTGGGACATAAAAAGGGGTTGAGATGATGATGATAATACAGTACATGTACCTTTTTTAATGACCTTTTCATGTTATCGAATTTGTATTTCAGTTGTTTTAAAGTGCGGGGAAATTCTCCCACAGCATTAAACTCCTTTTCAATAGATTTCCATACGTTTTCTTTTTGTCTGGAGCTGACTCCGTCCGTTTTCTTGCACATTAATATTTGTTTGTATTTATGAACTAAATCTGAGAGTCTGTCTACTTCCTTTTGTGTAAAATTAGAACTTCTCTCTCTGCAAATAAAATAAACAAAATTTTGAATAAATCACAGAACCACGCACGGAATAAATACTTCGGTCCACAGCTTCGGTCATGATCATTCCTTCTATCGGGGACCTCTAGATAAGCGGAAAAAAAATTATCAGTCATTTTTATGTGGGGATCATAAAGGTTTGGATACAAATTACTGCAATCGTGTTAAGTTAAAAATACATCTGAAACTGAATAAATACTTACTTGGCCAGGAATTGTTGAAATTCATTATTATGTGCTGATTTTTGTTCTTCCATAACTGAAAATTGCACTTTTTCAATAAATTAAAGAACCTATAACACAAAATTTACAAATTGTAACCAATAAATCGCGCTAAATGTGTATTCATCTGTCATGTCGTCAATGTCAATCACAGTTGTCAATTGTCAACTTGTCATTTTCATAAAGTATTGTCATATGAAAAAATACTGCCCACGCATCTTTAAATAGGGACATAAATTTTTAGTAACCCGAATAACTTTAACGTTAGCGAATTTTATGATGGTGCAACACAATTCGACGATGTGAACTAACGCTCGTTAAGATTCTCGTTATAGTTAACCTTAACAGTAACTTTAACTAGAATTTTGGTGCAATCCACCCTTACTATCTCTCGCAAACGCGGCAACTTGTTGGGTCAATTCATCTATGTGACCTAGAAGTGATGCTAAATTAGGGTTGGACGAACAAGCCGTATTGTCTAAAGTGGAAGTAGATGGAGTCATGGCAGAGATAGAGGGAGTCGTAATGCTAGGAGAAACTTCTAAAACCTTATCTGCTAGCTCTGCGACTTTGTCTAAGATTAACTCAGACTCGGCAAGGATTGCCTGAAGATGCTGCGGCAAACATCGCATCCACAACTGACGCAAAATGTTCTGGTCAGTGAGTGCATGGCCTGCAAGAGAACGTACGTGGCGAATCAATTGTGTTGGCTTACGATCACCTAATGCTTCGTCACTAATTAATTGTCTAACCCTCTGTTCCTCAGAAGCCGAAAATCGGCGGATGAGTTTCTTCTTTAAAAATTGGCACCGATCAGAAGGTTGTAGGTTGAAGGTTCATATCACGTCGGGGTCACCAAAATTAAAGTGATAATAATATGTTCACCTCGTAGCCTCGTCTAGGGCTAAACACTCCGTAAAAAATAAACGCGTGTAACACTGGTAAAATAGATTTATTGTTTCTTATTTGCATTACAATATGAATATGAGGTATATAAAAATACAAAGCAGAGGACTTCCTACAAGCACTACTAGATGCTTATCGTATTATGGCTTGTGTAGTAATGGCCATCTTCTTTACAGCGCAGTTGTTCTGCGCATGCCTCGAATTTTGAACATTTGAAAAATAGACTTCGAAGCTATGACCAGCCAGCGTCTAAGGAGTATGCACGCCACACTACAAAATGTATGGTTTGATCAAAGAGTCCTCCTTCCGAAATGTATCGATAACGAGGTCATCAAAAATGATTACTAACCAGCTGTTTTGTTTTTTTTTACTTAGTTAATCCATACTAATATTATAAATGCGAAAGTGTGTCTGTCTGTCTGTCTGTCTGTCTGCTACGCTTTCACGGCCCAACTACTCAACCGATTTTGATGAAATTAGGTACAGATATAGGTTACATAAGATACAGTGAAAACATCTTTTTAGGGTTCCGTACCAAAATGGTAAAATGGAACCCTTATGGTGCGACTTTCTCCGTCTGTCTGTCCGTCTGTCCGTCTGTCCGTCCGTCACACTCGATTATTTCAGTAACTACCGAAGCTATCGACATGAAATTTGGAATAGTTGTGTATATTAGTGGCCCAAAGACACTGGAATTAAAAAAATTGGAAATTATTTTTGTTCTTATTTAAAAAGGGGGGAAAATCTGAGGGTTGAAATTTAAAAGTGAGATAACTGTACTGTGTGGGGTATCATATGAAAGGGTTTACTTTGTACATTCTAAAACAGATTTTTAATTATTTTTAGTTATGATAGTTTTTGATTTATCGGGGAAAATCTCTAAAAAAATACCGTTCCCCCCCCCTTATCTCCGGAGTTTACCAATCGAAAAATTTGAAATAATTATGGTCAATAGGAATTTACGTATATTTTACAGGAAAACTATAGCCAATGCTCTAACTAGCTTAGTTTTTTTGATATTAACAATAAACCTCTACAAACAAAGTTAGTCTTGCGGTTCATTAACAAAGGTAATTATTTATTAATAATGGTACGGAACCCTTCGTGCGCGAGTCCGACTCGCACTTGCCCGGTTTTTATTTAGAATTTAAATAACTTTATTTTTTAGTAAACTAGGTACAAAAATTTGTGTATTTACATACAAAAATGTATAAAAAAGAATAATCTTCATCAGATTCGTCTGATAAATCTTCATTATCTTCGCTACTAACTGCTGTCATCTTCATCTATTTCATTTTCCTCATTCGTGATATCTAACTCTGTAATAACTTGAAAAAATTAAGTAAATTATAATAATGAATAATCAATCAATCAATAACCATAGTATTAATAGGGTGCCTTGTATGTCAGAAGATAAGACTTTGGGGACCAGCAAACCAATAATATTCATATTTGCCATCAATTATTGTCTATCCAAAAATTTCTGGCAATTTTTCCGTGGGGCACCGCATGTGTGCATTACACCATACATTGCAGATGAATGCAGTTCCTTTAATTTGTTGCAACAATTCTTGTTTTGTTGGTGGCAATCTGGAAGGATCATATCCTACGATTTTATGTTTTAAAATTTCTTCATTTTCATTTTTTGATTTATACTCTTTTTCAAATAACTCAAAATTTGTTTCTGTATATGGTATCACTCGCAATTTAACTTAGACTTCAGCTTTATAAATGTTAACTAAGTAAAAAACAATTTCACCTGTAACCTCTTTTTTTTTGCCTGAAAGTAAGTGTGTCAAGCTAAGCGGAGCACCTATAATGCTTCGAAGCTTAACACCAATCCAATTAGATTAATTGCATTAACATTGGTTACCTGCGTGTTTTGTCACAAATAGTTCGTAGCTCTCACAACAGGAACTTGTATTCAAAGGTTGAAATTAATAATAAATCAAAATGCCCAAAGACGATCCCGAAACTGCAGCTCTTAAAAAAGAGTTGACGGACCTCATCGCCAAATGCAAGGTAGGCACTACATTTAAGTGTTTTTTCTACATCATAAATACACAAATTATTATTATGTACATAGGAAAAAATATAATTGTAAATGTTAAGTGATAAAGGGGAAGAAAGGCAAAACTGTTTTTTTTTATGATTAAATATCGCGAGTTGAATGCAGAGTACATGTAGGTACGGTGACATATACCTACATTTACTATGCATTCAACTCGCGCGCGAACTGTAGGTATGTGCGAATTATATGATTTGAAGTTTGTGTTGTTTTCCGAAATGACAAAAATAAATAACGGAAATTATATGTTTTTGGGAATTTTGATGCATTTTTATAGCACTTGTAAAATTATTTATATCATCATTTTTAACGAAAAGAAGCTTGGAATACGACTGTACATTGACTTACTGTACGAATAAAAAAGTATGCAACACTAAAATTAGCTTATTAGTACATTGACAATTGACATAATGGTTGTTGGGCTCAGCTATAGTATAGTGACGGTCGAGTTGGACGTTCATATTTTTTTTACAGAAAGACCTTGATGTGGTAAGCCTTGCACTAAAATATTTTACTGCGGAACTCTAATAGTTTTCGAGATATAATTTTTTGAAAATTCGTAAATGTTCACTACTTTTCACTATTTCTTACGACATTTGCCATTGATTACAGACTCATTGACGTTTAGTTGGCGTACTAAAGTTTCGTTTTACGTATTAAAATCCGTTCCAAACATGAAAAGTATCATAAAATGTCAATAATCGTATTCAAACCATAGATAATGTCTATACCGATTATTGAAACGGAACGCATGCGTTGGCGCCAAATTCAAATCTATGAGTCATCGTTTTACGCGCTTTTCAAGGTTAAAGGTTGAGAAGGTTAAAGTAGGTACAATTAATTAAAAGGTATAAATGTTGGTTCTAGTTATAATTAGGTACTTCAGCATGTGATAGGCAAAACCGAATCAGCACACCCCGACTCCACGCAGTCTTGTCTGCCCTACCCCTAGAGTGTTTTTTTTAAGCGCGAAGCCAGAAGCTCGCGAAGGAGGTCCTGAATGAAGCGAGCCTAAGAGGCCGAGTGGAGCGAAGGGGGGAGGTGGCGAGCGAAGCGAGCCGGCGACCTCCGCAGCGAAACGAAGGTTGAGTAGGCGAAGCTTCATTCAGGGGCGACGAAGCGAGTCTTCTGGCGTAGCCCATTCTATTTAAGGAGGATTCTTGGAGGGGGTGAGAGGGAGAGGGTGAAGTCTAAGGAGTTTTCCTAGCGTCCCCACCTCTCCCCCTTACTCCCCCTCCCCCTCTAAAGTATGTATTTTAGTCATTATTACGATAAAATTACTTCATAATTTCAAAACTTTAAAAATTTATTTTTCGAAAACTATTGCGTTCCGCACTTTTTCCCTTGGAGGGGGGGTCCCCCCTCCCACCCCTCCCCCTCCCCCGCCCCCTCCGTCACCGTCACTATACTATAGCCCAACCGAACAACTAAAAAGCATAGTTTTATACACGGATCGGATAAATTGCCTTTCGACTTTTACAAGTTCGTGAAATAGGTACACAGGTCTTGAGTAGATTTTAGTGAATTTAAAAGAATTATTTTTCTGTTCAAAAGTTATATATATTTTACCTCATTTTCGCCTATCAATATTTGCACACACTTTAAATAGTTGCAAGGAACAATATTAAATCTGAACTCATTTTGTACAAAATTAACTAATTCACGAATAATTATTATTTCAGTAATTATTTCAATAAATATTATTATTTCAGTAAACACTGTCATGTCAACAAAACAAGCAAACGACTAAATTATGAAGGTTTAATCCGTATCACGATTCCTCTATACTAGGCAGCGTGGGACTTCTTAAATCAGACGTATAAAAATAATCCAAGCATATTACAGCAATAGACAGCGCTATACTATTTTATTTATAGGCATTTATAGCGAATTATAGAGACAAAAATATGTATGAAAATCAAAGCCACAGCCCCTCTCACTCACAAAACCACAGCTCCTCTCACTCACTCACTAGGCTGTTCGTAAAACGTTCGCAAGCGCTCGGCGCCCACC
Organism: Erebia epiphron; assembly: GCA_963932025.1. Taxonomy (NCBI): domain Eukaryota; kingdom Metazoa; phylum Arthropoda; class Insecta; order Lepidoptera; family Nymphalidae; genus Erebia; species Erebia epiphron. The sequence continues at coordinate 31,062,274 of OZ009945.1, forward strand.
GGTCGGCTTAGCAGTAATTGAACTGACTGATTGTAGAACGCGCGAAAGGAGAAAATTTTTTTTTGTATGGGGAATGGGCCCACCTCAAATTGTCGCGTTTATTAGTGAAACTTATGGTGATGGGTTCCTAATGATCTCTGTAATAGAATGGTAAAAGTAGCTAAACCTCCTCTAACGGGAATATTGAGATATCGACAGTCAAACTTGAACCACACATTAATAACCTAAGTCACTTGCGACTGCCTAATATAGTTGGCAAAGTCTATTAGGATATAGACTAGTTTAAAGGATACTGCCTCGTTGGTTTAGAGGTTAGCATGTTCGACTGCGGCTGACGACGTCCCGGGTTCGAGTCCCGGGTCGGGCCATGATTAGGTATTGGATTTTTCTGACGAGAAATTCACAGTAGGTTCTAGCCCGAAGTTAGGAAGTTGGCGGTGTTTCACCCCCGTGCTTCGGAGAGCACGTAAAGCCGTCGGCCCTGCGCCTGATCTCTCTCCGTTCGTGTCAGATTTTCCGTCCCATCGGGCTGTGAGGGTAAAGGAACAGAGAGTGCACCTGTGTTTGCGCATACACTTTTGCACTATAATATCTCCCGCGCAGATGGCTAAACTCTCTGGAGATTGGCCACAGTGGCCGAAATTCGGTCGGGAGCACATTAGTATATAGGATATTAGGCTACACAGCTAGTAGGATAAAAAATACTCTTTTTTGTAGCTTTTTAATATTTATTTATTTTTTAATACTTCTATAAACATGTTTAATAAATTATATGTATTAAGTATGTTTAAATATGAATAATATATAAATAAAAGATGTACTTAGTATGATATTAAATAAAAAGTTAATTATTGGATACAAATTAGAATTAAACCTAGTGATAGTAGTGGTAGTAGCTGTAGTTAGTGTAGTACCTAGGTAGTATTGATCCGTTGTTGTTGTTTTTTAAAGAAGTATTGTACTTGAATTTTCTATTAAACTATAGTTTTTACAGACTTTTTTTTTTTGGATATGTAACCCTTTCACTGATAGATGTACATCTCAAATAATAATTATGTATTGTTCAAATTGATGATGGGTAAAGCCCAACCAATACTTTCATAATGTTGAATTATGCTGAATGATATTTTCAATATCATATTTTACGAGTTGCACTACTTTTAAGTAGTGAACAGAGGTCTTTATTGTCTATATTGTCTTGCAATATTACTAAGCAGTTTGCACAAACCGCATCTTGTGGGCATATCTGAAAAAAGGCAAAGTACTTAGTAGATACTAACATAAATTAATAAAAAAATATATAATTGCTGGTTAAAGCAGCGCCAATCAGTGAAAACTGTAAGCCTCAGGCCTTATGATACAACATACCTACCTGGCGACAAATCCACTCTGATACGACTTGGCGCACTTCTGCAGCTGTCTCGGACAGTAATTTTTTTCGCACATTGCGTTGAAATCTTACTGCACAACTGTGTTGTGTAGTTGGATTATCCATTTTCGAAAGAAAAAAACAAGAAAAGCAAACAGAATCGGCTCACTTGAAAAATAACGACCAAGTTAAAGTTACAGTTACACTGCTATTTGGTAACGACTTGACAAGTGACAACTGACAACCAGTGTTGCCACATTTAATTGGTGTAGGTCTCTAGAACGCCATCTGAAAGTCCCTAGTTTAGTAAACAAAAAAAGTCTCAAAATGTCGCTAAATATAATTTTATTAAAGAAATTAATTTTTAATAACTAAGAAATATTTTTCTTGACCGGAAAATCCATTTTATATTCTTGATTATTATTGAATTTAAGTAGTTAAGAAACAGTCACTTTTAAACACACACGAGGGATTTAAAAATACACTGAAAGTACCTACGCCTGACGGGAGTTTTGACCTTACGTGGTTCACGTGGTGGTAGGTTCAATTTGGGAATTCATTATTTCGGCCGTGTCTAATTACCACCCTGCCAGCAAAGATGTACGGCCAAGCGATTCAGCGTTCCAGTACAATGCCGTGTAGAAACCGATTAGGGGTATGGGTTTAATATAACTGCCGTATCCTAACCTAGGTTAGCCCGCTACCATCTTAGACTGCATCATCACCTACCATCAGGTGAGATTGCGGTCAAGGGCTAGTAGTGGCGTAAAAAAAACGCAATTACATATTGCGCGTAACAAAACTGACCCAAGTGTTACGAAAAAAAATTATTATGAACTAGCTAATGCCCGCGACTTCGTCTGCGTGGAATAATTTTTTTAATTCCCACGGAGTTTCCGTGTTTATAATAAAATATTGCTCATGCTTATTGTTAATGAATTACAACTAAGTACATATTTTGACTTGCATCCCCTCTCCCAAGGGAACAGTACTGAATTTCGGGATAAAAAGTATCCTATGTCCTACCTCGTAGTATGAACTCAAATCATGCCAAGTTTCGTTTAAATTCATTCAGTAGTTTCGGCGTGATGCGCGGCCAAGATACAGACAGACAGACAGACAAAAATGAAAAAAATACAGTTTTGACATCAGTATCGATTAATGAGTGCCCGCCAAAAAAATTTTCAAAATATCTTCAGAATTGGACTTACAGTTTTATTTTAAGTAATAGATAGATATGTAAACCCATCAGTCCCAGAACAAAGACTCCGAATATAGCTATCGTGGCAGTTCTTTATTCATTGACCATACCTGAATTTAAAAAAATGTAAAAAGTGGGTATAGATTGTGTAAATGTCGCTAAAAGTCACCAGAATATTTTTTTGCCGTTGAATTAAAACATTGAATTAAACTCCCTAAAAAGCTCCCTTGCTAGATTAGCGACAAAGTCGCTAAAGTGGCAACACTGGTGACTGAACATGACAACAACTGAAACAAGGGCTGACCGTAATAGCGCAGTAGTCTTGGCGAATCCGGCAAGCGAGGTTCGACTTATCAACCAATCGCGAACAATCATGCCGACTGACCAACCAATCACGTGTATGCACATCCAACCAATGCGTCGGCTTAGCGTCACCGTTACACTTCGTGCCGCTAGTTGTAATATGAACTAATAAAAATCAAAACATCACCTCTTTTTGATGATTTCATTATTCCGGTTAGATTTTTATATAATATTACTCCATTTACTATGATAAATCGGTTACTTTTTTTCAAGTATGATTTGATTAGTAAACGCTATCAAATCTAGTGGGCCCAAAAAAAATTATCTCCTTTAAACACGTAATTTAAATGGATCGATTAATTACAGAGCTATTATTGAGTTTGTATGTTTGGGTGTTTGTGTTGTTGGGCAAGCTGGGCTTTTTAACATTTATACAGGTTTCGCCACTGCCTTAGAGTGTTTTTGTAAAGCGCGAAGGCAGAAGCGAGCCGGCGACCTCCGTAGCGAAACGAAGGTCGAGTAGGTGAAGCTGAATGAAGAGGCGACGAAACGAGTCTTCTGGCGTAGCCCATTAATTTTACATCAATCGAATACAATATCGAATCAATCGAATTAAAACTTAGAATAAGCCGTCACATCGCTCTTATCTCATTTTTGTGATAGCCGCGGCCGTTTTCGCATTATATTTCGCCTTGTTTTAGTTTTTTTTTATAAGCCCTTGGTTCACTGCCCAAGATGATATTTAGAACACCCAAATCACGATATAACGCAGCATTCTTGAAATAAAATGTACGCACAATGTTCAATAGCCATAAAATTGTCACTAAAATAGAAAAGTGTTCGCTTAAGAATTATCAAACTGTTCGTTCTGAATAACCAGTTACTCAAATTAGTATTTTCAAGTCGACATTTTCAATATTTGTAGTCGCCCACTTGCACACTTGTCGCACACTGTCGCTAACTTAGTATTTCAGTAAGCTATATTCTGTTTTTTTTGACACCTACAATTTAAATTTATTTTCGTTCGTTTAAATACTACCTAAATACTGACTATTCCAGTTGTATCATGGGAGATTTTATATTTCCCATTTAAAATGATGACATTAAGGCGGAAAAAACTCCTTCCTTTTTCCAAACGTTTCGATTCTTGCCGTTTTATTTTGATGTTTGCAGTCTCACTTGCATAATATTAGTAACCTCCTAGTTTTCAATTTAATTGTTGCATCGTTGATTGATTCTATAGCAAAAGAACAATGAGAATACCTGATTATTTTGTAAGTACTGCTTAACTACAATACTACCCCGTACGCCCCTTCAGTATTGCTAATACGCTTTTGAAACTTTTGTACTCTCCGTTTCTGTACTCTCCGTTTTTTGTGAAACACACTTCCATCACTTTAACGTCCGGTGCGAAGCCTGTGGTCCTACGAAGCGGCCACATGATTATATTTTGGCAGTGTATGTGCTCATGAGACTTTCTAACTGTTGGCCTTTGAGATCCCAAATTATCATTTCACTGTCATTCTTTCTATCTTCCTACTGGGCAGGTTTCCGCACTTAAACCTCTTAAGTGCGGAAGTTGGAGGTCTGTTGTACGTGAAGTGGTCCCTTCCCGCTGGAGTTTTCACTCCAGCCATCAAGCTCGCTCCTGAGCCTAGAAAACCTCGAAGAATGCTACGTCAAAGAGAATAATTCGTTCGTTGAATACGCTTAGATCCTTCTTGCGGTTAAGTCAGTTGGTCCCTAATCACTCCCTTTCATAGGGTTACTTCTTCACAGATGATAGCGGTTGTTCACTTCAATTTGATCACAGTCCTTTCATAGGGTTTCTTCACAGAAATCAGCGGTCAACAATCAATCACACTTGTACAGCCTTAAATAAATACCTTGCGTTCTGATGGTGATAAGTGAATACTAATGCATCAATCAAATATTCATTTATTCAATTTAGGTACACTGTGGGTACACTTATTGACGTCAGTTACTTACTTATAAACCATGATGGTGATAATTAGTTACGGTATCTTAAAACTAAAGCTAAAGCAGGGCGCGTTTGGAACGAGGGTTCCAAACTGGTCTGAGAAGAGCCCACAACAAACTCGACCGGGTTTTTTTCTATTATTATCATCTCACAAATCATCTTAACTAAGGAACTATCAGAGCCATTAGAGCATATTATTGCCAAGCTTCCTTGTCATATAAGTAATCCTTACATGGTAGTAAGATTTTTCAAAGTTTACGTTTTACATTTACTTCGAACATATTCAGAAACGACGAGCGACGACGAGATACGACAGAGCATGACGATCGAGTTCCTTACCAAAATGGTAAAAATGCTCAAATACCTTCATGCTGCGACTATGACCATGTCCATCCGTCTGTTTGTCATACTTGCAAATTGGTACTGGTAAACTTGAAATAATTATAAATATTGCTTTCCCAACATTCGGTATTGCACAGCAGAGGAATGGTGCGGCACTGATTTTATTAAATTAAAAGGCAAAAATATATTGTAGTTTATTTTCGCAATTGCAGGCGGAACAAGAAAAGGTTGCAGATACAAAACTCGCAGAAAAATGTGGAGATATGAGCGATGTTCAAAAAATACGTTTCATAACTAAGAAAACTTTAAAAGGGCACATCAATAAAGTTAACTCCGTTCATTACAGCGGTGATTCTAGGTAATTATTTAGCGCTATCAATGCAGTCGACATAATTAATTAGATCTTTGAATCGAGCTGTGTATCTAAGTGTCTGCGTCTGGTCTTTTTCACACGTCATTTATGTATTAACTATACCCATGACTAAGTTGGATACAGGCTTTAATAAATCTTAATAGGTAAGGTTTATGATAGCACTAAGCAGTTCATACACAGATCCCTTGGACATACACAACTTAGGAGAAATAAAATAACTTAGGAAACAAAAGGAGAATCGTTGCTTGCTTCTACGGCTGTAATGCAAATGAGATCCAACTGACAAAAGTCAAACTTCGATGATTGTCATTGTCAATCTACCTTTATATATATTAATTCATGCATTACAGCAGGGCGACCGCGTATCTTTTGCATCAATCATTGTTACATCGCAATCACCTCTGATTGGATAACACTCTCCCACTATTGAACAAAATCCATTGACGCAGCTAGAATATCATAAATTCAGCCAATCACAACAATTGATAATGTAACAATGATTGATGCAGGAGTTACGCAGTCGCCCTGCTGTAGTATTGGTCATTTCAGGCACTGTGTGACGGGTTCTTTAGACGGTAAACTTATAATTTGGGACACATGGAGCGGTAACAAGGTGCAAGTAATACCGTTACGTTCGGCTTGGGTAATGAGCGTTGCATTCGCCCCTTCCGGAAATTTTGTAGGTACAAGAAATCAATTCACTTTTCAAACACCTATAGAAAGCAGCTATAGCATGCAAAGCAAACCTCATATAAATTACATTTGTGACAAGCTGAGAGCTATCCTAAGTAAATTATATATACTCAAATATAAGCTTCCTTACAGAACGCTAAGACTTCTATACTTGGCACTGGCAGACTCGATAATTGACTACGGCTTAAGTAGTTATGGTAGAACTTTTAAAACATAAAATATTAAAAACAACAGTACCTAAAAAAAAATACTCTAACGATTATGCTGAATTATTTAAATACTGTAAATTACTGCCAGTGCAAAGTAAAGTAAGATTGGCAATCCTTAAGGAAGAATATCATAATATACAACATCTTTTTTGTAAAGAGCGGAAGAGCAATCTTCGTAAATTATCTAATTACAAGAAATTTAAATTACCAAAAACTAATAATATTAACGGGAAAAGAAAATTTATGTATATCTTGGCCAAAATCATGAACGATTTACCTTTGTCGCTTCAAAATATTAGTAACTTAAAAAATAAACATTTTTGTAAGGAAATGTTAGAAGCATTTCCTGGATAAAGTAGCCACACCTTGTGACAATATTATCTAGAAAACGCATCCTATATGTAAGTTGTTACCTGTTTTTTTTTTTAAATTAGAAATAACACAATTTTTTAAGCTATATTAAGTACTAACCTAGCCAAAATCAAACTTATTTTATTTATATTTTATTTATTTCACTTAAATGTTATTTATATGCCTGCATATAATATATATATTTTACTAATAACTGCAATGTGAACTCGCTATCCTCACATAAACGTTAAAGTTTTTAGAGGATGGCTAGTATTTATATACCCATTATATGAGTGTATGTTTATCTTGAACAATAAAAGAAAAAAAAAAGTTATCCTCCTTTAAGTGCTTCATCACTACAAATAAAAAAAGTCCTCCTGCCGCGTTTGTCTGTCTGAACGTGATAAACTCAAAATCTACCGGACAGGTTTTCATACGGTTTTCAAGAATGGACGGAGTGACTAAAGAGGGAAGGTTAATGCGTATATTTCATTATTGTTTTGTGTAAATTGGTTGAAATATGACTATTATTGTTGAAGATGTCGGAAAAAATCAAGCCGACTGGAAGCTTTTACCGAAAACGCTGCCTAATCCCTTTTAGATATGTATCACAAAACAATGTATGGTGGAATTGTTAGAAGTTGGACTGGGTGCTTTTACCATCACCCCTGAACTTACCTGTTAGATATTTAACCTTAACTTACATGTTACATACCTGTTATGTTGTTGCAACTTACGTATAGATCTTTGGTTTTGACTTGATAGAGAATCCCTGAGTACTCATTTCTTATTCCGAAAATGGAATGGTGCATACTATTTGATATGCAAAAACATCGTCTATCGTAGTGTCTAGTTATCTATCCTGACAGTCTGTTGTGTTGTCAGCATGCGGCGGTATGGACAACATGTGCACAGTGTACGATGTGAATAATCGTGACGCGACGGGGTCGGCGAAGATGGTACGCGAGCTGGCGGGCTACGAAGGCTTCCTCAGCAGCTGCCGTTTCCTCGATGACACGCACATTCTCACCGGCTCCGGTGACATGAAGATGTAGGGGTTTTCTTCATCTATATCATTAAGATACCTAATCTTATGTAGATCTTTAACGATGTGTTTGAAATTGAAGGGCTGAACTATGTAGTTGGGTAGTTTCTTAACACATAACGGTTCCTCTTATTTACAAACTTAAAAAGTAGTCCAAAATATAATAACCGTTGTTGTCAAATAGTTTTAGTAGACCTGATAAGAACAGATAAGAATCCGCAGATTCTTCTCTGTACCAAATCCTTTTGCAAAAAATTGCCGTCCTTTCAATAAAAATCATCTGTTCTTTCAAAGCCCGTTAAGTTTTTACCGGTGTATACAAAACAGATTTTTTTTTAAAACACATACTTAAATTATAATTAATTATATTGTAACAAAATACAGGATATTTTTCGATTCCCAAATGTCCGTGATCATCGTGGTATATCTTCATGATATCAAAATATATCTTAAGACGGTTTTCTAAAGTTATTTAAAATCTGCGAGGATTATCGTTATACCAGTCGGGAAATATAGTGTTCATAATGTTGTGTTTAGGTTTTGATATTTTTTCACCTCGCTTATTTAATCAACTGGTTAAAGGTTTAGAAATATTAGAAGTCTGTTTTCTATTAAATCATTTGTATTTCTACTTATGGAACAAAAACAGTGTTTTGTGATCCAAAGCATGTTCACAAAATTTATTTTGTGCATGCTATCTAGTATCTAGTACTGTAGAAGAACGTCATTGGTTTATAAGATACATTTTATCTTGTATTTTATACTAATATTATTAATGAGAAAGTGTGTCTGTATGTCAGTCTGCTACGCTCAGGCTGTAAATAGGCTTAGGTTGTATTCTAACAAAATTTGACCCCGGTGAAGGACTACTTTTTTCTCGGAAAATTCAGGAGTTCTGGAGGGAATAAAAATCTTGACGCCGACGAAGTCCTGGGCATCATTTAGTTTACTATAAATATAACAAATCTATAAACCCAGATTATAAATGAAGATGTTCTTATTTTGGTGCGTATTTTAGTTGCGTTTGGGACTTGGAGGCAGGCAAGAGGGAAGTGGAATTTGACGCCCATGCGGGCGATGTGGTCACTATTTCTTTAGCTCCCGGTAAGTCTTATAAATATACCATAATAACAAACCAACTTTTAAAGCGTTGTTAAAAGCAAGTCCTAACTCTTATTTGGTGTAGATTTTTTGCGCATTACAAAAGCAAATTGTAATGCGCAAAAAATCTACACCAATATAGGTAAAACTTATTATCAGCCATCACTGTCATAATCACGTGAAACGTAAATTCAAAATGAAAAAAGTGTATGAGAAAAATCATGATTATGCCAAGAAAACTTCAACCCATGACATAAGGCTTCTCAATGATGAAGGGAAAAGATGCAGCGAGAGAGAAATTATATATTTACAGATATGAAGACCTACGTCACCGGTTCAGTGGACCGAACCTGCAAGCTATGGGACGTGCGGGCTGAGAAGGCAAAGCAGACATTCTTTGGACACGAAGCAGATGTCAATAGCGTTTGTGTGAGTCAATTATAATTCCCTGAACGTGGGGATGCGGCTTTTCTAAGAATTTCATCCTCCTCAATATCTCTTCCTCTAAGGTTCAGTTTTTATTACATATTTATTAGGCATTCTGAAACTAAAAAGTTACGCTTCCTTTAAAATCACCAATGTAATAAAGAAGAGAGTTGTTGCAATGGTTAACAGCCCTAGGTGCAAAAATCAGGCTCTACCACATACAACTCAACCAAAAAACAATAACCCATTATTGAATATTACGATACATATCACAATTCACAAAGGATCGCATGATAGAATAATCAATCAAATAAATATTATAAATGCGAATTGCGAAAGTTTGGATGGATGGATGTATGGATGGATGTTTGTTACTCAATCACGTCTCAACGGCTGAACGGATTTGTATGAAATTTGGCACAGAGGTAGATTATAGTCTGGAATAACACATAAGCTAATTTTTATCCCGGAAAACAAGGAGTTCCCGCGGGAACCAAAAACCTCAATCCATGCGGATGTAGTCGCGGGCATCAGCTAGTAATATAATAATGATTCCGGTCGGAATTGTTCTTATTTGTTTCTTGCAGTTGTCGGGTGGTTCCTCTTTCTTTGGGTTTTTGGTGCGAACTAAATAAAAGAAAAAAAACTTGAGAGGTGTCAAGGGACACTCGGATGGAACGAAGTACCAAAGGTTGTAACGACACTTTTTGCTATAGTTGTAAGCCGTGCGGCGTGCGTGTGTTTCTCTGTGTAAATTTTATTACAATTCCTTTACTAATTAATCGAAAGGAACTTCTATAGAATAACTAGCCTATGTAACTATTGAAAACTTAATTCTTTAAAATTATTTCGCCTTTTTATTTTCAACAACTTGAAGTCAACAGCACAAGTAGTCATAGCAACCAAAAAGTGTCGTTACAACTTTTGGTCTTAATTTTTTCCGTCTAGCCCCCTTTCGTAACGCGCGATAAGGAACTTCGTTCAAAAAAGTAATAACTGCTCGACTAAACACTATTATCAAAGATATCGAGATATCGACCGATATTGTATAAACTCCCCTCAGTAACCAATCCCCTCGGTATCCCTTGACTTAACTTGTACCTACTTGTTTATAGTACCATCCCAGCGGCCAGGCATTCGCGACCGCTTCTGAAGATAAAACTGCCCGTTTATTCGACATTCGCAGTGACCAACAGATCGGCCACTATACACCGCCCGGTAACTGCGGCTTTACCAGTTGCGGTAAGTCTGAATTCGTAAATTGACCTTACCAGGGATCAAATTAAGGCCACAGTTCTCACAGCCACTCCGGAAGCATATGTGTGAATTAGTATCGCACATTGTCAAAAAATCTTGTATTTTGTATGCTCCGAAACACCACCAACAATCAACAGCTGTAACTACGAGACGTCACAGAGAGTAAAGAATCAAATATTCCAACACAGACCGGACTCGACATATATAGACCATCATTGCACATTTTATTTATTTATTTTTATTAAGTTTGTATAAAATATTGTCTTAAAACTAATTTTGTAAAATAAAAGTGGACAAAGGTAAAGCTTATCTCTAAAAAGGAATCTCTTCCAGCCTTCCTTGAAAGTGAGTAAGGTGAAATTGTTAAGTGGTAGTACAAAAATACTTAATATATTTTATTGGAATTAAAAAAAACTACAATAATATTTACTTCAAAAATTTATATACTATAATAGTTAATATAAGTATGTAGTTATACTACTTACACAAACTAAAAACATGATATACACATAGCATATTATTTGCAACACTAAACTCTACGACAGCGATTATTCTGTAATGATAGTTGCGTGTGGTCTCTTTTGCAGGCTTGTCGCTCAGTGGACGTTATTTGCTTGCCGGCTCGGACGATAATTCCGTGCATTCTTGGGACACTTTGAAAGTAGTCCATACAGGTAATTACTTCTCTCTAAATCGAGCTTTTAGTAATATCCAGTAAGTATAAAGTCTATTGGTCGAGCATATGATATTTGAGCATTAATGTTAAGCCAAAAGTCGAAACAAGAATAATCGATCATAGTGTTTCCAATGACAAATTTTTAGTTTTTCCAAATCAAGAAACAATAAATAGAATGGAAGGTGGATTGTCTTAAGTAATTTGTCACTAGTTTGGGTCTATCTTGTGATAGGTGCGGCGAGCAAGAAGTGAGATCTATGGTTCCCTCAATTATTTTCTACTTGATATTGCCAGACTTAGAGTATAATAACCTATAAAACCAATGCCTGACATTACCGATCAAAATTTTCAGTTATTTTAGCGAAGGGAGAGTTTTAATGTCGTAAGGATAGGTGATACGAACTTACGTAGTACACCGGGTCATCTAGTTTATAATAATTTTTTTCAAATGTATAAACAATAAATATTTTTTATTTGACGCTTTCCATCAAATTGCCCAATTTCTTGTTATCTGTCCATTTATTCAGTCTCCTATTGAAGGATAAAATGTCTATAAGAGTCTCCTCAGAACGTGTTCCTGTAGCTACAACGGTTGTCAAAAATACCCACCCTGTAATAGTATATTATACTAATAATAAAAACTAATAGTGTAATTTATTTATAGGTACGCTAACCGCGCACGAAAACAGAGTGACCTCCATCTCAATGGCTCCGAATGGAATTGCTCTGGCCAGCTGTTCCTGGGACCAAAGCGTCAGGGTTTGGGGTTAACTCAATAACATATTGCAAATGTGTAATCGCAGGGTACAAACGCATTTGTTTTGACGCTTAAAATAAATATAAAAATATGATATATGACCAGAAACACGCCCCAGTAGCCATGGCTCAAATACACGCCGCTGGTTCGTAGCACTCTTAGCCATTGATTAATTGTGGGGCTAACCGTCCGAGCATAGTGGTGTCGACCTGTTAAGGTCCTCCTGTGTCGTCGTATTCTAGGAAAAATACGAAGTAGTTCTACGCATATCTCACAAACAAGTGAAAATAAGAAACTGCCCTGCCACAGTCGCGTATTTTACTGTCACGCGGGTCACTCGGGATGATGTAAGGATTCTAACTAATAAACAATTCCCTGTCAAGCCATTTAGAAGCTATGGTGGACAGGTGGAATAAAGCAACTCACATACATACGTACATACGTGAACCCTGAAAACATTTTTCACTCCATTTTTTGGGCAGTCGTGTAATTACTTGCGTAGCGAACGTGTCGTTAGTAATATGAAGGTAAATTAAACGGGGGAAAATCTTCAGGAATACATGGGGTGTTGTTGTTCCTCGGCGTGGAATGTTGCAAATGAGTTTCTACCTCAAAAAAAATTTATGTAAACCGTCCATCTGTATGAAATTGTAGTATTTTCAAATGATTAAATACTTGTTTAATTACTAAATACTTGTTGTTGTGATTTGTTAGATTTTCAATTTTAAGTGGATTCATTAAAAGAAACAGTTTTTACTTGGTGTCAGAGACCACACACAGAGAGAGCGGGCCAGAGGCAAAATTTATTACTTTTTAATTTTTTTCCATAGATGTATGACTACTGCCATAGAGTAATGTTGCTATATAAAGATAAAGGAACAAAATTACTTTCTATCAATGTTACTACTAGGTAACGTAATGCGTTGGGGCGTTTGTATAGTATTGTGATATAAATATTTTTTCAATGTTAATCAAGTAGAACTATTTACAAGATTATAGTATATGTCGTTGCTTAGTAAAATAGGTAAATAATATTTTTATCACTTGTTGGCATGTTTGTTCCTTATTATTAATTTCAAATGAAAATATAATAAACTTGTAATTTAAAATATATATAACAACGATACGTGCTTATGCTTATCTATTTATTAAACTTTAATATTAGAAGTATTGTTTTCCTAACCAATTTACCCTATACCTAGTACCCAGTTACCCACTACTAAAAGGAAACACCCTATCCACTCATTATTATTTAATACGAAATTAATCACACAAGTTCACGGCGGCCAAAATTAGAAGATAAATCATAAGAGTCCACAGACCAGTGTTACCAACTTCGACCATGCAGGGCGTTAATTAAAAAATAATGCCTCTTACAGACTATCGATACATTGAGTCTAACACTACATTCAAATAGCTGTATATCTTCAACATATTACCTATATAGCTTCAATATATACTTAATATATTCTATGGTTTCAGTACTGGCAGTACGATTTCATCGGTACCAATGCGACGATAACTAGCCTTAATAGCCATAATATAATCAAAGTAACTAGCCATGTCTGAACTAGACATGACGTTTTCCAATAAAAAATCGTAAATACCGAAATTATTTATTAGCCCATAGAAATTATCTCAACCGTAATCGAAACCTGGACTTTCCACTTTTCAAACCGGTTCGCCGGGAAGGTTGTCAAATTACTAAGACTGAGTAGCAAATTCGAGATTATTGTTTACAAAATATCTCTTCAGTGGCACGCTTGTTAGTCAACAAACTGAAGACTGCTTGTTTTAGGAGAAGGTAGAAGTAGATATAGCAGTTATCAGATAAATTTTACAAACACCAGTTGGAAATGTTTCGTGTCATATCGTATTATTTGTCAAAAAGGGTGTATTGCACTGTTGTCGTCGCGTTACTGTTCGTGATTTTTTACGCTATTAATACAAAACACGAAATTTTAATGGATTCTAATTTTATCGAAATATTTAGGACAGACAAAGGTTTCAAAATTGTGAAATCCCTTATATCAAATATAGAAGGCTTAACCAAACATTCCGATGTGTCAAAAACTAATAAATCATTTAGCCAGAGAATTCATGATATGAAATACATTCTAGTTTGGACTAATCCCCGAAATACTCCTCTTGTCTATCTTGGGGACGGTCAAACCGTTTTTCTCAATAAGAGCTGCACGTGGAGCAACTGCCATGTGACTAGTGATAGAAATCTGCTAGGTGATTACACAGAATTCGAAGCGGTACTCTTCAATGGACCTGAGCTATATCACATCCGGTACATGAACGACCTACCAAAGAGACGATATCGGCATCAAAAATATATTTACGCTAACATCGAAGCGGCAGCTAATTATCCCATATGTAGTGAGTTTTGGAACAATTTTTTCAATTGGACATGGAGCTATAAAACTGATTCCGATTTGTATTGGCCTTACTTTTCTATAAGAGATAGCATGAAAAAATTTATAGGCCCTAAGAAAGATATGAATTGGATAGAAAATCGGGACATGGATATGATTGATACAGAATTAAAGGCAAGTTAGGTGCAATATATTTTCTTCGGTCGTTTTTTTAATATATAGTTTTGTTACTGTTAGATAATTCAAACTTAAATTACACCAAATACATAGCTATGTAATTATTAATATTACCGTCTCTACCGCCTTCATCTGTACAGTCTCCTTCTCAACGGCCAACTTCTCCACGGTCACCTCTTCCGCCACCTTCTCCACAGCAACCTCTGCCGCCACCTTCTCCACGGCAACCTCTGCCGCCACCTTCTCCACGTTACCTCTGCCGCCACCTTCTCCACGGCACCTCTGCCGCCACCTTCTCCACGGCACCTCTGCCGCCACCTTCTCTACCGCCGTCCTCTGCCGCCACCTTCTCTACCGCCGTCCTCTCTCATCTACTCCGCCTCCTCTCTAAATCTTCCTTCCTCGTCTTCTGCAGACCAACCAACGAGTTCGTGCAATTTCTCATCTATTTTTTGTAATCGTGCGTCTAAGTCAGTTAGCCAATGCACGACAGACTTGTTGTCAGAAGGATGCCCTTCACCTGAGCGGTCTCCTACAGATTCCGCCATTGCACGTGTGGTGACACCCTCTCTTGTTACTCGCTGTACTAAAGGCATCTCTCCCGATCCCACTTCACTTCTCTAGCAGCTGACTTGACGTAGAACGTTAATTTTGACTGATGATTACTTGACATAACGGTTGTTTACTTAGTTACGCGTAAATTCGCCTAGTTACGCGACACTATGCCTTGTCCAACGATTTATTTTACTTTTGGCATATGCACGTCTATGAAGTGTCATAATTATTGACAGGCAACCATCGACAAAAAAATGCAATACTCCATAGACGCATATCGTATTTTCCAATAGTGAAGCGACGTGCCATTTTATCCGATATTTCGTAACTCGTATACTCATCTAGTAATTACATGTACGACATGCCTTTTCAAAATAGTCATGGAGCTTCAACACTAGCTTTCTTGATAGTCTTTTAAGCACCATAATCTTTGGCGATGGATGGTTTCGATAAATTGACGGATTTATGTAAATTTAGTGTACTGTTGTATATACATGATTTATTTTAACACATACTTTAATATACTCAGTCATTTGAACGCTTGGGTATGTTTATAAAATAATAAAATAATGTTGAGCAAAGATAAATATCGATGTGTCAAATCGATTTAAACTTCTTCATAAATAAAGTCGATTTTTATCAAAAATCGAATCAGTAACGCGTTAGAACATCATTGACTCCATCTGCCAAAAGTAAAATAATTGGACAGAGTTTAAGAAGATAACGTAACCATTAGAAAAGGCTTGACAGGTGACATTCAGATGTTAAGTTCGTTCATTAATATTCATAGTTATTAGTTACGTGAGAACCATATGAAGGAATGGGATTTGGGAGGGTGTTTAGTCACAGAGTACGTACAGAGGGGAAGCTTCATACAAACGGCTCGCGGCGACTTCACCCATACATAGCGCAACGATGTGTGCGTGAGCTCTCACCGACACATTCACCGACACGCCGTCTGGGTACGCGACGCCTCAGTCCGGGTACGAACGTAAGGGCTGACGATCGAGCGTATAATCTAATTTTGAATTAAAAATAAAACTATTAGATTTATTTATGTAAATAGTGTTGTTTCAACAAAAATGCCGAATATTTGCACAGTTTGCTTGAAAAGTTCCAAAGACAATAAGGATGTTTCCTATTTTTCATACCCGAGAGATAAAGAGAAGTAAGTACCTTTCTAACCTTGTTAACGATTTTCTCGGAAACCAATGAACCTATTTTTATGATTTTTCGATTAAAATCGATATTTAGGACTGTCTGGGGTTACAAAACAGGAAACTGGTACCAATGTTTAAAAAAATCAGTGCCATTTTGAAATTCTTTGTTAATTAACCGATTTCGTTCAAAATCGATATGTGAGAATCCCTGGGGTTATAAAACAGGAAACTGGTACCAAAAAATTTTAAAACATCAGCGCCATTTTGAAATTCTTTGTTAATTAACCGATTTCGTTCAAAATCGATATTTAGGACTCCCTGGTATTACAAAACAGGAAACTGGTACCAAAGTTTAAAAAAATCAGCGCCATTTTGAAATTCTTTGTTAATTAACCGATTTCGTTCAAAATCGATATTTAGGACTCCCTGGTATTATAAAACAGGAAATTGGTACCAAAGTTTAAAAAATCAGCGCCATTTTGAAATTCTTTGTTAATTGACCGATTTCGTTCAAAATCAATATTTAGGGCTCACTGGGGTCAAAAAACAGGAAACTGGTACCAAAATTTAAAAAAATCAGCGCCATTTTGAAATTCTTTGTTAATTGATCGATTTCGTTCAAAATCGATATTTAGGACTCCCTGGGGTCACAAAACAGGAAACTGGTACCAAAATTTAAAAAAAATCAGCGCCATTTTGAATTTCTTTGTTAATTGATCGATTTCGTTCAAAATCGATATTTAGGACTCCCTGGGGTTACAAAACAGGAAACTGGTACCAATGTTTTTGCGATAGTAAATGACGGTGCCATCAGTATTTTTAACATTATTGTGAAGTTATGTTAAAAATACTGATGTTCGTTAAAAAAGAAATAATTTCGTTTCTTTATAATATTTGTCTAATTTAAGTATTTATTGTTCAATTTCAGGATATAACTGTAATTATACATTATATAACTATAATATAATATTTTATTTTTTCCTTAAATTGTTGACATGCATCAGGTGACAACCCTAGCAGAATAGGTATACATTTTTGACTTTGTTAGGAAGCTTCCCCTCTGGTCGGATATATACTCGTGTGGTTTAGTGGCACATCTGAAAAAACGCGAAATATTCATTTAGTGACTATTATATATCTAGACTATATAGATAGGTATAAGGTATCTTTAGTGGACAGAATAAGGAAATTTTTAGTACAGGTTTAAATTAATCATAAAGAAGACGGTTCAGATTTGTATGGGGCGTAGGACTGGTCTTGTTACCAGTAGTGAAAATAAGGAAAATAAAATATTAAATCAGCTTTGATTCTGTAATCCACGAATTCGTCCTAATTTCAGTGGTGAAATTATTTGTATTTCCACGATTAGCAATACTAAACATGAGTACATAGGTTCTGTGAAGTCTCAATTATTGTTGCAAAGAATAATAACACGGTGACTCACGTCACTTGTCAGAAATGACATTTGACACTATTGCATTCTCTATGGCTGAAGGGAATCTTGGAAACATCGAAAAACTTGAAATAGTTTTTTTTTCAGGTTATTATTTAGTTTGTTCTAATTTTTATTATTTTTTTAAACAAATCTATGTATTTTACTCTATTCAAGATAAATTGTACAAGACTACACCCAAAATGAACCTTCTCTTTTTAAGGTGTCCCTGTCGTCAAAAACAAAGGCAGCAGCGTGGTTTGCCTCCAACTGCGAGACACAAAGTCTGCGAGAGAATTTCGTGGAGGAATTGCGGGAGAAGATGAAACTTTACGGTCTCGAACTAGATATATTCGGAGAGTGTGGGAGTGTCTTACAGTGTCCTCGAAACATAATGAACAGATGTCATAGAATGCTTGAAAAACAATACTATTTTTATCTCGCATTTGAGAACTCAATAAGCGATGATTACGTCTCTGAAAAGATATTACACGCCCTCCTTCACAAAACGGTGCCTGTTGTGTTAGGGGGAGCGAATTACTCTAGGTGAGTCAAAGTCCATATTATAACGCGTGTCCATACGCATATCAATTTCGAATTAGTGGTGATAGCCCAGGAGTTTAGACGTCCCCGTATCATAAGGACCTAAAAGCAAAAAGGCCTATTTATTAAAAAGGCATAAATATTATTTACACTTAAAATGCAGAATTTCATACCCTTTATCAGATTGAATCGTCTCTAGCTTTGTTTGGTCTAGTGAAAGTCTTCGGCCGTGGCTAGTTACTACCCTACCAGCAAAGACGTGTCGCCAATTGATTTAGCGATCCGGTACGATGCCGTGTAGAACCGATTCACCCGTCATCATTTTTAAAGGGCTAATTTGTAGTGGAGTAAAATAAAAGCCCAACAGCCGTACTACCCACTGTGCTCGCACTGGAAGGTACAGTCAGTAAGTAGGTAGGAAAGCATGAATAAGGTGCCGAGAAAGGATGCGGCACATAGGTACATAGACAGCATATTATAGACCATAGAGGTCAGCATTGTTTATATTCATTTATTAATATGTATAATGATCATCTGGCAGCATTTACTGTTTCATTGAGTAATCTTCTCTTCTCTATATATATGTCACCGTAAGATCGTAAAAACCGTTTGATAAATATACCTCGCAAGATTGTGAACTATCGAAAGATTGTGAACTGAACATACTGATTACAATTTAACGCATTATTTTTCGGTAGATTATAATCCATCGAAGTAAAACCGTCAAATTGTGAAATACCGTGCGACGGAACGCACCTAGCGCGCTGATTGGTTGAACGGCATATGCCATGCGTCGCCATATTTGTTTGATAATTCATTTGTTGTCGAATGTAAACAAACAGTGTTTTGGAGATTGTAAATTGATTTCGTGTTGAAAATAACTCACAGCTTTAGAATTCGTTACATAAAATTGTTGTGGAAGTAAAATGACTCTATGATTAACCAAAGAAGTGCAGTTTGAAAGATAGATAAGTTAGTATTCGTCACTGAACATAGCCTTAAATTACAGAAATGACATGTCCCAGTTCAGTATGGAGGGTGGTTTTTTATTCTGAGTGTTAATGAACCAGAACCAAACTGCCATCACGTGAAAGAGAAAAAAATATAACATTAAACTCCATTTAAATAATAATTTTAGAAAACCCCGTTTTTTTTAAATTAATTATGAGAAATATCGTTTGTAGAAAATATTTTTCGATGGATGGCAACACTAAAACTTTTTCTACAGTGCGTTCCACTAAGCGCCCACAGCGATCAAAATGCTCTTTTAGTCGTTCCACATAGCGATCGCGGTCGTTGTGGTCGCGGCGAAAACTTCACTTATGTCGTCATGACTTACGCTCACGCGAAGCTCGCGACACCCCATCTAAAAAGGTGGGTCGTCGTGATCGTTGAGAAAATTAGCGGCATTTTCAAAACTCAAAGCAGTCGTTCGGGGTGACTATGTCCCTGGCAGGTGAAAATGTGCAATGAGGGTCCGGTGATATATTTTCGCCAATTTTCACTATACCTGAGACTAGCAACATTATGTTTTATTCAAAAATAGATTTTTAGTAGTTTCGTAATTAATATCTATTTTTTTGTAAATCGATCCTGGCAACTTTTTATGCCAATCACTCTGATGGAAGTAGAGAACCGGTTTGTCATGTTTTGAGGTTAGGTGTAAACTTTTGATGATCCAATAAAATCTACCACACGTATCGTTATCAAGGTAAGTTTAGTTTATAGTATTATTAATCATTATTAAAATGCATTTTAATCATATTCAAAGCTTTTTGTTTTCACATTAACAGAGGTGTTTTAAAAATTAAACTCAATTTCGCAGGTGAAAATGTGCCACCATAGGGTTGCTAGAATGGTCATGATTAAAATGCTACAATAATTCACAAAACGTCTTAAAGGGTATATTTGTTTTATTTTAGAACTGGAAAAATGCCACGAGATCATAAAAGGCCTGTTGGATGCAGGTCTTACAAGAATTATACTGAAGAAACATTACAATTTTTTTTAGACGAAATTAAATCAGGTAAAATCTCAACGCGGGCTGCATCCGAAAAATATGGCATTCACAGAAACACTTTATCATCAAAATTAAAAGGCAAAGCACCACTAAAACCCGGAGGTCAAACTGTGTTCACTGAAGAAGAAGAACTTGCTTTGATATCGCACATTACTGCTTTGTCAGACTTTGGATTTCCAATAACAACAATAGAGCTGCGCTGCATTGCTAAGTCGTATTTGGAGAAACAGGGCAAAAAGTTCGAAAAAAGAAACGAACCAGTTCTGATATCAAAAAGAGGTTTATACAGAATTACCGAATTGGTAGAGTTAGAATAATTTATTTCTACCAAACGTAATTTCATTTTTTTCTATGGCAACACATATGTTTTTGTTATTTTTATGGGGCACTGGTTGCACAGCTTTTGATTAGCTATAGGTGACATTGTGCCATTCCTACTATTTAAAGAGATATAAAGAGAAATGTAGCGTGGCACATTTTCACCCCACTCAAGCAGGTGAGAATGTGCCAGCAATATTATGTTTTCTTGGGCTAAGTATTAATGTTTCTTAAGTTTTCTTTCTAAAAACTAATAAATAAAACTATGCCAAATATGGTTTAATTTATTAATACTGAAATACCTCTCAATTTTTTTGTTAAAATGAAAAAATCTTCCAAATGTGGCACATAGTCACCCCGAACGACGGCATCAAAGATGGCAACTGTTAAACTTACGTTATTTCATGCGGAAAGAGATATTTTAGTAGAAGTGAATGTTTCTGCAGCTCATGCTCAACGTGCCTCCACAGGTATAATTGACTAGTACAAATATAATTAACTATGTAAAACAAGTTTAAAAAATTAATTGCAGTTTATAATTAATATGCATGTATACATTTTTCCTTGATTGATAATAATATAAACTAACTTTAGAAATGAAAATTAAGTTAGCCTTCTTTAAGTTAATATTCTTATTGAAAAAATTAAATTATAATTTTTTCAATATAAATCGATTTAAACAATAATTATTTCAGTTTATTTTCAAGGCTTATACAGATTATAACCTAACCTCTTAAATCTTTTGCTTTCTTTTTACTAACTCGCCGTTTGTATTATTTACCTCCACGCTCAAAACGCTCTATAATCCATACCACTTGAGTTTACGACAGTAACGTAAGAAGAACGGGAAAAACTGCGGTCGTGAGCGTGATCGTTGTGAACGCTTAGTGGAACGCACCTGTTATTGTCACTTTAATGTCATACATAACTACTGACATTGTCATTTGACAATCATTCTATGACATACGTGACAAAGACAATGAAGTTTTTTTTTACTGTTGATAAGATTCAGGCAAAGATCTAAAAAAGCCACAAAATAAAATAATATTTTTCTCCAAAATGGGGTCCTTTAAAAATGTGTAAATTGTTCTTTATGCCCTATTTTTGGATCTCTATTCACGTGTATTAAATTGATCTTGGTTAATGTTCAAGGCCCAATCTTGGACAAGTCCTTTTGCGTGTTTTAATATTTTTTATGCGCATGAACCTATGTGATCTCATTTGATAACATTTAAAATGTCGGATATTGAGCCTATCTTTCAACACCGACCAATCAGGGACGGCCTTCGGACAGCTGACAATTTAACGCGCGGCAGATTGTGATTTAACAGTTTCACTTCGATGGATTATAATCTACCGAAAAATAATGCGTTAAATTGTAAGCCGGTATGTTCGGTTCACAATCTTTCGACAGTTCACAATCTTGCGAGGTATATTATAATCAAACGATTATTACGATCTTACGGTGACACAATGTTAGTTACCATACTCATCCGAAACGGCTTGACCGATTTTTATGAAATTTAATATGCATATTCAGTAGGTCTGAGAATCGACTACTATCTATTTTTCATACCCCTAAGTGATAAGGGTTGTCCACCCCTAACATTTTCCTAGAAATAATTTATGTGGCAAAACAACGTTTGCCGGGTCAGCTAGTAATTCATAAAACAGCATACCTTGCGAATCCCAAAAACATCAAAGCAGAACCTTTTTGCGGCTCTTCTGATTCTTCGGTTGATTTGTTGGGCTTTCTTCTCGAAGCAGCCAAAAGGCACGACGTGTATCAATCGTTAGATCAAACCCATTGAATAAAATTAAAAGAATGCATTATGTTAGTAACAAAAATAACTCCAAATCGTGTTGATCCTTGAATCCCTGTTCCGGTACGGAACAGTAGTGAATCCATGATTCATCACCAGTAACCAGATTCGAAAAAATCCTTTCCGTTGCGGTTGAAGCAAAAGCGATTGGCAGATAGCGACCCGGACCGCACGATTGGCATCTGTTAGGACGTGTGGTACCCATCGAGCCGAAACTTTTCGATACCCAAGCTCATGTAAATGGTATTGTATGGCGTGGTGACTGCAGTTAAGTGCTGCTGCTAATTCACGAGTATTGTTCAACCGAAATATTGCCATTAAAAAGTAGCACTAGTTCGGTCAACCGAGAGCTTGAAAATTTAAGTTACCCGTATCCCGTATTGGTGGTCATTTTCCTCTTGCACCGCTTAGCTCCCTAACAGCACTTGTACATTTCTGGAAAAACGCACCTTTATTCGTATAATGTTAAAGTTGTCATGCTGCAAAACTAATTTGCTATTGTTATTTTACAGGTTCTTGCCTAAAGGCTCTTATTTGAATGCGTTTGAACTTGGAGCCATGAAACTGGCGCGGAAAATGTATGAACTGATACAGAACCCGAAAGCATATAACGATTTTTTTAGATGGAAGAAGTATTACTCATATCATTATACTCACGAAAGTCCTGAAACTGACGAGTACTGTCGGCTCTGCGAGTATCTCAACAATAAAAAATTAGTGAATAAACAGTCAGTTTATCAACACTTCAATCATTGGTGGACACCTCAAAGATACTGTAGTAACGTCATCAATGTAAGAATAGAATAATATTTTCATAGATTTTGAGTAACTTGATTATGTAGTATAAAGGTATCTGGTATCCTAAAATTCACGTAAGAAGCAATTTTGAGTAATTTAATTTAAAAAAAATGTATTTTCTACAGATTTACGATGACTATAGTATATGGTTATCAATTTTTCGATTTTTCAATTTCGATTTTTAAACTAAAAATTATTGACCGAGCGAAGCGAAGGTCTCTGAGTCTACTTGAGTAAATTTGCACTTGTCCGTCCGTCCGTCTGTCAGAGCCTTATAACTTCTGAATTACTGAACGTAATTACTTCAAATTTAAATATCTCCAGCCGAATAAGGCTCAAAAAGTTATAAAAATCTTTATTTCAGGTGGGCTCTCATAGAAGCGAATGCGAAGTAAAATATTTTTATGGCGGTACATGGGGGGTTGCAGTATATCATTTTAATGATAAAATTAGGAATAGAATCCAAAAATATATATATATTTTTTAATTTTTCCCCTAAAGTTAATGGAGCTTTTCTAACGTCCAAAGTCCAGAACTTTCAATTTTCTGAAAGGCTGAGCCTGAAACTTGATCAATTATTTTAATTATATCCTGAACTTGAACAACAAATACTAAAATTAGATAAATATTATAAGGAAACGAAATTATTTAATTTTTAATGAGCTTCAGTATTTTTAACAGAACTTCACAATTATGTCAATAGATGTCGCTCTATCTAATGTATCAAAGTTTATCAGTGGTGCTATTAGGTATACGATATAATTCCGGCCAGTGTGCAGCACTCAATGTAAAGTAAGTAGGAGTACCCAAAAATTCAACATTCTCCAATAACTCTTTAGCTCTTTTGCGTCTAATGTTAAAAGTTAACTATTACAATATAGTATAGTTAAAACTATCTTATGGATACCGCGAGGTCTCAGTTCGGGGCGAACCACTAGTATAAGTAATTTCTAATTTGATGAATTGAGATGATATTGACATAAAATTGTAATAAACATGGATTGTGTTATATGAAATAAATAAATTGAAATTGAAAATAAAAAATTGTCTTAAAACATTCTATTACTAAACTACAATAATTAGGTATAGCTGCCTACATAAAAATATTCCACGCATCTATTTAGTACTAGACTTATAACTCGTCAGTGATTCTTCGTTTTCTCACGTTGTGCCACAATGGTAGCTCCGCCCATAGTCTAGACCTTGAAGCTAAATCGTTTTTCATCGATTGCTTCTTTCCAATTTCCAAATATTCCATGTTTTCCCCACTTGTGGCCGGCTTCCAATTAAACGATAGTTGGACAGGTTTATTAGGATCCCTGAAATAAAACTTGTAATTGAATTGCTGCCTGCTTTAGTAACTACCTATTTAAAAACTGTAGCTACAGGAAGATTACTTACCCGCTAGTAGCAAAATTGGTCCACATGGTAACTAAGAGATCCATAATTTTTTTGTCTTCTTCTGTAAAGGGCTTGTTGAGGAAATGTATCGGGAATAAATACATGAGCTCATCAGCATGGCATACACCTGAAAAAAAAATATTATTACTCAATTTATTTAAAACTAAATGTTATGTTTTACGGGTGTTTCCCTTTAATCAGATTGGTGGTTAGATTTCTCCGACCAACGGGAACCCATTGTTCAGTTTACGCTTACCGCTTGGTACCTAAGTAAGTTGCACAGGAGTAGCTTATCTTATTTATGTACTTGGCTCCGGCTCGTGCATAATAATTTTCCCTTCATTTAATGAATAGAATAAAAAAGTTAAATAAACCGTAATTTCTGAGGTGAATTTTGAATATTTCGATTACGAAATATAGGTACGCATATGATTATTCTTTAACGCTGAGTTGCACGGAACAAATTCAAAAATGTAAGTGGCAGTTTAATTAATTAACCAACACTTAAATTTTTAAAAAATTCGTGCAACTCAGCGTAGGTCTTTCAACTTATGTGTGACTAGTGCAACTTTTAATCTCATACTTACACATTTCGAATATTTATTTTACTCGTAATGCACCAAATTTATTTTAACGATTTTTATCTGAACCGGTATTATGCGGGCAAAACTATTCTTGTTGAGCTGGCCACATTATTTTCACCTTTGACATTTCCGGTTATCATTTTAGTCTTCGGTATTATAAACTAGACCTTAGTAATATATAAAGACTCAAAAGCTGCCCTTACCATAGTCTCCTACGGGATCGCCAAATATTTGGGAGAAGCTGTTAGCACCGCGGTACACAAGATGGTAAAGGTACACTGGTTGTTTGCTGAAGTTCAGGGCTTGTTCTACAGATTCCAGCATGGGGTATGCGAAGTAAGAATCTGTATAAATCTGAAAAATTTGAATTTTTAATACTTAGGGTTTTTTTTTAGCTTCTCTGATATAAAACCCGCGGAAGAACTAAAAATTGTTAGTCGATTATATGAATAATGTATGCCAAGATTCCAATGAATTTGTATTCCTGTGAGACACTCCGAATGAATTATAAACAGCCACATAATTTTCGTCCTTGAGCCATATTTTATAATATTTCACCAAAGCCATCATATTATTATCACTAGCTGATGCCCGCAACTTCGTCCGCGTGGATTGAGATTTTTTGCTTCTCGCGCTGAACCTACACTTATTTTCAAATGGCTAAGTTATATCAATACCTAAATACAACTTATAGCGAGTAGGTTGTAAACCTACCTCTGCTACAATATGAAAGTAAAATTCCAAGAAGACAAAATTTTTTCTTAAATAAGAGACAGCGATCAACAACGACTGCCCTCATTCGACTGCTCTTATGGACTGCTCACTGCTCATTCGGGTCGCGACCTCAAAAACCTTCCTGTTCCCGCCCCGGCCCCCGGTCACGCGTCACTACTGGCCACGGCTACGGCTAGCTATCAAGGGAATAATTTTATTATTATTCATATTAATTACTAGAGGTCGCCCGCGACTTCGTCCGCGTACAATAGGCATGATGACAGTAACCAAGAATCAATGAAATTATGAATTTATCTAATGAAATAGGATTCATGGATTATAAAAAACGTATTTATTTTTCAATTTCGAGTGAGATTGCTATTTATATTGATAAAATAAAACTATAAAATACAGCAATCCGCCATATTGCATAAAACACAAAGAAGCGAATGACGTCACTATTGTTTGTTTTCGAGCTTTGAAAATCACACTATTGCTTACTGCACACTGCACAGAGTACATTGGTAAAAACAATAGTGACGTCACAACGACGCCATGACACCGTCGAACGTTTTGGCGTGAATTTTAAAATTTAAATTTCAAATGCTAATTTTATCTACCAAACTTTATTTTTCTACTGAAATAAGATATTTTTTCGAAATAGTAGATACTTCCGAACATAATCTGACCATTTTTCAAAATCAGTCATCAGGCCTATTGTTGATTTCAAACAGCCTATCTATATAGCTTATGCAGGTTTTTTATTATTTAAAACTAATAACTTAAATGCTGATTTTCATGTCTATACTTCAAAATAAATCATAGAAATTGTATGTAACCTTTCACCCCCATTTCACCCCTTTTGGGGTGGATTTTCGTAAAATTGCTTATACAGGTTATTATTATTTAAAGCTAATAACCTAAATCCCGATTTTCAAGTCTCTAACTTCAAAAACTTGAATCCCTTATGTAAACTTCCAACCCCCATTTCACCCCTATTGGGGTACATTTTCGAAAAATTGCTTATACAGGTTTTTATTATTTATAACTAATAACTCAATTATCAATTTTTATGTCTCAAACTTCAAAAACAAAGGACTTTCATACAAACTTCCAACCCCCATTTTAACCCCTTAGGGGTGGATTTTCTCAAAACCCTTTCTTAGCTGGCGTCTACACCAAAGAAGGAATCTACCTTCCAAATTTCCTTCCAATTCAAGTCTGTACGCTTTTTAGTTCCTGAGATATCGTGATTAGTCAGTCAGTGAGTCAGTGAATGAGTGGTATTTCGCTTTTATAAAATATATAGATTATTATTTAGTTATTTATTTACTGGCGATGAAGCCACAGTCATATTATGCGGTTCCATAAACTACCTCAAGCTCTTGGTTAAGGCATTTGTGTTCGAGCTTCTTTACTGAGGATTCCGTTCCAGAAGATACTGCTGCAGATAACACTTATGTAGCAAAGCTGTTCTGTGTTCTGTTCGTTATCTGCCCTTTCAAGCTACTTAAACTTTGGTTCAGACTTCAGATTGAGTCACGACATTTTTAATACACGAAATTAAGTGTCCACATATCACAGGCAAACATATGGCATCGAAATATTATGGAAATACCGATGTAAACAATAAATTATGTTGACCTCTGTTTTTTATGATTAATTTTGTTTCCTTCAAACGCCACCAAAAAGATATAATTAAGTCCTAATCAAGTGAATTGCTGTTATCTGTTGAGGAGTTTTGTCCTCTATCTCTGATAATATTAATCAAATCTTCACCAAAATTGGGCAAAACTTACCTGATGATACATTCCTTCTAATAAAGAAAGATTTATTCAAATCAGTTCAGATTTGACTGAGTTATGGATGGATCAACAAGAAACCCCTATCCTGGAGGAACTTTATTTTCTATCGGGATAAAAACTACCCTATATATTGACCCGGAGCTACCGCTATACCAAATTTCATTTAAATCCTTTCATTATTCGCTTTCCTTGTTTTCGCGTGATGCGCGGCCATACAGACAGGCAGACAGACAGACAGACATAAATTAAATAAAAATCTGTTTTGGGCTCAGTATCGATAGTCAAGCACACCCCGATTAAAATTTTCAGATTATATTAAATGTACAGAAATCTTCCAGTTACAGTTTTATTATAAGTATAGATATAGATTATTGAAAGTACATAGTTCACAAACAGCCAGACCTCAAGTTGGAAGCTAATTGTGGCAATCTTGGTGTAAGTAGCACTAGCAAGTATAGATTTTGCAATTTTCTTAAAACTGCATGAGCATGAGTTTTAAAAAGTGCATGAATGGCGACAGAAAATGGAACTACAAGACGTGTACTCAATATATCTAATCTAGAGAATAAAATAGAGAAGCATAATTTTTCTTGAAAATTCAACCCCTCAATGGGTAAAATAGTGGTTTGATTTGTGTTGTCCACGTGGACGAAGTCGCGGGCACAAGCTTTCTTGTATGATAATTGTATCATACCTATAGAGGTAATTATTGTGTTTACAAACACGTGTATAATATGTTATGCATAAGTGATTTATAGCTTTTGCTTGCGAGTTTTTAAGTCGGAGTCAATAATATGCTTTTCTGCGGGATGCAAGCTATCTCTGTTCCCCGATTATTTAGGTCATATATGTACAGCATAAAGTAATGGATTACGCACCTTAAGGATACCATCTTTGACACTTTGTTCGTCGTTGCCGAAGTATTCTTTTTTCAATCTATCAGTTATGTCTTCTGGATAAGGAGAATTTTCATAGTAGAAAGTGACGGGTGCAATCGTGTCAAAACCAGACCTGAACTCTTCATACCTCTTCGGAAAATTTGTTAACCCTGTGGAATCAAAGACAGTGACAAACAAGTTATTAAGCGTAGGCATTCACGAAGACCATTCTAAAAATGTGGTTCACTATTCTGATCCCGCGATTAAGGGATGCGAACCTTATCCATGAGTCCCATGAGGGAGACCCTCTCTACGGCCCGTCATCGTTTGAGACCATCGTTTGAGACGACGGCTTTTAGGAATATAAGCGCCCTTTGGCCCTGATACAATTTGCCGGCTTTAACAAATGGATCACTCGAGCACGAGCACTCGTCTGGTGACATTTGAACAAACTAAAGTTTTCACCACTTTTACTCAAACAATTTTCTAACGGCGGGCGTCCCCTCTATAAGTACGTACGTAAGTACAAACAATTTTCTTTGATTGTGATTGTCCAAAGTGTAATAATTTGAGAATATAATAGTTTAAGAATATAATATTTTGCGAATATAATATTTTTCGTATGTAGTATTATGAAAAACTAGCAGATGCCAACGATTTCGTATGTTGAACATAAGTTTTTTTAATCCCCAGACAGGCGCTCCATAATTTTCCGGGATAAAAAGTACTCTATGTCACTCTCCAGATCCTCAAGTATTTCCAAGTTTCATGGCTACATGGCTATTTTACCCCTCTGGGGGTTGAATTTGAAAAACCCTTTCTTAGTACCTACCTACTCTTAACAAAGAACACACCCCCTGAACTTAATATCTAGGTATAGGACCAGCGGTTTAGGATGTGCGTTGATATATCAGTTAGGCAGTCAGGAGTTTGAATTTTATATACAATCTTAAAAAGTAAAAGTAAATAAAGTAATCTTTAAAAATATTAAAATAAAAAACACTGTTTGGGCACTACATATTGAGTGCACTAAAATTCTGCAATACATTTCACATAATTTTTGAGTTACTAATATAATTTGATCGACTGAAGTGGATGCTCCCTACAATAGAAGCCATCCCAATCCTTCATTCTCAAAACCGCTCTGGGTTTTTCGAAATGTTTCAGTATGGACCACGACATGATCTTGTATTATAATAATAATTATTATTATTAAAAAACTCAAATAAACGTTTACTATCTACTTACATACAGATTTCAAGCATCCCTCGTCCTTAGTAAGTCCAGTTAGCCAGGGCACGAAAGATGTAGATGGTGGCTTGCGAGGATTCCTCGTTAAGAAGGCGCCCGGAAGGTCAGGTTCCACTACTGCTTTGAATGTTGTCATCGGCTCGTAGTCCCATGACTATTGAAAATTAAATAAAATTGCAATTAAAAAGAACTTAAGGTGTTCTAAAAATCTTAAGGGAACTGTCCGCTTTCCTGGCATCAAAAGCCAAAAGATATCATATCATATTATTCCCATTAACAGAAAATAAGCCAGTCTAGATTGGATTAACGGTTAAGCTGTGAAAAGGTAGTAAACAGATAATCTTTCGAATTTGTAATATCAGAATGGATATTGTGAAAATACGAAGGACGAGCTGCTATGAGGTCATCGGCATAACGTACCAAGCGGCGATAAATAATTTGAGCGTTCTATTATGTGATTTGTTTACCTAAACTTTTAAAGTGTACTTAAGAAGGCTAAGACGTTATGTTAATAAGTTTGAAGAATAAGAATAATTTTAAGACATCAAGGTCTGTTCTCAAAGATACGTATTGATGGCACGTTAAAGAACCGGTTTTCAAATTACTTGAACCTTGATGGTAAATAGATATACCTAATTTTAAATCATTACACAGAAGAACTACGCACATTCAAAATTGAATTGAAGCGTAAATTACGTCTAAGGTGGCAGCAAGCCGAGCAGGAGCCATCGGGAGATTAATTTGAACCACCTCCCTGTAGATAAAACAAAATATGCTTACATAGAATGAAAATTCTGTGCCGATGATTGCATAGCTGTCCAGTTTACGAAGACAGTCGATCAAATGCTCAGAGGGTGACGGCGGGCAATCCAGAAACTTGGCCAGACGGAAAGCATTCCTCCGTGCCTCACCAGGTGGAGCTTCCGCCCATGGTACCAACGCTGTGCCGGATTCTGAGATCGCTTTGTGAAATAGTCCTGAAAGTCGAAACAAGGAGTCTCAAATGCCAAATGCACTAAAAATTGATAGAGAGATAAATCATTATTTTATTTTTATTTACTATTTATCCTACTAAAAGTTAACCTTTGACTGCGATCTCACCTGGATCATAAGTGATGATGCAGTCTTTCATTCTTTCTTTCTAGATCACGCTAAAACTTAAACAGATTTGAATGAATCTTGGCATTGGTGACTTTTATTGGTCTAAGATCCCGCTATACAACCTACCTACACACATCTAATAACACAATAATATGTTTTTTTTTTAATACAAAAAATGATTTTTTTTTTAATCAAAAAGAAAACAAAAAAAAGAGTACATGTTGACCTGGAAATAAAAGGTAAAAAATGCCTCAAATGGTTTGCCTAATGAAGTCAGATCAAGGCTACCTTAAGTTAAAGTTACCAATTTTTGTTCGATAGCACTCATCGGATAACCAAACGAATATGAGACCAATCGAATGCAGTTTGTTTAGAAGGCTTTAAAAAAAATCGCTTTAATATTTGAAAGTTCGAGCTACTTTACTTAGGTGCACTCATCTGAAAACCGACCTGATTTGACACCAACAGCGAGCAGGTAACATAAGGAAAAAGAAAATGAAAGGTGAACTATGAAGATTCGGTAGCGAGGCAGAGTTTCTGTGTTTTAAAGTTGAGTTATACTTACAAGTTACACTAATCTGGTAACCGTGTGACTTTCATAATGATCGAGAGCATTAAACATAAGCTCTCGATCACTCTTAAATTATAAACCAACAGGGTGTCTGACAGGGGTTTATAATCGTACTGTCTGACAATGGACAACGTAGTTTTTCATAGTTTTCCAAAGAAAAATAAAAAAAACGGAGCTGAATACTTTAACGAATTTGAAGTTTCACCTTTTCTACCTGATACCTTCCAAAGCAACCGCGATCCAAACTTCATAGTCGGGGAGATCGTTTATACCTCTATTAGAGACATACATAGAAAAACTACTTAGCTTTCATAAAATAACGAAGGTCTGATCGTCTCGGGATCTTAGACCAATATAAATTTTATCATCTTGCATCTGTGTTAAATAACTACAATAAGTAATAAATCAAAAAGTTATTTAAAATTCAGTGTGTTATTATCAAGATTATCCTTCTTCTTTGTAACATTAGCAACAATCTACAACAAGCCCGTTTCGTCCAATGGTGTGAGCTGTGTGTTGATAGATCAGCCAGTCAGTCACCTTTACCTTTTATACATTAAGATTATACTGCACAGCCGTCAAAATGAATTTTGGCGAAGAAACAGCCTCTCTACGCATGCTTGAGTTGCAGGTATGGCCAAAACTATACTTGCAAGTTGAGATGCGTATCTGATAGCCTCTTTTTTTGCCAAAATTGTAATATGTTTATTTTGGAGTGTAAACGGGAAACATACTCATGTCTAAACTTACCAGTACTGGAATCTGACAACATGTGGAAGTTAACACTGGCTCCTCCCGCACTCTCGCCGAATATCGTAACAGATTGGTTGTTGCCTCCAAAGGCGTGAATATTCTTCTGAATAAAACGAAGTGCTTCTTGTTGATCTTTGAGACCGTTGTTACCGGGACAGTATTCGTCTTGGGTTGAGAGAAATCCTAATGGACCTAAAAGATTTTGAAACATTACCATTCTGTGACTTATATTCTTACGGCAGTCAGTGCCGATGGAAATTATTTGATGGATAGTATGTTTTACTGAAAGTTGAAAAAACATGATTTGTCATCTTTTGTTACCACAAGTCCGTCTGTCCGACTGCCGTGTTAGTCATCCAGTGCTTCCACTACTGCAATAACCTACACGCAATATTTGGATAAACAAGCTTGTATTTCTTCACCAAAAGCTGATCTTCCCAATAAGTTATTCGTAAATCGTAACATTGGGGCCGCTTGCACCCAACTGCTTAAACTGATTTAAGTAGTTAAATTTTGTAATTCGGTCTATTTCGGGGTTGACATGAACATATAGAAAATGACGGCTGTGAATTCCAGCGATTATAGTCAGTGGCAACAATGGTGTTGCTATTGAAAATATATATCGAACGTAAGAGTAACATACCCAATCTATAGTTCATTGCCACAAAAACTACATCTCTATCAAGAAGATGTTCAGGGCCATACATCTCTGTAGTTGCATCTCCGCACATCCAACCACCCCCATGGATGAATACCATAACCGGGAGAAGGTCTTTTTCGGCAATTGGTTCCTGAAATAACGCAGAATCAAACTTTTAGCGACTGAACCGATAACGCAATGATCAAGTAATACGGTGGTATGGTTCAATTGCGATAGTGGTTTTTAGCTTGATAGTGGTAGTTGGCTCAGTCAATTAGTTCATGGAGGAAGGAGGCCAAAGATAGAGCCATGTGGAGGGAAACTGCGGAGGAGGCCCAAGACTCACAAAGGGTTGTAGCGCCGAAGGAAGTAAGAAGTAAAGTAAGTAAATAAGCGTGCCCAAAGTAGTTCCTTAAATAACGCTCTATACCTACGTACTAAAACATCCTCATTAATATATTACCATAGTCGTCGTCGTCGTCGTCAATCGATGGACGTCCACTGCTGGACATAGGTCTCTTGTAGGGTCCTTCACAAGTCACGTATAGTAACGCACGTATATATTATTAGTACATTACATCGCGAGACCGGGAAGTACGCGTTTTCTGGTCGAGTGTTAGTTAGAGGGCCGAGCTACGCGAGGCCGGCTTTATACGAGACCAGAAATGCTCTCCCGGTCGAGGTGTGTATAGTGCTTTTCTAAAAAGTGAAACAAGTGACTTTTTTTTAATATATTATATTATGTAATTAAAAGAAAGTAAATAAAAAAGCAACCTACTTAAGAAATATTAAAAGTTAAATTAGTTATATTTGAATTACTAATTGAAATTGTAATTGGTTTTCCGGGTACATTTATGTTTGTTTGTACGTCGGAATGTACGGATATAACATGGGAATCAGATTGATAAGATGTGGATGGTTGGTCTTGGCGCGAGGTCGAGGGCTGGATGTTGAGGATTTGCGCATTCTCAGAATCAGTATCTAATTTTATGTTGCTATTTATTTTACATGTAATTTCGCGCTTATTTTCAACAGAGTCCTCGATATAGCTTTCGGCTACTCTATCGGATTTCCATCCTCCGTGTCTTTTTATCGTGACAAGATTTGCACCAGAATTTGCAAGTAGTGTGGCTGATGACCTTCGAAAACAGTGGCTAGTATCAAGGGCGTAGCCAGGATTTTATATAGAGGGGGGCAGATAAAGAATATTCTACACTATATTTTTTTTAGTATCTCACTATACTACTATACTCTATCTCTATTAGTAGTGACGGTCGGAAGTGAGGGAAAAAATTAAAAACACAATATAATATAACAATCACAATAATAACTTGACCAGTAATCGGCGCTGTTCTTCACATGTTTAAAACTTCTCTCAGTCTCAAAATCTCTTCTTTTTTTCTTTGACAATTTTCCTGTGTACGCTTAACATGCATAGCCCGTTTAAACGGTTTTCGGCCATCGTAGACCTCAGCCACGTTTTGACACATCGCAGGGTAGAAAAAGACCTTCTTGTTGTACACGGTTGTGCCAATGAAATAAGGATGGCATTTTTAGTTGCTGGGAAGAAAGTGTCTGCCTCCTTTAATACGTCAGTAAAATCTAACTTTTCTAGATCTTCTCTTTCCATTCCTTTATCCTTCCATAGTTTGTACCATAATACTTCATGTTCAAAAAAAGGAAGATCATAGTATTGATAGAAATCTTGCGATTTTTCTTTAAAATCAACCAGCGACATATTTAGCATTGAACTGGGATGTATAGACATTAGGATTTAGGCTAAAAGCAGGTAAATGTTCGTTAGAAAAACGCTGTTCAAGTGCGGATATCAGCGAATCTAAATAAGGAATGATAACTGACCGCTTCCAAAAATTGCATACACTCTCAGCTGGGTGATTGGACCGATGTTGTTGGTGACATGCAGCACGCGGGATTTGCAAATCAGTGCCAATGGCAGTTGCAGTTCTAATTGAAACGTCTAATCTATTCTCTCTCTGTCTGCATTGCTGCGATGATCTTTAATAACGGAAATAATTCTCTTGATATGATTCACGCATGTGTAGGGGGGGGGGGGGGGGGGGCATATATATTTGATGAATTCCTCGCGGAACACCAACGATCGGTCAAGTTTTGTTTTAGTATCCCGTAACTGCACCAATACTATATCATCGTGATATTCAACATCTTTGGTGTTGATATTAGCTAACTCTATAGTTCCCACCACCACTATAGTCAGCACCATTGATTCCCATAATAAGCATGACCTATGACAATAATTTAACACAATATAATTAACCATCTTAATATAGAAGGAAATATAATAGGGAAACTATGTAACTATTAAAATATTTATTTACCTTCATAGCTAAATATTTATCATCCGGGGCACAATTTAAGAACACCTGTATAATATGATTCCTATTGAATATATGAGACTTTTTGGCTTTATATCCATCCGATTTCCTTTTTAGCCAGGCCAATAAATTATCATATTTTTTTTTAATTAACTTGATGTTTATTAAGTACAATGCATTTCAACATTGAGTATATTGACCATAAGCTTGATGATTTCATCGTCAGGCTAAGAAAACTGAAGTACGCTATAAATACGTTTTCTGACCAGCCTGTCGCTTGATTTTCCTCCTTCCACTTGATAAATTTTTCGTAAGTTACCTTTCTTTGGATTTCGGCGGAAGCAAATTATTTTTAGCTAATTCGGTCTCCGCTCTCAGAAAAGGAGGCGTACAATCTAAATCCATAATATCCTCACTCGAACTCATTTTTTCGTCACTTTTAAATATTAAATTATAACGATTAGGTATGTAGTTAATTCCCGCCTTTCAATATTATAAAGATAAAAAATAAATATTATACTTTTAATATTTTATAGATAAAAAGTAACCTATGTGTTGTTTCAGACTACAATCTATAGTCGCGGGCATCAGCTAGTTATATTACATATAATACTAGTATATAAGTATAGATTATCCCTACTTTTTCTTTAAAAATTCTTAAATATTTCTCCATTTGTACTCCTTGACTCCCATAATGTAAGTAATTAACATCAATGCATTTGATAATAGACAGCGATATCAAGTGGCGATGATCTTGAACAGCCAGTATCTTTACAACAGGAGTGGGGACAACAGGATTCACGATTCCTTATCGTCCCACCAATGTCAAGCAGTGGGACCATAAGTGTTTGAAATTCCTGATGAAAAGTAAATTACTCACATTGGTAGTCAAAGGTGAGTAAACGTTAAGATAGAGGCAGTCTTCCTGGCCCACGATTTCGTCTTGCCGCGTGTATGGATTTCTCTGCACACAAATAGGACTGACTTTTGTCGCGTCCCAAATTCCTTCCCACGGTGAAACAGGAACTGGGGCCTGTGAACAATAAAAGAGACCGGAACCGGCTTAAAGGAAAATACATGGATTTTATTAAAAATAAAATAAATTGGAATAGCAAACTATATAAATTGCAAAAATTCTATTTCAAGTTTTTCAATATGTTTCCAACATGGCGCCCTTCAGCCATCAGCCAAGGAAGTAGGCGCTAAATGTGTCAAATATCATTCCCGACAAGTGTCGTGAATCACTGTAATATTACCGTATTATTTTTGAATCCTCTACAGTGCCGATTGATGACCACATAATATTTGACACTTGACGGAAACGTCAAAAATATGTCCTCCATGTTTTAAACAAAATTCATGCATTCAAAAGTCTTCGGGGGGTATTGTTAAAATATTTTGAAGGCCAACTTGACTGTAACCTTCTAAACCTATAAATATAAACTAGTGGTTCGCCCCGAACCGAGACTCGCGGTATCGCCATAACAGAGCTCCATCTATTGACATCATTGTGATGTTCTGTTAAAAATACTGAAGCTCATTAAAAATTAAATAATTTCGTTTCCTCATAATATTTATCTAATTTTAGTATTTGTTGTTCAAGTACAGAATATAATCCAAATAATTGATCAAGTTTCAGGCTCCGCCTTTCAGAAAATTGAGAGTTCTGAGGTCAACTTTGGACGTTAGAAAATCTCCACTTTAAAATCCCCCCATTTCGTCCATTTTAGGGGAAACATTAAAAAAACAAAAAATTTGGACTCAATTCCTAATTAAATTTAAAATGATATACCGCAACCCTATGTAACGCTATAAAAAAGATTTTACTTCGCATTCGCTTCTATGAGAGCCCCCCTGAAATAAAGATTTTTATAACTTTTTAAACCTTATTCGGCTGGAGGTCATCGGTTTACATATTATATTTAAATTTGAAGCAATTACGTACAGTAATTCAGAAGTTATAAGGCTCTGACATACGGATGGACGGACGGACGGATGGACGGACGAACGGATGGACGGACAAGTGCAAATTCACTCAAGTAGACTCAGAGACCTTCGCTTCGCTCGGTCAATCAATAATTATATTCGTATAGATAGTCTTCTATACATATATATAAAAGCGAAATACCGCGAAGTGAATTCACTGACTGACTCATCGCGATATCTCAGGAACGTACAGACTTGAAATTTGGAAGGTAGATTCCTTCTATGGTGTAGACGCCAGCTAAGAAAGGGTTTTGAGAAAATCCACCCCTGAGGGGTTAAAATGGGGGTTGGAAGTTTGTATGAAAGTCCTTTGATTTTGAAGTTAGAGACATAAAAATTGACAATTGAGTTATTAGTTATAAATAATAAAAACCTATATAAGCAATTTTACGAAAATTTACCCCAATAGGGGTGAAATGGGGGTTGGAAGCTTACATAAGGGATTCAAGTTTTTGAAGTTAGAGACTTGAAAATCGGGATTTAGGTTATTAGCTTTAAATAATAATAACCTGTATAAGCAATTTTACGAAAATCCACCCCAAAAGGGGTGAAATGGGGGTGAAAGGTTACATACAATTTCTATGATTTTGAAGTATAGACATGAAAATCAGCATTTAAGTTATTACATTTTAACATTGACTTAATAAATTTAAACAATAAAAAACCTGCATAAGCTATATAAAGCCTCTATAGATAGGCTGTTTGCAGCGGGAAAATTTCATAATCTCATAGGAAATCAACAATTGTACGCGGACGAAGTCGCGGGCAACCTCTAGTATTAATTATATTAGTGTTATACATTTTATGGTTAGTTAGTATTAATACCTATAGTATTAAGATTAGATTAAATATCAAAATACTTGTTATAAGGATGTTGCAATATAAACAGCAACAGGCAATATAGATTTTAAAAAAAACCTTCTAAACCTTCTAAGACAGAGAGTCTTGCTTGAAAATTTGAGAAGTTTGGTCGGCCCAAATATATGATTTTAGGGCCAAACAATTGTCATGTTCGGCACGTTTCTTTAGAGGAAATCCACAAATGAATACTTACGATTTTTTTCGGGCATGTCAATCGAGTTATCGTCTGAACACACTACTTTACTTATATCAGGGTTCCGTACCTCAAAAGGTAAAAACCGAACCCTTATAGGATCACTTCGTTGTCCGTCCGTCTGTGTGTCAAGACCCTTTTTCTCAGGAACGCATGGAGGTTTCAAGCTGAAATTCATATTAAATACTCAGGTCTACTGTCCCTTGGAACTGTGAAAAAATCAAACTTCAAAGCCAACGCAATCAAAAGATACAGCCGTTTATGGTGCAAATTTTCGAATTTTCATGCACTCGCAAGGGAATCAAAACCTACATGGTACTTCCCGTGAACTCAGAATCTTGAAACTTGGTACGAAGCAACGTCTTATAGCACTGATATAGGAAGAATTGCGAAAAACATAAATTTTTAGTTACATCATATAATAAAAATATTTTTATGCAAATTTCGACACTCGCAAAGGAATCAAAACCTACAGGGTACTTCCCGTGAACTCAGAATCTTGAAACTTGGTACGAAGCAACGTCTTATAGCACAGATATAGGAAGAATTGCGAAAAATATAAATTTATAGTTACATCACATAATAAAAATATTTTTAATAATTTTAAACTTACTATCCCTTTCCGCATGAACGCGTAGAGGTATTAAATTGAAATTAAAATAGATAAGTGGAATAAAAATACCATAACTTTTACTTATATACCTACTGGTTTGTACGGAACCCTCGGTGCGCGAGTCCGACTCGCACTTGGCCGGTTTTTTATTATTTAAGGCATCCGCAACCAATTGCGTGCGTTTTTACGCGACACAAAAATAATATAGGTATTAGGTAGTAAAGATTCCCAAGTTGCCTCTTCCGGAACTGGTTCCTCCCGCTTTGAGGAACATTGGCATGTCGACCACAATAATTCTTAGAAAAAAGTGAATACGTACATTATAATAGTTATATCAACTAATTTGAATAATTATTGTGTTGCGTACAACAATAGGCAATTAATTATATTTTTTTTGATTCTCACGTGATCAGCTTTGACAAACACGAAACAACACACGACAGAATCGACGCGTGTCATAACTTAGCCAAGGCACACATGTTAAGGCGAGGTGAGCCCTCAAAATCAAAACACAAGTCACAAATTGAGAGTTTGGCTCTCCTCACCCCTCACGCCAGATATGCACGCTTCGACCGCATGGCGCCCCCGTCGCGGTTTTCAATAGTTTCAGCTTTTGTCGTAGCATACGGGGATGTCCTCGGATGACAAAACGCGGTAACCCAAAATTAGTGAAATTGATTATAAAACGTAAGTTATACTCACGTACCAATCACCAAAGTCTCTTACATGAGTCGGTAACTGACGAAATACCTATACCTAGGTAAACAGTATTGTAACTCGTCTTGTTATTTACGTAAACTACTTACGTGAGTTAATTGAAAGTACAATTGTGGCAAAAATCAATATTGTACATCTACAATGTACTTACCGACTAGGAGTTTATTTTTAGTTGTTGCAGCGCGTAGCGTCATAATTCTAATATTCAAATTCAAATTACAAGTGCTTGTGAATCGTCGAGTAAATCTACAACTGGTGCGGAATGCCAGCATATTCCGAGGCTACTGTAAGAATACCTATTTCCTTGAATTTCTCTCTGAGGGATTCACGCGGTTTTAAATTATATTCTGCACGTATTGCCATTTCCGGGCCTTTTCTGTAATACAATTTTTTTTGAATATCTGCCGCTTTACCCCATACTCAAAATTGGCCATTTATGGACATATTTACATTCCTGTTGATGCCTTGAAATTTAACGTTTGGTATTGTTTGGCTGTTCATTATACCGACAGTACTCATACGATCGCTGGTGCATCTCTATTCGATGTAAAAACTGTTGATGCTGCTGTTGAGCTATAATATTTTGTTCACACGTTGAATTTGCGCTGTTTTGGGCGTGGTATTGGTTGTGGATATACGATTGTTGCGAGATTATTTGTTGGAACGAGATTTTTTTTGGTGTAGTTCTTCGTAGTTGGTGGACAATTTACCTATTCCTATCATTAATTTTAGGTAAATAACCACATAAATGTTCATATTCTAAAACTTGAATGAAAATAAATAGTTATGAAATAGTTTTGCCTTTGTTTTCTATACTTTGTAAATTTAAGTTAAGTGACAGCTCTAAATCTAGCGCTGCTCCTTTCCGCAGGGAGTATGCTGTATGATGAAAGAAATAGAAAAATAAATAGAGCTTTCATTTTAGTTTAGTAGAGTTGGTATACAACAGAATTAGCCCTCACTGTCTAAATAAACTTAATTCAAAACCTTGGACGAGTGTTTGTTAATTGTTTCATCCCAGCTCTCAAAACTTATTTAAGTAAAATTTTTGATGCTGTTGAAGTTTTTGGTACGTTTATTATGACAGTAAATTTACTAAAAACAACCACGGGGTTGACACGAAAAGGACAGGCATAGGAAAAACTTAAAACACATTGAATGGAATTCTGTAAGTGGGCCTTTAGTACCTTAAATCTTAATTCTCCAACAGGGGGAGCGGCATAAGGGATGGCGGTGAACGCAGAGATCTGCCTGCCGCCGCGCGTTTTCATATAGAATCCTTTCAATTCTCCTAACGGAGTCTTCCGGAGCGGTGCATTTTCACTGGCACACACAAAAATTAGAAATCCACTGAGAAACCACAACAAGACACGGCCGCACATCGTGGACCGCTACTGACGGACACAAAAAATGAATGAAACCTCAACCTAGCACCGCACGGTTAAATAAGAATAGATGAAGCGTCGAATAGATAAATACAGTAAGCCTTCGGACACACTGGGTCGAAGTAAATTGATGCT
This sequence comes from Erebia epiphron, assembly GCA_963932025.1. Taxonomy (NCBI): domain Eukaryota; kingdom Metazoa; phylum Arthropoda; class Insecta; order Lepidoptera; family Nymphalidae; genus Erebia; species Erebia epiphron. The sequence goes on from OZ009945.1 coordinate 31,103,507, forward strand.
TGCTCAGTCTAAATATTATGTTCTTATGTCTTACCATCCAGTGATGTGGAAGGTAATGATTATGCAGTCTAAGATGCAAGCGGGCTAATGTGTTAGGGGAATAGCAATTATATTATGGCTTTAATATCATTTCCATCGGTTTCTACACGACACTGTGGCCGGAACGCTAGTTTGCTTGGCAGTACGCCTTTGCCGATAGAGTGGTAGCCACGGCCAAAGCCTCCCAGGTGCTTGTCCAAGTTCAATGTTATCGATAAATATTGTATGGAAACTGCTTTAACTGGGAAAAACTAATTATTTATTTAAAATAAAGTAAACAACCATGAACAAACGAACCATGGTGGTTCCCACTTCCCATGGTTGAACGATTCTACATCTTTATGCGTGGACGCGGTTCGTTAGCCGTTACTTGTGGGGTAACTAAAAGAAGGTTCAATGCTTCATGACGTAGCTGCCCATACTTATTGCCTCGCATACCTGTCCTCTAGGTAAAATGAGGTAGCTTGAGCGAGCACTTAACTTTGCATCACTCTCTTCATCACCATTTTTATTCATGTGTTGCTGATGCTGATGCAATTCTCTGAAAACAAGCTTGTATAAAATAAACGTTTTTTATCTCAAATCATAGGAAAACAAATAGTAATATTTTCAACAGGAAATTTTAGGTGTGCTTATCAGCTGTTATTAGTAGATACGAGATAGGCATTATTATTGCGATTATTATCGCTCGAATTATGTAATACTAGCTGATGCCCGCGACTCCGTTCGCGTGGATTGAGATTTTTTGGTTCCAGAGGGAACTCTTCAGGGATAAAAAGTAGCCTATGTGTAATTCCAGACTATAATCTATCTCTGTACCAAATTACATCCAGATCAGTTCAGCCGATTTGGCGTGATTGAGTAACAAACATCCCTCCATCCATACGTCCATCCAAACTTTAACAATTAGTATAGCTAGTACCTACCTTACCTGTATATGTATAGTACGTAACATATTATTATCTAAGCATTGTATTTTATAAAAAAGTTAGGTTTCCGATTTCCCAAGTTTTGGTGTTGAACATTTCAGAACTTTACCATCAGCTTCTATTACTTTTGCATAAGACATGCTTTTTTTCCTCGTACAAATTGGTGGTCGTAAACTAGTAGTCCACAGGTGGACGGCATTTGGGTTCCGGATTTAGTGGACGGTAACCGGTAATAGATATTTTTAAATTATAGATAGATATTTTTAAATTATAAATCAGTCGTATACACTCATACTCGTAGTTCGTAGACTTTGGACTGTTGGAAATACATAGACATAAGAGTAATGACATGGTATTTCCACTAGGTATATATAAAAAGCCTAAAGTGGGCATTTGTGTGTGCCACAGTAATTTCAAAAGACTTTACCTGGTATTACGATAATTATTGTAACATGCACATTGCACATGGTGTGCATTACGTCTAAGTACATTACATACCTATGTAAAGGAAAATACATATAAAGGAAACACAATTAAAACACGTTATAGTTCCCTAGTTAACACGTTACACGACACGTATGGGAGGAACAAGGAACAGTTACCTTTTTCATAATTATTATTATCGCTCATGATTGGCTGTTGCCCGCGACGACATCCGTGTTTTTATTACATTGGTATTTCTGGGATAAAAAGTCCCGTCTCCAGATTGCCGAATTTCGTCTAGATCCAGCAGTTTAACCGTTGAAGGGCAATAGGAAGATAGACACACTTCGTATGTTTATCTAACTAGATTCTGGGAGCCTGCGACTTCATCTGCGAATTAAGAGGCCGGGGAGCGGCGCTCGCAACTTCTATTCGAACCGCAAATATAAATTTGCATGTATATTGCTATCTCTATTTGGCTGATGACACATGATCGCGTGCAAGCGCGATAGCAATATGAGCGTACAGAGTTTGTTATACATTTTGGTCTTGTTCCGTGAATACCAAAATTGATGAATGAAAAATTGTTGTGTTTTTAATTTCGTGTTGTTATTCTGTAACTTGACAATATAGGCTATGTTCCTGATCAATTAGTACGTGAGATATCGTTGGTTTTAATATGAAACCAATAAGGAGAAAACATGCCATTTATGTCGTAAAAACATGCAAAACGCAATGTGCTTGCATTTAATTTTGGGAAAGTATTTTGAAAAAATATTTATCCAGGGACCTAGATAAATACAAGTTCAATCTTAATAATCGCATTATATGGTGGAAATATTCTCGAATTACAAATAATTTTGGTATTACGTTTGTATGGGCAATTCACTCTCCGGTTTTTACCATTTCTCTGATATTACAGGTATCCCGAAAATTTTACAAGTGAAAGCTATGGTTTGAGGCGTGAGCTGTGAAAAAGGAACAGACAGACTTAATATACTTTCACATTTCTTTACGGGTCCAATATTACTATAATGTTTTGGTACTAGAATGGATCATAATCGCCATCTTTATCCATATTTCCATGCTAATAATAGACTTGTATGATATTCCATATAGGTGCTTAGATAAAAAAGGCCAGCTGGACGACCCGACGACCTTAAAAAGGTAGCGGGAAGCGGGTGGATGAGGAAGGCGGAGGACCGTGTGGTGGCTCTCCAAAAGACCTATGCCCAGCAGTGGATGAATGCAGGCTGATGGATGGACGGAAAAAAGAGGCGTTTAAGAGTTTCTGTCTGCCTGACTGTCTGCTATGCTTTCACGTTCCATCTTTTGACTTTCAACCGATTATGATTTCAAGCTTAAAGAGGAGGTCACGTCCCGGGAAGGACATTTTTATACCGGTCAAGAGTTCCAAGTATTTTCGTTCATTGCGAACCTTAATCCACATAAAGTTGTGGGCATCATCTAGTTAGTATATTATTTACTAGCGGTCCGCCCCGGCTTCGCACGTGCAACGCTTATCATCATAATAGTCCATACCCAATAATAGGCAGTCGGCACTGGGCAGTATAGTACGCACCCGAGTTGAATGCAGTCGGAGCCTGAGGTGTCGGGCGGGAGCATCTCCCTCCCCCGTCCGCCCTCACCCCCGCGGATACTGTTGTCAAGTGCTGTCTTTGACGTCTATCGTACGATATGCATACGTATACGGAGTGATTTGTATGATAAAGTTGTTAAAAGTTAAAACCATTTATGTTCACATTAACGCTGTGATGTCAACAACGTATCAAATCCGTTAGAGTTGGAATAATTGTTTTCTTGCTCATTCTACTCGTACCTAGGTTATGTAAGTTGACAGCTTTAGTTTTAAGATACCGTTACTGATTATCACCATTATATTTTATTTATAAATAACTGGACGTCAACAAGTGTAATATACCTACCTAAATTGAATAAAAATGATTTGACTTTGACGTTGACTTTGACATTGCCTAGATATTACGGAGTAAACGGATACGGAGTACGGGAATTTTTGTCTAACGGCCAAGCATTCGTTAGTTAAGCAAATAGGTTGAGTTGATGGTGGTCGTGTCAGTGGTGATGATGGTGGACTGTCCCTAACACCAAATCAGCATAACCCGACTCAACGTAGTCTTGTTTGCCCTACCCCTAGAGTATTTATGTAAAGTGTGAACCCAGAAGCTCGCGAAGGAGGTCCTGAATGAAGCAAGGTAAAACTGAATGAAGGGGCGACGAAGCGAGTCTTCTGGTGTAGCTCATCCTTTTTAAGTACAAAGAAAAATGACCATCAAAATGTAGAAGTCTACATTTTTATGACACCCAACATTAGTTTGATCATAATATAATCAACTAGCAGATGCCCGCGACTTCGTCCGCGTGAAATAAGTTTTTTAAATTCCCACGGGAACTCCCTAATTTTTCGGGTTAATATATACAGCCTATGACACTCACAAATAGTTTGGCTTATTGGTCCCAGAATTTTCAAAATCGGTTCAGTAGATCTAGAGATTACCCCCTACAACGTCACAAACTCGCAAACTCTACCTCTTTATAATATTAGTATAGATTAATTAGGTGATCATTCTTGATGAAAACTATGACCATTCAATGATATACTTGACTATTTCATGAAATGATCAATTCAGCTATATGATTTCGCGATTTAACAATGGAGGGACTGTTAATGTATACTATTCCTAGATAAAGTTCTTAAATCATCTTACTGACGACACATACATACTCTTTGATCGAACGCTTGTTGCTTGTTTGTCGCTTAATCATCAAGCTGCTTACCTATTTTGTGTGCAATGATGGCGCTAAGTTAAGAAAAGTGCCACGACCGCGTAATCGTTTGGAGCCCACCGTAGGAAACCGTAAGTAACGCCTCACGGCCATATTCTCGTCGACCTTGACTGCTTTTGATAGTAAACAAACTATTGGTTTAGCGAAATCTGACTCTACCTACGCACTACCTACCTTACTCATCGAATACAGTCGTAGAGGGTACGATCAACGCAAACAATCGCAGCGGCCCATAGTAAAGACAGCTTTTAATAATTGAAAAACCGGATCCGGACTTGTGTCCCCCCTGATTGGCCCCTCGGGCAGACAACAGGATTTCTTCAATCCTGTCGTCTCCCCTAGGCCGGAGAGATATCAGAACTCACTTTTAAAATAATCTTTTAAGTACTCGCGTATCCCTGTCAAGCATTATGTTGAAACTGTAAAATGAAAAAGACACATTTGTTCGATTTTATTAAACTAGTGGGCCCGGCAGACATCCTGCACTGAAGCTAGAACCCGATTGCGCCACCTACCGGGTCCAATTGTGAATATAAACCATCCCGGGCTCCACGAAACGGTGGCCCCTCGACCTATACCAAGACCGCAACAGGTGACTGATTCAGGCGGATCAGCGAATCCACGACAGCATGATGGTGTAGCCACAGCTGTTGGCCCTGATATGCAATATATTATCCGGATCATTATAGATGCGTTAATAGCTGGACTTACAGCCTACACTCAAAGACAAGGAATCATATCTGCAATCTCAGCTATAATCACCTCTCTTACTCGATTACATTTCAACTAAGAATAATTTATTGGAACCCGGGTGGTATGCGATGCCATATCCGGGAACTTACTCAGCTCGCCCAGTCGCAGCACGCACATGTTATTCTCTTGGGCGAAACTAAGCTCAATGACAACATCGAACTACGCATCCTCAACTTCTTCGTGTACCGGCGCTATGAAGTATCTGCCCAGGGTTACCCTCCCTACCCCTCCCTTATAGAAATACCGCAGCCCTGGTGCGGAGTCACATTGTTCACGAAGAACTGGACCACTCACCCTTTGTTAGCTTAAGTCCACTAGGAGTTCGAGTCCATGCTGGGGAGGAAGAACTGCGTCTATTTGCAGCCTACAAGCACCTACTGCGGATGGTCGTTCTTCACAGACGTAAGTACACTCTTCGAGGCGCAAGGAGCTGCAATAGTCGTGGGTGATCTGAAAACGAAGCACCACGCTTGGGGCTCACGTGTTATCACCCCGACTGGAAGGCAGGTTTTCGAAGACAGTGAATACCAGGGATATGGAGGGATGGGTCCAGGAGCTCCGACCTACATTCCTACAAATGCACGACACCAACCTGACGTTCTCGTCATTGTACTGCTGCACGGACTGAGATGCCCAATTGACGTCGAGGTACTTCATGATCTGGACACCCAGCATCTACCTATTTTAGTAACGGTCAGCTTACTTCGTGACAAAATACGAAGAAAGCGTAAACTTCGCCGACTCTGGGCATGCACGCGATGCCCGAGAGTGTGAAAAGTGACATAAATAACCTAGCAGAAGAAGAAGTGTTGCGCGCGCTCGTTGCTCTCTTTTTTTCTATACAGGGGAAAGATGGGGAACTTTCAAATTTTATTTTTAATCATATATTTAACAACCTTACTGATTTTCAGCTTGATGGGAATTTATGTAGCTTCGAATGTTTAAATTGACCGGACTAAAGAAGTGTTGCGCGCGCTCGTTGCTCTCAACGACGAATATTGGGATAGATAAGATACTCATACTATCGTGTGTGAAGGCGACGAGGACGAAGATATTAAAGAACTAAAGTATGGAAAAGATTAGGCTGAAGCCTGAAAGCCACGAATGGCGTTGGCATTTAGTTTTGATTATATTATCACTACGATTCAATGTCTAAGATTATGGTGATGGTTTGCTATGAAATGTTATTTTTGACCGAGCGAAGCGAAGGTCTCTGAGTCTACTTGAGTGAATTTGCACTTGTCCGTCCGTCCGTCCGTCAGAGCCTTATAACTTCTGAATTACTGAACGTAATTACTTCAAATTTAAATATTGTACACATAAACCGATGGCCTCCAGCCGCATACGGCTTAAAAAGTTATCAAAATCTTTATTTCAGGGGGGCTCTCATAGAAGCGAATGCGAAGTAAAATATTTTTTATAGCGTTACAAAGGGTTGCGGTATATCATTTTAAAGATAATTAGGAATAGGGTCCAATTTATTTATTTTTAAATTTTTCCCCTAAAATTGACGAAATGGGGGGCTTTTAAAGCGGAATTTTCTAACGTCCAAAGTTGACCTCAGAACTCTTAATTTTCTGTAATGCTGAGCCTGAAACTTGATCAATTATTTGAATTATATCGAAACGAAATTATTTAATTTTTAATTAGCCTTAGTATTTACAACAGAACTTCACAATGATATCAATAGATGGCGCCGCGAGGTCTCAGTTCAGGGCGAACCACTAGTTATTCCTTAAAAAACCGGCCAAGTGCGAGTCGGACTCGCGCACCGAGGGTTCCGTACAAACATGTAGTAAATTTTAAATTATTATAAAAACTACGGAAGTGTCTCTCGCGCAAACTATTCAGTTTAGAAAAAAATGATATTGCAAACCTCAATATCATTTTTGAAGACCTATCCATAGATATCCCACACGTATGGGTTAGATGAAAAAAAAATTTTTGAGTTTCAGTTCTAAGTATGGGGAACCCCAAAATTTATTGTTTTTTTTCTATTTTTGTAAGAAAATCTTAATGCGGTTCACAGAATACATCTACTTACTAAGTTTCAACAGTATAGTTCTTATAGTTTCGGAAAAAAGTGGCTGTGACATACGGACGGACAGACAGACAGACAGACAGACAGACAGACAGACATGACGAATCTATAAGGGTTCCGTTTTTGCCAAATTTGGCTACGGAACCCTAAAAAGCTTCAATGTATATAAAAATAAAATATGTCAGTGCTTTTATTTTTTGATAGCCAGTGAGTTATAGAATAGTTATTGTAATCTTTTAAAGCAGCATTATTTTAGTATTGGCGTTTTAAATATTATGACGTACTTTGACGTCCCTAAAATCAATCAAATAAAATCAAATCTATCTATCTATACTTATAATAAAACTGTAACAGGTCCAATTCTGTACATTGAAGATATATTGAAATTTTTTTTTGGAGGGCACTCATTATTCGATACTGAAGCCAAATCTGTAATTTTTTTCATTTTTGTCTGTCTGTCTGTCTGTCTGTCTGTCTGTCTGTCTGTCTGTCTGTCTGTCTGTCTATCTGTCTGTATCTTGGCCGCGCATCACGCCAAAACTACTGAATGAATTCAAACGAAACTTGGCACGATTTGAGCCCATACTACGAGGATAGGTTACTCATAGGATACTTTTTATCCCGAAATTCTACCCCCGAAGGGGTGAAATAGGGGTTGAAAGTTTGTATGAAAGTCCTTAATTTCTCAAGTTATAGCCATGAAACTTGATATATGAGCTGCGAGTTGAAAATGAAAACATATGTGTTTCACAGTTTTTCAAAATTCCACCCCGAAGGTGAAATAGGGGTTGAGAGTTTGTATGAAAATCATTAATTTCTCAAGTTATAGCCATGAAACAGCATTTGGGCTTTCGTTAAAATATGAAGAAGTACGTGTTTCACCATTATAGGGGGATTATACCGTGGGATAGTTATATAGGCTACTTTTTATCCCGGAAAATTAAGGAGTTCCCGAGGGAATCAAAAAAACTTAAAACACGCGGACGGAGTCGCGGGCATCAGCTAGTATCAAATAAATATTATAGATGTAAAAGTTTGGATGGATGTATGGATGGATGTTTCTTACTCAATCACGCCCGAACGGTTGAACGGATCTGGATGAAATTTGGCACAGAGATAGAATAAAGTCTGGAATAACACATAGGGTACTTTTTATCATGAATAATTAAGAAGTTCCGGCGAGAACCTTAAAACCTCAATCCACGCGGACGAAGTCGCGGGCATTAACTAGTAAGGGTTATAATTCTGAAACAAGAGCATCAACAAGATTAAAATAATACTGCTTTAAGCGATGATAGAATGTAGATGATGATTTAAGCAACGGTAGCCCCAGTATATTCTGCTACTCCGGTTGCTATCAAAAATTGGCCCTTTAAGGACACATTTACATTTCATATGTTGATGCCAATGCCTTTAAATTACTACTGAAAGTATTCATACGTTTGTTGCGTAGCTATTTGTTGAAAAGAGTAATATTGAAAATGTTGTTGTTGTTGCTGCTGTCGTTGTTTCTTTTTGTTGTTGCTTTTCTTGTTGTGGTTTTGCGAAGCGCGTAGCGTCATTATTAAAGTCTTGTTTTTTATTAGGTATACAGTCGGTATCGCGGTGCAATATTTTGTGTAGTATGTGACTCACGGCACTTGCCACGTTTATATTATAAATGCACCTAATTTAAGACTCAGTTATATTAAAGCACGACGAACATCAACGTCTTGTTTCATTGGGCCTCCCAACATTACATGGCGACCCTGCCGGTCGGTGCGCGCGCGCTTGCACCATGCGCGTGCACCGGCTGGGCACCGAGATACTGCATCCACATACATAGAGTGGATTAAATTAAAATTTTGAAAATCGTGGAAGAATGAATTCCCGAAGCCCTGGACATGAAAATATTACCCGGACCTGACAAGAAGAAAAGAAGAAAATATTTCGTCACAGTAACGAATCTACAAATTAAATAAATCCTTTTAAAATCTATTCATGGAGTAAATATAGGTATATCGATAACTGCAGTAACGGCGTCCAGATTTTATCTATTTCTTCGCGAAAAAGACAAATTCACAGCGGCAACCACCAGTCTTCCTAAGAAAAGATGTCTTCCTGCGAGAAGTGAAAGAAAATTGTGTCTAAAAGTGTTTCCTGATATTCTATTTCCCAAATTGTGTTTGTTTTTGTGTGTGCTAAATTTTGAACTCTCTCTCTCTCATACTGATTTCAGACAACCCAAATCATCTACAATAAATGCTAGAGCAGCTAGTAACTGAAAGTCAAAAAGTTGGACTACTTATAAATACTTCATAAACTAAACTTATGACTAACCGCGCTAGAAAACCTATCCAAGTTAACAACAGTAACATTGAGTATGTCAACGAATATACATACTTAGGGCAAATTATCTCTCCTGACAACCTAACATCCAAAGAAGTGCAGAATAGGATTAATGTGTCATGGAAGAAGTATTGGTCGCTCAAAGAAATCACAAAAAATCCAGCGATACCACTGAAACTAAAGAGTAGAACATTTAACTCATGCATTCTTCCAAGTATGACTTATGGTTGTCAAACATGGGCCCTAACAAAAGAGAATTTAAAAAAAATAGAAACATGTCAACATAATATAGAAAGGAGCATGCTAGACATAAAGTTAAAAGATAAAGTTATTCTTAAATCTTTAAGGAACAAAACTAAACTCAGTTATGTAACATGCACCATTAAGAAACTTAAATGGAAATGGCCCGGTCACCTTATCCGAACGAAAAAAGAAAACTGGGCAAAACAAGTTACAGAGTGGTATCCACGAGAGGGCAAGAGGAAAAGGGGAAGACCATTCCGAAGGGAAGGACGACTTACGAGCCATAGCAGGAATTTTATGGAGGAGAATAACGTACGACCGCAAAACATGGAAGAAACTGGGGGAGGCCTATGCTAATGAGCAAAACAATCGAACATTACCTACACTACCGGTGTCTTAGTTTTTAGTTACTATAATTTTGTAAATTCAAAACTTTGTAATTAATGTAAGGTTGTTAATAAAGGCTAATAATAATAATAATAAAAAATTTTGAACAGCAAGTGAACATTGTAAATTAGAGACTGGTTAGTGCATATCGAAAACCTAATAATATTTTTAATCGGTGTCCAGATAGTAAAGATATCACGTTTTCTATTTTTTGTTTTGTAAACGTACTATTTTATTACTCATTATGTTGACTGCATCATGTGACCTGACCTGACTGATGACTATATTTTATTTGCATGATACTACTACATATCCTAAAATGTGTTTTTTCCAGCGCAATTTTTTCAAAGAAAATATAAAAGTAAGTATAGTATAGGAACAACAAGGCAACTTCAAAAACTTGGTTAAGACGTACTCTTGGACCAGTAGCAGTATTTGGGTATGTTAGTTTGACTCTATTTTTTTGTTTTGTTCAATTTAAGTTTTCAGTAACTTTTACTTTCAGCTATGCTTTAATTTTGAAGGATCATAATTACTTTTAAATTTCTTGAATTTAGGCAGTAAAATAGTCACTTTCATTATAAAATAATTCGAAAATCAGTGATTTTCTGGCTAATTTTTATAATATAGTTTTTCAGTCATTAGTGTATCGATACTCGATGGATACTCATTTACAGCTGTTAGTTGATTGTTGGAAATATAAATAACATAATAATGAAATAAACTTAGGTATTCATTTATTTAACAATTAGGTACTTAATCATTTATTATGGCAGAAAAAGATAAAATCTGTTTTGAGTGAGAGATCATTGCATAAGTAGTTGAAATTTTTACTTTCTGTTAGTTTTCACTTTTCTGAAAACACATTCCTTATGTATGATATTAGAGATCAAAAACTTCATTTCGCAACTTTTGAGATGACCAAAGTAAACAGGTCATATCGAATTCAAAAGAAAAGCTGATGCGAATGTAAGCGTTTTGTATTACAATAGCTTGATTGTTAATTCTTGAAATCGAGAACAATGAAACAATTATATTATTGTATTGATGATATACTTTTGATTTCGGGTATGCTTTGATTTGATTTACTTTGAATTTTATTTAACTTATCGATTTTATTTTGAATATTGAATTTTTATATGAAAGCATCTTAGCAACGAAATAAGTGACGGAATATAGATTAACTGCTGGTGTTGATGAATAGGAGACAAATAATTATGGACAAACGACACTTATGGGATACTATATAGGAGTTCTCAAGGATTTTACGATAATATTATTTTTTATAGTTGTACTTAGGAATTTGGATATTATGGAAAGAGTGATGATCTGCAAGATCTGAATTTTGAGACTGCATTTTATTTTTAGCAGAAGATGTTGGGGTTTGGTTTATTTAAAAAGAATGTAAGGTTTGGAATGTATGCATTATTAGTTGGAATTACTAGATGGAGTGAGATTATGAAGTTATATTAGGTACAATTAATGAGAGTTATGAGAAGTGATGAAGTGACCCCATCTCTTGATCATGCCGTACGCTAGCTCGTCTGCGTGAAAGAATGGAACAAAAGGCACGAAAATAAATGAATACATTATTATAAATATAAATAAATATGAAAGAAATAATGGCATTTTAGGAATGACATTAATGGAATTGGAAATGATTTGGTGAAGGTATAAATATTTGTGAAACGATATGGAATGGGTCTTTTGAAGTTGGTAGTGTTATTAGATAACACAGAGGCAAGTACTTAACTAGTTTTTTTTATAGAGATATGAGAAGTAAAGTGTCTAGAAGTTTATCGATCTTAGCTTTACCATTGATGGACGGATTGATCACCCGAACATAATATGGCATAGTTAATTATTCGATATAACTATTTCTTTAAGGTGTTGTATGAGGAATGTACCTATACCCGCCTTTTATCTCGATCATGTTGTACTGTAGATGTCTGCGTGAGAGTAATTGTGCATAGGGGTATAGTATAAATGAATAAATAAATAAATGAGTTTTAATGAGATAAAAAGGTTAACCAAGAATTTATGAACAAATACTAAGATTGAAGGATGTTAAGAATAATTAATATGACTTGATCAAATACATCGCGTGCGCATATACCTAATAGGTAAGTATGTAACGGATCAATAACGGATAAATAAATACCTTACTTGACATGACTTATTAGAATAACTGGCCATAATTTATTTACCATTACATGGAAATAATTACAAACATGATACGTATCATGACAAGAAAGACTTGGACTTGACAACAAAGATTTTATTTTTATCTACTATTTTTTTCTATTGCTTAACTATTAAGTATTTTTTCTCTTGCACCCATTTTTGTACTTTACTTTTAAGCACTTGTTTATTTACTATATTAAAAAAAAACCGTTTAGTATCACTTTTTTTTTTCAAGTGCCCTGGGAGGTGTACCTAGTATGTGACCCACGGCACTTGCCACATTTATATTATAAACGCACCTAATTTAAGACCCAGTTATATTAAAGCACGATGAACATCAACATCTTGTTTCATTGGGCCTCCCAACATTACATTTGATTTGGACGTGTTTGCTCTGGTTGATACAGTTAGAGAGGCGTCCTCGGATTTTGATGAACATAGAATTGTGGCTGTTGATAGTAGTATCTGCAAAATGAGACAGAAGAAAATACATATATAAGCCTAGAAAAATATTTTTCTATGCTGATAGAGAAATAAATTTAAATTGGATAGTATGCTCACCTAGACGGCTGTCCGGCACGTGCATTGTACATGTTTGAATCAATATATGTAGCAGGAGGAGATTGTGCATACGGAGGAGGTTGTGCATACGGTCTGTGCTGTCCCATCCCTTCGAATCTTTGCTGATTCATATTAAAACTTTGAGTAAACGGCTCCTGGCTTTGAATTATATTTTGGTGCATTTTCCTGACATCTTCAATTTTCTCAATATTAGTAAATGGCACGTATTGGAAATTTTCAGCCGCGGCAGCAGATTTTGGATTCATCGCCCTCGTTTGGGCTTGGAAACATAATAGGCCGCGTAAGATGTTCATATCTCCGTCGATCCATTTCGAATTTCGGGTCTACGAACCTCGGTTGAGGTGTAAACCCAATATTCTCCTGCTGGATGCATATGTTATCAGTACCCATGCCCATATTTTGTGGTGGTAAATATTGTGCACACCCACTTGTACTAGGTGGAGTGAATACTTCATACCTCTGTCGATCCATCTCTTGCTCGTAACTTGCTGGCTCATAAGTCTGCTGTATCATCCCAATCGGTAAAGAAACTTCGCTAATATATCCAGGTGGTGCAGATAGGGAATCCTCAGCCGCTTCTGCAGGTGGCGCTTCGTTTATAGGACTAATACACATTTCTGATTGGAAGTTAGAACTAGGCGGCGATATGCAAGGTTAATAATTTGCAACTTCCGGAGTCTACAAAGAATGATGTACAGAGGAAATATTTTCCAGGTTTTCTGAATTAGTGTCGGGCGGGTTCGGGCGTTTCACGGGTGGTCACGCTCGATCGCAAATGCGGGCGGGCGCCGTGCCGATGTTCTGTCGCGCGCGACCCCTCGCATATGCGTTCCGGGAGCGAGTCGACGCCGATCTGGACGCGATGTTGCGCGCCGGCGCGGCGTCATCGAGCCCGTCGACACGTCGGACTGGGCTACCGAATAACCGTTGGTTATTGTTAACAAACCGGACGGCGCCATACGAATATGCGCTTATTATAAAACCACATTAAATCGTTTTTTGTCTGTCGATAAGTATCGAGTTCCAAAAATTTAGGACCTTTTTGGCTAATTTGAATGGGTGTAGGTATTTTAGTAATGATAATGATAAATGATTTATTTATTTCATGTAGGACCACTTGTGTCACTTATGATATGTTAAAGACTCTACCACCGGTTCGGAAAGCTGTTTCTACTGAGAAGAGCCGGCAAGAAACTCAGCAGTTGGTCTTTTCTTAAAAAAGAAAAAGGTTACAAATTATAATATTTAGTAAACAATACAATTACATTGACTTCTGGGTCACTGGATGCAAAGCCGGTTGCTTCCATGCAACTTTGTCAGTCAGAAAATCATCGATGGTGTAATAACCTCGACTTAACAAATGCTGTTTAATACAGTCTTTAAATCTATGTAATGGTAAATCTAGAAATTCTTTGGAAACCATGTTATAAAAGCGTACACTCGACCCCACAAAGGATTTCTGCACCTTGCGTACACGATATGACGCTGTTACTAGCTTATGGCGGTTTCTAGTACATCGATTGTGAGTAGGTATCACTTTTTTTCTTATAAAGATTAATGTTCCGCCTGACAAAGACTATATTATTATTTATTGTAAATGTATTGTGAAAGCAAGTAAAATTGATTTATCCCAAGCGTATAATCAAATCGAGTTGGATCAAAGTTCAAAATATTTCACTGTTATAAATGCTCATAGAGGACTATTCCGATATAATAGACTCGTATTTGGGTTAGCTTCGAGTCCTTCGCATTTTTCAGAGAATTATGATAAATATGTTCAAGGATATCCCAAATGTTGTAGCTTTTTTAGATGATATCTTAATTGCCAACTCATCGCTCGATGAACATAAGGTTATATTAAATAGGGTGCTAACTATTTATTATTTATTTATTTAATAAATTTTAAAAGAAAAATTAATATAGGACTACATACATTAAAATGTGGTGTTAACATAAATTCATATGAATTTTACCGAACACCACAGTGCCGCCGACAATAGGTTTATTCTTACAAACTAAAAATCTACAAATTATTTCATATACCTAGCTTTAGATACACACTATACGATTATATTATAAACTATAACATCCTAATACTACAATTAAACATAATCTTACTGGATAATATAGTATACCTAATTATTCTAAAAGTTATAAGGGTAAGTTAATAAAACTAGGCTTAAGGATTCCGTTTTTTTAATTAAAAAAGAGAAGTGTGTATTTTTCGAACGTCGAGCCACTTATTTGGGTTATGTGATGGAGGATAAGGGTATTCGAGCTGATCCAGATAAAATAAGGCCTATTTCAAATTTAGCAGAGCCAAAAGACATTTCTGAATTAAGATCATTTTTAGGGATGGTTAACTTTTACGGTCATTTTAAGAATTTAGGAATTAGGACTTAGGAATTTAAGCGGTAATCTTTCTCCGTTGCATACATTATTAAAGAAAGGCCATGCTTGGTACTGGGATGAAGAGGAAAGAGCTTCATTCGTTAAGATCAAAAAGTTGTTATCAAGCTCTGAAGTTTTGGCACATTATGACGTAAATTAGCCGGCTATTTTGACTTCCGAGTTGCGACGCGAGCGCGCACGGGCTCGGTGCGGTACTGGCGCAGCGTGATTCCGGCGGGAGCGAGCGACCAGTGGCATACCTACGCGTCTAGATCACTCACGTCTGCGGAAAGAAATTATAGTCAGATTCAAAAGGAGGCTCTGGCAATTTTTTTTGCTTTCAAGAAGTTTCACCAATATTTATATGGGCGTCGGTTTACATTGCGAACGGATCACACGCCTTTTGTTAGCGTTTATGAATAAGAAGAGCTCATTTGACTTTAAATTGAATTAAGAAATATAATATCATGACAAAAATTCTTTCCAAAAAACCGACTTCCAAAGCCACTGTAAAGTAAAAAATACTGACGCGTCAACTTTGCCTATCTTTGTAATACTCGCCCGACTTCAACATAGTGTGTAGAAATCAAAATTATTTTTTACTTTACAGTGGCTAGGAAGTCGGTTTTTTTAGAAAGAATTTTTATTTTTAACTTTTTAGTGTACTCTTAATCCCCACCGCTTAGGAGTGCAGTACCCTGCAGCATCAGAGTTAAGGAGTCGGAACTTGGTTCGGAAAAAAATCCTAAATCGCAATTTTTAAGGAGTTCTGTACCCTACAGCATCAGGATTGAGGATTTGGAGTCAGAATTTTTTATGGGAGCACCTCGCGAGCTTCCTCTAACCACTGAAAAAGATTTTTTTCAAATCGGTTTAGAAACCACGGATATATGCGGTAAGTAACATACATTTTTTTTTAAAACGCGCCGAATTGAGAACCTCTTCCTTTTTTGGAAGTCGGTTAAAAAAGTAAGTGTTTTATTAATGTAAATGTAATAATTAAATAGTATTAATATTATAAATGCGAAAGTTTGGATAGATGGATCAATCACGCCAGACCGTCTGAATGGTGGATGAAATTTGGCATAGAGATAGATTTTATAGTCTGGAATAACACATAGGCTATACTAGTTCCAGCGGGAATAAAAAAACCGAAGTTGCGGGCATCAGCTAGTAATAAAATATACATATATAACGTATCACTGATTAGGGGTATACCTAACTGCCATATCCCTAATAGGTAAGCCCGCTACCATCTTAGAGTACTTACATCATCACCCACCACCTGGTGACATTGCTAACTTTTGTACTTATAAAAATACTATACAATATTATTATTATATTTATTTATTTTACAAGAAAATATAACATTAAAATTAGATTGAAATACAAAAAAAACTGATAACTTCTTAGCGTGAATTGCTATGACTGTTGTAATCCATAGCTACCATGCTAGTAGTTGCTTTGTACTAAAGTTTTATTATAATAATAATTTAGTATAACTAGATGTGAAAGTGTGTCTATCTGTCTGCTACATTTTCACGCCCCATCTTTTCAATCGATACAGAGATAGGCGGGACAGGGCATATGCTACATTAATTATTTATCCCGGAAAATCAAACATTTTAGGACGTCCATTTTCTACAATCAAACGTTTTTCGGAGGAAGAAAAAGACTTCTCTAGGAGATCTAATATAAATTTTGCACTTATCTTGCTATAAACTATTATCACTGATAATTATTTAGCTGATGCCCGCGACTTCGTCCGCGTTGATTTAGTATTGTTTGTTACCGCGGGAACTTCTTAGTTTTGTATAGAGGTAGATTGTATCCTTCCCCGGGATCATCAAAATCGGTTAAAAAGATAGGCCACGAAAGCGTAGGTAGCAGACAGACAGACGGACAGACAGGCGCACTTTGTTATTTATAATATTAGTATAGACGCATTGATAATGTACTTATGTACTTATGTAAGTTTGGATGGATGGATGTTTGTTACTCAATCACGCCAGAACGGCTGAACGGATCTATGGAATGGACAGAAGTATGGAATAGCACAAAGGCTATTTTTTATTCCGGAAAATTACAGAATTCCCGCGGGAACTAAAACACCTCACCAATTGTGCTGGATAACACGATCTTGCCCTTTAGTGACACTGTTAAAAACCTCGGCTTGATTATTGACTCCTCCTTCTCCTGGGTACCGCAAGTTAACCACGTCAGCCGACGTCTCTTTGCTCTTTGCTTTGCTCTTTGCTGCTATCGGTTCTCTAAAACGCTGGAAGAATCTCCTTCCAGTCAAAACTAAGATATCCTTAGCTGAAACACTCCTTTTACCTATACTGGACTATGCCGATAGCAGTTACACGGTTCCCACTGAGGAGTTACTAAACAAGCTTGAGCGCTTACAGAACATATTGTGTATTCGAGTCATCTATGGATTGAGGAAATTTGATCATGTTAGTGCGTATCGTGCTCGTTTCAAGTGGCTTCCAATTAGGTTGCGTCGAAATTTTCATGTTCTTTCTTTACTTTTCTCTATCCTATATGCTCCTCAAACTCCCAGCTATCTTAAAGAACGTTTCAACTTTCTCGGTGCTGTTGATCGCCATATGCAGCTGCGTTCTACCATGGATAATAAACTCAAAACTCCTAGCCATCGTACAAAATTTTACAGCAAATCGTACACGGTGTATGCTGTTATGGAATTCTCTACCCAAAAATATTAGAGATTCCAAATCCTTAACTATTTTTAAAAAAGTCTCAAAGAATATTTTCTTAACCAAGTTGTGCCATAATAACTAAATAATTATATTATTTCTATCGTAATTCATTACTATGCTTATGTAATATTATTTATATAATAGGTATGTGTAAATTATGTATGCATTATGTATGTACTATTTATTTATGTAAATTCGGCACTAAAACCGGGATACCTCATAAAAAAACCGGCCAAGTGCGAGTCGGACTCGCGCACCGAGGGTTCCGTGCAAACCTGTAGTAAGTTTTAAATTAAGTGTTTTTTTTTAAATATTTGAGTTGATTGAATGAAAGGTAAATTGCAGTTTACGATTTATGACGTATTAAAAAAAAACTACTTACTAGATCTCGTTCAAACCAATTTTCGGTGGAAGTTTGCATGGTAATGCACATCATATATTTGTTTTAGTTTTATCATTCTCTTATTTTAGAAGTTACAGGGGGGGGGGGGGACACACATTTTACCACTTTGTAAGTGTCTCTCGCGCAAACTATTCAGTTTAGATATCATTTTTGAAGACCTATCCATAGATTTATTTATTTAGATTCCCCACACGCATGGGTTAGATGAAAAAAATAATTTTGAGTTTCAGTTCTAAGTATGGGGAACCCCCAAAATTTATTGTTTTTTTTCTATTTTTGTAAGAAAATCTTAATGCGGTTCACAGAATACATCTACTTACCAAGTTTCATCAATATAGTTCTTATAGTTTCGGAAAAAAGTGGCTGTGACATACGGACGGACAGACAGACAGACAGACAGACAGACAGACAGACAGACAGACAGACAGACAGACAGACAGACAGACAGACATGACGAATCTATAAGGGTTCCGTTTTTGCCAAATTTGGCTACGGAACCCTAAAAAGACTTCTGCAATCTACATGCGTTTGTAGATCGAAATTGGGTCGGGAACTAGGTACGTCGAAATTGACCAAATCTAAAACTCGTACCTAGCTTTAGTTTTAACTTTTAAGATACCGTAACAGATTATCACCATCATATTTTATATATGTAACTGGACGTCAATAAGTGTATTTTAGATTACCTACCTAAATTGAATAAATATTTATGACTTATGACTTATGACATAGACGTAAGTCATTTTTCTAACATAAAATTAAAAACGTACCTACAAAGAAAGAAAACACCTATAAAGCGTGTCTCCTCCATTCCACGCGACATTGGCGAGGTATATTGTACCCATTTGGTACAAACATAAGCCATAAAATCAAGAATAATAATAACAAAGAAAACCAGATTTACTATGTCAAGTTTAAGTAGGTAGGTATAGGTAGATATCCAGTTTCCAAATTATTACGGTCCCGGACTCATGTCTCCCCTGATTGCCCCCCTCGGGGAGACATTAGGATTTTTCAGTCCTAGTGTCTTCCCTAGGCCGGGGGAGATAACAGGATATATTTTAATATAATATTTTAAGTATTCATGGATCCCCTGTCAAGTTTATATATACTGGCCACTCGAAAATAAAGTGTATGCCTATATTATTACCTGTATTCGTATTCGTAGTTCATAGTTGTCTCAGAGTCACTAACTCATTCAACAAATTAACAGGAACGTGACAGTAACTAAAAGCAAAAGCGTCGCTATGTTGTAATAAACTAGCTGAGTGTGCTCCACGGAAATAATTATTACTGAAAGAGAAATTATTTTTCCTTTCACCGAGATTATTTTCTCGATGTTCGTTCCGGTTTAAATAAACGTTAGGACTTAACAGTGGCGTGCAATTCACAGGGGCATAAAAGCACTGCTTACCTAAATGGAAATACGTCAATGCTTATTTTACATCGTGACTGTCAGTAATACGTATTTACTGACTAACTAATGCCTACTCTAGCTTCAAATCCTGTGCACGCCACTGGGACTTAAGATCTCCCACGTCGTTATGACTATGGCGATTGGCGTTGTTTTTGACTTATTTTTTTATAACCTAACATATTTTTTTAATTTCACGTCATTTAAAGTGCTATAAAAATGATCATCATCATCATTTCGACCCATTACTGAACACGACTCCACGAGTTTCATTACAAACTCAGATAGGTTTGCCCATAATCCACCACGTTGGCCAATGGCGGATTGGCAGACTTTCCACACCTTTGAGAACATTATGAAGAACTCTCGGGCATGCAGGTTTCCTCGCGATGTTTTTCTTCACCGTTAAAGCATGCCGATATGATTAAAAGTGCGAGCCCGAGGCTCAAACTCCCGACCACCCGGATTGGAGGGATTTTAGTCAGGGAGCGCGGGTTGTATCCCTGGGACGCACCTGTAACTTTCAGAGTTATGTGCTTTTAAGAAATCGCAATTCACTCGCGATATACATATTAGGTATAACGGTGAAGGAAAACCTGGTGTGGAAGCCGACATGGCTGACTGAGAGTTCTCCATAATGTTCTCAAAGGTGTATGAACGCTGCTAATCCGCACTTGATCAGCGTGGTGGACTATGGCCTAAGCCTTCTCATTCTGAGAGGAGACTCGTGCTCACTAGTAAGCCGGTGAAAGTTAGAAATGATGACAATGATAATGAATAGACATCGCTGAACATGACAGAGCTCTAAAAGACCTCAGTGGTTAGCGCTGTTGTGTTATACGTGGGAAGTACTGGGTTCGATCCCCGGCAGGATCAATTTTCTCTGGTCTGGTCTGGTGAGAGGATTCTGCCGTGGCTAGTTACCGCACTACCGACAATGACGCGAAGTGAAGCGTTTCTGATAATATACCACCAACTACTATATTATTAGACTGCATCATCACTTACCACCATGTAAGATAGCAGTGAAGGGTTAACTTTTAATGGATAAAAAAGGTAACTATTACAAACAGAACTTTAATTTACTGTCTTCTTGGCGTCCTGCCTCTGTGTAATCTTCTATTTAATTGGAGTAACATCTTCAATAGAGGATATGATCTCCTGCGTGTCCTATACCTTACGATTTTCTCGCCGCCTAAAATTGGCGCCTGTTCATCGTAATCAGTTCCCGTTCTAGGTGACAAGTTCAGATTTCTTCTCCGGTAGTGACTTGACGGACTGCACTTCGACTCGCCACGTTTTTTAGTCTTCAGCTCCTCAATTTTCAACAGTATGTCCTCATTTTGTTTAACAATTCGTTCCGTCACAGATTTAATATGCAACAAATCGTTGTTTAATTTTGGCAGCTGTATTTTATTGACCAGTTCGAATTTTTCGGTGATAGCATTGATGGCTTTGAGCAGAGCTTGAGGATCGGTGATGTCGAGTTTGGTTTTGCTCGCAGGATTCTGGCAAGTAGCGCAAACCCAGCGGAAGGCTTTGTCGCCTGACTCTAGTTCCATATTCGTACGGCCTCCGACGCATTGAAGGTGATAACCTGATTCACATTTTTCACACCTGATGCCGTCGCAGACACGAAGTGACTTCTGACAACGGTGGCATATCATGACTGGGACAATTTATATAGGTATGTACTGAGTTAAAAATCTAAAATAGGTACTCTGCAAGATGAACGCTTTAATTTATCCACGATATTTAGCAAAATAAACGAAAATGCTGCGTTAAAATATAGCGCATACTTAGTGAAGTAAAAAGACGCATTCGAATAGATAAATTAGTAGTAAATTAATGCAATCATTATAAAAATATATTTAAATGTAAAATGTACAAAGAAAATGTAAAATAATATGTAAATGTAAATAAATAAAAGTCTATCAATATTGTGTCAGCAGCTTTTTTTATTTTCAGAAATCTATGGATTCTTGATATCCAACACAGATATCCAACCATAATAAACCATAGAGTTACGAATGTGGATAAATTAATAAAATTCGCAAATAACTAGATCCCTTAATCGAAAAACCGGCCAAGTGCGTCACGTCGGCTCACGGGTCAGTGTCAGACTTCAGCTCAGCAGGGCGACCGCGTATCTTTTGCATCAATATTGATACATCGCAATCACCTCCGATTGGCTGAATTTATGGTATTCTTGCTGCGTCAATGGATTTCGTCCAATAGTGGAAGAGTGTTAACCAATTGGAGGTGATTGCGATGTATCAATGATTGATGCAAAAGATACGCGGTGGCCCTGCAGGCCCTTCAGGCATAAGCCCCTCAGAGTCAGGCATGACCCCATGCATGCATTTATTTCACTTTATTGTCCACGAAACGCGAAAAAATAGCGCCATCTAGTTTCCCTGCTCTATACTATCACGTAGAGGTACCTGCTACGCGAAAAATGAGGTTCGTTTCAATATAGTACTTATCTACACACTTTTCATATTATGCACTAGAGGGTGCTGTACGGTTTGATTGCCTATTAATTTAAAATCGGTTGGCCGTAGCCGTGGGAAATCTATGTATTTATGTCTTTACCCGGGATGCACGCTATCTCTATTAACGGATGGGCCGTGAAAAAGACAGGCAGACACTCTTAAATCGCATTTATATATTACATTTACTAGCTGATGCCCGCGCCTTCGTCCTCGGAGAATAAGATATTTTTCCGGAAAATTAAGGAGTTCCCTTAATTTTCCGGAATATACCATACTTTATAGTTAATTATCTGACGCCCACGACTTCGTCCGCTCTTTAATTTCCGGGATAAAAAGTAGTAGGTAGGTATAGGAAATTCATGAAGGATCCGTTCAGCCGTTCTGGTGTGATTGAGTAACAAACATCCATTTGAGGTTTTTAGGTTCCCGCGGGAACTCTTTAATTTTCCGGGATAAAAAGTAGCCTAATATATGTTATTCCTGACTATAATCTATCTCTGTGCCAAATTTCATCCAGATCCGTTCAGCCGTTCTGGCGTGAAAGGGTAGGTACCTAACCGAACAAACATCCATACTCACAAACTTTCGCGTTTATAATATTAGTAAGATACCTAGGTATATTTAATATAATAATATTAATAGTACCTATGCTGTAGTATAATATTACGTAAGCCTACCCGTGTGAAGCCGGGGCGGGTGAGCTAGTTTGTAAAAATTGTACCCACCCATTCAGTCGTCTTATTTCGACGATTAGATACGGGTTGACAACGAAGATAAACATAATACCTATTATTTTATTATTATTCATTAGTTATTAATGCTCCGAAACTTGGTCGCTTACCATGGGCCTGATAAGAAGGCTCAGGGTCACTCAGCGGACGATGGAGAGGGCTATGCTCGGACTGTACGATATATAGGAGAAATGAGGAGATCCGTAGGTGAACCAGAGTAGGTAGGTACCTAACCGATATAGCTCGAAGACTGAGTCAAAGAATCGTTAAGATTTATGTGATATTGGGTGTGGCACAGTTCAATGAACCGATAATAATCGTTGAGATCCCGACTAGTGCTTGAATGGCGGCCTCGCACCGGAAAGCGCAGCGTTGGATGCCCCCACGACGCGACGACCCACTACGTGGACGGACGATCTCAACCGAGTAGCTGGGAGCCGCTGGAAACATGCGGAACAAGACTGTTAAGGATAGTACGTTGAAAGGAAGAGAAAGTCACTATTAAACTTTCCATTAATGCTCAACAATACAATGGTATTTAAATATGTGGACTGTTAAGCTGAAACACTGGAAGACTGGAAAGCTTAAATACAATTTAAATCACTATTTTGACAGTAGTTTCATACTGTCAAATTAATATCGTTTAACGCCAAATTAAAATACGTTTAACTTTGGTGCAAGACGCCCTAAGTATGTAAGTAATGGTCTAGGTATGTAATTATATGTATGCACATTTGCCACGTAAGTAAGTTTGCAATTAGCAAGTGAGTAGTGACCGCTCGTGCAAACCATGCGAGGCGTATAGTCTCCAACAAGACCGTGCTCTGTGAAAATCCGTGCAGGAGACCTTCGTCCAGCAGACGTCTGTTGGTTGAGACGACGACGAATATTGAAAAGTTACATTTGGGGTTGCGTTTTTTAGAGGACGCAATTTTATTTTTTTGATGTGTAGGGGGGGTCAGTGTAAAGCTAAAACCAAGTTTGTGGGGTCGCCACCCTTGTCCCACGGCCGCCATCTTGAAAATAGGGGTTGGAATGGTTTTTACGGTATATCTCTTAAACTATTTATTTGAGAAAAAAAATTTGTTAATATTTTTTGTTGCAAATTAAATTCTCTACAACTTTAGTCCAGTAACTTTTTATCGTAGAACTATAAATAAAAAAGTTATAAGCGAAAATCTTCAGAAATTCGAGAAAAAAATTTATATTTTTCGATGTAACTTTTTTTTTTATCATTTTACGAAAAAATGATATCTGACCACTTTTGTAGATCGTTTTTTGAGGAACAACTTTTATTTGCATAATTTTTTCATTAAGTCAATAGCTAAGGTTTTACAGCGCTCCGAAGTGAGTACTATTTTTTAGTACTCTTAACTATACCTATATTATACGTGTGTACTAATAATATGTCATCAGTTATTTTTTTTTTTTTTATACCTTTTTTAATTACAAATTTTGCAATATTATTAATAATTAATTATTGACTCTTTTCCCCACCACCTACGAGGTAGAGTCTAGAGGCGCGTTTTTTTTTACGTGGTATCCCCAATAGGCATAATCCACGGTGATTTTCTAAATTATAACTACTCCGTCCTCAGTCGTTTCGATGGACCAGGCTGCGGCTCAGCATCTGATCGGAGAGAGAGTTGATCCTGCTTTGCTCACTGTAATTGGTGAACGTTTTTTTATCTCTTTATACGGTGGTAATAAAGATGATAATTCTCTTGACAGCCTAAGATATAAACAATTCGCCAAGGCAGTGACAAAAAGTACATTTAACTTATCTTCACTTCCTCCAACACAAGATACAGCTCGCTTTCATACTTTCCGAGTCTACCATCAGGTCCAGTCGTGGCTTGGTAATTATAATGATCCTGAAGACTGGGGTTGGAAAAAATGTGGAAAATTATTGATGCCAGTGCAGAACTCTAAACCTCCAGCACCCCCTGAGCTCCTAAAATTGATCTTTTGCAAATGCAAAGGAAACTGTGGAGCGATGTGTGGATGTCGAAAAGCAGGACTGAAATGTTCTGCAGTGTGCTTCCATTGTTCTGGAGAGACTTGCAGCAACGTAATGGAACTCTCAGAATTAATAAATGAAAATGACTTGGATGATGAACCGCCAACATTAACACCCCTTCCTTCGCCAGTTCTCCCACTGGTATTTAATTCAGAAAGCCGATCAGATGCTGAGCCGCAGCCTGGTCCATCGAAACGACTGAGGACGGAGTAGTTATAATTTAGAAAATCACCGTGGATTATGCCTATTGGGGATACCACGTAAAAAAAAACGCGCCTCTAGACTCTACCTCGTAGGTGGTGGGGAAAAGAGTCAATAATTAATTATTAATAATATTGCAAAATTTGTAATTAAAAAAGGTATAAAAAAAAAAAAAAACTGATGACATATTATTAGTACACACGTATAATATAGGTATAGTTAAGAGTACTAAAAAATAGTACTCACTTCGGAGCGCTGTAAAACCTTAGCTATTGACTTAATGAAAAAATGATGCAAATAAAAGTTGTTCCTCAAAAAACGATCTACAAAAGTGGTCAGATATAATTTTTTCGTAAAATGATAAAAAAAAAAGTTACATCGAAAAATATAAATTTTTTTCTCGAATTTCTTAAGATTTTCGCTTATAACTTTTTTATTTATAGTTCTACGATAAAAAGTTACTGGACCAAAGTTGTAGAGAATTTAATTTGCAACAAAAAATATTAACAAATTTTTTTTCTCAAATAAATAGTTTAAGAGATATACCGTAAAAACCATTTCAACCCCTATTTTCAAGATGGCGGCCGTGGGACAAGGGTTGCGACCCCACAAACTTGGTTTTAGCTTTACACTGACCCCCCCTATACATCAAAAAAATAAAATTGCGTCCTCTAAAAAACGCAAGGTAAGGCCTAAAAAATGTAACATTTCAATGGACTAATTTAGTTAGCTGTAATAATTAGTAAGATAGGTACTTTGTTCTACATTAATAATTATTGTGATTGTAGACGGAGATTTTTTGAACCTATAGGCACGCGGACGCGACGTATCCTTACTAATGCGAAAGTGTGTCTGTCTGTCTGCTACGCTTTCACGGCCCATCTGTTCAACCGATTTTAATGAAATTTGGTACAGGGGTAGGTTGTATCCCGGGGCAGGATATAGGCTACTTTTTATCCCGGAAAATTCAAGAGTTCCCGCGGGAATTGAAAAAAACTTGGTCCACGCGGACGAAGACGCGGGAATCATCTAGTTATTAAAAAAAAAGAGGCGTTAGTCTGCGCTTTCGTCTATGCATGTAGGAAGGTAAGCAGGTACCACTAATTAGTGTGGTTCCAATGTAGATCAGGGTTACTCACTGCGACCACTTTCAATGTTAACATGTTCGTTGAGTGAGCCGCTCAGCTACATTTTTAGGTACATAGGCTTTAACGCCTAGACCGTATATGGTATAGGGACCTATAGGTATTCGGTTGTAGAAGTGATACTAACCGGGAATCGAACCCAGAATATCGTTATATCGTTAAATATAAAGACGTTAGGACAGGTTCAGGCGCTGTACTTACCACATACTTACCTAAATAGATAGGTAGGTACATACTATTTACCTAGATATTATCAGATAGTATGTAGGTAGGTACTTACATATTATCTGATAGTATCTATTTATAAAGAGAAAAAGTAACCAGAGAAAATTTTGAAATTTCAAATTTCCAAATTGACTCTGCCGGGCATTCGAACCTGTGACCTCCCATTTATAAGACCACCTGTGTCACCACCAGTCACCACTGCGCCAGGGAGCTCGACATTTACTTAATTTTAATTCACACGAATCATACTAATGTTATTAATGCGAAAGTGTGTTTGTTTGTTAGTTTGTGCTTCAATCACGCCGCAATGGAGCAACGGAGCGACGTGATTTTTGGCATGGGAATAGTTGAGGACCTGGAGAGTGACATAGGCTACTTTTTATCCCGGAAAATAATGGAGTTCTCGCGGGAATCGAAAAAACATAAACCACGCGGACGAAGTCGCGGGCATCAGCTAGTTTTTTTATATAGGTACTCGTAAAATCGGATTATATTATGCTTATGTAATACATATAACATGTCCTTTATGCAAGGTAAACTAACAGCTAGTAGACTTCTCAACTGCACTTTTGTTTAAACAGCAAATGTACTTAACTGGTTCAACATCTACGGCAATATGAATATTTCACCTATCAAATTTCTAGAACTTTCAGATAATAAATAAGTCATTAAAAATTCATTAGCGGACCGATAAGGCTAGTATCACAGGATAATAATTAATAGCGTATTCGCTGTATACATAAATATATAACAATAATGAAATAGAAAAGTAGGTATTTACTGATTTATAACCGACCTCCGAAAAAGGAGGAGGTTCTCCAGTCGGCGCGCATAATTTTTTAATGCTTTAGTACTATGTACCTACATCTGAACCGATTTGAATTTTTTTGTTTCATTTCATTGAAATCGGAAAAAAAAAATTGACTCCAACTCTGCAATCCTGATGCTGCAGGGTACTGTACCACTAAGCCTAAGCCACTGCACCACTAATGATTTAGAAACTTGTTGATGGTGAATTGAATTGTAAACACCGAGCATGGACTTCATCATTGAACTAATGAGTAGTTACACTAAAAAGTTATAAACTTACTATGCATAACTATTCATACTCGTACAATGTAATAATTAATAATAATAATAGTGATGCGTTGATGACTGCTGACCTATTAAACAGCGATATCGTTTTACTAACCAGAGCAAGTGATACTATATCAATATTTGGGATAAAATATTAACCTATTTGATTTTATCCTTTTCTGGATTCAATCCTATGTACCTATATTAGGAATTTGTATGAGCTATCATCTGATTGATTTCGTAACGAATGTTACACAATAATAACATTGGATTTAAACAACTGATAGAATTATTTCAATAAAAATAACACAAATATAATAAAAACTTTATTTATAACTATTGATAAACAATGTACCTGTATAATATTATGTTTACCTACTTCCATACTGATGTCATGTTTTTCAAAATAACCCAAATAAGTAGATTATAAAATAATAATTGTAAAAACAGCACATGGTAAAAAGTTAAAACGGTGATTTCTTAAATAGTTCTAGCTTAAAACCCATAGACATAAGTTATATCAGTCAAAAATCCAAATTTACAAGTTGGCATGGTATTTTTTGAATGGAGCAAGTCCAGCGGAAACCTTGCTGCCCAAGTCGGGATGGACCTGTGTCAGTAATTTGACTGCGCGTTCTTGTATGAATCCCGCAGCGTCCTTCAAATTGCCCACGAGGTTGGCAATAGTGCGTTGTTTTTCAGCATCGCTAAAAACTTGTTTGTACAAAATTGTCGCCTGTGAGAAGTTGTCCTCAGTTTGGCCACTTTCGTATTTATCAACGTCGCCGCTCACGTTATACCTAGCTCGAAGACGCTGGGCGCGTGGGCACTCTTGTGGTCCAGAGAACGAATTGGGGAAGTAGTTGGGAGCTCCGTCCTGGTTGTCTATGGCTTGCGGCCCGTCACGCTGATAATTGGAAATCCTAACGCGGAATGGACAGTTCACAGGTATCTGCAGATAGTTAGCGCCGAGACGATGGCGATGGGTGTCGCTGTATGCGAATAAACGTCCTTGCAACATCTTGTCTGGAGATGGTTCAATTCCTGGCACTAGATTGGATGGGCTGAAGGCTATCTGTTCAACCTCTGCAAAATAGTTCTTAGGGTTTCTATTCAGTGTCAGCTTTCCGACAGGTATAAGAGGGTACTCACTGTGGGGCCAAACTTTTGTCAAGTCGAATGGGTTGAACTTGCAAGCTTCAGCTTGGGCCATTGTCATCACCTGAATGTAAAAGGTCCAGGTTGGGAATTCACCTCTTCCGATAGCATTATATAGATCTCTGATAGAGTAGTCAGGATCTGATGAAGCCAACTCGGCTGCTTTGTCAACAGGCAAATTTTTTATACCTTGGTCAGTCTTGTAGTGGAATTTAACCCAGTGTGCTACTCCTTGAGCGTTAATAAGTTTGTATGTGTGAGAACCATAGCCATTCATGAATCTGTAACCATCAGGGATGCCTCGGTCGCCAAACATGTATATCAGTTGGTGCATGGTCTCTGGCCTGAGAGTCATGAAGTCCCAGAACATGTCAGGATCTTTCAAATGAGTTGCTGGGTTTCTCTTCTGAGTGTGGATAAAGCTCGCGAAGAGTGTTGGGTCTCTAATGAAGAAGATGGGTGTGTTATTACCAACTAAGTCCCAGATTCCATCTTCAGTGTAGAACTTGACTGCAAATCCTCTGGGGTCGCGGACAGTGTCAGCTGAACCACTTTCACCTCCAACAGTTGAGAATCTTACAGCAATATCTGTTTTCTTGCCAATGCTCTCAAAGAGCTTGGCCGCAGAGTACTTGGTTATATCATGGGTCACCTCAAAATAACCAAAAGCACCGGCTCCTTTAGCATGAACAACTCTTTCTGGGATGCGTTCTCTATCGAAGGAGGACATCTCATCCAAAAACTCAACATCTTGCAGGAGAACTGGTCCATTCTTTCCAACAGTTTGTATTGCAGTCTTCACTCCAACTGGTGCACCATATTTGGTGGTGATGTAACCAGGTGAGTCCTGTAAAATGAAAAAAGTGCTGCTTTTTATTTTATTCTTATTAATATTGCCTAGTTTGTTTGAATGTGCCTTTAATTAGAGAATAAAATAAGGTCTTTAATTAGTATCTTACATAATAATTAGTTTCCATAAGTCCTTCGACTTGAGGAAAAAATTGTTTTTGTTGAGTTGAACATATCCATACTATTATACAAATGCGAAAAAGTGTCTATCTGTTACAATATTTTGGTAGCTCCTTTGCTAGACCAATTTGGCTAAATCGGATTCCAGAGACTTAGAATACTTTTCATCCCAAGAAATAAAAGGGTAAAGCCTACACGAAGTGTGCTATAGTAAGGCTTATAAAGTTTATAAATCCAATTGAATGAAGTCTCATGTTGTACTTAATACTTACTTAATAATTCGCAAAGCATGATATTATGTACTATAGCACTTGCAAGACTACATATTTATAGTAAGTTTTTTTTTCTATTATTGAGTACCAATGAAGGGTGCTCATTAAAAAGTAAGTAATATAATATATATTTCAAAGATTATAATAACTAGCCAGCACCCTAAAATATAAAATAGTTACACATATTCACCACAGACAGTAATACCTACATAATAAAGACATTAATTTGCACACCACTGAGCCTCAATTGAATAAAAAAAACATTATTGCATAATATACCTAATCCTGACAGTGAAAACAACTAGTGACATACTTGATATTTAAGAAATCATACTGATATTATTAACTAGCGAATGCCCGCGACTTTGTCTGCTTGGTTTGATGTTTTTTGGTTCCCGAAGGAACTCTTTAATTTTCTGGGATAAAAAGTAGCCTATGTGCTATTTCAGACTATAATCTATCCCTGTGCCAAATTTCAGCCAGATCCGTTCAGCCATTGGGGCATGATTGAGTAACATACATCCATACATCCATCCATACATCCATCCAAACTTCCGCATTTATAATATTAGTAAGATGTAGAAAGTGTGTTTGTTTGTTGGTTTGCCCTTCAATCACGCAGCAACAGAGCAACTAATCAATGTGATTTTTTGCATGGGTATATAGTTAAGGATTTGGAGAGTGAAATAGGCTACTTTTTACACTGGTAATTAAAGGTTCTGGTAAGTTCCTGTTTGAATTAACAAATATATCATGTGGACAAAGTTGCGGGCATCAGCTAGTTTAAAATAATTTGTTGTTTAATTTAAAGGTACATTTGAATTGTAAAATCTGTACCCTGATAAAAAAAGTCAAAGTAACAACCGAAGTAGAAACAAAACATATTCAACAATATTGAAAACTTTGCTTAATAAACCATTCAAAATACTTACAATATGTTTTACAAGTAGATACCTATCATTGATAACAAATAATGTCAATTTTAGCATTAATAGCACAAAAGCTGTATGGCTCAGACTAAGAATATATTGTCTTGTATGCTGTACCTATACATTTAGGTAGTTATTTGCAATGATTAAGTAAGAATATTAATGAGCTATTGAGTTGAATGATGACCAGTTTGAATATTTCAAATGCAAACTTGTTAATTGGTTAAGTACATGGAAAAGTAGTGGGGCTTAGGGCTGTTTTATCTAAGGATATCAATGTACTCATAGGAATTTATAGATGGACTTACCTTCACTGATTTCTTGAAGTCCACTAGTTGGTCTGACGCGGCGCCCCTTGAAGCCATTTTGTTTTTGTTATGTGCGTACACTCGGTGTGACTATGTCGCACACCGTTTCTCAACAAATACTGCAAATCCGCACGCCGCACCTCTATATATAGAATCGGTTGCGATAAACAACTATCAGCGGACCGCTCGTCGATTGCTTGGACTCACATACTTAGATACTACATACAAATAATTTAAAGTTAACAACAAACGAATTAGGTAGATATGTAGGTACCTAGCGATCAAAGATGGCAAAAGGCCAAAATTGATAACTATTTAATTATGCAGGCAAACCGTGAATTTTGGACATCTTTTTGCATTTTTGGAACCTATAATTTGTTTACATTTTTTTTTTCTAAATAAGTATAAAAGTACTTACTTAGTCTTTTTATGCATGCATGGCCATGCATGGCCGTATGACCCCACGGCCTCGAGCCACCTACCTACTTCTATTAGGCTATGCTGAATGTACTGTACCTACACAATTACGTATTTTAAAAATTCAATCGTGTCAAGTTTGAAACTACCTGGGAACTATAATTTTAATTGTTGTACAATGTTCTATCAAATTATCATAAGTGAGAATCGAGATAGAGAAAAAAAGTCCTCGACGAATAACTGAGTACTCAGTACCACAGAGTACATTGGTAATATACTCAGTACTGACACGTTCTGACAGCTTGAGCCCACTGACAAGAATTTGACATTTGAGGTTGACAGTTGCAGACCGTGGTTGCAGTTCATGGGCATGACCTTTGAGGGCATTGACCAAAGTCATTGACCTATCTATTAGTTTGTCACAAAGGTTATTGATCGTTTAATTTTTGACTTCTCTACAAAATTAGAATATACGTTGCAAGCTTTTAAATACGTGTAAATAATACGTGTTCCCATATTTGGTCTAGTCAAATTTTTTAAGGTCACCTAAGATTTGTTAAAGGGACGAACTAGGTTCAAATCATCATACATTAATTAGTAATCGTACAAAAGTGCACTGTCCGCATTGATGTAGAATTTTAGTACCCAACAAACAAACACACTTTCGCATTTATAATGTTAGTATGATATTATGCTTGACAAAATTATACTTAGTATAATAATTATAATAAATCTATCTGCGTACCTAAAATAAATACAGAATTACGTACCTACTTACTTTTATGTATTATGTGTTGTGTGTAGGATAGGTATTATACTCTACTCAGATTGAAGTGATAAATCCATACTAATATTATAAATGCGAAAGTGTGTCTGTCTGTCTGCTACGCTTTCACGGCTCACCTGTTCAACCGATTTTGATGAAATTTGGTACAGAGATAGTTTGTATCCCGGGAAAGGACATAGGCTGTTATTTATCCCGGAAAATTAAAGAGTTCCCGCGGGAATCAAAAACCCTAATCCACGCGGGCGAAGTCACGGGCATCGTCTAGTAATTAAAATAATCTTCCAAGATTATTAAGATAAGTTAATGTATTTTGTTGTTAGAATATAGTTTGTACTTGTAGTACCTACTAGAGAAGTAAGGACTAGGGATCTACCACCTTGACAGGCAGTAATTATGGAATTTATTTTCGGGGTCATAGTAAGTGGGTAAGTAAGTGGCAGTAGAATACCTACATCTTTATTATCAATATTATAAATGCGAAAGTTTGGATGGATGGATGGATGTTTGTTACTAAAACACGCCAGAACGGCTGATCGGATCTGGATGAAATTTGGCATAGAGATAGATTATAGTCTGGAATAACACATAGGATACTTTGTATACCGGAAAATTAAAGAGCTCCTTTAATTTTCCGGGAACAAAAACCGGGGGAAAAAACTTCCATCCACGCGGACGAAGTCGCGAGCATCAAGTAGTTAGAAATAAATTAGTAGACCGTAGATATTCCATTCTTAACCCTAAGCAGATATAGGCCTATTAACCTACTAAAAGTTAAATAAAAATGGCTGTTATAATAATTAATTATTATTTTTATTAACATACGTTTTTAACCTAGGTATACGCCATAGCATAAATACAGTGTGTATCCGTAAAGTTCACATAGGTAAATCAAAACAATGACAGGTATTTAAAATGTGTTACTGTATCAAACTAGGAGCTAGGCCCATTTTCATCGACCTAAAATATTACAAATAAATAAATAAAAAATCAGGTTTTACTTATTACATTAATAATTGTTTTCTTGGTCACATAACAGATTAACTAGGTAATATTGAGATTTATCCTAGGTAATAAATAATACGAAGAGTAACGACCAAGCATCCGTTACATAATAGTCACCTTTTTGTTATTGTTTATTGCCTCTGACCAGCAGAATTGCACAGTGTAGGTAGGTAGTAACCTAATCTACGCGTAAATAAATCCGTGGGGTATCTTATTACTATATAATTATATATGGTATACGTGTATGTATATCTGAAACATGTTACTTGTTATCATGATAACATTATCAGGTCGTATCATACCTAATCTAGCTATTAAAAAAAAAACCTATTTCCACAAAAATATTTAAAACCTACCAACGTCATAATGATCTTGACCTTTGTCGTATCGCTGCGGCCTGCGGGACAGCGGATTTGGGTTAGCAAACAAGAACCTTATAGCATTCAAAATATTCGGCGTCAGCTACCTGACGTGTCTATCTACAACTATAATATTATCGTTACCTAAATTGCCTACACAGCTTAATTCGGAGCATTCCAATTTCAACTAGCGCGATGACCCGGTCTACTGGGAATTTCAAAAAATCCTGCTTGATTCCTCGAGTTCGACTGCATACAGTCTATATATTTATAAGGGCTGGGCGTTAATGAGTCTGTCAGCGGCTTAGAGAGTGCTTGCACTAACGACGACGAGCAATAGACGAACAGGGCCTGACAACTAATATAAATGCATCAGCAGCAGGGCGACCGCGTAACTTTTGCATCAATCATTGATATATCGCAATCACCTCTGATTGGTTAACACTCTTCCACTATTGGACGAAATCCATTGACGCAGCAAGAATACCATAAATTCAGCCAATCAGAGGTGATATCAATTGATACGCATAGTCATTGATAGCATATCAAGTGATACGAATTGATGCAAAAGATACGCGGTCACCCTGCCGGACGTCTGTGACAAGTGACAACCCTTAACGAGGGATTTATTTTCGAGACCTCGAGTTAGGTTCAAAGGTTAGTAAGGTCTAAGAGTGAAAAAATGGCTTTGATTAAAAGTAATGAAGATAAGTAAGTGCCTACCTACTTGCATATCAGACATGTTACACTGTGACCTTGCGTTCTGTGATTTTAATGTAAAATTATACCTAGTAGGTAGTAGGTACTTGAATGTAATATTCACTATATAAAAATCTAGATAATATAGACTTCTCCGAGTAGGTCCTAGGTATCCTCTCGTCATCGCCACGTCGTCGTTGTCGTCGTTGTTGCTCGTGCGAGTGTTAAGTGTTTAGTTAACTGTTTATCTGTAGAGTGTAGACCGAAGCAATAGGAATCAACCCCCCGATTGTGTAAGGAAATCGTTATCGTAATCGTTTTGTCAAACGTATTTAAATATAATTCGACATGTTTATAGGAATTTATATAACCTTGCACGTCAGAAAACATGTATGTACTCCTTAAAAAGTTCGAGTTATACGTTATGAGTTGTCAAATGATTACGATTGGCTTACACAATTGGGCCTCTGCTCATTACTTGGGTCTCAGGGACTAGGGTAGGAGTAGGGAGTGCATAATGAAAAATTGAAAAGTCCTGAGAAATAACCTGATTTCATAGAAAAGTCCTGAGATTTAATCACGAGTTACGCTGAATCATAATTTTATACCTACCTAACGCAATAAATTACTAATTATGATTTAAATAAGTTAGTTTGCGAAATTGTCTAAAGAAAATTATGGGTTTGTGTGGGTTGATTATAACTTTTTATAAAAAAAAATCTATGCGTACTGTATTTTATTGAACAACTAAATAATTCTGAGATTCTTGAGATAATATAAATTTACCAGCTACCATGTGACTAGAGAACACGCCTAGTAAAAAAAACATCATATATTTTACTAGATGATGCCCGCGACTTCGTCCGCGTGGATTAAGGTTTTTTTGATTCCCGCGGGAACTCCTTAATTTTCCGGGATTTTCCTATGTCCTTCCCCGGGCTATAACCTACCTCTGTACCCAGCAAAATCGGTTTAAAAGATGGGCCGGGAAAGCGTAGCAGACAGACAGACAGACACACTTTCGCATTTATAATATTAGTATGGACTATGGATGCCAGTTATAAATAAGTATAGATAGCCGTTAAAATCAAAACGTATAGGTACTAAATCTTGGCAGTTAAAGGTACCTGAGATAAATAGGAAAAATGTAACGCGTTAGTAATAGTATTATAATTTGAGTAAAGTTACGCTAATTTTAAAAACATACAGTTTACCTACTACGTAAAGGTTTTAGGGCGGCCGTACACTGGCCGCTCGCAGTAGCAATGAGCAATAGGCATTATATAAATAATATTTCAGCATTTGAATAATATAATTAATATGGGGAAGTTTCCTACTTTTTTCGTTATTAGTTATATAAATATAGGTAAATATATCAAAAATATACATAATATTAAAATATCTCAAAAAATGAAAAAGAGAAACTTAAAGTTGCGCTTGCAAGAATAGGGGGTTATCCTTGAGACGGCGCGAATTGTGAGGAAGGCTGCTTGGGTCTTTAAGGCCCCGTAGTGGGTGGAAGTTTAATAGAATTATTTTTAAATGTGTTTTGTATAGTATTTTTATATATTTATGTAAAACGTATTTAGAAATAATTTTATAAAAATGTGTACAAATAAATGGAAATTAAATAATACTCTAGTGTACTTAATACTATAAGTACTATATACTATGTTACTTACTATGAACTCTACTATACTATAATACTATAATATTATAAATGATAAAGTTTGGATGGAGGGATGTTTGTTACTCAATCACGCCAGAACAGCTGAACGGATCAGGATGAAATTTGGCACAGAGATAGATTTATAGACTGAAATAAAACATACTTTTTATTCCATAAAATTAAAGAGTTCCCACGGGAACCAAAAATCCTCAATCCACGCGGACGATGTCGCGGGCATCAGCTAGTTTATAATATAAATATAGAAGATGCTCGTGTATGGCTACTCTAAGTGTAAAACTACGCAATAAAAATAAAACAAAGACACTCATCAACGGAAACCAATTTTATTCATTACTTACCTACTTATGTAGGTTTAAGTACATATTTACCTCTTGCGGGATTAGGTATAATGTATTATTATTCACTGCAGCTGCTAATATACCTATTGCACAATGTTGCACAATATTTTTTTTATTTTGCTTGCTTTAACCATAGTAAAATTATTAAGTCTACCTTTGTATTTGTGTTCCCATTAAAATTCAATTCAAAAAAAAATTCTTTCCAAAAAACCGACTTCCTGCGCCACTGCTCGCGAGTCTGATGCGTCAACTTATTGCTTATCCTTGTTATACCCACCCGACTTCAACATAGTGGGTAGAAATCAAAATTATTTTGTACTTTACAGTGGCGTTGGAAGTCGGCTTTTTGGAAAGGATTACTATTTTTAACTTTTTAGGATTTTGAGTCAGAATTTTTTATGGGACCACCTCGAGAGTTTCCTCTAGACGGCTAACGAAAAAAAATTCAAATCGGTTCAGAAACCACGGAGATATTATGCACCGACATACATTAAAAAAGAAATATTTAAAAAAATACGCGCCGAATTGAGAACCTCCTCCTTTTTCCCTTTTAAGTCGGTTAAAAATTGTAACAATCAATTATACCTACCTATATTTAATTTGACAACCCACTAAAAAACCCAAAAAAATAAGTGTAATGTATTCAGGGTTCATTTAAGTATGTATGTAAGTTTCTTTACTCCACCGTAACTTCTAAATTACCGAACAGATTTGGATGTATCTGTCACCGTAAGATTGCAAAACCGTTACATTGTAATCTTACTAGCGACATTGTAAACTGTCGCCAGATTGTGAACCGTTATTGAACGGTTACACACGGTCAGAACATTGGTTCTGAGTGTCCATTTTTGAAATATTCATTGTATTTACGTTTTCTTGTCAAACCGTAAGATTGTAATCTAACGCTTTTTTTTCGATAGATTGTAAACAGTCGAAAGATTGTGAACCGTTCAATGTTTTAAGTGTCAATTTTTGAAATATTCATTGTATTTACGTTTTCTTGCCTTTTTCTTGTAGGTTAGGTTAGGTTTCGACATAAATAATCGTTTGTAGTTCGACATAATAAATGGTTATTTATGTCGAACTACAAACGTTTTATAGGGAACGTTCTATAGGGTTAATAAACCTAACAGATTACAATCTACCGAAAAATAATCCGTTATATTGTAATCATTCGACAGTTTACAATTTCGCGAGTTAGATTATAATCTAACGGTTTTTACAATCCTACGGTGACATATATGTATATGAGATTAGATTAGATTAGATTAGATGAGATGAGATTATCGCATTACCTGAGAAGTGAGAGAAACCTACATAAACTGTTCAACTGATTGATTTTGTTTTCAGCTGACGGTTAGGATGATATATTATATTATATAGCACGATACACAAATTAATTATAGGCTGAGAGTTTATTAATTTATACCAAAGACAATATATAGATACTTGATATTATAATTAATCTATGATTTATACCAAGGGCACAGAATAAATAATAGTTAGACTTCGCCAAGGGCTAGGTTTTCTGGCTTTAAACGAATCCAATATATATATGGCCACGTAGGGTAAACCAGCCTGTAATCAGACCCTATCCAGTAGTCAGCCTCTGCAGAGATTATATTTCCCAAGGACTCTGCAATAAAAATCGTGGACAATTTATAAGACAATTTTTAGGCGAGTTATTTGAATTTCAAAATTAACCGTACTCAAGATTTATAATGACGACAATATACAAGTACTGAATTCGATCTTAAATATTAAGTTGACATATTTTATGCATATTTAAGATTAGTGTATTATTGTATTGCTAATGTTAATTCATATGTTTTAAATTAAAAAATAATTAAAATTTGCAATGCCCTGACGGGGACTAATATGTAAGTAATGATTATACCCTCTACGAAACGGAGACGGTATACGTTTGCCCTAAGAGGTTGTGCGTTTGTTTGTTTATGCACCTTTTGTTACCATCTTCCTGGAAAAATACTGGACCGACTTTTATGCGGCTTTTTGCATTAGATAGGTATGCATAACTTCTGAGAACGTTCTCAGATATGCTTTTGGACCATAATCCACCAAGTGCGCTGCAATCAATCTTTTGTCAATATGTTGCTCTGTTGCGGCGTGATTGAAGGAGAAACCAACAAACAAACACACTTTCGCGTTTCTAATATTAGTTTCCGGGATAAAAAGTAGCCCTTGTAGTCCCTCACGTTCTCAACTGTAGGTGCCTACCGATACAAAAAATGCCGTCAATCCGTTGCTCTGTTGCGGCGTGATTGAAGCAGAAACCACAGGTAGAAACAAATAAACAATACTATGTGCCTACCTCATTGATGTAGAATTTTAGTACCTATTTTCAATGGCCTACCTACAAAGTTTGTGTAGAAGAGAGATTATATACGTTATTGAATATCTCCGGTGGAGAAGTCAAATCAAATCATTGCATGATTGCAATGCTATTATTTGGATCGGAATAACCTTTTAATATCTAATTAAAATGATCTCATATTTTTTTTTAAAGAAAACTTCCACAATCTAATAAAAATTGACAAATTTGTGTCAAAACACGCATAGTTAGGGTTCCGTTGGTATTCACGTTTATAAAAACTCTAAATTTTTGTTTTTTTCTAGTCAATTAAGATTTTGATGAATAACGGTTCAAATTTGGTTTCAATGGTTGGTATTTTTTATGAACTGGGAAATTCAGGGATAGGATAGGAACTAGAGACCTGGAAAACACTTAAATCTGCCTCCTTGAAGCTCAATATTTCTAGGGTAACTTGTTAGACAGAGTGTTAGTTGCAGCAGTGGATTCCACGTGTCTTTACAGAAGAGAATCGAAATAAAAGTGTGAGATACTATTATGTCGTTTTATTTCTTCACGAAATAAATATACAGACATCAGCGTCAAAGGATTAAATTATTATAACTGGATCAAATAATCTATTACATCATTTAGTTAAATATTAATTATTGAGACCGCACAAACACACAAGACGGTCAATTAAGGAACACAGAGTACATTGGTAATATAAGGAGGAATGAATATGTAAGATTGACAGGAGGCTTGTCAATGTCAATAGAGTCTTAAGTCAAAGAGTCTGAGGTAGAGCATAGACAAATAACATATTTCTAACACTCCTCCTTATGCTCTACATCAGATAAAGTCAACTCTACCACTAAGAGATGGCTAATATCTAACATGATGAGCAGATATTATATATACAGAGAAATAAACACACTTATATAAAACTGCAAAGCCCTATCAAAAACAAGCACATAACAGCTATTTATTACACATTAGATTCAAATCAGACACACAATTATTATGTTTAACACTACTCAATGGTTTTGTTAACACATCTGCTACCATTTTGTCTGTTGGTAAATACTTTACATTTATTAAACCTTTTTGTACAAGGTCTTTAACAAAGTGGTAGCGCAAATCTATATGTTTTGTTCTTTTGTGTGAGTATTCCTTTACCAGTAACAATTTCTGAGCACTCTGGCTGTCATTGTATACTACAACATCCAAAGTTTTGTCAACAAGTTCTGACAAGAAACTTCTAACAAAACAGATATCTTTGCACACATCGCTGATTGCCAAATAAGCTTCTGTACTAGACAAAGCTATGCAACGTTGCTTTCTAGATTCCCAGTTAACAACGTTGCCACCCATTTTAATGACAAAACCTGTATAAGATTTGCGATCACATAGATCATTGGCCCAATCTGCATCTGCATAGGCACTTACATTTAAATTATTTCCTTTACAGAAATAAATGCCATAATTTACTGTCCCTGCTAAATATCTTAACACACGTTTAGCAGCACGCCAATGATCCATATCAAAGCATGTACTATATTGGCTAAGTTGACTACAAGCATATGATATGTCAGGTCTAGTACAGACGGATAAGTACATTAAAGAACCTACCAGCTGTCTATACTTATAGATATCTTCATCTAAACATTCCTCATCTGACTTATCAAATTTGGAATTCACAGCTAGTGGTGTAGTTACAGGCTTACACTCATTCATTTTAAACTTAGCCAATAGACGTTTGATATAGTCTGACTGATCT
This sequence comes from Erebia epiphron, assembly GCA_963932025.1. Taxonomy (NCBI): domain Eukaryota; kingdom Metazoa; phylum Arthropoda; class Insecta; order Lepidoptera; family Nymphalidae; genus Erebia; species Erebia epiphron. The sequence goes on from OZ009945.1 coordinate 31,144,086, forward strand.
AAAATTAAAAGGTTCTTTTGCCTAGTTACATTTATACCTAAGCAATTCTTAAGTTTTTGTAATAATGATAAAACATTGTCTAAACAATTGTTATGGAATACATAAAAATCATCAACATATAGAGCTATTATGACAAACTCTTTAACAGACCTTTTTATATAAATACAGGGCTCGCATTTGCTCTGCTCATATCCATTTGTACATAATACCTTATGTATTTTAGAATTCCATACACGGCTTGCTTGTTTCAAGCTATGCTTTTCTTTAGCATACAAACTTTGTTATTATGGTGGTTATTAAAACCTTTTGGCTGTTCCATGAAAATTGTTGGCCGACACGACTACCATCAGGTGGGTGGAGGCAATGCTTTCAAACCGCATAGCCAAGCTTGAGCTAAATAACGTCTCTGCGGAGGTGCTCACGACGAGGGGATGCCCACAGGGGGGCGTGTTATCGCCTCTGCTGTGGACTCTTGCCGTTGACCAGCTTCTGCAGAAGATGGCTGTGCTCCGTATTGACACCCAGGGATATGCCGATGACCTGGTAGTCACGGTGCGAGGGAGCTGTCAAAGCATGCTCTCGCACCTTATTCAGAGAGCACTCCTCATCATCAACAAATGGTGTAGAGATAACGAGCTAACTGTAAATGCGGAGAAAACAGTTATAGTTCCATTCACTAGGAGGCACAACCTCGACAAGCTCGAGTCGCCTAAGCTAAACAACAAGAGTATACCATTTTCAACAGAGGTTAAGTATCTGGGAATTACCTTAGACCAGAAACTAACCTGGAACGCACATGTTGATGGTGTACCTACTCAAAAAAGCCAAAATGGCACTAGGAGTCTGCGGTCGTTTAGCAGGGGACAGATGGGGACTAAAACCAAAAGTCACCTTCTGGCTCTACACAGCGGTGGTGAGGCCAATGATAACCTACGCCTCAGCAGTCTGGTGTGGCAAAACGACACAGATTACTACCCAGAATAAGCTTGGCAGCCTTCAAAGAACCGACTGCCTGCTTATTACTGGAGCTATGAACACATCGCCAGGAGCAGCCCTGGAAGCTCTTCTAAATTTACCTCCTCTCCATATATTTCTGAGGAAGGAGGCGAGAGTGAGTTTGTACAGGATTACCTGCCAAAGGAAGGAAAACTGGATCTCCCGGGCACTGAGGGACTTTCATAACTCGTTGCTTGGGATCCCGGTTTTAGGAATGCCATCCGATATGATGGCCTCTAAACACTACTTCCAAATGCCCTATAAGGTAGAAATTCCGGATAGGGATGACTGGCTAAACAACAGAATCACTTGGCCATCGGGCAGCATCAAATGGTACACCGATGGTTCGAAGTCGGGCAAGGACGTAGGTTGTGGAATATATGGAGAGAAACCCCGGGCTAAGTTTTACCGTAACCTGGGAGTCTACTTATCCATATTCCAAGCGGAGGTTTACGCCATAATAATTTGCGCGGAAACTATCCTGCAGGAGAACTACGGCAACAAAACTATTTACATCCACTCGGATAGCCAGGCAGCTCTATCAGCCTTATCGTCAGAGGTAATTACCTCAAGACTGGTTGACTGCTGCAGGGACACACTAACCACCCTGGCCCGTAGTAACAAGGTGGTTCTTCGCTGGGTTCCAGGGCATATGGGTATAGCCGGCAATGAAAACGCCGATACCCTGGCTAAAACGGGCGCTAAGGTAAGGCAGATCGGACCAGAACCGGTCTGCGGTATACCTAAAAGCCTGGTGCAGCTCACCCTGCTAACCTACTGCTTCTATGAAACACTCACTCGTTGGAGAAACTTACGTGGTCTAAACCATTCAAAGGCGCTCGTCAGAACCTTCAACAAGAAGGCCGCCTCCGAGGCGCTAGCGCTCAGCAGAAAAAACCTACGCATTTTAGCACGAGCTTTAACAGGTCACTGCGGTTTTAACAGACACATGTTTAACCTTAAGCTTAGGGACACGGATATCTGCAGATTATGCCAGGAATCCTGTGAGACTCCGCTGCATATTATCTGCCAATGTCCCGCTTTAATGCATAAACGAAGCATCCATCTGGGCAAACATATTATTAACCCAGAGGATGCTTCCCGTATTCCAGTCAAGAAAACTTTGCTGTTCCTGACAGAAGCAAGCATTGGCGAGGAAATTTAAATTGGAGGTCACATCACAATAGATCGAAGACGGTCGCAGTGATACAGGACATAAGGGACTGAAACCTCAATAAGAAGAAGAAGAAGAAGATGAAAATTGTTTCTTCTAATTCACTATGTAAAAATGCTGTAGTAACATCTATATGATTACATTGCAAATCGAGCTCTGTTGCAAGAGAAAACAAAATTCTTAATGTAGAATGCTTAACTACAGGAGAATAAGTATCAGAGTAATCTATTCCCTGTTTTTGGCTAAAACCACGAGCAACCAGTCTAGCTTTAAACTTATTAAATGTTCCCGCGGCATCAAATTTTCTCTTGAAAACCCATTTGCATTTAATAATGTTACCTTGCTTTGGTGGATCTACTAACTCCCATACATGATTTTTAATAAGAGCATCATACTCACATTTCATAGCCTTACACCATTCTTCTTTGTCCGGTTAACACATGGCCTCCTCGTAGGAAGTAGGATCGTCCAGTGAACTAGCCTCAGCCAACATAGTAGATCGGTCGTAAAGAGAAAATTTCTCTGGCAATTTACCTCTGGTACTACGTACAGGGCGCTGTGAGCTAGAGCTATCGGTAGTACTTTCCGATGTAGTCGGCTCTCCTCCTTGACATACAAATTCCGGTTCCGGCAGAGAAAAAACTTCATCACCTTCACCGGAAGAGCTGCCTTGGCCAATACAGTACTGATCAGATAGCGCAGACCTCGCAGGTGGCGTTAAGTCAGCATCTGAAACATCAGAGGAACCATTAGACCTATCACTAATCTTATCATTAATATCACAGTTATTCTCATTTAATTCTAATAAATTTGGAATGTCATTATTAATTAAATTATTTGACTCATTATTATTAAAAATACCATTATCATTAGAATTTAAATTGTGATATAAAATTGAATTATTTTGATTCCCTAATTCAACTCCCTGTGTGTGGTTTACATGAAACTCGCTTTCAATAAAGGAAACATTCCTTGAATAAATGACAATGTGAGGATCAGATGGGTCACTAAGCCTATATCCCTTACAATTCTCACCATAACCTACAAAAATATAAGGTTTAGCCTTGGCATCGAGCTTTCGTCGTTTTTGTTTAGGAATATGAGAATAAGCTACACAGCCAAAGACGCGCAAATGACTTAGATCTACAGAAGATCCAGTCCAAACACACTCAGGAATACCGCTTGATAACGCGGTGGTAGGGCATCTATTTTTTTAATAAATTGCTGTCATGACAGCTTACCCCCAAAAGCGATTAGACAAACCAGATTCTTGCAGCATAGCGCGTACCTTCTCAAACAATGTCCTATTGACACGCTCTGCCACCCCATTCTGCTGGGGGCAGTAAGGCACTGAGGTTTGGTGTATTATACCTTCCTTCTTAAGGTAGCTAGTAAGGTCATTATTACAATATTCCGTGCCATTATCTGTACGGAGTACCAGTTTGTTTCTCAACCATATTCTTAAAAGTAATAAAGTGGGAACTTACTTTATTCTTAGACTTCATGAGGTATCCAAAGGTCTTCCTCGTATAGTCGTCAGTAAATGTCAACAAGAAGCGGGCTCCGCCCCACGATCTGACTTGCAACGGCCCTGCAACATCGGAGTGGACCAACTCCAGAGGAGAAGCAGCTCGCCTCACACTTGCCCGAGGAAAAGATGCCTCGTGCATCTTGCCTGACAGGCAAGAAGTGCAGCTGCTCAGGCAGCTGTCTTCCTTCTGAAAGACTACACCTGAACATTGATCCGAATCCTTAAGTATACGCATACCTGCAAAATTCAGATGGCCTAGCCGTTTGTGCCACAAACTTGATGACACATCGGCAGCACTGTGAGCAATCTCTGTCCCCTGCATACACCGAAGGGGAATGGAATACTCTGGGGGTAAGAACCTACCTTGCTTAGACTTATACTTGTAAATTCCATTAATTTTACTTGCATAGAATAATTGGTTGCCAGTAATTTTAGCTTTTTCATAAACTGTACACCCATCTTTGGTAAAAACGACAGCATAACCATTATCAGTAATTTGACTAACTGAAATTAAATTATTAGAAAGACTAGGTACATACAAAACATTTTTCAGCTTAACAAATGAAGAAAGTGTAACATCACCAACAGAGTTACTGCACATATTTTGGCCATTTGCCACAAAAATACTACAGCACCTATCCCTGGCATGCATGACCAGCTTCTCATCCTTAACCATGTGGCACGATGCACCAGAGTCCATTATAAACTCATTAGAAGCTGCTACAGTTGCTGAGAATGCTGAGGCAAACATAGTGCGGTCCTCTTTTGCATTCTTATCTTCTTGATCTCTTCTCTTCTTAAAACAACGCTTTGCACTGTGCCCCACCTTTTTGCAATAAGAACAGCTGGTATTCTTCCTCATCTTGTTTGCTACATAAGCCGCTGAATTGGAATCAGTACTGCGTCTGTGGTCTTCCTGTAATAAATAACCGCATTCTGACAATCTCGCTTGTGAGATATTGGTTAAACAAGCTGTTTCTAAACTTGAGACTATAATGTCATATTCTTGAGGCAATCCTGATAATAAGATTTCTGCCACTTCAGCATCTTCAATGTTTTTGCCAATATCAGCGAGTTGCTAGACCAAGCGCATAACACCATCAATGTAATCTGACATTGTTGTAAAATGGCTATACTCCACGCGATGTAACTGGCGTAGAAGGAGTACACGTCGATACAAGCCTTTGTCCTCAAAACTGTCAGCTAACCTTTGCCATGCTTTTTTTGCTGTTTTGCAGCCTCTTACATATTGGTATAAAGCTGGTTGTAAACTGAGGCAAATTCTAGCCAATGCTTTACCATCACGAACAACATCTGTATCAGTGCCCTCCACGCAATTCCAGAGACCTTCCAAGACCAATACCATCTTTACAGCAAATTTCCAGTTAATGTAGTTGGATAAGCCCTAAAGTCTTTCGATTTGGGTTATGTTAGTCACACCATTGTTGCCGCCCATATTTGATGACGCTGATTGAGCCATCGTGATTATAATTAGTACTCACAAAAAATTCGTTTGTTCTTCTGCGAATTTCTGGGTCTTGTAACCTGTTAGACTGTTGGTTGCAGCAGTGGATTCCACGTGTCTTCACAGAAGAGAATCGAAATAAAAGTGTGAGATACTATTATGTCGTTTTATTTCTTCACGAAATAAATATACAGACATCAGCGTCAAAGGATTAAATTGTTATAACTGGATAAAATAATCTATTACATTATTTAGTTAAATATTAATTATTGAGACGGCACAAACTAGACATGTGTAAGTAATGCGATTGATGCGGCATTACGCGTAATATTACCCGACCGCGTACTGTAGCATTACATATTACACGACAAAATCAAGCATTACACATCACACTAAAACATGACGCGGACAGTGTTTCGCGCTCCCTGAAATCTGTAATTCTGTTCGGTATTCGGTCATGTCATTCGGCATATCTCGGTGCGTGGTTTGAGAAACGTAAGTCGTGCTAGTGAGAGAGAGTGAGAGAGAGATACTCGTAGTGCTCGTATCGTAGCTCCATATCGTTTGTGATGTCTCGCTATCTCATGTAATGTAGTATCTCAAGTAATGTGAAATGTCTCTATCACACCCGAACATATTTTCATTTCATTACATGGCGCACTAGGTCATAGGTGGCCGTCAGCCCGTCACTAGCGCGCCAGCTCGGGTGATGTTCGGAGTGATGGTAAAATGTAATATTACTTAGTACGAAATGTAATGCCATATGACATCACTTTTTAAAGTACTGTTTTGCGCATGTCTAGCACAAACACACAAGACGGTCAATTAAGGAATGAATATGTAAGATTGACAGGAGGCTTGTCAATGTCAATCAATGAGAATGTCAAAGAGTCTGAGGTAGAGCATAGACAAATAACATATTTCTAACATAACTTTTACAAAAAACTATTTAAGTAAGGAACTTAAAATAAAAATCATGTAAAATACTTGACCGTATTTCAACTAGGCCCTTAATCTTACCTTATTTTAATAATAATAGTAGTACTTATCTTATTTTAATAAAGGGGGGTAAGGGTGCGCACCTCCATCTAGCGCTCCAACAGCCAACCTCACCTGCCCGTGGTACCCCCTGCTGGTCTACAAACGAGGCTCTGGCGACCGACAAATGGCGGTATAACCATTCAAAACTGGCTAGGCTGTTAAAATGACTCAGGCTGGTGTCGGGCAGCAGCGACACCGGTGCGAACGGTCTAGCCCTGCGATGGCCAACACGCCTGCCCAGCGCGGCCATTATGGGCAAAACCTTGCATGGATAGGTACACAAGGCCAAGGCCCCTAGTCCCCGGCGGCCCCGCTATTCCTGGCTCTGGCAGCGGCCATGGTAACGGCGGGGCAGGGGGTGCGAAGAATCTCCGGCAGAGATTCCGCTGCCAACCCCGACGACTAGACCTGGCAACATACAACGCACGCACTTTGAGGACCGACGAGAAGATCATCGAGCTGGAAGAGGCAGTGAGCAAGTTGCGTTGGGATATTATAGGATTGTCTGAAGTCCGAAGAGAGGGGGAGGACTCGATAATCCTCAAATCCGGCAACTTATTTTACTACCGGGAGGGCGACCAGCAGTCCCAGGGTGGTGTCGGATTCATCGTCCACAAGTCCCTCGTCAACAATGTTGTTCAAGCCGAGAGTGTGTCGAGCAGGGTAGCGTACCTTATACTCAGAATTACCAAACGGTATGCGCTGAAGGTTATACAGGTATACGCACCGACATCGGCACAACCCGACGAGGAGGTGGAGGTATTGTATGAGGATATCTCAAGAGCCATACATACCTCTAGTTCCTATTACAATGTTGTGATGGGGGATTTCAACGCAAGGCTGGGTGAACGAAGCGGTGCAGAGGTGAGAGTGGGGCAATTTGGATATGGGCGGAGGAACCACAGGGGCCAAATGCTGGCCGACTTCATGGAGAGGGAGGGCCTCTTTATGATGAACTCCTTCTTCAGGAAGCGTCCACACAGAAAGTGGACTTGGATAAGCCCTGATGGTTCCACGAGAAATGAGATTGACTTCATCATGTCGACCAGGCGGCAAATATTCAATGATGTCTCTGTGATCAACAGGATAAAAACCGGAAGTGATCACCGCATGGTAAGAGGCACATTGAATCTTAACATCAAGCTGGAAAGGGCCAGACTGGTGAAGTCTACTCTCCGACCTTCTCGTGCTCATATTCAAAACCCCGAGAGCTTTCAACTGGAACTGCAGAACCGGTTCGATTGCCTAGCAGATTGTGAGTCTGTGGACGATCTAAACAACAGTCTGGTGGAAACTGTCCAGACGGTAGGGTCCAAGTTCTTTAAGACCCACCGTCCAAAAAGAACTAAAATGTTTTCAGACCACACTCTCAAACTCATGAATGAGAGAGCAGAGATGAGATTACAGTCTTCAGCAGACGCGTCTCCTTACCGGCAGATTAATAGGCAGATCTCTAAAGCGCAAACGCGCGACTTGCGAAACTTCAATACAGAGTACATTAAAGATACCATCGAGCGTAACAAGGGCTCCAAATTATTCGCAAGAGATCTGTCTATCGGACAGAGCCAGCTGACGCGACTAAAAATTGATGACGGTAGTCTCATCTCATCCAAACCTGAGATCTTGGGAGAGGTCGAGAAGTTCTATGGACAGTTATACACCACAACACAAAAGCCTGTTGAGGAGGTGGCTAGAGATCCCAGAGCCAAATTGACCCGACACTATACCGAAGATATCCCGGACGTCAGCCTTTACGAGATTAGTATGGCTCTCAAGCAACTCAAGAACAACAGGGCGCCAGGTGATGACGGAATCACAGCAGAACTCCTGAAAGCGGGTGGAAAACCGATACTTAAGGTCCTTCAGCGATTGTTCAATTCCGTCATTCACGAGGGCTTAACGCCACAGGCATGGCACAGGAGCGTGGTGGTTCTGTTCTTCAAAAAGGGAGACAATACCTTGCTGAAGAATTATAGACCCATCTCGCTGCTCAGCCATGTCTATAAGTTGTTCTCGAGAGTCATAACGAATCGTCTCGCTCGTAGGTTTGACGACTTCCAGCCTCCCGAACAAGCCGGATTCCGAAAAGGCTTTAGTACCATAGACCACATTCACACGCTGCGGCAGATTATACAGAAGACTGAAGAGTATAACCGGCCACTATGCTTAGCGTTTGTGGACTATGAGAAAGCCTTCGATTCGGTGGAAACTTGGGCTGTGTTGAGGTCACTGCAGAGATGCCGGATAGACTACCGGTATATCCAAGTGCTGAAGTGTTTGTACGAAAACGCCACTATGTCAGTTCGTATACAGGACCAGACTACGAGGCCAATCCAACTACAGCGGGGAGTGCGGCAGGGAGATGTAATCTCCCCGAAGCTCTTTACCGCTGCGTTGGAGGACGTCTTTAAGCTTCTGGATTGGAACGGATCTGGCATCAACATCAATGGCGAGTACATCACTCACCTTCAGTTTGCCGATGATATAGTCATCATGGCAGAGACTCTGGGTGATCTTAATGCAATGCTCAATGACCTCAGCAGAGTTTCCCAACAGGTGGGCCTTAAAATGAACATGAGTAAGACGAAAATCATGTCTAATGCTCATGTTCCGCTCCACCCAGTAATGGTTGGGAGCTCTGCACTCGAAATTGTAGACGAGTATACCTGGGACACATGGTCCAGCTAGGTAAGTCCAATTTCGAGAAAGAGGTGAGCCGCCGAATCCAACTCGGCTGGGCAGCGTTCGGGGAGCTTCGAGATGTCTTCTCGTCCAAGATTCCTCAGTGCCTGAAGACCAAAGTCTTCGAACAGTGCGTGTTGCCAGTGATGACATACGTAAAAGCGTAAAACCAATAATATTATTGACACAATCGTACAGACTGTTATCTTTATAGTATAGGCTATTGATTATAACTTAAAAAACTGGTCAATAAGGAACTAAGACGTTCACGGGTTTTTATTGCAGGGATCGTTCTATGGGTTATAAAAGAAGAAAATACCGCGGAGTGCTATTAAATTAGAGGGTGGAAATTGAAGATAGGGGAATAAGCACCCCTTTTGGGTTTTCCAATATATCTCTTTAACTAAGCAATATTTCGATATATTGTACCTGTATAAAACTTTGTGTAGAAAATCAATTCTCCCATCGGAATAGCATTTTTCAAATATTGAAACAAATATTGAAAAAAAAAACCATGTCAGAACAGTCGAAACAAACTTGAAAAAAAGCTAAAATTTAGTCTTTTTTATTTTTCTTTTTCGCTTGTCTCGTTTTTTTTGGACTGAGATATAGTCATTGCTTTAGATAAAAACAAGTAGATTAAATTTCCTTCAAACTGTGGGACTGAAATATTTTTATGATGAAAAATTGACCGAGATATGGCCATTTGAACCTGAACTTTTTAAAAATGTTTAAATGTATAGTTATACATTTAAATATTAATATGATGCTGATGAGTTCAACATACCTAGACTTCGTCGCTTGCGTGACCTCTAATCTGACATCATTAGCATTTCTTATATTTACTTTAATTTATTCGTATGCGCCGTAATTGCTGTTGCTAAAGTCCATTAGGTACTAATATTATTTGTGCGAAAATGTGTCCGTGTGTCTGCTTGTCTGTTGACTTTTCACACCGCATCCGAATGATGAAATTTGGTACAAGGATAACTTGCATCCTAGAGATGGACTAGGGCAGGCTTCTTTGAGCAAATCGAAGGATTGAAGAAAAAAATTGATTTTTTGTTTTCTTAGGGTTCCGCACCTCGAAAGGAAAAAGAAACCCTTACACTTAATATATATATATATATATATATATATATATATATATATATATATATATACACTTCGTTTAAGGTAACTAACGTAATTAATTTGGTAAGAATTCATATCCGTCAAAATATTTTCCAATTAGGTACCACATTATATGTGACCATTTTTCAAACTTTAAAATGGGTAGGTACAGTAAGCTATCTTTAAAAAATAAACGTATCCCGCGGTCTTTTCTGTAGACCTGTACAAGAGGAACAATAGCAACATAAATATTTTGTTATATATTATCTCAAATCGATTAGGCAGCGTTTTCGATGAAAGCTTCCAGTTGGCTTGATTTTTTCCAACATCTTCAACAATTACCGTCATAACATTATTTCATCCAATTTACACAAACCTCAAGAGTCAAGAGAATGTCAAGAGGACATGAATCACTCCGTCAAACATTGGCAAATGGCCCAATCCTTTCTCATGCTGAAAGGGAATCCTCAGGAGTGGTCTGGCGATGGGTTTAAATTATGGTTATACATATTATATTGTGTAGTAAGTTAATTAATATGACTCATTTAAACATGATTCGAAAAATTTATTTAAAGTTTGTGCGAGTCAGCTCATGACTTAAATTTTGACACAAGGCCCAATTATCACCGCTGCGCTCATTGCGTTGTAACGGATCACACAAATCAAAGCGTGCAAATGTTACTAATGAACTTGCGGACTTGCGTTCATAACTTCGTCGACAACGTGTTAATTATTATGGAAACTCTTTTCGTATTGACGGCTGTGGTGGTGGCGGATTCTTTGCCTGTATGTTCAGCTTATTGCAACTCCTTGTGAGTAGTCCAAATTCTTTTCATCGATCACCCTGCAATGCGTTTTCTGCATGACGGGTTGTCGTTCCTAGTTCCTACCAATTTGCGGGCATCATCCAGTCTATATCTATAAGTACTAATATTATAAATAAGTATAAGTATAAGTTTGGATGAATGGATGGATGGATTATGGATGTTTGATACTCAATCACGCCTGAACGGATCGGGATGAAATTAGGCACAGAGAATATAGATTTTATTCTGGAATAACACAGGCTTCTTTTTATCCCGGAAAGGACATTGACCAAATTCGCCTAAGAATCAACATACGTTTGAAATATACAGTAATTCTTAGCTTATTTTATAACCTTTATTCCAAATATTAGAATTCAACGGACACTTCAAATTAATTAAAAGTAAATAAATGGGTATTCAATTGATTACTATACGTTTCCGTCTCTCGATTATTAACCACAGATCAATAACTTACAGGTTAAAATAATATCCAATACAACCGCTTGAGCGCTAGATCCGTATCGTAAGAAACAAGATAAAAGCAGCTTAAAGTGCTAAGTGCGCTAGTATTCTGAATCTCGCAACGCCATCTATTGAAAGTACAATAATTTAATATTTCTAACGCCATCTGTGAAGTTATCGATGAACTATGACGATACCTGCATCCTTATTAATAACTCCATCTGTAATGTTTTTGACGGACTACTGCGAATCTTGTCTTATCTACATACTGTTTACAGCTGTATTACAATTGGTTAAAGATGACATTTATTTGATCAAGCAGATTGATTGCGAAAGCTGAAATATCCTCAAAATTGAAAATATTTTTGGTAATAAGTAATTTCTTAGCAAGTGTCCGTTGTTTTAATCTGCTCTCAAGCATAAAAAGGTATTAATTTGAACCCAGTAATCAATGTTTTATGACGGTTGGTTTTTAGGCGAACTTTGTATGGGGACGGAACAATGTCCTTTAAAGAGTTCCCGTGGGAACCAAACACCTAACGCGGATAAAGTCGGGGGCTGATGCTAATGAAAAAAAACTAAATAATTTAGTAAGTATAGGCTAAATTAGTTTTATTTTCTAATCATAATCCCATGATAATCATAGGAAATATAAAATACTTACGGAACCCTTAACTTATGCAAATGCGCTAAAAGTAAAGGCAATTTAAGGTTTTTTGGTTTTCGATAATATACTTATTAAAGTGGAATAATTAATAAGAGAATTCTTTATTTCAGATTCACTAGGCCCTTTGATTGTGATTGTCGCTTATTACAAAGGAAAAACTTACTACCACACAATATCCGCTATCACGCTATAGAAAATTATGGCAATGTCATTAAAGAAAAATTTACAAGGGGTGAACCCGATAAAAAAGTTGGTGACAAAAACTTTCAGATTTATACGAAAATATTGTCAGAATATATTATTCATTTCATATTCTCTGACAGAAAATGCATTAACACTGGATTCAAGGCAAACCTACAAACAGATGGAGTGAACAATTATCATGGCAATTTTAAACTGCTAAGTGACAGTGAATTAATCCTAGCCTCTAACTATAGTAGGAAAACACATAAAGACGCCATGTTGGCCACTATAATTGATGAAATACGTCAAAAAAAAGACAATTTTGCGGGAGTTACTTTCAATGTAAATTCAGGAAGTGATAATCTAATCGAGTATGTTAAGGATTATAGTTTCCTTAAGGACGAAAGAACTTCCCGCACACAGTTACCAATGAGCACTCTTATGGACGAAAAACGCCCTGGGGACTTAACTAATTCCAGAACAATTCAATCTACCATAGAATATACAAATACTGTAACCATAGGCGATGAAATAAATAATATCACAACACAGTCTAAAGAGCACGTTGAGAGAATAACACCCAATGTTCCTGAAAAAAGCAATTCGACAAAAAATATCACGTCAACAATGGACAGTAATAAACCCCTAGTAAACTCTTCTTTAAATCCTTTACTGAATCTTATAACTACTACAATTGATTACAAATATCAGATGGACGATAGTAACTCATCAGATGTAAATGAAAAGTTTAGCGCTCAAAATATAACTAATGAAACAGAATATAATATCGACCTCGACAGAGTACATAATCAGTCCTTTGCGAACTTACCTAAAAATAATAATAATATGGCAACTGAAAGCACTAAACAATATAACACGAGTTTTACAAGAAATAATCTTGTTAGGGAAACATTGCCTGATGAGATACATGAAACTGCTGCATTAACAAGATCTGCTATTAGCCCAATACAAGATGAGAATATATATCTACCTCTAGCCAACTCACCAGAGAGTAGTAACTTGAAAATATATGATAATAAAAAAACTTATTTTAGAAGAAATAAGAACCGAGAGCATTATAATGAAAGCGATGTACCAATAGTAAGGATAATTAGTCGAGAATATCCTAATGATACAGTTTCGAGTATAATCAACGGTACTGAAATTTTACCAAATGATGATTTCATGGAAGAAATTAATGTAGGTAACTCAAATAATATTAATGATTTTAAAACTTCAATATCAAAATTTTCTAAGATTAATCATAATATTATCGGCATACCTATCAATAGTCAATTTAAGAATAAACATTCTACTGAAAGACATATTGAAGAGAAACCGAAAGATCATAACGTTAATGATGGAAAGCTATATCAAAGTGGTAAACCAAATTTACCAACTATATATTTTCTTCTCAAGCCCGATGAAAGTTTACGAATAGTTTTAGACATTTGCGATAAAAAGAATCAGCACAAAATCCAATAACGTTACCATAAAATTATTCTACGTGGTCCCTTGCCATTCAAATATACCGCTAAAGTTTCTAAACCCGTTGATGGCTGATGCTGACATTAACATAAACGTACCGAATCCGTTACATTTCAAAAAATCGGCAGCACGAATATTTTTTTGACGTTCGGTATCGAGAGTTTTCGAAAGCTGGCTATCTAAAATTACCTAACCTATTACCTAGCTCACTGAACTTTTTGAAGTGACAACATTGACGTGACCATCATACTATTTACTGTAGTGAATAAAATAAATTAAATTAGTATTTTAATTCAAATTCTAACATTTTTTTAAATGTTTAGAGATAGAGAGCCTAGAAATCGCTCAGCGGCTTTTTATTATTTCGCTTGGCGCATGCAAGTTGCAAGAAATGGGCGGGAAACTAGGTTTGAATTGTCGTAGATAAACGTATTCCCTAATTTTATTAATAAACTAGCTAATGCCCGCGACGACGCGTGGATCGAAGTTTTTTGGTTCCCGCGGGAACTCCTTAATTTTCCGGAATAAAAAGTAGCTTATGTTTTAATCCAGGTTATAAGCTATCTATGTTCCAAATTTCAGCCAAATCGGTTCAGTAGTAGCGGCGTGAAGGAGTAACAAACATATACACAAACTTTCGCCTTTATTATATTAGTGTGATTCATTATAACTCGCCTAAAACTTGTCTTATAAATTGTCAACGATTTTTATTGCAGAGTCCTTGGGAAATATAATCTCTGCAGAGGCTGACTACTGGATAGGGTCTGATTACAGGCTGATTTACCCTACCTGGATATTAGGGTCTGATTACAGGCTGGTTTACTCTACCTTTTTTTTCCCCCTTTGTATCTGCAATCAGTCTTGCGACTATAATCTACTATATAAAAATAAGTCGGGTTTTCCTTCCTGACGCTATAACTCCAGAACGCACGAACCGATTTCCACGGTTTTGCATTCGTTGGAAAGGTCTCGGGCTCCGTGAGGTTTATAGCAAAGAAAATTCAGGAAAAATTTCAACAGAAAAGCGGGAAAATCTTTTTAGCGGGAAAGCCATCTGGTGGCGAAACGGAGTTCGCCGGGTTTGCTAGTCAGATATATAGGCTGAGTGGCAATATGGCATTTGCAGACCAGGGAGCCATCGCTCGCCCATCCGTCAATAATCGAGCACATCAGCTCGTTTCAGGCGTTTCGCTCATGGGGCTCGCAGTAACGAGCTAGCAAGGTGATTTGGATGTTTGACAGCGGGCTCGGTGTTTTTTGCAATACTTGCTGATTTCATCACTGCCTGTTGGCAGAGTTTACCCTACCTGGCCATATAAATTGGATTCGTTTAAAGCCAGAAAACCTAGCCCTTGGCGAAGTATGACTATTATTTATTCTGTACCCTTGGTATAAAATATAAATTAATAAACTCTCAGCCTTTAATTAATTTGTGTATCGTGCTATATAATCTATATATATAAAATTCAATGTCCTGACTGACTGACTGACTTATATATCAACGCACAGCCTAAACCGCTGGTCCTAGAGACATGAAATTTGAAGAGTGTATTCTTTGTGAAGACTAGGTATCCACTAAGAAAGGGTTTTTCAAAATTCCACCCCCAAAGGGGTAAAATAGGGGTTGAAAGTTTGTATGAAAGTCCGTCGTTTTTTAAGATATAGCCACGAAACTTGGTATATGAGGTGCGGGTTGAAAATGAAGAAATACCTGTGTCACAGTTTTTGAAAATTCGATCCCTAAAGGGGTGAAATAGGGGATGAAAGTTGGTATGAAAGGCCTTCATTTCTCAAGATATTTTTCAAGTTTTAAGATCAACAAAACTTGGTATTTTGGCATTCGGTAAAAAATAAAGAAGTACGTTAGTCACAGTTTTTCAAACTTCTACCCCCAAATGGGTAAAATAGGAGTTGAAAGTTTGTATGAAAGTCCTTCATTTCTCAAGTTATAGCCATGAAACTTGGTATAGGTATGAGTTGCGGGTTAAAAATGAAGAATTACGTGGGTTTCGGTAAAAATGTTAGAAATACGTGTGTCACAGTTTTTCAAAAGTTGAAAGTTTGCATGTAAGTCCTTCATTTTTCAAGTTATAGCCCTGAAAGTTAGTACTTGGGCTTCTGGTTTAATATAAAGAAATACATGTTTCACAGTTTTTGAAAATTTTATCCCCTAGGACGTTAAATAGAGAGTTTGTCCTTCAATCACAACGCAACAGAGTAACAGTTCGACGTGATTTTTTGCATGAGGACCTGGAGAGTGACATATTTATTTAATCCCGGAAAATTAAGGAGGAGTGAGGAAGGAATTAAAAAACCTAAGCCACGCGAACGAAGTCGCGGGCCTCCGCTAGTATAATATATCATCTTAACCGTCAGCTGAAAACAAAATCAATCAGTTGAACAGTATACATAGGTAGGTTTCTCTCACTTCTCAGGTAATGCGATAATCTCATCTCATCTAATCTAATCTAATCTAATCTAATCTCATATACATATATGTCACCGTAGGATTGTAAAAACCGTTAGATTATAATCTAACTCGCGAAATTGTAAACTGTCGAATGATTACAATATATCGGATTATTTTTCGGTAGATTGTAATATGTTAGGTTTATTAACCCTATAGAACGTTCCCTATAGAACGTTTGTAGTTCGACATAAATAACCAAGTAGTGCCTTGATTATTTATGTCGAACCCTAACCTAACCTACAAGAAAGAGGCAAGAAAACGTAAATACAATGAATATTTCAAAAATTGACACTTAAAACATTGAACGGTTCACAATCTTTCGACTGTTTACAATCTATCGGAAAAAAAGCGTTAGATTACAATCTTATGGTTTGACAAGAAAACGTAAATACAATGAATACCTATTTCAACAAATATAAATTACAAATTAAAAAAAACCCCCGACTAGAAAAAAGCTGACGACCTTCAGACGGATGAACAGATTTTCATGAAACATGGCTAAGAACACTCGGGATAAAATTATCTATGACACAAAAAATACTAAACGAAAATCGGTTCATCCGTTTGGGAGCTACGATACCACAGACAGATACATAGATACACAGATACACAGACAGACACGGTAAACTTATAACACCCATCTCTTTTTGCGTCGGGCCTCGGGGGTTAAAAATAGCCACTACAATCTGACGATATTACGTTATATTATCAGGGAAATCAGTCGACGCGTATATAGAAGAAGTACGTCCGATCCCATGGACGTATCGGACTCAGAATTTAAAAAGAGCTATCGACTAACCAAAAACTTATTTAAATTCCTCTGTGAAGAGCTTCGGTTGAAAACGAAGATCCACCCAACGAATAAGTTTAGAACTAAAAGTAAGTGGGTTTGCTAGAAACATAACAATCTTAGTAATATAACTCCTAACAATAATAATAATAACATAAAACAATCTTAGTAACTTATATTAAGCATTCATAAGTTTGTAATAGTACTATTCTTAATGTAGGTATGTACCTACAATAATAATAATTTATGTACTTATTTATTATATTCTAAAGAAGTAATAAGGTATTTGACTGCTTCTAAAAATCATCTTGTCAATAATGGTTAGATTTCGTTGTTATTTTGAGTCACTTTTGAGTACCTACGACGTCTTTCAAGCCTGCTCAAAGCGAATTCGCTGGGAGCGCTGGCGTCAGCGTCAAGTGGTAAAAGCAAAAACAGTGATGTACCTACCTATATCTATAAAAGCTTTTTTAAAATATATAGACCCACTTGATTTTGTTCACATCTGATGGTAAGTGAATATGCAGCCTAAGATGGAACACAGTTGCCTACAAGATGCCTATTCACTCAATTGATTAACAAATAATTATGTAGGTACCTAGCAGCGCCGTTTTGTGTGGTCTGGCTGAGTTGTATGCAGAAATATCTAAGAACTCACCACATTATCAATGTTAAATTGCGTCAATTAATGAAAAGAGGGGGAAGAAAACGCCCGGGGACCCTGAGACAATGAAGAATTCGACTGAGAAAACTGATAAATTGTATTTGATATATATTATTCAGATGATAATAAAATTAAAGCCGTTTTACTGTATTTATGTTTTTCAACCGACTTCAAAAAAGGAGGAGGTTCTCAATTCGACTGTATTTTTTTTTTTTTTTTTATGTTTGTTACCTCAGAACTTTTGACTGAGTGGACCGATTTGGATGATTCTTTTTTTATTTGAAAGGGAATACTTCCCATGTGGTCCCATATAAATTTTATCGAAATCGGTCGAGCGGTTTTTAAAATATCAACAATAAAATAAGTACTGTGTATAGCGTGTGCTTGTTGTTGTAAAGTTGGCGCGGGAGTTTGAAGTCGGTTGTTTAAAAAGAATTTTTTATATTAAATTATATTATAATAAAAATATAAAATAAAATCATGCCTTTCCTTTCTTTCATACACAAGCTTTCTCAATAATTTTTCCCATCCAAATATTTACCTATCATACTCAACGCCTCTTTCATAAATTGGAGCCATTGAGCTTGTAGGAGTTCATCCTCCCTCTGACGAAGCTCAATGTCCCTCTGCCGTATCCTCTCCCGTTCCAATTCTGCATACATCCTATCTCTCTCCCTATTAGGTATACTCCCTAGCTTCCTTCTCACATTGCAAAAATATTTCCTCGACTCATTTGCTCTTTTTTGGAGGTTGGGGGGGAGGAGTTGGAGTTGGCAAACGAGGGAGCGTCCTTGTTTCAGGTGGAGTAGGGCGCTTGGGAGTGCAGGGCCTTGGTGGTGTAAGCAGCAATTGTGATGTGTGAGGGATCGGGTCCGTGCTGGTTGATGGAGTGTTCCAGTTTTCCTCCATTAACTCTTCCTCAGTCTGATTAAGAAACAAATAGTCTACATATTATTTTAATACCTACAATGAAAATGATAATTCAGGATTTAAAGGAAACGGGAATCTTGGAAGTGCCTCCAGTTTTGAATTCCGGTTTCCTATCCAAGGTGTTTTTGGTAAAGAAGCAGGATGGGGGCATGCGTCCCATATTCGACCTGAGAGGACTGAACAGATATGTAGCAGCCAATCATTTTCAATTAGTGTCTCAGACAGATGTGGCAGACTTCCTACAGGTAGACGATTGGATGTCGAAAATAGACCTACAACAGGCCTATTTTCATCTGCCTATTGCAAAGTCACACCGTCGCTTTCTAAGGATATACTACAACAACCAGGTACTTCAGTTGAGAGCCCTCCCCTTCGGCCTTTCATCTGCCCCCCGAACTTTTGCTGCCTTGTCCAATTGGATAGCAGAGATCTTGCGTGCAAGGGGGATGCGAATTTTGGTTTATTTGGACGATTACATAATAGTAAGGACAGCGCAAGATTGCAGGAACAGGTCTCGGAGACCGTCATGATGCTGGAGAGCCTTGGTTGGCATCTCAATTACCAGAAGTCAGTGCTAGCACCCTGTCAGGAGCTGGAATATCTAGGTCTCCTGTGGAATACCAGAGACAATACCATGGCTTTGCCTCCAAAGAAGGTAACAAGAATAAAAGAGGTTTTAGCAAGGATCATAAGAAGGGGTTGTTGTACACTACGGGAGATTCAGAGGGTGTTAGGCCTCCTGAATTTCTCAAACTTGACCACTCCAAAGGGGCGCTTGCACTGTCGGCTAATACAACGATTCTTGAGAAATTTCATACCAGGCAGAACAAGACAAAGAAGAGAACTTCCTGCTCAGGTACAACAGGAACTGTGTTGGTGGCGGGACGCCATAGACCACAGTGTGGTTTCATTGCACAGGAAAAAGGTGACCCATTTCTTGACCACAGACGCAGCGGATGCGGGCTGGGGCGCACACCTCAACGAGAAATATCTAACGGGCAGGTGGTTAGGACACCAGAGGTCCTGGCACTCAAACATAAAGGAGTTGTTTGCAGTGTACGGTGCAATAAGTCGCCACCAAAACTCCCTAAGGAATGCGCACATATTAGTTCAGTCAGACAACAGAACACTTGTGGCATACATATTTTGAATTTTGTTGTAAAACGTCAACTAATTGAAAATTCCCATTACAATGTAAATAATTATTTGAAAAAAAAATGGGTGGGTATGAATTGTTCCAGTGGCTAGAAAGAAGAAGAAAAAAACCGGCTGAGTTTGTTGTGGGCTCTTCTCAGACCAGGGCGCGTTTGGAACCCTCGTAGCTTTAGTTTTAAGATACCGTAACTGATTATCACCATCATGTTTTATAATTAATGTACAGTGTACCTAATTTGATCGATACGTTCGTCAGACAAAAACGATTACTATTGATTTGTTTAAGGAATTTCATTCTAATTTAATTAATTAATTAATTAGGTAAATAGCGATAAATTTGAAAGTGTTTTGTGTGTTAAATTAATTATATGTCGAGCTACGTTCCTAAAAATTGATTTGTAAATAACTGGCTTACTTTCATATTTACAATATTTTAATTATTGTGCACCGGGAGGTTGCCCAAAAGTCGATGGCCGAATGTCATGATTTTCTAGTTTTATATTCTGTGGCACGACATTCGCAATAAATATAAGGCCATAAAGGACTTGAATCCAGAGCCGTAGAACAAATTAATTAAAAAAGAATAGTATTCTGGGGCCAATGAGTTGGTTTCCCGCCAATTGAGCGCGGAGGACGAAAAGAAAAACGGAGCATGGAAGGATTGTCGAAAAATAATCAAATTAGGTACTCTAGAAACTAGAAAGTAATTTTAATGGGAGGAATAAAGTATACAAATGGACATTGGGTTTTTGATTTATAAAACTACTCAGGTAAAGTTAGTTATTTGAAAATGTTAGTAAGTCACCTTTCTCCACCTGTCCTCATTTCGAGACTCCCCGGCTCCTTCACTATTAAGTGTTTCTGTCAATTCCCTCCATTTTAGATTGGACCACTGGAGGCCTCTAGGTCCACCAGTGGGCTTAGATAAGTCACCGTTTCTGCTAAATAAACCGAAGAAAAGTTAAAAAGGTGTTAAATGTATTTATAATTACTATATGCTACCTACTATCATCTTCATACATAATATAATAAAGTAGTACAAAGGTATATAATTACTTACTTCTCCATAAAATCCACGATGGTAATGAATTGCGCATAACTAGTTCTTACTGCCATTATAATAACAAAATAATTGAAAATTTACAAAATAATACCCCTAAAATTTTACAATTTAAAAGACGCGCGTCCGCGTAATCTTAAGACCACAGACAACAACAACTGACGAGTATACGTCGAAAAACACATTTAAATTTTGTTTCGATTCATTGGCAATTTTATTGAAAACTATAGAAAAAATTTTAAAATGCACTTTATTTTGAATAAAAATGAATTATGTGAATACCTAGTTACTTTTTTGCATAATTTTGTATTTTTTTTTCCTAAATCTGCAAAAAGTTAAAAACCGGTAAAAGTGCATTTTTGAACGTGCAGCAAATGGTACTGAAGTTAAAGTGAAGTAATCGTATCGAGTAACGTGAGTGAATTTTTTAGGCTCGTGCTGAGGATGGTGCGCGTTAAAGTATCGAGTAAGTATCGCTATCGTCACTCGATACGATTACTTCACTTGACATTCAAAATATTCGTGCTTAAGCTACTGATCGCTTGGACTAGATTCAGATGAAAATTTCACTGAAATTAATCGATAAAATATCGTTGTTACATTTAATCGATCCTCATGAAAATCGAATCGTAAAGAGCATCCCTGCTTTTTTTATTATTAAACTGGTTTAATAGCTCTGGATTCTAAAATCCATCTAGATTATGGATACATCTAGAATCTAGATGCATTCCTGCTAGTGCTCGGAGTCTCAGACTAATTAGTCTCAGACTTTAGTTTCAAATCGCGACACGATAGTATGACTATAAAAATTATTCATGCTGCTGCTGTTGCCTGTTGCCTGATAATGCTGCATGTTTCGTTTGCGGGCTGTGATTAGTGATAATATTATTATTATCACTTAAGTATGGATGTCTTCTTGCTATTCGCTACTTTTTTGCTAGGTTGTTACTATTTACAAACTTTTACTCAATCCATACAAAAACATAGACAATTATTCGTCGTCGACACGAGTATCTTCGGACTTATTATAAGTCGATAGAAGTTTCATAGAAGTAAGACTCGAGTTTCTCGATTAAAAATACTCGATCACCCATCACTAACTCAAACCTCTCACCGTCACCTCAGTCCACTTGTAACGATCGAAGAGCGGTGAACATCGAGGAGAGGTCGTGGAGGAATTTACCATCTAGCCACCATCGCCGTTCGCCAATTACACCATGGCTGATACCGACAGCGAAAAGGCGCCGCAGCCGCAGCCCCTGCAGGAACAACAACAACCAAAAAACCCGCTTAAACAAAAGCAGGTCATTGGTGAGTAGGTACCGCTCTGCCCCGCGCCATTTTGGTTTCGTGTGCCCCGGTGTTTCAAAAGCACATGGCTTCCTAATGTTATACTTTCAATTATTTACACATTCCTTTAGCGCGAAAATAATGTACATAACCAATTGTATCAAAAAAATCTGATCTTGATATAGTACAACTAAGCGTTGTTATCGATCTTTTTATGACCGCCGGCATCGGGCGTCCTAGTTTCATAGAACGTACTATCTGCCTATCAATCGATAAACTAGCGAGCTGGTTTTATTTCAGAGCTAAAAATTATTACATCTTGTGCGTGTTTTAGGTTATTTTAAAGCCTGGCTTTACCTCTAGCATTCTAACAAGGTCACTAATCTCTGACCCGTAGCATAAAAAGTACTTGAGCTTGACTATATACCTACTTACTTTTTCGTGCACCATTGCAATATCATTGCCATGACTTACCGCCATTTTGTACACAAACTGATTTGAGCGCTAACGAATTTGAGAGCATTTCGAAATTCATCAGTTGCAGTAAGTATTTGTTTCAATAATTTGTAAGTTATATTATAACCCAAACAAAAATAAATGACGTGTTGATAAGGTTTATTCACTTTGCTCATCATCATTACTCTCCTACTTTTCAATCATTCCTATGCTAATATGAGGATATACTTTAATATTATGATTACTGAGATGAGATAGTATGTTTTCCTATCTCATAGAAATTCTTAAACTAACTATAAGGTCATAAGACCAGCAGTTGTTTGTATCAATATTGTTTGCAAAGCATAATTTAAACTATTTTGTCTTACAAAATATCATTTAAGTACTTACCAATAAATTTTTGTATTCTAAATTGTAATTCATAATGTTTTAAATTTTTCCTAATTAATTTTTTGCTGCACTGCTGAATTATTATAAAAGAGTTTATTTTTACAAAAACGCTTGTGCATCTAGTAGCATTTTTAAATTGCTTAATGACACGCAGATAGTCACAAAAAGTCTTGTGTTTTAAACCAAGTTACATAGATATTTCATGTTAAAGATTGATCAAAATGTTAATTGAACTTATGTAAGGTTATGACAAATTGACCTATTATATATTGATTGTCTAGGTATACTCTTTCGAGGTTTCAGTCAGCCACAATTTTTAAAAAATAGTGATTAGACCACAGGCCGCTTACTCAGGATCTCTTCAAAATATGAGAAATAAAATATATCGATGACTGTTAGAATAATTAATGTCAGGTTGAAAGTGCACCAAGATTCTTATCTATGTGTTTCAAAACAAATTAAGTAAATGGTAATTTTCTTTTCAGCTGAGAAAGTTTCGGGCACTGTCAAATGGTTTAACGTCAAGAGTGGATATGGGTTCATTAACAGGTATTTATTGCATTTTATTTCAAGATCTCAAATTCTCCAGATCCTTTCCTACATAGGTATAATGTTGAGATAACTTACATGCAAGTCCCAAGATTCTAGATTCCAAACTATTTATTGAGTCAATATACAAATAAGTTAGTTTTGCTGTCTATATAGTCCTAGATGACCACCCTGACTACTTGAGTGGAATTTCTTTGTGATACTTCTTATACAGAAAACTATCATGCTAAGTTTCTAGACCCAGCCAGATTATACTATACATTGCACCTCTTCGCATCATCGCAACATCGCTAGCTATCTGTCAAGAATAATTTTGGTTACTTATCAAAGTTGACAGTGAAGTTACAAACTAACTATAAGTTAGAGCTGTAATAATGCTAAAAAAATGTTTACCTATGTGTTGAGAATTCTGAATTTATAGGTATGGAAGATAGAAATGATATTAGTAATTATGGCTTCTTCAGTGTAAGACCATGAAAAGAATATGATAAAACGAACAAGAACTCTTGAAATGTGATGGTCCTTCTTCCATTGTACATAGTACAATATAAGTGTAATGTTTACTTCAACCTTATTCTATAGTACCCATATTTCAAGGTTATGTGTATAGCTTTTTTTTAAATTTTTATTTTTTAAATCTTTTATATGTTAATAGGAACGACACGAAGGAGGATGTGTTTGTACACCAAACCGCGATCGCCCGAAACAACCCGCGCAAGGCTGTGCGCTCGGTCGGTGACGGCGAGGCTGTGGAGTTTGCTGTCGTAGCTGGCGAGAAAGGCTATGAGGCAGCCGGTGTGACCGGCCCCGGCGGCGAGCCAGTGAAGGGCTCACCCTACGCAGCAGATAAGCGTCGCGGATTCCCACGCCAGTTAGTAAACACAGCCGCTTTTATCTATACTAATATTATAAAGAAGTAAAGTTTGTGAGGTTGTAGGTAATCTTTGAATCTACTGAACCAATTTTGAAAGTTCTGGTACCAATAGAAAGCCATACTATTTGTGAGTGTCATAGGCTATATATTAACCTGAAAAATTTGGGAGTTTCCTTGGGAATTTAAAATACTTATTGTTATTTCTACTTTTTTGATAGCCACTGAGTTAGAGAATAGGAGAACGCTGAACACTGATCAAAGTATAAGATCTGTTCTTTGACATGCATAGACTTACAATCTGATAGATGACACACACCATCTCCTGTCTACACGCACAGGTAATTTAGTTGTTGGACTTTGGGAGACGTGCTGGCGGAGTGCACTTGCACTTAAATCATTGAAGACAGAATGTGCTTCCATTTTTCTACTTATTAGTTAACTTACACTTAAGTAACTGGCAAATTTCTGTTCAAATGATGATAACGACTTAACTCACTAGTTCGGCAAGTTATCTTGCTGTTTATCTAATGCGATTAATGTAAATCAGTTTCAAGTCTGAACAAAGGCAGAGGATGCTCTATAGATCTCAACATTAACATTAAATAGTTTGTTTTGAGTCACAATATTTGTGGTAGATTCACTTGACGATTCAAAAGCACTTGTAAAAGTTTATTTGAATAAAAACACATTTGAATTTGAACTAGATACTACCCTCGGCAAGGAGCCGGACGCGGCGGCGAGGGAGCTCCACGCAGAGGTGGCATGGGACGGCGCGGGCCCCCGCCCACCACGGGGGGCGCGCAGGGGGACGAGGGGCAAGATGGCGCTGGGGCACCGCCGCAGCGGTAACTATTTCCTCATCATCATCATCGCTTAAACCATTGTTGACTCACTTCTGAGCACAAATCTCCTCTCAGAATTGGAAGGATTTGGCCATAGCATCAGAACGTTATGAAAAACTCTCAGGCATGCAGGTTTCCTCACAATGTTTATGTTCACCTGAAAAACCACTCTGAGCACGAGTCTCCGCACAAGCTCGGAATGAGAACATTCTGAGAGTTTGTGCAGATTGGTAGACAGAGCAATAGTTGGTACTTTAGAACAATAGTTGTATTGTTAGATAGACAATAGTTGTATTATTAGATTAGTTTACACTTAAGAAGTTATTAGTACTTTCTAATTAACCATTCATCCATCCATCAGTAAATCTGTACTTTTTCACTTGGCTGACATTGTATTGTTTGTAGTTATTTCCGCCGTAACTTCCGCGGTGGGCGGCGCGGCGGCGGTCCCCGGCCGATGTATCGCGGCGGCTACCGGTACGTGCGCCAGCGCAACAACCAGCCGGGCCAGGGCCAGCCCCCTAGGCAGAACGGCCAGGACGGCGAGGCGCAAGCCTCCGCCTCCGCTGCACCGGCGCCGGCGCCTGCCAAGCCCAAGGTATGCTCATACACACACACTCACACACGCCATCGGCAAGCACTTATAGTCCCACAAAATTATCTGACCAGGTGGCCAAAATTGGAACTAATTTTTAACCCTGTTTAGTTTTTATTTTATTTTTCACTGGATGATGCAGGCGACTTCGTCCGTGTGGATTAAGTTTATTGATTCCCGTGGGATCTGTTTTAATTTTCCGGGATAAAACGTAGCCTGTCATTCCTTAAGATACAATCTATCCATACATAATAATCTATCTATACAAGTTAAACAGATGGGCCGTGAAAACGTACCAGACAGACAGACACACATTTGCATTTATAGTATTACGGTCTTATTCATAAAAAGATATAGAAGCTTTATTAGCTTGTTATTAGCAAGTTCTCAAAAAACATTATTCATAAACGTTCAATAGTGCTTTAACGCTCTATAATTATTCAATAAAGTTGTTCCTGTTTTCATATTTTCCATTAAATATGTAAATAAACAAACAAAACTTCGCAATCAATCCCAGATGACAGATTCGTAGTCAACTCAGTGAGACTTTTGATGAATAACATGCGTTACTTTTTATTTCACGGAGCATAGAGGCTAGTATTTTTGCCATTATGTCTATGAATTCGTCAGAACGACAACTTAATAAAGCGAAACCCATCTATAGTGACAATTTAGTTGTGAGAGGTTTATTGAACCTTTATGAATAAAGAAAGTTATGAAACTTTTAATAGGCCTAATGAGCATTTCAGTTAATGAACATTGTAAACCTATAAGGGATTTTTATGAATAAGGCTGTTAGTATATACACTAGCGACCCTGACACCAGATTAGATAAGTTTGTGGGACTATAACAGGCTTGAGTAAACGTTTGTCTGTTCCACTGAGATAAACCAGGTCCTGTTTATGATTCCCAGTTCAGGCAAAAATAAGCATTGGGTTTACAATTATAAGTTTTAACTCTTTGCTTCAGTATCCCTTCACAGAGAGTCCTAACTCTTTCAGTCCCGATGCCTGACTGGTAGTGTCAGATTTTCTTATCCGAGTCAGTGAATAAAGAGTGAAAGGGACTCAAGATTCCTCTTTAGATTGGTGGCCGAAATGGCATTAATTATTGCTTATTATATCTTTGCATTTTATTTGTTGGCATAATTTTGATTGTGATTTAGGCCAAGCCTGCGGCGCCGTGCAACGTCACGGAGGTCACCACCAACGAGAGCCAAGCTTAAGCCGCCGGCGAAAGTGCGGCACGCCCCAGTAGTGCGTTATTCCAGCCGTGCCGCACACCATCACTACTGTCTGTCTATTCAACTAATGAGTGTTTCGTTGCATCATGGCGATCGATGTTTGTACACTATTGTAGAGTCGATTCGTACTCAAATGTCGTAGTTTATCAATGGGCAACTGACATAATATTCTAAATTTTCAAAATCCACTATTAATTTATTATTTCAATCATCAAAAGTGTACTTTGATTTTTCTTTACATTTTAGTTTAATACTGAGCAATCAGTTTTTTTTAATGTCATGTTGTTAAGTGATTCCTATTTGAATCGACTGTACACCATTTTGTACATGTCAATCGGGGTGACGAGTGGAACTGCATAGTATCATGGATCAGAGATGTGATATTTTTCTTATTTTAAAGTAATGTGTTGTATTGTACACCAATGGGGCCGCTGGGCGGCGAGCGATAGTATCGGAGGATGTTTTACCATTTAATATGTATTAAGGATCGCCGCACCGCGGTTGCCTCAATGAAATTGCGTATTTTGATATTTGAAATTATTTCGAAGAACTATTTGTATAATAGTTTTCTTTAAGCAAGATGTTGTGCAATCTTAAATTATATTATTTAATTTACTTATATAATACGTGTCGAAAAATAATATGCAGGTCCTAAGGCCCCAAATGATCGTATATTTTTAGGCATGCGGATTTATTTTTATGTATCAGTTCTATTCAATTCTTGCAACCTTAAGCCTAGAAGCGCAGGACTAAGATAATATTTGATTTTTTTATTATCTTGGTTATGCTATAAATTATGCATGATTTTCTGAAATTTTAGTGGTATTTTTGAACTTCTAACATTCAGAGAAAATAAATTCTTTTTACATGTGTGAAATTTATTTTATTTACCATCACCCTCTCTAATCTGATACTTATTTACTCAACTAATTAGTTCAATTGTTCAACTAATAGTACTTCCCTCTAGTTCAACTGTAAGGCCCGGACTCCATCAGAGTGGAGACGTGCGGAGATGTCTGAAGCGGAGACGAGAAGAGATGTTTTTCAGCTAGGGTGTATCCACCGAAGCTGTGCGGAGATGCGTACTGGCTAGACTGGAGCGGATATGTGTGCTGGCTAAAACGGAGATGTCTGCTGGCTAGATCGGGACTGAGCTACGTGCGGTGAGCGTTGGATGTTGAGATGAATGCGGCGCCGCTCACAGCACGCCGTTCACATCTCTTCGGCTCGGACTCCACCAGAGCGGAGAGGAGAGATGTGATTCAAACTACCAATAGAATTTCGTCATTCCCACATCTCGTCTCTGCTCAGCTTCAGTGGTATTCACTGAGCGGAGATGTATCATATTTGTATGGCGCGATCGATGCGGAGATGTGTGTTTTCCAGGAAAGTGGTAACAAAAATTGCACAAACATACGCACAACCTCAGGAAAATGCATATATATATTTATATATATATACCGTATCCTATTATATATAATTATACACTCTATGCCGTCTCCATCCCGTCGATGCAGATATTCTTAGGGGGCGTTTCCTCGTGTTCCTATTAGTGGGAGAAAAATTAAATCCACGATATAGATGATATGGACCACCAGTTCACATGTGGGTGTTGGTCAACGTTTTATATAGTTTAACTTTCGATAATTCGTTGTTTAACCGACACGGCGATGTCAAGAATCTATTATTACGAGAATGGAAAAAACTGCGATCTCGCACCCCCATGCTATCAAGGAACGTGGCAGAATTATTATCTATTAGATGAAATGAAAATTCCCATCCTCTTCTGATTTTAACCTTTTTAACATCTAAAATATGTTTTACTGACATCGTATATTTGCTACTACATCCATGTTGAAGAACTCATTATTACCGGCTTTAAGCATTGTGACTTGTGAGTATTAACTGACCCACCCTAGCTTGATTTGGGTGGAAATTCTGAGCCCTTACAATGGATTGTTGGTTTTTTCTTATACACTGTTTTGGTGTGGAGAAAGAGGTAATTTGAAATCCATTCTATTATTATAAATCCGAAAAGTGTGTCTGTCTGCTACGCCTTTTAACGTCTCATCTTTTCAACCAATCTAAATTTTGTATTTGTAGATAAAGGTTGCATCCCTAGCAAGGACACAGCCAGGCTATTTTTGGAGTTTATTGGAGTTTACTCCTTAAGAATCGATTTTCATAAATATAAGGCGCCCGGTATGAGAAAAATATGAGAGGTAAAATCTATTGATGAATGACCTCGTTACTTTTTTGGTGCGCACCTATGGTGCGCACCTTTCTAATTTGGTTGTCAGTGTATTAAGACAATATTTTTTTTTTCCCAGAAAATTAAGAAGTTCCCGCGAGAATAAAAAACTTAAACAATGCAGACCAGGTTACAGGCATCATCTAGCAATGTAAATGTATAGGTATTTTTTTAGAGAAGTTAACTTCTTAAACTTTTATACTTATTTATTAGCATAGAGCAAGATCCCAGAGCCGCCAGACCTTACTTATTTTCTGAGAAACAAAATGTGTGTAATATAGAAGCCTTGGTACGTAGATTTAACGTACGCATACTCGCAAGTTTGGAGCGACGGCCAATTTATAGTTATAAGGTGCTAAAGGTACGTAAAAACGTTGCTAACTTTACTTATTATCTGAGAGCTGATTTTTATTTATGTTTCACAGAACAGCGTTAATAATTAATAATCAATACTCCCAGACTCATGCCGTGGGCCGTTTTTTCTGCCAGACACTTTAAAGCTGACAAAAAAAACGTAACTTTACTTATTTTCCGAGTCTTGATTTTTTATGCACGATACTCAGGGAACTATTTCAATACTATTTGCAAGCAGCCAGACTAATCTGATGGGCCAAACATCCGCCAGACTCAATTTGAAATTTACTGTGAAAAAATTTTGGTCTTATTTTTAAAGTTTTAGGGACAGTGTGGCGTAAGGAAAAGCAATTATTTGCAATATCTAAGCCTATAAAAGTAGTTTTACAAAAACCCACCCCAAAGGGGTGAAATGGGGTTTGGAAGCTTGCATGAAGGTTCTAAGTTTTTGACGTTAGGGACTTGAAAATCGGCATTTGGATTATTCGTTTTGAATTATAATAACTTGTATAAGCAATTTTACGAATATCTAACCAAAAAGGGGGGAAATGGGGGTTGAAAGATTGTATGAAAGTCCTATGTTTTTTAAGTTACAGAAATGAAAATCTGCATAAAAGTTATTAAGTGGTTTTAAATAATAAAAACCTGTTTAAGCTTAAAGCCTAAGTGGGAAAAGTCCTATGTTTTTTATGTTACAGACATGAAAATCTGCATTAAAGTTATTAAGTGGTTTTAAATAATAAAAACCTGTTTAAGCTTAAAGCTTAAGTGGGAAAATTTCATAATCTCATAGGAAATCAGAAATTGTATGCGGATGAAGTCGCGGGTGACTACTGATAAATATGCTCATAACTAAATATTCTTATAAATTTATCATGTACTATTGAAATAGTTTTTTGTGCTTTAGAAGAGACTTTTTAGGAGCGTCAGCAGACGGACGGCAGATAGATGGACGACATCAAGAGAGTCGCAGGGTGTCGCTGAATTCAGGTGGCGCAAGACCGTGGCTTCTTCTTCTTCTTTCTCTCTGGGCTTTTCCGCACTTAAGTACTGGTGCCCGTTGTACGTGAGACCTCCGGTGCGACTCCCCGCTGGATCACTCCAGCCAGCCGAGCAGGCCGCCCAGGTCGGCAAGGACTTCCGGAAGTGTTGCTGGGGAGCCAATGTAGGCTTCTCGTTGAGTGGTTACAGCACTGCACTCGAGTAGTACGTGTCTTGGTGTCTCCTAGCTCTCCATGCAGGCTCTGCACAGAGGGCTGTCGGTTATACCTAGAACATATAGGTGTTTGTTAAGTGGACAGTGTCCTGTTATCATGCCTACAGCCGTCCTGAGTTTAGCTCTGTTTAATTGCAGTAGTTTCTTAGTTAGGCGTTGGTTTGGGCTGGGTATAGCCTCTTTTGTTTGTCTACAGCTGGTGGTGTTTGCCCAAAGTTCGGCATGAGTACCTACTGTATGTTGTTTGAACCAAGTCTTGTACTCACTGAATGGTATTGGAACGATCGGTTCAATTCCCATTACCTTCTGGTTTGAGGCTCGTCGAGCTAGTTCGTCGGCTGCGTCGTTGCCTATGTTGTCGCTGTGACCTTTAACCCAGCCGAGTGATACTAGGTTTGATTTTGTTAGTGTTTGTAGTGCGTTATGGCAATCCAATACGAGCTTAAATGAGGTCGTACTTTTGGCTAGAGCTCGCAGGACTGCCTGACTATCACTAAAAATGTTAATATGAAAGTTTGTTACCTGTCTGTCGTCCATTGCCATAGCCGCCGCAGTGATGCCGACGCACTCCGCTTGAAAAACATAGTTATTCTTACCGAGCGCGCGAGCAATATGTATGTTTAGTTCGGGACAGTGCACTCCTGCACCTGTTCCCTGGCTGGTTTTTGACCCGTCTGTGTAAACGTCTATCGTATCTACAGTATTTTTGTGTATTCCGGTATCTGAGATGTTGATCTCATAATCTTTCTCGATTATGTGTTCCTTCCGTGTTTTGTCACAGATCCATCCTAACAGTGGACACTTCATGTTCTCACCTGACAGTATCCGGGTATGTGTTGTGTTTGTATCTTTCCACAGCCCATAAGTCTTAATCCTTAGCGCTGCGAGGGTAGCTTCTTCTTTTATGTGAAGATGTAGGGGGGGGATTCCCAGTATTACCTCTAAAGCATCTGTTGGGGTGGTGCTCATGCAGCTAGTGATCGCTAGGCATGCTTGTCTTTGCAATTTTTGTAGTTCCTGTTGGGTTGTCGTCTGAAGCGTTCTGGGCCACCATACTAGTGACGCGTATGTTAATGAGCTTCTTACCACTGTCAGATACAGCCAGAGCATTATCTTTGGTTTTAGACCCCAGGTTTTCCCAATCATGCGTTTGCATTGATTTAGGATTATTGTTGTTTTTTGTATTTTCGTGTATATATGTTTCTTCCAGTTGAGCTTGGTATCTAGAGATACCCCCAGATATTTAACTTCTGTTGATAGTGTTAGATTTGTACCGAAGAGTGTTGGCATTCTTAGAACATCTGGTTTCCTTTTGTTTGTGAACAGTACTAGCTCAGTCTTTTTTGGGTTCACTGTTAGTTCATTGTCTTTGCACCATTTCTCTATGAGTCTCAGTGCATCTTGCATTATTGCACAGAGTGTGTTTTCGTGTTTGCCACCTTTCAGAATTGTTATGTCATCTGCATAACCTATTGTGTAGAATCCGTTGTTGTTCATTTTTGTTATCAAGTTGTCAACGACCAGGTTCCACAGGATTGGAGATAACACTCCTCCTTGTGGGCACCCTTTGGCTACTATGCCCTTTGTTATACCGTTTATGTCAAGTTGGATGACCCTTTTTTCGAGTAGGGCTCCTATCCATTGTCTTAGAGTTTTGGGTACTTCGTATCGTTGTAGGGCTTTATCAATGCTCTTAAAGGTGGTTTTGTCAAAAGCTCCTTCGATGTCTATGAAAGCTCCTAATGTTGATAGTTTGTTTTCTAGGTCGTGCTCTATCTTCGTTACCACGTCGTGGAGAGCCGTCTCTGTTGACTTGCCGGTACTGTAGGCATGTTGGTTTCGGTGTATTGGTATAGTCCTTAGGGCTCCGTCTCTAAGGAAACGGTCACCAAGCCTTTCCAGCGTTTTCAGCAGGAAGGATGTTAGGCTGATAGGTCTGAAAGCCTTCGGTTCGGTGTAATCATTCTTGCCTGGTTTGGGCAGGAAAACCACTTTCACTTCTCTCCACGAGATTGGTATGTATTTAAAGGCTATACAAGCTTGAAAAATCTGTACTAGCCATGGTGTTATCTCCGTAACCCCCACTGCAGGAGGGCTGGGAAGATTTGATCTGTTCCTGGTGATTTGAAGGGGTGAAACGTGTCTATGGCCCACCGTACCTTCTCATATGTGACTATTTTGTTAGCTATTTCCCAGTCAGCTTCTGAAGGTGTGCTCTGTGGATCCGCCCAGTCTGGGTTGTCTACTATTTTGCTGCCGGGGAAATGTGTTTGTATAAGAGTTTCACTGACCTCTTTGTCGTCTTTGGTATAACTACCATCAGTTTTCTTCAAAGTGCCTAGTGTGCGATTGTTATCGTCGGCTAGAATTTTCCTAATTCTAGTAGCCGTGTCGTATGATTCTATGTTTGTGCAGAATCCCTGCCATGACTTGTCGTCTTTGCTTCGTATAAGTTTCTTGTATTGCGATTGTGCTTCTTGGAAGTTATCCCAATCAGAGTCTTGTCTGGTGTTTTTTGCTCTGTTGAATAGGTGCCTTAACCTTTGTCTTTTCTTTTCAAGGTCCGGGCCCCACCAACTATGTTTTGGTTCTTGTTTTGTTTTTCGTGTCTTTAGAGGGCATGCTGCTTCGTAGCATGTCCTTATTTTTCCCATTAGGTCATTTACATTGTTATCTATCTGTGACACATCCTGAATCTTGGGTGTGTCCCTCTGTCCAATGTGTTTTGTTATGAGCGTTTTATACTTTTTCGTATTTGTTTTCCTCGGATTTCTCCGAGGTAACTCTGGCGTTTTGGTTAGATCAAGTTCAAAGCATATCCTGCAGTGATCTGAAAACGATGGTTCTTTGCTCACATGCCAGTTTTTGACTTGATCCACTAAGTTTTGCGATGCTTGTGTGATGTCGATTATCGTTTGATATCTGCTGGACACAAACGTTGGTTCTGTACCTTTGTTGATGATGCTAAGGTTAGTTGTTAGTAAAAATGTGACCAACGACTCACCTCTCGCATTATTTTTTGTCGCTGCCCCACAATGTGTGGTGCGCGTTGCTGTCAGCAGAGATGATCAGATCTATCTCTTGTTCCTCACAGTGTTTGATTAGGTCCATGATTTCCTTCGTGGGGATCTGGCCTTCAATTGGTAGATACAGTGATGCCAAGACTAGTGGTCTAGGCGTCCACCCGTTGTTCTTATTCATTTCGTTGTGTATTTTTATTGCTGTTAGATCTCTGTAACAGTAATGTGTTAGTAATGTTGCCGTGATACAGCGTGGTACGTATATACATGTTCGTGGCGGCTCTTGCGAGCTATGGTAGAAGACCTTACCGTCGCAATTGCCGAGGCCGCAAACACGATTTGCCAGAACCCACGGCTCCTGGATTAGGGCTATGGTCTCCGCCGCAACCTCCAGCTGCTTTCTTAGGGTGGCCGTCGCAAGGTGTTTATGCTGGAGGTTGGTCTGTACTATATTAAAGTGCGTGAATGTTGGGTAGAGGGGAAAGGTTTACAGGTCCGGGGACCGTTCTTCGTTTTCGGCCATAGGGGCCCATGTTTTCAGCAGCTCTTGAAGGTCATGAGCTGCTGTGTCCGTCATGTCTGTCGTGTCGGTCCCCGCTTCCTCCTGCCACTCTGTCCTGTCTGGTTTAGGAGTCGGCGGTGACTCTGTCAACACCGCGTTGATGTTATCAAGCACAGTGCTGACAGATGGTTCCTGAGGGTCTGCAGGCGATTCGTCTGTCTGTGCGTTACTGTTCGCGGTTGTATTTGTTGTGTTCTTTCCTGGCTCAGAGGACCCCATGGGTGGTACATCACTCACTCCTTCACTGGTGAAGAAACGGATGTAGATGGATCCCGTGGAGTAGGCTACTTGCCTCCCCCTCGCCAGGATGTGTGCAATCTGCTCTTTGGGCACTCCTAAAACTAGGAGCACACCAGGAGTATTGCTGTCTACTCTGATATAGTTGTACAGAGCCCACGTTGAAATCTGGTACCAGGGGTTCTGGCTGGCCAGGATCCTGTGTAGGTGCCCAACCGCCTCCTTGTATTCTGGTACAAACAGTGCGGACCTGATCCGTACAGGGATCTCCGACTGTTTGATCAACGTGAGCCCCGTCCCCTCACGTGGTGACTTCAGTCGTGGAACAACCTCTTGTAACCACGAGAGGGCTTTGTCGTCGTAGCACCATAGCTTCATCACACCCTCGCTCAAGAAGGCTTTGCCCTCGAACGCGGGTGCGTAAGGTAAGGTGCCAGGGGCCGATGGTTGGAAGCAAGCAGCAAAGATCTCGCTCTGGATTTGACCTTGAACGTTGCTCGCTTCCTGTTGGGTCATGTCTGCGCGCGGTGTGAGCATTACTGCCACACTGAGGTGCGGTTGTGTTGCGCGGGCGTATGAGCCTGTGTGTTCGGTCCTCGGCCTTTTATGTTCTCCCCGAGGAGAGATGTCGTCAAACCTGTCACGCTTGACGCCTGACTGGCTCGACGACGGGGCGGGGACCTCCGACCCTCCCCCAGCTTCACCACCGCTCCGCTTTCGCCAGTACACATTCGACAGGCGGGCGACAGGGTTCGGCCGGGGTTGGGCCGGGAAGTTTGCACTGTTGGTTGTTGTTGTTGTTGTTTGGGTGACAGTGGTACGGCCACGATCAGCACTCGGCTGGTCTACGCTCACCTCTCCTTCTCCCTGGCTCGAGACGACAGTCTCCGCGGGCGGGCAGCGACCCTTTTGGGGCGGCCGCCCACATTCGCTTCGACCGTGCGAGCCTGTTGCCAGGGGTTCGGTGACAGTGTCCGCAGACCCTCCGGGTGTCGGCCTCGACCGACCTCCGCTCCGACCCGTAGTTTTTTGGGTGACAGTGGTCAGGCCATGACCAGCACCCGGTGGGTCCGCGCTTACTCTTCCTTCCCCCTGGCTCGAGACGACAGTCTCCGCGGGCGGACAGCGGCCTTTTTGGGGCAGCCACCCACCTCCGCTTTGACCGTAAATGCCTGTTGCCAGGGGTTCGGTATCAGTAACCGCAGACCCTCCAGGTGTCGGCATTGACAGACCGCTGCTCCGACCCGTAGAAGAGCCCGTCGTCAGTTTGGTCTTTTTGTGCGTCCTCCTTTTTGCCTTTGCGACCACTTGCGTCCATGGATTTTGGTCCATGGGTAATGATGAGAGTGGCCGGAGGAAGGGAAGGTGTATCGTCGGTCCGTTTTTCGTTTGCCAAAGTCGTTTTCTGCCGCAGCAAGGGATTCTCCAGCTCCGATGGAGCTGGTACCCTTCTGGGGTCCTATTTCCTGAGTCGTCTTTTTCATGGGGTTTCTAGAAGTGTGTTATTTGTGATTAGTGTACCTGCTCATGTGTGTGTGCGTGTGTGAATGTGTGGGGATGTTGTCTGAGGCAGCGAAGCCACCGCGCCCCCGGCCCATCCTGAACCCCCGTAGCGCAGGAGCCGGGGGATCGCGTCTGTGACGCGTATCCCCCGCCCCCCACCCCCGTGGTATCCTGGCTGAGCCGATACACGCCATGTGGATCTTTGCCTGTGTGTTCGTGGCTTGTTTTTGTGTGTGTGTGTGTGTGTGTGTGTGTGTGTGTGTGTACTTCAGTGTGAGTGCATGCGAGTGTTGGGGACGTGGGGATTTAGTTAGGGGGGAGGGATCATGGAATAGGGTTAGTAAGGAACCTGACCAGCGTTTTTTTATTTATTTATTTATTTAAGGGCACCAATAGTTTTACAGCAATAAAAACATACAGTCATATTAAATGCAAATACAGTTCTTAAGTATGCTATAAAAACCACTTATAGGTAGCCACAACATGCGACTTAAATTCTGTATCACAAAATAAACTCATGAGATAAAGCAGTTACAGCGGTTGACTTAATTACATTAATTATCTTAAATTTTACAATATGCAATTGATATTGAATAAAAAACTATATAGACACAAGTACGTAAATATAAATAAACTACATACAACAAAACATATAAATACTAGACGAAAAACAAAGAACAAAATAAAAAATACTAAGTAAGTACGTCAGAATTAAAAATTAAAAATTATCATTTAAAAATTAAAAATGTTAAAAATGTTAGCGGTATTGTTCAAAAAAGTGTTTTTTGAGCTTGCTCTTAAATGTGATGAGCGAGTCTCTCCAAATGTCAATATCTAGTTTTTTGGTGATATCGTTATATGTGTTTATAATCCTATTTAGAGGAGCCGAGGCTCCTAAGTTGTTTTTAATGAGACTGACTCTAAATGGTACGAAATTCGATAACCTACTTGCCGATCTTGGAACTCGTAAAGTAATTTTTTGTAACAAGTGAGACGCATCCACAGCATTATTAACTAATTTATGCAAGAAACATAGATCCAATAGCTTTCTACGATCGAATAAATTTAACATTTTATAATGCAGCAATCTAGAAGGATAACTAGCATACCTTTTTTTGTCCAACTTATCACAAAGGATCAAGTGATACGTAAAGCGTTTTTGGATACGCTCAATCCTCCCTACGTGCACGTTATAATAGGGGTTCCATGCAACAGAGCAATATTCTAAAAGACTTCTTGTTAGGGCATTAAACAATTGCGTTGGGCGTGTCATTGGCCAGACCTCTTGTCCGGGGCCCGTAAGCTTCTGTCCGGTTCAAGCCATGCAGATGCACGGCCAGAACCAGGCAGATCCAGCAATCCGCAACCCGCCGACCCGTCCGGTAGCATGAGGAATGCTTTGCATATGGTGAGCATATTTTTGTTACCGGACCACATCTTACTGAGGTACCAGCACCCAAAATATGCCACCGCACCGGAAAAAGAAGAAGAAGAAGACCGTGGCTTGTGGAGGACCCTACAAGAGGCCTATGCCCAGCAGTAGTTTATGAAACGATTGCATAATACCTAGTTGTGTACAGTTTCATACATTATTTTGTCTTAACTCATATATTTAAATTGTCATCTACGGCTTTAATAGTACATTAGTCTATCTCATATGATAACATCTAATCTTATAAATATCCATACTAATATTATAAACCTTAACCCACACGGACTAAGTCGCAGTCATCGTCTAGAATTCTAGATCTATTTATTTAACCACTTATTCTATACCTAGTCGTGTACAGTTTCATACATTATTTTGTCTTAACTCATATCTTTAAATTATCATCTACGGCTCTAATAGTACATTAGTCTATCTCATTTGATAACATCTAGTCTTATAAATATCCATACTAATATTATAAACCTTAACACACACGGACGAAGTCGCAGGTATCGTCTAGAATTCTAGATCTATTTATTTAACCACTTATTCTATTAAAAAATTTAAAATAAGTACCTAAACATTTCTTTATAGGTTTTGTTTCTTGTAAGGTACAATATCAAAAAAAGCTGACGACAAAATGTGTAAGTTACTAGTATATTAGGCACAGATTAGATTTAAAGATATGAGTTTAGTCTGAAATCTTTTAATCATAATTAATGTAGGAAACTCTACATAACTAGGTATTATGCAACCGTTTCATAAACTACTGCTGGGCATAGGCCTACTGTAGGGTCTTCCACACGCCACGGGCTTACGCCACCTGAATTCAGCGACTCCCTAGCAATCATTTTATACACTACCTACTATTTTCATTTAATATAGATGCACATGAATTTTTTTAGGAATATGTAGATAGTAGCGGACGCCCGCGACTTAATTTACTCACACTCCTTAATTTTCCGGGATTAAAAAAATATGTCACTCTCCAGGTCCTCATCTATACCCATGCAAAAATCGCGTCGAACTATTACTCTATTGCGGCGTGATTTCACCCCCTTATCGCTGAATTTTGAAGAATTTTGCTTATACAGGTTGTGCCGTCATAATACATAATCTTTATGCCGATTTTCAAGGCATTAACTTCAAAAACTTAGAACCTCCATGTAAACTTCCATTTCACCCCCTTTGATGTGGATTTTTGTAAAACTGCTTACACAGGTTTTATTATTTAAAACTGTCTCTAACTTAAAAAATATAGGACTTTCATACAATCTGCCAACCCCCATTTCCCCCTTTTGGGTTCGATTTTCGTAAAATTATTTATAAATGTTATTATAATTGAAAACTAATAATCAATATGCCGATTTTCAAGTCCCTAACTTCAAAAACTTAGAACCTTCATATAAGCTTCCAAACCCCATTTCACCCCCTTTGGGGTTGATTTTTGTAAAACTGCTTACATAGGCTTCTTCTTCTTCTTCTTCTTCGTCGTAACACTCTTGCCAGAGTGGTCGTGGTCATCACGAAGTGTCGACTTTAGTGGCAGATGTTATGCGCCTCACGAGCATCCGCCACTTCTCCCTACTGGCCGACAGCCTGGTACACTCGTGCAATGAACCGCTAACAGCGGACTTAATCAGGGCTACCGCGTTTAAATTCGCCGCTAGGGGCGCTAGTGTAGTGTCACTTGTGAGGTCCCCGGAATGTCAAATATCACTGGGCTTTTATCGCGGGTCTAATTATTTAATTAATGTTATGAATATTTAGCAATAACCGATTAATTATGGAAGATGTAAGATACGTGCCAAATAATGCCAGTGCTCTGTGCTTTGAAAGCGTAGCTAAGAAAAATAGGTGCAAAATTAAGCGGATTCTTTCGAACAGCTAATTCATAGGTTAGTATTTCCCTTGTTCCTGTATGTTTACTATTTAAAAAAGAGTTCTTTTTTTCACAAATATGCTTGTTTACCGAATATACAGCTATACTTCAGGACCTTACTCGCAAGTGGCGCCAACTAGTGAGCATAAAAACGGTAGCCCTCATTTGGTCGGTCCATCGCATTGGTGACCTTCCTCGCCCTCTGGTGCCCTCCACCTTGCCCTGCACGACGAGGCGCTCGATGGAGTCATTCTCACGACGGGAGACGTGTCCAAAAAATTTTAGTATGCGACTCTGTACTAGCGATGAAAGCCGTTGCTTAATGCCGAGTTCTTGGAGGATAGAAACGTTGGTGCGGAATTCGGTCCATGAGACACCTAACATTCGCCTCCAGCACCACATCTCCAGAGCATCAATCTTTTTCTTCTCGACTTGTCGCAAAGTCCACGTCTCCGCAGCGTATAAAAATATGGGGAAAACAAGCGTTCTAACGAGCCGGTTCTTCGTAGCTTTTGTTACGTTCCTGTTCCTCCATATTTTCTTCAGCTTATCCATCGCGGTTCTTGCTATTGCCATACGTCGCTTTACTTCCTCCACGCAGCCTCCACTGTTCGAGATTAAAGCACCAAGATAAATGTAGGATTGAACGACGTCGCAATTCGCAATCTGAGTGACTTCAGGCGAGTTGTTGTTGGCTCGGTCTACAATCATCATCTTAGTTTTACTGCGGTTAATCTTTAATCCGAACTCTAGGCTCACGCGTTCCACATAGGCTTAGATATTGCAATAAATGATGGCTTTTCCTTAATCCACGCAATGAAAATGTCCCTAAAACCTTGAAAATAGGGCCAACATTTTTTCAAAGGGAATTTTCAAATTGAGTCTGGCGGATGTTTGGCCGATCAGATTAGTCTGGCTGCTTTCAAATAGTATTGAAATAGTTCCCTGAGTATCGTGTATAAAAAATCAAGACTCAGAAAAAAAGTAAAGTTAAGTTTTTTTTTTGCCAGCTTTAAAGTGTCTGGCAGAAAAAAAGGCCCACGGCATGAGTCTGGGAGTATTTATTATTAATTATAAACGCTGTTCTGTGAAACATAAATAAAAATCAGCTCTCAGAAAATAAGTAAAGTTAGCAACGTTTTTACGTAAGTACCTTTAAATTGGCCGTCGCACCAAATTGCGAGTATGCGTACGTTAAATCAACGTATCAAAGAGCTACTATATTACACACATTTTGTTTCTCTGAAAATAAGTAAGGTCTGGCGGCTCTGGGATCTTGGACCAGCATGAAATAAGTAAATTTTGGTAGAGTTGGTGTCACAAAAGAAGTGCCAGTGTATACAATAAAGGTAACTCATTAAACTCACGTGTTCGGTGTTATGTCGGAAAAATGCCCGACTTTCGAATTTTTGATCGAACCCGCAGGGCGACCGCGTATCTTTTGCATCAATCATTGATACATCGCAATCACCTCTGGTTGGTTAACAGTATATGTTACTTGTCTCTGGTTAACAGTCTTCCACTATTGGACGAACTCCATTGACGCAGCAAGAATACCATAAATTCAGCCAATCGGAGGTGATTGCGATGTATCAATGATTGATGCAAAAGATGTGCCGTGCGCGGTCGCCCTGCCGTTCCTCACGTCACTTGTCAGAAAAGACATTTGTCATATTTCGCGTCTACTGCCTTGCGATTGTGTAAAACTTGCATCAATCATTGTTACAGTCTCAATTGTTTTGATTGGCTGAACTTGGTATTCTTGCTGCGTCAATGGATTTTGGCTAATAGTGGAAGAATACTAACCAATCAGTGGTGACTGCGATCGTTACACTGTGGCTGTCATTTTTAGACAATCGCCCTACTGCCTTCTCTATGGATGCCATGATTAGAGGAAAATACATAGATTGTATTGTAAATACAATATTTTAGAATAGTAAAGTAAATTACGTGAAAATAAAAATGTATTTCAAGTTTTCGTTACGTTTTCAAGATGGCAACCTTCAGCCATAAAGAAAAGAAGGCAGTAAGCGCGAAATGTATCAAATGTCATTTCTGACAGTCACTGTCAAAATAACGTGTTTTTCTTTTGAAAACGTCAAAATTGTTACCCACTCATTTTTAGTGTTGCATATCGTGGAAAGATTAAATAATTTCACCACTGAAATTACGATGAATTCGTAGATTTGAACGATCAAAACTGGTCTAAAATTTTTTTCTTTCATTGCTCTACTTGTAAAAGGACCGGTCACCGGACCCATGCCCCATACAAATCTGAACCGTTTCCTTTAAATCACATTACACCCCATGGGGGTAATTCATTTCAGTACAACATTACAACCCCGTAATGTAATAACGTAGGTAGGTAGGTAGATCTTGCAATAAGGCATTGTCGAGCGAGTGGTGTGAAAAATAAAATAAAAAATTAGGTTAGGTATCAGCTGGTATCAGTACCACCCTTAAACGTACAGTGGGAATGAATTTTATTTTTCTCGTCTATCCCATGATGTGGGGTGTCGTTGGATTGGTCGTATAAATAGGTAGGTATACCAATGGGTGTGTGAAAACCATTTTCGAGTGTCCCGTCCTTCTGCCTGCTAAACGTTTGTTTTAGGATAGGTATATTATTAATGTAGTTATTTGAAAAAATCACGGTAAGTAGTTAAATATCTATTTAACGAAGTTAAAAGGAATACTATTACCATAGTTAAGTAAGTAGACTTTACAAGTTAACGAGTAATAGTCGCTCAACTTATATTTCCACATCATATTGATCGGGCAATAACGGATTAGGTACCCTACACTGCCCGTGGCCCGACACGCACTTGCCCAGTTTTATAAATCTCGCGAAAATGAAAAGCGGGAATTTGAAGATTTAAATTCTAATCGTAAGGTAAGTACAAAATAAATTCGCGCGGACGTTGTTATAATACTTAACTTTCAAAATAACCTCACTGTTAAATGAATGTGAAGTCATTCGTTAGCATGGAAAGTCCTTAAAACATGGCTAGTGTGAATTGAATTTAAAACCGCATCGGTGTCGTTGCGACAAGTCGTCGGTTGCGTGGTCGTTGTGAATTTGTGATGTAGCGATTTGTATAGTCTACGAAATTGCTTCGTCCGGACGTAATTGTCAACAAACCTTCATGGTTCTTTAACTTCTAGTTTACAATCGTGAGTACATTTTGATATATTCTAGGCGAATGCGAACGTCAGACTTGAACTCGATGTTTTGTTCGAATATGTGTTTTGCTCAATTATTAATAAGCCGTCAAACATAAGAATCAAGACTTAGGTATGGGCGAAGTATGGGATAAGTTATAGGTATTCTATTGTGATAGAATAATAGTGAAG
This sequence comes from Erebia epiphron, assembly GCA_963932025.1. Taxonomy (NCBI): domain Eukaryota; kingdom Metazoa; phylum Arthropoda; class Insecta; order Lepidoptera; family Nymphalidae; genus Erebia; species Erebia epiphron. Next base: position 31,186,811 of record OZ009945.1, read on the forward strand.
GTAATTTTAAACTTTTGGCTAAGCCGTTGGGCTAATTACCCGCCAACTCTTGGGTCATCTGAGGCGTGGATCAGTTTTTGGGACACCGCATTTTTATAAAAAAATTAAAAAATAAATTAAAACCGACTTCAATAACCACAAACACTAAAAAATTATTTTAATTTATTACCGAATCATACTAATATTATAAATGCGAAAGTGTGTTTGTTTGTTGGTTTGTCCTTCAATCACGCTTCAACAGAGCAAGGGATTGACGTGATTTTTTGCATGGGTAGTTATAGTTGAGGACCTGGAGAGTGACATAGGCTACTTTTTATCCCGGAAAGTTAAGGAGTTTCTTGTAGTTTTTCTAATTTATCTTATTTTATTTTATTTCTTTGATTGTAATATTAAAATAAAAGGGCCAGAATAAAATGTAAACAGTTCATTTAAAGCAAACTTTTGTTTTTATATGTAGTTGCATACTATTTTATTATGACCCCACAAACTTTTCTATTAAAAAAAAGTACAAATCAAAATGCGAAAATGGCCCGTTTTTGAGTTACTTATTTATCTATCGATTAATAAATTGTGGATTTGTCAGACTATACTGTCAAATCCACATATTGCTGTCGATATTTTGCTATGCATTTGCGATGAAAGCATAGACAACTTACCACTTTTGCAAGTAGGTACTTAAGTACCTACCTGTGTACACGTAGCTACATAATTTCTAACTTAAGTCGACTAAGTAAATTATTGTAAAGGTGTGCCCCAGGGACCTCCAATTGTCAATGCGTGAGTGAAATGCCGGAACATCGCGATTGGCCTAGGTCCAACCTCAGTCCCCCGGGGGCACAAGTTCCCAGGCCAGTCTAGATGTGCTTCTTTAAGTTTAGGTAATATCGAATTAGTGAAATGCAGCTTCGGCTGTGGATTGTTGATACTAGAATAAAACTTAATACATACTACTTATACAATTGCAGTATAAATAAGAAGGCTAAAACGATAATTTAAGCGTCATTTATTAGAATACAATAGTCAATAATTATTATGTGAGATTTACAAAACCTTGTAATGGGTAGTAGGGGTAACTACTAGGGCTTCCAATACCGGGATCCCGGTACTAGCCAATACCGGGATCCCGGACTTTTTTCGTCCGTTTTCAATACCGGTATTGGTGACACTACGAGTATAAACGCAAAAGTGACTATTGCATATATTTCTTGGTACATGCCACTGTTTTTATTCAGCTAAGTTTAAAAATTGTATCTTAAGCACATTAGCTCAATAAGAGCACCTTTATTGCTTAAACCAGTGATAAAAAGTCATTTTTGATCACTCAGGGGGAAAAAGGAAAAATAGAGTTTGAATTTAGAACCCTCTTGCTTGGCATTTCTATTTCATTGACTCATGAAACGTTCAGAAATCTGTTTTTTATCCAATGCAATTTTTTATTATGATTAATTTTCTTTTAAAAAATAACTATTGAATTTTTTTGAATTAATTTGTGTTCTGACTGCCAACTGTGTAAGGTTTGAGAGTTGGAATTTGCTGTTTTTGCTTGAATGCTTAATTCATAAACCGGCTTAATATCAATACAGAAACAAAAATTTGCTTTGTTAGTCCTTATGTAGTCTTTGAGACAGACTCAACATGAAATTCTCAATTCAGAAACTGGCGAATAAATGATTTAAAAAATACAACCTATGACCATTGGTATGGGTAAGTCAATGCCTATGACATTTAACTAAGTATTAGATCTATCATTGATAGATCTAATACTTAGTTAAAATATAACAACAAAATATTAATCAAACATTTTTTTTGTTTTAGATTGTAAGTTGGTTTATGTCCAAGTGTAGGTAATACAGCTCTAATAATTACTATAGGATATTTACAAGGTACGGATTACCTTGCCATTATTCGTTGTTACATCCGGTGTAGAGAAGTAACTCTCCTTGAACGGTCGTCAGTTTAATCTTTATAAAGCACTTCCACGTTGAGACGATTACGGTGCACTCGTGCATGCGCCTGACACGTCTTCATCTATACCTTAATTTCATCTTATATGCGTTACCAAAATAAGCATGATATCGATTTGTCTCGTCATTATCTAGGGCGGCTAGGCTCATGGCTATAAGCCAGTAAAAATATTGATTTGGAAATTTTGAGCCTCGAAAGATACCTATATCTACTTTTTCAGCACTTTGGGAGTAAATGATTATAGGAGTTAGCATTGACTTATAAAGTCAATGGGAGTTTGAGATCTCCAAAATAATTTGCCCAAAGGCATAAGTAGGTAGTTTATTTATTCATCAGTTGAAATACTTAACCTTATTATATACAATATACCTACATACATATTTTATTAAAATACTTTTCTCGAACGCCTGTTGAACCCTTCCCTGTTTAATACCTAAGTATGAAGAAAGGCTAGGTAGGTGATCCTGCTCTACTCATCACTGAGTCTATCCTTTCCCGCACGATGCTAGGTGAAACAACAAGCATCGAAGCCACGTGCATTCGCGTGTTCCTTCGCGCTGTACCTACAGCCGTTAGCCCTAGGTACCTACCTATTATAAAACGGCTGCATCGGATTGTAAACAGGTATTCACGTTAAATTACTATTTAGTATTTACCACATCGTATACCTACTCTAATCAAGAGTCAGGACCACAATGTAATATGGATTCTAGGCCCCACGTAGTCTCGTCTGATCTAGGTAATAATTATAGGGTTCCTACTTCCTAGGTATAAACAGAGACAGTACAAAAAAAGTTCAACATTAATGAGTTCATGTAAAATTTTTACTATCTGAAAAATAAACTTACGTAGGTATGAAGGTATAATTTACCTATATTTTACATACCATACATGTTTGTACAGTTGGCAATTATAGGTATCACCGTGAATGCTATATATTATGTATATATCACATAATTAGCTATTAAGTAGGTAGGTAGAATTTTTTTTACTTTCAGATGAAGTAATTAGGTATATATTATAGATATACAGATATATACCTACATATAACTCAACAGAATTCTTTTAATATTCTAAAAATGACAACTATAGTGTAACGATTGCAATCACCTCTGATTGGTTAGCATTCTAGGTATACTATTGGCCAAAATTCATTGACACCCTGCATGTTTGGATAACACCGAGTAGTAAACCTATTGAGAGCTAATAGCCACATTTTCGCTTTGAAACACATCTCACCACTTTCAGGTGGGGGACGAGGTAATAATAGCATTTCTTATTGGCTGGCTCAAGGTCAACTTTACACAGTTATAAGTACAAAGTATAATATGTTACCGCGGCACTTGGGCTGCCCGCTGCGCGACTTAAATATATCGATAAAAATTACCATTGGAAAATCAATACAATACTATAAAGGTACGAGTATTTCCTCGCGCATTTTTAAAATCGAGTAGGTAGTTTTTGAGTTTATCCATTACAAACACCGAGTAGTAAACCTATTGCGAGCTAATAGCCACATTTTCGCTTTGAAACACATCTCACCACTTTCAGGTGGGGGACGAGGTAATAATAGCATTTCTTATTGGCTGGCTCAAGGTCAACTTTACACACTCATAAGTACAAAGTATATGTTACCGCGGCACTTGGGCTGCCCGCTGCGCGACAAAAATATATCGATAAAAATTACCATTGGAAAATCAATACAAATAATTTTATTCAAACAGCAAAAGACAACCATATGTACTTATGATTATAGATAATTATCTGATATATAATTTTTTTGTAAATTGCCCAAGTGCCCAAGTTCGATACTAAAGAACTTAAGTTTTCAACAACAACTTTTAATCAAATAAATAATAGACATCTAACCTGTTCTTCTACTTCAGAATTGTTCGGAATTTAATGAAATATAAGTGTTTACTCATTAAATTAATTTATTGGGATTCAAGTAGTCTAAGGCTATCGATATAATTTATCGATAGTTACACGGGCTACACTGGGCTATGCGTGGAAGAGACGGAGATATGTAGACATACATGTGAAAGACAAAGAAAAACTGAAAGACATCAACGGGTTCCTTTTCATTTTGGTAAATATTTTTGTTTTTTATTTTTTTGCGTATTGATGATTTTCATTTATTATTACAAAACTACGCTTACTTATGTAATGTTATCCCATCCTTTACATAGCTGGAGGTATTGCTTCTCTTTCCACGCCATTTTATGCTACAGAGAGGCCTATTTTTCGTTTTTTACTCGATCAATTTCCGAGCACGGTCGAATACGGACTGAGGGCGGCTATAGGCACAAAACGTAGCGTTAGTACTGATACTGCTAACGTTTGGCTGGTGAGGGGGCACGCTATGCTCAGTCAATTGGTTGCGTGGTCTGTGTTGGATAACGACCAGCAGGGCGACCGCGTAACTTTTGCATCAATCATTGATACATTGCAATCACCTCTGATTGGTTAACACTCTTCCACTATTGGACGAAATCCATTGACGCAGCAAGAATACCATAAATTCAGCCAATCGGAGGTGATTGCGATGTATCAATGATTGATGCAAAAGTTACGCGGTCGCCGTGCAGTCTTCAGCCTTGATGAAGTATGAAATGTTCTTTTCAGCCACGCTTGTGTGGACCGAACTTCTTGGCTATGGAACATAGAGACATAACAGTCTGCTCAATAATCGTATCTTGTTACTTCTGGGCCGGCGGTGTTTTGATATCTTTTTACAAAAATATGGCTCAGTCACTCCTTGATAGCCTGTACCTAACACCCCACCAAACCATCACTGAAGCCGGATAATGCCTACGTTGTACCTACCTACCCTACTTACTAATCGAAAAGCACAGAGTACATTGAATCGAAAAGCTTCCCTAGAGCTTTGAGCATAAACTCGGTAATTCTGCTTATTAAAATGCATAGATTTAGGATTGGACTTAGGACCTATCCTAAATCTATGTTAAAATGTTGCTCCATAGCAAAAAAATCTCGTCAGTAGATGAAAAAATTCTGTGACGTCCGTGCGCGTAATGACGTAATGACCAGTGCGTCTCATAAAAGCTGCAAGTCCTAAGTCATCTTTTGAAATACCTACGGTAAGTACATAATTATGGTTCTGGTTTGCTTTTGGACAGGATTTCTTCGGATTCTTTCCTTCACTGCCTTGATCGCCATTTTTTCAATTGTAATATTATTGTTCTATTTTTAGGGTTCAGTAACTCAAAAGGAAAAACAGAACCCTTATAGGATCACGTTGTTGTCCGTCCGTCTGTGTGTCAAGACCCTTATTCTCAGGAACGCATAGAGGTATCAAGCTAAAATTCATACCAAATACTCAGGTCTACTGTCCCTTGGAGCTGTGAAAAAATCAAACTTCTAAGCCAACGCAATCAACAGATACAGCCGTTTATGCTGCAAATTTTCGACACTCGCAAGGGAATCAAAACCTACAGAGTACTTCCCGTGAACTCAGAATCTTGAAATTTGGTACGAAGCAACGTCTTTTAGCACAGATAAAGGAAAAATTGCGAAAAGCATAAATTTTTTGTTACATCATATAATTAACATATTTTTAATAATTTTAAACTTACTACAGGTTTGTAAGGAATCCACGGTGCGCGAGTCTGACTCGCACTTGGCCGGTTTTTTATTGTAACATTATTTCTAACCAGACATATGTGCATATCCTTTTGTGGCACCTTTGAACTGTTAAACGTTGCACCGAGGTATTAAAAGCCAAGGCCTAATACTTGCTTGTATCACAGAATAATAACTAGTACTAGTATTAACGCCAGCTTAAAACAGGTTTCATGAGTGGCCGCTATTTCGAGTTTCGACAAAAATACCCCTACCCCTGCCCATACCCCTCGCTCCTCGCGCATGCAACGCTCGGCTTTGTAGTACAATGTACCTGCGCAGACGATCGCCATTTTTAACCGACTTTCAAAAAAAGGAGAAGGTTCTCAATTCGGCGCGTATCTTTTTTTCTTTTTTTTTATGTATGTCGGTTCATATCTTCGTGGTTTCTAAACCGATTTGAACAATTTTATTTTCATTGGTTAGAGGAAGCTCGCGAGGTGGTCCCATAAAAAATTCTTACTCCAAATCCTCAATCCTGATGCTTTAGGTGTACCGAACTGCATGAAATCCGAAAAACTAGTGAGTTAGGAAATTTTGATGGTGAATTCGTATAGTACGTATCAAGTCACGTGTATACAATTCAACTCTGAGTCCCAACTCCTCAACCCTGATGTTGTAGGGTACAGAACTCCTTAAAAATAGCGATTTAGGATTTTTGATGGTGAATTAATATTGTAGGTGTCAAGCAACGACTTTATACTTATACCCAAGTTAGGATTTTTGTATGGTGAATTAATATTGTAGGTGTCAAGCAACGACTTCATACTTAAGCCCAATTTCCAACTCGTCAACTCTGATGCTGCATTCTTAAGCCGTAGGGATTTAGAGTACGCTAAAAAGTTAAAAATAAAAATTCTTTCCAAAAAACAGACTTCCAAAGCCACTGTAAAGTAAAAAATAATTTTGATTTCTACACACTATGTTGAAGTCAGGCGAGCCTGACGCGTCAACTTTGCGTATCTTTGTTATACTCGCCCGACTTCAACATAGTGTGTAGAAATCAAAATTATTTTTTACTTTACAGTGGCTTTGCAAGTCGGTTTTTTGGAAAGAATATTCGTTCAACTTTATGTTAACAGTCGATGAGTCGAGTGTACTCTTTTAATTGTTGAAAGGTAAATTTATTCAAAGTGTTGAACCATCGTAACTTTAACCAGCCGTTATGTACTGTATGTAATACTAGCTGATGCCCGATACCTCGTCTTTAATTTTCCGGGATAAAAAGTAGACTGTTATTCCAGACTATAATCGATCGCTTTGCCAAATTTCAACCAGATCCGTTCAGCCGTTATATGATTGAGTAACAAACATATATCCATCCATCCATTTATAACCATCCAAACTTTCGCGTTTGACGAATTCTACTAGTTGGCGGCGACGATTGAATATAAGTACCTATTAGGTATCAATAACTACTCGATTAAAACTAGGGCTTCCATAACTAGGGATCCCGGTACTAGCCAATACCGGGATCCCGGACTTTTTTCGTCCGTTTTCAATATCGGTATTGAAATGTCTAATACCGGGATACCGGTATTGGTGACACTATTAACGAAACAGTGACTATTACATATATTTCTGGTACATGCCACAGTTTTTATTCGGCTAAGTTTAAAACTTGTATCTTAAGCACATTAGCTCAATAAGAGCACCTTTATTGCTTAAAACCAGTGAAGAACAGTCATTTTTGATCACTCAGAGGTTATCAAAAATGGAGGATGAAAAATTAGTGTTTGAATTTAGAACCCTGTGGCTTGGCATTTCTATTTCATCGACTCATGAAACGTTCAGAAATCTGTTTTTTTAACCAATGCATTTTTTTATTATTATTTATTTTCTTTAAAAAAAACTATTGAATTTTTAATTAATTTGAGTTTTGACTAAACTATGTATTTATAAGAGTAAAAAATGGAATTTCTTCATTGAATTTAAGCAGAAAAGTGCTCTTTTGGAGTTAATGTGGCGAACAAATATTTTTTATGGAAAACTGTTTTTATGGTGCAGTTTCCTTCAGAAAAGACTAAGTTTTAAGTTAAAAACAATCTTATTTTAAGTTTTTCCCAATACAATTGAAAAAAATCTTTCCGGTAGGTATTGAAAAAAACCCGTATTCGAAGCCCTAATTTGAGCTTATTAAGCACATTTGGATCATAAAAAACATTGGCCATTAAAAATTATAAATTAAAAGTAGGTAGGTAGGTATAACCTACTCAAATTATAGTAGGTACTCACTACTCACCATAAAATTGGTAGGCAGTTCTTTTAAATCATGTATTCGTTAAAAAGTACCTACTTAGTACTTACCTATCTAAAAAAATAAGTAAGTGGGTACCTACATAATAATTATTTGAATATAATGCAGATACCTACATAATACCTACTACTTACCTTGAACAATTAAAATAGCTCATATCTTTGCATTGAACATAGGTAAGTGCCGTCAATATTAAGAATTAGGTAGGTACATAAATAGAAAAAGGAATCTGATTATTAATAAGTGCGGTTTCAGACTAGCGTACCTATTTTTGCGCGTATTGGCTTACGCGCTTGCAAGCGTGCCACAATTTTCGTTTCAAAGGAACCGTCCGCGCTTAGACGAGTTTATTCCGGCGTTTTCGCTCAAACTTACTAAACGAGCCTATAAGCGCCGAAAAAACGGTAATCTGTAACCGCCCTAAGGATTTTCCAGATAAAAATCATCCACACTGAAGATCAGAAGTAAATAATCTATCTATCTATCTGCGCAAAATGTTTACTTTGTTATCTAATCGTTTTGAATCTTTTTAAAGTACTTACCTGAGTAAAATGTGGGAAGTGCTTATCTTACGTATCTAAATAAAAGTTGAAGTTTAATAATAGTTACAGTCCGCACGCGAGTTGAATGCAGAGCTTTTGTATTTGTCACCATAGGTACCTACATTAGCTCTGCATTCAACTCGCGTGTGGACTGTAACTATTATTCTTACTGTGGTCATACTACTTAAGTATCCAGACTAATAGTATAAACTAGTCGGTAGCCCGCGACTTTGTTCGCGTGTAATTATGTTCCTAAAAATTCCATACAAACTTTCATCCCCATTGGGGGTGTAATCTTCAGGTGTTTTTTCATTTTTAACCTTGACAAATATCATGACAGTAACATACCAAATATCATGGAAAATGACTTTCATACCTACCTACTTATTTTCACCCCCCAACTTCGAATTTCGAAAAATCCTTCCCTATTACACAATTCTCTCAAAATTACGTTCCAGAGGTGCAATCATGTAAGGATTGCCGATCAAATCGTATAAGTTCGGCTTCATAGTAAAATAAACCATAAATCATTGAATTAGAGGTCAATTTCGTGTATCCATTCTTATACGTTTAGGCTATCGTACATACCTAAACGTATGAGAATGGATACATGAAATTGAGTTCTAATTCAATGCGGTAATTGTTTATTTTACTTTGAAGCCGAACTTCTACAATTTAATCGACAATTCTTACATGATTGGGGGGCTGATTTCAAGTTAATTGGACCCAATACTGAGGGTTGTAATATAAATAAAACCAATGACCTTGAAATATTTACGGGACAATCTTCAAAGTACCTAATATCCTTTTTAACAAAAAAGAATGGATGATAATTGAACTACGCGTTAAGTACACATTTTGACTATCATCCAATCTTCCTGGTGCTGAATTTCGGGACAAAAAGTATCCAGTGTCCTACCTCGTAGTTTGAACTCAAATCATGCCAAATTTTATTAGAATTCATTCAGTAGGTAGGTAGTTACGGCGTAATGAACGGCCAAGACAGATGGGGTGCCCTCCAAAAAAAAAATTCAAAATATCTTCAATGCATAGAATTGGACCTGTTACAGTTTAATTATAAGTATAGATGGATGTAGGTATCTGTCTGTTTGCCTGATAGGTACCTTTTTACAGTCCATTCGGTTCGATTGGTAGGTAAGTACAGAGAAAACTTGTAGGGACGTACCTAGACCGTGCCTATTAATTTATATCCTATATATCCCGGAAAAACAAAGAGTTTCCACGAGTTTAGGTACCTAATAATAAACCAGCGGTCGCCCGCGACTTTGTCCAGTGTCCGCGATTATGAAATTTTCCCGCCGCAAGATTTGTCAAAATTACTATACAATGACCATATGTGTCTGTGTGTCTGTTTGGCTGCTACGCTTTCACGGCCCATCTGTATAACCGATTTTGATGAAATTTGGTACAGGGATAGTTTGTATCCCGGGAAGGACATAGGCTACTTTTTATCAATAAAATTCAAGAGATCCCGCGGGAATCAGAAAGTCTTAATCCACGGCCACGCGGACGAAGTCGCGGGCATCGTCTAGTCCACTCCACCATCCAGTCACTGACCTCTGTTAATACAAGTACGTTGATAGAATATATCTTCTTAATATATATAAATCTCGTGTCACAATGTTTGTCCTCAATGGACTCCTAAACCACTTAACCGATTATAATAAAATTCGCACACCATGTGCAGTTCGATCCAACTTGAGAGATAGGATAGTTAATTAAATCTTAAAAAAACATCAATTCACGCGGACGAAGTCGCGGGCATCATCTAGTTATTAAATATAAAAAATGAGATCAGCGAGCCTATCTCTTAAAAACAGTTTTTGTTTGTGAAAAAAAAAATGCTTCAAGTACCTACTTGGAAATGCTGTTCTTCCGCGCAGACCATCTGCTTTCATTGGCATAATATGGCTTACCTATAGGTACTATCCGCATACATCTAGTTTCTTTCCCCCTTTACCACAATAATTGACTTTTTTGGTAGTTGGCTCAGGAGGTCGAAAGGATCACCTTCAAGCATTTTAAGAGTAGCTTGAATCTAATCGGAGTAGGTATATTACTTTGGCTTTCAGTGGCTTTCTTGGACTAAAGTGTGGCTAATTTATTCGCAACAAACTATAGTTTGCCAGAATGTTTAGACTTTAGTTACAATAACATCGAAACTGCGCATTGCTAAAATGAAGTAGGCATGTATGAGATAATAGAGCCATAGTGAAACAAAAATGCGAGAAAGTCATAATATTTATTTATTACTAGATGGTTATTGTACCTACCTACCGAGAAAGGGTAAACAAAACACTTGTTGGTCAAACGTCGATCAATTAATAAATATAATATTTTCGACAAATCCATATCCATATCCATACTAATATTATAAATGCGAAAGTGTGTCTGTCTGTCTGTCTGTCTGCTACGCTTTCACGGCCCATCTATTCAACCGATTTTGATGAAATTTGGTACAGGGATAGGTTGTATCCCGGGGTAGGACATAGGCTACTTTTTATCCCGGAAAATTCAAAGGATACCGCGGGAATCAAAAAATTTATCTGTTCAACCGATTATAATGAAATTTTGTACAAGGGTAGGTTGTATCCCGGGTAAGGACAAAGGCTACTTTTTATCCCGGAAAATTCAAGAGTTCCCGTCGGAATCGAAAAAACTTGGTTCCCGCCAGCGAAGTCGCGGGAATCATCTAGTAATAAATAATAGTAGATTATTAACCAAAGGGATAAAGCAGTGTCTTCTGTCGCGGGTGACGATTTAAATCGCGAGCGTAACGAAGGACTCAAGGTTTACTCCCGAGCGTAGCGAGGGTGTTAAAAACTTAAATCACGAGCGAAGCGAGGGATTTAAGACGAGTCCTGAGTGTAGCGAGGGATTTAAGTTCACCCAAGACTAAGACAGCTTTATCACCGAGGAAAATACTCTACTTTTCGTACCATTTGCGAAAAAATTAACACAATAATAATATGAGATAAATGCATTTATTAAAAATAATGACAAGTACAAGTAAAAGTTAACATTGAAAGAAACAACAACAAAAACAAAGAAACATTGGTCCAATTATTGATAGAGAGAGTTACATTTTTGTTTGGTACATTTATTGTTGATGAGTTGATTTGAGTATTTCTCTGTTCTTGCGTCTGAGGAACAGTTCAGAACATTAACTTATTTATAAAAATAAATAAACTTAACGTTTATGTATTTGAAGAAAACAAAAACGCGGCAAATTCCTAGCATACCTAATATTTTTTTGTCGGAAAAGCAAAGGCATCAAGCTCATACGGCCTCGTCGGTTTTCGTAATTCGTAATTTTATTTATTAATCATAACTGCATAATAAATGCGTATTCCTTTTTCAAAAAGATGATTACCTAATGCTTTATATACAAACTCAATGGTGTAAACACAGATGTAGTTCAGTATAAATTTCGGAAAGTATTCCAAATTTAAATCACATTCTCCCCCTAGAGGATGAATATTCAGTACAATTTTCTTTCCCTGTTTTTAACAGATTAAAAATGACTATTGTTATGTTCGCTTTTTGTGGCATAGAATGTCACTTTTTTGAGCAAGTGGTACGAAAATATTATTTTGTCATTGTTTGCCTGAAGCCGAAAATCACTTAAAAATTATAAAAGATATGTGCCATCGAGATTGGCCTTAAAATCGCTAGGCAAAGCCGAAGATTTGGACAAGCGCTCTGCCTATTTCTGAGGATGAAGCGGAGGATGAGGATTTCTAGGCCAACCGCGATGAGCCTGCATTTCGGCTTTGGACTATAACATAACGATATAGATTTGATATCGCTTCCTAGTGAAGTGTATTAAGAAGTGTATAAGGCCGGCCATACACGGACTGCTCGAGCAGTTAGCCAGTGATCAACATACACGGACCGCTCTTGCAGTCATAGCCAACAGCTTGAAACTGCCATTGATAGCTGCTGAAGCAGTTGGTATCAACTGCTTAACAAGTCACAATTTCATTCAAATCAGTTATTCCAAATAAGTCCTTTCGATTTAATTTTAATTAATTTAGTTTATACAAATTTAATAGTGCAAATGTGAAGAAATTAATAATTTTAATAGCTGAATCCGACAGCTTTAATACAGAAGCGCAAGATCCTAGGTAAGCTGCTGGCTTAATCCATTTTTATACGTGATACCTAATACTTACTGAGTACCTACTATAACCTTATTTATAATATATATGATGCTTATTTTAGGAATGTTATGTATTTCAAATTGGTGATTGTATTGTAATCTTTTGGAATAAATGAATTTTATTATTATTATTATAATTGCACCTGATTAGTGCGTCATAATCTACGTCATTCATTTTGCTAAAAAGACAAAACAAGAAGCGAGCGGTCGGGAGGTGCGCGTGGAACCTCGGAGGTAACAGCACGAGTGCAGTTGACAGCTTGAGCAGTCAGTGTATGCCTGGCGTGTGGCGACTGCTTGACCGCACGACGAAATTTCACTGCGCTGCCAACCGCACACAGCAGTCCAGTTCCATACTACGGTAGAAGACTGTAGTTCACTATGCAGTCGCAGCTTGAAGCAGTCCATCCTGACTGCTTCAAGCTGTTCATGTATGGCCGGCCTAAGTCAGGAGCTCTTTTCAGTCTATAACCAGCGATGCCACTTTTACTTATTGTTAACACAAACATCTTATGTTTGGAAAGTTACCTACCTAGTACCTACTCTATTTTAACCTTTATGCTATGGGCTATTGTAGCACTTCAACGATTAGCGGAGGTCAGGCCGGCCTCTCACTTCTTGGTAAACACTTGGTTACAATACCAATATGTATTTACGTTTTGACCTGGTTAGGGCTAAGGGAGTAGCTAATGTATGGTAGGCAGTAGGTTAATGTGCCTATTTAGTTTACTACATACATACAATATATTATAACAGCTATAAACAAGTACCGATAGTTATAATATAAAAACAGTTGGGAGACAGTTAAGTACATGTAAAAATGGAATATAAATTAAATTAATTAAAATTGATATGTAAGTACTTAGGTATGTACTTATTTAATTTTTACTTAATTCAATTTTTCTTAGGTATTAAAATATCATTAATATTTAATACTCAATTGTTTGTTTATAAACAATTTGCTTCTGCTTGACATAAACTTCGAACAATCACTATTTCTATCAAGTGAGGGTAGTAAATTCATAAAATAGCAGCGGTTTAATCCAAAATAGATAAAAAATGGTAGTCTATTCTACCTTTTTACCTTTATTCATGTGTGTAATTTAGTACTTGCCAGAAAGACGGACTCGACCAGTTATTTAAATTACGGGTGTAGAGTGTAGACATGTTCTTGTAGTTGGAAAATCCCCAAAAAGCAATGATCTTTTATGTAAAAAAACAAATAAATGTACATTGACGCAAAAACGCAATCAAAGGCTCTTATTTTATACCTACCTATTTAAAGTTATGCGACTCTTCGTAAAAAATACAATAGGTACCTTTAATTGTATAATATATCAATATGTGATTTTTGTTTTTTTATTTAATTCTTATTTCATCATGTAATAGAAACACGGTTGATTACAATTTCCCATAGAGTATAAATATATGTATGTATATATTCAATTAATTCAATTTAATTTGTAGTAATAATTAATTAATGAAGAACAGCAAGGCGCCAGGTGAGGACGGAATCACGACAGAACTCCTGAAAGCGGGTGGAAAACCGTTACTTAAAGTCTTTCAGCGATTGTTCAATTCCGTCATTCATCAAGGCACAACGCCTGAGGCATGACACAGGAGCGTGGTGGTTCTGTTCTTCAAAAAGGGTAATAATACCCTGCTGAAGAATTATAGACCCATCTCGCTGTTGAGTCATGTCTATAGGTTGTTTTCAAGAGTCATAACGAATCGTCTCGCCCGCGCCTGTAGGTTTGACGACTTCCAGCCTCCCGAACAAGCCGGATTCCGAAAAGGCTTTATAGACCACATAGGCTTTATAGGCACCATAGACCACATCCACACGCTGCGGCAGGTTATATAGAAGACTGAGGAGTATAACCGGCCACTTTGCTTAGCGTTTGTGGACTATGAGAAAGCCTTTGATTCGACGGAAACTTGGGCGGTATTGAGGTCTCTGCAGAGATGTCGGATTGATTATCGGTATGTCCAAGTGCTGAAGTGTTTGTACGAAAGCGCCACCATGTCAGTCCGTATACAGGACCAGACTACGAGGCCGATCTGACTGCAGCGGGGAGTGCGACAGGGGGATGTTATTTCCTCGATGCTTTTTACCACTGCATTGGAAGACGTCTTTAAGCTTCTGGATTGGAACGGACTTGGCATCAACATAAACGGCGAGTACGTCACTCACCTTCGGTTTGCCGATGACATAGTCATCATGGCAGAGACTCTGGAAGACCTCAATGCAATGCTCAATGACCTCAGCAGAGTTTCTCAACAGGTGGGCCTAAGAATGAATATGAGTAAGACGAAAGTTATGTCTAACGCTCATGTTCCGCTCCACCCAGTGATCGTTGAGAGCTCTGCACTCGAGATTGTAGACGAGTACGTGTACCTGGGGCACACAGTGCAGCTGGGTAGGTCCAATTTCGAGAAGGAGGTCAACCGCCGAATTCAACTCGGCTGGGCTGCGTTCGGGAAGCTTCGAGATGTCTTCTCGTCCAAAATCCTTAACTGTCTGAAGACCAAAGTCTTCGAACAGTGCGTGTTGCCAGTGATGACTTACGGATCCGAGACATGGTCGCTGACTATGGGCCTGATAAGAAGGCTCAGGGTCACTCAGCGGGCGATGGAGAGGGCTATACTGGGAGTGTCCCTACGTGATCAAATCAGAAATGAAGAGATCCGTAGCAGAACCAGAGTCACCGATATAGCCCGAAGAGTTGCGAAGCTGAAGTGGCAATGGGCGGGGCACATAGTTCGGAGAACCGATGGACGTTGGGGTCCCAAAGTTCTGGAATGGCGACCCCGCACTGGAAGGCGTAGCGTCGGCAGACCCCCCACACGGTGGACGGACCACATCAAGAGAGTCGCAGGGAGTCGCTGGATCCAGGCGGCGCAAGACCGTGGCTTGTGGAGGACCCTACAAGAGACCTATGTCCAGCAGAGGACGTCCATCGGTTGACGACGACGAATAATTAATTATTTATTACTTATTTAATTTTTATTATTACCCGCCATAACAATTTCATTGCCATCTCTTTCTCTGTAAAACTACAGTTAAAAGTATATACTTACTCATTTGTTTTGTTATGACCTCTTAAAACTTTTAAAGAGTTTAAGATCATAAAATTATGTTGTATAGCGCATATTTCACTTGTTTATATCACGACCACTTGGTCGTGATGTCCACCTGAATATCAGACCTATATGTTTACAGTCTACTTTATTTTTATTCATTTAAACCTGGGCCCGTATTCTCTAACTCAGTGACTATCAAAAATGAAAGCCACTGACATATATGTAATATCCATTGAAGGTTTACTATGAAATAAAAAGTAACATTTCATAGTAAACCTTCAATGGATATTACATATATGTCAGTGGCTTTCATTTTTGATAGTCACTGAGTTATAGAATACGGGCCCTGATACCCCAAATATACGCATAAATGTCATTGACACAAAAAATGTTGACCATGTTGTTAAGATATAGTACATCGTTTTCTTCAAATTTACACTATAATAATTCCATAATAGGTAAGTATAACAGGGTATTTTGCAAGTTGCGGTGAAGGGGATTGTGCAAACGCATCGGTAAAGTTTCTGTTTAGTATACAAGTTGATACCTTCAGCGTAAACTACTGTGGTAAACTAGCACGCAACGCTGGCAAATAGCAATATAGTTGTTGTCTAGTTGAAAGTCTAGACTAGGCCTTTAAAAAGTCAGTGCAATATTGTGTTTTATCATCTTATTTTTATTTTTTACGCTTACGGAGATCTGCTTTTACGGTAGGAATAATCAATGACAATGGTAGTAATATTAATACTTATTATACGTCTATGGGAATCATGAGAAAGTGTGTTTGTTTTTTGGTTTGTCCTTTTAAATCACGCCGCAACAGAGCAACGGATCAACGTGATTTTTGGCATGGATATACCTACCTAGTTGAGGTCCTGGAAAGTGACATGGGCTACTTTTCATCAGGGAAAATTCATGAGTTTCCGCGGGAATAAAAAAAACTTAAACCACGACGAAGTCGCGGGCATCGTCTAGTATTAGGTATAAATGCGAAAGTGTGTTTGTTTTGTTTGTCGGTTTGCCCTTCAATCACGCCGCAACATAGCAACTGATCGACGTGATTTTTTGCGCGGGTATAGTTGAGGACGAGAGTGATATTTATACGCCACCTATTTATCCCGGAAAATTAAGGAGTTCCCGTGTGAATTAAAAAACATTCCACGCGGACGAAGTCGCGGGCATCAGCTAGTCTAAATCTAATTTAAACTAAAATTATTGTTTGTAATGGATGAACTCAAAAACTACTCAACGGATTTTAAAAATTCTACAGCGAGTAACACAGGCTATATTTTATTTAAAAAAAAATGTGATCCTTACGACAATGCAATGATGTGAATTAAGTCGAAAAAAATCGTCTCATAGATCCGTGCGAATTAACATGGCACCTGGCTCGAATGAATGACGATTAGTGCGAACGAAAGTACCGAGTGCAAAAAAAAATTAAGTATATTTTATTTTATATATTATTTTTATAACTTTTCCCACCATCTTTGTTGGAAAAAACCACAACACTGAAGAAAACGTCCAAACGTAACTATTATAACAAAAATCCGATAACAATAACAAATAACAGCAAACAAATTAGTACCTACTCCGAAATTCAAACGGAAGGAATGATACGCGCAACGGTAACAGTAATGCTAACGCTACTGGCGAGAGCGGGGCACCGCGCGGGGAAGCGGGAGGAGGGTTGTTTTCGAGCCAGGTGCCATGTTAATGCGCACGGGTTGTAAATGTAATACATATACGTTAAATATCACCTGAATTTACTTGCCATCTCTTAATATCACTTGCAATTTTTTTCACGTCTTCCCTATGGACGTATAATGGTCGTGCCTGGTGCAGTGGTACCTAAGCGCTTTATTCTTTTAAGCGTGAGGGTCGATTCCCAGTATGACAGTAGGTATGTTAATTTATAGTTTCTAAATTATCTCTGGTCTGGTCTGGTGGAAGCTATCGGCCGTGTCCAGTTACCAACCTACGTGCTGCCAAGCGATTAAAAATTCCAGTATTCCATTCCAGAATCCGATGCCACTAATAAGGGTGTTTCATTTACAGATGGCGTCACCAGTCAAAGAAAATCCTCTCGCAGATCAAACGTATCACTACGGTTACCAGAAAAACTTCCGAACGGCCCTTCCTCAGTTCCTGGCAGTGAGCGTAAAGAATCTACTTCTGATAAGTATGTTAGCTATAGCTACTTAGATATTTGCATGAGAGAAGTACGGCACATACCTAAATTGTTGACAGGTTTCGGCTCGAAACTTAAAATTTTTGATACCTATTTCAAATTTCAATATCGCGAAGCCAGTTATAAGGACTGTATTGATATTGCGACAATTTATAGCCGGTCGCACCGGTCTTTAGTAAAATAATTATGTGACTGAAGTCTGTAACACGATGGCCTACAATTTTATCGATAGGTACAAATAATATTTTAAAAAGATTGCTAACATTTTGATCTTGGTGCCAATTCTGACAGCGTTTCTTCACATGTTTTCTGCCACGTATGTATCTGTCACCGTAAGATTGTAATCAGTCGAAAGATTGTGAACCGTTCAATGTTTTAAGTGTCATTTTTTGAAATATTCATTGTATTTACGTTTTCTTGTCTCTTTCTTGTACGTTAGGTTAGGGTTCGACATAAATAACCAAGTAGTAACCGGCCGTAGGCCGAGCACTTAGGTTCTATCGGACTAATAACCTAACAGATTACAATCTACCGAAAAATAATCCGTTATATTGTAATCATTCGACAGTTTACAATTTCGCGAGTTAGATTATAATCTAACGGTTTTTACAATCTTACGGTGACATATCCACTATCCACTAAGGTATGTTCCGATATACACTGCGAGCACTGTAAGGTGTGACGTCAATTTAGTATACTCCGAAGCCTTTATATAGTTAGCTATACTGGCTACTGTTTAAAACGGAACGCAGTCAGTACTGAGATCACCTTACCTCGAAAATGCCAGTGCTCACAGTACAAAAATGGCGACGATTTATGACGTCATATATTTCCCTAGGATATTGCGGCAGTATACTGTCAGTCCATAACGGAACTTAGTGCTCGCAGTGTATATCGGAATATACCATAATATAGGCATTTTCTAGACAAGCGCGTACTTCGAACCTAGACCTCATCATTGCTTTGCACTAAGCATGATTGTCGTCAAGCGCAAGCCTGTCTCACAATAATAAAATAAAATAAAATTTAAGAAAAATGTATATTTATAATTTAAGAACCGCTTAGTTATGACTTGAGATGGGAAAAATTGCTGTAGAGTTTAAAAAAATTTAAAATAAAGACTTTGCGGAGTAATTATTTTGTACCTGAAAGGTACTATTACCATTCTGTGCATAAAATAATTTCATTCGTTCTGACTAGACCTACTATTCGATATCAATTGGGTACCTACCTATATTACAATTTACAACTAAGGTAATGGCACATATTAAAATAATAGTCACTAACTACCTACTTCGTAAATGTTACTTATTTAGAAGAGCATAGATAGAATTACCTACAAGTAACATAATTCCTATCATTGCCAGTAGATACATACCTACCTAGACAATGCTATTACGGTTAACTATTTAAAGATAGATAAATACCTATAGCTGTTTTAAATAATAGGTACCTAATTGCTAGGTGCTGGCTTGTCCTATTCAAATTACAAAAACTACCGAATTATGGAAATTATATTAATTAAACACCTATTTATCTCTACGTCAATTACGTAGGTACTAGGTACTAGGCATTATAAAGTTAAAAAGACCTTGCATTTATTAAATAAACTTAATATAAATTTTTACAATGTCATGTAAAATTTGCGCGTGGATTCAGGTTTTTGGTTCCCGCGATAAATCTTTAATTTTCCGGGATTAAAAGTAACCTATGTGTTATTCCAGACTATAATCTATCTCCGGCCCAAAGTTCATCCAGATTTGTTGAGTCGTTCTGACGTGATTGAGTAAGAAACATTCATCCATCCATCTATCCATCCATCTAACTTTCGCATTTATAATATTAATAATGTCCTCCCGACCGAATTTCGGCTACGGCGACCAATCTCCAGAGAGATTAGCCATCTGCGCGGGAAATATTATAGTGCACAAGTGTGTGCGCAAACACAGGTGCACTCTCTGTTTCGTTACTCTAGCCCACAGACCATACAACCAATTACAACTCGGTGCTCTAGCCCGATGGGACGGAAAATCCGACACGACCGGAGAGTGATCAGGCGCAGGACCGACGGCTTAACGTGCTCTCCGAGGCACGGGGGTGTAACACCGCCAACTTTCTAACTCCGGGCTAGTACTGAGAATTTCTTGTCAGAAAAACCCAATACTTGTTGTGACCCGGCCCAGGGACTCGAACCCGGGACCTCGTTGGCCGCAGTCGAACATGCTAACCACTAGACCAACGAGGCAGTTATAATATTAGTAAGTATAAATTATTGTTATCACTGCTACAATAATACAATTATTATAGTACTAGCTTATGCCCGCGACTACGTCCGCGTGGATTGAGGTTTTTTGGTTCCCGCGGGAACTCCTTAATTTTCCGGGATAAAAAGTAGCCTATGTGCTATTCCAGACTATATTCTATCTCTGTGCCAAATTTCAGCCAGATCCGTGCAGCCGCTGGCGCGTGATTGAGTAACAAACATCCATACATCCATCCATCCATCCATCCAAACTTTCGCATTTATAATATTTATTTGATAATATCGATAGATTTAGTGAAATAAATAAATTGAGTATTAAATACTCAAATAAATTTTATTTAGAGTGATAATAATAACATTTACAAAAAAAAATCTTATAATAATAATAATACTTAATAATGTTAATACGATTAAATCCGATCCGATGCCAATTTACTTCGTGTTAAATCAGCATATTATTAGTTATTACTTATTAAATTAGCCATAGTATTAAAGTCCCTTGATTTCAAAAGATTGGATTCATCGGGTCTAATGATGACTATAACTGGAGATTATACCTGTATACTATTTGAGAGGGTAATTTTTTATTTCTGCCTGATGAAAAATGATTTGTTCCATAAATTTTACTTTTGATTCTGAGTAGTGTGTTTATAGTGGGAACTTTCAACCTAGGCTACTTGTAATAAATTTTTAATAACATGCTTGATGCTACAAGCATCATGTTAATAAATTCAGCTAAATAAGTATGTAGAACTATTTACGAAGCAAATTAATAGTTAGGTATTTATTTATATAGGTATGTCGCAAAAACACTTATTATTACTAGATGATTCCCGCGACTTCGTCCGCGTGGACCAAGTTTTTTCGATTCCCGCGGGAACTCTTGAATTTTCCGGAATAAAAGTAGCCTATGTCCTTCCCCGGGATACATCATACAACCTACCCCTGTACCAAATTTCATCAAAATCGGTTGAACAGATAATTTTTTTGATTCCCGCGGGAACCTTTGAATTTTCCGGGTTAAAAAGTAGCCTATGTCTTTCCCCGGGATACAATATACCCATCCCTGTACCAAATTTCATCAAAATCGGCTGAACAGATGGGCCGTGACAGCGTTGCAGACAGACAGATAGACACACTTGCGCATTTATAATATTAGTATGGAATTATGGATTCTCAGTCTTGCCAAGCCATATTTAAATACTTAAATTAATTCTTCAATCAAGGCAAGAATTTTTTTGTTATTAATTACCATTCATTTCTTACTATTATATTTTCATACTTAATTTTAATGAGACTGCTTATTCCTGAGGAGGATGAGTATTGTTTAAATTCCTTGGTGAATTTTTTGCTAGTATAGGTATACCGTCACGCACTAATCACTCAATAGGTATACTATTTCTGTGTTTACTATACCTAAGTAAGTACCTACCTACTTATTTCATTTTTTTTCATTTAATCTTACTGTCTACCGCTAATTTTCAGGTGTATAGATACGGTGTTACGTTCTTTCAGCAGACTTTTCAAATTGCTAGAGGCAGAAACTGTACCTAAGTACCTATTTCCAAAGTACAAAATTGCAAAAACCCCTTTTTTGTGCGGTCTCGCATATAATATTATGTTCTTGATAAGTAAATAAACCATACTAATTAGGAAGATTTATTCATGTAAGTAACGAATTCACCTAGGTACTCCTCGATTTTTGTATACGATAGGCTACACGATTTACCTTCTTCTCTGTTTTTGTGGTAACATTGCGGCGTGCGGCGTGCCATTTTGTGCGTCCAACCATGGAAGAAATCACACAGTAGGAACTAAATTATTATTGTTACTTATATTATGGTTAATAAAAGCAGTGTGGGAAATGGTGTTGAAGATAAAGACAGTTTTATTCGATAGTTAAAAATTATAGAAGTTATATAAACAGACTAGGTACTGCACCTCCTCTCATCCAGAAATCCCTGGACCCTGCCATCCTAACTCCATCCATAATAATTATTATGTAACTATAAATATATAACATTACAATCTTACAACTTAGTGCACTCTTTAATATACCTATGTATACATTATATATTAATTTTATTTATTAAAATGTGTTGTTTTTTTTTTTGGAATAGCTTTGGAATATAGTATTTATTATCTTTAATTAATCAATCTGACAACGCTGAGCTCTGATGTAGGTCATAATATTTAAAGTATTATTACCTACCACAGAATAAGTAATAGCTAGGTAGTAGGTACGAATGTGACGTTGTTTCTTTAATCTCCGACCTATGTTAAACTATTTATTTATCGGATATTTCTATTCCTAATTGCAATAATAGGTAATTACCGCTCTAGATTAGCTTAAGGATGACATAAGGTCATCAATCATAATCGTTAATGTGGGAATAGAACATTTATCTATTATAATTATAATTATGCGTAATGTATTAAATTTAATGCATTTTAATAGCATGTCACCGTAAGATTGCAAAAACCGTTAGATTGAAATCCTACTAGCGATATTGTAAACTGTCGACAGATTGTGAACCGCAGGGCGACCGCGTATCTTTTGCATCAATCATTGATACATCGCAATCACCTCTGATTGGTTAACACTTTTCCACTATTGGACGAAATCCATTGACGCAGCAAGAATACCATAAATTCAGCCAATCGGAGTTGATTGCGATGTATCAATGATTGATGCAAAAGATACGCAGTCGCCCTTCAATGTTCCGAGTGTCAATTTTTGAAATATTCATTGTAAATCGTTTCTGGTCTCTTTCTTGTAGGTTAGGTTAGGGTTCGACATAAATAACGGTAGTGGTTATTTATGTATAAACCACTACCTACCTGGTTATACATAAATAACTAGGTACTCGTATTTATTTATACGGGTGGTAACCCGATAAAACCACTTAAGTTTTATCGGGTTAATATACCTAACAGATTACAATCTACCGAAAAATAATGCGTTAAATTGTAATGTGTCGACAGTTTACTATATCGCTAGTTAGATTACAATCCAACGGCCTTCGCAATCTTACGGTGACATACATACCTCATAATAATACGTAGGTACATAGGTACCTCCTCAAACCTAAACATGCCTAAATCATAATGTTATGGTTCCTTGCATATTGTACTGATTCCATACGAATAGTAAATAAAAACGCCATATACATATTATATGAACGCGCGTTCTGACTTCTGAACCATTAGAGCACTATTCTGTTCCAGAACGCGCGTTCTCATGGATGGGCAGTTAGTAAGGTTCATTACTCTGCTGTTGCATGCTCAGTGTCAGCAGGCACTGAGCAAGAGTTCTCTCAGAAATCAAAGGTATTGGCCATAGTCCACCACGCTGGTCAATTGCGGTTTGCATACTTCACATACCGTTGAGAACATTATGTGAATAACTCACGGGTACGAAGGTATCAGGATGATTTCCTTCAACGCTACAGAAAGTTGTATTTAATATCTTCGAAAAGTTAGAGCTCGGGGATTGAATCCCGACCACCTGAATAGGAAGCCGGACGCTAACCTTAAAGCTGAATGAAATTAATTTAGTTTTTATATTTCAGGCTATGGAATGACACTCGGCTTTTCCACAATCCTCATTCCCGCCGTGCAGACTCCTATAGACGGCGAGATATTACACTTAGAGGCCTCGGAAATATCATGGATAAGTGAGTACTTACTTTAAATATCTACTATCTAGGATTTGTTTACTCTTAGTTTGTGAAAGCACCGCGGCTAAGTGCTACACTATCTTTGTCTCGGTTTCTACCTACCTAACAACAAAATAGGAATAGTGTGTGAGTAATAAGCTTATAGGAAGTACCTACCTACTTGTATTACCTAATTAGGTAGATATAAACCTGTAACCCGACAGAGGAATAAATGTCAATGGCGCTTACTTTTTTTAATGTAAAATCGGGGTAAAATCCGTTTTATATAGGGATTTTGTTTGTGTACCTAAATGTACCTATCTAAATCTAAACTAATATTATAAAGAGGAAAGATTTGTTTGTTTGTTTGTTTGTTTACTAATGGATAAACTAAAAAAACTAGGTACTCAACCGATTTTAAAAATTCTTTCACCTATAGAAAGCTTCTTTATCAGCGAGTAACATAGGCTACATTTTATTTTAAAATAAATTAGAGATCCCTTCGAAAATTGCAATAATGTGAATTAAGTCTGAAAAATTCACCTAATTTAACTTTTTACGTTAAACCTCTATACGTCTATTAATTCAGACTGTCTTTTATGTCATATTTGTCAAGACACTTTTATTTCATATTTGTCAAGACAAACATAATAAATACAAGAAAACTTAGCAACATTTTTTCCCACAACAACTTTCCCACGCGAGGGCAGCGAAAATACGTCGTATTGGAGACTCAAGTGCCAAGCGTTCACAGCGGTTTGCTGAACAAAATTTGAGAACGTATGGTGGAGTTGTTCGTCTCAGTGCCGACTGACCATTATTGGGTATGGACTATTTTGATCAAGTGCTACCCCGTGCGAAGCCGGGGCGGACCGCTAGTAATAAATAAAATAAATAAATAATTGTTAATTGGTTCCATAAATTACAAAGGTAAGCCTCGGGTCTACTTATTCATGGTATGGTCTTGGTCGGTCTCTGCTGCCTAATGTAGGATGCCCTGTGGATAATGAGGATAATGTGACCGGGGCATGTCCTTTATTTGGGCAGTCGTCCAAAGTTAAATGGCCTTTTGTTTTCAGTCTGAGGGTTTCCAGAAAATACCATAATGAAAAGCATGACCAATAATTTAGTTTAGTTGAGAAATGTCCAAATGTGTAGAACAGATTTGGTATCCATAGGTAGGTAATAATATAGTAACAAAAACATTTAAGTCTGGTAAAAATGAAGATATTCCGCTTTTATTTGCATACATTAAGAAATCCATTTAAAACAGCTATAACTTGTTTTAATACGACCTCGAGTCTCGATACCTACTTATTTGGTCATCCTTGGTTGGGGAAATAATTATTTTGTACAAGAAGGCACACGGTCAGTACCGACTACCGATGTCTTTAAAAAAATATGTACTTAATTTAGGCTTAAGGGCTAATTGCAGTGGAATAAATAAAATAAAAAAAGAATCCTAAAAAATATCAAAGAAACCATTACTTAATTAGTGTTTCGTTTTTAAAAAGTTAGGACATTTAATAATAACTAAGTAGGTAGGTACTTAGTTACTGTTTAAAGTCGAGCATTAGTGTTATTGTTATCGGTCACAAGCACAGACCATACAACCAACAAGTAGGTTTACTACTCGGTGGTCACAAGATACAACCTTGAGGAGGGAATACTAGTTTCTTCGTAGTTCTTGTTAAAACTAAAAAAGCTAATTGAAATTAGCCCACACCTCACCGGAAGAATTCTCTTCAAAACAAAGTAAATCATTAGAAACAGTGTACCTAATAATAAAATAAGGACTTATATTAACTCCATATTCTGTAAATAGTGTAATTAATTTAACCCACTTGTTTACTTAATAAATATATTATTACTAGCAGATCCCCGCGACTTCGTCCGCGTGATTTAAGTTTTTTTCTCCACAGGTACTCCTTAATTTTCCGGTATAACAAGTAGCCTATGTCACTCTCCAGGTCCTCATGCAAAAAATCAAGTTGATCCGTTGCTTTATTGCGGCGTGATTGAAGGACTAACTGTCTATTTATCATCCTTGGGGATAAAATGTTCAAAAACTGTGAATCACGTATTTCTTCATTTCAAACCGAAATTCCGAATACCAAGTTATAACTTGAAAAATGACAGATTTTCATACAAAGTTTCAACCCCTATTTTTATTCTATAATTTTGAAAAACTGTGACCCACGTACATCTTTATTTTTTACTGAAAGCCAAAATATCAAGTTTCGTTGATATAACTTGAAAAATACCTATCTTGAGAAATGCAGGACTTTCATACAAATTTTCGTCCCTTATTTCACCCCTTTGGGGTTAGAATTTCCAAAAATGGCGCAACACGTACTTCGTCATATTTAACCGAAAGCTCAAATACCGAGTTTCATGGCTTTAACTTGAAAAATAAATGAGTTTCATACCAACTTACAACCCCTATTTTACCCGTTTGGGGAGTAGAATTTTGAAAATCTGTGACACACGTACTTCTTTATTTTTTAATAAATGCCAAAATACCAAGTTTCGTTGGTATAAATTGAATAATATCTTGAGAAATGAAGGACTATTATACAAACTTTCATCCCCTTTTTCATCCCTTTGGGGTCGAATTTTCAAAAATAGTGAAATAAGTGCTTCTTCATATTTAACCAAAATCCCAAATGCTAAGTGTCATGGCTATAACTTGAGAAATGAAGGATTTTCATTTAAATTTGCAACCCCTATTTCACCCCTTTCGGGGTGGAATTTTGAAAAACTGTGCCAAATGTACTTCTTTATTTTTTACCTTGAGCCAAAATATTAAGTTTCGTTGATATAACTTGAGAAATATCCTGAGAAATGAAATACTTTCATACAAACTTTCATCCCCTATTTCACCCCTTCGAGGGTAGAATTTTCGAAAACTGTGAACCACGTATTTCTTATTTTTTTACCTGTAGCTCATATACGAAGTGTCATGGATATAACTTTAGAAATGACGGACTTTCATACAAACTTTCAACCCCGATTTCACCCCCTTAGGGGTGGAATTTTGAAAAATCCATTCTTCGTGAGCGCTTACGTCACAAAAGAAACCTACTGTCAAAATTTCAAGTTTCTAACTCCAGCGGTTGAGGCTGCGCGTTGATATATTTAAGTCAGTCAGTCATCAGTCAGGACTTAGAATTTTATATAATATATAGATTTAATTTAATAAATGCTTACAGGTTCAATAAATTTAATCGTTGTTCCAATCGGCTGCGCTTTGTCTGGCGTGGTCACAACACCGATTGGTCGCCGCCGGGCTATGCAGATGGTAAACATACCATTCTTCATCGCCTGGCTGATTTTCCACTACTCTACCAACGTTGGACATCTATACGGCGCACTATTCCTCACAGGATTAGCGGGAGGATTGCTTGAGGCACCAGTAAGTAAGTTCATCTAAATAACCACTCATCACCATCTATCACCATTACCAGTCCGCTTTCCTCATTCATCTGCTTTCGTCGCATTCTGAGGACCGGCGAGGTCCTCAGAATGCTGCTAAAGTGGCAGTTAGCAGGCCATTTCTGTCGCAGAACCGATGGCCGATGTCTTTTTGTACTCTTGGCAAAAAAACATCTGATTTTTTTAAAGAGTTACCTACTGATACAAACCGGAAGACAGAAGTGTCGCCAGAGAAGACTCTTGAAAGATAAGCTAAGCTATCTACTTGTTTGAATGCAAAGCTATCTTCAGACGAAGAGTGTTACGATAAGACGTTAGGTACTTATTTGAAATATTTCGTACTACTTTTGAGAGTATAATATAATGATAATATTATAAATCGCCAGACAAAGGAATTTTCTTAATGTCACAAGAGTATATGATCTCTGGTGACATTAAGAAAATCCCTTTGTCTGGCGAAACAATGAAGTTATCTCAATTCGTACGTACTATACGTACTTACATAACCTATACCTATTATGACGAGAGGAGTAGGTAGTATAGTACAACAGATTCTAATAACTTTGTTGAATCTAATTAGGTAGTATCTACATTAGTTTGTTTTGACTTGATGTTTATTACAGGTGCTGACATACGTCGCGGAGATTACGCAGCCACATCTCCGCGGCGCGCTCACTGCCACTAGTTCCATGTGCATAATCATCGGTGTCTTCACTCAGTTTCTCTTCGGTCTGTTTATGTATTGGCGGAATGTGGCTCTCGTTAATATTATTTTCACGGTAAGATGCCCGTCCGGCTTTCTCTCTCCCCTCCATTTTTATAAAGGTACCTTCAAAGCAACTATGATCTACCTTAGGCTGTATCATATAACTTGTCAGCTCGTGTTTTGCAGCCAAGGGCTAGTTTATAAATTTAAAACACAGGGTGTATTTTATTTGTGTACTCCTCTACTTTACTAAATGTAAATGTACTTAATTTATTTATTTCAAGTGTTGCTTAAATAAAAAAAGGATGACCTCTATTCTTTCACATACTCACTCTACATGCTATCTTTTTATGACAGGAAATTATTTGCGTCGCGGATTTGAAAAAAATATTTCCTTTTTTATCTACCTACCTGCAATTTTTTTATAATTTAGTTATTATGCATAGGTGTTAGCTGTCGTTGCGCTGTGCTTCGTTCCTGAATCACCCCACTGGCTGGTATCCAGAAAAAGAATAGAAGACGCAAGAAAGGTATGTTTGTTTTTTTTTTCATTTCTTGCTTCTTTGCTACGTGCGAACATGTATGATTAATTATATTGTATAAAAAAATGTTAGTATAATAATTACCTATACCCGAGACTGCGCGTGGTTTAAGGTTTTTAGATTCCCGCGACAATTTTTAGGCAAGCAGCCTAGGCAATGTCTTTTCTCGGGATGCATGCTATACCTGTACAAAACTTCTTCACAATTGGTCAAAAAATGGGCCGTGAAACAGCAGACAGACAGACACACATGTGCATTTGTTATATTAGTATGAATTCTATGCTTATTTTCAGAGCTTACAATGGTTACGTGGCTGGACAAATCCCGAAGCTGTGAAAGGAGAGCTAAAAGACATCCAAGCATTGTTCAAACGAAAGAAAGGTATTTACATCATAGATTCAAAGTATTATTATTTTTTTAAATATAATAAGTAGTATGAGTAGTTTCTTAAATATTTATTTAGTAAAATAACAAATAACAACTATGAAGTGTGAACCATAAAAAAAGTATTAGACTTCTCTGTTCTACGCGTTCCGCGTAAGCGAATGTGCCAAATGCCAAAATATTGAAGGTCGCCCCGCCCGTCCGCATTGCATAAACTCCTAAACTACCTACCTTACTTAATCATATTAAAGTATTCTAGAATTTTAGTACTAAAAGTATGAAGACCGAAAATACTTAAATAAAATTATCTGGACAGTCCTGAGTAGGTAATTAACTAACGAGCCACGACTTAACTTTTATGTACCTAGTTGGTCCGAAGTCTTCTTGGAGCTGACCGCGTTTGGAACCCTCGTAGCTTTAGTTTTAAGATCTAACTAATTATCACCATCATGATTTAAGTAATTGACGTCAATATGTGTACCCTACAGTGTACCTAAATTGAATAAATGAATATTTGATTGATTGATAGGGAGAGTATTCTTGCAACCGAAGAAATCTTGGTTTTGTTGCTGTTTATATGGGGAAAGAAACTAATTATTATTTGTGACGGTACCCTATATTATGAATTGTGAGTTACTAGCTGATGCCTGGGACTTCTTACGCGTGTTCTAAGTTTTTTGATTCCCGCGGAAACTCTTTAATTTCCCGGGATAAAACGTAGCCTATGTCCTTCCCCAGGATACAAACAATCCCTGTATCCAATTTATGGAAATCGGTTGAACAGATGGGCCGTAAAAGCGTAGCAGACAGACAGACTTACAGACGGATAGAGAGACACACTTGATCATTTACAATATAGCCTATAGGAAAGTTGCACTGAAACGCAATTGACCAGTTAGGTATTTTATTTGTTTTAGCTGAAACCGGGGATCAAGAAGAAACGTTATGGGAGAAGATATCACTGTACTTGGATAGAACCTTTTTGGTGCCATTTTTCCTGGTCTCCTACAGCTTCTTTGTTGGCAACTTCAGCGGAATGACCACTTTACAGGTCCGTTTTTTTTTAAATTTTGATGATTCCTTAGTTCCTCATAATATTAGGCATTGGAAAGACGTGTCAACCGTTGTTATTGTAATTATTATAAGAAGTAAAAGTAGGTTTATTTTATGAGGAAAGTTTCTAACCTAGTTTTTCGTAAGAGCGTGCTTACTTCAAGATGTTCTAAAATAAACGTATAGTTTGAAAACCTTACATTTTTCAAGTAGGTAGGTATACCATTTTGAGCAGTGTATTTATTGAACGCGTTCTGTGCCCAACTTCCTAAATATTCGAAGGTACAAGTACCGAAACCTTATTGAATTTGGTAGATATGGTTACTTTGTGAAAATCTTTTTAAAAACGAATTATTGAATATCGTATTGAGCGCCAGATTTTAATTTGCCAATTACCAAGCTAATTAATGCGTACCGAGTGCACTCACTCTTTTCGTATGTGCTTTCAAACTTCAAAGTTAGTGGCTCAATGCCGACCATTTCTGATCTTCTAACAACCTCAGAACTTGAAACCTTGTCCTACCCGAAAAGTACCCGTAACATTATATGGGAGAAGTTTTATTTATTTTTCCAGACGTATGCCGTTTCTATCTTCCAAATGTTAGAAGCACCGATCGACAAATATTATGCAACGCTGATTCTAGGCATTCTGCAGATCTTAGGGTCAGGCGTTTGTGTGACACTCGTCCATTACACAGGAAAGAGGCCGTTGACCTTATTCTCTACCGCTGCAGCTGGAGTGTGTTGTGTTCTGGTTGCTGGTTACGATGGATACTTCAAAACTGTAAGTATTTTTTTTACTTCCAGTATTTTTGCGGGTGGGTGGGGTTACTTAATTGAAAGTTGGAAGAGCTGGATCGTAAGCGCGGTTACAATGGGATACCTTTTCACACTTGTTTAAAAGATCACCTATAAAAAAGTAATTTAAAAAGAACAAAAAACCCTACTGCTTGGATACCAAAAAGTATAAAACAAGACATGAATTGAAGTATTTCATTATTATCAATTTAATTTAAATCGTACCTATAATATTAATAAAATTTATCAAGGCGCAGTCGCGCGTCCAATAGCTAACCTTAACGTGCTACTGCGCCTTGATAAATTTTATTAATATTATACGATTTAAATTGATAATAATGAAATACTTCAATTCATGTCTTGTTTTATACTTTTTGGTATCCAAGCAGTCGGGTTTTTTGTTCTTGTTAAATTACTTTTTTATTCTCTAATGTGACACAAAGGAATACAACCATTGAAACCTCGTAAATCCTAAATGATCGTTAAAATGAGAAAATGATCAAGGAAACCTAACTATGATTTTGCAAGACCTTTTCATCGATACCCCACTTGCCATAGTCTATCGACTTTTATTTTTTAATTTGTTACATTGTGGCTTCTAGAGGGCGCCATTTTGTTTTTTCTCAAATTTGGCTTCCACAGTGACACTCCAATGATATATTCGGCACAAACTGGTGCAAGAATCATCAAAATCGGTCCACGCGTTTAGGCTGTAGCTGTCCTGCAAGGAACATACAAACCTATATAGACTGATGAACACAAAACTCTGTGCGTTCCGCAGTCGGGTAAAAAGGCACCCCTTCGCAGTCTGTGGAGTCCCCTAACCTTGTGATACTCGTGTACAGCTGAGGATTATCGTCAGCATTGAAGATACCGAACTTGGTCTTCCGCAGACTGACATGGTTTAATGACAACAAAACATATATATTTTTGATAAAAAATTGGCGAGGAAAGTCTTTTTACCTACGACGGAACGGAGACGGTACATGTGCGTTTGCCCTAAGAGGTTGTGCGTTTGTTGGTATGTTTGTGCACAATTTCCTGGAAAACTACTGAACTGATTATAATGCGGTTTTTTGCATTAGATATGTATAGCTTCTGAGAAGGTTCTTGGGTATGTTATACGACCATATAGTCCACTAAGCTGCGCTACAATCGTGATTTTAAATTTTTCAATATGTTACCAATTTTCTGAAAAAGTACTGGGCCGATTTAGATGCGGTTTTTTGCATTAGATATGTAAAGCTTCTGAGAAGGTTCTAAGATGTGTTAAAAGGCCATAGTCCACCAAGTTGCGCTGCAATCGTTTCTTTTATTTTTTTAATATGTTACCTTGTTTTTTTAAACTTAACTTTGTGTTTGATTGCAGCACGACGTTTTAAACAACACTGCTTCAGTACATAACGCTACTATCGGAGACAACAGTAACAATTTTGTAAGTTCGTTTATAATTTTAACTTTCACTTCACAAATTGGCTCTGTGTTTTTTAAAAGACCACTAAAAGACATAAAAAGTACCTACTTTAAAAAAAAAATCACACTTGTTTCATAGAATACATGTTTTAGTTTAGACTTTAGAGTGTGACTACCTATCTACTTAATTTGGCTTTTTGAGAACGAACACCCAAACGCAGAGAATAAAAATTGAAAAAACTAGAAGTTTATTTCGCTACAATCCGCCACAGAAGGCAAATCTATGTGGTACAGTGCGTATCTTGAACTTGCTAGACCCGCATTATTCACCACACCACATAAACCTTCGAAAATTCCCACAACGTACGTTTCACTCGATTATTTAAAGCGAATTAAACTTCTAATTTTTTTCATTGTCATGGACTTCCGCAAGGTACCTAACGCCTGCTTCTATCCAAACACCCAATGCGCTTAGTCAAGCCAAGTGAGTTACTGGACTTGCCGAAGTCAAGAATGGATTGGCTGAATTATGAAGAACTATCAGGCATGCAGGTTTCCTCACGATGTTTTCGTTCACCATAGCAAGTTAATCTGTATAAATAAAAGCGAAATACCACTCAATCACTCACTTACTCACTCACTCACGATATCTCAGGAACTATAAAGCATATCAACTTGAAATTTGGAAGGTAGGTTCCTTCTATGGCGTTGAACAGCTAAGAAACGGTTTTGAGAAAATAACCTAAGCGGGTGAAATGGGGGTTGAAAGTTGTTATGAAAGTCCTGTTTTTGTAAGAGCTTAGAGACTTGAAAATCGGCCTTTAAGTTATTAGTTTTAAATAATAAAAATCTGTAAAAGCAATTGTATGAAAATACACCGTCCACCCCAAAGGGAGTGAAATGGGGGTTGGAAGCTTACATGAAGGTTCTATGTTTTTGATGTAGGTATAGACATGAAAATCAGCATTTAAGTAGAAAAACATATTGAAGTCCTTTTACAGCGGGAAAATTTCATTATCTGATTGGAAATCAAAAATTGTACGCAGACGAAGTCGCGGGCGACTAGTAAATGAAAAAAATAATGAAACATAACTACCTCTTGTTTTAACGGAAAGGATTCTTAATAAAATACCCGACTTCTTAATAGTAGGTATCCTAGGAATCGGGTTATGTGAGTTTCGTATCCACTAAAACGGTGGCCATCCTGAATACTTGTATTACTTATGTCTTATTGGAAAGCTGCGAGATTTCTCTACTCATAAGTACCTAAGAACGCAATCGATGTCTCCCTGATGAAACGTCTAACCTAATCCTTTTATGAGAATTGGTCTATTGAAGTGAAGTGACAATTAATTGCTAATTGCTTTTACCGGGTCCACTCGCAGTCCCGAGTCGATTAACTTCGAGTCGTCTGTTGAGAGGTTATAATACCTATTTCCTCTGCTTTTTCCGCTTTACCTATACAAGTACCTAGCTACACTACTAGGGAACTGTTGGAAAATTGCTGTTCATTTACTCGATTGAAAAACAGATAGTCAGTAAGTCCTTAGTAGGTACCTACCTAGGTAATACTATAAATGAGAAACTGTGTCTGTCTGTCTGGTATTTTGGTACAGAGATAATTAGGTTGCGGGAATTTAAAAAAACACCTAAATTCACGAAGAAAAAGGCGGACGAATTAATTTCTGATATCATTTTTTTTATCCATACTAACATTATAAATGCGAAAGTGTGTATTGTTTGTTGGTTTGTCCTTCAATCACACCGTAACAGAGCAACGGATCGACGTGATTTTTTGTATGGGAGGACCTGGAGAGTGGCATAGGCTTAATTTAATTTTTGACACGGGAAATTAAGGAGTTCCCGCGGGAACCATAAAACCTCAATCCACTCGGACGAGGTCGCGGTCATCAGCTACTAGCTAGTATAATATAATTGTTTAAAAACGCACATAACTCCTAAAGGTACCTAGTGCGTACCCGAGGATCGAAATTCGATACCCGTCCATTTGAATAGGAGGCTGAATGTCTGAAACGTTTCCATCCAGTAGCTCCATCAGCCATCAATTATTAATTCTAATGACTACTTTACAGCAATGTTAACATTTCAGGACAACCCCTATTCATGGATACCCACAACGTCATTGATGTTGCTTGCCTTTGTCACTCACACTGGTATACGACTTCTGCCATGGATCCTTATTGGCGAGGCAAGTATTGAATCTCTCTTCTATCTCTTGGCCGCGGTCATTTTATCGAGTCCCCTTTATGATTCATGGACCTTTCGTTCTTGACGTTTATCTAGATTTTTAAAATTGCATAAACATAGGCGCCCGCTTATGACGACTATTATATAATAAAGCGAGGAAATTATTTTTATTTTTTAAATTATTTACAGGTATTTAGTGCAAAAACTAGATCAGGTGCAGCGGGACTGTCAAGTGCTGTCGGTTACATCTTTGGGTTTCTCACAAACAAAATCTACATCACCATGGTGGACCAACTCTCCATATGGGGCACATACGGCCTTTACGGTTTTATTTGGTAATTTAACCATCTTCTTTTCTTTGAGTATGCAGGCTTTAGGATGTCTGCAAATCTGAGATCCTGTTCCGAATACGGTGGATTTTGGTCTTTCAAAAATTATGAAGGATCTTTAATTTTTCGAAAAATAGTAGATTCTATTTCCATGTCTAGGATGCAAGCTATGGTGACACCAAATTTCCTAAAAACAGTTTAGTAAAAATGGGTTGTGTGCTAAGGAAATAGACAGACGAATATCTACTCTTTTGCATATTAGTATGGATACTGAATGAATATGAAGCAAATTATATACCAATCACCCGTGAAAAATTGTTAAAAATACAATTTATATTCAAGTAAGTAGGAGGTATTCTTAGCCAGGTGTGTACCTAGTACGTACCTCCTACTGCTTCAAGTTACCGTATAATTATTGGGGCAAGGCAGTGCACCCGCCTAGATTCTATTTTTCTTTTATAAATATTGAATAAGTATTGTTTTTATTTATGTACTCTACCTTTACTTTTTACAGTTTGACGGGATGCATTGTATTATACTTCATATTACCGGAAACGGAAGGCAAAAAACTAAACGATATTGAAAACCATTTTTCGGGCGTTAAACATCTGACAAATGGTGTTTATCGCTCACAGGTATGTATGCTAATATTCGCTTTAATAAATTATAACAACTCATTTCCAATGATGTGCTTATTAACTGTTAATTAAAATGCGTACCTACTGATGGTACTCGTATATTTTATATTATGTCTGTTAAATCGATTTATTGCTTAAATTTTGCTGGGACTGTTGGGAGGAGTGTAGACTATAGACGTACCTATCGAACTGTTATTTTGATCTTGGTTTAGTATGTAAGTATAATACGGTCAATATCGACTACAAAAAATTGATTTGATCGATTGAAAATATGTCAGTAGGTATGTGGTAGTATGTCTCACAATTTTAACCACAAAATTGTATTGTTACAGAAAAATAAGCCCATTGAAATTTCTCGATTGAGAGATTTAAAAGGCTTATCGAATCCAACATTTGAACGCGACAACTCGTCCAACTTATAGAGATAACTATTCTCATGGGTTTTGGAATAAAATCGCTTTAAAGGCCTCGATGACAGGGAAATTATTGAACATTCTATAGAAAACCATAGGTTATCTCTTGCAACGTGAAGGAAGCGTCAGTGATCTACTAGTGGAGCAAGCAGGATGTGCCAAGAAAATCTGCTGATGCGGAGTCCTTTATTCAGAAAGCGTTTGCGCACAGTTTTCAAAATATTCCAAAATGTCACACATATCTAATTATAAAATAATTATGTTTTTGCAATTTACAAAAAAAACAAGCTAGCAAACAAGTCTTGGAAGTTTATTAAATAAAGCAAGGAAAATAGGTGGATTTTACGAAAGATCGTGGGTTTTTTGTTGTTGATGGCTACTGGTTTGTAGATATATACCAGTCTTTTTGTGACATCCACCTAATGCAAATGTAAAGTAATAAGACCTCAGTATCAGAAACTACTCTTTGAATTTTTTTATTTCATCACATCCGTTAGACGACACCAAAACTTTTTTTTCTAAAAAATGATATGAAATGTGCACATTTCAGACCCTGTAAATGAGTTCGAAAGTTAAACTTCCCGGCCTAGGCCAGTAAAGAATGTATGTATTTTCATTACATATCGTAAGTTTGAATTTGGAATCTTTTTTCCTGAATATCTTGTAACTTGTTATAATGTTCTTTGGCCTAAATAGTTTAAATTTGGAACTATACCGTATTACGCGTTCAGCACTCACAGCGCAAATTTTTTTTTATTAAAAGTAAGTAAGTATAATATTTATTTTTTTCTTTATAATATTGATGAAAGGCGAGAATTAACTACATACCTAATCGTTATAATTTATTATTTAAAAGTGACGAAAAAATGTGATGAGTGAGGATATTATGGATTTAGATTGTACGCCTCCTTTTCTGAGAGCGGAGGCCGAATTTGCTTCCGCCAAAGAAAAGTCACTTGTTTAATTTTTTAGAAAAGCACTATACACACCTCGACCGGGAGAGCATTTAGGTCTCGTTTATATCTCGTCTAACTAACACTCGACCAGAAAACGCTTACTTCCCGGTCTCGCGATGTAATGTAGCTACTATTATTTATAAGTAGCACCATGCACCCGAAAAGCACTGTCCGCCTTTGCAGTCGGTTAAAAATAACGATGTACCTACTTACTTTAAAATAGGTTACTGTTAAAATAATAATAATTAAGAAGTAAGGTTATATTTAATCGAAATATCATAGTATCATAGTAGGTATATATAAATATCATAGTATTTATTGCCTTTTAAAAATTTACGTCAATTTATGGATAATTGTACAGGTAGGTAGGTAGGTACTTACTGAATATTTTTTAACTAATAAAACGTTATTAATATCACGTGTTTTATTTAATGCATGTTAAAAAATAATGATTATTTACCTAAGGTTTAGTCCTGAACAAAGCTGATAGTTACGGGTTATTTTCTTAAATTCCTTTTCTTTCTTCACAATCACGTTAATTTTTCCAAGATCTATGAATATGTAAGATTGTAATCTAACGCTTTTTTTTCGATAGATTGTAAACAGTCGAAAGATTGTGAACCGTTCAATGTTTCAAGTGTCAATTTTTAAAATATTCATTGTATTTACGTTTTCTTGTCTCTTTCTTGTAGGTTAGGTTAGGGTTCGACGTGGCCGGGCACTTAGGTTCTATCGGGTTAATAAACCTAACAGATTACAATCTACCGATAAATAATTAATCCGTTATATTGTAATCATTCGACAGTTTACAATTTCGCGAGTTAGATTATAATCTAACGGTTTTTACAATATCTTACGGTGACATAAGCAAGACGTGATGACAGCTTTATGTAGGTATAATACGTTTTATCTACGCTCATATCATATAATTATTCGCTTTCATCTAAAA
The DNA here is from genome assembly GCA_963932025.1 of Erebia epiphron. Lineage (NCBI taxonomy): Eukaryota > Metazoa > Arthropoda > Insecta > Lepidoptera > Nymphalidae > Erebia > Erebia epiphron. Next base: position 31,224,421 of record OZ009945.1, read on the forward strand.
TAAAAACTGACTTCAAAACTATACGTGTACCAACCTAAACTATAAACATTATCTGGGAATATATTTTGTTACTAGCGAATGCCCGCGACTTCGTCTGCGTGGTTTGAGGTTTTTGTTTCCCGCGGGAACTCCTTAATTTTCCGGGATAAAAAGTAGCCTATGTGCTATTCCAGACTATAATCTATCTCTGTGCCAAATTTCAGCCAGGCCCGTTCAGCCGTTGGGGCGTGATTGAGTAACAAGCATCCGTCTATATACATCCATCTATCCAAACTTTCGCATTTATAATATTTATTAGATTAGATTTGTTGATTTTCTCAAAAAGCGCTGAATCATTTACGATAAAATTTACATGGGACCACCTCTTACGTAGGTATGATCTACGAAAAAAAGAGAATCATCAAAAATTCATAATTCGAGGAATGATCGCTTAACATAGTACATACAAAAAAATATACGGTCTAATTGAGAACCTCCTCCTTTTTTGAAGTCGGTTAAAACTTCTTAATTTCATATTAATAACGCACATCTATGTATATTAAAAACACTGATTTCATACCAAATTGATTCTATAATATAATTTACTGCCCGCGACTAAGTCCGCGTGGACTAAAGTATTTTGATTGCCGCGGGAACTCTTGACTTTTCCGGGATAAAAAGATGCCTATGTCCTTCCCCTGGATACAAACTATGTATCTCTGTACCAAATTTCATGAAAATCGGTTGAACAGATAATTTTTTTCGGTTCCCACGGGAACTCTCGAATGTCTCCCGGAGAGGGGCAATCAGGGTACCTAGTCACGAGTCCGGCGCCAATTTTCCAGGATAAAAGGTAGCCTATGTCCTTCCCCGTGATATAAACTATTCCTGTACCTAATAAAATACATCGGTTGAACAGATGGGCCGTGAAAGCGTAGCAGACAGACAGACAGACGCACTTTCGCATTTATATAAGTATGGATTTACCATTAGGTAAAGCACAGATCACTCATATAATTCACAGGCTACGGGTTCGATTGATCGTACAAAAATTCGATGACATTGGCGTCTGAGTAAAATGAACCTTAACTTTATTGACTTAGAGCTCAATTTCGTGTTTAATAATAAATACTTAATTTAATAATTTCAATTCCAAATTAAAATCGGTTATAAATACTGAATTTGTGACTTTAAATAAATATGCGTTAATTTTACTTCGACGCCAATGTCATCGAATTCTTAATTAATACTAATAATAATGTCCTCCCGACCGAATTTCGGCCACGGCGGCCTATCTCCAGAGAGATTAGCCATCTGCGCGGGAGATATTATAGTGCACAAGTGTGTGCGCATACACAGGTGCACTCTCTGTTCCTTTACTCTCATAGCCCGATGGGACGGAAAATCCGACACGACCGGAGAGAGATCAGGCGCATAGGATAGGTATGAGCAATCGAAATAAGGACCTATTTCTCAATCTTCAAGTAACATTTTAACTGATGAATTGATTTGATGTTGTTGAATTTCCTAAATTTTAAATTAATTCGTTAGCATTATTGGTTAATAAAAAAGCCCATAAAGGTACTGAGATTAAGCGTACAGCTTATAAGATAGGTAATAGGTACCTATAGTCTGTGTCACAAAATATTTTCCATTCAATATTGGCGAACAATATAGACTTTAGATGCTTCCAGGATTTTTTTTTTGAAACCTTGAGTGAAAAATTGCTAGTAAATTGAAAAATTTATCGTAGGATACCTACCTACGTACAAATACCTATTACTTACGTTAGAATAGTTTAAACTTTAAAGTATTGTTTAGTTCAAACAAGACTAAAATATCATTGGAAAAACGAGGGTGTTTACAAAATTTATTTCATTCGTAGGTAAGATCTCAAAACCTATTCCGTGATTAAATATTGTGTAAAGTCAGAAGTTAGTACTCGATATATTAAATTAAAAGCTATTAACAGCAATTCTATGTAAATATATCAGCTATGGGCATAGGTTACCATAAATTAGCACAATTCGTGCAAAATATCGGCGATGATAATGATACTTTAACAGATTCATCAAGTGAGAGTGATAGCGATTTTAGTGACACAAATTCTTTTAGTGATAATAGTCACATAGGATATTATGATGACAGTGATACTCTGTCATCTCAGTCGTCGTCGTCGTCGCCGCCTTCGCCACTGTCGGTGCTGCCGCCGCCTTTCCTGAGATTTCCTATCCGGCATGGCGTCAGAATCTGCGAATGCATTGCCCTCAACAAGGCGCTGCATACATGTCGGTGCCCAATCTACCCTAGATGTGGAGCTCTAATTTATGGAATTTTCAAAGGTAGGTAAAATATTGGTGTCGGTTGCCACTTGCCAGACTACTTTTTTTCCTCCGTGGCGCAGTGTGTAGCGCTGTTGCCTTAACGTGCGGAGGTCCCGGGTTCGATCCCCGGCAGGGTCAAATTGGGAATTTATAATTTCTGAATTTTCCCTGGTCTGGCCTGGTGGGAGGCTTCGGCCGTGGCTAGTTACCACCCTACCGGCAAAGGCGTGCCGCCAAGCGATTTAGCGTTCCGGTACGATGCTGTGTAGAAACCGAAAGCGGTATGGGTTTAATATAACTGCCATGCCCCTAACAGGTTAGCCCGCTACCATCTTAGACTGCATCATCACTTACCATCAGGTGAGATTGTAGTCAAGGGCTAACTTGTAGTGGATAAAAAAAAAAAAAACTTAACTACTATTGTTTTTGAAATGAGAAATCTAAAATTTGACAGTTTCGAAAATTAAATCTTTATAATACAAATTGCGTTTCAGAGAGCATTTGTCAGTGCTCATAGCCCTCTTATCTCAAAGTAAAATGTATGATAATTATGTAACGGATTTCAGCTACCTACCTAAACTATACTCACATTTGTGATTTCTAGTAAAGAATCTTCGTTGTCACGTTTTGATGATCTCCCTGGCGCAGTGGCGAGTGCTGTGGTCTTATTAAGGGAGTTCCCTGGTTAGTTTTCCAGCAGGGTTAATTTGGGAATTTACAATTTCTAAATTTTCCCTGGTCTGATGTTGTGTTAGGCCTCGGCCGTGGCTAATTACCACCCTACTGGCAAAGAGGTACTGCCAAGCAATTGTGTTCCCGTACAATGCATGTGTAACCTATGAGTTAAATATAACTGCCATACCCCTAACAAGTTAGCCCGCTGCCATCCTAGACTGCATCATCACTTACCATCAGGTGTGATGGCAGTTAAGGACTAACTTGTAGCGGAATTTAAAAAAAAACTTTGGAGGAACCTGAGGTTGATCTTGATGCCTACGTGGTACAAGATGATGAACTTTTTGAAGAACAAAATGATGTCCTACCCTTGCCCCAAGCTCAATTTTGCTGTATGATCAGCATTAGTAGAAAGTTACTTTACAAATACATAACTATACACTCCTGTAATCATATTTTGTTAGAAATTAGGAACTCTTTATTGAATTTTTTATTTTGTTTTTTTACAAATAACAGCATAATTTAATATTTCTGGGTAATATTTATAATATGAAATTATCACATTATCATCAGTTGTGGCAATAATTAATTGAAGATCCAGGCAGGCAGCTGCACTCTTCATCTCTTGGCCCTGTACATAGGGTATTGTTTAGTTACTGAGATCCACTCTTCCTTCTTTTTTACAAGTAAGATGCCCCTGTCTTTTTGCATTCTATCGCACCTTGTAATCTGTGGAGAGAACATTATTGATGACTTACATAATATAAGAGCATATCAATCAATCAATCAATCAATCAATCGTTTATTTGCGAGAAACATTGTACAATTAAGATGACAAACTAATTAAAGAACAAATATGTTTTGTCATTGCTGACGTGCAAATGTATAAAGTAGGTATCAGTACAATTTATGAAATCTTAATTAAATCATAAATATAACCACAATGAGAACTAAAACTCTAATCTAATAACCACAAGTATAATTCTAAGACAACATTGAATTATTCCAAAAAGTACCTACCCATAATATATTAAAATTATATAAAACCTAAATTAGAAAATATATCAGATCTCATATTAATACCAATTACCATTAATTTATTATTACCTACTTATTTAAATATACATACTTCTTTCTAAAATGTCTTAACAATTAATGGACTGTCAAAAACTGTATTTCTATGTTCAAACTCTCGTCGCTAATGACTTGTCACTCTTGCTCTGCTCAGTGTTACCGCTTGGCTATTAATCGATAGAAGAAGATCGAAGCATTAGCCTGGTTCGGATAAGTCTGAGTGCTAATTGACAGTTGGAGAGCGATTTTTATTTTGCTGGTGTCGTGACAATTACTAATGGAAAATATGTCACGTGTGTCATAAATATATATAAATAATATGCCTGTTTACTGTTAATCAAAGAAAACACTGACAATTAACATTATTCTAAGTTTGTTGCCAGATGGTTTGTTTTTCTTGTGACTAGACTAATTTCTATTTCTACATGTAGAGTTATAAATACGTACTAACTACTAATTGTGGCCATGTAAAGTTAACTCGTGAATATTTTACTGAACTAGGAAAAAAGCTGGCCTAGGAAAACTACTTTAAAGAAAAATCCAACAAATAATAATACTAAACTTTATATGTGAAGTTTTATGTAAAGTGTATGTATAAGTGTATGTATGAAAGTGTGTTACATTGTTGTGATTAAAATAATCATCATCATTATCATCATCCTCGTCATCGTCACCGACATTTATAATGAAAGTGTCACAGAAACTGTCAATCAAATGGTCAATACGTCATAGTTTGTACTCTTCTATATTAATATGTGCTGTGCACTCTTACCATTTGTTTGGGGTGACATTGTTTAACCCTCGACTAAAAGCTCTTTCACTTCCGCCATTTTATAAGTTTTATTGTTTTTTGCCACATGCCCCTTTGCTTGAGCCCAAACCAACCCAATCGAATTGAGCTCACAATGGTAAGGGGTAATCGGAGCACAGTGATGATGTGATCCCTCGTACCGCTGCCATCTCTTCCACAACATATTATCTAATATGTTGTGTATGTCCAATAAGTTTACCTTCAACATGGTTTCATCCACAGATCACTCATATACTAGTCCCTGGGTTTCATCATAATTCTTCTTTGACGTTCTTTGACGTTATCCCTGCTTGAATATTATTCTTTTTCCACAGACAGACACACTGCAGTAGGTACGATTGCGTAACTTCTGCGCACGTTATATTACTTTACTCTATGCTGCGCACAGAACAACTTATACTCAGGGGAGCTTCTGCGTCAAACATTGCAGTATCAATTGCTGAATTGCTTATTGCTGTGATTGACTGAATTTATGGTATTCTTGCTGCGTCAATGGTTTTTGTCCATTAACCTTATGGTAAAATATTAACCAATCAGAGGTGATTGTGGGTATGTTCCGATGGGTTCCGATCGTAGACTGAGAAGTGAGTAGGGATGGACGATATACATCGATGTATTTTAAACACTCGATGTATAGTAACGATGCATCGTATTGAACCGATGTATTGTTAATACTTCAGCATCGAATATATATCGATGTTTTTCATTCGATGCATCGAATACTCAACTGACAAGTGACAAGTGACAACTGCAGTGACTTTCACGACGTTTCGTTAAACGGAACGTTAAAATCAGTTCTGCCAATATAACACGCCAATGATTTATTGGTTTCTGAATAGGTTGTTTCCTTTGCCGCGGAGCCGGCATAGCAAAATTATAACCAAAACATGGTTGCCAACTTAGGGTCTTTTGGTCCCAAATTTAGGGCTTAAACAAAGACGAAGGGCTTCTTTTAGGGCCCTCATATTTTTAGGGATTTTTGTCTTCTTATATTTTTTACCTATTTTTTATTAATTCTTAGATCTATCATGTAGGTATTAACAATTCTTATTACTAAGAATGCGTAGTTGAATGAAGTCACCATAGTGTTTACCATAAACATAAACATAGGACGCGTTATATTAAGTACAACTATGGAGACTGGTGAATGTGGTGAATGGTGGTCCGTGGTTACGTTGTCTATGCTTACTGAAAGAAAATACTGTAGTCTTACGACCAATAAGAAAGCCGTTATTCCAAAATTAAGATTTTCATAATCAGCAAAAATATAAATCATTCAATATGAATCTTAATTTTGAAAGTACTTACGGCAAAAAAATTGGGACTTTTTACGGCTTTTTGTCTTGAGTTTTAGGGACAAATATTTTCGAGAGTTGGTAACACTGAAGTCTGAACATTTGTTTTTACATAGTATTCAAAAAAATTATTGAAATATGTAAAGATTGTGTTGGCACTTGGCTGTGTGATTGTGTATTTTAATAAATATTTTTTCTTGTACTTACCTAGTTTTCTTTAAGGTCTAAACATGTAAGTACGAAAACAATCGATGTTTTAGAAACATCGATGTATTTATCAATACATCGTATTAACATCGATGCAACCGATCGATGCATTACATCGGAAAAAACATCGATGTATATTTTAAATGTCCATCTCTAGAAGTGAGCACTAATGGTTCTATGGTTCCGATATACACTGAGAGCACTGTTCAGTGCTTTGATTAGGTATATAAAGAGGATGTGCATGTGCCCTAACATATTAATATTTAAATTGAAGCTTCCTTTATACTTAAAATGGCGCATGGGCGGAGCTTAATGCGGGCATTAGGGCTGAAATTATCGATACCTTTGATTATGTCGATACTTATATAGTCGATATAAAATTATCAAAATATAGTAATTAATAAATAATTAAACATAATTTTTGAAATACACTAGTATTCGTATTTTATAATGAACAAGCTGATGCCCGCGACCCGGTCCGCGTGAATTGAAGTTTTTTGTATGAAAAAATTTTGTATGAAAAAAAATTTTTTTACTCATTTCGTATAGAAGAAAAAATTTATTCGGAGGAAAAATACGGAGAGAGCTGATGATTGAGGATTTCAAAGACGGATGAAGAGCCGGGGTATTCAAGATAGGTGGGGTGTGCTCGACTCGAAACTTCATCCAATTGACAGTGTGCTGAAAAAAAATTCAAAATGGCGGATTTAAGATGGCCGCCATACAAATTTCGTCGGTGTCTATCTCGGAGAGTATAAAAGATGGAAGAGTGGTTTCTTGGCAAAAGATGATCAGGACATGAAGGTCTACTTGATGAACAGGAACAGGAAGATGGCGGAATTTATTTTTCCAAAGAAAATGTATGGCGAATATTGAAGAGGCTTACAAGTGTAGAACTATGCAAGACTTTGATGCGGATTTCTTACAAGATTTGTTCTGTATGGAAGAATTGTCGGTTTGCTGTTAGGAAAGCCAAAATGGCGAAGTTCAATGGCACCCAAAGGTACCCGATCGTCAGTGGTATGATATTGATATTAATCAACTAAGGAAGGTTTCTTTGTGTTTTTACTTCAATTGTCTCTTACACTGTATGCTTGTCTGGAAAGTTTATTTACATTAAAAGGCCCTGTTAGATATTTAAGGGGTCTCTGATTTATGTTTTCTTATGAGAATTTTTTTTACGTCTGTCGGACGCGTGGCACTCTGGCGCTTCCACTGTGCTCGCTAGCATAGCAGTGTGTTGTTTACTTCAGAACATGTAGGCAGTAAACACTAGGATAGAAGGAGAGCAAGAAAGTAGACAGAGGGCCGCGCGGTGTACGCGGGTGACCGGGAATCGAACCCAGGACCTCGTGGTCCGCAGTCGACTATGCTAACCACTAGACCAACGAGGCAGTCAAAAATAGTAATTAGTTAAAATTATACACAATAACTGCAATGAAGGGACCAAAAACCACTTGAATAGACACTGTAATTTTCGAATACGAGACACCATCCCGGAGATCGGGTGTCTTAATCACAAGGTTATCATCGCTACAGCCTAAAATGAGTTTGGCAATATTATAAGTAGAAGCTGACTGTTCAATTTCATCTCTCTACCCCTCTGAGTGAGAAACAGAAAGAGTGAAACACATCATCACTTACCATCAGGTGAGATCTCAGTCAAGGGCTAACTTGTAGAGGATTAAAAAAAAAAAAAAGTGATATGAAATTTTAATTTTATCGATACTCAATTTATTTGTAAACAATACAATCCCCACAACACATAAACACTCAAACAAAAACTAATGAAATAATCCAAATTATCGGGGATAGCGCAAAAATTTACGTGTTTTGGATTCAGTAAAGAAGAAACTAAGCTATAATTAGTTGAAATAACTTAAAATACTCGCCACAAAAAGAAAAATAAAAACAACTATGTTACTCACTTAAGAAATGAAATTCCTGGGCGTTTTACAATACTATTATTACGACACCCCACAACTGAGAACTTCACCATTGTTGATTACACAAAACTAAGCAAAAACACATAAAAATATTATGAAAATATTCACAAAACTGGTAATTAGCCACAACCAAAACACGGGAAGCAATACAGACGCCATATAAAGGTACAAAAAAATTGGCTTCAATAGCAAAATTTGATGACGTCATATGACAATTGCCTGACACGTTCACGCAATAACATAATACACCTGTCTCATTCTAAAAACGAAGCTTTCATTAAGTAAGAATAGTCAAAACATAGTAGTACATGTTTTATTAACAAAATGCATCGTATAACTATAATTGAGTAAAATGTGACACATCCTCTCTATATACCTAATCAAAGGTTCAGTGCTCTTACTGGGGAGAAATTCGTCCCGTTATGGACTGACAGTATACTGCCGCAGTTTCCTAGGGAAATATATGACGTCATAAATCGTCGCCATTTTTGTACTGTGAGCACTGGAGTTTTCGAGGTAAGGTGCTCTCAGTGCTGACTGCGTTCCGTTTTAAACAGTGACCAGTATAGCTAACTATAAAGGAACGGTTTCGCAGTATACTAAATTGACGTCACACCTTATGCCTCCGCCACACTATGCTCCTCGCGCTGCCGCGTAGTACGTCCTCGCTCTGCCGCGTAGTTGCCCTCTGTGGCCACACACTGCTCTACTCGCGCGATTAATCGCGACGCTCCGCACTAGGTCTCGCTCGCTCTCGCGCTCATATTGCCAGTCCTTTCGCTCGCGCCCAAAAAACCTACAAAACAGGGAGCGATGCGCGAGGACGTAGCGCGTAGCGTGGGTATGGCGAGTATCGCTGCCACACGACGTCTCTGCCTACTTCCCACGCTACTCGCCATACCTCTCGGGCAGTGTGTGGCAGGGGGGTTACAGTGCAAGCAGTGTATTTCGGAACATACCCTGTGATCGTTACACTGTAGCTGTCATTTTTAGCCGGTCGCGCTGCTGCAGGGCAACCGCGTATCGTTTGCATCAATCATTGATACAACGCAAATTGCAATCACCTCCGATTGGCTGAATTTATGGTATTCTTGCTGCGTCAATAGATTTCGTCCAATAGAGGAAGAGTGTTAACCAATCAGAGGTGATTGCGATATATCAATGATTGATGCAAAAGATACGCGGTCGCCCTGCTGTTACCACCGTTTGTCAAACTTCTGACCGTCTTTTTCTTTTTCTGGTCGGTGCTTATGACCATAGAATAATATTACCCCTTTGATCCTAATCAAAGTATTACCCTGTTACCCTTGACGCTTCTGACACGTAGACAGAGAAAGAGATATAGACATTTTGTCAGCGTATACAGTAGGCGATAACGATAGTCTTAATGCCTTTGATTAGGTATATAGAGATGGATGTGTTACATTTTACTCAATTATAGTTATACGATGCATTTTGTTAATAAAACATGTACTTCTATGTTTTGACTAGTCTTACTTATTGAAAGCTACGTTTTTAGAATGAGACAGGTGTATTATGTTATTGCGTGAACGTGTCAGGCAATTGTCATATGACGTCATCAAATTTTGCTATTGAAGCCAATTTTTATGTATAACCTTTATATGGCGTCTGTATTGCTTCCGGTGTTTTGGTTGTGGCTAATTACCAGTTTTGTGAATAATTTCTAAAAATTTTTATGTGTTTTTGCTTAGTTTTGTGTAATCAACAATGGTGAAGTGCTCAGTTGTGGGGTGTCGTAATAATAGTATTGTAAAACGCCCAGGAATTTCATTTCGTAAGTGAGTAACATAGTTGTTTTTCTTTTTCTTTTTGTGGCGAGTATTTTAAGTTATTTCAACTAATTATAGCTTAGTTTCTTCTTTACTGAATCCAAAACACGTCAATTTTTGCGCTATCCCTGAAAATTTGGATTATTTCATTAGTTTTTGTTTGAGTGTTTATATAGTGTGGGGATTGTATTGTTTACAAATAAATTGAGTATCGATAAAATTAAAATTTCATATCACTCTTACTGTTTCTCACTCAGAGGGATAGAGAGATGAAATTGAACAGTCAGCTTCTACTTATAATATTGCCAAACTCATTTTAGGCTGTAGCGATGATAATCTTGTGATTAAGGCACCCGATCTCCGCGATGGTGTCTCGTATTCGAAAATTACAGTGTCTATTCAAGTGGTTTTTGGTCCCTTCATTGCAGTTATTAAGTATCATTTTAACTAATTACTATTTTTGACTGCCTCGTTGGTCTAGTGGTTAGCATAGTCGACTGCGGATCATGAGGTCCTGGGTTCGATTCCCGGTCGGGCATAAAAGTTAGGTATTGGGTTTTTCAATTAAGAAATTCTCAATGCCAACCCGGAGTTTCATACAAAATTTCACCCCCTATTTCACCCCCGTAGGAGCGCAATTTTGAAAAATCTTTCCTTATTGAGCGCCTACGTCACAAAAGGAACCTACTGTCAAAATTTCAAGTTGCTAACCCCAGCGGTTTAGGCTGTGCGTTGATCCCTTAACGATTTAGTATAGGTACTTTCACTCCACTCTTCCATTTAGTATAGGTACTTTCTGAAATAAACACCTCCATATATTTTTTCTCCGAAAAATTATGGAGAGTTCTTCTTTAAAAACAAATTTTGAAATGGAACCGCACCCGCCCGCGTAGACCGCGCGGCCCACTGTCTACTTACTTGCTCTCCTTCTATCCTAGTGTTTACCTACTGCCTACGTGTTCTGAAGTAAACAACACATTGCTATGCTAGCGAGCACAGTGGAAGCGCCAGAGTGCCACGCATCCGACAGACGTAAAAAAAAATCTCATAAGAAAACATAAATCAGAGACCCCTTAAATATCTAAAAGGGCCTTTTAATGTAAATAAACTTTCCAGAAATGCATACAGTGTAAGAGACTGTTGAAGTAAAAACACAAAGAAACCTTCCTTAGTTGATTAATATCAATATCATACCACTGACGATCGGGTACCTTTGGGTGCCATTGAACTTCGCCATCTTGGCTTTCCTAACAGCAAACCGATAATTCTTCCATACAGAACAAATCTTGTAAAAAAACCGCATCAAAGTCTTGCATAGTTCTACACTTGTAAGCCTCTTCAATATTCGCCATACATTTTCTATGGAAAAATAAATTCCGCCATCTTGAATTTTTTCCTGTTCATCAAGTAGACCTTCATGTCCTGATCATCTTTTGCCAAGAAACCACTCTTCCATCTTTTATACTCTCCGAGATAGACACCGACGAAATTTGTATGGCGGCCATCTTAAATCCGCCATTTTGAATTTTTTTTCAGCACACTGTCAATTGGATGAAGTTTTGAGTTACATTTGGTCGAGCACACCCCACCTATCTAGAATACCCTGGCTGTGCTCTTCATCCGTCTTCGAAATCCTCAATCATCAGCTCTCTCCGTATTTTTCCTCCGAATGAATTTTTGTCTTCTATACGAAACGATGAGTAAAAAAAATTTTTTTCATACAAAATTTTTTCTTACAAAAAACCTCAATTCACGCGGACGGGGTCGCGGGCATCAGCTTGTTCATTATAAAATACGAATACTAGTGTATTTCAAAAATTATGTTTAATTATTTATTAATAATATTTTGTTAATTTTATATCGAGTATATACTTAAGTATCGACATAATCAAAGGTATCGATAATTTCAGCCCTAATGCCCGCATTAAGCTCCGCCCATGCGCCATTTTAAGGTTATAGGAAGCTTCAATTTAAATATGTTAGGGCACATCCTTCTGTATATACCTAATCAAAGCTTAATGCGTTATTTTCACAATGGTAAATAGGTAAGTTTTTGAAGTGAAAACTTCTTTAGGCGCATTGAGCACTTTTTGGTAGGGGCTAAAAATGTGAATACGCGTGATCGACACAATTCTTCTCAGGACAAAAGGTCTTAAGTATAATAATATAGTATATTCGTAATTAAACTTTAATATCTTAGTTTTAAGGTTTATATTAATAAGTGCTATGTAACCGTGGGCGACACTCAAGTAGACTCAGAGACTTTCGCTTCGCTCGGTCAAATATAAATATAGTACCTACATTCCTAACTACCTAATTAAACTTTAATTTCCTAGTTTTAAGGTTTCTATTTAAAATAATTTTTTTTTTATTTGAAAGAAAAAACATTCGTTTTCACTTCTATCGGCAATCCCTATGACTGCCAATTTTTTTTTGATATTTCTATACTTTGTAGCATTCATGCGAGTCTTTAAAAATATAACCTGATTTTATCTGTAACAATCGGATAAAAAAGGGTCAAATGGTAAACTTACGCAATAGTTACTTCCTATATATTACTTCATGTAGCTCAGGCTACTTGTGCAAGCTATGTATGGGAACCCTATAGTAAAAAAAAAAATTGTGTGTGTCAGCTCCGACGCACGACTGGAGTTTACTCGTACTATCCTATTTTGATACTCGGCAAGCCTCGTATCAAAAAACAGCACTCGAATTAAAATGACCTTCATTACGATACAGTTGCATAAATAGCTATATTGATATGTATAACAAAAACAGCAATATAAGTACATTGACACTGATAGAAACAAACAAGCCCAATAACATATAGGTATAGTCGCCTTGCAGCATACACTATGTACGTCTCACTCTTACGTCACAACCAAATTAGAAAGGTGTCAAAAAAGTAACGAGGTCATTCATCAGTAGATTTTACCTCTCATATTTTTCTCATACCGGGCGCCTTATATATGAAAATCGATTCTTAAGGAGTAAACTCCAAAAATGTAAAGCTAATTTTTGGTACAAATGTTCCTTAGGGTCTGAGAAGTACCTCTTAAAAATTCCTCACTCCTAGGCCGTGGGCTTCCCCCTCTACCCCCTCAAACGTCTTCCCAACCGCAGTTTTTTGTAATTTTCTCAAAAAATATTAGAGCTAGAAAAAAAATATGCATGGCGAAAATAATCTACATTAAAAAAAAAGTGTGCCAATAAATGTGAATGCGTACGTGCTGGACTGAAATGCATGAATAGTTTCATGTGTGGACAATACCATGGGTCGTGTGCAAATGTTAACATTGATGGGGAAGAAAATGATGATGACCATGATGATGCGCACTGGTAAGCACCTATTCTATTCATTCATTATCTATTAGCCCTCAATATCTCACTTCTGATCCCTTTCACGTCCTTTAGTAAGAACCTGAATAACATGCTGATATACCTACGTCTCGAAGTCTTTTCAAATATATGTAGGTATGCTATACGCATTTATCCAAAAACAATGTAGTCCTAATAAAATGAACTACCAACATCCAACAGCCATCTTGCAGATTAATTTATCAGATTAAGTAACTTTTAACTGTTAATGGCATTCCGAACCAATGGTAGATTCACTGGACGATTCAAAAGCACTTGTAAAAGTTTACTTGAATAAAACATTTGATTTGATACTTGAACTGAAATTCGATTACAAAAAAGCACAATCGGCTAGATATTTGAGAGGAGGAGAGGGGCTGTGGGGGAGGGGAGTTGTGGGGAAAGGGGGGTTGCGGGGATAGGGGGTTAAGGTAGGCGGGAGGGGTGTTGTGAGAGGGGGGTTGTGGGAGGTGGGAGGGGGTTGTAGGAGTGGGGAGAAAAGAGCATATCATTTGTGCCTAAAATCAAAATACGTTATTTATTTAGGGGTTAATTTCTATTTATTCCATAGTATTATGCTAAGTCTAAGTGAATACCACCGGTTCTTACACAACAAGGTATAATTCGAAACCTATTTGTCCTATCCAAATAAACTAAACACTTTTTTATAGGTAAATTAATAATCTTCATACTCCTGACAGCTTTTTTCCTACCTCTAATACTTTTTCTTGAAATTACAAAAAACATTAACGGTTTTTACAAAGGATTAGTTTTTTATTGCAATTAGGGGTTGGCTATAGATATCCGGTACTCGCTTTCAGGGGTGGGGAGGGGTGGGGAGGGTGGGGAGGGCGGAGAGGATGCCCCTCCTCTTTGTTCCCCCCACCGGAAAGGCATAGTTTTTTTTTAATGAATTTTTAAAAATCTCATTTTGAGGTTATGTTTTCATACATTTACACCACAAAAATTAAGCTGCCCTATCAATTTTGGTCTAGTGATAATGTCAAAATCAAAATAACGAGTGAAACAGAACGCAAATCGTGTTGGCAGTGTTGAAATAAAACAATTATTTCAATAATTGTTTTATTTACATCATAACAGTCATAGAACCAAGTCCCCACATATCTTGAGTCATCATACGCGAGTAAAACCTAAAGGTAGGTTAGGTTAGGTTAGAACATAAATATAACTGGTGCCCGGCCGCAGGCCGGGCACTTAGGTTCTATTAATTGGAAGTTAAATTAGGTTGGGTTAGAACATAAATATTTTTATACACTTGGGTTCTTTGTAAATGTATGTAAATATAACCTCAAAATGAGATTTTTAAAAATTCATTAAAAAAAAATATGCATTTCCGGTGGGGGGGAAAAAGATGGGGGGCACCCTCCCGCCCCTCCCCACCCATCCACCCCCCTCCCCACCCCTGCACGCGTTGTAAATGTATGAAAACATAACCTCAAAATGAGATTTTTAAAAATTCATAAAAAAAAAACTATGCATTTCCGGTGGGGGGAACAAAGAGGGGGGGTACCCTCTCCCCCCTCCCCACCCTCCCCCACCCTCCCCTCCCCTGAAAGCGAGTACCGGATGTCTATATAATACCCGCAATTAGGCATCCACATTTCAAAAACTATTAGTTCTATTAAAATAAACTAAAAACTATTTTGAAGATAATTTAATGAAATTCATTTTTGCTTCTGATGGTTTTTTTTCCTAGTTCTAATAGTTTCTGTGAAAATTCAAAAATTTAGCCACGGTTGTTGAAAACAAAAAAAGAACTTGGAATAGGTTACCATATTTCTCAAACTATTGGTCCTATCTGAATTCATCGTAAGACTTTTTTGCAGGTAATTTAGTGAAATTAATTACTTTTCCGAGGATTTTTTCCAGCTCTAATAGTTTTTGTGGAAATTGCAAATAACATAGGATTCTAGCATTTTTTTAATTTTTTTCGTACACAATACATGGATATATATTCGAAATTATTAGTCCTATCTTAATGAACTAAATTTTTTTAATAAGTGGTTGAATCTTACTAATATTATAAATACGAAAGTTTGTATGAATGTATGGATGTTTGTAACTTAATCACGCGCCAACGGCTGAACAGATCTGGCTGAAATTTGGCACAGAGATAGATGATAGTCTGGAATAGTACATAGGCTACTTTTTATCCCGGAAAAAAAGAGTTCCCGCGGGAACTAAAAAAACCTCAGTCCACGCGGACGAAGTTGCGGGCATCAGCTAGTGGTGTCTATTTTTATTTCTGAGAGTTTTTTGCCTAGCTCTAATAGATTTCTAGAAATTAAATTTGGAGGATGCGTTCTTTGTGAAGATTAGGTATCTACTAAGAAAGGGTTTTTTGAAATTCCACCCCCAAAGAGGTAAAATAGGGGCCGAAAGTTTGTATGAAAGTCGGTAATTTTTCAAGTTTAAATATGCATGAAACTTGGTATTTGAGCTATCGGGTTAATATGAAGAAATACGTGTTTCGCCATTTTTGAAAGTTCTACTCCCAAAGGGCTGAAATAGGGGATGAAAATGTGTAGTGTAAAGTCCTTTATTTTATAAGTTATTTTCAAGTTATATTTACAAACCTTGGTATTTTGACTTTCGGTAACAAAAATTACTTATGTGCGTGTAGTGTAGAGCAGAAACTCCTTGCAGTTTCTGTATTTAAAAACTATATCCTAAATATAATTTGTCATTCATAGAACGTCATTCATATTGTCATAGTGAAAAATTGTATCATGTATGCTTGTTTATTTTTGCTAATTAAAACCATTATTCAACGGTTTTAACTTATTTATCAATTTAATTAGCAAAATAATTCCACAATGGAAAAATATCTCCGTCCAGAAAAATTGGACATCGATCCGTCCGACAACTCCGCCTCACAAGAATGGGAACGCTGGAGAAGAACATTAGAAATTTTCCTATAATATAATGAAGCTTCTATAAAAGGTGATCAGATGAAATTTAATTTATTAATTAACCATCTGTCTGCAAAAATCTTCTCATATATTAGTGAATGTACATCTTACGCAACGGCTATTGAAACTCTTCAGAAAATATACGTTAAGCCGCGTAATATCATTTTTGCTAGACATAGACTTTCAACAAGGAAACAGCTGGATGAAGAAGATGTAGATGCTTATATACGAGCTTTAAAATTATTAGCCAATGATTGTGAATTTCGTGAAGTAGATGCAGAGACAAATAAAATAGACTGTATCAGAGACGCATTTATTTCTGGCATAAAATCAAATAAGATTAGGCAAAGATTATTACAAAATTTGACTTTAACTCTCGATGAAGCTTATAACCAAGCATTATCTTTAGAAATGGCTGAAGTTAATTCACAGAGCTATAATTCTTCAAATTTGAATGCCGTTCAAAGTTCACAAACTCACCAAGAGTCAATTGCAGCTGCTCAAACTAAAAAAAAAATGCTTCTTCTGTGGAGGATCTGTACATGCTAGAAAATATTGCCCGGCATTGGAAGTCAACTGTCAATTTTGCGATAAAAAAGGATATTTTGCAAACGTTTGTCGTAGTAAGCAACATATTAAAAATGTGCCATCTAACAATATGTCTAAGAACAAAAACAGCGCTGCATGCATTACAGTAGCAGCTTCTCCAGATTCTTTGAAGAAGGCAACAGTGACAGCCTACATCAAAGGTATTCGTGCACAAGCTTTAATTGATACCGGCAGTTCTCTCAGTTTCATAGATAAAAATTTCTTTGAACTTTGTGGCTTGAAGAAGAAATACTGCAGTCAGACAATTTCTATGGCCTCGACTTCTCTCACGTCTGAAGTAGAGGGGCAGACCTATGCTAACGCTCAAATCGGAGATCATACCTACAAGGATCTCAATCTGCTCATATTTAAGCATCTATGCGCTGATCTTATCATCTTCACTCGAGCTTTCCTTTGGAGGACCAAAGGAACCCTTCAAAGTTTGCAGTGTCGCTGCGACTTCTGTTCCTGCCGTACCACTGTTTTCCAATATCACTGCCAACTGTAAACCAATCGCTGTCAAGTCCAGACGATACAGCGAAGAAGATAAAAAGTTTATTGCAGAAGAAATCAGCAAGCTGTTAGCTGAAGGAATAATCGAAGAAAGTACTTCTACTTGGAGAGCACAAGTTCTGATTTCAAAGTCTTCCACTCACAAGAAACGCCTCGTTATCGATTACTCTCGAACAATAAATAGATATACACAACTTGATGCATATCCATTACCAAACATAGAAGAAATTGTTTCACAGATTTCTAAATATTGCATATTTAGTGCTATAGATTTACAAAGCGCGTATCATCAAGTCCCAATCTTGCCAAAAGAACGTTATTTCACAGCTTTCGAAGCTCTAGGAAATCTTTATCAATTTCGACGAATTCCATTTGGGGTTACAAACGGAGTCGCAAGCTTCCAAAGAACTATCGATTGGGTTATTCGTAAAGAAGATCTCAAAGGAACGTATGCATATCTTGATGACATAACTGTCTGTGGCAGGAATAAGGGAGAACATGACGAAAATTTGCAAAAATTCATGGCAGCAGTACAAAAATATGGTCTTACTATTAATAAAGAAAAAAGCAAGTTCTCACAGCATTCCATCAATATTTTGGGATACACCATAAAAGATCATTTGATACGGCCGGATGCTGAACGTTTACGACCACTTTTGAGCTTACCTCCACCAATAGATTTGCTATCTCTTAAAAGAGCGATAGGCATGTTCGCACATTACAGCAAATGGATACCGAATTTTTCAGAGAAAATTTTTGCTCTCGCTCATACTCGTGTATTTCCTTTAAAAGATGAACTAATTGGAGCATTTGAACAACTTAAAACTGACATTGCGAAGGCTACTATTCACGCTATCGATCACAATGCTCCATTCACAGTTGAGACAGATGCTTCACAGCATTCGAACGCAGCAACCTTATCACAAGCTGGTCGACCGGTAGCATTTTTTGCAAGAATGTTAAACAAATGTGAACTCAACCATTCAGCTATCGAGAAAGAAGCCGCGATAGTGGAATCCTTAAAGAAATGGCGCCATTTTCTCATTGGTAAACCATTCCGTCTTATAACTGATCAGCCATCTGTCTCATTTATGTTTGACAATAAAGTAACCAGCAAAATTAAGAATGAAAAAATACAGCGATGATGCTTGAAGTTAGCTCCATTTAAATATGACATTCTCTATCGCCCCGGCAAAGAAAATGATGTCGCTGATGCACTGTCACGAGTTTGTGCATCAATTCCTCACCGGAATGAGAAACTGAAACACTTGCACGAGGCATTGTGCCATCCTGGAATTGTGCGAATGTGTCATTGGGTAAAATCCAAAAATCTGCCTTATTCTGCCAAAGAGATAGAAGACATGACTAATTCTTGCAGAATATGCTGCGAAATAAAACCAAAATTCTTTAGAACTGGAAATGATTCTACTCTGATCAAAGCAACGGCACCCATGGAGCGTTTAAGTATTGATTTCAAAGGTCCCGTACCTTCATATACTAGGAATAGATATATTTTGACTGTGATAGATGAATATTCCCGTTTCCCATTTGCTTTTCCTTGTCCTGATATGAGTGCCTTAACAGTGATAAAACATTTAAATGAGATATTTATGATTTTTGGCTTACCATCTTACCTTCACTCAGATCGAGGAACCTCCTTCTTGTCAACTGAAGTCAAAAATTTTTTGCTCTCGCGAGGAATAGCTTCGAGCCGAACTACCCCTTACAATCCTAGAGGCAACGGTCAAGTTGAACGCCTCAATGGAACTCTTTGGAGAGCAGTACAGTTGGCCCTTCGTTCAGCAAATAAACCAATAGAGCAATGGGAATACATTCTTCCACAAGCTTTAAATTCTATAAGATCATTGTTGTGTACGGCCACTCAGTGCACACCACACGAAAGAATGTTCACTTACACTAGAAGATCGACGAATGGAGTGTCTATTCCTACTTGGTTAACTGAATCAAAACGGGTGTTAATGAAAAAATTTAATCGAACGAACAAATATCAACCTATTGTCGAAGAAGTAGAATTACTTCATGTGAATCCTGACTATTCCTATGTTCGACTCGCTGACGGTCGAGAATCCACTGTTTCAAATCGATACTTAGCACCATTAGGTCAAGATGGTCAGGTTGTTCAAGAAACACATGAAATACTCAATGATACGAGAGGATCAACTGATGAAGAATTCTTCGACACTATTGATTCATCTGGTGCGGATGAACAAGCCGTTCATGAACAACAATCGGATGAGACGGACCACGCTACAGAACTAACAGTAACTGAACAACTTCGGAGATCAACTAGAGAACGACGCTTACCAGCCCATCTCGGCGATTACGTTATCAGCTGAGCTAAACTTTTCAGCTAGGAAGAATGTAGTGTAGAGCAGAAACTCCTTGCAGTTTCTGTATTTAAAAACTATATCCTAAATATAATTTGTCATTCATAGACCGTCATTCATATTGTCATAGTGAAAAATTGTATCATGTATGCTTGTTTATTTTTGCTAATTAAAACCATTATTCAACGGTTTTAACTTATTTATCAGTGCGCTCGCAAGAAGTTATTGACCGAGCGAAGCGAAGGTATCTGAGTCTACTTGAGTGAATTTGCACTTGTCGGTCCGTCCGTCTGTCTGTCAGAGCCTTATAACTTCTGAATTACTGAACGTAATTACTTCAAATTTAAACATAATAATATGTAAACCGATGGCCTCCAGCCGAATATGGCTTAAAAAGTTATAATTTTTTTTTCATCCCACTATCTCGGAAAGAGTATTTTTAATCTTCGATATCTGAATGCAAAAGCCGTTATTATCCTCTTGAGGATAAAGTAAATTGAATTTAGAACATCGTATGCACGTTAGTAAATATTACTCGTCTATGAAGTTTGTGAATTCAAAACATCATTAAAACCTATTTCCTCTACCTCTATGGTGCAAAATTTCCATACAACCTTTTTTAATTTGTTAAAAATTCACACTCGTAACCTTCTTGGTGTACTTTTTTAATTTGCTTTGCGCGCACCATTTTCTTAATTTCACGTCATGTCATTTCCTCGCTGAAGTGGGATGAAAAGTTACGTGTTGCACTCGAGTGAAAAGATTTTTCACCGCGTGCTCAATTTTGATTCCCTCGCTGACGCTCAGGATTCTAATTTTTGAACCACTCGCTGCGCTCGTGATTCAATTTTAGAATCCTTCGCTTGCTCGGTCATCAAAATTGAGCACGCGGTTAAAAAACAACTTTTCACTCTTGTATAACAAATAACTATTTTCATGGGGCTTTCATAGAAGCGAATGCGAAATAAAATATTTTTATAGGGTAACATAAAGATGCGGTAAGTATATAATTTTAAAGATAATTAAGAATAGAGTCCAAAATTTTTTTTTTTAATTTTTTCCCAATTGACGAAATTTAAGGGGAAAAATTGGGGGCTTTCAAAGTGGAGATTTTCTAACGTCCAAAGTTGACCTCAGAACTCTCAATTTTCTGAAAGGCTAAGCCTGAAGCTTGATCAATTATTATTTGACTTATATCCTGTACTTGAAAAACAAATACTAAAATTAGATAAATATTTATTTATATTTTAATGAGCTTCAGTATTTTTAACAGAACTTCACATAGAGCTGTAGCGAACCGTATGTATTCGGTACTGAGTAACGGGTGCGCCATCCAGTACCGAGTAACGAAACGTTACTCACGAATGCATTTCGTTACTCGCATGCATTTTCTTACTCGCATTTTTCGTTGTATGGGTGAATTTAAAAACTTACGTTATAAATAACCTATTTGTGGCTTTTTCATAGCATCTTATGAGGTATCAGAAGTAACGAGTAACGTAACGATACGATAGTAACGAGTCGCATTTTTCGTTGTATGGGTGAATTTAAAAACTTACGTTATAAAGAACCTATTTGTGGCTTTTTCATAGCATCTTATGAGGTATCAGAAGTAACGAGTAACGTAACGATACGATAGTAACGAGTCTCATTTTTCGTTGTATGGGTGAATTTAAAAACTTACGTTATAAAGAACCTATTTGTGGCTTTTTCATAGTATCTTATGAGGTATCAGAAGTAACGAGTAACGTAACGATACGATAGTAATTGTTATAGTAACGAATACATACGGGTACGCTTTTTTTCGTTACTTTTACACCTCTACTTCACAATGGTGTCAATAGATGGCGCTGATGGAATTTTATTAATCTTAAGGATACCGCGAGGCACCGAGTAGTAAACCTATTGAGAGCTAATAGGCAAATTTTCGCTTTGAAACACATCTAACCACTTTCTGGCGGGGGACGGGGTAATAATGGGATTTCTTATTGGCTGGCTCAAGATCAACTATACACAGTCATATATGTTACCGCGGCACTTGGGCTGCCCGCTGCGCGACAGAAAATATCAAATCAAATCAAATCATTTATTTGCATAGATTGCGTAGTACCTACAATTGGTGTTATATTAATATGAACTACAATCTGCCGTGTATTGGCACGCAAAAATTATATAATAATAATACCTAAATACTTATTCTAAACATCATTTAATTCTTATTATCAATTAAATTATACTATATTTATTATTCTATACAATTTTATATCAGCCTACCTATTTTTTTTTTTAAATTCCTTATACCTATAATATTCAATACCGTCAGCCTTATTTTACTAATGTTCTATAAATGTCCATACTATTCATATATTTGTGTCTGTTAAATACTCCTTAATTGTATAATATCTTTTCTTCAGCAAAAATTCTTTAATTTTTTGTTTAAATGTTAGGATATTTAGATTTCGGTCAGCCAAAGATGCTGGCAGTTTATTATATAATTGAGGTGCCATATTAAAGAAACTATTACCATAAAATGGTGTTGCATGCTGTGTAAAGCACAGTTTATTCTTTCTGCGTTCATTTTCAGAGTATCTAAACAGTTGATAATTTGTTTTAATGAAAACTAGCACTTCATATATATACAAGCATGGACAGGTGAGTATTTTAAATTTGTCGAAATATGGTTTACACGAATCAGTGGGGCTCAAATGGCTTATGGCTCTTACACATTTCTTTTGACATTTAAAAACTCTATCCTTGTCGGTTGAATTTCCCCAAAATATGATTCCGTATCTAATATTAGCTGTTACATATGCGTTGAAGGCTATTAACACTGCTGACTGGTTTACAACTTTAGAGAGCATGTACAATGCAAAAAAGAATCTATTTAGCTTCGTACTTAAATTGTCAATATGGTTTTTACAATTTAAACAGTCGTCAATATATCAATATCGATAAAGTCTAATAGGTATATATTACCAGTATTGGAAAATCAATACAAAACATATTTTCAAACAGCTAAATACCATCATATTACGTATAATTATAGATAACTAGCTGATGCCCGATACTTCGTCCGCGTGTAGATATTAAGGTTTTTGGTTCCTGCGGAAACTCTTTAATTTCCCGGGACAAAAAGTAGCCTTTGTGTTATTCCAGAATAAAATCTATCTCTGTGACAAACTTCATCCAGATCCGTTCAGTAGTTTTTGCGTGAAAGAGTAACAAACATCCATACATCCATACTTACATACGTTTAAAATATGAGTACGGATTATCTGATATGTATAATTTATATGTTTAATTTAAAAAAAAACCGAAATGTATATTCTCGCATAACTTCAAAACGGCTGGACCGATTCAGATGGAAATTTTTGTGTGTTTTAGTCGGTCCCGGAATGGTTTATTTTCACAATTGAACCCAGTAGGGGGCGCTGCAATCGAGTTCTAGGTTCTGCCGCGTCTTTCATCAAACCAAATTTCATACCAAATTTCATCAAAATCGACTGAAGAGATAAATATTTTTGATTCCCGTGCAAACTCTTGAATTTTCCGGGATAAAAAGTAGCCTATCTTTTCATTAAAGTCGGTTGAACAGATGAGCCGTGAAAGCGTAGCAGACAGATTGACACACTTTCGCATTTATTAATACTAGCTGATGCCCGCGACTTCGTACGCGTGGATCGAGGTTTTTTTGGTTCCCGCGGGAACTCCTTAAATTTCCGGGATAAAAAGAAGCCTATGTGCTATTCCAGACTATAATCTATCCAAAATATATATATCCAAAATATATATAATCCGTGCCAAATTTCAGCCGGATCCGTTCAGTCGGTGGCGCGTGATTGAGTAACAAACATCCATACATCCAAAATTTCGCATTTATAATACTACTAGCTGATGCCCGCGACTTCGTACGCGTGGATCGAGGTTTTTTGGTTCCCGCGGGAACGGGAACTCCTTAATTTTCCGGGATAAAAAGGAGCCTATATGCTATTCCAGACTATAATCTATTTCCGTGCCAAATTTCAGCCAGATCCGTTCAGTCGTTGGCGCGTGATTGAGTAACAAACATTCATACATCCTACAATAGCACATAGGCTACTTTTTATCCCGGAAAATTAAGGAGTTCCCGCGGGAACCAAAAAACCTCAATCCACGCGGACGTAGTCGCGGGCATAAGCTAGTTAATAATATTAATATTAGTATGGATTAATATCAGTTTATTTTTCTTCTATAATGTCCGATTTTTACGAAATTTGGTACAGGGTAGGTTAAATCCCGGGGAAGGACATAGGCTTTTATCCCGGAAAATTAAAAAGTTCCCACGGGAATCATGAAATCCTAAACCACGCGGACGAAGTCGCGAGAATCATCTAGTTTTTCAATAAAGCGCATTTGGATACAGCCGTTAGTCTTAACTTTAATGCAGATGGATGGATGGTTTTAATTTATGATCAACATTATACTGACACTTTTTAATCTTGAAATTATTTCTTAGGCGCTTCTTTTTTGCATTATTATACAATACTAGATGATTCCCGCGACTTCGTCCGCGTGGACCAAGTTTTTTCGATTCCCGCGGGAACTCTTGAATTTACCGGGATAAAAAATAGCCTATGTCCTTTCCCGGGATACAACCTATCCCTGTACCAAATTTCATTAAAATCGGTTGAACAGATAATTTTTTTGATTCCCGCGGGATCCTTTGAATTTTCTGGGATAAAAAGTAGCCTATGTTCTTTCCCGGGATACAACTTATCCCTGTACCAAATTTCATCAAAATCGGTTGAACAGATGGACCGTGAAAGCGTAGCAGACTGACAGACAGACAGACAGACAGACACACTTTCGCATT
The DNA here is from genome assembly GCA_963932025.1 of Erebia epiphron. Lineage (NCBI taxonomy): Eukaryota > Metazoa > Arthropoda > Insecta > Lepidoptera > Nymphalidae > Erebia > Erebia epiphron. The sequence continues at coordinate 31,249,113 of OZ009945.1, forward strand.
TATAATATTAGTATGGAATAGTATGTATACTAAAGAACTTAAGTTTTCAACAGAAACTTTTTAATATTAATAGTAAACAATCAAATAAATAATAAACCTTTAACCTGCTCTTTTACTTCAGAATTGTTCGGAATAATATAATGAAATATAAATTTTTACTAAATAAATTAATGTATTGGCATTCAACTATCGATATAATTTATCGATAGTTGCACAGGTTACACTGGGCAATGCGTGGAAGAGACGGAGATATGTAGAACTACACGTGAAAGACATTATTTTTATGCGTATTAATGATTTTTATTTATTATTACTTAACTACACTTAATTATAAAATGCTATCCCATCCTTTGCAGAGCTGGAGTTATTGCTTCTCTTTCCACGCAATTTAATGCTGCAAAGAGGCATATTTTTCGTTTTTTTTCTCGATCAATTCCTGAGCACTGTCCATTACGGACTGAGGGCGACTTCAGGCACAAAACGTAGCGTTAGCACTCATACTGCTAACGTTTGGCTGGTGAGGCGGCCCGCTATGCTCAGTCAATTGGTTGTATGGTCTGTGCCGCGAGGTCTCAGTTCAGGGCGAACCACTTGTACTTTTTGTTAGCAAATATAGTTATCAGTTCTCACCCAACATACAGTAAATGTATTTATTCTAATTTTGTTGGTAGGCCTTTTTCTGCAAGACTTTTAAGTGGACCAACTAATTTCAGGGTGTCGAATTTGGGTGTCGGTGTGCGCGCGCATCGTAAAAATTCAATCTGATAATTTTTCCCTAACGTGCCACAAGAAGTATTACTTCAAAAAAAAAACATCCCCAAAGGGGTTAAATAGGGATTGAAAATTTGTATCAAAGCCCTTATTTTTCAAAGTATTTTCCGAGTTTTATCGGCGAAGCTTGGTATTTTGGCTTTCGATTGAAAATTAAGTAGTACGTGTTTCATTCCACCCCCATGAGTTAAAAAGAGATTGAAAGTTTGTATGAAAATCTGACTTTTCAACCGACTTTAAAAAAAGGAGGAGGTTCTCAATTCGACTGTATTTTTTTTTTTTTATGTTTGTTACCTCAGAACTTTTGACTGGGTGGACCGATTTGGATGATTCTTTTTTTATTTGAAAGGGCATACTTCCCATGTGGTCCCATATAAGTTTTATCGAAATCGGTCGAGCGGTTTTTAAAATATCAACAATAAAATAAGTACTTTGTATAGCGTGTGCTTGTTGTTGTAAAGTTGGCGCGGGAGTTTGAAGTCGGTTGCTTAAAAATATTTTTTTATATTAAATTATTTTAAGTTGTAGCCATGAAACTTAGTGTTTTTAGGGGATTTCGGTTTGAAATGAAGAAATACATGATTCACAGTGAAAATTCTATCCCTAAATAGAGAGTTTGTCCGTCAATCACGCCGCAACAGAGTAACGGATCAACGTGATTTTGTGCATGAGTATAGTTAAGGACATGGAGAATGACATGTTGGCTATTTTCCCGAAAAATTAACGAGTACCTGTGGGAATTAAAAAACTTATGTCACGCGAACGAATTCGTGGGTATACGCTAGTATTGATATACCTATAGATAATATCGTGTCGCTAGCGCTCTTAAATACATCAATCGTCTGTCAGAACGACCGGGATAGTAAAACATCACGTGGGAAATCCCCGCCAAATGTACTCTGTGATCCCCGCCTACCTTGTCATTGCCTGATCTGGTGTTGCCGTACGCACTGAAATTCCCGATATTGTCGGGTAAATATTTAAAAGTAAAATGATCCACCAATAATACAAGTCGGTCGACCTAAATATAAAATTATGGTTTTTATGCGTAGTAATGTGGCATTAAGATATTACGTACCTACTACACACTATGAAATAATGGTAAAAATAGTATAATTAATATACCTACTACTAAATCCACCCTGATACTATGACAGTTCAAAAATTTTGATTTGATTTTGAATCTATCCTACTGATTGAGTCGGATGGTTGCGTGGATAAATAAGCGCGTTTATTTTATGCGCCACGGGCTCATTATATTTAATTTAATTTTATAATATTTAATAATTATTAAAGGTATAATTTTATCAACATTAGTAAAGAAACCATAATATCGTCTTGCAAATATTCTACTTGCGAAAAATCTACATCCATGATTTGAGTTGAGTTTCCTAGGTCCACAACATTAACATCTTTCATATTTATAATAAATCGATCAATGTCTTCAAATACTATAAATATTTTGTCACCTCCACAAGTCTACCCACCACCGTGTGGCGCGTGGGTCTGACGGCCGCAGCCCGCAGATTTTACCTACTTTGTAGCTTTCTTTGTAGAGTCACTTGGTAGCTTGGTAGAGTCGCTTGGTGGTAGTCTATGACAAACGCGAAAAAAATTGACGTGAGATACGAATACGTATACGAAACGAATACGCTTGCAAGCGTGACGTGAACCGTGAACGTGATAACTGAGTAGTAAGACGTGAACAATCGAATGACAAGTCTATAGATTCGAAAAATATATTCTAATATTATTGTTGCAGATTCAATATTTTTACACTTTTTAATATTATTTATTACTAACAGTTAAACGCAATATTGAGGAAATTAAGTGTTACAGAGTAATTCAGAGTATAACAGTGACTTATTGGTTAACATCCGCCATTTTGTACTGTCGTTTGTTTAGTGACTGGTCTTCTTTTCTAGATATGCTATATATTTCTCCTGCAAATATAATATATTGTGACTTCGCATGTGGTGTACAATGTTTTTGCTAGAAACGTTGATTTTATGGGTATTAAATTAAATTGATCTCGTGCTAGTTGTCAAACTGACGTCGGTCTGACTCTACATATTGCCGGATGTGTCCTAAAATCGGTTAGGGCTGTTTAACGTGCCACCTCGAGTGGTGTACGTGTTGTGAGACCTATGCTGCCGAGAATATGAGTGGCAACGGCAATCAGGTGCCGCTGGCACCAAGTCAGCGGGGACCCGGACCGTATCCTTTTGGAATATTTTGTTTATAAGAGCTCTAAAATATTATTTACGTAATATAAGCCACTTCAACATCTGGTCGTGCTGCATTTGCGAATCCTGTGCCCGTGTGTTCTAATACTTGTTATCACTGTTTTACATGTTTCTATTCTTAGCAGACTTAAAAGTTTTTAAATTATCACTTAACGAACATGATGTTTACATATTGGAATTAATTAAAAACAATGCTGTGTCCTGTACTGCCTATTTCAAACACAGTTTTTAGGTAGAGCTATAGTGGTAGAGTTGACAGTGACAGTTGTTTTGTGAATTGAAATAGCTATACTTGTATGTGCAAAAGCCTTTGCTGTGGAAGGTTAATTATTATTTGCAATATTGATAAGTTGTGTTCATCTTCCTCAGTACATAGCCCAGGACCTCACTGTATTCTAGGCTATAAGGGTTTTTCGCTTTACCTAAGGTATAGCAACTGAGATACTGTATTCAAATTTGTACCTTTCTTACACAAAACTTAGAAACATTTTGTGCAGAAACAAGGAACCATGCTTTGACCACTGTTTTTTCTTTGCTAATAAAAAATAACATACATTTTTGATTGGCTAAAGCAAAAATATTTAAGAATCTAATCTATTTGTTCTGTACCTAAAAATTGTGTATTAAAGGAGGAGGCCTAAAAAAAATATAAAGGCCTTTTGTCTCCCATCAAACACTTGAAAAAAAACTTTCCATTTCAAATTATTTTTAAATGTCTTTACATACTTAAAGATATGTATTTTTTTATTTTATGTGATTTAGGTAATAAAGTAAGTCATAAAAATTATTTACCAAAAAGAGAGTGTTTCATATTTATTGTACATTTTTGGCACTTTTTTGGCCTTTAAATTAATTTTTTTTTAAGAAGAGTTTCATGAATCATATTGATTTTGACCTACAATGATACTACTCTTAATAAGTTTGTACATGATTACAATTTTTTATTTTGGTTCACTGTGCGCTTCTATGCAATATACATAGCATATATTTCAGCATATATTATAGCATAGTGATATATTTCGCACAATAGTATCAGTTGCGCTGTGATGGGGACTTGTTCAGACATTTTTAATGAGCTAAAAAAGTATTTACATATATTAGATATCAAAATTGTGTTCTAAAACTGTTATTAAGAATGTTTTGGAATAAATTATTAATTAATAATGCATGAAAGCAAGTGTTATTGTTGCAAAACATGGTGAAAAACAAATGGTGATTTTCGTATCTGTTCTGATAGAAAAATTATATTGATACTTAGAAGATCTAAAAACTGTGACCTGTAGAGTGGTTCTGAGTTATATTATAGATGCAGATCATATGCATTTTATGTGGTTCGGGCTCAAAATATGGCCAAAAGCCCTAATTACTTACAAAATATAGTCGGAAAACTTGGATGGGCGAGAAAAAAGGCAATCTGGGCCATACTAACTGGTACAGATCTTCGAAATTTCCCATGCCAAGCCAGAGATGAGCTGCGAGAGTTAATTCTTGGTATATAATATCCACAATTCTACACTCAAGATGATTCTGTTCTTCGAGTTCAGCTAAAATGATGGCACACAAGTTCCAAACAATATAATATTTTGATTAAACAAACAGATCCAAGCAACATTGCACACACAATGGTATTGACAATGTAAAGTATCTGTTTCTTATTATTTTTGGTTATTGATTATTTTCCACATTTTAAAAATATTAATAATAAACTATTTCATCTTAATCTTGCATTAAGTGTATTTGCATTTAGCATGAGAATAGATTTCAGTGTTAATAAAATGTGTGTTATACATGTTCTTTAATATAAGTTTTAAGTAAAATAAACAAGTTTTATTTTAGACTTTGTTCGCATGGCATGGCGTGTTTAATTTTTATAAAATTCAGGCACTCCTAAATTTTCCGGGATAAAAAGTAGCCTATGTCACTCACCAGGTCTTCAACTATACCCATGCAAAAAATCATATCGAACCGTTGCTCTGTTGTGGAGGACATGGAGGTCAAAATCTCTATTTAACTTTATTCAAACAGTCGAATGACAAGTCTATAGATTCGAAAAATATATTCTAACTAGCTATTACCCGTGGCTTTGCTCGCGTGGCTCAAGGGAACAATAACTGAGATTTATGTGAAAAAATTGTCAATTTTTGAAGGGAAAACTTCTTTAGGCGCGTTGTGCTCTTTTTGGTAGGGGGTAAAAATGTGGAACGGTGTCGGTCGCGCGTCAACATTCTTCTTAAGACAAAAGGCCTTAAGTATAAATTATATAGTACATTCATAATTAAACATTAATGTCTTTGTTTTAAGGTTTATATTTAAATAATTTAATATAAAAAATTCTTTTTAAACAACCAACTTCAAACTCCCGCGCCAACTTTACAACAACAAGCACACACTATACAAAGTACTTATTTTATTGTTGTTATTTTAAAAACCGCTCGACCGATTTCGATAAAATTTATATGGGACCACATGGGAAGTATGCCCTTTCAAATAAAAAAAGAATCATCCAAATCGGTCCACCTAGTCAAAAGTTCTGAGGTAACAAACATAAAAATAAAAAAATAAAAAAAAATACAGTCGAATTGAGCCTCCTTTTTTTGAAGTCGGTTGAAAAGTAATGTGTAACCGTGACTGACACCTCGCGTTGTTACGAAGACATAAGGTCTTAAATATAAATATAGTACTATCGTAATTAAACTTTAATGCCTTAGTTAAGGTATTATTCCCGGAACAAAAAGATAGCCTATGTCACTTTCCAGCTCCTCAACTATACCTGTGCAAAAAATCACGTCAATCTGTAACTCCGTTGCCGCCTAATTAAAGAACAAATGCGAGAAAAAGAGCATACTATCCCACAGGAACTGTTTGTTTTTCCGGGATAAAAAGGAGCCTATGTCACACTCCAGGTCCTCAAATATACCCATGCAAAAAATCACGTTGATCCGTTGCGCCGTTGAAGCGTGATTGAAGGACAAACCAACAAACAAAGTTACTTTCGCATTTATAATATTAAGTATGGATATTATTGTTGCAGATTCAATATTTTTACACTTTTTAATATTATTTATTAGTAACCGTTAATCACAATATTCAGGAAATTAAGTGTTACAGAGTAATTCAGAGTATAACAGTGACAATTCCGTTTTTTTATTGGTTAACATCCACCATTTTGTACTGTTGATTGTTTATTGACTGGTCCTCTTTCCTAGGCTTTGTATCTTGACTGTAAGTTACATACTTAACAGCAATTAATTTCAGAATAAATTCAAATAATTGTTCTACAGTAAAAGCTCTTTACTTGATGAATTTCAGCCTCCAGAACAGCCCGGGTTTCGTAAAGGCTACAGCACCGTGGACCACATTCATACTTTGAGGCAGATTATACAGAAGACTCAGGAGTATAATCTCCCCCTCTGTCTAGCGTTTGTGGACTACGAAAAAGCCTTCGACTCCATCGAAACCTGGGCTGTTTTGGATTCACTGCAGCGATGCCAAGTCGATTGGCACTATATCTAGGTGTTGAGCTCTCTTTATCGCGCTGCCTCAATGACCGTTCAAGTCCAAGACCAAAAAACAAATCCGATCCCAATTCGAAGAGGTGTGAGACAGGGAGATGTTATATCTCCGAAACTGTTCACTTGCGCTCTCGAAGATGTGTTTAAGGTATTGGACTGGAAAGGTAGAGGCATTAACGTAAACGGCGAATTTATCTCACACCTGCGATTTGCAGACGACATCGTAATACTGGCTGACTCGCCGCAGGACCTCGAGGAAATGCTGTCCGGTCTTAGCCATTCTTCCAGATGTGTGGGTGGGTCTTAAGATGAACGTGGATAAAACCAAAGTCATGTTTAATGACTACGTCACCTCGAGACCCATTACCGTCGAAAATGTCAGTATTTGTTGTTATAGCGGCAACGGAAATACATCATTTGTGAAAATTTCAGCTTTCTAGCTATCACGGTCTATGAGATACAGCCTGGAGACAGACAGACAGACAGACAGACAGCGGAGTCTTAGTAATAGGGTCCCGTTTTTACCCTTTGGGTACGGAACCCTAAAAAACAAATCTATAAAAAATCCATTTAATTGAAGTTTTTCACCATATTGATTAAATGGTTTAAAGAATTTTGTAATTTTTTCTTGCTTGGCATACACGCAAAGCGGCTCTTACCAAAGGACGGAACGTCTTATAATATGTGGCAGCATTTGAAAATATACTTTATGATTTGAGTAATAAGGATGCTGTCATAGTTGTAATATGGTCTATTTTGCTTTTTTATTAGTCCATTTGACAACGCGTTTACAAAGGATATTGGGTTGGATACCTATTGGAATCCTTTCTATTAATATGTATGTACCGATGTACCAATTAGATCCGAGAATAAAGAAATCATTAGCCGCGAATATAGGAATTGGGTCGCATTTTTTTAATCCGCGAATTTAGGAAGCGCGAATCCTTAGCTTTTACTGTACTTACATAAATACATACTAATATGTTGCAGTCTGTTATTCAGAATTTTCTCATAACACAATAATTAGCTAATTTGAGCTAAAGCGATTGTTTTATTTAGCTATTGCGAATCCATCTTATATTTTATTTGTATTTTAAAGCCACTTTTGAGTGATCAATATAGATATTTGTTTTGAATGTATGATAATTGATAGTGGGCTGAATTTCATAAAAATATAAGCTGTTAATGTTATACCACACTAAAAAATCTTCAAAAAAAAAATCTTCGTTCGCGTGGCATAAGTTTTTTAAATTCCCACAGGCACTCTTTAATTTTCCGGAATAAAATGTAGCCTATGTAACTCTCCAGGTACTCAACTATACCCATGAAAATAATCACGTCCATCCGTTGCTCTGTTGCGGCGTGATTGAAGGCGTATTTAACGTCCTTGGGGATATAATTTTCAAAAACTGTGATTCTCGTATTTCTTCATTTCGAACTGAAATCCCAAACATCAAGTTTCATGGCTACAACTTGAAAAATGACAGACTTTCATACAAATTACTAACTTTCAACCCCTATTTAACTTCTTTGGGGGTGGAAAAAAATTAAAATAAAACATACTTCTTTATTAGTGATCGAAAGCCAAAATACCAAGCTTCGTTGTGAATAACTTGAAAAATATGTTAAATGAAGGACATTCATCCCCTATTTCACCCCTTTCGGGGTCGAATTTTCAAAAATGGTGAAACACGTACTTCTGCATATCTAACTGAAAGCCCAAATGCTAAGTTTTATGACTATAACTTGAGCAATGCAGGACTTTCATACAGACTTTCAACCCCTCTTTTACCCCTTTAGGGGTGGAATTTTAAAAAACTGTGCCACACGTACTTCTTTATTTATTACCTAAAGCCAAAATACCAAGTTTCGTTGATACAACTTGAAAAATATCTTGAGAAATGAAGGACTTTCATATAAACTTTCATCCCCTATTTCACCCCTTCGAGGGTAGAATTTTAAAATACTGTGAAACACGTATTTCTTTATTTTTTACCGATAACTCATATACCAAGTTTCATGGATATGTCACCGTAAGATTGTAATCTAACGCTTTTTTTTTCGATAGATTGTAAACAGTCGAAAGATTGTGAACCGTTCAATGTTTCAAGTGTCAATTTGTAAAATATTCATTGTATTTACGTTTTCTTGTCTTTTTCTTGTAGGTTAGTTTAGGGTTCGACATAAATAATCAAGTAGTGTTTATAATCACTTAGGTTCTATCGGGTTAATAAACCTAACAGATTACAATCTACCGAAAAATAATCCGTTATATTGTAATCATTCGACAGTTTACAATTTCGCGAGTCAGATTATAATCTAACGGTTTTTACAATCTTACGGTGACAGATATAACTTGAGAAATGACGGACTTTCATACCAACTATCAACCCCTATTTCACCCCCTTAGGGGTGGAAATTAGAAAAATCCTTCCTTAGTGAGCGCCTACGTCACAAAAAGAAGCTACTGTCAAAATTTGAAGTCGCTAACCCTACCGGTTTAGGCTGTGCGTTGATATATAAGTCAGTCAGTCAGTCTGTCAGTCAGTCAGTCAGTCAGTCAGGACTTTGAATTTTATATATATATAGATAGTAATGGAAAGACTAAGAGGCCTATTACACCGCACTTTTCACAGGGCCCTGTGGCAAGGGTGGGCGTGGCCGCTAGTTGTGGCGCCGCTATTACTAGATTTCAATACTGTGCTATTACACTGCACTGACTATCTGGCCCTAACTCAGTCTGAACGAGAACGTCAAGAGAGTTGGACGTGTATCTTCATGTTAATTATCAGCTAGTCCTACATAAAATATACGTTTCATCACTTTTATCTCTGAAAACTAAAGAGTTCCCGCGGGAACAAAAAAATTTCATTCCACGCGTACGAAGTCGCGGGCATCAGCGGGTCCTACGTAAAATATGCGAAAGTTTGTGAAGATGTACCTATTGACGTTGTTACTCTTTCACGCAAAAACTTCTAAACGGATTTTGATAAAATTTGTTATGGAAAGAGACTGCACTGGAATAACACGTAAATTTCTTCTTAAACCGATATTCCCACGGTATCGGCACATGTGGTATCGCGAGACAATGTATTAATAATTATAAATACAATAACACTAAGTTATTATACTATATATACTTATTGTTTTTAAAAAGTAAGTCAATACATACCTTCTTCATTATTCTCTTGTGTAGTGTAGTTTGTACGCATATTTACTAAAAGTGTTTACTGTGGCGGTCCCATTAAAATTTTTATAGTAAAATACGTAATCTCTCTGCCCTCATATCTTTATTCATGTAATCTGTATGTTCTTTTTTACATAGATGAGGCATGTCTTTGTACATCTCAATCACATTCATAAAAAAATCTTTTTCCTTGGGACACGACATAATATTGTCAAAATGCTCGCGCGAGCCGGGGACACACAACTACTGGACAGTACGTCGCACGACCAGCTTCATGGTAACAATTACCTTAGTTACATGGTAACTTAACGGATCGGAACCGCTTGAGTTATATATCAAAATATAGGTAATTTTATAACAAACGCGATGGTATAGCATTGGCTACAATAAACTTGACAAAAAATAGTTAATTAATCAATTAATTTAAAAATAGCCCAGACCGGCAGATTTTGATAGGCAACTTATTGTGTATTTATCTATTACTAGCGGCCCGTCCCGGCTTCGCACGGGTAGACATAAATAGGTACAGATATTTTTCATAATGGTGCACCCCCTTCTCCCGCACTGCCCCTCTCACGAAGAGTTAGTTACTCGATGCGCTGCGTGGCGGCCGCCGCCGGCATGTATTTTTATTTTAATTTCATGATATCTTTTGAATGGAATATCCGATTTCAATAATTTAAAAAGTAAGCATCAGGTATTGAGACAGTCTTGAATATTAAATTATTTATTTGGATAAAAATTTATAAATGGTATGGATAACACGGTCTGATTTTGATCGGCCTTTCTATCAATTTGTTAAATGTAAAAAGTAGTTATAGTGACGTAACTACAATAGATAGACACATGGTCTCGCGAAGTTTTTTGTAGATATTGATATATTCTATAATATTGTCGAACATTTTTTTGTCCTATCATTAATACTCTTCGCAGCGTATGCGATGAAAGACATTTTATGGCTAATTTTTTTACACCTTCGGTTGGTTTTAATAGGAATTTCTAAAGATTTCTATAGTAATCTAGTACTAAATATAGCCTATGTTACTCAGTGATAATGTAGCTTTCTAATGAAAAAAGAATTATTAAAATCGGTCCAGTACTTTTTGAGTTTATTCGTTACATACAAAAATACAAAAATACAAATCTTTCCTCTTTATAATATTAGTGTAGTTACTAAATAAAAATAAAAAGTAGGTTTCTTCCTTTAAACAGCTCGGTGAAGGTCGTGGTTATATACGGATCTTAGACTAATGCATTGATGTAGAATTTTAGTAGTACTAATAGCAATAAAAAGTCATAATTTGATTATAGGTGTCATTATGTGCCTAATTGTGGTGAAATTAGAGCCACTTTATGAGCAAGTGTGTTGCCAAACAAGTTACTTTTTGATGAACACGAACGCAGTCATAAACGCGCACACTCAAAAAATAATGAAATGGGTACCTAATATTTCTGGATGCCCGATATATATTGCCAATGATATTGATGAGTAAACTAGCACAATTTGTCATTGTAAATGTGGGTAGGCCATATTGTAGTTAACGAGAACAACGTGGCGCGTTAACTGGGCGAATTTTTAAATAATATGTATAGTCTAGTAATTCAAATAATCTTATAATTAATCTAGTGTTTCGTGTTAGTTCAAATGGTGTGCAAATATAACATAATATTGTTTAGTGAAATTGGAGATACTGAAAAATGTCTTTTCCATGTGACTATGACAGTTCTTATGAAACTGGTTCTTCTACGGACCTGATGTCGGAATGGGAGAGTTTACAATACGAATATGTGTACAGTATTAGTGGCGACGATTATTATGGCTATTTCGGCGATTACGAAACATTTTCAGGTATGCAAGTGTGTATTATATTTCCCCTAGCTGATGCCCGTGACTTGGTCCGCGTGTATTGCGGTTTCTTGGGTCCCGCGGGAACTCTGTTAGAATTTTCCGGGATAAAAATGGGTAAAATGGGCGTAGCGTAATCTGAGTAAATTATGTAAATAACATTTATGTATTTATAATGATATGAGCGGTTGACTCTTGATAGAAATTTCACGCGCCGCACGATTTTTACTAATTAACTAGTTATAGAGAACTAAGTTATCTAGAACTAATTATTTTTAGCTATTAGTACATTATCTTCATCATTATTATCTTTCTTATACATATAACTTTAAAAAAATTTACTTATTTTTTTTGAAGTCTTTAGTTTTTCTTTTGGGTTGGTTTTTGTATCGTGCGCCACGAATTCAATTATAATGAGATGTGCATTTGATAGAGGACAGTCACTTTTCCTAACAAAATTGCTTTTCTTTTTCTGAGCAAACGTGTAGTTTTTGTGTAAATCGAAAATGAAAATTTTGCGAATTATACTCAATAAATTTGTAAAAACTGCGAAACTATATCGTTTTTGTAAAAATCAAAGATATAATTGAAAATTATTGATGAAAACATCTAATAATCTTAAGAAATTAAGTGAAATATTTTTTTTATTAGTGAAATTACTCTACCGAGTACGACGCCATCTTGGACTGGACGTCATTCATTCCGTTTCTCTTGTGGCTACGCGAATGTGTTCTGTGTTTCGTATTTTGTGCAAGAGCGAGCGAAGCGAGCTCGGGTCTGGGGGCACTCCGACTCGGATAGTATAGGTGACGAAGAAGATCCTCTTCGTGGTTATTTCCTTTTTATACCACCCAGAAAAAAGGAGACCCGCGAAGCGGGGCTCGTTCGACCGGGCCTTCGAGGGGTTGAGAGGGAGAGGGTGAAAGCTATTCTATAACCGTATTGGCCTTATCTTAATTGGAAATGTCCAATTAAGATAAGGCCAATACGGTAATGACCCAAAAACCTTGGGTAATACTTTTTTTTCTGAAAAACTACACTTTTGCTCAGAAAAAAAAGTATCCCAGGGGGACAAGGGACATCGCCACCCCCCCTCTATCCCCCCTTCCGCCCCCAATTCAGGGCGCACGATTCAAAAATTTTACCTTTCTTTTATTTGTATACTAATTTCTATACAACTTTTTTATATAAATAAATATATAAAAATACTATACAAAACATATTTTAAAAAAATTCTACAAATTTTCCACAAGTGCTGCTGCGCCTTAAGGACCCAAGCAGCCGGTGGTAAGGACTCCAGAGAAAGGAACCTCCTCACAATTCGCGCCATCTCAAGGAAAACCGCCTTCTTTATCCAACCCTTAATCCAACAACCAAGCGAAAGCTTCTTGGTGGACTAAGATCACGCTGCTAGATTGCTACAAGGATCGAGTACGATCAAAAACTATTTTTTATGCATAATAATTATAAATGGGGGATATATATTTGTGACAAAAAGTGGCCGCTTGTATTTTTAATTAAAATAATGGGGGCTATCGCGTGTGAATTTGCCACTAGAGGCGCTTGTGTCGCGTGAGGTCCAATAACATTCACTTTTCACTGGTTTTGGCGGGCTTCGTGACATAAATTATAAATTCTTTAATTTACCTGTTGAAAAGTGATCTCCTTCGTGAAATTGATGAATGTGAACGCTATGAAAGCGGAGTTAAGAAAAAGAGGCGCAAAAATAAGCGGCCTCAAAGAGCAGCTAATTCAGAGGTTAGTTTGTTTAAGGGAAAAACACACAGGAAGCGGGCTCGGGTCGGGTCGGGTGCGCGGCTGGTTGAATTCCTTGTATTTATATGGACGACATCACACAGCGTCACCCGCCACGCGCCTGACTCACGGTCGCGTTCTGTGTGATGTCGTCCATATAAATACAAGGATTTCAAGTTCCGCCGCGCACCCGACCCGACCCGCGCCCGACCCGCGCCCGCTCCCTGTGTGTTTGACCTTTACTGTTTACAAACTTATTTTTGCCAAAAGTATGCTTGTTTGCTTTCTGTATTTGATTCTTTGGGTAACTCATAATCCTCGGGGTTAAAATGTTTTTACAAACACGAGGATGTTTTGTGGGAGTATAGTTATACCTACCTGCGAAGAAAGGCAATTTCATAGGTAAAGACCTAATATTATGACTTAATGATATTTATGCTACATGTGCATTATTATGAAAATTAAACTTTATGTGCAAACATTAATAACGAAAATATCTGAGCCGCAGTCCTTATATTATATTATATTATATTATATTATATTATATTATATTATATAGCACCGAAAGTGAGCAGTTCAATGCGCACTTGTAACATTTATAACGTTTAACAATATACATTTGTGAGTAAAGATAGTAAAAAATACCACTTTCCATACTAACAAGTTACGAAGGCGCAGCAAGAAGTACTTATTCTCAGTCCAAGCAGAAATATGCATTCCAACCTGTGTATACTACATACACTAATATTATTATTATTATATACTAGCTGATGCCCGCGACTTCGTCCGCGTCACTCCAGGTCCTCAACTACACCCATGCAAAAAAACACTTTGATCCGTTGCTCTGTGGTGGTTGTATTGAAGGACAAACAAACACATTTTCACAAATATAATCTATCTAGTAGTCCTGACTGACTGACTGCCTGACTTATATATCAACGTACAACCAATATCGCTGGTGCTAGAGACATGAAATTTGGAGGGTGTGTTCTTTGTGAAGAGTAGGTATCCACTAAGAAAGGGATTTTCGAAAGTCTACCCCCAAAGGGGTAAACTAGGGGTTGAAAGTTTGTATGAAAATCCATCGTTTTTCGAGTTATAGCCATTAATCTTACTATTCTACCAAACTTAATATTTTACTTGTATTTTTCTAACGCGGATTAATTAAATATCGTTTCAATAAATTCATTAAATTATGTCATGTTTATACTCGTAGAAATGTTGCTTGTCGGCTTGCTAATCGAATGGTTTGTAAACAAACAATTAAATATACCTGTCTGTAATGGCTTTTTGAAGCATTTTACTGTCGTTCTTTAGCAACACCTTAGTATCAAAAACAACAAGTAACAACTAGTCAACAAGTGCTTTTTGGGTCAAACTTTTTTTTCCGCCTCCGAAAAATATGAACGAGGTGTCATTCGATTCGGAATAGTGTGTAGATAAATGATTTTCGAATAAAATTCCAGAGCCGCTTCCAAAAATTGCAAAAGTTATTTACAATTAACTGAAAAAATTACGCCGCATACTTTTTAGCACCTGGCAAATGTATAAGTACTATGAAATAAAGGGGGCAAGCTTTCAAAAAATATATAGGCTAAGAGATAGCTGCTGATGTGATTTTCATATAATATTGTTATGTTGGTATTTCAGTAAAAATAAATTAGGATTAGATACGTATTGTTTAAATATAATTACATATCTAAGCCAATTATAAAATTATAATAAAACTAGATGTACTTATAATCTACTTTAAAAAATAAAAGGGAAAGAGGATGTGAATTTTATATAATAATGTTATATATTTCAGTAATAATAAATGTCAGTTCTCATCAAGTGCTCGTATCATTCACAACAGTAACTATCGTCTGGTGGAATTTGTGATGGTCTGCCTGCAAGCGGCTGGGGACCTGACTACTTATCGCCGCTCAAAGACAAGTTATTGTTACGAAATGACCAATAACTAGGGAGGCTTATTCTAGTATAATATTAAAGTATACGCTGTACCTAAGTAACCAGTATAAAAACTGACTCTATTCATGGGGGCGTTTACTAGGTATAGGGTATAGTACGTCGTTAAGTACGTCAAGTAATAAAATTAAAATTTAAAAAAAACCCACGACGAACTGCAGGTGCAGCGCTCCATTATAATTTGTGACCTTATAACTATGTAACAACAATTAGATCTTCGCAGAAGTAGTTTTATCATCACAAAACTGCATCTTTGTCGGCTCAGTAGTTTTTTTGACCAGCGTGTTGGACTATGGCCAAATGGTAATGAGTAGAGGTGTCAAATTGTGTTAAACTTTAATATTCTGATAAATAAAAGTTAAAATATATCAGTTCAAAAAATACGTTATAAAATATAATGGATAAAAAAGAGTTCCTGTGATCACAGCATCTAGGTTAGCGCTTGTCAAGACAAATCAAAAGAGTCCAAACACGACGGGTTTACGATGAGAAGGAGTTCCTGTGACCACCTACCAAATCACGATTGCAGCACAGCTTCGTGGACTATGGCCCTAAAACATATCTAAGAACCTTCTCAGAAGCTAAACATATTTTTTTTTAAACCGCATCTAAATCATCAAAGTAGTTTTCCAGAAAAAAAGGTAACATAATAAAAAAAACACGATAGCAGCGCGCACGATAGCACGATAACTTAAAATATATCTAAATCTAAAGAACTTTTTCACAAGCTATACATATCTAATGCAAAACACCGCAGCTCAATGAGCCCAGTACTTTTTCAGAAAAATGGAAACATATTGAAAAATAAAAATCAAGATTGCAGCTCAGCTTAGTGGACTATGGCCCTAAAACATATTCAAGAACCTTGACAGAAGTTATGCATATCTATTGCAAAAAACTGCATACTAATCGGTCCAGTAGTTTTGCAGGAAAATGGTAACTAAAAAGTACACAAACAAACAAACAATCGCACAACCTCTTAGGGCAAACACATAATAATATATACCGTCCGTTCCGTCATGGGTAAAAAATAGCTCAATTGTCGCCGCTTTGATGTGATAATGTGTAGTATTTAAATATCTCCCATTTAAGTTATTTTAATTTTTCAGAATTCAAAATAACTCGTATATCACCTCTTAGACCACCTGTGATAATACTAACATAAATCTGAAACATGGAAATTAATAGTAAGGAGATATAATTATAGTTACCAAAAGATAGTTACCACAAATACAGCTATCTCTTAGGCTATAAGTTTTGACATTTGGGTTGGACGAGCCAGTGTAAATTTGTATGAAAAATTCGTATGAGGGATCTTTGGAACCAGATTGTACAAAAACTTTAAGTTGTATTGAAAATATTTTTTAATCAAAGTGTTCCTTGATCTTTAATGATTAATTTGAAATAACTTTTGTTTAAATAAGGTCTCAGATTAAATCACAATAGTCGGAACGCGATAACGCCTTTTTTGAGATTTCCATGAATTTCCCGATAATTTTCTGCAGTTACTATACGATTTTATGACCACTTTTTTTAATTACGTCATACTTCATTTAACTGAGTAGCAAATGGTATTAATTTGGTAATGAAATTTTCATTTTTCCTATCCTAAAACGTCGGAACAGAAAACAATGTTTCAGTACTTGGGCTCTTAATAGTTATTTGTTAAACAAGAGGGAAAAGTTGTTTTTTAATTAGAATCCTGAGCGTTAGCGAGGGAATCAAAAGAGCACGAGGTGAAAAATCTTTTCACTCGAGTGCACAGAAAATAATGTTTCAGTACTTGGGCTCTTAATAGTTATTTGTTAAACAAGAGTGAAAAGTTGTTTTTTAATTAGAATCCTGAGCGTCAGCGAGGGAATCAAAAGAGCACGAGGTGAAAAATCTTTTCACTCGAGTGCAACACGTAACTTTTCATCCCACCTCAGCGAGGAAATGACTAAATGCAAAATAAAATCACAAGATAATTTTATTTCAGTTTAGGTATTTACTACTACATTAATTAAGAAAGGTAAGTTTTACAGAATAATCTTAACAAATAATACTTAGGTAGGTATAATTAAGAAAAATTTAAAGTAACGTTGCTACAGTTACCTAATTTACTTTATCCTCAAGAGGATAATAACGGCTTTTGCATTCAGATATCGAAGAGTGAAAATACTCTTTCCGACTTCCGAGATGGTGGGATGAAAACATTATTATTTGATACATTGCTTGCTCAAATCTCTATTACCTAGTATTATATTATGTTCATGTTCAAAAGAAAATAATGGATTTCTCTGAATCTGACAGCATAAAGTTAAAGACGAGGTTAAATTGCACAGAGTAATAATTCATTTGTAACTAGTCTATATCAACGTTATTTTTCGTTTGTACTTTTTACCTTACGAACTTGCACAGGGGTGGCTATCGGCTATAGGGACCATCCCAAAATCGTAGCGACAGTCTACGAAATGGTTCCGTCTCTTTCTAGCGTCTGTATCTCCCTCACGGACAACGACATGAAATGTTGATTGGGCCCCATACTGCTTAGACTATCTTCCAGTTTCTTGTGCTAAATACTAATAAAGTTTAGTTTTAATGAATAAATGGTTGTTGAGCGCGCCGAACTTGTGATAATCGTTCGTTTTAACGTGAAAGTGTCGCGGTGGCAATAATTTTAGCATGTGCGAGGAGCGATGTGCCGCGCCGTTTCCTTATCGATTTTCTCTATGCTGCATTAAATAACTATTTAAATTGTGAATGCGGACTGCAAATACTTAACAATATGCCTTGAGAATAAGTGTTTTTTTACATTCCAAGGTGCTTTACCGTACGGTGAAAAACGATAGTTAAATAATAGTTTTTTAAAATGTTGTCGTAGAGCAATAAATATTCATATTTTTATATCATGAGATGATAATGTAGAGATCGCCATATGCCGGTGGTTGTGTCCCCATTGTTCTGGGAATGGTTCAACATTTGGCTGATTCAATTTCTGAAGAATTTATACCATGAAATCAAAATGGTAGCGCTAAGAGGCGGTAATAGTTCCTTGGGCGCAGTGTCGCACGGATGCGGGCTTCACGGCGGGCAGCAGAACGCGCTAGATTTGACGCACCGCTTACAAACATCACTAGGCATGCAGCAGAGCGGCGCTACGCTCGCGGGCCACCACGGTAGCCTGAGCCACGGAGGCCACTCACACAACCACATCGGCCACGGCGCAGTCAGCCAGGTCAACCTACCGACTCTAAGCAGTGTTTCGCTCTTGATGCCGCAGCAGACCCCCGCCAACCTGAAGCACGAACATAACACGCGCTACTCGAATTCCAATTGCATGCTGCCCTCGCACCATTACAGACTGTTGACACAAGCCAGTAAGTCACGATGAAGCCCACTATATCACTACCTCTTATTCCTGTTTGCGCCTATGTTATGCAGACTCTTCGAAATTATTCCATAACGCAAAGTTTAAGTGCATTGTTGTCTGTGCTATGTGCTATTGTTACCTACTGTACCGATAAGAGTACTGGAACTGTCGTCATTACTTTTAATTTTGCACTTCAAAATATCATGTTCGTAGCGATACATACGGGTACGGTAATGCACCGTGAATGAATGATTGAGCGCTGAATGTGTAAAGATATTGTTTTACGGTAAATTTCCTTAGCATATTCCAGTTATCCTCGGGCATCCACACCACACAGTGAGTTGATCCTTCGTTTTGGACTTCTACAAATAAAAATTATAGAATTAAACGCACAGTGTAACATCATTACTCATTACCGTTAGTGGTCGTTCACAAATGCGCCTATTTATGCGATCAAATTTATCGCAATTTTTTTACATATTTTGCGCGCTTTGGATATCAATAAATCGTTTTATAATATTTTTAACTAAATAGGCGTTTACATATTGTACATTTAAGTTATAGAATAGTACCATAGTTTTTTGGTTGAATAGTACCGATTGGTATTGGTATTCAAGTTGTGCCCGGGGAAATCCCCGTTCGGTCTTTTTAGGGTTCCGTACCAAAATGGTAAAATGGAACCCTTATGGTGCGACTTTCTCCGTCTGTCTGTCCGTCTGTCCGTCTGTCCGTCTGTCCGTCTGTCCGTCCGTCACACTCAATTATTTCAGTAACTACCGAAGCTATCGACATGAAATTTGGAATAGTTGTGTATATTAGTGGCCCAAAGACACTGAAATTAAAAAAATTTGGAAATTATTTTTGTTCTTATTTAAAAAGGGGGGAAAATCTGAGGGTTGAAATTTAAAAGTGAGATAACTGTACTGTGTGGGGTATCATATGAAAGGGTTTACTTTGTACATTCTAAAACAGATTTTTAATTATTTTTAGTTATGATAGTTTTTGATTTATCGGGGAAAATGTCTAAAAAAATACCGTTCCCCCCCCCTTATCTCCGGAGTTTACCAATCGAAAAATTTGAAATAATTATGGTCAATAGGAATTTACGTATATTTTACAGGAAAACTATAGCCAATGCTCTAACTAGCATAGTTTTTTTGATATTAACAATAAACCTCTACTAACAAAGTTAGTCTTGCGGTTCATTAACAAAGGTAATTATTTATTAATAATGGTACGGAACCCTTCGTGCGCGAGTCCGACTCGCACTTGCCCGGTTTTTTCATGTTACATCACTAGTCGCGGCGCGAGAGTAAATATTCTGCTGAATATATCATAGGTTTCTTGCAAGGACTTCCAAATTACACGCTTTTAGGCCGTTTGAATCCAGCGTCTCCCGCGACCCTGTTAAAGTCCTCCGTCTACTACTGAAATTTTTCTATTCAGTGGTGTCTAGTGTCTACCTATAATGATGCGCTTATGCATAGGCAGGCTTATACGTAAGTAAGTACATAAGAGTCGCGGCGCGGTAGCCGCGCTTGGTTAGTAGTTAGTACCTTACCTACCAAGCGTGACTACCGCGCCGCGAGTTCACTCGATCCTCATGGTGTGGTTTTCGCGTGTTGTCTACTCGGCCTGTACGAGTGAACAAACGAGCGAGGTCCAGGACAAATACCGATAAAAAAGTATGGGGTTTTTCCTGGTAGGTAATATAGGTATACAAACACACAAAACAATGTTCAAAATGAGCGGTTTGATGAAAAACCGACAATTTATGAATTTTAAGGTGTTTTTTTGTCTATCCAAAAAAATGGAAAACTTTTAATATCGGTTTTTGTTCTGGACCTCCTCAAACTAGCTGTCAAGTTGATTTAGCATTAAATGGTATCATACGATATTTCCAGGACCGGAATGCTACCATCCGGCGCCAGGTGCCGGCAGCTCGTATATGTCGGGCGCGGGTGGGTCGCAGAACTCGACGCCGACCATGCGAGGCCAGCCCGCTCCGCAGCCGTCGGCACCGCCAGCGCCCCAACAGGATATGTCGAAAACTACTATGGTAAACAAACATACATTTCTTGTTCTGTTTTCTAAGCATGCAGATTTTGCCCATAATAAATCACCCATTGTGAAAAATCATACAATTTTTTTACAGTGATTCTGAAAAGGATATCATTATTTAAGAGATTAGTTTTACCGATTGTATGCAACTGAATTAGCATTATTGTGGCTAATTTTGTTCTACATAATCGTTAAATTAAGGAACGTCCTTATATGTAATTGTAGACAATTAATAAGGCCGGATATTTCGAAATTTCCACGGAAGTGTAGCCGTGTGCCGTCGCTAGTAGTGAAATTATTGTTCTAGGGGAGAAACGAAACCGTCGCGATACGACTACATAGAAAGTTAAAACCTTATCTATCTACGTGACAACGTAGGGTCGGCTACTGTTTGATCGCGTTTCGTCGCTGACGTAAGACAGGGCCTTACCCGTTGTCCTAGGTGAGCTACAGAAGCGACGCCACGCACCGTGACACGATACGACGCTTTAGATGACAGACTTATCTATACGTCAACGTAGGCCACGTGAAGGGTCAGCTACTGATTGATATTGTCGCGCCGCGTTGCGGCGTTTGTCGCTCATCTGGTACAACGGGTTACTCCGTACTCGTATTGTATTGAAAGGGAATTCCTCTAGGTATTAAGTTCCTTTCTTTCCAATGGATTTTCGTGCAGTATTAAAAAACAAAGAAAGTTTCCATATGTACTTATTACGTAAATATGGACATTCTATTACGTGATCATGTACCACATGGGTTATAAAATATGTAATAGGTTATTACGTCGTGTAGTCATATTAGTTATACGAGTAGTATATCTATTAGTACATAATCAATGCTAAATTGAGTTTGTTTGTTGGTGTTTCACAGAATTTGTATAGTTTGAGGACTTGAGAGTTACCACAAAATATTCCAAAAGTTTCCATGAGATTTTGTAAAACTATATCCACGCGGACGAAGTCGCGATTTCAATGCATATTGAATCAGTCAACATAAAATACAGTTCGCGCGCGAGTTGAATGCAAAGTAAATGTACTATGTGTCACCATAGATTTACTCTGCATTCAACTCAGGCGCGAACTATACCTTAAATGCAAGCTTTTACCTTACTTATACCTTAATTACCTATCATGTGCTTATACGCCAAAAAATTGCGAAAAATTGCGAAAAGCATAAATTTTAGTTACATCATATAATAAAAATATTTTTGTGCAAATTTTCGACATTCGCAAGGGAATCAATACCTACAGGGTACTTCCCGTGAACTCAGAATCTTGAAATTTGGTACGAAGCAACGTCTCAAAGCACAGATAAATTAAAAATTGCGAAAAGCATACTTTTTTAGTTACATACACATACATACATTTTAGTTACATATACATTTTTAGTTACATCATATTAATAAAAATATTTTAAATAATGGAAAAAGTTCATTTTAGGCCTACTCTTGTACACTCTACCATGAATAGAGGAAAATACATAGATTTTATTAAAAATAGAATAATTTAGAACAGTAAAGTAAATTCGAGCAAAAAAACAAAAATGTATTTCAAGTTTTCCATACGTTTCCAAGATGGAACCTTCAGCCATAGAGAAGGCAGTAGGCGCGAAATGTATCAAATTTAGTAATTTATTAAATAAATAGTATTTTATTTTCCTTCATTTCTTTGCTTGTACAAGACATGGCCAACGCCCCATACAAATCTGGACCGACTCCTTTAAACATACTACCCCTTTCCGCATGAACGCGTAGAGGTATTAAATTGAAATTAAAATAAATAAGTGGAATAAAAATAATGCGCGAGTCCGACTCGCACTTGGCCGGTTTTTTTGTAGCGAATTAGGAGTTACGAGTAATTACTGATTCCCAAAGTAGTTTTCATAGATTATGACTCTTTAGGGTCTATTAAAGACTTAATCGATCTGGTAGTTGTCCAAATCTGATAGTCTACTAATAGGGATGAAGACTAGACGTCAAAAATAAATTATTTCGCGCTGATTTTATTTATTAAATAGAGGAACTCACAAAAGACCTAAAATTCACATCCTCAGATAGTTTTAAGTTTGAAAACCATTTTAAACTATAGATTACTCAAATACAAAATGTGCCTTGAAAGGGAAACGCCCAGTTGACTAAGGGGTTTTGGCCAAGGTGCAGCCATCAATGAAACATAGGCATAAGGATTGAAATCGTAGATTAAGAAACAAACACTATTTTGAACGTAAAACTCGGACGAACTTCTGTAGAGCATGTTTAAAAAAATTCAAGTTACAATAAAACAAACATGTAGTTTTCGATTTTTTATTAATTTTCACGTAAATTCATAACTACGTCGTCGTCGTCTACGAACTGGGCTGGGGGATTAATATTAGCCTGATATCTTGCCCAGCCCAAGAAACACATAGTTATCACATGGGCACAACAGCCTACTGTCCTTCGACCAGCTATACGTAATCCAAAGTAAAGCCAGGGTCGTCATCGGGAGCATCGGCAGAGTCCATAATAGCAGCAAAGTCGTCAGGTTTAAATTACAGCAAACCGAGGAAGAAAATCACGATTACGAAACACACAACAGTAGCAACCTTTGTAGCAACCGATGAACGTGAATAAAGAGAATAGAGATAAGTCAATGTCAATAATGTCTATGGCCATTGAGATGTATGACGTGAGCCAATGATGATAAATCGATGTTAGGTACATCGATTCATATCGATGTGTACATTCACTGAATCAGTTCAATTGATTAATCTAGCATGTCTATGTTTATTTATATAATATTTTATATAATAAAGTTTTTATAAGATAGCGATAAAACCATTAAATAACCAAAAGCGAAAAAGCTTTGCTTTAATTATTTTTCTGAAAATATCGATCTCGGATTATCGATTTTTGGTATATCGACTTTACGAAATAATGATTGCACTCCCTACATTGTCAAGATTGACATTGCGAGCCACGGGCCATGGAAGTGGTTTGAAAAAAAAAATGTCGACTGAGTTTCTCTTTTAAACTAACTAATTATTTCCGAGTGCTACGTACAAATAGGTAACTGGAATATACTAGTTATTAAATATGTCTTTTTATGATATTCATTACATTGCTGGCTGCTCCTTGGCCAAAAATGGGCTTTTCCCTTTGGTGACATCACAACTATATATTTCGTACAAACTTCCATATTAGAGGAGCGTTTTTAAGTTTGATAGAGTTTTCAATATTCCTATTGTCCGGGGTGCAATCGGCTCCATGTCACACCTAGTGGAGGTGTGACATGGAGCCTAACACCGTTGCGATTTCCTGTGCGAGGCCGCCAATCCAGCACCTTGGCACCCTAACATCAATCTTTTCTCACGCTGCAGCCTCGGGGCGTACGGAATCTGGGCTTATCTAGTCCAACCGATCTCCCACCCATCTCAACGTCATCCTAAGCTAAGGTCCGAGCCTCCGAGCCTTAGAAGGAGGTCACCTTAAGATGACGTTATCTCCAATTTTTTGGAGTTGGACCTCCGCACGTTAAGACAACAGCGCTCAACACTGCGCCACGGAGGTCGTCTTCTGCGTGATTGAATGTGTTATATGATTGTTATTTGTTTACTATTCATGAATTTAATGATTAATGTTTTAATTTCTAGGCGGGCCCAAGTTATGTATCACCACAAAACCAAACACAAGCGTCGCGGCCGCAGTATCCTAACTTCTCCCAATACAGAGCACCGCAGCACGGAAATCGGCCTACTACACACCCGAGGTACCTAATCATTATAATCATCATTTAAAGGTTAATATCCTGAGTTTTTCGTAAGTCGTCGATTAAGTTGCCTAGACTTTGCCAAATGCGAACTCAGCACGACTTCGAAGTTAGCTAGAAAGTAAAGTTGTTGAAAGTCAAAGAAGGCTTGGGCCATAGTCCACAATGCTGGCCAGGTGCTGGTTGGAAGACTTTACAGACCTTTTATAGAGAACTCTCATGCAGGTCTCCTCACGATTCTTAAATTTACTATCAAATTAAAATGAGAAAAAGTTGATTTAATATATTTTGACTTTAATTGCTTAAGACGCACATGCCTAATCGCGGGCATCATCCTAGTATGATAATAATATATTCGTCTTTAGGCTGCATCACCAATTGCCAGCAAGCGTAGAAAAATATACGCGCCGAGTTAAGAACCTCCTCCTTTTTTGGAAGTCGGTTAAAAATTAACTCTTTTATACTTTAGACAGCAACAACCTTATATGGGTGGCGCGGGCGCCTCAGCGACTGGTCCAGTAATGTATCATCCGACAGTCGTGTTCCAGCCATCGCCCATGGGAATCCCACAGACCTTTCAACAGCCTAGGTCTAGCTCCACTGGGTAATTATATCTCACATTAACACTTGTCACTTCATCACATCAGTCAATGCCGTTCTTTCCAACCATTCGTACGACTATTTACTAAATATTGTGTATCAATCACATGCCTTACATTTGGCTGAATTATGGTCCCACTTCTAGTTGCATCTTAGCAGTAAAGAAGTTTCAGTTTGAATGTGTTATTCTATGTGACGTTTTTTTTTCATGCTGCCTTTTGACGCCAGAAAGTCGCAGTTTATGGATCACGGGTGATTAAAATACATAAATAAAACTGTACCACCATATTTTTTCATCTTTTTCTTTTGCTCGCCTTTGCATATTAAGGCTGCGCTTTCTTCATACAAACGTAGAGGGGGAAAGCTTCGCCATAAGAAAATTACTAATTTGTTTTATGTGTAAATGTAATGTCGTAATTTCCAAATAGACCCCTTTATTTCTATTTGCAAGATTATTTGTGTAAAATTGATGTAAAAGTATAAAGAACAAGATTTTAAGGGTAAAACAATTGCATTGTATTGTTCAATTTAGTTACGCGGCTTTTTGACTTGTTATTTACTAGCGACATATAATATGTTGTCAGTGATTGTAACGATAAAAATTTGTGAGGTGAAAA
The DNA here is from genome assembly GCA_963932025.1 of Erebia epiphron. Classification (NCBI taxonomy): domain Eukaryota; kingdom Metazoa; phylum Arthropoda; class Insecta; order Lepidoptera; family Nymphalidae; genus Erebia; species Erebia epiphron. Next base: position 31,274,774 of record OZ009945.1, read on the forward strand.
GTTGTATCACTTGGGAGCAACGTAGTTTCTTGTGCCTATCAGTCCTTCATTATGCTCAGTAGGCCGAGTGGAAGTTTTTTACCGTATTCGATCCCGAAAACGTTAACTACCATTTACATGGAATTGATCGAGGTCACCTGTCAAGCGCTTGACAGTTCCATACAAACAGCAGGGCGACCGCGTTTCTTTCGCATCAATCATTGATACATCGCAATCACCTCTGATTGGTTAACACTCTTCCACTATTGGACGAAATCCATTGACGCAGCAAGAATACCATAAGTTCAGCCAATCGGAGGTGCTCGCGACAATAACGATCGTTGCTCTCTTGTATCACCTATGTGTAATTGTTAATTTTTCTTATCGAATGTTTTTTTTTGCACAGATACTACCAATACATGCCCTACATAAGCTACACTACGCCAACGGGACCCCCTTGTAAGTATTTTTTTTATTCTTAAAAATCGCGCGTCTCTTTCTTGAATTTGTCCCGGTTTATTTTGGGTGAAGGTACATTTTATCATGAATAGTTTAAAATACATAGATTTGATTATAAATAAAATAAATTAGAATAACAAACTAAATAGCGTGCAAAAAATAAAAATCTATTTCAAGTTTTTCGATATGCTTCCAAGATGGCGCCTTCAGCCATAGATAAGTCAGTAGGCACGAAATGTGTCAAATGTCATTTCTGACAAGTGACGTGAGTCACCATGTTAGTTTTCTTTCATAATATTTTACACTTGACAGAAAACGTCAAAAATATGAACCCACCATTGTTATCTACTCATGTTTAGGGTTGTTAATCGTGGAAAGATTAAATAATTTCACCACGGAAATTAGGACGAATTCGTCAATTTAAACAATCAAATCTGGCTTGGCAGTCCCACAGACTGTCCCCCATACAAATCTGAACCGTCTCCTTTGGTATAGCGTACTCTCTCGATTGATTCAGGTGCTGATGTTTATAGCTCGTACTTTGACTTTGGCTAAGGCTTTAACTATAGAGTTAAAACAAAATAGACATGGGTGACATAAATCGGTCTCATTTTAACGGTATTTAAAGTCAAAGAACGTGTATAGGAATACAGTGCGACAAGGGTCTTTTGGCGCGTAGTCATCGGAATATCAAACTAATGCTGCTATCTCTTTTTACTTTACTTTTACCTAATCTTAATGGCACACCCACGCCCCCTTTTCTACTTTTCATCCAGGTGCCATTAGATACTTGTCGGACTGTGGATCTCGCACACATGCGACCATGGAGAATATTCCTTATACATTTTTGACTTAAAATAATGAGAAGATCTCTCTTTTTCACGTGAGTCGTTATGTTCATACTGCTCATTTTTTTTTATTCCACTATAAGTTAGCCCTAACCTCTCTCACCTAATGGTTAGTGATGATGCAGTATTAGATGGTAGCGGGTTAACCTGTTAGGGGTATGGCAGTTATATTAAACCCATACCCCTATTCGGTTTCTACTCCGCACCGTACCGGAACGCTAAATTTCTTGGCGTTACGTCTTTGCCGGTAGGATGGTAACTAGCCACGGCCACCACCACCCATCACTCCCACCAGACCAGTCGAGAGAAAATTCAGAAATCATTAATTCCCAAATTGATCCTGCCGGGAATCGAACCCGGGACCTCCCACGTTAAGACAACCGCGCTCAACACTGCGCCAGGGAGGTCGTCAAAGTTATAAAGGTCGCATGCGAATTATTAAAAGTTATTCTAGCATTTCTAAGTATGATAACTATACGGAATTAGATTACCATAAGGCCTCGGATACACGGACAGCTTGAAGCAGTCAGAATGGTCTGCTTCAAGCTGGACTGCATAGTGAACTACAGTCTTCTACGTACACTCATGCAGGGAACCGCTCGAGCAGTTGCGACTGCTTCGGGCGGTTGGCAACAGTTATCAATGGTAGCTTCAAGCTATTGACTATGACTGCAAGAGCGGTCGTGTATGTTTATAACTGCTCGAGCACTCCGTATATGGTCGGCCTAAGGCCTCATCTTACAAAGGAAGAGGGCAGCAATTTAGTAATGCAATCGCCACTGACAAGACTGCTTACATTTCGTAAGTTACTCTTGTAAGCGACTTGCGTGAGTAAAGCTTATAAGTGTTATTGCGACCTAAGGAGTACGTACTACGAACACTCCAATAAATTGTAGCTTCGAAATCCACGAGTTTCTTGCTGCCCCCCGATTGTGTAAGGATATCGTAATCGTTTGTCAAAAGGATAATTCGACCGGTTTAAGGAGTTCATAGATGCCTGCAAGTCACTCCTTAAACAGTTCGAGTAATACGTTTTAAGTTGTCAAATGATTAAGATTTGCTTGGACAATTGGGCCTCTGGATCTTCTCGGTATTCCGAACGAGTGGTGGAGTGACTTGAGAATTCAAAAGCACTTTCTATATTGTGTGTATTTATTTGTGTGAATTAAAAAACATTTGAATTTTGAATCAAGTTTAAGCGGTTGACGTGTAATAGTGTATGATATCGCAGACTACTATCCGTCGAATGGGCAACAGCTGGGCGCGAGCACGGTGGGCGCGGCGGGCGTGCGGGCGAGCGCGGGCACGCTCGTACAGCAGCCGACCGCGCAGGCTGCGCCGGGGCCGCTCCCGCACGCGCCGGCCGCGCCGCACATACACTCCGGTATGACCGGTGAGTGCCGACTGCCGATGCCCGATAGTCCGTTCAATCCATTAAGACGCGCCCTACTTTTTACCATTGAAAATGGTTATCAAATGCACATCGCCTGAGACGTATTTTTGGCCATAGCTCCGAGGATTTTGGGAGGATCGAGATGGTAATAGTACAAAGAGTTGAGGAATTTATCGAGACACTCATGAGCGTTTGAATTTTGAAAATCGGCTGGTAACTTTTTTTGGAATTTTGAAAAAAAGTCGGGTTTTTTGGGGGGTTGTTTGTTTACTAAATTGTAAATATTTCGGAAAAAGCCGACTTAAGAAAAAATTAAAAAATAGGGTCGTAGGGTATTAATTCAGCTACAAAATGGCGACAAAATTTTGAAAATCGGTTAATAAATTTTTGAAATTTTTTGATCAAGAGATTTTTATTTCAGAAATTATTTTTCGTAAATTTTTGTATTCATTTTCAATGCTCCGATTCTTACGCATTACGAAAAATGCATATACGCATCCCGCTCAAAGCGGGCATGTAGGACTCATAAAGAACAGAATACCCACTAAAAAATTAGCGGCGCAGTCCGCGTCCAGAAGGAGGCGTCTCAGGGTCCCAAGACGTATTGGATGCAACTGAGACGTCTCGACGCTAAACCGGCATAGGGTCGTAAACACCTACACTGTGTGGAGAAGGTGAGCATTTTTTTCCGCTCATCAAGAATGCCGCTTTACACACATTATTCTTAAAAAGATGTTTCTATTGTCATTATTTACTTTCCTAATATAAACCAATATTATTAAATTATCATTACGCCATTATCACAATAATAAAGAGTGGGGCGCGTATTCGTAGATTGAACGAACTATAACTATAGCTCGTTTCTACGGCAGATTTTGCTGTGGTGTCTACTCGACAGGACGAAGTCTGTCGGGGTATGGGCTTCGAGGCCGAGCCTCCTTGCCCAGGCGTGTCCTCACAGGTAGTATTGACTAGCTGGACTATTAATTTCAGCCATCTTAGACTAGGCTGAGTCGCGCCTTCTCGGCATCAGCCTTAAGAAGTTGAGTCCCTAAGATAAGTCTCTTAAGCGTTATTTGCAGTCAAATCTGGTGAATGAAGTGATGTCCAGTGGTTGGGATGTCGACATGTTGCCTATTTATCCCGACAGGTGGCGCATGAGCGGCTATACTGAGCTGTCAAATGCGTATAGTAGAGTCCGTGTCCGCTTGATGACTGGTGGCAGCTGGTGCTCGATCAATTCCATACAAATGATAGTTAACTTTAACACGATCTAATAGATAAAAATCTCCCGTTAGGCCTGCAGAGTGTTTTTCACATTACGTCACGTCACGCACAGTTCACGTTTTGTACAGTTCTGCAGCTGGAACATACATTCACTGACTGGGCGCAGAAGTGTGAGCGCATAAATGGCTAAAATTAAAATTTGAAACTAAAATGAAGCGAAATTAATAAGTATATAGGTTTATGAAAATTATTGCTGTTTATGCCTACAGGGTAATGTGTTCTTTACTTTGATTTTTTCACTTGGTGATATTTACCTAAGTACTAGTAATTTGACATTTATGTACAATTTTTGTTCATCAAATATGGCAGATTGTTGTATTTTATGGTTTCATTTTATCAAAATAAATACTAAATATTATAATCCTATTTCATCCTATAAAAAACATCATTTTAGTGATCCTTGGTTACTGTTACTATACCTATTGCTGAGATTTGTTGAAAATATAAAATTCTTGCTGCGACAATGAATTTTGGCCAATGGTGAAAAAGTATAAGCTAATAACTAGTGATTGTGATTGTTAAATATTTATATTTCATCCATCATCATCATCACTACAGCCTATTAACGTCCCACTGCTGGGCATAGGCCTCCACTCTCATAGGAGAGCGGGATTTAGAGCTTAGACCCACCACGCTGCTCCAATGCGGGTTGGCGGGCTTTAACGACTATTATCATGTTAGTGATAATAACCGGGACCGACGGCTTAACGTGCTCTCCGAGGCACGGGGGTGAAACACCGCCAACTTCCAACTCCGGGCTGGCACTGAGAATTTCTTAATTGAAAAACCCAATACCTAACTTTTATGCCCGACCGGGAATCGAACCCAGGACCTCGTGATCCGCAGTCGACTATGCTAACCACTAGACCAACGAGGCAGTCATATTTATATTTACGTTCATATATTTCGAAAAATATAGATCAAACGATAAAAAATTGGACCACAAGATGTTATCAAATTTACTATGCTATGTCATCGAATAAATGAAAAAAAAACCACGTTACTCAACCGTTTCCAGCAAATACCATAACATACCAAAACATTTCAGGTATACGTCCGAACCCTCCAAAGCGAACTTCCCACAGGCTTCCAATTATTAATCCTTTAACTAGTAAGTATCCTTTATCATATTATTTAATTACATTTTAGATTAATTAGAATCTTATAAAGCACTAGATGATGCCCGTGACTTCGTCCGCGTGGGCTAAGTTTTTTCGATTCCCGAGTTGAACAGGCGGGCCGTAAAAGCGTAGTAGACAGACAGACAGACACACTTTCGCATTTTTAATATTAGTATGGATTTCTAAAGTATAGTCCCGCAAACTTATCTGACTCAGTGACAGCGTCGCTAGTATATATTAAAAATAAAATAAAGAAAACTAATCAGACATGAAAATTTGTTCCAATTTTGGCCACTAGGCCATATAAGTTTGTGGGACTATACCTACGCAATTCATGTCTTGTCTTGTATAGCGCATTCCATATAGCCTGTCAATGTGGCTAATTCAGTATCTGTATGCTAAACTTCATTAAAACGACTAGTGATGTGCCGGATCGTTAAAAATGTATATCCGCGGATACGGATCCGAATACGGATATTTGGTGTCAAGATCCTCGGATACGGATACCGATACGGATTTTAATATTCTTACTCAGTCGGACTTGAAACTAACTTTGATAAAATATGTTTGCAATATAAAGGTGCCAAATATTGTATTTCAAGAAATAAATAATCTGAATGGAATTTAATACTTTTTCATTGCTAACTAATCACCTAATTTCTTCTATATATTGAAAATTAATAAGTTTATAGATCCGTCAAAAAAGTAACGGATACGGATCATTCTTCTCGGATATCCGCGGATACGGATACGGAATCTGGTACATCACTAGACTAACGACGTCGAAATTTAGTGCAATTCATTTCCGCAAAGAGCATTAAGCCGGGTACAAATTATTTGCAACACAACATGCAATGCAACATTTTGCACACATTATGATTTGTCGCGGATTCACCAAATTAAACTTCTGGTTCCTTCATTATGATGGACTTCCGCAAAGTTACGCCTGCCTCTATCCAACATTATGATGTGTTCGCGATAATCTGTACTCGACTTTATGAGAGAGATAGAAATACCTTTGGACCAGGAAATACATTTAGTTATTCTGTCGTGCAAAATGTGCACGACAGAATAACTATTTTTTTCGATAATTAATCTATTGTCTTTTTTCACATTCTTATTTTAGATGATCTCGTGTTTACTGAAACATTATTCAGAGGTTTTGGCTTCTAAGTGCTATGGCAATCGTTTTAAGAGTTTGAAAAATTACTTTATTTCTACGAATACGTACCTTCATATAGATGTGGAAAATCCATACTAATATTATAAATGCGAAAATGTGTCTGTCTGTCTGCTACGCTTTTCCGGCCCATCTTTTCGACTGAAAGAGCAACGGCGAAGTTCCATACATCAATAGTATTGAGAAAAAAAATAATGTACACGTGGGGAAAAAATACAATTAGTTATGCGTCGTATACGAAGCTCTCAGAAGCAAGATTTTTTTTTAATGAACCTGAATAAAAAAAAAGATATTTCGTTTTAAAGTTTTGTAGGTTATGTGATAATGTCACTTTTGAAAATGTCAAAACTCTGTTAAAACAGATCACAGAATGATCGGAGATATATGTTTACAGCTTTTTACTTTTTATTCTGTGTGTATTCTTTAGGAAAACCATGATTTATATTAATATACAGTACCAGATGATTGCGACTTTGACGCCATAATTATAACCACAGACCCATATAACATTAATTGGCATAAACACAGACCATCAGCATCAGTGCTGCCATAATATTCTTTCATTTATTACCATTCTGTTAGAGATTATTAGATAAAATAAAAAAATGCTCTAAAATAACAGAAAATCCACCAAAATTGGGCTATCCCATTGTTAAGGCAAACATCAATCAGATAAAATAATTACAATTTTTAAATTGATACAAAATAATCTACCAATTTAGATCTATTCTAGCTACTAGGTAGATTATAATATTATATAAAAAAATGGTAACACTAAACTGAGAAACGGGAGCTAAATAATCAAAAAAGATTCCCTAAATATAATTCCCTAATTTTTTACCTAGGTTCAATTAATTAAGGTGAATACTTGATAAAATATAAAAAAATAAGCAAATTCCTTTCATCTTTACCTTACGTGTGTACAATCAAGATGTGATCTGTACTAATTTCGCCATTGCTCTTTGGTTTAGAGGTAGGTTATATCCCGGAAAATTAAAGAGTTCCCGCGGGAATCAAAAAACCTTAATCAACGCTAAGCACAAGCGTAATTAATACAGATGTTACAAGAACGCTCGAATAACGTTATTTCTGAAATAGTGCGTGTAAAATATGTTTTACACAGGATTAATGATAAATAGGATAATGTAGCTTACATTTGTCTATAGAATGCCTAAAGTCCATATATGGTAATATCCCACGCCGTTCACGTTGCCGGTAACTTAGTAGATATGTTTAAAACTAGAACATAATTAATGGAAACCTCAGTTATAATGCATGCATATATATTAGCAAGCCTTGATTGTTACACGTGCAACAACACTGTTTTGCAAATTTTGTTGACCCTTACACGATTCTTCCCTATGTTTGAAGATGGGCTAAATATTATATCGTTATGGGTACACACGGAAACATTGCTTATATTGATGTTAGTTCATTGTGTAAATGTTGCAGCCGGATTGTGGAATCCGCCGTATTACAAAACGGCGCTGTTTTGTAATATGCTGAAGTGAATAATAGGTGAAGTGAATGAACTCCAATTATTTCGTTAGTATAGCGCAGCCGTATTGTAGAACGACGAGCCGCCAGCTGCAAAACGGCGGCGTTTTGTAATACGGCGGAATTTACGATTTGGCGGCGATATATTATACGTAATTAAATTCTATCACTCGTAAACACGTAATATAATCGATTCATAGATAATGTTAAGCCTGTCTCTCATCCATTTAATATTTTATATTCATATAGATTTGTAATATATTTCTTACAGAACAAGATATATTCTCTGAGCTATATTCTAATGATAGTCAATATTTGAGCGGTGACTCCAGTGAAGGGCAAGCGCCCCAATCGGTAAGAATGCTTTTGTTTAAAAAATAAAATATAATTTCACCTAAGAAATGTTGAATTAATTTATTGCAATGTAAAAACTTAACTGTCTGAAAAGCTTTTCTATTTTAATTTGAATTTTCTACTTTTCTACTTTAATTAATTGAAAATCGTAAATATATGCAGGAGCCAACACATAGTTTTGCAGAAGAATTTGAGAGAAGGGTAAATGAAGCGGCGAACCAGCCGTCTGCGAGTGAAATTTGTAAATCGAACTTTGTTTCTAAAACAGTTGATGTGCCGGTCACAACGGCAAGCCCTAATCAACCACATATAAATGCAATAAGTACTATTAATAGTAATATAGTAAAGTCTGAAATATTAAATGTTATTGAAAATAAAAGTATAGGAAATGAAATCATAGAATTCAACGAAACGCCGGTGGTATCGGCCATATCGGACAGTCCTGTTGTAGTGCCTAAAGTATCTATGAATGTTAAGCAACTTCAGAAGAATAGTGAACAGAGTCAAACTTTAGCCGTAGATAATAAGAATTTAAGTAACAAACAAAAACAAAAAAGCAAACCAGTTGTGCCTCAAGATGAATTAGAAAAGCAATCAGAAACAGTGAATCCTATAGTTCCTTTAAATGCGATGAATTTACAAGCGGAAGAGACGATACCTGTAAGCGTGCCCATAGCGGCGCCCGTATCTATGTCTATGTCTACGTCTACTACTGCGACGTCTGCAACTTCGACCGTCGCGTCTGTTGCGCCGATTCCCTCGTCCTTGCAAACTCCTGCACCGCAGCCTCAGAGAATAAGAGAGCCGAGGGAGCGAGTGCGGTCGGAGGATAAGGAAAAACCTGTCATAAAACCTGAGGAGCAAAAGACGGAAACTCCCAAACTCAATGGTCCTACTATGGTTGGTGAGTACTATTCATTTATTTGGATATGTCTAGCATAGCATTACTAAAATTCGTCTGTAATCGCTTTCAAACAAACTTATGGACAATCGCGCATACATTTATTGTTGTATTCTATAATGTAGGTACGTTAGAGCAATACAACGTACTGCGCTACCCTTTTCGCCTAAGGATATTTTGATCAACATAGAAAACGTAAGAAATAGATTACAGGCGTATTATGGAATTGCTGTGCCGCCTGCCTAAATGTGTTTGAGTGTTTAGTATAAATGTTACTGGCAATGTGTATAATTCAGGCATTCTATAGAATGCAATTTTTTTTCTTTATCAATGTAATATACTAAAATCTACTCACACTTCCCAAATTTTATAGATCCGTATAAGGCAGTTGATTCTTAATGAGACACCATATTAAACTTATGTATCACAGTATGCTCAATTAAGGTTCTGTCATAGCGTAAACTTGGCAAAACTTTTTTTTAAAATCAGTATATCTATCAAACGGTGATAAATGTATGCTTGAATAAATAATATGATGTTTTCAAGACCATTGGGCAGCCATTGACGCATCTCAAAACACAATTTAAAAAAGTCTCTGCATAGAAAATATCATTAAAACATACCTAATAATTTGCCCTTAAAATATGACATAAATTTCAATTTCTAAATCAAATAGGATTATTACTAGGCAATACATTTTCGGATTAATTTTTATTGAACAGAAAATATTAATTTTTAAAAAATTATTTCTTCTTTTTTTTGCGACGTGCGCTTACTTGATTTCACTCTCGCGCTAAAAAATACTCTCGGAGTATTTTGATCTCTGAGCTGAGAGCGCCTTTATACATTTTGTCTAAGTATTATTTTATAAATTAAATATAGTGTTTCTTATTGAACAGTCTGTCATTTGTCGGGCATTCTAGGGAATACCGGATTACATATATTGACCGTAACATGCATAGGTAATACGATTTCACGCAAAACTTCCATATATAACTTTTGTTCATAATAGCGAATTTATCAAATGAAATGGAATGATTTATTTCACGTAGGACTACTTTGTCTCTTATGAGTTATGATATGTCAAGCCTCTACCACCGATTCGGGAAGCAGATTCTACTAAGAGTTCGAAAAGAAAAAAGAATGTTACAATAGCTAATACACAAGTAATGTAGTAAGAATTGCACTGATTTGTCAGCTGCTGAATGCGAAGCGAATTTCTTCCATGCAACTTTGCATATAAAATATCGATGAATTTATAAAATAAAATTATTTTTATTCGTTCGCTAATAAGATAAGCGAAGTGAATCGAAATCTTTTGAAAGTAGAATTTCAAAAAATGCAACGAACTTAAACGTGTTCATTCATATTAAACGAAAGCCTTATTTAGATAATATAAATTTTCTTGGATATGTCTTTTTATAACAATTAATACAAACCTTCATCCCCTATTTAATCCCTTTGGGGGTAGAATTTCCCAAAAATGTGAAGCAGAAACGTTCATTCAGTTGGCTAAACTTTTTTTTCATACCGTTATTGCCAAGTCGTACTAGTGCGAGCGAAGCGAGCTCAAATCTTTTATTAATAATGCTGGAAACATCCTCGGATCGCTTGGATGACAACATATGCGCTACGTTTGTAGTGCATATTGCACTGCTTGCTGCACTTAATACAGTAGTAAATAGCCCAGAGGAGACGATATACAATTTTTGAGTACCTATATTAATCTATATATTAAGCTAGCGGTCCGCCCCGGCTTCGTACGGGTAGCACTTGATCAAAACAGTCCATACTTTATTGAATTCATTTGTTACAAAAAATGTGATAAATGAAGAACCGCTCGACCAATTTTGTGCAAACTTCACATAAGCCATCTACCTACTAAATATTCCGAACAAAGCCTAAACATTTGGTTTGGATAGGTGAGCCCGTTCTTGAGTTATAAAATTACAACGAAAAGTGGCATTTATTTATATATATATATATAAAAATATATATATATAATATATATATATATATAAGCTAAATATAATCTTGCCATGCTAACTCTGCATTGGATTATATGATGGGCAACCCAAAAAAAGTTTTGTATAATCTTTCTTCTTACGTCTGTCATTTCGTGATGGGTACTTCAAAACCATTGGATGGAAAATCACTTCAAAATGGCCGATTGTTTACGCTGTAAAAGTGGAATAATGGTAAAGCCTATTAAAATTTAAAGTAATGTGCTTGAGTTATTAAATTAAATGATACATTATAAATAAATTCCAAGATGTGAAGGAATAATACAATGTTAGCATTAGCCAAAAACGACATGTTTACGTGATATCGAAGAGTTGACAAGTAAGTAGACCAAATGGTTTTGATATTTTGCCTTTCGATTAGATTACTTATATTAAAACAATTTTAATAATAATTGGACCGCCCGATCGCACATTTTGTAATACTCATTATATTGTTTAGACCAAAATAAGTGTGGTATGCGGCAATAAGTCACAGTAAAATCTTATCAAGTTATTATTATTTATTTATACTATTTTGTTTTTATTATTAATTTTTAATTCCAGGTAATATACGAAGATGTAAAGCTTAATCTCCAGGCTGCCCTTCAAACTAAAGGATTTGGAAGAAGTTACCATCATTAGTGTAAGTCAGTATTATTATAAAGAAGAATCTGACAGTGTTAATAGTTACAGTGATGTGATGTAATGATGAGCCTGTTGAATTTGAAGATATAGAATATTAAGATTTTGATGAATTAAAAATAAAAATATCAACAATTATATAATTTTATACTGTAGGTACTTGTCCATCCAGAGATCTCCTTTGATATTGGCAATGGCTTCTCTTATATTCGGGCTTAAGTTATAATACATTGTTAATCTTTAGTGTTAGTACATCCATACTGATATTATAAATAGAAAGTTAGAAAGAACCGCTGAACCAATCTTGACGAAATTTAGCACAGAGATAGCTTGCTACCTGTACTCTATAAATTACTGTTTCAACAGGCAACAGCTGTGCTTTTAAATGCCTAATAACCACGGGGTCTTGAGAAAACAGATTAAGAATAAAAACCTATTAAAACACAAGTATGAAATACGTTTTTTCGCAATTTACAGACTGTGTTTCCATCAACAGACTTTCAAATCCTACAATTTTTTTACAACTGCAGACTTACGGCCGGTTTCTGAATTGAGAATTTTATGATAAGTCTGTCTCAAAGACTACTTAAGTACTAACTACGCAAATTTTTGTTTCTGAATTGATATCGTGTGAGGTTTGAGAATTGGAGCTTGAGAAATTTCAAATTTGACAGTTACGATACATAAATCTATGCTCAACTGCAAAATTGCGTTTCAGAGCGCATTTGACAGTGCTCAAAGTCCTCTAATCTCAAAGTTGAGTGCGTAATAGTTTCGGCTCCTGTTGGGGGCTGCGGGGGCGCGCGGGCTGCGGGGCTTCAGCGGGCTGCGCGGGCGCCGGGAATTAGAACGATTAAGGCCCGGTAGTAAAAATCTGTAGGTATATAACTCGCCACTATACAGCAAATTTATGCAAGTACATATAGCTCTACGCTCTACGCTCGATTTTATAGCCAACTACAACAATTTTGATACTTGAAAATATTAGATGATTATTTATTTACTACTTATCTATACTTACCTCCACACCACATTCCGCGCCGCGGTTGGCCGAGGTAAATATTAGGTATTTATGCGCCGATACAATACTCGCGGCCACAATAATACTCAGTTTTTGAGATTGTAAAATAATGTTTAAAAGAAAAATCAGAGATGAGTAAGTAACTTTATAAAACCGTAAGTGTAGTATTAGCACTGTAGAAAAGTGTGAGATAACGTCGTCATAAAAATTTAGGATACCTTCAGTTGTCACGAGTCACAACATTCTATCACAGAGGGGTCGTCGGAGGTATCTCAAGTACGGACTTTAGTGTTTTTGAAGAGTGATTGCTTATTTTTACAGTTATCTAGTCAGCTCAATAGTGCAATTCTTTGTTATCGTACCGATTTCTTTCAAAATTGATAGATTTCGATTTTAAACGAAATCAGACCGGGTATGTCAAAATGGCGGTGACTTTTAAATTTTGGGAACAGATTCCTGTTTTGTGGTCCCATATATCAATTTTGAACAAAATTGGTACGATAACAAGTATTTCCAAAATGGCGCTAACTTTTAAAAAAAATTGGTAACAGTCCTATTTTGTGACCCCAGGGAACCCCAGATATCGATTTTGAACGAAATCAGTACGATAACAAAGAATTTCAAAATGGTGCTGACTTTTAAAAAAAATTGGTAACAGTTTTCTGTTTTGTAATTCCAGGCAACCCCAGATATCGATTTTGAACGAAATCGGTACGATAGCAAAGAATTTCAAAATGGCGCTAAAATAGTACTAAAATTATTATGAAAAAGTAGGTTTCTAAGTAGGATTGTTCTTCAATCACGTCGTAACAGAGTAACGTATTGACGTAATTTTATAGGTAGGTTGGCTATAGTAATAGTTGAGCGTAGTTATGGGACCTAGTGTCATAGGCTTCAATTAATACATACGTATATGCATACATACACACTTACATACATACATACACACATACATACGTTTACATACACACATACACACATGTATACATACATACATACGTAGACTCCTAAGAGCATACCCTTTCCTTTTGGCTTTGGTAATCGGGTAAAAAAAATATGCGTACAATTATTATTGTACGTGTACGCATATTTTTAACTTCACTTCCTTCTTTGTGGATGTCGGTTAACAATATCAAGTTTTATCAAGCGCAGTATACAACACAGTGTTCATTTTGTCGTAATAAATTTCATGCAAAAAGCGTTACACCCACCCGTCCACGAGCGCGTCTCAGCGCGTACTGAGCGCCAAATGCCAAGCGGTCGGCTACTTTCCATAGAAAAATGTATGAAGAAATTTTTTTGTGACACATAAATGACAAAGTATTTATTTGTATGCATAATGCTCCAGCATTTGGGTAGAGGACTATATAAGCCCCACTTTATTGTTATTTTCATGTTAAAATATGTAGCTGATCTAACTTTATGGGTTCCTATCCGGACCCCATTTTTCGTAATTTTCAGCGGTTCTTGCGTTGGTATTATCGTATTTATTCCGAAAATTTGTATAGGAGTGTGCCTTTTTTATATGGTCCAACTAGAGATGAATACATGTCCATTAATTTAATACCATGATATCCCCACAGCTGTTATTCTATTTATCTTTAAATGGTACCGGGAAAAGCTTCATATCCGTTTAAGGCGCCTTAACGAACTCGCTCAACATAATAGTGTCCACTGTCCAATTATTTTGTTATCACATTCTCGAATTTAATATATAAGTCTAAAATCTTTAGTGTTTCAATAAAACGAACCAGTAATTATTACCTATCAAGTGTCCACGCTCAAGCAGCTCCTTAAACTTTACTCACACTAGATGATGCACGCGACTTCGTCCGTGGATTAAGGGTTTTTTATCCCCGCGGGTTAACTCTTTAATTTTCCGGGATACAAACTATGATAGTTTAACTATCCCTAACTAATCGGTGAAACAGATGGGCCGTGAAAGCATAGCAGGTATACAGATAGACACACTTTCGCATTTATAATATTAGTATGGATTTGCGATTTCTAGTAAAGATTCTTCGTTGTCATCTTTTGACGATCTCCCGAGCGCTCTGCAGTGGCGAGCGCTGTGTGGTATCGAGCGTTCCGGTACGATGCCGTGTAGACCTATGATTTTAATATAACTGCCATACCCCTAACAAGCTAGTCCGCTACCATCTTAGACTGCATCATCACTTACCACCAGGTGAGATCGTAGTTAAGCATTTGTAGTGGAATTTAAAAAATCTTTGGAGAAGCCTGAGCTAGATCTTGATGCCTGAGTAAGACGATGAACTTGTTGAAAAACAAAATGACATCCTACCTTTGACCCAAGCTCAACAAGCTCAATTTTACTGTAATATCAGCATTAGTAGAAAGTAATTATACAAATACATGACGATAAACTCCTGTAATAATATTTTGTTAGAAATTAGGAACTCTTTGTTGGATTTTTAAATTTTGTTTTATTTTACAAATAACTGAGCATAATATAACATTTCGCATTCATCATCACATTATCATTAGTTGTGGCGATGATTGAAGATCCAGGCAGCTTCACTCTTCATCTCTTGGCCCTGTGGTACATAGGCTATTGTTTTGTTTAGTTACTACAATCCACTCTTCCTTCTTTTTTTACAAGTAGAATGTCCCTGTCTTTTTGCATTCTATCGCACCTTGTAATCTGTCTTACATATAAAATATATAAATAACTAGCTTATGCCCGCGACTTCGTCCGCGTGGTTTAAGTTTTATGTTATTCCCGCGGGAACTCCTTAATTTTCCGGGTTAAAAACCCTATGTCACTCCAGGTCCAAACAAACTCAAAAAAAAAAAGAATTAGCGAACTCTCCAGGTCCTCACCTATACAACATAAAAAGAATTAGCGAGATTGGTCCAGCCGTTCACGCGTGATGCCGTGACCAAGGGAAAAAGCGATATATAATATATATAGATAGATAGTTATGCCTTTTATCATTGATGAAGAAAATACTGACATTATTCTAATTTCGTTGCCAGTTGGTTTGTTTTTCTTGTGACTAGACGAATTTCCAATCCTAAGTAGAGTTACATGTACGAACTTACTACTAATTGTAGCCATGTAAAGTTAACCCGTGAATATTTTACTGAACCAGAGAATGTTTGTAAGAAGAATTACAAATAAAAACAGAAGTACTCCAACGTACTTCTGTTTTTATTGGTAATTCTTCTCTTTTTCTTTTCTAAAGTTCTCGAAAATTTCGTGAACCATTAGTCAAACTTCTGACGATTTGATGCCCGCTTTCACCGACGACCCATAAGATTTAAGGGATCCCTTAGCATATTTAGGGGCCAGCTAGGGGATCGTTTCCGTTTCACCAATATTAAGGGGTCCCTTAGTGGACTTCAATAGGACGAAATGAACAGTGATTTGTTTGATTTTCTTGATAATTTCGAGACGATTGATACAATCCTACTTATATATAGGTACTAGAGGTCGCCCGCGACTTCGTCCGCGTACAATTGTTGATTTCCTATTAGATGATGAAATTTTCTCGCTGCAAACAGCCTATCTATAGAGGCTTTATATAGCTTATGCAGGTTTTTTTTATTATTTAAAACTAATAACTTAAATGCTGATTTTCATGTCTATACTTCAAAATCATAAAAATTGTATGTAACCTTTCACCCCTTTTGGGGTGGATTTTTGTAAAATTGCTTATACAGGTTAATATTATTTAACGCTAATAACCTAAATCCCGATTTTCAAGTCTCTAACTTCAGAAACATAGGACTTTCATACAAACTTACGACCCCCATTTCACCCCTATTGGGGTACATTTTCGTAAAATTGCTTATGCAGGCTTTTATTATTTATAACTAATAGCTTAATTGCCAATTTTCATGTCTCTAACTTTAAAAACAAAGGACTTTCACACAAACTTCCAACCCCTATTTTAACCCCTTAGGGGTAGATTTTCTCAAAACCCTTTCTTAGCTGGCGTTTACACCATAAAAGTAATCTACCTTCCAAATTTCAAGTCTGTACGCTTTATAGTTCCTGAGATATCGTGATTAGTCAGTGAGTGAGTATAGTGAGACAAAATATATAAGTACATATGTGAAATTATATATGTTTGCACATAGGGTGCAATTTATCCAGGAAAATTAAAGAGTTCCCGTGGGGATCAATCAAAAAACCAAGCGAACGAAGTTGCGGACATTGTCTAGTATTTGAATAAATCGTAGTCGAAGACCTCAAATATATCGAAAACGCCCAAATTAACGATTACTTCAACGATTATTATCTAAAATCAAGAGTGTTACGTTTTTTGGAAAAAATTTAACACTCTTAAGATTTTCCAGACAATATCTACTACCAATACCTAGACACAATGTTATGACGTTCGTTCCATTTCTCTATCCCGGTTATTTAAAATCAAACGCACATCGGAGTTTTATGAGATAAAACCCTGAAATATTTGAAATTCATAATTTTCTAATTATAATTTGAATTTTGGAGATATGCCTACCTATTGTGTAAGATAAAGAAAATAATATGCAAATACGGTGTACGTCGTTTTTAATTTTCGAAAAAAAATAACAGAGATAGGAAAAACTGATTAAAGCAGTAAGAAACATAGTTAAATTACCTACAAAATAGTTTTTAGTTCATTTTGATAGAACTAATAATTTCGAAAATGTACCTGTATTTTTAAGAGGTACCTACTTCTTAGACCCCAAGGAATACTTGTGCCAAAAATCAGCTTAACATTTTTATTTTAGGGTTCCCATATATGTCTGTGTCCTATAGAAACCCTACATAGGTACACTTACATAATATTATACTTGTGCAAGCTATATGTACATAGCTTGCACAAGTAGCCTGAGTTAATGGGTTCGACAAAATTAATCAGGTAGTGCCCTGAGGTTCTATCGGGTTAATAGGGTTAATTTACCTAACAGATTACAATCTACCGAAAAATAATACGTTAAATTGTAATCTTTCGACAGTTGACAGACAGATAACAATCTAACGGTTTTTACACTATTACGGTGACATACAAATATATTATGTCATTCATCAGGTCCTCAACTATATCTATGCCAAAAATCACGTTGATCTGTTGCTCCGTTGTGGCGTGATTGAAGGACAATCCAATAAACCAACAAACAAAAGTGCTGCGCAAACAAGCACTCGCACATCAGCTCAAAGCCGAGATTATTTGATTGGCGCTAATAGGTATAAAATCATGTTTACAAAATAAAATCATGGTGCTATAAAGTTATAGGAAAAAAACTTATACGCTTTTGTTAAACCAATGTTACCCACTTCGACAAAACGAAACATTGATCGATTCCGCGCCCGTACCTGCGCACAACACTAGTTGCCTGTCCACATGGAACGATTCAACATGGCGGCTTCTGCCTTCTCAGTCTCAATACAGCATGATCGAGTTTTAAATATTTTAAATTAATTATTATTTGCAATTATTTTACCAATTTATTTATTTGATACAATTTGAATTTTAATTTAGTTTTAAGTAAAGTGTTAA
This sequence comes from Erebia epiphron, assembly GCA_963932025.1. Lineage (NCBI taxonomy): Eukaryota > Metazoa > Arthropoda > Insecta > Lepidoptera > Nymphalidae > Erebia > Erebia epiphron. Next base: position 31,292,975 of record OZ009945.1, read on the forward strand.
GTGAAACGAGTGCTAAAAGATAAACTTGATCCTTGAATGACCTTTCGAGTGGACTTTTACCATATTGCTCTACCGAATGTAGGTAAGGCTTATAAAATTTTATTTAGCAATAAATTTATTTTAAAAGTTACAATATCGTCAATCGTCCAGCGCCAAATATTTAATTTAGCCGAATATTCTCAGGTACTGTGCGACTTATAACTCCCACGTGGAAATACCTCACGTCTCTATTTATAGAGTTCGAACATGGTTCACATGAAGTAATAGTCGATAATAAAAATGATCTGAAAAACCATTAATAGCAGACGTAAATATGTTTACGTTTTTTTAACCAAGCTAGGCAGATTAATTTCGTCTTTGTTTTGTAATATTCGACATTTCGTTTTGAGCTTAGTCCCTGCCATTTTGCACGACCGAGTCGTGTTATAAGCTCGCCCAACGTCTTATTATCTGTTATCTAACAAATTATACACAGATTTCGTCCGATTTTTATATATGCATGACCTCCATTGCTCCTCACATTTCCTTAGTAAACACCTGCAAATAACTTTCATTTGCATTGGTTTGACTTTAAGACAAACCTCTTAAATATGTAGAGCAGCAGCAGTTTCGGTTTTGATGACATTGCAGGATGCTAAATCAATGTGACCAAAATATTTCCAAAGTGAAAGTATTACTTACTTAAACTGTGTGGGTCACTTTTCAGAGCTAGTTGTATCAATAATGCCAATTCCACCACAAAGAGCTGTTTTTGTCATTGAGGCTGGTTGTTTTACATAAATGTTCCTTAACATAATTCAAATGCCTTTGAAACCCTGTTTATATACATTATTATGCACTTACCTATGAGTATAATATTTAACTACATATTCCATATTAAGTTGCAAAGTGGCAAAGAGTATTTTATTTAAGTTATTGTGTGATTTTGATGTAGTAAAGATGCAATCAATATTTTCAGAGATTAGTTCAATTGATAGTTTAGTTATTACTATCAATCCCTCAACTAGTCAAGCAAATCAAAACACTGGAACAGAGGTTACAAGTGTAGTTAAACAATTCTCTACAGAATCTGAGACTGAAATAAATACTGCTGATAAGACACCTGAGATAGCAATTAGCAGAGAAAATACATTCCCTGCCAAGTCTGTACCCACAGCCACTGAACTATTATCAGCAAGCATTGAAAAGCTAGCTAAGGAGAAACCAATTAAAAATTCTGAAGCGCAATTGAAGGCCGAGTCTACTGCCATTCAAGCTCAAGTAAAATTAACTCAAGGAATTGCAAGTGTAGCACGAAATCAACCTGATCAATCCAAGATGAAAGATATAAACCTCAATAGTAATGCAGGTCTGTATTTGTTACTATAAAAATTCAATATCATCAATTTGAGTACTGTATTTGCAGAATATAATAACAGCCTGGCATAATATGATATGAAGACTGCTTAATATATTCTATTTATTAGGGAATGCTATTAATATATTTTGTCTTATCTTAAGTATACTTTCTACTAATAATAATAAATAAGTATCCTGTCAATCAAACTGCACAGCCATTTGTTATAATTGCTACTCTAGGTTTAATTTATTTTATATATAGATTCAGATGCTGCCAATGGAAACCCCACAGAAGTCACAAATGTTGATACAGTTAAAGATGAAGGAAACAAAAATGAGAAATCAATAAAAAATACAAAAAATAATAATAAGAAATCAAATAAAGTGGCGAACAATGAACCACATGCCAACAAAGCTGAATCCTATGAAAATGGAAAAGATGAGACTGATAAAGTTAGTAAGGAGGAAAAAGAACTAACAACAAAAGATGAAGAGCAGCCAGCTCCATCAGATAAACCGGTGTTTAAAGTACCTGCAGTTCCTTCTCTGACAACGTCAACTACAGCAACAACACTAACTGCAGCAACAACACCAACTGCATCAACAACACCAACTGCAGCAACAACACCAATTGCATCAACAACACCAACTGCAACAACAACACCAACTGCAGAGACAACACTGACTGCAGCAACAACACCAACTGCAGCGACAACACCAACTGAAGCAACAACACCAACTGCAGCAACAACAGCAACAACACCAACTGCAGTAACAACACCAACTGCATCAATAACACCAACAGTATCACAAACTACATCACCTGCATCCCCACCAGCTGTTGTTGCACCTAAATATAAATACTCAGACGGTAATAACGAATCTATGTGCATTCTGTTTAAATATTGTTCATTTTTCAACTATAATCAACAAAATATTCAATTTTAGATCAATGGTCACCTTTCAACAAATCTGGTAGGAAATGCTATGATATTAGGCTCCTGATGCAAATAAAAGATGACCCGCTTTCAAAGAATAAGCCGAATATTCCATTGCTGGATGCTTGTAATGTGATGAGGGTAAGTTAAAGCAGTCTTACATAATACTTGAATACAGTTAGAAGCAGAAAAACTGCTGCCCAACCAACACCTAGACCAATGTACCCTAAAGTCATGTCACAAGATTAAAGTCTGCGAACAGTGCGTGTTGCTGATGACTTATGGCTCCGAAGCATGGTTATTGGTTGCAGTTTGAAAGAATTAATAGTTGTTGGGGGTCTAAGGTAGAGAGAGAGGCAAACCATCGTGTGGCCGGTCCACCGGTTTTGCGGCGCCGCACCGCAATGATTTTCCGCATTGGCGGAGAAACTGGTGGTGCGGAGCCGCAGCGGCCACTACGAAACAGTGTTGGACGACCGGTAGTTACAGTCTGTTAATAAAAATGGATTGGAGGAGATGTGTTATTGCTTCTATGATAACTATTTTTTCCCATGCTTTTGCTTAATAAAAAAAATATTTTTAAAGTCTGCAGTCTTTATCCCATAGAAGTTCATTTTCTTGGATTTATGAAATGGGGTAGTCCATATCAAGATTTTCTTCGTTTGGTACTCATTTTAAACACCTATCCAAATCAAAAAATATATGGCCGAAAACGAAACAAGAAATCACACAGACAACTGAGCGCGGAGCGGAGCGCACCTGCAACGCGTACAGCGCTCCCCGCCTCGTCTCATTGGTTGCAAGTCTGATGTGTCATGGATATTATTTCTATGTATCGCCGCAGCGGTACCGCTCAGGCCGCCGCCGCAACGCATCTCGTGGACCGGCTCGTACTCGAAAGGTGGCCTCTCACCGAAAATTGCAAATTAGTCAAAGTCCTAGCAAGGAACATTCTTGATTTTAGAACTCTTATTCTAGTAGTTCTTGTCACTGTTCCAGGCAGGTGCTCCATACCTTTTCAATACAAAGTGTTTACATTTGTATCTTTGTCTGACAGCACCCTGACCCAGTTCCATGGAGTAGATAGATGTGGCTATACACAGGCTGTGTTTAAGCTCTGTGCCTTTTTTGTTCTGTTTTAGACTACACCAATTCAGGAACCAATGACCTTTAATACTATTTCGAGACCTGTTATTGATGCTCTCTTACCCAACTATGCAAAGAATTCTGGTATTGGTACAAGGAGCAATACTCCAAGAGATCCCAAGAAAGATGGAAGGAATATGCCCCAAAGTGGTAAGTATTCATTAAATATTCATTATGAAATATTCAATACTTAATGTACCTACTTGCACACAAATGGCTTGAATTTACACATTACTTAATAATCCTGACTAAACAGTGAATTTTATATTAGTAAGGAGTTAAGGGCCCTAGTCTGCCCTTGTATTTTTATTGTTATCAGGCAATTTACTGACTTTATTATAGCAGTACGTTTGGTAGGTTGAAGCAAGATTTTTAACTATTAATGTTCAAAAAACATACTTACTTGTATCTTTAAATCTTAAAACAATAATTACTGTATTACTTTTTAACATTAAGTGTAAATATATGATCAGCTTAACTAAATTTTATTTAATGTTGGTGGCTGAGAAGTAAGCGCGAAGGTGGATCCGCATAAGTTTAGTCAAGATATTAGCCCTGTTCATTAAATATGTTACTGCGATGCAACTTCTGCAACGTTCTGAGGCACCAATAAGATTGTATCACACTGCACCATAAAGAATTGTTATTCAAAGTAAAAATTGTATCTTGTAAAGGCAAGGGTAGCATGAAGTTAGCTCCCCCACCTAGTGGCAGCAGTGCGCATCGTCAGTATATTTCCATCTCTCTATCACGTGAAGAAGTCAAATTGAACCAAGCTAAGGATGCATGGAAACCCACTCGCTTCAAGAAGAGTGATCTTACTGAGGAAGAGTTCAAAACTCAGGTGAGTTATTCCTAATCCAGTTCATGTCCAACATTGGGCCACATCTCTCCAACATCTATTGAAATAATAGTCACCATCGCTCAAACAAATATTTAATTAGTATGTGTATAATTGATAGAGTCAGTATGTATTTAATTAAAGGTCTGTATATTATAATAAAATTAGACATCTGTTGGAGTATTTTTCTTATTCCTTAGGTTATCTAGTAGAGATCACTAATTAGTAATGAGGCAGCCTTTTTTTTCTGTTTTTTCTTGTGGTACAAATAAGTTATATGATAATAATAATAATTATTGCTCTGATATCAATAAATTTAATATAGTTTAAGTTTTCATTTTGATTGAGCTATGCTTGTGCCATGGTGACCTGTTTCTATATTATGTATGTATGTATGTAGGTATATTCTTTATTGTACACCACAAAAACACAAAAGAAACAGATTACAAACATGAAAACTTAAAACGTAGGTACAATAAGGCGGTCTTATCGCTAACCAGCGATCTCTTCCAGACAACCTTATCGATACGGAGACAATGAACAAGTGGACAGTGGGAGGTGGTGCATAAAAATAAACTTAAATACTAATAGATACATAAAATAACCAATATCATAAAATTATATCGTATAAATAGACTAATATATACAAAATAAATAAAACAGACATACTTAAGATTAAATACATAAATAAATACACATATAAATAATGGACAAATTAAATATGTCGCTATTGATGATTACAGAGAGACATGTAATGATTTTTCACGTCAATTTTAAACTTATTAAGAGTTTTAGCTCGATGTATTTGCTAGGGCAGTTCATTCCACAAGCTAATGGCCTTAAACATAAATGAATTTTTGAAATATTTTGTCCTATAAGTAGGCACTGCAAGAACGAGTTTTCCGGCTGACTGGAGAACTCTTTCTGGTCTGTCATGACCAAGATATTTAAAGTTTTCCTTTAAATAACTTGGAGTCATAGGATTGAACAATACACGGTACAGAAGGGAAACAATATGTAGATTCCGGCGAAAGCGAATGGGTAACCACTTGAGCTTTGAACGAAATTCAGAGACATGGTCATATTTGCGCAAACCAAATACGAACCTAATAGATAAATTTTGAATTCGCTCAAGTTTATTTAGCTGGTCCTCAGTTAAATCAAGATAGCTTGCGTCCGCATAATCAAGAATGGAGAGAAGAAGAGATTGTGCTAACATAATCTTAGTAGGAATAGGGAGAAAAGAACGCAGACGCCTAAGTGAACCCATAGCAGCAAAAGTCTTTCTACTAACTTCTTTTAATTGAGTAGACCATTGCTAAAGTCTAACAATACCAGCACGGTGAGCTGTTTATTATCCATTCCTCGTCTAATGTCGTCAGTAACTTTAACCAGCGCTGTAGTCGTACTATGACCTGCCCGGAAACCAGACTGAAGGGGATTAAGAAGGCAATTTCTGTTAAGGAAGAGATTCAATTGATGGAACACTAGTTTTTCTAACACTTTGGACAGAAATGGAAGGATGGATATAGGGCGAAAATCGGAAAAGTGAAAAGCGTGAGCCTTTTTTGGGAGAGGGATTATATTAGCACTTTTCCAAGCTTCAGGAAATATAGACGTAGTGATCGAAACATTAAAGATATGGGTTAGGATAGGAGTAACTACCTCAAGGATTATCAATCACAGCACCTTAAACCTTAGTCAGCATTGACCATTGGCGTTCTTTAAGTATCAAATTGTGTGTATTTAAGTAACAGACCTTCTGATTTCTGGAAACAAGGCATCAAATATTATTTTGTATTTATAGGCACTCTATTATTTTATTTTATTATAGGCACTATATTGCCTTACTTGACAAATAATATTATAGCTTATTTTTTGCAATATTAAACCGTTAAAAACTTGTTATTACGTTTTATCAATAATTTAATATTTCAGGATCTTTACAAGAAGTTCCGTGGTATTCTAAATAAGCTAACGCCACAAAAATTCGACGCTTTGCTAGATAAAGTAAAAGGTCTCGAAATAAATACTCAGGCTCGCCTTGAGGGTGTGATTGACTTGGTTTTCGAAAAGGCAATTGATGAGCCTAATTTCTCTGAAGCTTATGCAGCGATGTGCAGCAAGTTGTCTACACTGAAGGTGATAGAATCAGTTCAAATTGTCTTCTAATATTGTTTTTTGAAGGATGATTTTATTTAATTCGAATGTATGTGCAGGTACCATCGGACAATGCTGATCAATATGTCAATTTCCGTGGACTCATTATCAGCAAATGTCAGAACCAGTTCATTACTAACAAGGTGGATGAAAATGTTTTGAAATTAGAGAAGGAACTTGCCGAATGCACTGACCCAGTGAGTAGATGGTTTTGAAGCTATTTCTAAAGCTATGTTGACATTACAAGAGCGAACATACAGAGTATTCTGTAATTCGTACTTGAACGTTAATTTTATTGTATCAACTTACAATCCGCTAGCAATTGAGTACAAAAATATATGAACCATTAGCCACTACTTGCCTTATGGTAAAAAATAATAATTATTCACTCCAAAAGAGAACCCTACTCAATATGATTTTAACGGGGGTGAGGGCGTACATCAATTTGACTTTTATTGCAAACACTACTGTTATAGTCATAAGACTTAAAAAGTGGTCTCCAAAAAAGGCAAGTGAACTGTATTGAGAAACTTGTAACTTGACCCTCTGCATTTTTTCTCTATGATTATTATTGGTATATTTCTTGAATTCATGGTACCATCTGAACTTAAAATACATCAAGCAAATTATTAAATTTAAACATTTAATAATTCTTCAGGCTAAGAAAAAAGAACTCCAGGATCAACTCACTGAAGAGAATAGACGCATCAGAATGCGGTCTGTTGGAAATGTTAGATTTATTGGTAAGTAATTCTACATTTATTTATTTATTAGTATGCATATATGCAATTTAGATAACTTGCGCGCTAAAACAATTTTAATCCTTATCACTCGAAAGTCACATGCATTATTATTTTTTAATCATTTTAGAAGAAAATATATTTGGGACGTAAATCGATTGACTCCATTATCTAATTGTTCTGTACAAAAATCCGGTCAAGAGCAAGTCAGACTCGCGCGTGAAATCCGTCGAATCCCCCCCATCCATCCATCCATCCAGCCATCCATCCATCCATCCATCCATCCAGCCAGCCAGCCATCCATCCATCCATCCATCCAGCCAGCCATCCATCCATCCATCCATCCATCCATCCATCCATTCATTCGTTCAAACTTTCTTTCGTATTTATAATATTATAGTATAGATAATTTCCACTACCTAAAAATTTATTTATTTATTTCTAATTTATGAATCTCTGCACATCACTATCGTCAATAAAGTAATACAATTATTTCCTTCAAAGTCGTTATCAATTAATACGGAACTTCATGAGCGGACAAACGTCAAACCGGCCATCATAGCGTGCCGCTAGTGTAGATACCTCCACGCGTTCCCGAGAAAAAGGTCGTTGACAGACACAGACAGACGTACAACGAACGAGAGGACAACGAAGTTATCCTATAAGGATTCCTTTTTAGGGACATTTTTGTTTATGCACCAGATTCTTAAAAAAGAATTTTATTCATTACTTAACAAAGATCTTATCATCGCCTTGTTTTAAAAGTGGCTTAATAATTGTGATAACAGCGAAGCAGAATTTATATTTTATCGAATTATGAATCATCTATACTGGTTAATTATATCATCGAGTAGTCTTTTTTTTAATTGGGATTTATTTTTCTTTGCCTACACTCGGATTGGCGACGTCAGGCTCTCTTTTTGTCGCCGACCGCCTAACGTGGCATTTGGCACCGTAACAATTATACTATCAATATAATAAAATAAACAAATTAATGAAGTAAATGTTATGCAATTCCCTAGATTCTAACTATTGTTGAAGAAACAAAGTAATGCGAACTTTGAGATGGATATTTATGAAATAATCTCACTTCTATTCTAAAATAAATTATATTAACAGCTTACTATCAGATTATATTAACTTGTTTACCAAGTGAATTATTTATATCACTTCTTAATGACTACTATCTATACTTAATATTATAAATGAGAAAGTTTGGATGGATAGATGTTTGTTACTCAATCACGTCAGAACGGCTGAACGGATCTTGATGAAACTTGGCACATAGTTAGATTATAGTCTGGAATAACACATAAACTAAGTACTTTTTATACCGGAAAATTAAAGAGTTCCTGCGGGAACCAAAAAACCTCTGTCCGCGCGGACGAATTCACGGGTATCAGCTATATATATAATATATAAAATACTTTCGGTTTAAATGAGCTACCTACAAAACTTCTATATTAGCTATGCGAAAGACAGGTATTTCAACGTTGTATTTTTCTGTGCCATGTCGAATGTGTCGCCGGCGCCGCTTTAATTTCGCGAACGTATGCCACATATAATCAGTATGATTTTTGTTTCGCAGTAATAGATATTTTACCTAATTTTGTTCCACACAAAATCGTCAAACTGAAGTCTTAGTTGTAAATTTCGCTTTCATAATGCTCCTTTTCGAGGGATAGCACTAGATTTAGACCTTTATCTGTTAGGTAGTTTAGAGATTGTGTGCAACAGAATTAGCAACATAGAGATTTATTCTGCCGGATGAAAAGCCTGGACACAACGGTGCAATAAGGCCCGGTCTCCACCAGAGCGGAGATTTCTAAAGCGGAGACGAGAGGAGATGTTTTTCAGCTAGGGTGTATCCACCGAAGCTGTGCGGAGATGCGTACTGGCTAGAGTAGAGCGGAGATGTCTGCTAGGTAGAGCGGGACTGAACTGCGTGCGCCGAGCGTTGGATGTCGAGTTGACGCACAGTTTAGCGCAATCTGACACAAAAGGCAGGCGTCTCAGTCATGTCACTATTACAAAAACTGTATCTTCTTTTACTTGATGAAGAAGAACTAGAGTCTGAAGAAGCAGAATTGATAGCACTATGCCACCTAAACAAAAGAACACATCGATTTTGGAGAAGAAGTCATATGGAGTACCATACCATTCATGGAGAATTTCTTACTCTCTTTAATGAGTTAGACTTATTTTTTTAGTTTTTAGACTTTTTTTAACTTTTAGTTAGTTTTTAGCTATAAGTACCAAATTATGCAAATTAGCAAAGTTGTATTTAATCCAATCAGAAGTTTAATGCCTGATAATATAATACCAGTTAAATTTTCAAAATAAATATTTTATATACAGAAATCGTCCAGTTACATTTTTGTTTACGTATGGATATCGATTGGAAATATTGTTTTTTTAAAGTGTTAACAGGTTAGCTACCATCTTAAACTGCATCATCACTTACTATCAGGTGAGATCGCAGTCGGATCAAATCAATCACAATAGTCGGAACGCGATAACGCCTTTTTTTGATATTTCCATGAATTTCCCGATAATTTTCTGGTATTACTACAGGATTTTTTGACGACTTTTTTAATTACGTCGTACTTCACTTAACTGAGTAGCGAATGGTATTTATTTGGTATTTTTTTTAAATTTTTACTATCCAAAATAGTCGGAACAGAAAACCATGTTTTGAGTATAAGCATCTTAGGTAATTATTTACGTAAACTGAAATTTGCACGCTATACATGAGAAGTGTGTGCGCTGTACTAGCGAAATAGCGAGAGTAGTGAGGACTCAGTGGCGCCGCTCACAGCACGCCGCTCACATCTCCGCTGCGCGCTGCTCACATGTCCTCTCGTCTCCGCTGCGCGCCGCCGCCGGCTTGCGAGCCACAGCTCACATCTCCGCATCGATCGCGCCATACAAATTTGATACATCTCCGCTCAGTGGTATCCACTGAAGCTGAGTGGTATCCACGAGATGTGGAAATAACGAAATTCTATTGGTTGTTTAATGACATCTCTCCTCTCGTCTCCTCTCCGCTCTGGTGGAGACCGGGCCTAATACTAGAGCTCTAACGCGATGTCGATTTAATACAGATCCTCGTGTTTAAAAGTTTAAGATTTCTGTTGAAAATTTCCATAGCATTGTGCATGTCCAAGTTTTTAAGCCCCGGCCGTATAACAAAATATTAAATATTCACAATATAATAATCTCGCAAATAAATGTTGACTAAAGAAATAATCTTTCAGAAGTCTGAAACAATCTTTTTTGACTTGACAGCTTACAAATCGTTCAGACTTATTGAAAACAATATTAATTTTGTTAAATTTTTATAATGCTTATTTTTTAGTAGGACCTAGTAGGATCATTACTTTGTTCGCATTACGCGAAGATAAACTTTGCGTCTAAAATCTTGATTATTGTTATGGTTTAATTTTATATTGCATGAGCTTATTATTTTTGATACCTTGATAGTTGATAGGTATTAAAAAAGTAGCGTTTCCAATCTTTATACTAATTATAAAGAGTTATATAAACATTTATAATATTTAAAAAAGTCTAATAATGAAAAACTTGTATAATTTCGTTGTGCCAATTGCTAAGAACTTGTTGTACCTGTCTTCTGAAAGCCCAAAATTCGAATTTGGCTTTTTATTTGAGTGTCAAAGCGAATTTTGTTACAAATGATACCTATCTAGCAAAGACAATATATAAACCAGGTTAAGACTGTTCACTTCATACATTCAATCAAAGCTCGCTAAATGCGCATTAAAGTCGCCGGTACCTTGTAGTTCTTCGCACAATCTGAGATGGCGTAACTGTGCAAGCTGTTTGTTAAAATTAGTTGAATGTAAATTTGCTATTTGCTTAAGTGATTTTATCAATTTTTTGTATTTTGATAATTTTATATAAATAATTAATACAAATTGAACCAAGAAAATACGATATTTCACCGATTTTACTATAATCATATAAAGAGCGAGCCTGGTAGCGCCACCTAACGATAGTATTAACCTAGAAAAAATTTATTAGGGAGTTAGCAATCTATACTTGGTATTATAATTAATCTATGCTATCTAGATAGTCTTTGAAAGTAAAACATTATTGAAATTCAAAAATTTAAAATTCTTAAGACTTCTTGCCGAGAAACCATATTAATACTAATTACAAGACTGAGCTACAAGGCACTACCATTTTTAAAATGATTGATTTGCTGTTATAATTCAAAGGGTTTCATTTAAATCTACTATTTCAGGCGAGCTGTATAAATTGAAGATGCTCACATCAAAAATTATGGTATTCTGCATGAATTACTTGATTGATAGACTGGAAGAAGAGAAATTAGAATGCCTCTGCAAACTGTTAACAACGATCGGAGAACAAGTCGAAAACGAACACAAAGATGAGCTCGAGAGCGTGTTCAAGAGGATGCAAGGTATCGTTGATCGCAAGTCAAGCAAGATCAGCAACCGTGTCCGCTTTATGATCCAGGACGTCATGGATCTGAGGAGAGGAAGATGGGTCACAAAGAATGTAGTAGATTCCCAACCCAAGATGATGGATCAAATCCAAAAGGAAGCGGAGCAGCAACAACGAAATATTGAGGTTAGACTATTCAACAATTTATCTTAGCTTGATATTTTCACCAGACTATGGCAAAGCCAAAAATAAGGGTTTTGATTTTGGTTTTCTATTTAGTTCCTCCGTAGTGCCTAAACTATTGAGCCGATTTTATGAGGTGTCAAATGACTTGTTACTTAGGTCCAGGTAACATAGGCTACATTTATCATGAACAAAATTGATATGAAGTATGTTACATCAAAAAAAACCGGCCAAGTGCGAGTCGGACTCGCGCACCGAGGGTTCCGTACAAACCTGTAGTAAGTTTTAAAATAAATGTTTTTTTTAAATATTTGAGTTGATTGAATGAAAGGTAAATTGCGCTTTACGATTTATGACGTATTAAAAAAAAACTACTTACTAGATCTCGTTCAAACCAATTTTCGGTGGAAGTTTGCATGGTAATGTACAACATATATTTTTTTTAGTTTTATCATTCTCTTATTTTAGAAGTTACGGGGGGGGGACACACATTTTACCACTTTGGAAGTGTCTCTCGCGCAAACTATTCAGTTTAGAAAAAAATGATATTACAAACCTTAATATCATTTTTGAAGACCTATCCATAGATACCCCCACACATATGGGTTAGATGAAAAAAAAAATTTTGAGTTTCAGTTCTAAGTATGGGGAACCCCCAAAATTTATTGTTTTTTTTTCATTTTTGTAAGAAAATCTTAATGCGGTTTACAGAATACATCTACTTACCAAGTTTCAACAGTATAGCTCTTATAGTTTCGGAAAAAAGTGGCTGTGACATACGGACGGACAGACAGACAGACAGACAGACAGACAGACAGACAGACAGACAGACAGACAGACAGACAGACAGACAGACAGACAGACAGACATGACGAATCTATAAGGGTTCCGTTTTTGCCAAATTTGGCTACGGAACCCTAAAAAGTGGGGTCTCTGTAGGCAATTTTTTCTGTGGTCGGGGTTCTAGTTTTTTTATTCTTACTCCTTGTTAATTGTGGAGTCTCTTTTAGTTTTTTAGTTAGCCTTAAAGTTACCCTTATAGTTAACTCTAGTGAGCCTGATGTGTTTTGAATAATTAAAGATATTATGTTTGCTTAGCAATGTATTGGTTTTTATTATCACTATATATGCCAATGAAGTACGAAATGCAACTACGATCTAGCCTAACTATATATTTGGCAACTTAGAAATTGAACTTTTAACCTTAACTTATCTGTGTTTGTGAACTAATTAGGTAGGTTTCCAAGTCTCAATATTTAACGGAATGATTGAAAAAGTTATCATGAACAAGTATGTATATTGTGACTCAATTGAAGCGCCGATGTTTACTTTATTCATCAGCAAAGTCCCATAGTTTAAAACCAAGCTAGTCACCTGGATATCAAAACGCGACCATATAGTGCAAAATATATGGTGTTCGTGGCATATTAAATCACACTTCAGTTCAATTTCTTGAGCGTATAATTACATTCAATGATCATCAAATAATAATTATTACATGTTTAGCTGATGAACTCCTCTCCAATGGGCGCATTCATTTTTAACAAGTTTGTAGGAAATTTAACAAAGAGGTTATAGGCACTTTGTTCACATGTTATTTCATGTTTAGCTGATGAACTCCTCTCCAATGGGCGCATTCATTTTTAACAAGTTTGTAGGAAATTTAACAAAGAGGTTATAGGCACTTTGTTCACATGTTATTTCATGTTTAGCTGATGAACTCCTCTCCAATGGGCGGATTCCGGCGCGAGGACGGCCGAGGCAAGCGCGGCGGGGATGGCAGGAGGGATAGGCAGGGCTCAAACTCATTCATGGACAATCAATGGAAAGCACCACGTAATAGCTACACTGTCGACACTTCAAAACTTAAAGCAGTCACGCAAAAGGTACACCATTTTAAAATACTGTTTGCAAAAAAAATTTCAGGTGAACACTACCTACCTTAAATAATACAGACAGCATCAGAATACTTAAACAATCAAAATACAAAAAAAAGAGATGCAAGTGAATGATCATTTATGTTCATCGCGTCCAATACAGTGGCACTGTTGCCTGTCTGAATTGCGTTGCCTTTGGGTCATCATATACGTATTTCAATGATCTTCTGTTTCAGAATCTTAGCAATATAAAATTAGCACCACCTTCCGCGTGGAATCACGGTTCGGGCGCCAAGAATCCAGTCCAATCCAGTAGCAACTCTATGATTAGTCTCTCGAAGAATATGTACAGCATGCTTGAGACTGTTCCAGGGGATCCTACTTCGCTTAGCTGTAAGTAGAAACAGATAAATAATAAACCCTATCATTAAATTGTACAACAATTCATTTATTCGTAAATTTCAATCATTTAAATCACAAAATCTTCAGTCTGACTATAGAGTAAAATTTCTTGAGACTTGGTTTGAATTGGCCTATTGGTGGCCAAATTGGTGCACAAGTTCCGGCATCTTCTATCGAGATGGTACCAAGTAGTAGGTGTCATATATTCTTTTGTTGTCTCTGTTGTATTTAGTTTTCAATAAACACACAAATATTCAAGTACTAATTTCTAATTATTTTTAATTTAGTGGTAATATCTGCCACAACATCATAGAAGGTTTTCTTCAACTGTTCATATAGGTTACACACTCATTCTTTTATGACGTTAATCATACTTTTTGTCAAAATTTTAAACATGCAAACATTTTGTCTAGCCAACAAGGACATGTCTCCCAGCTATCAACATTCTAAATCGATTGAGAGATCGACCTTCAATTCTAGAGGTGATTACAGTGAGTCATAATCTCAAGCAATAACAAAATCTTCACAAATAAGCTTTTTATTTTACCAGCTTATTAATTGCTACTTATTTCCGATATACAATATCGTACTAACATTTTGTGGGGATTTCGTATCTGGTGAAGGGTTAGCTAAAAATTACACAATGAATACAATAAAGTAGCAATAATGATTTCTTAATATAAAAGGGCTATTTTCTAAGACAAACGTTGTCAGGGAAAATGGACTAAAGTACTATAATAATTCAAATTATCTTACTTCAACAACAAGAGTTTGTGATAATTAGTTCATTCCACTAAGCATATTAGGCCCGATTTTATGATGTTAATGTAAATTTACATACATTATAAAAACGGGCCTAAATTTATTCATTATCATATCATTATCATTGCTATCACAAAACAACTGTCTTCTTGCTTTTGCTGATTACTAATATTTAATTGGCATTTAATCTGTCATAACAACATTAAAGAAGCCAAATGACTTGTCCAAGATTAGGCCTTGAACATGAACCAAGATGATTTTAATACACGTGAATAGAGATCCTAAAATATAGCTTATAATTTACACATTTTTCAAGGTTCCCATTTTGGAGAAAAATATTATTTTAATTTGTGGCTTTTTTAGATCCTTGTCTGAATCTTATCAACAGTAAAAAAAACTTGATTGTCTTTGTCACTTATGTCATAGAATGATTGTCACTGTCAGTTTTTTATGATATTAAAGTGACAGTAACAGGTGCCAGATTTGATAGATCTATAGGTGCGTTCCACTAAGCGTTCACAACGATCACGCTCACGACCGCAGTTTTTCCCGTTCCACTTGCTTGTGAGCGTTACTGTCGTAAACTCAAGTGGAATGGATTAAAGAGCGTTTTGAGCATGGAGGTAAATAATACAAACGGCTAGTTAGTAAAAAAGAAAGCAAAAGATTTAAAAGGTTAGGCTATAATCTGTTTATAAGCCTTGAAAATAAACTAAAATAATTATTGTTTAAATCGATGTATATTGAAAAAAAATTATAATTTAATTTTTTCAATAAGAAAACTAACTTAAAGAAGGCTAACTTAATTTTCATTTCTAGAGTTAGGTTATATTATTGGAAATCAAGGAAAAATGTATACATGTATATTATTTGTTTTACATAATTATATTTACCTGTGGAGGCACGTTGAGATAGATAGATAGGTGAACACTTTATTGCACACACTTAAAAATAATAACAATAAACAAAAGCTTACAATACAAGACAGAAGGGTGCAAAGGCGGTCTTATTGCTAAAGCAATCTCTTCCAGACAACCTTTGGGTAGAGGAGATTATAAAACAAGAGCGCGGGATAGTGCAACTACTAAACATTAAAATATATACCTAATATATATATACATAGGTACACGCATACATACAAACATACATATTATACATACATAAATACATACATACATACATACATACATACATACATACATACATACATACATACATACATACATACATACATACATACATACAAAGGTACATATAAACATAAATACTAAATAATTCTAAATAAAAAGATAAAATATAGGACCAAAGTGAATTTAATAGCTACCTGATATGAAATGTTTATGCAAGCGACTTCTGAAGATAGGGAGCGACTTAGACTGTCGTACATCCGCTGGAAGGCTGTTCCACAGTAATACGGATTTACGGGTAAAAGATTTATCATAATATCCTGTGCGACTGGCAGGAATGTGCAAGCGATTATCCGTACATGACCGTAGGTGTTGTCGTTCGTTGTTAGAGCCAAGGAAGGAGAAACGTTGTTTGAAGTAAGAAGGAGTATGAGGATTGTATAGAATAGAGTAGAGGAGTGTCAGCATGTGCAGATTGCGACGGAGTCTGATTGGGAGCCACTTCAGACGAGCTCTGTACTCGGACACGTGATCAAACTTACGCAGCAACCCGAAGATAAATCTTTATGCATAAGTTTTGAAGACGCTCGAGCTTATTTAGCTGTTCTTCGGTTAGATCGGGGTAGGACGAGTCAGCATAGTCTAGGAGTGGCAAAAGAAGAGAGTTAGCTAGAGAAATTTTGGTTTTAATTGGAAGAAAGTTTTTCCAGCGTCTCAGGCCACCAATTGACGCAAACAACTTCCGGCTAACCTCAGCTATTTGCGGGACCCAGGATAAAGAGCTGTCGATATAAATGCCAAGGTTTTTAACCGAAGGGCTAATGTCCAGGGTAGTTGGGCCGAGGCGGATGGGAGGTAAATTACTTCGTATGATCTTTTCAAGCTGCTTGGAGCCACCTAATAGAGCTACTTGAGATTTTTGTGGGTTAACAGACAGTCCATAGGATTCGCTCCAAGTACTTATTTGGTTCAAATCCCGGTTGAGGTTTTCTATGGCAATGTGGATGTCATGGACAGGTGCAGCTGTATACACTTGAAGATCATCAGCATAGAGGTGATAGGAAGAAGAGAGAAGATAAGTGACAGTGTTAATATAAATAGCGAAAAGAAGAGGAGATAGGACGCCACCTTGCGGCACGCCAACAGTAATAGGGCTATAAGAGGCAATTTTCTTATCGGTTTTAATACGCTGCCGACGACCGCGCAGGTAGCTATCAAACCAGTTCACAGTTTCAGGAGAGATATTTATTGATCTTAGGACGCCCAAAAGAATATCGAAATCAACTGTGTTGAAAGCGTTACTAAAGTCAAGTAGTGCTATAATACTAACTAGTTTGTTGTCCATGTTTGATCTAACATCGTCACAGACCTTGATGAGGGCAGTGACAGTACTATGACCAGTCCGAAAACCGGATTGATACGGGCTAAGGACGTTGTATTTGGACAGAAAAGGTTGGAGTTGATGGTGAACGATACGCTCCAGAACTTTCGAAAGAAACGGTAGGATAGAGATAGGTCTGAAGTGCGAGAAAGAAGTGGGATTTTTAACTTTGGGGATAGGGATAACATATGCATTTTTCCATGCGAAGGGAAATTCGTTAGAAGAAAGGGAATAGTTAAATATGTGACAGATTATAGGTGCAACCTCTTCAAGGGGAAGGAGTAACATTTTACGGTTAATGCCGTCACAGGATGCAGCCAGCACCAGATCGAACAGCTAATATATGTTTTTTGACTTCCGCAATAGAGATTGGAAGAAATTGAAAAGTAGGAAAATTTGAAGGTTGCAAGGAACAGAGTTTGTTTAAGGTATTTTGCTTAGCTAAATTATTAATCGGAGTAATATTAGTAAAATGCTGGTTGAGACCCTCAATATCGAGGTTATTACAATTAGTATCCCTTCGCTGCCGCCCAATCCCAAGAGATTCCAGGAATCCAAGTCCCCGAGAAGTCACTTTTTTCAATAGTGGTATGAATGTAATTTCGCTGTGCATCTCTACACGCTTTATTACAGCGATTACGTAAATTCTTGTACTTAGCTAGGTTTCCATCAGTCGGAGTTGTTTTATATTTGGACTTGGCAGCGTTACGTTTCGCCATTAGTACCTTGATGTCTTCCGTCAACCATGGGGCTGGCAAATGCTTTAATTTAACAGGACGAAGAGGCGCATGTTTGTCAAACAGCCCAGTTAGCATCGAATTAAATATTTCTATCTGATCATTAACGTTTGCAGCATTAAAAACAGCTCCCCAGTCTATCGCATTTAAGTCACACATGAAGGAATTATTATCAAATTTTTTAAAACTGCGCCGCATCACAATTGTCGGCTTCACCTTAGGAGGGCGAATCTTATAGGAGAGGTATATAAGGTCGTGGTAGGAGAACGCCTCAGCAGGAAGTTGACCATAGCTGCTAACATGGTCAGTGGAAGATGTTATCATTAAATCCAGCTGTGATGGCTTACAGTTAGGGAAGAAATGAGTTGCTTTGGTAGGAAGAATGTGGAGGTTACAGCTGTCAACAATGCTATTGAGGCGCCTTGCCCGCGAATCGTTTTTCAATAAGCAGGTGTTAAAATCCCCCATAATTATCGTATGGTCCACAGAAGCAACATAGCGCTCAAGAAGACCTTCGAATGCTTGAAAATAATCAATATGAAGAGACGGGCTGTGAAACACACCGAGCAGTAGTTTCAAGCGTCCAAAGAGTACCTCAAGAAGTATATGCTCCGAAGACTCAGAGTATTGTGGCGGAGACATGTTCAGTATAGAAAAAGGAATATCCTTTCGAAGGTAAATGGCTACGCCGCCTCCACCCTTGCCTGTTCGATCATTACGGATTAGATGAAAATTTGGTAAGCTGTAGGATATGGAAGGAAGGCAAGGTTTAAGGAAGGTTTCGGATACTAGGACAGCGTGAATGTTGTCGTTGTCGAAAGAGGCAAGAAAGTCAGGAAAGTGAGATGGGATGCTTTGAGCGTTGATGTGGACAACGTTAAAGTTTTTAGGAAAAACTGAAAAAGAGGCATCTAGGAGGGAACCAAGTGGTAAGGTAAGACTGTGGAAACTATCTTCAGAAGAAGAGTCAGCAGAATAAAAGTCGATTTCACTCTCAGTATCATTAGAATTATTAAAGTCGTTAATTAGTCCAGGAAAGGAAGCTAGTCGACCCCAACAGCAATTCCTCAGACGACGAAACTTTACAGTATGATAAAGTGTCATGAATTAAAGGTGATTTATAAATATCCACCAAAAATTTTTAACTGAAGTATTTTTTTTTTACCTAAACTCTTTTATGTTTAATATCTTGGTGCAGAAAAATGTCCCGAAAAAACTTTCTTTACTGGAAACATTCATGTAAAGTATGGAAGCTAAATAAGAAATATCCAACAAACACTCCAAGCTGAAACAACCAAACAAACTTTTTCACTGGAATGCCCTTTTATTGCCGTTTAATAACTTTAAGTTGAAAATCCACAAAATATTCCATCAGTCTATATTTTTTTCTAAAGTTACCTTTTTATTCGTAGTGAAAAAAAAATCCGTCCATTTTTTTTATTGATATGATAACAATATTTTTTTTCCTATCTACTATCAAAATATCCAACTTAATAATCAAGCGCAATAAAAACTAAAAATATTTTAGAAAGAAATATTTTGTATTTAATCAATCAGGGGAAGGAGCGTGGAGACGTCACGATACAGAGATAATATGCCTACGACGACGCGAGCCTGTACTCGATATTCAAAGTATTTCGTTAATTTGGGGTAGTTTTCGAGATTTTCCCCAAAATTTTCCTCCTGTAAAATTCTGTATGAAAAATTTTTTTTCACTGATGGCTTCGTATAGAAGTCAGAAAATATAACTTGAAGAAAAATATGGAGACAACTGATGATTGAGGATTTCGGAGACGAGTATAGAGCACGGCCAAGGAATTGAAGATAGGAGGGGGGTGCTCGAACAAATGTCACTGGAAAACTCATCCAATTGGCGGTGAGTTTTAAAAAAACTCCAAAATGGTGGATTCAAGATGGCTGCCATACAAATTTCATCAGTGTCTATCTCGGAGAGTATAAGAGATGGAAGTGTGGTTTCTTGGAGACGGGTGAAGACTACGGCCAGGGTATTGAAGAAAGAGGGGGTGTGTTCGGGGATGCATGAAAAAAAAACAAACATAAACTACCAACACACCGGAATAATTGTTCTCCTAGAAAGAGACAGAAAACGATAAAATGTAGAGTCGTAGTAGTAGTATAATGGGAGTAGGGAAAAATTATGACATTTCGGAAAAACAAGATGGCGGCCGACGTGATTCTTGCAACTCTTTTGTTTTCCAACCGTTTTGTTTTGTTTTCGTTACAACTCGCAATTTTTTAAAAAGTTAGTAAACGATCAATGGAAAAAGTGGTAAAAATTGGAAAAATAAGATAGCGGCCGAGCTGTAGTGTTCTCAAATTTTTGATTTTACGACCCCGAACCGCGGCGCCACAGAACCGAAACGGGGTAGTTGATGTATAGGATATATGTTTGGGTGCGTGATGGGAGTAGGGAAAAATTATGACATTTTGGAAAAACAAGGTGGCGGTCGATTTGCCTAAATGAACCGATCGAAGCATTGAAGGTAGGTGGGGGGGGTGCTCGACCAAATGTCATTCGAACTTCATCCAATAGACAATAAGCTGAACAAAATTCAAAATGGCGGCTTTAAGATGGCTGCCATACAAATTTATTTGGTGTCTATCTCCAAAATTATAAAAGATGGAAGAGTGGTTTCATGGCAAAAGATGATCAAGACCTGAAGATCTACTTGATGAACAGGAAAAAAAATCAAGATGGCGAAATTTATTTTTCCATAGAAAATATATGGCGAATATTGAAGATACTACAAGTGTAGAACTATGCAAGATTTTGATACGGTTCCGTTTTACCCACAACGGGGCTCAACAACGTTACCAAAAATTAAAAAAACAGCGCCATTTTGAAATTATTTGTTAGTTGACCGATTTCGTTCATAATCGATATTTAGGACGTCGTGGGATTACAAAACAGAAAACTGGTACCAAAATTAAAAAAAAATCAGCGCTATTATGAAATTCTTTGTTAATTGACGGATTTCGTTCAAAATCGATATTTAGGGCTCGCTGGGGTCACAAAACAGGAAACGGATACAAAAGTTTTAAAAATCAGCGCCATTTTGAAATTCTTTGTTAATTGACCGATTTCGTTCAAAATCTATATTTAGGACTCCCTGGGGTTACAAAACAGGAAACTGTTACCAAAGTTTTAAAAAAACAGCGCCAGTTTTATTTATTTTACTATCACCATACTAAATGAATTCAGTACAGTAAAATTTGTACTACTTGTAAGTCTAACCACAACCCGTGAGCTGCTTTAGCAGCTCGCGCACAGGGCGAAATACTAGTTATATATAATATAGATAATTATAAAATATACTAAAACATATGTATTATAATACATTATATATTTCGACTCTGCTTAAAGAATAATTTTTGTTGTCTTTAGTTTGCAAGATAATGATTCTTAACTGCATTTTTGAATAAGTCCAGTGACCTTAGATTGGCGTATGGCTTATAATTCATTTATTTGTCGCATAAACTTACTTACAAATTACAACAAAAGTACAAATATGTTAAATTTTATAATTTTATTACAGTGCTTCACACACTAGGATAGTTTCTAAACTTACTTAAATTTAGTACAACGCAAAATATGTCATTCCTCGTTCAATGAGTTCCATCGAATATGGGCCTTGAAAGTAGTTTCGATACTGCAATGTATCGCTACTGGATGGCATAAACAGTCGCGTTAGAAGACTGGATTACAGATGCATATCTCAAATTTCGGCACTGGTAGGTAAGTGAACCGTGGCCTAGCGGTCAAGGCGCTCAGGGCGCGATTCCCAGAGAGACGCAGGTTCAGATCCTGCCGGTTCCGCGAATTTTTGATATGCATGTTTAAGTAAGTTTAGAAACTATCCTAGTGTGTGAAGCACTGTAATAAAATTATAAAATTTAGTTTAACGCAAAATATGTCATTCCTCGTTCAATGAGTTCCATCGAATATGAGCCTTGAAAGTAGTTTCGATACTGCAATGTATCGCTACTGGATGGCATAAACAGTCGCGTTAGAAGACTGGATTACAGATGCATATCTCAAATTTCGGCACTGGTAGGTAAGTGAACTGTGGCCTAGCGGTCAAGGCGCTCAGGGCGCGATTCCCAGAGAGACGCAGATTCAGATCCTGCCGGTTCCGCGAATTTTTGATATGCATGTTTAAGTAAGTTTACAAATATGTTTACAGTAAGGCTTTAGGCAGTTTGCCAATTTCTGGCGTGTAATATACTAACTTAAACAAAATATAATTACTACATTTTCTCAAATTCTAGAAGTAATGAGAAGAAATCATTTAAATATTTATTTAAACAAAGCTCAAAAATAAAACAATTTTTATGGGCCCTTCATTAAACTATAAAAATATACCTTGAAGGTAAGTCGTTACAATTAGTGGTTATTATTAATGTTGAATTTATCTTCTGCAATGCTATATTGTTTATCTAAACTAATATTATAAAGAGGAAAGATTTGTTTGTTTGCAATAATGTGAATGAAGTCGAAAAAAATCGTCCCCTGTGAGAGCTTCCGTGGCGTGCGCTGCGTAAATAGTAAAAGTTACACGAAAACAATGTACGGTGGAATTGTTCCTCTGAAAAAGTTCTAAAAAAAGTGCCAATGGCATATATCTATCTTTAAAGGTTGTCTCACAATAATATTTTTTTTGATTTTCAAATTATTTATTATGATAAGGAATTAACGATTAATAAAATAGTAGGTAATAATAATATTTTTCAAATTTGGTCTAAAACAAAGCTTTCATTTCGAAGTGGTTTTTTCCTGACATTGTATTAATCCTTATCTAAATAAAATGGTTGGTCAACTCAAGTATTTAATATAAACCAAATTCGCCCCTTACACCATTTAATTCAGTTGGATATCTTGGAAAGATAACATACAAATGAGATAATGCGCGATAGAAATAGGGGCGGCCGGCATTGCGAAGATATCACAGCCCTAATGTAAAACCTGATGTGCTGCCCAGTGCCAGCTGGCTATTATTGGGTATGGACTATTATGATGATTAGTTCTACCCGTGCGAAGCCGGGGCGGACCACTAGTGTTCAATATAGCATTAAAGAAGACAGTAAGCGCTTAAGCGCTGACAAGTGACGACAACCATATCCACCTGTAGTATCCTCGCTGGAGTAATAATTTATTATGATTGTGATTTCACATTTCGCTTCGCTCGCGCACGCTATACTATACCCAATAGATGAAGGATTAAGATACATTATCGCGTAAACATAGTTTAGATTTCATACGTCCGGTTTAATTGGGTGTTTTGCGTGGACATTTTGTTGGATATTTAGGATTTGAGTATAAATTTGACTACCTACTATAATAAAGAAAAAAAATTGGATGGATAAATTTTCCATACCGAGTTATAAATAATTTTAATTTGAAGTGAGATAAATTTATTTTTGTATGCACATTTTGGTGGATTTTCTTACACCTTATGCTAAATTGCATTTTAAGGACATGTGAAAATAAAAAAAAATATGAGCAATTTTTTTGTAGAAATTATGGACAGAAAAAGAAAACCTCTTTAAAAAAAATTGTTTCGTTTGAATAAAGTTTTGGATTTTTATCGAGCATTTCATAATACGGCTATTGATTAGTTTGGTAAAAAAAAATTGGAACGAGATATTATTTAGTTCAAAATATTAAGCTTTTTGTACTTTTAGGTATAAATACCTAACTTCCGGTTTTTTTTGGTGGATATTTTTGTGTAAGTTTTGGATCATCTAATACTAAAACCCTGCCAAGTTTCATCGACTGAGGATTCAATGTGGGGGTCTCCATACAACAGACCGCCCCGTTTCCTGGACTAAATACTCAAATTACTCATATATACAAATGAATATACTAAATATATATATAAAATATACTTATATCGTTTTTTAAAGATAAAAATAAAATGCAACCTTCTTTGTTTTCTTTCTTTTCTCTTTCACCCGCCAGCTATGTGTAAGAGATTGCTAATTGCTATAGTATTGCTACAATATGCTAAGGTATGCTGCAGTCTACAGAAAATGGAGGCCTTCTAATGCAGCTAATACAAATGTCCGAAATGCATTAAATTGACCAGCAATGTTGGAGGTGGGACTTGCCGCTGGTATAGCTCCTTGGAGGCTCCTTTGGAAATCAGCCATCTGAGTATTGAAGTGTTCCGTTAAAGTTTGGATAGATTTCTGTATGTCCTCCATAGTGTGTAGTGCTTTGGTGAAGTGGTTTAATAGATTACACAATTAAGCTTCCTTAGAAAGGAGCACAAGTATGGAACTGATGCTAGCAGGTATGAAAAACACTAATTCATGTGCATTAGAACAATATTAATAATTAAAATAAAATAAAATACTATCAGAGCTCTAAAAACGCGTGCACGTTATTTTACGCCTACCCGCCGAAAAAAACTGAAAGTTGAGCATCAGCTGCAGAAACATTCACCGCGGTCGTTATGACTAAAGGAGCATTTTGATCGTTGTGGGCGCTTAGTGGAACGCTCTGTAGAAAAAGTTTTAGTGTTGCCAGCCATCGAAAAATATTTTCTGCAAACGATATTTTTCATAATTAATTAAAAAAAACGGGGTTTTATAAAATTATTATTCAAATGGCGTTAACGTGATGGCAGTTTGGTTCTGGTTCATTGACACTCAGAATAAAAAACCACCCTCCATACTGAACTGGGATATGTAATTCGATTGATTCGTATAAACCAGTGTTAATTCTATGATAAATGTAAGACCTGGCACAAAAATTTTAGTTAATTAATTAAATGATGTTGTTGACAAAGGTTTCGACTGTATTTATATATCAGTGTTTATTCGGTTGTACATAATCCCTAAACTGAATTTTGGCAGTTCTAGAAGTTATGCTTTCTTTTATACCGGTTCTTGTATCAGTTGAAGGCGCTAACCCTTACATTTATGCAACTGTCATTTTAAAAAGCACTATTGGTGTGAGTGTATTGGTGTGCTCACTCACACCAAGTGTACCTTTTTAGCCATGCCATTTAATTTAATTTTAATGATAATGCACAATCAAATAACCCATTGAATATAACTATGCATGCCAGTAAATAAACTAATCAAATAGACTAGAATTAATTATTCCATCTTACTCACACAGTTTACTTGTGTGTGAGGGAGACGGAATTAGTAGCACTGCTTTCGTTTCTGTGCCAGCACGTGTTATACAGGTGTCCATTTTTTAAATAGATAACGAAAACAACAGCCGCTCTGGCTCAATCGGAGTGCCCAGGTCAAATTCCGGCAGCAGAAGTACCAATGTCGCGCCGAAGCAAGCGCCTGAAGCGTCGCCTTCTACGCCCGTGGCACAGGAGCCATTGCCCGAAGCTAAGCGAAAGGCTGTCAAAATGCTCATCATGGATATGCTCGTTAATCCCAGCGATGAAGAGTTTGCCACTGACTTCAAGCAGCACTTCCCTGTACAGTACCATTCTGCTGCTATCACCGAAATGCTTAACATTGCTCTAGAAAAGTAAGTGTATTTTGTTTTGTTACATTTGATTTGTTCACAATTTGTAACTTGGTGCTTATTCAGACAGGAAACACCACAGCGGCAGGCTAAGTGTCGCTAAGCAGTGGTTGTATCTAGATTATGTCTCTGAGACTCCATAAAGCCACTGCTTTGTGGCCGCAATGACCTATTTATTAAGCACATTATGATGTGGTTGGCACGTCTGTACCTTTAATATACGATCTTACATCTTAGTAACGTTGATAATATTCAGGTAGCGAAACAATTACGCTAGGGTAAAATGAACCTGAAATAAAATTGGAAAATTAAGCAATATCGATTTCGTTTCGTAATTTTTCCGCTTGGAGCGCTTGATATGGATGGATGGGTGAACTTGGGCCTTAACACAAGGCCTATTATTTTATTGTTGGAACGCTCGAATTCTATCAACTTTGGTGAATTTTAAAATCTTGTACTGAGGGACTGAAAAGACCATTTAAAAACGGCCATACACACAAGGGTTATAGTTTGGTTCACTCTTTATGGCGACTGAGAAGTGAGAAGTTAACTATGAAAAGGGTACGCGCCGAGAAGATTGCCGTAAAATTATTATATAACTGACACAAAATATGGCATTGTGAAACAACTTGTAACTAACTTCTCAGCTACTAATTTGAGTTTTGTACAGTAGAACTTTGCAGGTAAAACTGAGCGTCTGTTACGTAAATGTGTTATTTCGTTATTTCGGAGAGGTTTTAAATGGAAACACAGTGTACACTTCGCAAGCTGTATTCTCACTGATGGCGCGGCGCGCAGACCGCCGTACGCTTATTTTTCGAAATACCTACATACTACATAATATCCCTCCACCAATATTTTGACAAAAAGGCCCTTATCAACTTAATGGAACACAACTAAAAATATTTCCTATAGTCAAAATGTTTACGAGGCCTCTGAGCTCGAGGCGTTTGAGTCTTATCTGGCATAGACTGGGCTGAAAGGGGCGGAGAGCGTGACGGGCCCGGAACGGGTTCGGCGGCCGGGGTCGTTATTCCATCCGGTGCCCCGGGACAGTCTGTCCGGGTCTCAGCGTCTGCCAGTGTTGGCGCCGGTGCACTAACCGAAGTCTGCAGTGGTCGGTCTGAGCCGTGCGATTTCAGGACCACGGGCGGTAAAACAGTGCACGGAGTTGGAGCATTGTTATCTCGCTCAGAATTATTAGATACTTCCTCTCTCTGGTCTACCAACAACATTCCTTTTCCCCCCTCAAATTTGTAAATTTGATTTTTGTGTCTTTTTATCTGTACCTTATTGTCCACTAAACAAACTAAATAAAGGGATCGACCAATTTTTTTCACAATATTACCCTTAGCCCAAGCATCGTGCTGTTTCTGGTATGTTTTTACCAATACGAGCTCACCCACCACAAAGTCTATGTTTCTCTTGCCACCGTAGTTCCTAATTTGTGAACACTGATTGCCTTTTACAATTTCTGATAACTCACGGTCGGGTGGCGATGATGGCTGCACGGAAGGTTTCAGCAAGTCTAATCTACAACGTAATTTTTTACCAAATAACATCTCGGCAGGTGACCGATTTGTGGTGGAATGTGTAGAATTACGGTAATGAAACAAAAACTCATTCAACTTATTATTAATATCTTTTTTTGACGTCCCTGATAAAATAATACCCTTCAGGGCTTTTTTAATAATTTTAACAAAACTTTCTGCTTGGCCATTGCTTGCAGGATGGTAAGTAGGTGAAGTTAAATGCGATATACCATTATAACTACAGAAATTCTTAAAATCGGACGATGTAAAAGAACTTCCGTTGTCACTGCAAATCGTGTTAAATAATCCAAATCTAGACATTACTTCGCTTAACTTTTCTATAACTACTCTAGAACTATACCCACTACTCACATCAAAAGCTTCCACCCATTTAGAGTAAGCATCAACCACTACAAAATATACCCTATTATTAATCGGGCCCAAAAAGTCCACATGTACTCGGAACCAGGGTTCCGGCGGGTACGGCCACGGAGTGAGGGGGGCGCGCGGCGGGGCGGCACGAAGCTGCGTACACACCTCACATGCCGCTACTGCGCCCTCTAAACTAGTGGACATCTTCGGCCACCAAAACCGCATTCTTGCCGAAGCCTTCATTTTAGCTACACCTAAATGACCCACGTGCAACTCCCTAACTACCGCGCCCTGCATTCGTTCAGGTATTACCAGCTTAGCACCTCTCATTACGCACCCGTTTTCGACCGACAATTCATTCCGACAGTTAAAATAAGGCTTAAGATTGCTATCCATTACTTTCCTTGGCCAACCATTCAAAACATAATTAATAACCTGGGCTAAGGTTTTATCTAACTGTGTATACCTTTGCACATCTTTAAAAATTGCCGGCATTGAATTTGCATCCCAAATATAATAGGAATAACTGCTATGATCGACTGCATTACTTTTACTTCGAATCTGTTTACTTTGTTCCGTATAATATCCCGACGGCGGCAATGACTCACCGTCACCGCTGACAGTGGAGCGGCTCAGATAATCGGCCGAGTTATTTGCACTAGTAACGTACTCAATATTATAATTGTAGGCTGATAAAAACAACGCGTACCTTTGTAACCGGTTTGCTGTAATTTCAGGTATGCCCCGGCCCGGCTGAAAAATAGACAATAACGGCTTATGATCGGTCCTCAATATGAACGGCTCTGCTCTGCCATATAAATATTGATGGAACCGCCGCACACCGAATATAATTGCCGTAGCTTCCTTTTGTATTTGACTGTAATTTTTCTCGGCCGCGCTTAATGACCTAGACACATACGACACGGGTCGTTCCTCGCCACTGTCTTCTATCTGTGATAACACTGCACCGAGGCCATAAGGGGACGCATCCACGGTTAAAATTATTTTTGCATCAGGGTTAAAATGTGCTAAAGTATTTTCGGAAGCTAATTGTTTCTTAATTAATTCAAAAGCCTCCGAATGGTGCCGTTCCCATTTCCATTTCGTATTTTTCCTTAACAAGGAATGTAATGGACACAAAATACTAGACGCGTTCTTTATAAAACCCCTGTAATAGTTTACTAAACCCAAAAATGATTTTAGTTCAGTGACATTCGTAGGAACATTAGCATCAATAATAGCCCTCACTTTCTCAGGTGACTTATGTAAACCGTTTTTATCGATAGTGTAACCTAAATATGATACTGACTCTTGAAAAAAATGACATTTATCTCTTTGCAGTACAAGCCCAGCATTTTCTAGCCTCTTGAAAACCTGATTTAATCTATCTAAATGCTCTTGCTCGGACTTACCTGTTATCAAAATATCATCTAGGAACTGAAGGACACCATCTATCCCTGTTAATATAATCTCTAGCGTTCTTTGAAATATTGCCGGCGCACTTGACAACCCAAATACCAATCTCGTGTATTTAAATAAGCCTTTATGTGTATTTATACACGTCAACAATTGCGAATCTTCTTTTAATTTTAGCTGATTGTATGCATTAGATAAATCTAATTTAGAAAATTTTTGACCACCATGAAGCTTAGAAAATAATTCCTCAATACGAGGTAGCGGATATTTTTCAACTAATAGTTGTTTATTAAGCGTCGCTGAGTAGTCTGCGCACACTCTTATGTCACCGTTACTTTTTAAAACTGGAACTATAGGGCTAGCATACTCCGAAAACTTTACGGGTTCAATAACACCTAAAGAAGTTAACCTATTTAACTCAGATTCTAGCTTGCTACGCAGGGCGAATGGCACAGACCGAGCTTTAAAAAAAATAGGCTTTGAATCTGGTTTTAAATTCAATGTCACTTCAATGTCTTTACAACAACCTAAAGAATCAGAAAAAAGCTTTGGATATTTATTAGTCAACATTTCAATATAGTCTTCTTTTAATGTGCACACATTTATGGGGCATATCTCTAGATTAAATTTATGTATAAAATCCCGGCCTAGCAGCGGGGGCCCGCCCCCTTTTACCACATACACATCTATAGTTTCAGTTTTATCTCTGTATTTAAACTCTAAAGGTAAAAACCCTATTGTTTGAATTGCACTGCCATTGTAACTTTGTAGTATTCGTTTATTTTCCAACAGTTCATGTTTGGAAAAATACCTATAATAAGTAGAATCCGAAATAGCCGTTACAGCTGACCCTGTATCTAACTCAAAACTCAATAACACACTATCCACCACAATCGTCTCCCGCATCGGTTCCCCGTGATAGCTACGAAGGTTAAAAATTAGTCGCTTACCATCATCGCCATCAACCTGGTCATCCAAACGATACTGTAGAAAATGCTGGCTGTCACGTCCTTTCTTAGCCACACAAGCACGCTGAATGTGACCTCTGACTCCGCAGATTCTACAAGTATATGACCTATATCTACAGATTCCGCTGTCGTGAGCGAAAGAACTACACACAACACACTTTGATTTATTTTCCGACACTGAACGAGATGCACTTCCTTTCTTAGCACTATTCACTTGTCTTCCTTGTGACGGCCCCGGTTGGGCCGTTACCTTGTGAACCTCGACGAAAGGCGATAAGGCTAAATCTTGAGTTGATTGCGTCGGTACGGCTGATTGCCGTGCTCCCTCGCTTGCACAATGCACACTTTCCGCCAGTTGCAAGGTTTTCTCCATTGTAAGCCCTTCCAGAGGCTTCTCGAAAAGTCGCTCTCGAACTTTTCCATTCACCATACCAAGGACGAACCGGTCGCGCAGCATTTCATTCAAAATCGCGGCCGGAAAACTGCAATCCTTTGCTAATCCACGGACTCGGGCGGCCCACTCGCTCAAGGACTCACTGTTCCCTTGATGGGCACTGTGGAATTTATAACGCTCTGCAAATCCACATTTCTTCGCTTTAAAATGCCCATCGAGTAAGGATACAACCTGCACGTACGAAAGGGAAGAAACCTCATTAGGTAGTGCTAAATCCCTTATGAGTTTATAGGTAGTTTCGGCAAAACTGCTCAATAAAATTGCCCGCCGTTTTGTTCCCGACTTGTCGACGTCATCGTTAATCTCGTTCGCTAGGAACCATTGTTCAATGCGACCTTTATATAACTCCCATTCTTGTGTTTCGTGATTAAATACGGTTAACAACCCCACCGACACTTTATCCATGATCACACGCGTTAGGTAACTCGTCGCCAACTGTTATTTCGTTATTTCGGAGAGGTTTTAAATGGAAACACAGTGTACACTTCGCAAGCTGTATTCTCACTGATGGCGCGGCGCGCAGACCGCCGTACGCTTATTTTTCGAAATACCTACATACTACATAATAAAATGTTCACGTTTTCAGAACGTTCAGTTTTACAAATCAATATGAGGTATATCCTTGCATGTATAACTAGCTTTATACAACATACTATAAACAGGCAGTGCAAAACTGAACATGAAATGGATTACGTCGGGGTAAGGGTAGGGATACATCTAGCGGAATTCTGCGAACGTAAAAACGCGCGCTGATATAATCTCCGTGCAGTTTCAACGTTCCTCTAAAGTCGAGATTTAACTAGAGATGCCGCGAACTTGCACTTAACCAAACAGGAGTCATATTGTCCACTGTCGGTAATATTTTCGTGTTTTCTGGGTCGTGGAATTCCGTTAGATTTGTCTCTGGCCTTATATTTTTAGCAATATTTTTTTCTAATTTCCTTACATTCGTCATAATTCTTTTCTAGAAGTTCAGCACTATAATCACCACCTAATATAAATATTCTTAACATTATCATATTACTCTTTTTACAGTGAGCTTTTAATTAAAGCAAACTTTTTACGCCTTTACTTAGTTATTATATAATCGTTAGTTTGCGGGTGAATAGTTACACCATTTTCTTTCTTTCTGCCGTCAGTAATTTGGCATTTGAAGGAAAATTACAAGGCTTAACTAAAAAACTGCGTATCAACGTTTAGTAAGGTAGTCATTATAGTTTACATTTTAATATATTAGCCAATTCATAATTATATAGGGTTTTAGAGTAAATAATTCTTGGAGATGAACATTTCCTTCCATATTCCTTAGATAGATTCAATCATAGTACCAACCAAGTTAATTGATAGCTTTCAATAAATAACTTACTGTAATAAATACCACCAAAACAAACAAAAAATACTTAAAACCCCATATAGTTTTGCTTATTTATAATCTTATACATACACTGTAATTGGCATGAAACTTATTAAAGTTTCACACCTTAAACCCCAAGTAGGTCTTTAATAGGCACTTATTTTAAACTTATCGGAGACTATGGCACAGTGTTGATTTCTCTTACATGACTAGCAAGGCCAGAAAATTTTAACAGTACGACATCGTTAAATGCTTCATCAAAGTGAACACTTTAAGCAAAACCTTGAGGCAATTAAAGTGAGAATTCGGAATGAGAAATGTTGTAAACAATTTTCGAGAGGCGCTTTTTTCTGCTTACAGGCAACCATTTATTAAGTAATACTAATAGTAATGGGGTGGTAATGTAGCATCTGACTTGAACTGTCTACAGCTGTGAAATAAATAAATATGATATTTAATTTAGTATGTGCTTGTGAAAAATGTGTTACTTAATAAATGAATAGCCACTCAGGCCTTTTATTTTCTTATTGCCAATTCGTAAGTGTCTCAAATGCCATTAATATATGTATGATATTTTATATTATTTTTTCGACCCATAAGCATTATTATAGCTAAAAACAATAAAGCAATACCTGATCATAATGTAATACTGTTTTCATTATAGGTATTTGTTAGGAATTTTGGTTGTTCTTAGGGACTGTTGTATTGTTACTTCTGTACTGTTACTTACCTATAATTCTGTGCCAATGTTGTAAACCCATCTGTACAGCGGTTGTGCTTGAGTCTCATATCACAAATCATGATTATATTGATATAATGTTCCTGTGGCAATGCAACACACTACGTTCTTGGCTTTTGTACAGCATGCCCTATTATGTTATCTATGTTTTTGGAATGATATTATAATGCATTTGGAAGATAGTTCCTTACAGTTAAATTGTTTTAGAGTTACTCTAACTTTGAGTAAACTTTGAATGTTATACCTTGGAATTCACATCTGTTAATTTCACATACCTATCAATTATTATTGCATAAGTTTATAGTGAATGTCTGTAACTTGAGCGGATTATAATATTATATTTTACAAACAAATGTGCTATTTTATTCATCCATATAACATTGTAATACCTAAATTGTTTTTTCAGATCAGCAAAAGATGTTCACGTAATAGCAAAAGCCATGCATCACTTAATATCCATTGGCACAGTTTCTGGCGAAAATTTCTTGACTGGCATGAATGAAATTTTAGAATGTGCACCAGATTTGTACATAGATATCCCCATGTTGTATGAATATCTAGGCAAATTTATTGCACCACAAATAGAAAAGAAGGTAAGAAAATAAATATACTGCTTAGTAAAATAATTGAATTTTCATTTGAAGGTGCAATGGACGGTTTTGGCGACTGTAATCCGAAAGATCGTATGTTAAACCCCCTCTTGCGCTATTGGTGTACCTATTCTTCTTAGCTATTCATGTGCCATAGCCTTATTTAACGAAATTCAAAGAAATTGATTATCTTTGGTTAAAAGGTCAGAAAAGAAACTCAACAATTACTTGGTTAATATCTAAGTTTACATTATTCTCTTCAAAGTTTACATGGTTCCATTTGGTGACTCCATCCAAATTGAACGGCAGAAGTGAATATCAATATTAGATATAGGTGATATCACTATATCATAGATAGTCTACAATAAAGATTGAAAAAAAAATACTACTAACTGAAGTGTACTTATTTTGTTTCAGCATATCACATTTGTACAGACATTTAGGTTATGTGAAAATATAATAATGTCTAATCAGGGGCACATGTTCTTAAAAACTGTAATTAGAGACTTAAAAGAGAGTATGGGCCCTACATTTGTAAAAACTAAGTGGCAGGAATCTGAATTGAGACTGAGTCAATGGATGAGTGAAGAACAGGTAAATGAGTTTTATGTGATCCCTAAAATTTAAGAATTGTTGGTGAAAACGGCCATTATCTAAATTGTTATTTGTTGAAAACCATATATTTTTGACAAATAATTACGTTGCAATATAATTACTTATGAATTTAACTTATCGATAGGTCAATTATTTATTAATGTTCCCTATGAGATTACTGTGTTATCAGCGCTACTTACTTACTTACTGTGTTATTAAATAATTTGAAGGAATGTCACAAATAAAACCTTAAAAAGTTACTTCAGATTAAGCCTAGTAGGACTATAATTTTGATGAGATTATAAAAATATATATTTTAGGTACTAAATTATATAAGTGATTAAGTTTTTCCTTAATTTCAAGGTTCCCAAATGGATTGAGGATAATAAATTCGAATTCTTGGAAGGTGGAAGCTCTAGTGAGGAAACAAAGAAAATCCTAACACCAAGCGAAACGCAGAGTAAACTGCTGCAACTAATGAATGCTGATGAGAACTGCGATTGTATACGGGGCTGGGTTCAGGTATCCATACTCATATTATTTGCAAATGTGTCTGTCTGTCTGATCAGCTTTCAAACCCCATTTATTTTGTACAAAGATTGGGGTAAACAATGATATACTTTTCATATGGATAATCAAAGAGTTCCTATGGGTTTTTTTATTTCGCCTAATTAATTTAAGTTTTGTCTAGTGGTTAGCATGTTGACTGCGTATGATCTAATTCCTGCTTGGGCATAAAACATGAGCCGAGAAATTCAATCATAGTACGGGTTTTCTTAGACCTTTAAAGCTCTGTGCTCGCTGATTATACGACTTTAGCCATACCAATTGTAGAATTTAATCATAAATATTTCAATGAATTTCATCATCATTGATTATTCAATTCTGTTCATATTCTGACATCCATCATAAAAATAAAAAGTAGATTTCATCTGGTAAACAGATCGGTGAAGGTCGAGGTATATCCGGCTCTTAGACCATCAATAATAGTTCTTAATAAAACAAAATTTATACCATGTGTGTGACGTGACAGTGTTAAATTGCATAATTTAACCTTGACTATATACGACAAACAAGTTTCAATCCGTTATATCAGCACTTTATATCTGTTCTCAGTTCCAGTTTCTAAATTATATAACCCTTATCATTGATCACGCATAATTAACAAAGAAATTTGCACAAGTCAGTATTTTTACTGCATGTTTAACTCAATTTTCTTTTGACAAGTGTACCTATCATTGGTTTGGAATGTCCTTCCTAACAAGGAAGAAAATCTTTTTGACAAAATTAATAATTATGATAGTGTAGTAAATCATGCTCTTTTATAATTTTCGACAGTTCCTTAAAAATTGTTTTTTTTCAAGCAAGAGAATGTGTCTTATATTAATAGACTAGAGGTCGCCCGCGACTTCGTCCACGTACAATTGTTGATTTCTTATGAGATAATGAAATTTTCCCGCTGCAAACAGCCTATCTATAGACGCTTTATAATATAGCTTATGCAGGTTTTTAATTATTTAAAACTGATAACTTAAATGCTGATTTTCATGTCTATACCTCAAAGTCATTAAATTTGTATGTAACCCTTTACCCCCATTTCACCCCTTTTGGGGTGGATTTTCGTAAAATTGCTTTTACAGGTTATTATTATTTAAAGCTATTAAACTAAATCCCGATTTTCAAGTCTCTATTTTCAGAAATATAGGACTTTCATACAAACTTACAACCCCCATTTCACCCTCTGTGGGGTAGATTTTCCTAAAATTGCTTTACAGTTTATTATAACTTAAAACTAATAACCTAAATCCCGATTTTCAAGTCTCTTACATCAAAAACTTGGAACCCTTATGTAAGCTTCCAACCCCCATTTCACCTCTATTGGGGTTCATTTTCGTAAAATTGCTTATACAGGTTTTTATTATTTATAACTATTAACTTAATTGCCTATTTTCAAGTCTCTAACTTCAAAAACAAAGGACTTTCATACAAACTTCCAACCCCTATTTTAACCCTTTATTAGCTGGCGTCTACACCATAGAAGGAATCTACCTTCCAAATTTCAAGTCTGTACGCTTTATAGTTCCTGAGATATCGTGATTAGTCAGTGAGTGAGTGGTATTTCGCTTTTATATACATAGATAGATTAAAAAAAATTGTATTAAGGCCAGTCTAAATTAATGTACTATAGAATTTAAGTATGCCTTGTCCAAAGATTTATTTTTATTTTGGCATATGCACGTCTATTAAGTGTCATAATTGTTGACAGGCAACCATCGACAAAAAATGCAATACTTCATAGACGCATTTCGTTTTGTGAAGCGACGTGTCCTTTTATCCGATATTTCGGAACTCGTATACTCATCTAGTAATTACAAGTACGACTTTCTTTCAATCAATCAATCAATCAAATCATTTATTCAATATAGGTACACTGTAGGTACACTTATTGACGTTAAAAATTACTTACTTATAAAACGTGATGGTGATAATCGGTTACGGTATCTTAAAACTAAAGCTACGAGGGTTCCAAACGCGCCCTGGTCTGAGAAGAGCCCACAACAAACTCAGCCGGGGGTTTTTTTTTATTATCACCATCTCACAAATCATCTTAATTAAGGAACTATCAGAGCCATTAGAGCAAATTATTGCCAAGCTTCCTTGTCGTTTAGGTAATCTCTATCTTTTTCAAAATAGTCACGGATCTTCAACACTAGCTTTCTTGGTAGTCTTTTAAGCACCATACATCTTTAGCGATGGATGGTTTCTATGACGGATTCATGTACATTTACTGTACTGTTGTATATAAATGATTTATTTTAATACATACTTTAATATACTTAGTCATTTGAACGCTTGGGTATGTTTATAAAGCAATATAAAAATGTTGAGCAAAGGTAAATAATCAAGGTAATTTGGTAGGTGTCAAATCGATTAAAACTTCATCATAAAGAAAGTCGATTGTTATCAAAAATCGAATCAGTAACGCGTTAGAACATCATAGACTCCATCTGCCAAAAGAAAAATAAATGATTGAACAGAGATTAACTATCAGTTTGAACTTGATGTACTTTCGGCCTTTTTTGAGGCGGAGCGAAGGAGTCCTTTTGCGATTTCTAATTCTGTATGAAATTTTGAGAGCGCCCTCTCATTGGTGTTATTTTCACGCAGGATAATCTAGGCGTGTCATCAAAAGAGAACTGGTTCATACGAGCGTTGATACAAGCTATATGCGAGCATGCGCTCTTTGGCACGGAAGGCCGCGACGTACCGCATTTTAGTCATGAGCGGATGAACAAATTCGCGCCGCTTATCAGTGAGTTTGGCGAATCTAGAGAACAGAGGGAGGCGAGCTGTCTCTTCGGAATCCAACAGCTTATATACAGACTTCAACATCCACCAGGTATGATTGTGCTTAAAAAGCTGTCGTAGGCTTAACCGCTTATTTCGACGATAACCGAATCAAGTCGCAATTGGGTATTTGACATGTAGTCAATTCGGTAGTTTTTTTCAAACTTCAAAACACGCGCATAGTGTAGGATTTTGTATGAAATACTGAATTGTGAGGTAGCATAAGTCAATGCACTTTTTTACTATAATAGATAATTTTAAATGGTTGTCAAACATAAAATCAACAGGAGATCTGGATGTAACATCTTTTGGCAGATATCCTCTATTCTATAAAAATTATATAAAAATAATTTATTTTACTAATTGTCAATTACTCAATTGTTCTGTATGCGTACGATTCGAGACTTGGCTCGGCGTTCGCTAATCGACCCAGTTTCATAGGAAATATATACTGTCGTTAGAATTGATAGTGCATTAAGTCAGAAAGGACGGCTTCGAGAAG
The DNA here is from genome assembly GCA_963932025.1 of Erebia epiphron. Classification (NCBI taxonomy): domain Eukaryota; kingdom Metazoa; phylum Arthropoda; class Insecta; order Lepidoptera; family Nymphalidae; genus Erebia; species Erebia epiphron. The sequence goes on from OZ009945.1 coordinate 31,330,420, forward strand.
ATGGTGCTTAAAATGAAAACTCTAACCGTCATTTTCTCGAAACCGATTTTTCTGACTTAGGTACTGCCTTATCAATTACCACGGCAGTATGGTGTCGAATTCTTGCGATTCCATTCGAATGACCGAATCCACCAGACCGAATTCGATAGTGGACGCTAATAGAATAGAATATTTTTGGTATACATTTCGCATCATTTAAGTTTGTAGTAGTTCTGTTACTACAGATAAAGGCTAAAGGTGCAAATTAGTGCACAGTAGTTGTCGTCTCAACCTATAGACAATGCTGGACGAAGGTCTCTTGCATGGATCTTTCTTCCTTCCTTTTCCTTCCTACTTTTTTTTAGCTGTGAAGGATAAAATCGTGAGGAAACCAGCATACCAGAGCTCTTAAAGGCGTGTAAAGTCTGCTAATCTGCACTTGGTCTAAGAAGTCTCAGTTTCTAAGAAGAGACTCCGTACTTAGTAGTAGACCGACGTTAGGTTGAGACCCCTACAATCGCGAAAGCGTGTTTTTGAGAATGTGTGGCACAATCATAAAATCCATCCGATTTGATGTGATAACAATTAATAATAATTTATGTAAACTTTCCTTGTTACAGGCCTAACATTAGAAATATTCCAATTTTTACACGAACAATACATAATATCTGTGGAGGGTTTCACTGCATGGGAGGTATCAGAAATGGAGCCAGAAGGCAAAGGTATTTTTTACTGTTTTATTAACTTAATTAAGTACATTCTAGGCAAGAGTGCACAGGCATCTCTACAATTTCTTCACATAATGGTTCCAACGAATGCAAAAATGCATAAATAGTGAGGGCATATACTCCGAAAAACAATAAATGTATCATAAACATAATAATATCTGGTCTTATTTATCAGAACCCAGAAACTCAGTCACGCCAACAAAGTGGTACCATAATATTTTGAACAAATAATATAATATATTCGGTTCAAATTAAAAATAGGACGGATTTTCCGCCATATTGTGTTAGTAGTAGTTACCAAAATAGCTACCATTTATATCCATCCTCCATATACAAAAAGTTGAAATAAATATTCCGGATTTATTTCGCAGTGAGCCTATATTACATCCCTAAATACCAGAAAAATCCCATAGTACTGTACATTGTAATCTTTGTTTGCAGGGGTGATGCTGAAGGCGCTTACGTCGTTCTTCACGAACATCAAGGAAGCCGATAACGAGGAATCGTGCAGCGAAGACTGACGCTTCACACTTTAGGATTTATTACACCACTAGCTGATTCCCGCGACTTCGTCAGCGTGGACTAAGTCAGCGTGGGCATGAACCTCGGGAATGGAAATTTCCCGGGATAAAAGTAGCATTTGTCAATCTCTATCCGCCCTATCACCGCTCACAACGAGTAAAATGACGTCATGACGATGTAGAATGACGACACCATGGTTAAGTCAAAAGAGATTGAGGTCATATTTGTTATCTGTTCGATCCGTTGCTCTGTTGCGATGTGATTGAAGGACAAACAAACACACTTTCGCATTTATAATATTAATATAATAATAATTGTATGATATTTTAATTGTAATAATATTTTTTTAATTTTAAATAATTTTAACGTTTTTTGTTATACACATTGGCTTACTATACAAGCGAGGCTTCGCTAAATAAAACTCGCCAGAAACGCCTAGCGTGACGACGACAGGTCACAATAACAAATACACGTTATTACTATGAAGTGCAATTTCGATACGCAATAGTGTCAAAACTTAATGAAAGGATCATTTGTCTCAGACAATGTTGAGAATGATTTTATTTTATTTTATTTATGTGATATGCTGATGCTGATATATTTTATTATATGATATTTATTTAAATTACCGATTATATTTTATTATAAACATAATTATGCTCAAATGATTTTATTTGATGAATGTGATAACAATGACTGTTTTATTTTATCAACAAAAAAACCTAGTTTACTAGTAGTTTTGAAGTTATACTTTTATTTATCATTTATTTATTATTTTTAGTGTACAAGTGGTTTTAAAGTTTTACTTTTATTTATTGACAATATTTTAAGAATTATATAACAATTATTTTTCTCAAGCATGTTTGGAAATTGGAGCATTATTTTGACAACCTTCTTTGAGATAAATCGAAATTGCTGTACTGGCCAAATACATGCGAGCAGCGGCCGGCAAATGTTGTATGAAAATCCATATCTGTCGTGGTTCAGCGGCCAAATAAATTACATAGTAAATTCATATCTGTCGTGTAATTTAAAAATGGAACGATCTTTTACTCCGAAACATGGCAACCAAGGAGGTAACTTATCAAAGGTTTTATTTAAATTTCGAACTAGCTTGCAAATAGAAAGCTGTTTATTTTAAAAAAAACAAATGAACACTATAACGCGGGAAAAATTATTGTTGTTCGTTGTTCGTCATTGATTTTGAAATTTATTTGACAAAATGTGTTCAAGTAAAGACAATGAGTGTGATGAACTTACTTTAACGCCACCTGAAATTCAAGAGGCGGCAAGAGCCGTGATAGAAAACTTGTTACCGCCAAAATCGAAAGAAAAATATTTGAAATCCTATGAAAATTTTGTTCAATGGAAGAATAAAAGAAAATCGAAATCGAAGTTCTGCCTAGGTACTACTTAGTTTTAATTAGTGATGTGCCGGATATCCGTGGGAAAAAAATATCTGTATCCGTTACTTTTTCGACGGATCTTTTACCAATGAATAACTATTAAATTCCACACCGATTATTTCTTAAAATTAAATATTTTGCACCTTTATATTGCAAACATTTATCGTAGTGAGTTACTTTATACTATTAATGCGAAAGTTTGAATGGATGGATGGATGTTTGTTACTGAATCACGCCAGAACAGCTGAACGGATCTGGAATGAAATTTGGCACTGGCATAGATTATAGGCAGGAATAACACATAGGCTACATTTTTTCCGGAAAATGGAAGCGTTCCCGCCGGAACCAAAATACCTCAATCCACGCGGACGAAGTCGCGGGCATCAGCTAGTAGTACATAACTTTAGTGTAAAGTTTACACTACTAAACTTCTTTGCAGACTTTTTTTAACTCATGTACAAACAAATGTTATCAGCTATGCTGCCAGTGTCTTGATTCATTGATGGACTTACGTCGTCCTTCAATGCCTGTTTTGCTGGCCGCTGCAGTAGTAATGTACTGTATATTTTATTATAATGCGGTTAATATTTTATTATTTAATTATGACGACAAGATTTTATTTATTTTATATCAGAGCATACCAGAGAAAATTAAGAAAATTATAAATTCCTAAATTGATCCTGCCGGGAATGCCGGTCAACACGGCGCCAGGGAGGTCATCAGGGCGTCGAACAGATATCCAGTAGTATTTTGAAAAGTTATATGTTTGTTTGGCTCGAACATCGTTGAAGTTGATGGGTCTTGTTAGTATAGTAAGTCGATGGTTTTACAGAATTGAATATACATAATACTGCTTGTTGGAATTGTGGCCCTCCTAGTCTTCGAGGCAGGCCGCAGGGCGTCAGACGTAATCGCATACGATTCCAAAATTTTAGTTTTTATTCCAATAACATAAATATTGTAAATGTTAATTATTGTATAACGTAATGAACTGTAAAGTTTTTAACACAATTATTATACAGGGGCCGCCGTCCCGCGCGGTAGTTTAATATTGTCGTATAAATTAAGCTGTAATTTATTTTGATAATTATAGATTAGGCTAAAAACTAAAAAAAAAACAACACCGATAAGGTTGGCGAGCCTCTCGTATTAATAATTCGTAACATCAGAAAAAACGCAACGCAGATATTATAAATGCGATAGATTAAATTTATATACAGCTCCCTTATTATGTCCAGAGTTTTGGTATATTAATTTTAATTTTATGAATGTTTTTATCCAATAAAACTGCTGCAAATGAATAATGTACGATATTATGTTTTACGATAGTTTTCATAAATTTAGCATGAAAAAAATAAATATAATTTTAAATAAAAAATCCACAGATTCAGACTCAGATTGATTATTCAAATCGTCAAAAGCTCGATCAATATTTTTATTTAAATATTGTACATTAAATTGGTCCAAGAGCCCGTGACGATCAGACCTTCGTTATATTATTAAAGCTGAAAGTTTTTCTATGCATGGCTATTAGGTATAAACAATCCCCGACTATAAAGGGATCGCGGTTGCTTTGGAAGTTATCAGGTAGCAAAGGTGGCATCTCAAATTCGTTAAAGTATTAAGCTCCGTTTTTTATATTTTTCTTTGGAATAATATTAAAAACCACGTTGTCCACCAACCACTCATAAATTATAAAACAACAGGGGGTCCGACAGGGGTTTGCAATGGTACTAAGTGTGACAATGGACAAGTGGTTTCTCACATAAAAAAACCTTTAGCTTTAATAAAATGACGAAGGTCTGACCGTCGCGGGCTCTTGCTCTATATTTACGAATGGGCATGGCCTAAAGCACTTTACACCTCGACGATATTAGTCGTGAATTAATAAATAAAGAATAAAAATAAGACATTTCCATTTTAATCTGTAATCAAATTTTATTTTCTTCACGCAAACTGGTTTTATTTTTAATACATCAGCTCGAGCTGCTTTACAAAAAAGTTTTTTTAACCACTCTAAATCAATGAAATAAATTTTAATACAATTTATCATTTAAAAAACATTGAGCGGATGGTATTTGTTCTGAAAACTAATAGACTAAGAGATAATTGCACTTTTGGTAACTATCGCCATGAAGGCTGGTCAGTATTTGGTGCGTGTAAGGATCTCTGGTGGAATTTGACGGTCTGCCCGTAAGCGGCTGGGGACCTGATTACTTATCGCCGCTCAAAGACGAGTTATTGTACCAAAAATGAACAATAACTAGGAAGGCTTACACGCACCAAATACTGAATCAGCCTTCCTGGCAATAGTTACTAAAAGAACGGCTATCTCCTTTAATGTAATGGCGCCACGTGCGCAATCCGCTACATATTATCTTAGTTTAAATAAAATTTATATAAAGAAATATAATCTTTATTTATTGTATACCTTTTATTATTACGACCTTTTATGTCCCAAATACCACATACACCAACTATCTCGTCCTTATTGGATTGAGGCCTGATCCATGATCTTCGGATGGTGTGTAATGCTTGGACTCCACCAGAGCGGAGACGAGATGAGAGGAGAGATGTGATTTTTACAACCAATAGAATTTCGTTATTCCCACATCTCGTCTCCGCTGAGCTTCAGTGGATACCACTGAATACCAGCGGATATGTATCACATTAGTTTGGCGGGAGCGATGCGGAGATGTGAGCTGTGGCTCTCAAGCTGGCGACGGCGCGCAGCGGAGACGAGAAGAGATGTGAGCGGCGCCGCTAGTTCCTGCCGCGTCGCAGAACCCGCTGCGCCCGGGGCCCGTCGCCACTCTTTGTTTAGGTAGTAGGGAATTTATCATTTCTGAATTTTCCCTGGTCTGGCCTTGTGGGAGGCTTTGGCTGTGGCTATAGTTACCACCCTACCAGCAAAGACGTGCCGCCAAGCAATTTAGCGTTCTGGTAGGTATTATGTCGTGTAAAAACCGATCAGGGTTATGGGTTATTATCTGCCATGCCCCTAACAAGTTATCCCGCTACCACCTTAGACTGCATCATCACTTATTATCATCGCAGATCACAGTGGACTTGTAGTGGATAAAAAAAACTGAGTGTTCATCTCAACATCCAACGCTCAGAACATGCAGCTCAGTCCCGCTCTACCCAGCATACATCGCTCTAGCCAGCACCCAGCACACATCGCTCCAGTCTAGCCAGTAGGCATCAGCACGCACAGCTTCGGTGGATACACCCTAGCTGAAAAACATCTCGTCTCAAGCAGTGCAATGTGAAATTACGGATCTTTCTGATCTCATTTGCGTAAAGAACAAAGATTTTACCGTCATGACTCAAAATATTAGAAGTAGGTATTTATTCTCACTTTGTCTTACAGGTGAGCTTATCCCAGTTGAATTTGAACCAGAATGATGTAGTTGCACTAGTTGCCTATCGATAAATAAAACCTCCACAAGCTCCAGTCAGAGTATCATTTATAATAAGTCTATGCAGAGTATATTTATTTTTCAGTATGCCTCCACTAATTTTCGACAGAGTATATACTTTTCACACATATATTCACAATAGGTTACACACGAGTGATGTGATCACACTACACGTGGAAAATGGTGGAAAATACAATGAATCCGAATCCGTTGGTCGTCATGCTATTGCTATGTCGTCTTCGAACAAACTTACTGGCCCACTGGCCAGTAAGTTTGTTCGAAGATTGTTTGATTTTTTGTCGAAAGATTGTTTCTTTATATAAATTTTATTTAAACTAAGAGAATACAAATTGTCTAAGATAAACGTTGCAAATTGTCTTAAGAAATAAGTCACAAATTGTCTTTAAAATATGATTTATAATATAAAATATAATCTACACATTATAAAAATGACATTAAAAAATATTTAATTTACACTTCAAACAGTCATCAATTTCCAATCAGTGTCCAGTTAGCATTTAAAAAAATTATTTAATCAAGATGCTTTGGCAGTTGTCCCTCTTTAAAGACAACTAACCTGCTTTGGGGAAAATTCTCTCAGAACCTAACTAAATAAAATTGTAAAACAATGCTAAAACATAATTCGGGATTTTTCCTCTAATAGATCACTTTACTACCAACCCGTCACTAGACTTTTTGAAGTGAAACTTCTTCAGAATCGTGATTTGAAAATTCAATGAAACGAATGTTGTCGTCGCGGTATAAGTGGCGCCACCAGACGAACGTGTATACAAAGCGTTCCATTTTTTGTAAATTTCTGTTTGATTGTTTAAATGTAGCACTAGAAAGTCTGATTTGTTACTTTTTGTTTTATTTTAATCCGCCTCTGGTTGATAAAAAGAAAACGAAACGAAAAAGAGACGAACATATTCTTACTCGGCCTGCGAGAGAATGAGGTTTTTATATTTATCTCATTATCTCGTAAGTAGGCTACTTTTCTGAAGTTTCACTTCTGCCGTGTCACGTGTGTGAATTGCGAACACACACTTTTTTACTAGTAACGGTGATTCCTTTTGTAAGAAGGGCTACCTCAACATGATTTTCTCCCAATAATCGATGATCTTAATGATAATAATTGATAATCTATACCAAACGATCATCTTGATAATCAATTAATCGATTATTGACAATCGATTCCGCACAGCATTATGCCACATCCCTCAGGAAAATAAAAAATATGGCCGTCGACGAATATAGCTATTTAAGCAACTGTATCGTAATGAGGGTCAATTGCCGAGTATCAAAATAGGATAGTACGAGAATTAAAATGACTAATTACGTACAGTTGCATACAAGATTTTATCTACGACAAGGACGTCTTTATAATTTCCACCATCACCATGATGTAGGTATGGCTCCTCTACATACTAAGAACTCTGTGGTTGTGAAAGTGCCAGAACCCAGAGCCGCTAAGCTATAGGTATCCTATATAGGAAGTTAACCATATCGATACAGCTACGATCGATATGAGTCGTAGCCTACGACTCATAACGATACAGCTCCCATACAACGAACTGTATCGTTATGAGAAGCAAACACGAAAGACAACGACCTCAATTTACATAGACGGGCCCTGTCGAACAAAGAATGTGGACTTATGTTTAACAACGCCATCTAGTCTGAAAAGCGGGAACTTGCTTGCAACATATGCGCCATCTTGAAAACGTATGACTCGGTCATAGATTAGTACAGATGCGCTTGTCGAAAATAATACCTACATGAGTGTACTCTCTGAGGTAAACGATAAATGTTAGTATGACGTTGTTATTTTTACCACTTCTTTGTTACCAGTTTCCTGGAAAACCATTGAACCGATTATTATGCGGTTTTTTGCATTAGATATATATAGCTTGTGAGAAGGTTCTTAGATATATTTAAAGGTCAAAGTCCACACAATAGTCTGGAATAGCACATAGGCTACTTTTTATCCCGGAAAATTAAGGAGTTCCCGCGGGAATCAAAAATCCTCAAACCACGCAGACGAAGTCGCGGGCATTCGCTAGTACAAAATAAAAATTATCAACTTTAATAAATAAAAACCCTTTATTTATTGAAGTTGGTTAAACATTAAACTCACGTCAATAACTAATTTTATCATATTATTACAATAGCATAATATTGCGTCTCGGAAGGTATTAATGCCTACTGTCCGTTCTGCCCATCTATGCATTAACTAATCTTGGTTGCATTTTTTTTATCGTACTGGACTGGACTATTCTAGGGCTGGAACCCAAAGCCGTAAGGCCAGTTAGTAAAAAAAAAATATCATACAGTTTGCCGCGGAAATTAAATGATTGCGAAATGGATAAAAATATTAAATAGGAAGACTAAATAACGTTTTCTTGGAAATGTATAATTGTGAATTGAAACACTTACCTTAAAATAAAAATAATACAGTGTCAAACTAATAAGACTTTAGATGTTAACTTAAAAACAAATTATCTACACGATGAGCGACCGTGAACGCGCTACGACGGCGACAAAGACAGGCTTATGACAGGTTATAGGAGCGCGCTCTCATAGTTGGTCGCCCGCCATTTTTCTATGAAAGGGCCCATCTAGTACTTACATATATATCGATGACGAAAGAGGGTTCAATTCGATATAGTTGTCAAATTCGAAATTGGAACTTTTTGATGCTGGAGTAGATAAAAATATTAATAAAACATTTTCTTTTTGCTGTATTTCAGTGTTATTTATTCGCGTTAAGTTTAACTCTCCAGTCTCCTCCGTCTGTTACAAAAGTTTTCAGTGCTGAGATGTGGTGTGAGAAGAATAGAACGAATACTACATCTACTCCTAAGTTATTTGTGTTATGTACCTATATAAATAATAATTATAAAATTCATCTAGGTACTGTTTTTATTAATGTCCTCGATCCATATTAATTCGATTGGTTAAAAGAATATATATATATAATAGGTATATACTATGCATAGGTAATATAGGTATTTATACCTACTATATGGTTTGCCGAGTTTCAACTACGACCACTAGACGGCGCTGATTTCTAGGAGCCTAAAATTTGACGTGAGATGGACATCTATTTCAGGTTGTACATATTATATATCTATGTTGGTCGTCCGCGCAGACCCTCACGGGTCTCGGGGTTACTGGTCAGGGCGATGGCCCTCTTCAGTATGAATCCGATTTCCGAATCTAATTCATACGTTGATTCCATTAGTCCATTACCCCTTCCATTCCACCAATCAGTCAACATCTCCGGTTTGATTCCTTTCATTCCACCAATCAGTTAACGTTTCCGGTTTAATACACTTTCTGATCAAATTAAATCTATTCCTAATTTATTTATTCACTTCCGGTATCGTGTCACCTATTTTTAATCAAATACTATCTAATATTTTAGTCAAATAATTTATCACCTTAGGTTTCATACATCTCAAATTCTTAATTAATTACCCATCCTCCGGCAGCGGCGCGCGGCGCTTTTCTTTTATAACCTCGTCTCTGGCATAGTTTTTCTTCTTAATCGCAGGGAATTCATTCGATCCTTGAATTTATGGCCCATTTGCTCAAGGACTCTTAATTATTTTAATTCAAGCGGTTCCGATCCGTTAAGTTACCTGAGGATTATGGTAGGTACCTAAGTAATCCAGTAGGTACCATAGTCCATAGGTAACTTCACGGATCTGTTAACCGCTTGAGTTAATATATCAAAATATAGGTAATTTTATAACAAACGCGATGGTATAGAATTGGCTACAATAAACTTTTCAAAAAAATTAAATTAAAATTAATTCATTGAAAAATAGTCTGGACCGGATTTTGATAGGCAACTTTTAGGCGTTTTTATCTATTATTAAATAAAAATAAAAGGTATCGTAAGGTCGTCGTATTATATCGGGATCTTAGACTATAATCCTAATAAAGTTGAAGCCAATGCCACAATGGTCTGGGTGGATCCTATTCTAGTGAACTCTAGAGTGCTATACGATCCACTGGTGGATCCATCAAGGTGATCCTCGTGGATTGAGGGAAGATTAATGACCAATATATCGAAAAGTATCCCGGTAATTGGGTACTCGAAATATATTTTGGTATAGGATGCTTCTTCGAAATGTTGTAAAAAGCGTGTCCCAAGCTGGAGAACGTACCTTAAAACTAACTCAGGCTTATGTAATTTTTTTGTAGAAACTAGACAGTGTCCTCTATATCATCCATCAAGAAAAAGAACATAAAAGAGGTGAGATCCATCTTTAAAAAAATCTTAAACCTCAAATTTCTCACTACTATGACTGTCCCACTGCCTAAGTTGTTGGGAACATTATTTTTTTTCTCAAAAACTATCGATTAAAAAAAAATGCAAAAAAAAATATATTGTTAATAAATAATAAACCTATAAAATTGAATGTAACATGTAACAAAATAACGAAAAATGAAAAAAATACGAGATACTAAAGTCTGTCCCACGACTTTTTCCTAATTTACGTGACCCGATGCAAACACTATGATAACAATGATAATATATTATGTACTACATCCAACATGATAGCATTAATACGGGCTTTTGTGTTTGAAGAACTTATTGTAACAGGTAAAGCGCATCTTTAAGCGTTTTGAAGGTATTGGGAAATAATGTTGTTATTCTGCACTTTGTCAACTTTCCTAGATCTAATTCATAAAAAAATCACCACTTTTAAAATACACGTTATATTTTCTTGTTATTTTTTCTTATGATGTAAAACGTGTTTTTAATTCACATAAATAGCCTGCAAAATTTAAAATAAATCTGTTAATTTTTAAATAATCAAAAAAATGGCGAAATTATCATTACCATGATTCTAATTACCACAATTACCATGACCATTTTGAATTATTTTAAAACTAAATCAAAGATATTTCTGAAATTTCTTTATGTTTAGGAAAGCTTTTAATTTTTATAAGCTTAAATAATTATTTGCAATATATTTAGACGTTAAAAAAATTAAAATGAATAAAATTTAAAAAGTTTATAAAAATGGCACTAAGACACAAATAAGAAAGAAAGAAAGAAAGAAAATATATTCATCGATGGTGTCACAAACAAACAGTCAATTATTGTACTATTGTACCTAAAACTATGCTTGTCTGTGACACCACCCAGAATGGGTGTACAGCTCAGCTTTTGCCCTACATCAAAACTTACGTTTGCACGTTTTGTGCAGGGCGCTGATTTTCAGCTGTGACCCGGGTGGCGTCACATCCAACCGAATGAATATACCTAACTTACAAACCATAATAACTTACTTGTATTCCACTAAACTACAAATGTAAAGCTATCAAAAAATAACAATAATATAAATACAAACCAGTCCAGAGCATAAAGAAGCAACAAACAACACGTACCTATATGCAAATATTAACTCAATATATGTAAAGATGATGTTCATAGTAAATATAATATAATATAATAAAATATAATAAGAACACATTACATAATAATAATACATAATTTAACCATATATTAAATATATTATATTTTACTTGCATCCGCGCGAATAAACTATACGAAATCCTACAATAATTATTTAGTACCCTAACTATATAACAGATATATCCACAGCGACCGCTTCATATTCTCTTTGTTTAACAAGAATGAACTGTTTTATGAATAAAAGCATTTTATAATAAAATTAAGAATATTTTGGGCATAGTATTTATAAATAACTGGCAAATAATATACATTATACTAAAAATAATTGAAAAACATACAATTTAGGCTGAAATAACTATATAAATACAATAAATTCAGTAAAAAATGAGTAAAAATTAGAAAATTATAGATTAATAATATAAGTCCTTATTTTATAAATATTAAAAATATTTTGTAATTTGCTCTGAAGTAATACCTAGTGAATGCAAAAAGTTGCATCAAAATCCATTCAGTAGTTTTTGATAAAACATCAAAAGAGTAAATAGATTAAATGGAACGTCAATAGCAGTCCATTTGGTGCATGTCATGAATCTGTTTTGACTTTTGAGATATAATATGGTGAAAAAACCAGACAGGGACTTACTTAAGTAGTTAATATGTATCCTAGTCATCAACTGATGATGTCCACTGCTGGTCTGGCTGTCCGTACATAACCCTTTTATAAGGACTTCTGAGCCTTGGTCTTGCGCTGAATCTAGCGGATCCCTGCGACTTGCTACATGTCATCCATCCATGTTGTGAGGGAGCAGTCCAGCACCTTGGGACCCCAACCTTTATTGGTTCTTCGAACTATCGAAGTCGAAAAATACATCTCCAAGCTTTTTGAACGCTGCCCAGTCCCAGTCGAGTCGGATTCAGCTGGAAACTTATTTTTCAAAATTTGACCTACATAGTTGAACCGCGTGTCCAAGGTATACAAAATATTACAAAAGGGTCTCAATGATTTCTAGGTGGACTGATACGTGAGTATTAGGCATGATTTTGTCTTTCTGATGTTAATTTTTCAGCCCTCCTCGTTGCAGTTGGATTGGTATCATAGTCTGGTCCAGTATTATGCACTGACAGGATTGCGTTGGGAACTCTGCAACGATTTTAAAAGGTTCCAGTTTCCAATCATATTGTCCACAAACGCTAAGCAACGTAGCCTGGGTCCTACTCGGTCTTCCGTATCTTCAGCAGCGTATGGATGTTGTATCGGGTCATTCAGAATTCGACTTGTAAGTGAGATTTATAATTTCCTCTCGAGAACAATTATTTATAATAGGCATTGCTCAACGGCAAGATGGGGCAAGCAAGAATAAAATTCTTCAATTGTCAAATTCAATTCAATTCTTCAAAAAATTGATAATTTTGAAGAACAGGCCCCCAATTATGTAAGAATTTTCGATCAAATCGTCTAACTTCGGCTTTAAAGTAAAATAAACCATAAAAGCATTGAATTAGAGCTCAATTTCATGTATCCATTCTCATATGTTTAGGCATGTACGATACTCTATACGTATAAGAATTGTTACACGAAATTGAGCTCTATTTCAATGCGGTTATGGTTGATTTTACTTTGAAGCCGAACTTAGACGATTTGATCGGCAATCCTTATATGATTGCACCGCTAAACACGCACACTCTTGTACGTCTGGCATTATGGCCGGCGAATTTACCGGTTTTTGACTAGATTTTGTCAGTTTTGGGTGATCAGGTCAATTTAGCTGCCTATGGGACTTCTAACTATATCTTCATCAAGATTTTATACCTCATCATAGCACTTTTCCCTTCTCCCAAGATCTTAGATTTACTATGATGAAGGATACTATCACACTCAGTTTTCAGTCGCATCAGGTAGCTATGTTGGAGAGACAGAACTCTCGGGACCATTACTGATCTCGTATTCCGATAGATGGTATCTTTTATACGCCTGGTATGAACGTTTCATAATTATTACGTTTGTGTTTGGATCTGCCAATTAATCTTTTGCTAGGTAATTGTAAAGACTTTGCAGTTCAAGTTGAAAGTTTTAGGGGGTTTGAACGAGAAGGTCGGGGGCCTGAAGAGCCTGAAGGCTGAAGGAAAGGACGAGGCTGGGTCACCAGCCTCGTCCTTTTATGGTGCCAGCCAGCCAGAATTTTATGGTGAAAATTCTTGGTCAATTCATCTTTCTCTTATTCACCCAGGTAAATTTACTGTTTGTCCACTTATTAAGCTTCTTCTTCAAGAATTCAGCTAATTGTCATTATAGGAGGTAAGTTTTGCACGCGTCAGCCCATAAAAATAAATTCTTGTTTTATAAAGATCCTATATCTCAGCGATGATCATCATCTGAATGAATTTGTGGGTTACTAGTAACTTCTTAGAATGAGTGCAAAGATCTAAGATCCTCGATTTCGTTCTATGGATTTCTAGAATTTCTCATCACCATGTCTATACTAAATTACCATAACCTTAATCCTAATCACCATACACCATACCTCATTACCGAATCATAATTTATCACTACCATGCACACCATAATTACCAAACACGCTATTTCTCCAAGAAAATTAGGTTCTGATGCGGGCCTTCCTCATCACTGTGTTACATGAAGGTACCCCTTTGTCAAAGCATACTTAAAAAATCAATAACTCAAAAAAAAAAAATTTTTTCGCCACTCGATTTTTACCTCATTTCAGAGAAGTGCCCTATAGTCCGTCAAACTTAACTGACCCGGTGGCCAAAATTGGAACAAATTTTTATGCCTGTTAATTTCTTTTTTCATATCTACTAGCGACAAATTCTAAAGTCCCACAAACTTAACTGACCCGGTGATAGCATAGTTTGTGGTAACTATGGTCAGATTTTTATTAAAAACCGGCCAAGTGCGAGTCGGACTCGCGCACCGAGGGTTCCGTACTCAAGAAGTAGGTATAATTACCTTTGTTAATGCACCGCAAAACTAACTTTGTTTGTAGAGGTTTACTGTTAATATCAAAAAATTACGTTTGTTGTATGGGAGCCCCCCTTTAATATTTACTTTATTGATATTTAATTATTTATTCTGAAAGGTAATATACAAGTTAATATTCTGTGAAAATTTGAACCGTCTACCTGTTACCGTTTTTAATATTGAGCAAAAAAATACGAAAAAAACACGTTTATTGTATGGGGACCCCCCTTAATATATATATTTTTTTAATTTTTAGTATTTGTTGTTATAGCGGCAACGGAAATACATCATTTGTGAAAATTTCAGCTTTCTAGCTATCACGGTCTATGAGATACAGCCTGGAGACAGACAGACAGACAGACAGACAGACAGACAGACAGACAGACAGACAGACAGACAGCGGAGTCTTAGTAATAGGGTCCCGTTTTTACCCTTTGGGTACGGAACCCTAAAAACTAGCGGACGCCCGCGACTTCGTTCGCGTGGCATAAGGCTTAATTTTTCGGGACAAAAAGAACCCATGAAAAAAAACCCGTCGATCCGTTGCTCTGTTGCGGCGTGATTGAAGGACTATTTAACGTCCTTTGGGATAGAATTTACAAAAACTGTGAATTATGTACCTATTTCATAATTTAAACCGGTAGCCCAAATATCAAGTTTCACGGCTATTTGACTTGAAAAACGCCGGCCTTTTACACAAACTTACAACCCCCATTTTACCCGTTTGGGGGTGGAATTTTGAAAAACTGTGAAACACGTACTTCTTTATTTATTACCGATAACTCATATTATACCTACTAAGTTTCATGGATATAACTTGAGAAATGACGGACTTTCATACAAACTTTCAACCCCTATTTCATCCCCTTAGGGGTGGAATTTTGAAAAATCCTTCCTTAGTGAGCGCCTACGCTACAAAAGGAAGCTACTGTCAAAATTTCAAGTCTCTAACCCTAGCGGTTTAGGCTGTGCGTTGATATATAAGTCAGTCAGTCAGTCAGTCAGGACTTTGAATTTTATATAGATATAGAAAATATAAAATCTCTGCACTGCACAATCTATGCACTTTATTACTAATTCTTTCAAGAATGACTTCGCTGATTACGATTTTACGGTAATTCGAAATACTGATATTTGGATTATCATAAGGATTTCTGCAGTCATTTTCCACAAATTCCTTTAAAACGAATATTTATTTATTAATTCGATCGCTTTAGATATAGTTTCTTCCCTGGAAGATAACTTTAAAGCTTTACCTACTAACTCTTCCATGAATGAAAGTGCGTTTAAACTTATCTATTGGAATATTACTTTTAAATAAAAAGGCTTCTAAAGTTGAACTATTTAGTTGGAATAGCTGTGTCTGAACAAAAGTTGCAAAGTGGAATAGGTATAAAGACGTAAACAACTAAACTATATAGGAAATAATAGTTACCTACCTACGCAAAGTTTGCAGTAGGTCTGTATTTTATTAAAATCATCATTTGTAAATATTAATAATGAAAGTAATTTCATATAGTTCCATTATATTTTTGAATTCGTCGGTCAGGTTTTCGACTTCTTTTTTCCAGTACGGCCGCTTTGATTCCTCGTCTTGAATTTGTATTTTGATTTGCTTCAACTCTGCAGAACATAAAAACTACTAATAATTATCATATCCATACTAATATAATAAATGCGAAAGTGTGTTTGTCTATTCTATCTGTCTGTCTGCTACGCTTTCACCGTCCATATTTTCAACCGATTTGATGAAATTCGGTAAGTATAGATAACAGGTTGCATCCCCGCGAAGGTTACTTTTTATCCCGGAAAATTAAGGAGTTCCCGCGGAAATATAAAAAAACAATCCACGTGGACGAAGTCGCGGGCATCACCATATAGTCTATAGTAATATTATAAATGTGTAAGCTTAGTTTAGATATACATATATGGATGGATGGATGTTTGTAACTTAATCACGCCATAGCGGCTAAACCGATCTAGATGTTTGGCACAAATATAGATCTTCTGGTCTGGCTACTTTTTATCTCGGAAATTTTTTAATTAGAGTTCCCGCGGGAACCAAAACACCTCAATCCGCGCGGACGAAGTCGCGACCAGGGCATCAGCTAGTTATCAATAAAGTAGAAAGTAATATTATGTTTTGTCTATCCCATTCCGTTAAACTAAGGGTTTTCGCAGCGCGAACGTGGCTTAAGGCGCTGTGAGCTCACGATATGAAAAACACAGGCGCGGGGGGGTGAAATCGAGCAAGCGTATGTTGCAAAAAATGCATGAAATCATTTGTAAAAAAAATTATATTTACTTTTCAATACAAATGAATCCGACAATGTGTTTGATATATAAATATGAATTTTATCTTATATTTCTAGAGCTAATTATTGGTTTCAATAAGGAGAAAAACTGCTTTAAAACGTAAATTTAGAGGTATGTTTAAAATAAATTTCTATGCAGAGATTTCTTTTAAATTGTGTTTTGAGATGCGTCAATGTCTGCTTATAGGTCTTGAAAACAGCAAATTATTTTTACAAGCGTACATTATGTCACCGTTTGATGGATACACTGCTTTTAAAAACCCCCTTTTACGCTACACAGGGCCTTAATGGTGCACTAATTTGTGCACGAATATTTTCATCTCGAACACTGAACAAAAACCTACTGTTTATTTGTGCAAGTCCACCGGAGATAAACATATTATCTTGTGTCGCACACTGGTGGAATCGCACTGTTACACTGTTGTCCGAAACAAATTCAAATATTAAGTGGAGAATAGATTTTATACCTAGAATTTATTACAGTATACTTGTAAGTAATTAAAATAAGCCTAATCTACAAATATAATAATAATTTAATAAACACATTTTTGTATTTGTTTCTAACCATAAACATCGAAAAGTCCGAAGATTCCGTTCTGTTTTCAGCAGGCCTAGTGGGAGATTTTTAACTGCGATCTGTATGGTATAATATAGTACCTATACAGGTAACATTATCTTAGCACTTGACAATGGGGATAGGGCGCCACTAGAGGTAGTAGAAAAATAAAGGTTTAGTAGGGACTAGCTGCTATTTGATGATTTGTGCACTCAATCTTCTGAGCCCAGTCAAAGATCACTCAAGAACTATATGCAACACGTGAACAGTGCGTGACTGGTGAGGTGCTCACGCCACGTACTCTCCTCTGAAACTTAAATAGCAAACTAAGTAGTAAGGCCTTTTATAGCTCAGTAAGTAATAGCCGGTCCGCTCGTGCGGCACCTGTCGTATATGAACTGTGTTGATCTAGAGTCTAGATACTAGGTTCAAGACGATCTAACGACTAACCTAGAGGTCGTTTAATGTAAAAATGAACGCGCTTTTTGTCGCTTTCGACGACCTTAAAAATTCGACTATTTATTCCCAGTAGGGAGTTCAAGTCTTAAAATGATTTTGGTATGTGCAGTTGGTTTACTGAAAAAAATCCCACTAAGCTCAACTACTAAGCAAAGCAGTTGTACCTACTATTGGTAGCTACCCACTTTCACAGACTCCGCAAGACACAATGGTCAGGGCATCGTGCACATCTGCAGCGCTTACTCGACCGGTGTACTGAAGTCTAGTCAGCCGAGGCATCAGTTCCAGTATACGACGCATGGGTACTTCCACTGTCCGCCACTGCTGGATGCTTAATGTTACTAGGAAAGATAAAAAAAAACAATCTGAGCAAGCAAAGGCAAGGGCTGTTTGCCGCGGACGACAACAGTGATCGGTCCTTCATTTGTTGTCGCCGCAGCATAATAGTTACCAGCGAGCCTTCCCGGGTTCTCATGGGTAAGTAATTAAAAGTAGTCACAGATCGCGTATTGGGGCGTTGGGAACTTTTTTAGATCTATATTTGTTATTTATGTCTACTAGATCTATACGTATGATCTATAGTTACCTACTTATTGATATGCGACGCTACTAATCACAACTTCAGAGCGAGCTAGAACTGTTGCTACCTATAAAATATTACTACTATTTGCCACTAACCGAGCGTACGAGCATATCGATAGCCGAGGTGACGTATGAAACAGCTGAGGTCAGAATCTTGCCGCTGAGAGACATTCAAATCGATGCCAACCTGCAGGTGAGATTCGCGCAGTGGAATGCTGGGCGTCAGGAAACGTCGGACATTGTCGTAATCTCGGATTCGATCTGCAGACCGAGTGGGAAGGTTTTTTACGTACAATGGCGCGAAAGTTAATTAACATATTTTGTATGAAATTAGCTGATGCCCGCGGCTTCATCCGCGTGGATCCTCTATGCTAGTCGGATTATAAAATTAGGTTTTATCAAACTCACCATCTTAACCCATCGCAGGGCCAGTATATCAGAGCACGGGTCTCGAAAGAGAAAATTAGATTAGGCAATCTTCGACCACGCTGGCCAAGTGCGAATTGGTAGACTTTTTAAACTTTTGTGAACCTGGAGAACTCTCACGTTCTACTCGACGGAAGTTTCCTCACGATGATTTGGTTTTTTTTTTAAATCTATATTTATTAAAGAGGGTTTTTTCAATATTGAGCATGACACCCTCATAGGAACAAAATCATTGCTTCAGTGTCTACGCTTTACATATGTTTTATACATCTCGTACAGCGCCCTGGCCTCCCCTGATAACGGGTAAGCCAGGACACTATTACATACAAACAAATCCCGCAAATCAATATTAAATCTAGTCTTAAAATGAAATCTTTCCAACTCGTTTCGGACACATTCGACCAAGACATGGTATACATCCTCAACTACGTCGCATTCAGTAGGTACATTTGGGCAAATCTGATTTACCTACGAGGTATGCAAATCCGTTCAGGGGAATGTGTCCGGAACGTAGTCTTAAAGCAACTACAATGTTGCATCTATTTAATTTTACACCAGCAAACCACGGTGACCGCGGAAGGGATGGCTGGATAGTTTTATACCAAATGCCTTTTATAAGCGATCTCTGGTCAAAATGCTCCTTCCACATACTAAAATATCTCTCTTTCATTAAAAAAATTAAATCACTAAAATAAGGTAGTCCATCAAAGGTTATATCAGAATTCAGCGCTTCCTTGGCAAGATTATAAACGAACAGAACGGATTTGTTTTTCCGGGTTGTTAGATCGATCGAACTAATAGTATAATAGGAAGGAATAGAGGTCCTCGTTGCCCGACAAACCTATGTGAGAAGGGATCCATTGTAGATATACATTCTTATTTCATCAGATAAGATCTTAAGGATTGATTTTATGATGCTATATGCTTTTGGGTACCCCACAAAAGACAGTTTTAGTACACTTCAAAAGATGTTGGAGGGCGCTCTTCGAGTCCGTAAAAATCACATAGTTGCCAGGCGCAAGGGAGGCGATATACGCCACAGCTTCTGCTATTGCTATTAATTCAATATGCATGATATACATATTTGTATTAACTTGTAATTTTATTGATGCTTTAGATTGAGTGTCCAGAAAAGCCAAGCCCGACCCATCCCTTCCTTTACAACCATCCGTGTAAATGCTATAATAATTGTTATATTTGTTGTCTATGTAAAGTGTACAAATATTTTTTTAAACAAACGGATTGTATCGCGTCTTAGTGCTGCTTATCGTTTCAATCTCCGTGCTAACTAGGTACATTTGTTAAATCCACATTGCTGAAAAAGCACATAGCCACGAAAAGTTAGAACTGCTGCTTGTGATCGAATTTCGGACTACCGAATAAGACCGGCGCGTTTGGAACCCTCGTCACCATCACATGTCTTATACTTACTTAGGTACCTACATGATTTATTGACGTTAAAAAGGTAACATGAATAAATATTTTCATTGATTAATTGATTGATACAGGCTGACTAAAATAATCATTGTTTAGTTTGGCAACTATTATATAATTATTATGTACTAACAAAAAGCCATGAACAAGTACAGGTCGGGACAGGCGATAGCAACGCGGCGCCATGCCGTATCGGGTATATCGTGGCCTCCCACTCCGAGCGCTGCGTCAGCCCGACCTGGGATCTGGTCCTCACGACAGATTAGCTGAAACATAAAGGTACACACTCAATACTGTAGGTACACACCAAATGACCAAATAACACGGTTGTTTGGTCACTTGGCGTGTACCTGCTTGTAATTACAATTTACAACTGCTGTTTGTAATTACAAATTACAGACGTACAAACTAAGAACAATATTCGAATTCTACCTATTTGTTGTAGTCTACGGGTAATTTGCCTTACTGTACTTAGACATAAGTTTAAGGTGGTATTTATTTTTGACCTGTAATCGGAAATGTGGTCTCCGTATGACTGGTAGCAGCGAGAGGAGAGCGTAGCCGCTTCCGTCGGCGATGTGCGCGTACTCTAGGGCGAGAACTCGCAGGTTGCGTAGTTCGCCCAGGCATCGGAGGAAAGACTGCCGACTGTCCGGCCGATCAATGTACTGTCCACTGCCTAGTTATTCAAATTAAACTCTATAATAATGTTATTAAACTGATTTTCAGTAAGCCACAGGATCAAAGTCGTAACTCGTTAAACGAATCATGGAGAGGGCCATGTTAGGCGTTCCTGCCTGGAGTTTAGCTTTAGGCCTGCGGAATTCCGCAGGAGGACTAGGTTCACTGACAGCCCAAATCAATAGCAAGCTGAAGTGGCAATGGGCAGGTACCTATTGCTTGTCGTAGGGGCTCCAGTGGTCATCGCCCTCGCCTGAAAGTTTTAGCGTCTAGTAGGTAGGTATCTACGGTCTAAGAGCCTGCGCGCAATTTTTTTTGGGTTTGCACGCGTAACGTTTAACCATTTTGCATGATAAGCCCTTTGTTCCAGAATCCAGACTCAAAATAAATATCTAATATTGTTAAGAAATAACCAGCTTGGCGAAGCGATGTGACTGCGGGCCAATCAGAAAGCAGCGGGCTAATCATACGTTAATCAGGCCGAATAGTTTTGCCGAATATTCGGCTATTCGGCAACGCCCCTGGCCGAATATTCGGTATTCGGCATGATGCCGAATATACTATTCGTTTAAACTCTACTAATTAAGTTATACTTTACTATACAGAGTGTTGTTATTATTGTAATTAGGTACCATAAAACAAAAATAACACTACATACATAATTACATTTCAGAATTTATTGAAATCTAAGTAAATATTATAGTCTAAACTTAAAATGAATGCGACTCATGTTTGTGTCATTTAGGTACCTACATATTATACTCAAGTTGGCCAAAAGATCCGATCGTAGTACGCGCCTCCGTCTTATTGGTTGTTGCCTACGCGCCATGTTCGAAGTCCGAGCACGATAGATAGATAGCATATTTTTGTTCTTGCGTTTAAAAAAGGTCTGTATTTCATTGGTGTTCGCGTGTTCACATTCGGTTTTAGTCGGTGATAGGTTGCGCTATCTTGCAGATGCGGCATAATACAAAAGTGGTATACTTACTTCTTGCAATACACGAACGCGCGTAAACTTTACTTGTGGTGATACACATTTCGTAAGTGTGCGTGCCTCTCGGAGCGGTCAGCCGTACGCGCATTCACGTACACGCACACATTGACACGTATACAAATGTATCTATACAGAATACAGATGACACAACCATGAGACACGCGCGCTCGTAAATTGCAACAACTATAGTACTGTAATAATAATATAACATTTAACTATTCATAATATTTAACTTCCGCATTGCCGATGACTAAATTACCAATGATGACGTCAATAATGACGTCCACAATTTCTGTGTATTATTAAGCTGCACCTGCACTTTGCATGTGAGCATACCTACGCATATTGGAGGCGCATTCATTCTCAGATTAGACGTTGTGTTCAGTTAAGTATAGTGGGAAATATTTTCAGATGCTTTAATAAATTGAAGCATTCTCTTCAGTTCTCAGCAGTAGACGTAGTCGTATCGATGCCGTGAGCTTGGGGTAAAATTGTTGTTGCAGTAGAGTTTTCAACGATCCTGTACTGGAAGTTAGGCAGACTTCTCCTCGCTTCTTCAACGGTATCCCTCATTCGATTAGCGCCGACAGGTTGAGATATTAGCGCTTCCTCACGACACTCGTTCACCAATTCTGACATTTGCTGTTCTTCCATTGGTGTGATAGTTGAAGAAGATTTCTCGATGTGGTGTTTCAGTTCGTTTTCTATGCGCAGAAGTTTCTCTTTGTTGGAATGAGTACGCCAGGGTCTCTTAGGATCAATGGCGTTTAGATCGATTGTTTTTTTCGCACTAAAACAAGGAAAGATTAATAGTAGGTAAGTACCTAATTAGTAGGTAACAAATCAAAATTTACATAATTGGCCTGAGACACAATATTTTCTACAATGTATTATTATTACTGCACCGAAGACCGATTAATCATCATCCATCCATCCATTAGCCTTTATGCATCCACAGCTGGACATAGGACTTTTCGAGAGCGCGCCACCAAACACGGTCCTCCGCCTTCCTCATCCACCCGCTTCCCGCCATCATTATTAATCATCAACTAAAACTTAATTCTAATATTCCTATTCGTGGTCAACTGCAGAGGTTCAAATCCACAAACATACTATCTGGTGTACTGAATTCAGTTCGACTATAACTATGCAAATGTTAGGAGAGTTGTGAGCGTAATATTTACGTGGTAATTACCGTCCACAAAAAGAAATGGACCCTGTATAACAACATAGCGACTGAATTCCGTACGCGTTTCCCGCAAGATCTATACTCGGCCTATAATCGCACCGTTTACCCTCCTTCAGCAGCTCCTTTAACTTTCTCTCGTTTTCCTCGAGTAATTCTTTATCGGGCACGTATGGATTCTCATAGTTAGCAGCTTCCATCTCCTCAATACTCATATCACCATCGAATTTCTTATGAAACTCTGTAATCATGTCGTTGCATCGTTCGGACAACTTTATTTCCGGTACTTCAAGTCCTTGTAATAATTTCGCTATTTTGCATTTGTCCTCATCAGTCGCCATGTTTACAATACTGACATTTAGACAAATGGCAGGTTAAAATAATGGTAGCCAAGCAACCGAATCAATACATTGTACAGCTACTATGGCAACCAGACTCTACCGATTTCTTCCTCTGTGCATCTGTAATTACTAACTCTATGGCGTTCTTCATGGTTGATGTTGAAAGGTTCCTATATACATTCCAATTTCCAAGCACAGATTACCAGCTTCCAATACAATGCTCTACCTAGATAGTGACGATTTCAGTAGTACCTATACCGATATGCGAACCAATGCGATAGAGGAGATCACTAATTGATCATTCAAAAACAAAGAAAAAGTGTCTTGTACTATAATGTAGATATACCTACTTACCTTAAATACATATATATTTTTTAAGTTTTATAGTAAGTAGTAGGTACACTTTGATGGTTTAATTATTATATTCTTTCGAAAACCGTATCAAAGCGACGTGGTATTAATGAAGTGATTCAGTTTCACACCGGCCACGTCTGTGTAATACGAGAACATGCCTCCCAAGTAGACCCCCATCATTCCTAACAAGACAGCACAGGGTATGAAAAAACACAACAACTTCAAACAGGGACATAGCACCAACAGCGTGGGACCGCATACGAGCATATTGAGTAGGTATTATTCAGCCGCCGATTTTGCAATTTTTTTCTGTTTAGTAACTTTTAATTTTTATTTATGTTTATAATAATAAAACTGTTGAAAGCATAAAAGGTTAAAACAACAACGTCATTTTTGATGGCAAAACCCAAAGATAAAATTGCATGTTTTTACCCCATAGATAAACCTGTGAGATAAACTACTATTTATTAGGTAGAGACTCTTCAGAATATAACAAATAAATAAAAAGAGTGTGCGTGTACTTATGTAGGTACGCACTACGCAAGCAAGAAGCTATACTTTTTGATAGCTAATAATAAATATCTTGAACATCCCAACATGCAGTAGGTAAATGTATTTATTTTTATTTTGTTGGTAGGCCTTTTTCTGCAAGACTTTTAAGTTGACCAACTAACTTCAGGGTGTGTGAAAATTTCTTCCTTCAGATAGTTTACTAGCATTCCTCATTATTTTCTACACTCAGTAAACAAAATATCAGTTTAATATAAGCATACGTACCAGTGATATAGCTATAGTTGATAAGGATAGGATTCTCGTTGGGCAACACGAACCGCCATAGGAACAAGTATTTCAGCGTGTTAGCGACGAAGCAGGCCAGCGTTTCAAGAAGCTGAATGCCTTCCAATCGCTTACAGCATAGGTTTTCCAGCGAGACCAGTTGCAAGCTATCCTGAAAACTTTTTGCAAAAAATATAATTATAAATCGGAACACACACAAACACTTGTTGTTAACTGTTTTTAGTTTGTCTTAAATCTGTCTTTTTTTTGAGTGTTGAATTATTGTTGTTGTTGAATTTAATATACTTGTATAGCTGTAAATCTACATAGGTAGGTAACCGAAATTAGTAATATGTAAAATGAGAATTGTATGTTTATAGAGTGGGAAGACACTGTCTCCTGTAACACAGTTTTTACTACCTCAGCAGGCCGAGCATGGGAGGGGACAAAAATCTTATCCCCCGATTATATCCACTGACAAGAGATAAAATTATGCTAGAGCATGGCAACAGGGGAAAGGAGAAGTATATCCCTGTTTGACTTGTGCATAGGACGTAGGTTTAAGTTTATTTTCATACCATTAAATTATAAAAAAGATGTCTCGAGCCAACTGGGACATCTTATCCTTTCCCCGTGGATAAAATCTCCCCGCCCATGCTCGGCCTACTGGAGGCAGGAATTCACACTATTCTGTAATCAGTTTTTGGCAAATAAAGATTATTTATTATTATTTAAGACTGAAGCGGAGACGAGGGAATTGGAGTGCCGACGCATGCGCTTCGTCCAATTAAACTAATAGATACCAATAACGATTGGTCATCATTCTGCACTGCACTTCAGCGGAAATCAATCACGTGTAAATGCAGCCTACGCACATTACGCGCACATTGGGATGAACCGCAAGTGGCAGGGGGGGCGGGGTGGGGGGGGGGGCGGGTATATATTTACCCAAAGGTACTTAATAACTACAAACCAATTTCCACAACAGAATGTGAGATCTATACTATTATCGAAAGACAAACCGCTGAAAAATTGTGGAAGGGTTAAGGTAAGTAGGTACCTACTTACCTGATAATGCTATTGAGGATTTTCAAAAAGGACTTTCGTTTACAATAGTCCAGGCGGTCGATGTTCATTAATTGATCCGAAATGATTAAACGATCCATTTGTACTTGTCTAACTTCCATTTTCTGTTACATTACAATTATAGGTTAGAACTTATGTCAACTATAATTATTAGGTAGGTACTAGCTGATGCCCACGACTTCGTCCGCGTGACCCTAGAGACATGTAATTTGGAGTGTGTTCTTTGTGAAAAGTAAGTATCCACTAAGAAAAGGTTTTTCAAAATTCCACTCCCGAAGCGGTAAAATAGGCGTTGAAAGTTTATATGAAAGTCTGTCATTTTTCAAGTTGTAGCCATGAAACTTGGTGTTTGGGATTTTGGTTTGAAATGAAGAAATACGTGATTTACAGTTTTTGAGAGTTTTATCCAATGGCGTCAAATAGAGAGTTGCCTCCTTCCTTCAATCATGCCGCGACAGTGTCATGGGTATAGTTGACTGGAGAGGGACATTCGCTACTTTTTATCCCGGAAAATTAAGGAGTAACTACTTGTGGGAATTAAAACAACTTATGCCATGCGAACGAAGTCGCGAATATTATTATGTAAACGATAAAAGAGCGTAGATTTGATTCGCTTGGGACTGCAGTTACTCATGTACCTAGTTATTATGTATCATCATCAATGTAGAGATCGCGATACCTTTCTTGCCTTCATAGGGTCGCCCCATTTCCAGGGCTTCGCTACGTAATAGGAATATATTAATTATTATTAATGGGTAACAAATTGAAATTGACCTTCAATGTGAGTTCGATTGACCGATGCAGTTCTCTTAAATAAAGAGCAGGAGGCGACTTGAGTGCTGTATTGGCTCTCCACAAATAGCTACCGAGAGTCGAGGGCATCCGGAGGTTGGGGTACTGATAAGTGAACAGAACTTGTTCGCAATGAAGCTCTCCGAGAAAATAACGCTGCACATCATGAATGGACCAATATCGAGTGTCGGTTGATCTGAGAAACAGTCATGTCACAGTTAATTATTAGGATACCTACACGTACTGCGATGTGTGAGATGTCGCCTCCCAAGAATCGCGTGTCTCGGCCGCGTATCCCTAAGTCTACCATTAGTTAGGCACAGAATATAATAGTTGTTTTAGTATGGGCTGCCTGAATTTCCGCTCTACCCGACGCGATGGTAAGGCAGGGTATTTACGTCTAAACAGAAACATAGGCCTCGTTGTTTACATACCTTGTCAGCTAGTGTTTAGAATGTTTTAATACGGATGACGAGGTCCTGGGGTTTCCTGGTCTGGTGCCCGCCGCCCGGATTCCACCTCACTCGGGCAACGCGAGTTTTTTAAAACTAAAATAAGTTTTAAAAACTTATTTTAGTTTTAAAAACTTATTTTTGCGCGAGTGAGTGGTAGGCATCGGCAAGAAATGAAACCTAGGGCTCAAAGACATCTTATGGGGAAGATCAGGTGGACTAGACTAGTAACGTAGACTAGACTAGCGTACGCCCCCGAGGCCGTGGGTAGAAACCACGTCTAGATGACGTAGATGATTTGGATTCGGTAGAATTAAACTCACAATAGAGGTACCTTAACACGTCGTCATCGAGTAGCAAACCATCATTGCTCTCTACATAATGTAGCCATATGTGGTGATTCTGAGTCCAATCGCCTATCACCAGTGGGCCGCGACTTGCGTGGTATTTGCGCGGGGAAAGTGACCATTTCACGCCCTCCAAATGGCCGACAATTTTAATGCAGGTGCAATCGACTAAAATAGTTACATAGTTATATACCACCCTCCCGGCAAAGACGTACCGCCAAGCGACTCAGCGTTCCGGTACGATACCGTGTAGAAACCGATTAGTGGAACGGGTTTAATAACACTGCCGTATCCCTAACATGTCAGCCCACCACTATCTTAGATTGATAAAGGCGCATGGATTTGACTCGCTCCAGCAATGCTCAGGACAGTGGTTACTTATGTAGGTATCTGTATATTATGTTGTATGTAGATTATTGTAAACATACCATATACTATTTTTTTATTTTCAAAAGAGCAACCACCGAGTTTCTTGCTGGTTCTTCTCGGTAGGAACGGCATTCCGAACCAGTGGTAGATTCATTTGACTATTCATAAGAACTTGTAAAAAGTCTATTTGAATAAAAATAATTTGATTTTGATTTTGATTTTTGAATCACTTACCATCAGGTGAGATTGCAGTCAAAGGCTAACTTGCACCTAGTGGAATAAAAAAGCAGACCTACGCAGAAAGAAGTTTGCTTGTGTCGTGGTTTGTCCCACAATCACGGCGCAAAAGAGCAACGGAAAATTACTCCAAGGTGTGCATTTCTATATTTTATGAGTATAGGAAAACATTGTCAGAGAACCTGCATGCCTGTGAGTTCTTAATAACCTCCCAAAGGTGTGTCAAATCTGTGATCCACACCTGGTTAGCGTGTTGGACTATGGGCATTCTCTCAGAATGAGAATTACCTCCTCATTCTGAGAGAAGACCCTTCTGATTCTCCCATTCTGAGAGAAAAAGGCTCAGGAGTCCGGAGTGAGTCGTTGATGATGATAACAATAATTAATAGATACTATTTAGTATTTTCGAATGGTTGCGCCAATATAGTTTATACCAACATATTAACATATAGATAGTAACCATTATAGGATACATAGGAACTCGAATGATTAGCTACCTTCGCCTTCCATGTGGAACTACTAAAGGTAGGGGTAGTTATTAAATAAAATTATATTTTGAAATCATAATGCCAAGTTCTATCGAATCCTTCCGAGGTAAATTAGCTAATTTGATAATTATTTTATTATTTAACGTGTATATTATTGTTTATTTCATAAATGAATGAATGTCAGCGTATAGTGTCAATATCAAGTCAATATGACAAAGAGCATAAGATTAAGGGTATGTTCCGATATACACTGCGAGCACTGTTCAGTGCTCTTACTGAGGAGAAATTCGTTCTGTTATGGACTGATAGTATACTGCCGCAGTATCCTAGGGAAATATATGACGTCACATTTCGTCGCCATTTTTGTACTGTGAGCACTGGCGTTTTCGAGGTTAAGTGCTCTCAGTGTTGACTGCGTCCGTTTTAAACAGTAACCAGTATAGCTAACTATGAAGGAACGGCTTCGCAGTATACTAAATTGACGTCACACCTTACAGTGCTCGCAGTGTATATCGGAACATAGGGTACGTAGCTATATAGATTATACACAACTTAAAAAAGTTCGCGGCCTACGAATAGATAAGTGATATGTGGCCTAGCGGTCAAAGGCGTTCCGGGCGCAATTCCCAGAGAGACGCAGGTTTACATCCTACCGGTTCCCCAATTTTTGATAAGTATGTATTTAAGAATAGCTTAAAAACTTCCTTATGTATGGCTAAACACTATAGTAGAAATTACAATATTAATATAATATAATCACTTAATTTTAATCCACTGCGTAGGTACCTAAGGCACAGTAAAATTCTTTTAAGTAGAACTTTTTAAATTATGTTCCCTCACATCGATCATAGTCATTGGACGATCTCTATCTCCTCGAGGCAAACGAACTCCGGCAGTCAGGACCGGGGGCAGCATCTCTTGAGGGGCTGTCACCTTTTCTTCCGAGATACCCATGGAAATAATACGTAGTTCATGTAGACATTATTTTATTCGTATTATTATTTCTATTACATTTATTTAGGAACCTAGGAGGTTGGTAGAAGAATATAAATAGGAAATCATGAAATAAAATGATACAAGCTATGTACTTGGCATTTCGGTATATTTGAAAAAATATACAAAGAATAATATATAATAATTATTTTCATCTGTACAATTAAACAATTAAGGTTACTAATAAATGCATTACATAAAAGTAATTACTTAAATCATTCTCAAATGTAAATAATTACAGGATAGATGCCGAAATACAGAGAAAACATAACCCGTATCTAAAGTTTAGTGATGTCCTAATGTCTAGGACAATTATTATTAGTATATACTTATATATACAAAGTTGACGAATATTTTTAGTATATTTATTTAGGTTTTATTTTGTTTTAAAGTCTTATATGCTAAGACTTGGGGCACGACATTTATATAATTATATGTGTTTATTTGTGCTAATTCGATGGTACACAATCTCTTATTTAAATTAACAGATCTATAAACAACACTATCCTTTTCCGCATGGAAATTTATGAAAGTTCATAGCACTATTTTTAGACCTTCAAAAATGTATTGTGTCCGAAAGAATTAGCTAGCTATCTTATCAATCAAATTTTAAGCCTAGGATGAATCACTGTCTAAAGTTGGGTATGATTTATTCAGCGTAGCGGTTAAACCATATTCTATAGGACAAAGATTTTCCGTGGATTAAATATTACCAGTAAAATAATACCTATATCAGTAGGTACAGGTCCAACGTCTGTGTTGCTGTGTGTCGTGAGCATGACTCTAGTGAAGACTTCGATAGGCTGACGGTATAGTCATACATTTTAGTGAACAGTTTTGAGCCTATCGAGTTTCGTGGCACTTTGTCGGGGATCTTCGTTTCAGAAGTCATAAAACGTTGCGACGCACTTCAACACAGCAACGTGTCTGCAGAGTGCAGCTTAAATGACAACTAGTATATACCATACAAATACCACTCATGGAAAACCTCGGACATGTATATTTTAAGGCGGTGCACAAACGACTACTTACTTCACCATTCATTTCTATCGATCAATAATTAATCTTATACTATTTTAAAATATACAATAATTCAGCGATACACATTTCATTTGTTCCTATTAAAGTTGCCTCTACTTTTTTGCTGCCAAAAGTGCGGTTACTTACTAAAAGATATAAGGAAATTAATACGATATCATGGTAGGTGTAATACACCTTATTAGATAAACAATACATAACAACAGTAGGTATTAATTTACTAAAAGCGGGGTTCCCACTGCAAAAGTGTAAATGGCTAAGCTTATCGGACTCTGTTTAAACAAAGAGTTTTCACAGTTGCCTTGACTCATTTTTAACTCTTTTTGCTTGTTTAGTTCTTTTCGCTAGCTCTTTGATAGTGAAATTGTTTGTATGCAGTTTTCCTCTGCGAGCTCCGTTTTAACGGAGCTCGCTTCGCTCGCGGTGCAAAACCCCGTTTCCGAGGCCGACTCTTCTTGTCATCATAAGTCATAACGTACCTACCTTATGGTCTTTGATTGCAACATGAATCTGTAGCTGACAAGACTGGCTGCCATCGAATTATGGGCCATGACCCGGATATAATAAATTATTATTAAGCGCTTGACCTCGTTCATACAGATGCTTTTTTATCACAGTTATTTAACTATTTTCTGCTTTAACGCTCTGTGGTACCTACGCGTTCAATCGATTTCAGATTTGGACAATGTCTTCTGGCTTATAAAAATGGTTACTTCGGCGCCATGACTTCTATATAGGCACGTACTAAATTTAATAGTTTGACATACCTACTTTACTTCATTATAAAGTTTACAATTTCCGCAATAAAATTTTGTTTTTGGTTACCTTTGAAATAAAAACCACGAGTATGTATTCTCCAAAAGGACCGGGAACTTGTTTTGGACGTAAATTTATTGTCAAAGTCGGTTTAATTTTCAGTCTTACGAGCTGATTGTTATTTGGATGGATTTTTCGGAACAATATTTTCAGTACCATAAGTATTTATAGAGTGCTTGTTATAAGCAGCGACTGCATATTATTATTAAGCAACCACATTAAAAGACAATTTGGCATACTACATTATACTAGATAAATTCTGCTAAGTAATTTAGTCAGTCTGGCGTTTATTTCGTATTCCTCAAAACATTGATATACTTAGTGATTACGCATCAGTAAAATAACTGCCGCAAAAAAATGAATATAAAGAACTAGATACACTAAAAAAAATGCGGTAAGTAACGAATGTAGGTACCTACCTAACAATAAATTGCTCAAAAAGTGAATGAGTTTCAACTTAAATTATTCTTGTGCGATTGAATCTGGCATATGCAAAATTAACTATTAATTAAAGTAATTATCGTCCGTTAAATGCCTAATAAGATAAAGGCAATCCCATGCTTTGGAATTCGGATATATCCTTAAAAATTACGTGGTCTACAATTAATATAAACGTTTACATTTTTATAATGAAGTCCACATTTTCTATTTTTTTTTTTAATTCAAATTCTTTAGCCTCTTAAAATTCATCTAATTTAACCCCTCCTTATAAAAGTTTAGAAAGTACCTGCAAACTTTAAAATTATTATTATAGAATATTATTATGGGCGCAGATAATTTCCTGATCAAGTAGCGTTTGAGCGGACTTCATATGCCACCCAAAAGGGTATTGGGGGCTCATAGGTCGGTAGGGTAAGTCCAGGATAGAAGCCAAACAAAAGGTAGTATAGTAAGTAACCACTGAATACTTAAGTAAGGATTCAGTGTAAGTACTTAACAATCATTATGTAAACCATAATTGACAATATAGTCTGCCTTCGTTCCCCCTTTTATGTTTTACAATTTACGTGGCCTATGATATGTTTATCTTCTGGGGCCTTATTACGTACAAATAATTGCTTCAGTGTAATGATCGTAATCACCTCTGGGCTCTGATTGGCTGTGTCGTGGCACTTGTCCCCTAGTAAATAAGAGGCCAGTAAATTTTTTTTTACTTTTTTGAGGGAAGTCAATTTTTTATTATTGTATTACAGTAATAAAAATTTGAATTGCTACAACAATATCGATCAAGAATAAAAAAGTACAATAATTTATAACCTCTACCTACGTACATTAAATGAGTACCTATTAATCTGTGACACAATGATTTTTACCTTCTCGTTTTTTAACTATTTAACTTTTTTTTAAATCTGAGATCGGAAATTGAGACGTAGATAATATAGGTACTGACTTAATTTATCTAACTATAATTGTAATTATAACTATGGCACAAATAATTAGGAATATTGTATTTCACACGAATACCTACAAAGCAGTGTATTTGAAGTTTGAACTGACTGTAAAACAATGTAGTATTTTTTTTTTAACTTTGGAAGTCTCATTGAATTTTAGTCATATTTTTGTTATGAACTATCGTTAAGTTCACAGTTGTGATGTCAAAAAATATTAATGGTGGAATCGCAATAGCGGTAGTAAAAACTAATTATATTAAGTCTATTTATTATTCGTTTCTATAAGCATCGGTTCATTCTACTGACTTCAAGTTCCGCTAACGATTATCGGCTGTGCACATAATATGGAAACCAATTAATAAGAATGGTGTCAAAAAAAATTTGTTCATTCATATTATTTCATTATTAAAATGATATAGCACTGTTTTTTAAGTTTCCCATTTTAAATCTGAATTTGCCTTATGTGTGTTGTTTATTAATTTTAATACATTTTAATTTTTACTTAGCAATCGATACGTCCGCGTAATTAAACAATATAATACGTAGAGATGTATTGGTTTCAATTGGACATGCAATTACAACTTACATAGTTTACCACTTCACAATAGCACCGCCATACAATTTACGTCAATCTTGATCCTTACCTAACATCTCCGATTGGTCACATTTCAACACATTTCTGAGAACTGAGTTCCTTCGCCTACAGACATAAATGAAGCTAGTGGTAGTGGTTAAATAAAGTTCATACCGACAGACCACAGTGCAAATTAGCTACATCAGGAAGTCGTCAAACCTTCCATCACATCACTACATAAAATCACTACATTTATGCAATTATGGACAGTAAATTGCTACTACATTGATACACAATATGGCTTGTACATTGATACAAAACATAAGAGTTCACCAATTTAATCACTCGCGGTTCACTGTCCGTGGCTCTATCACAACATATTGTTCGTTGTAGAGTTTAACGGTTTGAGTTTTGCGTGTCACACATTCGACAGGCGAGTCCACACAACGCGAGCGATATGTTCAGGCGGTCTCAAGCGGTCGGTTGGACCACAGAAGGATGTGCAGGCAGGGAGGCATGCGGGGGACCGGGTAGTCCTGGGTGCGTTGACAAGTGTGTAGAGTCGCTTCGTCGAGGGGGAGCTGGTGGTGGTCGTTTCTTTATAGGTTTGGGCTCTTCACGTCGCGGCGGGGCCTCTCTTCCGAAAATGTTCTCGTAAAAGGGGTCTTCTACTCCGGATCCGCTTCCGTAATGCTCCTGGACCCACATTGACACACTTGTTTCCTTGTAGTCATCCGAAAGTGGATATTCTCTAAAACCCAGCACTTCGTGTGGCGTCGTTGCCGGTTCTAGCTTACATTTCTGTGCCACCTGCCATTTTTTCCGCATAACTCGCTGCAGATCCTTAAGAAAGTCTTTGGGCGGGTTGCTGTTTGAATCAGCGAGCTTTTTTGGCGACGACAGGCGAGTGCTTTCGTTGCGTTTCGGTGGTGGTGGTTTCCGCGGCGATGGGGGAGCGTCTGTTAAGTTAAAGCTGATTTTCTTGTTTTTCTTTTCCGAACAAGTCGGGAGATCATCTGCAAAGTTAACTTTTTTCAAGGAGCTAGATCGTTCTTTCGCAGGTTCCGTAATTTTCTTCTGTATTGAGGGGCTGCCATTACTGAGTTTTTTGGTTTGTAATTCGACTAGGCAAGCGCCGTATGCAACATTTTGTTGGCCATAAATGCTTTTATCGGATTGAAGAGAGGATGTTTTGGAGGTATCGGAGTGGACACTGTCTAGAGATGGCTGTCGCGGGAAGGAGCGGCTCGGGTCTGCTACGCGGATGCTATTTCTCTGTCCGGCTCGTGCAGCTTGTTCTATTTGTTGTGCTGTTAATTGACTAACGATGTCTTGTACTCGTCCAGTGTGGGCCTCCATCGCATGTTCTGGTGGAGGTGGTGGAAGACTGAGTTGCGATCCGCAAATATCTTCGATAGGGTCAAGAGGCGGTGGAGGTGGTGGTAATGAGTCGAGACTAAGAGTCGAGCTAAACATTCCATCGGGAACGTCATCTGTTGGCGGAGGCGGTAGTGGTAGATCCTCGACGGCTACTTCTGGTTGTTTTGTTTTGTCGTAAATCGTGTATCCGTAGAGAGAGGACGCAGTATCGACGCTGGCCCTGTACGGGTCTCGTGCGATAGTTTCGTAATGGTCATAGGACGGAGAGGACTGTTCGTTACGACTTGGGTTGCTGGAAGTGATGCTGCCGGTGCTATAGATGGCGGTGTCGGACGTTTCTGAGAAACAAAATTGATTGTTATTTATATGATTATTTTTATTGCTAAAATAGGCTTGCGCTTGACGTTAATCATGCTTAGTGGAAAGCAATTACGAGGTCTAGGTTAGATCCTTACTGTCTAGAAAGTGCTTATTTACTCTTGCCTTGAGATACTTAAGTTATTCCACTACCTTAGCAGTTCGTAGGTATCAGAAGAGTAGGGCAATAATCGTATCATGCGAGTAGATTTGACGTCCACCACATTTTGGCAGAGGGACATTAGGATTGAGAGGACATAATATTGAATGAGTAATTCCCAATATTTGATGGTATATACGAGTAGAGTTGGTTGCCTGGTACTTAGGTACAAATACTTTTGTGTGCTGTGTAATTTTTCATGTTAGGTATACCTGTAGCTGTTGAATGGTGTCGTTTGAGAGTGGAGTCGTCGCGTTGTCGTGACCGCCTCGTCAGCGTCCCGGTGTCGCCAGGGTCCGTGTCACCTTCATTCTCCACCATTTCTTTTAGCTGTCGCGTCATCCATGTCAGGGGGATGTTGGGCTTCATTGAGGGTTTACGTTTTATTGTACCTGTGCCAAAAAATACCAATATCAAGTTTTGCTTTACGGGAAATCTCAATTTATCAAAGCTTTTTCTCACGATTTCGTTCGTGCGGTTTTTGTAGCCTCTTGGAAGTTCTCGAAATCAGTCAAAGTTGTAGAAAATACACTAAACGTTGAATATATCATGCATTTACTCCTTTTATACGTAGATGAATAAGAACTCAACCAGCAATAAATATTACGCAGATAATAAAAATTCCTAAACACCGCGGCTTGAGCTGTAAATAGCTGATATGTACACCAGCTGTTTCTCTTTACAGATGGATAAAAAATACTCAGTTACCAATAAAAATAGGCATAACCTAAAGAGACAGTTCTTGCTTGCTTTCTAGGACATTTAGAACCTGGGAGATGATTCAAAAGCGTAAAAGTCTATTGGATTAAAAAAAAATCTATTTCTACATCTACCAACCCATTGGAAACTCGCAGTCAAATGCACTCTCGGACGCAGTGCCGCCATCGGAGAGGCAACCACTTGAGCTCGACGATGACGCTCGTGAATGTCTATGGGTGCAAAAATATAACTTAATTAACTCTTATTAGATCTCTCTTAATATGTATAATTTATTACAGTACTTATTAATTAATTATAAATATATTTTACACAAAACTAAGTCAACTTTTAAATTTGTAATCGTAGCCAGCTAGGTACATATGCAGCCAGCAAATCATGGTTTTTTAAACTTGTAGGTAATTCTAGAGGGATACTTAAAAAGTAGCTAACCATTCCTTTCATCACATTCGCATATGCTCAATAAATAAGTTATTTAATTTAAACATAACATGCTCAAAATATAAACATCAACCATATTCGCTGCAAGTAACTTTAAAACTTAATAAAATGAAACATATACTCGTATATATACTGTTATATTTTCATGTCTAAATATTTTGATAATCATTAACGCAAAGTTAAAGCTCTACCAAACGGAAGCGAAATTTCCGGTGTATCGTAACAATCCACTCGTTTTTGAATTCCGGCGTCCGTGTCACAGCCGTATGTCAGAAAACATACGGTGCCGTATAAAATTTACTAAGAATAGATGTGGAAGATTTCGCATCTGTTTTGAGATTCTTTAGATAAAGGGCCCACATATAAGCTAAAAATAGAACATAATAAAGGAGACATCTCATGGTGTACGGGCTTCGGGCATTTAACAATTAGTTAAATGCTCGAAGGTGGCTAGTTTTATTTTAATATTGTTGACGCTCTTGTTTCAGAATAATAATCCTTGTTTTACATACGTCGTGGTACTCGATTTGTCGAAATGATATTAAAATAATACTGCTTCAAGCGATGGTAGTAATCACTAATCACCCAGAATGGGGTAGTACCAACCTTCCGCTGCTTATGTCGGAGTTGGCAGCACTGACATTGCTAGAGGCAGACTGCGCGGGGCTGTTGACCCCCACTGGCGCCGTGCCATTTGTCTTTGTGGGGATCGATGTTATCTGCAACGAAATATATATTATCGGTCAGGTTCATCGGTAGATTAAGTTCAGCAACAAATTTGGGGGAAAAAATGGCGTTTGAAATTCGATATTATGTAAATGATAAAAGAGCGTCAAGTCTATATTGATGAAAAGGAATAGGTAAACGTTGAAGTGTTTTTTTGTAAACTCGAAAAAGCTAACCCTAGGTGTCTCCAAGCGGGTGATAGAGCTATGTAGAGCCATTCGTCCCAATAATTCCCCGAGTCCAAATTCCATCATAGATTAGGTTCTATGTCCAAAAATCGGTTTAACTGACGTCCCAGTAGCCTAAACCCTAAATACAGTTAGATCTTAATCGATGGCTTATCAGTTGTTGTTTCATCAAAGGTCAGCTGCCGTAGATTTAAGAAAGTACAAAGCTTGCAGATAGATGTTTTATTGCGGTGTTTACTTACAGAACAAGAGCGTGCATGAGCCAAGTGGTCTAGGTCTTCTTGAGTCAACTCTTCCACCAGGGATCGGTAGTTCTCCAGCAGTTGTCTGCCATGCTACATCAGACAAATTTATTTTATAAATTATAAATGTTAATAAATTAACGACCTGCTCCAGAGAAGAATTATAAATCTAGTTTAATTTTTAAGTCCTGGGGGCATACTATCTTTGCTTCAAATGGTATTGTTTATATACTGTTGACACTTTAGACGTCAAGGTACACGCATTCCTTCAATAGCAGAATCCTCTCCTATATAATGAGCGCTTACGTCATAAAAGGGGCCTTCTGAGTTCTGTCAATAGTTCTAGGCCTAGCAATAATTATAATAATTATAAACGTCGCAAACAAACCTTGGCTAGTCGCATGGCTGTGATCCATCTCTCCAACGTCTTCTGGTCATCGGCGCATAGGAACTTAATGAATTTGACGCTCTTTGGTTGTTGTAGTCTGGGATGCTTGATCGCGAAGCAGTGGTCCGTAGGCGATTTGTACTTTTTCTTCCAGTTCAATCCTAAATACACCTCGTTGGTGTCGAAAGTCGCCAAGCACACTAGCTCTTTCAACGTCTTCACCTTATCTTTCGGTAAATAGTACAGTCCTAATAGACAAATGCAAATAGAACGTATATTTATACAGTCAATAGAAAAATATTACATGGCATCATTCGCACTGGCAATAGATATCTACTTACTTAACACTGCATAAAAAAGTGTGGCCACACATTTCGCGTTGCTATTACTGAATACACTTTATGGTTTGATTTTAACATATTGAGTTTTCAGTGGAACGTTTAACTGATCTTTAAATTAAACCATAAAATGTACCCACTTTAAAAATGTACCCTTTGTTCTTCGTACTAACCAGATGGTCGTAGGACGAAATAGTACTTTTTCCATCCCTTTTTCGCATCACTTTTTAGATAGAGAGGGCCTTCCATCGGTGGGACGGGATTGCCCGATATTGAAGGGACAACGGTGGAAGCACCACATTGTCCGAAGAATTCTTCTATTATTACTTGACGTGAATGCTCATCGTGTTCACTGGACCAACCTAGAAACAATATTATATTACACTCAGTTATTTAATAGTTAGTACTAAAGCAGATATATTTTCTTTTTTTATACTGTCGTGTAGGTAACACGTGTCATTTATGGTCAGGACCCTATCAGTGTTCGGAAAGTAGATTCCACTGAAAAGAGCCGGCAAGAAATTCAGCAGCTTTGCTAATATCTAACAGAAAAAAAATACAATAACATAGTTATTTAACTAATTTTGGGCTGGTGAATGCGATGCCGTTTGCTTCCGTGCACCTTGATCATCAATAATAATTTTATAAACCCGATCTAACAAATGCAACATCGCAGCCCGTAATAAATTTGGCAATCTGAAAACTCTTTCAGAAGTATCAAAATGATCTTGATAACAGTTGAAATTTAGTTAGAAAGATTTTTTTAAATACTTTAATTAAAATTGAGGAACCTACATAGGTACCCTACTTACGAAGTCTATTCTATGAAGCTTTGATGATAACGTCATCCCTTGCATCAATATGATAACAAAACAATCAATTGGCTAGTATTTGTGTTTATTACACACCGATAACGAATCATATTGTACCTAAGCAATATTTAAGTTTTGAGTGGAATACTAATGATGGTCATTTATAAATTGGTTCATCTTTTCACTTCATCCACGCGGATAAATACCGGGTGGCCATTTTAAAAATACTGTGAGACCTATGTCCTTATCCGGTATGTGAGCTATGTACTAATTTTGTGAGAATTCTTTATGAATGGATAGAACAAAGGTAACCGATAGAGAAGCAGACAGATATTAGTATGGATTAAGATCTTGTGAATGGTGAAGGTATAAGTTTCGTACCTCTGTCATCTTCAGTAAGCAGGAACTTTTCTGGGTTCTGGAAAAGTGATATTTTATCTGGTCTCTCGGCGAATAGGATCTTGTTTTTGGATTCCCGCGTCCACAGCATTAGATTATCGACTAGCATCTCGTGATCTTCGTACACCCGTTCTGAAATGAATGGTTAGTAAGATTATAAAATTAAAAAGAACGCTATACCCTTTTTTTCAATACAGGGTTAATTTAAAAGTACTTATAATAATCAGTAATCCATAATCATAAATGCGAAAGTGTGTCTGTCTGTCTGTCTGTCTGCTACGCTTTCACGGCCCAACTACTCAACCGATTCTGATGAAATTTGGTACAGAGATAGGTTACATCCCGGGGAAGGACATATTTTTTATCCCGGAAAATTGAAGATTTCCCAAGGGTATTAAAAACCATAAATCCACGCGGACGAAGTCGCGGGAATCATCTAGTCAGTATATATATATGTCACCGTTAGAGTTGCTAAAACCGTTAATGTTGACATTAAGGTGGTAATGTCAACATTAACGAACCGAATCCGTTAGGGTTCGAATAATTGTTTTCTTATGAACATACCCCCATGTTCGTTATAATTTTCTTATATGGCCTTACCCTTAACAGGCTAGCCCTCCACCATCTTAGACTGCAGTTGCGTCATCACTTACCACCAGGTGAGATCGCAGTCAAGGGCTAAGTTGTAGGGGTTTTTTTTTATTGAGTTCAAAATCTGTTACAGTGGAAATTTAATAAATACACAATAACCAGTTTATGTACAGCCGTGAGTAAATAATTAATTACCCATATGTAAATCCGGCAGCTGCTCCACAATCGCCCACTTTGGCTCCATAGTCACATGGTTTTTATCCGCTAGCAACCTTGCAACGTAACCGCATGTCATTTTTTCGTCAACTAATAAGCTTTTGGAAGAGCCATCCGTGGAAAACGCTTTTATGAACAGCTTCTTTATGTTCGCCTCCCGCATACGCTCCAATGCCAATTTGATTTTGTCCGCTTTCTGTTGAAAAACCGCATCCTGTAAACGTTTGTTAATGTGCTCTAAAAAAAATGAAAAAGCAGAAAAAAGGTCGCAAAAAATTTAAATAAAGACCTTTTCTTAAAGTTTTGTACTTATCGATTTTAGTAAATTAAACTTTTTGTAAATGTATTTAACTCTGTAATTACGTAGATAAGTAATTAAAATAGTTAATAATATTATTATGTTTGGTTAAAAACAAATAATTTTCAAATTTAGGATTTTGTACCTACGAATTCATAGCCATATAAAATATTAAGATTTTAAAGAAATTTCTGAATAATTCTATACCAACGGGTAGTAGTTAGGTACCTACATCTTTTAACATAAACTACTCAGTATGGATTATTATCTTTTATTTTGTTTTGTATTAATTAAATAATAAAATTGCAAAAAAGAATAATTAAGTATGTAAAAAAAAATGTATAATGTACCTTTTGGTTCGGAAGTAGACTTAATTTTATCGCCTTACACTTAGAGCTTGCGCTACTAGAGGCGGAGGACTCACTAGAAAGCATTGATACCTGGAAATAAAATAAAATGTGGAAGTTTTAGCTAGTATGTTTATTAATTTTATTCTCAGACGGGCGCGCTTGGAACCCCCGTAGCTTTAGTTTTAAGATATCGTCTTTAATTATCACCATTGATTTACGTCTTATACTAGGTGTACTTTGTAGGTACCAATGTTGAATAAATATACTTTATATTATCACTAACATGATAATAGTCGTTAAAGCCCGCTAACTCGCATTGGAGCAACGTGATGGGGCTAAGCTCTAATTCCC
Organism: Erebia epiphron; assembly: GCA_963932025.1. NCBI lineage: Eukaryota > Metazoa > Arthropoda > Insecta > Lepidoptera > Nymphalidae > Erebia > Erebia epiphron. Next base: position 31,371,530 of record OZ009945.1, read on the forward strand.
TCTCTCCTACGAGGGTGGAGGCCTGTGCCCAGCAGTGGAACGTTAATAGGCTTTAGTCTGGTGGTGCTGTGAAAGCTGACTAATTATTTCTTCAGTTAACTGTACGTCTGTCCTTACTTCCTACTATAGAGATCATAGATGGCAACTTGATAATATAGTTGGCGCCAATTAAATAGTCGTGTCTGAAGTTGACCGCAGGACGCGTCGCAATTTAGCATATTTTCGCGCGTAGTATGTACATTGCCTTCTACGGTTTGTGTGGGAGCTGCGCAAACAAGGACTCGCACCTCAGCTCAGAGACGACTAGTTGATTGGCGCGGACTAAGTTACAATGTGTCAGTAATTTTTGCTAATATAAATAATCTAGTACTTACAGTATCACTAAATGCGGAGTCGTTGTCGGGGGAGTCCGTGCGTGCAATGCTAGACGCCCCGTCTCCACACTCCTTGCGCTCCTGGCGCTGTGAGGCCTCACCATCACCTCTGTCTTTGGATTGTGAAGAATAATCTGGAACAGTCATACTGAGTCAAATATGGGATTACATTTAGCTGATAACATGGTATCAAGGCACACTGGCAGTGATAGTTACTTAGCCGAAGAGATGCGCGCTCATAATTTCGAGTCCAATTGCAGACACCATTAATAATTCTATAAGTCTAGTCATTGTACTGAACTCTGATGGTACTTCATCACAAATCTTCCCGCAAGTTCTAACATCTGTACAAAGTTTCAACTCATCGGATGAAAAGAACAATGGAGAAGTTTACCATTTTTTTTTAAATTTATTATGAAAATTAAGACAAAATAAAACAAAAATATGAATCATTAAAATATCTCAACAAATGAAAAAGTTATGGAACTTTAAAGTTGCGCTTGCAAGACGGGAGACGTGACGTCATAATTCCCTATCAACCGACTTTATAAAGCCGAATAAAAGAAATAAATGGACTTAACGTGACTTAATTGAATTAAAAGGACATAATTTATGTGTGAAGATAATTTTGAAGTATTAAATCTCGGCTAAGTAACTCACAAAATTTCTCAGTCGAGTAAGATACAGCAATCGGTGTACATTAAATAACTAAACTTTTAAATCGTCATTTCTCCAGTCATTTATTGATGGATTAAAAAAAACACTGATTTATTTGTTTGAATCTATATTTTACTTCCGTTGTGATAAATATGATATTCACAACATCATGAAACTTCTCCATTAAAAATACATGACAAACAAACATACACCTATTTAATTTATATGTTAAGTACCTACTTTTACCATTAAGACTTGGTATTTTTTGTTTTTACGTCTTAATAATCTTAAACGTCTTAGGATGTTTCCATAGTTCCAGCTTAGCTTAACGGCACAGATACGATAGGTATACGGCTTTTAAAAAAAAGTGTTATTCATAAATAGTATAATAATTATGTAAGTACCTGCAGATACTCTAGATATTTCCTCGTCATACTCGGAATCGAGCGCGCAAAGCTCTCCGAGAATGGCATCCAAGTCGGCATCTTGCGTTTCCTCCAAGTTAGCCATCGAAAATCTGTACGTATCTATTCTGGGAGCTACGATTTCTAACGGCCGTAACGCTGTGGGCGTCTCAGTTGTCGCATTTAGACCCTGAAACAACATAATAAAATAACGTTAGAAGTTTAATATTACCGCTATATGGCGATATGCCACTTACCTACCGTAAGTCATGGACGTAGGTATAAAGTTTGAAAAGTTACAACTATTTGGAGCACTGAGTGTAACTTTTTTAAGGTGGTTCGATCGTTGCGATAAAGTATCGTCAAACATTTCGTAAATCTGTCATTAAATAAAATGGTCAATGGACCAAAAACGTCTTAGTTTGAAATCTTGGTTTATTTTGGTAGATTGAATAAAAAACTGTTAAATAAATAAATAATCGTTTAAATTATGGAACCAACAGACAATTATTTATTTATTTGATAATGTTGAATATAAAGCTTGAAAAGTACTGAAACATTCTGTGATAAAATAAAAATTACACGCAGCATTCTGGTGCTTTCGACTATTTAATTTTTAAACTTATGGCTGTGCTTATGGTAAGTGTAAAAATTAGCTCATTTCTACATACATAGGTATATAGTAGTAATCATCGATAATATCGATACAGTAATCTGTGATAGTAATAGGCCTTTTCTATTTTTAATGTTTTCTAAGGAGATTTTAGTCCATATTTTACAACATTTACAGGAAGGCGCAGGTAAATCTATGTATTATAATACATACCCACTTATTATTATAGTACCTATTTGTATTTATCTACTTAGGCGCCTAAATATGCTATTTTTTTACATATAGGTGGCTCAGTATGTGAGAAACCATAATAGACAGATATTCCTAATAGGTATGAATGTCCATATCGAGCTGCATCTTAGACTTACTGCTGCACTGAGTCGCTTTATCATTACCTAAGAAACTCCTGTGCATAGGTATACCTACTACTTATATTGCACTAAGCAGTGAACTCATAAATACTTACTGAAGAGTTCCGTAAGTAATGAACTGAGGTAATGAATAATGATCAAGCGATTTGTGCGTCAGTTAGACACAGACCAAAATAAAATTTTCGCAAAAAAGTTATTCTTATTTTACAAATTTAAGGCAGTTTTGCTCGGTGAAAAACCAACTTTCCAGAGAAACTTTTGATAACAGTTTGATAACAAATTAACGTCCTCGATAGTTAGGGACAAATATATAATATCAATGCAATAAAATGTTAAACTGGGAGATAGCTAAAAAAAAGGTACATTTGGAAATATAATATATACCGTTACTGTAGGAAGTCATTGACGAGTGACGACCTACCTAATTAGGTTTCTGTCATAGATTTGATAATTACCTTCTTATTTTATATCTATAATAATTACCTATTCAAATTGTAAATTTTATTGTAGACTTACGAGATGTATTGTAAACAACTTCCTAGTTTAACCCTAAAACGCGAATAGTATGCAAATCATTTTATCATTTTTAAGGTTTTTTCTTACGTAACAAACAAAAAGTGATTAGTTCCTGCCTAATATTGATAGGTATAGTAGATACTATTTGGTATAATCTTTTAATGCATAAAAAGTCAGGCTTGTTCGAAGTTCGATAACTCTAGAACGGCTGGACCGATTACCATGGTTTCTGATTTGTTGTATTTGTTTTCGTCCAGAATAGCAGAATAACTTTTAAAAATTGGAAAATTTACGAGAAAATAAAATAAAGAAGAAACATTTTCCCTTGATTTTCCCATACAAAAAACCACGCGGACGAAGTCGCTGGCATCGGCTAGTTTTATAATAAAGGTAATGTAAACGTTAAATTTGATCACCTAAGACCACTTCGGGTCGCCAAATGGCAGGTTTATTTTATTTTTTTGTAAAAAAATAGAAAAACGCTGAATTTTGCAACTTAAAATCTGATTGATGAGAAAAGTGATTTTTCTGAGTAAAAAAGGATTACCATAAGGTGGTCGCTACTGACTCTTATTATACGTAATTTCTTATCATCTGCAGACCGCAAATAATTGGAATTCAGATGTATATGTCTTTCTTACTATTTTAGTAAACATAAACACTTATTAGCTATTTATTTATGTAAGATGTTTAAAGCGCGCACATGCCAGTCGCTGCGGAAGTGCCATACGTACATCTAGTATCCATTTGACTGACAATGTAAATGCGCGTGTGCATAGTAGGTATAAACAACGAAGTTCTTTAGCCAGTCACCCTTGTGATGGCCTCAGGAAACCCATTATGAGACGTTTTCTAAAAGTGGTCGTGGATTATGAATACGAATGTCGTATATAATACTCATATTATTATGATGAATTAATTACTCACGAACATAAAAGTTAACATCCCAAAACACTGGACGGGAACGCATTGTCTTTTGAACAATGAACTCAGTAGCTTTGTTTAATTATGCATAAAGAAGTTATAACTTATAATAAGTCACGTCCTTCATCCTTCAACCAACACGCATGATTGTAGTAACTTTAAATATTAAAATATCGAGTTATGGTCATCTGTTAAGTAACAAATAAAGTCCATGTTATAGGATTATAAGCTCAGTTCATTTGACCACAATTTTGAATTATTCTGATTACAGGCAGTTGAAAGTGTACACCATGCACCATGCTCAATATTCAAGTAGAGTTTGGAATATAGTAGCTTATAAGTAGAGTGTAGTTAGATTTACCTTCGTGGTCATGTCCAGAATTTGTTCAGTAGTTTTATTCTCTATGGGGGAATTATTGACGCTTTTAGACTTGGTGACCAAGCGGAAACTTCTGTTGAGCGTGGAGAGGAAGCCTCCACGATGCCACTTGGACTGTTCACTTAGTTGCACGTCCATCATTCCTCGCCCGCTCACATCGCACTGCAGTGACTCACCGTCCACCACTCACACTAGTAAATTAAAATCAAAGGCCGGCTTCACATAAACCTTACGCAAATCCGCTATCCACATTCATATTTGTAAAAAGTTAGACATAGTTTACTGGAGAAGTTAGCTTTCGTGTAGAGCTTGGCAACGTAATCTTAAGTTTGATAGCACGCGATTTATTTGTTTCCAGCGCCCCAGTCAAGTCGGAGTCTGCGCGTTTCGTTCTAGCGTATATCGTACAAAAACTACAGGGTGACCTCGCCCATTCACAACATTTGTAAACTCACAATATTTGCAAAACTTTCATTTTCACAATTAGTTTTAAATTTACAGAACAAAGGAGACGCGTTTATATTACGAAACGCATGCAGCGAACGCATGCTCGAACTCAACTAGAGTAAAGTTGCATTACAAAACGAGCGTCAAGCGGCAGAGACGGGTTAGCAGAGGGGGGCGGTGCGGCAACCGGCAATATGAACTCTACACTACAATTTGTAAATGTGAATTTGAGATCCTACAGGCAGCAAAGACAATAACGTCACATTCTGTTTTGTGCCTTTATTTACTCGTAACTATTCTAATAATGGAGTTTATTAATATTCTATTTTTAAGTTAGTTCTTAGTACCTATGTATCTAATAATGAATTTACAACTATTTATCAGGACATTAAGTTTCTTATGTTTTTTGTCCCCCTTTACGTATATACACTTAAATTTCTTTCTGAATGAATTAATTTAGAAGATTTGAGTAAAATTATAATAGAGGCGATGGAAATTCCAGGGTCTCACCACGGCCATAAACTATGAAGTTAGCGACTCGATGGACACACTCGAGTCGATAGTCGATGCCAGTACGGCAGAGGTGACGGGTGAACATGTACGAGATAGAGTCGTCGAGCCTCTATTCGAGCATGTTGGTACTTGGTACACGTGTGTGCCTCGGCGCGCTACGTTTTGTTTGATAAGGATGACGACGATTGACGAGGCAGTGTGCGTGTGGCACACCCCATGGCCTGGCCACAGAATCTCTCGCCCCCGCTTTTGGCGCACCCAAATGACACTTTAAAATAGGGTGGAAATCGGAAGAATCACCAAGTTACGCACTGCGTTATTCAGTGAAATAAAATTATTAACTTTACAAAGCTACGAGTGGCTTGAGCGTTACATGAATAATTTAAAACTGCTGTTTTGTAACATACATATATATAATTGTACAACTAATCACCTTATATTATTATGTTATTGGAAATCTCTACCATGGGCTTAACTTATGTACCAGGTACATCATTTTGAGTATTATATATTATGTCACCGTAAGATTGCAAAGGCCGTTGGATTGTAATCCAACTAGCGATATTGTAAACTGTCGACAGATTACAATTTAACGCATTATTTTTCGGTAGATTGTAATCTGTTAGGTATATTAACCCGATAAAAACTAAGTGCCCGACCTGCGGCCGGGCACTACCTGATCATTTATGTCGAACCCTAACCTAACCTACAAGAAAGAGTCAAGAAAACGTAAATACAATGAATATTTCAAAAATTGACACTCGGAACATTGAACGGTTCACAATCCGTCGACAGTTTACAATATCGCTAGTTGGATTATAATCTAACGGTTTTTGCAATCTTACGGTGACATATATATGAATGAACCTATAGTTAAAAATTTACTTTTTATCAAGCTGATTGATTTGGTGTTAGGAGTTCCGCTCATAATGTCAGATCTTCAGATACAAATAAACGCTGCATATAGTCTAACCACGTTCAAAGTTCAAACCAAGTTCCTGAACTTCGTCAAAAAATTGAGGCCAAAAAAGTAATTGGCAAGTGGCAATCCTTACCAATAGGTAGGTAAAACAGGAATTATTATAAACCTAACTGGTAATTATTGCTCTTTTTCAAAAGGCTTAATAGCTTAATAGATATAATACATATGTGTATTGAAATAATACGAAATAGGTTTTTATCTCATTGTCTTTACTGTTATAAGCAAATGGGCTTCCAAAAGTCACTCAAATTATCAATTATCAGTAAATTCGCAAATTCGACCATGATATGGAGCTTTCTTGAAAACCCCGTTAGGACCCTTTGTTTTTTCTTGATAAGACCCATCCTTTGTCCTTTACCAGGTAGTGTTAAAGCTTTGTTAAAATAAGTGTTCGTAGTAAAATTTTAATCAGACTTATTGTTATTTTAAAGTAAATTTTATTGCATGGATGATTTTATTGTATGGATTATTATCGATCATAGTGGGCTCACCAACTCTAGCGCTCTAGTAGGTGCATAATATTAGGTACGTCTCTTGTGTTATCATAATGTTCGTCTACTAAAACATTCCAGAGCTCATTCTCACTGTTTGTATGGTGATAAATGATCAGAGGCAATATGACCATTCGTCCTGCTCTTTAAGAGTTAAATTTAAATGGAAGTTTTTGTAAACTAGCCAGCGACACTGCTTTTTATTAATGTTCGTGGCGAGGTCATTGTTTGAAAACCGTTTTTTCTTCATATTTTTTCTCGACTATTTCGAAAGTTCGCAGAAACAGGTAGTTTAAGTAACTACTAGCTTGCCTATCTAACTTAACTACCAATCTAGGTTAAAAAATTGGGTAGGTAGGTAAATGAAAATAGTGACGCGCTGAGTTGATGAATTTGCTGAAAATCTTTAGGTACAAACCCAAATAAAAAGCTAATTAGTTATATGATTTTTAACTACGCTGGGAATCCTTGTTGGGTTATGCTTCGCAATTGGCCGGTTTAAAAAAAATAGCATTTCATTATCAGATAAAGTAATTAAAGATAATATTATCTTCTAGGCAGGCGCGCTCCACCTTAGGTTGCATCACCACTTGCAAGCAAGTCTGATTGCAGCCAAGCGCTAGCCTATATACTTATTAAAAAAAGACACTATCATTGGGATATATAAAATGCATTTTGTTCCACATGTGGCATTTTAGGGTTATCATTTTGAAACATTTCAATTAATAACTGTCAAACTAATTAACTAAAATAACGTTGTTTACAAAATATTGTAAAATTATAAAAAGAACTCCTAATTTAATGGTAGCTAAGTGTTTACGTTCCTTTTTCATTAGTTATAATATTATGTCGTCAATTACTTACATTAATTGCAGCATAATACAAATTAGATAGGTATTGATATCGCTTTAAGAGTTGTAATGACACAAGTAGGTAGTAGACAGTAGTTACTAGTAGTGAGTAGGTGCTTTGTATTCAAAAGTACTTCCGCCATAATATAATATACAGGCTTCAGATAAAAAAGTGGGCAAAAAGTGAATGACAGGTGGTTTTAAGTCTGCACCTGCCAAGCGGCCAGAGGGTAACTGTGGGACAGATGCCTTCGATCGACTATGCGCCAAGATGTTTGGCCGAGATCTTTATTATAATATTATGTATCTGTATTCCAACTTCAAAAGCCGCTTTTTAGGGTTCCGTACCCAAAGGGTAAAAACGGGACCCTATTACTAAGACTCCGCTGTCTGTCTGTCTGTCTGTCTGTCTGTCTCCAGGCTGTATCTCATAGACCGTGATAGCTAGAAAGCTGAAATTTTCACAAATGATGTATTTCCGTTGCCGCTATAACAACAAATACCAAAAATTAAAAAAATATATATATTAAGGGGGGTCCCCATACAATAAACGTGTTTTTTTCGTATTTTTTTTGCTCAATATTAAAAACGTTAACAGGTAGACGGTTCAAATTTTCACAGAATATTAACTTGTATATTACCTTTCAAAATAAATAATTAAATATCAATAAAGTAAATATTAAAGGGGGGCTCCCATACAACAAACGTAATTTTTTGATATTAACAGTAAACCTCTACAAACAAAGTTAGTTTTGCGGTTCATTAACAAAGGTAATTATACCTACTTCTTAAGTACGGAACCCTCGGTGCGCGAGTCCGACTCGCACTTGGCCGGTTTTTTTTATTTATTTATCATTTTCCAGCCTGAAGTGTCCCAGTGATGGGCAAAGGTACAATTTCTTCCTTCCATTTTTCACGGTCAATAGATATTTAAGCATTGAGTTCGTTGCGCCAGATAAGTACTTGCTAATGTAAGTAATTTTCTGAAAATCCTTTCAGTGGGGTCTCTAGGAACTCATTAATTTTGCAGAATAAACGAATAGTATTACCTCAACTATCCAGGCGTCTTTAATTTTGTAAATTTCATAAATTTCGGATTGGTCTGGTGCGCTGTTGGTGCGCAGCGGAGACCAATCCTAAATCTATGGTAAATAAAATACCTATATATAATAGATATATTTTTTTTCAAAATGTCGGTCTCATGAAGGTTTTTACGTGAGTGAGAGACAATGAGCGATGATTCAGATTTTAAGATTTTCTTATTAAGTTTTCTTCACAAATCTGTGTACGATATCACATGAATAGGTACCTACTGATCTTAAAATATCTAGGCATTCACTATTCAATGAGACCCGATGACTTAAAACCAAAATATTTATTTTAATTCACGCTTTTCATAAATTAGAAATGTTCCGGATTTCTTTCAGAATTTTAAAATTAAATAGGTATATATTTTCGGGTAAGTAGTTATACTGTGGTAATGGAATGGAATGTAGGTGTTTAGTGTTTACACTTTTACAGATTAAGAGTCACGGATAGACAAACAGCAGACAGACAGACGGACTGAACGAAATTATTTGGGTTCCTTGTTTCACTGCCGATCCCTAAATATGGTAACATTTAGTTACAAAAAATTATTGCGTGAATTTTATAGGCTAATTACTTACTATGCAACCAGACGTAAATTACTGCATAAGAATAGTTAAGATGTGGAGTTTTAATTTAATGTAAGTACCTAATTACTTTGTTAATTAAGTATCTATTAACACACACACACATTATACCATTTTTATATTTTTTACATTTAATTACAGCCTGCATTTTACGGACTCCCCGCGCATGCTGACCGATCGTCCGACCGAATCGATTATCGACCGAAGTATCAACTAATGATATTAACTCGACTGTCCTACTAAATTATCAATGTGTTAGGTAGGTACCTACTCCTTTATGCCACAATCACTGAACCAATTTGACTGAAATTTGGAATGGAGACAGCTTTTAACCTGAACTAACACAGTCCCAGGTGGAATCAAAAAACCCTAATCCACGCGGATCAATTCGCGAGCATTATCTAGTATATAATATTATGTATAGAGTTAGTGCTCAGCTTTACCTACCTACTCTTGGATTTTACAATATTATGACGTGTCAAAAGTTTAAAATGTGGTCCCAAGAAAGCACCTTGTACCGTTCAGCGCATAATAAACGAAAATTTCGCGTTGCTTCCGTAACTCTGAAGTCAGCTTGCGGTTTTTTATATTAAAGAGTGCTCATTAAGAGGAGCACGCTGCACAATGCACATGTAATCACTAAATCAAGCGGTACTATGGCCCACGAAATCAGAAGTACTCATAATTACACTAAATTTAAGGCTTAATGTGTATGTTTCGGATCGCAGAGCAGGTAGTATTCTTTATCCGGTAGCGGGACAGCTGCGCGGCCAGGTGCGTAAGTATCCAAGATTCATAAATATTTCTTGTGCATCTGGCGTCGTCATCATCTTAGTGAGTCCACCATCTGGATGTTTAGTACTCGGACACGGGATCGCCTGCACTGCATTGCAGTTCAAATTAAAATCACAAAACTTAACCAAAGTTAGTAGGTAGGTACGACCTATTTTTCTGTATATGTGCACTAAAGTCATCTTATCTATCTTTGAAAACATGTATTATGTAAATTAAAATTCTTGTGACCTAAGTATCTGTTCGTTACCTACCTATCTATAACAAAAACCTACAAAATGTGCGACAAAATGTATAATAATGCTTAGCATGCATTAAAAGAGTCTTTCAAGGAAAACAGTAATAAGTATAGAAATCAATTAAAAGACAAGAAGTTATGGGACCCCTGCAAACGTTACAGGCACATGTTTCTTATATACTTAGATAAATCATACTTAATATTATAAATGCGAAAGTCAGTTTGTTTGTTGGTTTGTTAGTTTGTTGGTTTGTCCTTCAATCACGCTTCAACAGTGCAACGGATCGACGTGATTTTTGGCATGGGTAGTTGGACCTGGTGAGTGACATAGGCTACTTTTTATCCCGGAAAATTAAGGAGTTCCCGCGGGAATAATAAAAAACTTAAACCACGCGGACGAAGTCGCGGGCATAAGCTAGTTACTCATTATGTAATTCTAGCCTATTATTATTATACCTTTAACATGGTCGCTCAGTGGAACCAGGCCCTAAAAAGATTTGTATCTGCAGGCGCAGATGTTTTGAAACACAGCGAGTCACGGCGCGGAACATGGCAACGCTTCCAATTTTTTTTTAATAAATTCTAATGCACATGGCACGTGGTAACACTTATAGCCCTTCAGACGATAAGAATACCCTCGTCTATTATACCATTTAATAAGGTTTTATTATTACAAGGCTTCGTTGAAATGAAGCGTAATTATAATATTATCAAGTCTATTTACTCTGTAAAATTCATAACTTATTCGTTTAAAATAGATTAAATGAGTTTCGAAACTCTTCAGTTTCCTAAAAGCTTATTTTACGATTAGTGTATATTAGAGTGGATAATGTATTTAACTTGATTATTTATATTGATAATTATAGCTATTAGGTATAACGTGTGTGCGTATTTCAATACATGGCAGCTGTTTTGATATAACTTGAGTAAGATAATAAAAAGTGTTAAAATACTGACATTTATAAGTATGCAATATAGGTAATGATATGCACGCAATGTATTGCATGACATTAGGATAGTTGTTATGTATTTCCTACTAAATTTAAAATTACTTACCTAGAGTATTCACGTTAGTTAATGGTTTAATCCTTGATTTTTCTGTTTATCTTTAAATAATTGCGACACCTAGAAATGGGTATATACCTAATATCGCTCTAATTAACAGGAAAATATATAGGTATGTACTCTGTATGTTCCTAAAAAGCTATTTTTATTTTAGGACTTCTTTCTCCTCCTGCCACAGATTATAGTATATATTATTAGTAAATGCATGCAATGCATTGATCCAAAATCAAACACACCGCTACGAATACGCGTTTATGGCGTACAAACAAATGTACCGAACTATTTAGTGCCACTAGTTCATTGTTATAACATTTTTAACTTTGTTCACATCTGTTGTTAATTAGTTAAACATGCTCGCCCCAGCCTATGGGATGCCCAAGTACCTTACTCGTACATAAAAACTAGGTCAATCTATAATGTTACACGCATAAGAGTAGTGCCCACCAGTAGCCTTGGTTAGTAATTACTTTAATTATAATTAAACTGTGTTAAATGAATAAAATGACATTTTAATTTACCTATACCAGATACCTATTACCCACTAGAACACTTTTCCTGCAAAAGTGGTTTAAAAAGCTGTTGAACATTGAAAATGTTTTTGCAATAGATGTAGTAGAGAGATTTTATAGATAATAATATGTACAAAGTTAAAAGAAATATTAACGTTTATATGGGGGCCTATTAAAGTATACGTTCGATAGTAAACGAACGTTTACTATCGAAGCGACCGTGTCATAAGTCAAAATGATTTAGATCAGCCGAAATGGCAAAATCATATTTTTGAAAAATACATTTTCTTTGATTTTTCATCAAACTACTTGTTTTATCTCACCAAAATGTTTTTTAAATTCCGCTGCATAGATTTAGGATTGGTGGTTTTAGAAGACCAATCCTAAATCCAGGTTCCGCTGATGGTTCCCAAGTTACGAGAATTATGAAATCTGTGTATTTTGCTCAGGTACTTAAACTACAATTATATAAAATGTAGTGTAGTACTTACCTACTACGTAGCGAACTCTACTTGATTATTCTAAGATTTTTTGAATCTTCATTATGTTTTAAAGCGTCGCTCAAACACGCTTAACTTTTATTTACACAAGTAATAAAATTAAAAAATTTAAAAAAACCCACGACGAACTGCAGAGCTCCATTATGCCTTTGACCTTTATAACTTTGAAACAACAATTAGAACTTAGCAAACGTATATATTACATATATCTAAAACACAAAACTGCATCTTTGACGGCTCAGTAGTTTTTTGACCAGCGTGGTGGACTATGGCCAAACCCTTCTCTTTCCGAGGCGCGCTTGTCACGACAAATCAAAAGAGTCCAAATACGACGGGTTTACGATGAGTTCCTATGACAACCTCCTGGCTCCATTATGGGATCCTGGGCAGCATCTAGGTACAAAGTTCTTATCAAGACAAATCTAAAGAGTCCAAACGCGACGGGTATACGATGAGAATTTAAGGAGTTCCCATGATCGCCTCCTGACTCCATCATGAGACCCTGGACAGCATCTAGGTACAAAGCGCTTGTCACGACAAATCAAAAGAGTCCAAATGTGACGGGTTTACGATGAGAACTTAAGGAGTTCCTATGACCACCTCCTGGCTCCATCATGATACCCTGGACAGCATCTAGGTACAAGCTAAATATATCTAAATCGGCACAGTAGTTTTTAAAAAAATAGTAACATATTGAAAAAATAAATTCATAGACTACAGCTCAGCTTTGTTGTCTATGGTCCTAAAATATATCTAAGAACCTTCTCACAAGCTATATACATCTAATGAAAAAAACCGCATTTCAATCAGCCCAGTACTTTTTGTGAAAAATGGTAACAAAAAAGTGCACAAACAAACAAACACACAACCTCTTAGGGCAAACACATATACCGTCTCCGCTTCGTCGAGGGTAATAAATAATAAATATTATTATATTACGTAGGTAAACTAGATGTGTTTTTTCATTGACTACTCTGTAAAGGGTGGATTGTGGATACAACATTTATAAAATGAAGTCTGTTAAAAACACTGGTCAGAGAAGTATATTTCGAAGGTAATAGCAGAGGCGGCTCGTGAAAGATCATATTGGGAGTTCACTAAAAAAAAGAAAATGCTAACCAATTATTTGTAAATGAAGTCCATTCGGCGGTCATTACGTTATATTGTTCCATTTTAATCGCCTACACTATTTACATAAATCACAGTCTTTTTCACATAAATACACAACACAATATGTACACTATTTAAAACAACAATACAGATTTTCTAGCCAATGTACAATGATCCGACGCACTCGCGAAGAAATCAAAATAAATTTACTTTCGTATTTTGTGTTTTGTTTACATCTTACCGGCATAATACGAATAAAAAAAAAATACTCGCGAGTTTTAACTTTCTTCGTGACAACAGGCCATGTCATTTAGTCGGGTAATATCGCGAATGCGTACTTCGTGTCAGGAGCGCCGCTCCATATTTACCAAATGTCTCATACAAATCTTTTGTCTCACGCGCCGCTCGCATCGAATGTTCTCTTTTACTCTCATTACATTTCAATAAGAACGTTGTACTAAACTTTCGTCTATAGGAGCGTTGTTCTAAGCGCTCCACTTAACAAAAATACCATGTATTAAATTTGTGTTGATTGATGAAATAAGTAGTAAAGTAGGTAGGTAGGTACTTATGGATATTCATGATTAAAATGACAATGGGAATAGATTTATATAAAAATATTTATAACGTTTATAGCAAAGTTTATTTGATTATTATACCTACCTAGTACCTATGTATTTTTTTAAATTTGGTGGGATTTCACTGCACCAGCGCTCCTTTGAGCGAGCCGCCTTTGGGTAATAGGTTAGGTAGAGCCTGGTATAGCTACGCTCCTTAGCTTCTTCTCAGTTGGTTAAAACTTCTAGGCACTGTTTCTTAGCACACCCAGTTTTCTTGATAAAATAATTTGATAATTTATATGCAGTCAAGTAAAGGAGCTATTACGCAAAGACCAAGGTCTACGAGTAGATGCATCAGAGATTTCATTAGTATTCTGAGGAAATTTTCTTATTTCGCAACATTAACAACCTATGCTTTAGCATAAAATGTGTTAACTTATTTTTTTCTCGAGAAGGTTGTTATGTAGTATGTAGGTACCTCGATTGGTACTATAGTCTAATGCCTGCGGCAACGGGATCATGGTTTCACCTGCCCTACAATAAGCGAAACGGAGAGGCGGATCTTACAATGGTCTTACAATACCAATTGTGAATAAGATCCGCCAATTTGTACCTAGAAAGGGTACCGCAACAAAATGTATTGTAGTTTTAATGTTATTAAGTGAATAATTTATCGTCGTAGTAATTACAATTATGAACCTGCACCGTTAAAAACTTTTTATATAGTACCTGTATTAGAATCATAAATAATATAACCTTAACCTTAACCTTTGAAACCGAGTTTTGGCATAATAGTTAAAATTATTATTAGGTATAACAAGTAAGTACGCAGTTTTAACTTATTTATCGTACTTGTAGTAAGTACCTAGGTTATGAAAGCTTATAAAATACTTAAGTACTTACTTATTTTATAATAAGTGCAGTTAATTTATGATTAGAGAAACAATTATCGTCATATTGATTTAAACTTATTGTGTAAAATATATTTTTGTTAAAAAGTATTTACAACTAGACGATGCCCGCGACACTTCGTCCGCGTGGATTATGGTTGTTTGATTCCCGAGGGAACTCTTTAATTTTCCTATAAGTAGCCTATGTCTTTTCGCGGGATACAAATTACTATTCCTATACAAAATTTCATCAGAATCGGTTGAACAGATGGGCCATTAAAGCATAGCAGACAGACAGACGGACAGAAAGACACAATTTCGCATTTATAATATAAGTATGGATTAAAAACTATAAGAAAAGTTTTGATTTAGCAAAAACTTTTTTTAACCGAAGTGAGACGAAAGCGCAGCTGGCAATGCGTTTGAGTGAGCGCAGAAAAAAAAGATATTGAAAAAATCCCCTTCCGACTATGTGCTCTACTTCTATTTTTAAATTGCTTTGATGTTTATATCGACACAAATATTTTGTGTTGGTTTGTTACCATTTTCTCTTTGCATTTTGGAAAGCCCGCCAATTTTTTTGCCGTAACTTTAAAGGATTATTTCTGACAAAGAGATAGACAATACGTTAAGAAACAGATGTTATATGGATATGGTTACGTAGAAATAGCCAAAAGAAGCAGATATTTCGAAAAATTTGACAGATATTTTAATATTATTATTTACTAGCTGATGCCCGCGACTTCGTCCGCGTGGTTTAAGTTTTTTGTTATTCCCGCGGGAACTCCTTAATTTTCCGGGATAAAAAGTAGCCTATGTCACTCTCCAGGTCCTAAACTATACCCATGCCAAAAATCACGTCAATCCGTTGCTCCGTTGCGGCGTGATTGAAGGACAAACCAACAAACCAACAAACCAACAAACAAAGTGACTTATTTATAATATTAGTATGATATGATGATTAAGTAACTGGTACGACTTTTGGTTGCGAATATATGAACAAAATGCATTGAAAGCTGACCAACAGCGAAGGATTACGAGACATTACAGTTGTACTTAATTACTTAGCGGTCGCCTTAACTAATCCTTTGAGCCCGATCCGTCGACCTAAAAGACGATTAGCACTCGATTCGATTGCAATAGGTGGCCTTTATTGTTTTCTCACTTGGAAATCGATTTAAAATACACCTATTATAACCACCGGCTTTTTGTTAATGACTTTTCTTGTTAGCGGATAAATTAATTATCCATATTAATGTTATAAATGCGAAAGTGTATCTGTCGGTCTGCCAGTCTGCTACGCTTTCACGACCCAACTTTTCAACCGATTTTGATGAAATTTGGTACAGAGGTAGGTTGCATCGGGGGAAGAGATAGGGCTACTTTTTATCCCGGAAAATTAAGGAGTTCCCGTGGGAATAAAAACCGTCATTATGTCTAAAATAAATGTTCCCATCCTCAGATCTTTCGCAGAAAACGACTCTACATAAGTTTCAATTAACTAATAATTAATTATAAGCGATTGAATAATGCTGATTGTAATCTAAATGGGAAATTAGAATACTAGGCACTTTCTTGATTGATTATATACAAATTTCATACACATCACCGCGAACCATAGGTTTTTTCATTAAGTGTATAATTATGTGATTGTTTTATAGGGACCCATTGAATATCAATGGCAAGACAAAGTATCGGCAGATACCTAGTGGGTACAGTTTGGTGTCTTAATAAGACTCGAAATTAAACATCTTTCTTATCATTACTTATTAAATACCTACATTTTATGGTACGCTTCTGACCGCGTCCTTATCTACAAAATTTTCAGTAAGAAGGTCTGTTACCCGTGTTCTTTTCTTTAACAAAATTCCACAACCTATTATAAACTTGCCTATACACAAATTTAAGAAATCCATTAAAAGTATGCTCCTGAAAAAAGCTTATTAAGTATACTACCTATTTAAGATTATGTTACATATGATAGAGGAGCATGGATTTGACTCGCTCCAGAAATTCTAAGGACAGTGGTTACTTATGCACATTGATATAATAATTGTAAATGAATTATTTAAAAAGAGCAACCGCCGAGTGTCTTCACCGAGGAATGTCATTCCGAACCAGTGGTAGATTCACTCGACGATACAAAAACACTTGTAATAAGTTTATTTGAATAAAAAAAAACCGGCCAAGTGCGAGTCGGACTCGCGCACCGAGGGTTCCGTACAAACCTGTAGGTATATAAGTAAAAGTTATAGTATTTTTATTCCGCTTATCTATTTTAATTTCAATTTAATACCTCTACGCGTTCAGGTGGAAAGGGGTAGTACCTACTAAGTTTAAAATTATTAAAATTATTTTTATTATATGATGTAACTAAAAATTTATGCTTTTCGCAATTTTTCCTTTATCTGTGCTATAAGACGTTGCTTAGTACCAAATTTCAACATTCTGAGTTCACGGGAAGTACCCTGTAGGTTTTAATTCCTTTGCGAGTGCAAGAAAATTCGAAAATTTGCGGCATAAACGGCTGTATCTTTTGATTGCGTTAGCTTAGAAGCTTGATTTTTTCACAACTCCAAGGAACCGAAGACCTGAGTATGTGATATGAATTTCAGCTTGATACCTCCATGCGTTCCTGAGAAAAAGGGCCTTGATACACAGACGGACGGACAACGAAGTGATCCTGTAAGGGTTCCGTTTTTCCTTTTGAGGTACGGAACCCTAAAAATATGAGTTTGAGTTTGAGTATGAGTAGGTAACTAAATAATTAAGGTTAAACGAGTCTTATAAAACGTCTGTGGTATAATATTATAGCACACCAGTATATTTGTAAAAACAAAAAATAAGCCGTTTTATCTCGCCTCATCGAACACCGCAAGATGTTCCGCAAATCATGAGAGCTGTACCTGTCCTTAGTACGAGTTTGCACAACTCGACAAAGTTGATAGATCTCAAGAAAAATGATTGTGATATAAAGTAAGATTTAATAAAATGTGCTTGAGCTCGAGCTCGTCCATACATCCACAGAAGCCACAAGTAGACAATTTGTAAAATTAAAATCGAAAACAGGGACGTCACAATAACACTGGGTGTAAGTTTTCAATCTAAAACACTCTGGAGTAACGTCATAAAACTGCTAGATTTGTATGTTAATGTCAAATCACATCCACCTATTTGCCCTTCCAAACTAAGCGACAATTAATATCCCTCAATTCTTATGATACTCTAATGTAACATCAATGTTGTATTGTGTGAATAAGTCTGCAATTCTATTGCTATTGGTCAACAGTCAACACCCAACAACCATCGTTGCAGCTAGAATACAATACATGCAACAAATTCATAATAACTGAGACCGCAACAATGATTGTTTGTTCTTTCCTTATTTGTTACTTAACAACGAATTATTAGTTTCTGATTTTATACATTTTTGTTAGCAAATAAAATTTACGCAATACTTATAATCTTATTTGCGATTATTTTTTTTCAACTTCAGTGTTTAATGCGGGACTATGGTCACCCCATCAATATTTTTTTAAATTTTACTAGCCTATGTCAGCCGGAATAAGCTAGGGATTCTAACGATACCTCATTTATCAAAATTGGTTCAGGCGTATCTAGATGTTATGGTGGAATATTCAAACTCATATACATACATACGTACATACATGAACCCTGAAAACAATATACTCGTATATTTTTCAGGCAGTCGTATAAAAAGGCTCTAAATCAATCTATCGTTCGTGAATATTGAATACACACAATATCATGACGAAACAGTGCGTAATTATTTTATTAGTATGAGCCACGAGCACAAAGTTTCGAGACTCGAAATCGAGCAACGTTTTCGAGATGTGCGAGCCCATTTTAAGGGTGCAGAGTACATGCATATGCGTTCGCACCTGCCGCGAACGCGCCGGCTGCGTGCACCACGTGCGTACATCAATCTTTGTTGGATACCATTTGTAGAATTAATTAGCCTTTTATTTATTTTTAACGCATTACGCATACCCATTTGAGAGTTTCAGTATTATAGGCTTGCTTAATATGGACGAATTAATAATAATCGACGTGTGAATGACCTTAGATTCCGAATATTAAATATTATGTGAGTACAAGTAAGTTACCGAATTCGCGATAACGCGATTGTTTTGTCAGGCTGGACAATAAATTATTGGCAGTAATATTTTAATTTTCTTTTAAGCCATAGCTTCTATCGCGGGCCTTGAGCGTGGAGACCGAATCCAGAAATTCCGTAACGAATAAAAACCTAACACTTTGGTTGCTATGACTACTTGTGTTGTTGACTTCAAGTTGTTGAAAATATAAAGGCGAAATAATATTAAAGAATTATGTTTTCAATAGTCCGGGTGTCCAAGGGGAATCAAAAATCCTCAATTGATTTTCAACAACTTGAAGTCAGCAACACAAGTAGTCATAGCAAGTTGATAAAAAATGCTATGCAAAAGCTTTACCGCGGCAGTCTCCGAGTGCCACACGTCTTTTTTTTTCTTTTTTGGCATTTTTGGTAAGTAGGTAAGACATTTCCACCGGTGTATGATGCCGGTGGTCCTGGTCACTAACATCTAGGTATTTATTATTTAATATTAGGTAAGTCCTACTTTTTATTATTCCTCCTAAGCGTCACCACAGAAACTTTAGAAATTAAAAATTTCCAAATGAACCCTGCCGTGGATCGTACCCGGGACCCCCTGCTTATAAAACAGCGCGCCAGGCGAAGGTCATTAAAATAAAAAGAAGACCCTGACTTAAACGAAAATGTGTTTATAGGGTGATCTGCTAAATACAATCAATAAGTAGGCATATTATTGTAAGTACGCACTGCGGTAAGTACAGTAAGTTCTCCGAGCCATTCGTTCAACAGCGCTTCAGGGTCCTCGCCGGCGGCGCCCGCGCCCGTGTCCTCTACAAGCGCCATCTGTAACAAATGAGTTCATATGTAGTTGAAAAAAAAAACTAAAAATCACGCTTATAATGTATATATTATCTTTTGCTTGATCGCACCCGCTTCAGCTAGCCTTAAGGACAGTGGGTATAACAAATCAGTGATCCGACTAATTAATATAAGTAAATGTGAAAGTTTCTATGTTTGTTACTCCTTCACGCTACACTGACAGAACCGATTTGGCTGAAAATTTGAATGGATATAACTTAAAATCTGAAATGTGGCATGAGGCTAAATTTTATTCCAGAAAATTAAAGAGGTCCTGCGGGTACCAAAAAAGCTTAGTCCATGCGGACGAATTCGCGGGCATCATCTAGTAGGTAAAAAAGAATGATTGCGACGATCACAAAGATTACATCAAACTTACATAATCTAGGTAATATTTCACCAACGATTGCAGTAAAAACGTTACCTACTATTAAGTTACGGTGACCAAACAAATGACATCTCATTTCTAGGTCAGTTGATCTGTTGAGATGATACGGGAGTAGGTAACAACATGAATAAGTCTTCGTACGAGATTAAGCTTTATGGCATAAAGCTTACTCTCGTACGAAGACTTATTCATTGTACGATACCCCATTCTTAAGTTGAGTAAAAAAGGTGATTCGGCAAAATTGAATTTAATATAACCTGTTCCTAGTATCATACAGGTACCTTAGTGCGTGTTCAGAATTTGTGGAGGGCGGACAACCTATGCAGGCTATGCTTAAGGCACTGTGAGCTCACGAGATGAAAACACAGGCGCGCAGATGTGAAATCGAGCAAGCGCACATGTCGCAAAAAATGCACGAAATCATTTGTAAAAAAATAAATAAATATTTACTTTTCAATACAAATTAATCCGGCAATGTAATATAGAAATATGAATTTTATTTTATACTAGCTGATGCCCGCGACTTCGTCCGCGTTGATTGAGGTTTTTTGGTTCCCGCGGGAACTCTTTAATTTTCCGGGATAAAAAGTAGCCTATGCCATTCCCCGGCATGTAATCTATCTCTGTGCCTAATTAAAAATTAAATTAAACGCAACTTTTTTTTTATATAAAAACATTCTGTGGAAGTTAAGAAACATACCAAAAAAAATTAGCCGAATTGGTCGTGCCGTTCTCGAGTTTTGCGCTTAGCAACATTCATTTTTATTTATATAGATTTCTAGGGCAAATTATTGGTTTCAACAAGGAGAAAAAATGCTTTAAAAGGTAAACTAAGAGGTATGTATAAAATAAATTTCAATGCATAGATTTTTTTTAATTGTGTTTTGAGATGCGTCAATATTTTGTGGGACTATAAATATCAACATTCAAGTAAACCTACACACGCGCGTTTTACCATCAAATAAAACACTAAGAACAAGTTTTATGAATCAGTAAGCCTTTTAGGCCTCATTCATGCTAAAGCTTAACAGCTTTTTCACCCTTTTTATCGCTAGACGCTATAATCGGTTTATATGAGTAGATATTTTCCCCGGAACATGAAATAATCTTGGCTTAGTGAGTTGGCCCAAGTGATTTTGCTAATAAATCGGTAGAGATTATTTTTTCATTCTTCACGTTTTTTCACTGTTTTTGACTGATTCTATTATACCTAGAGGTACTGACTACTAACCATAAATTCTTTCATGGGTCTCCCGGGTAAAATTTAAGTACCAGCTTGATGCAGCAGTGACAGCATGAGAGAGTGAGACATGTTAATTTATGTAGATTAACATGTCTCACGTACTCGTAGGTGTTAGTGATTGCCTACATTCGGATGCATTGTCTCTATGGGATACTTACATTTCCCTTCGCAGTTTAAATCTATATAAATAAAATTCAAAGTCCTGACTGACTGACTTATATGTATATCAACGCACAGCCTAAGCCGCTGGTCCTAGAGACATGTTGGAGGGTGTATACTTTGTGAAGAGTAGGTATCCACTAAGAAAGGAATTTTCGAAATTCAACCCCCAAAGGGGTAAAATAGAGGTTGAAAGTTTGTATGAAAGTCCGTCATTTTTCAAGTTATATCCATGAAACTTGGTATATGAGCTACCGGTTCAAAATGAAGAAATACGTGTTTCGCCATTTTTGAAAATTCTACCCCTAAAGGGCTGAAATAGGGGATGAATGTTTGTATCAAAGTCTTTTATTTTACAAGTTATTTTTCAAGTTATATCTACGAAACTTGGTATTTTGGTTTTCGGTAAAAAAATAAGAAGGACGTGTGTAACAATTTTTAAAAATTCCACCCCCAAAGGGATTAAATAGGGGTTGAAACTTTTATGAAATTCCGTAGTTTTCCAAGCTATAGGGATGAAACTTGGTATTTGGGCTTCCGGTTAAAAAGGATGAAATACGGATTTCACAAATTTTGAAATTTCTATCCCCAAGAAAGTCAAATAGGGAGTTTGTCCTTCAATGACGCCGCAACATAGCAACGGATCGCCGTGATTTTTTGCATGGGTAATGGGTATTGGGTATAGTTGAGTACCTGGAGAGTGACATAGGCTTCCATTTATCCCGGAAAAGTAAGGAGTGCCTGTGGGAATTAAAAAACTTATGCCACGCGGACGAAGTCGCGGGCGTCCGCTAGTCGAATATAATTTTCCTTGTAATATTTTTGAACTAAAAATTTGTGTAAGTATTGAAAAGTTATACTTACTGGCAATGGCATACAATACAGTCATCTTTAGTTAGGTATACACGAGGAACTATTAATATAATCTTATGAGAGATAATCTCTTAATGTTATCGTATTGTGTATCCTGAACTATAATAGGAATAAGTAAGTTTTGTATGTTAGTAAGTAGGTAGTTTGATATATAGAACTAGTATTATACAAATACATGTATTCTGGAATTTTCGATGAAAAAAAAACTTTTGCGGTATTATTCTAGTTTACTACCGTTTTATAGTGAAGTAATTTTATTTTTTATTTTTCAATAAATCGATCAGTAGGTACAGTTCTGTTTGCTCAATTTTTTGAGCTTCAGTAAAATTTGAAGCATTTCAGAGATATTGAGGCATAAATCTACCATCGATGATGTCGCAATGTAGCGAAGTGACTTTTGAGTTTTGTTATTGGTTTTTGCATTGAAAATCGTGATTTTTAGCGATGTATTGTTGTGTTTCTATTATAGCGTCGCATTTTGGCGAGTTTCTGCGAGCGTTTAGAGGCTGCCTTTCTGATATAATTTATGTGAAAGGTGACAAGTGTAATCGATTCGCATCGTTCGGTTCCCCGGTCCCCGGAAGAGCTAGAGACAAATCTCGCAGACTTATTTCACTACGATGTTATAGGTATCGGCGTATTGGTTATTTAGGGAAGCGCCTTCGGAGAGATTTTCCGCTAGATTTGTAGCTACGAGTAGGTATACCCTGTCTAGTGTTGGAAAGAAGCATTGCAGGAGAGGTCCAGGTCACCAAAGACAAGTACTTGGTCGATATAAAGGGAGGGGCAGGGCTAATGTTAACCAAAATTAAAAGATACGTCTTTAAATAAAGAAGCTTTTCGAATGATGACAGCCAAACTTTGATTCGAGGAAGGCACATGATGATGATGACCCTATAACTCGTAAGTCGTCACGTCACACATGTTGGAATAATTATCGCCCCCCTATCACAACCCGCATTGCTTCTCATTGAAATAGCTGTTTATGATATCGAGCTCGTTTGTCATCCACAACATCTTTCAATTCTGGTAGCAAACTTGCCAGCAAGTTTGATTAGACAGCCAAGCGTTATTCTATAAATTAAAAAGATATGCATTTACCGCTAGAGTCAAAGCGATAACAACTCAAATTAAGTTTTATTAACTATTTATTGACCGAGCGAAGCGAAGGTCTCTGCGTCTACTTGAGTGAATTTGCACTTGTCCGTCCGTCCGTCCGTCCGTCCGTCTGTCAGATCCTTATAACTTCTGAATTACTGAACGTAATTACTTCAAATTTAAATATTATATACCTATATAAACCGATGGCCTCTAGCCAAATATGGCTTAAAAAGTTATAAAAATATTTATTTCAGGGGGCACTCATAGTGAATGCGAACGAAAATATTTTTATAGCGTTACAAAGGGTTGCGGTATATCATTTTAAAGATAAGAATAGAGTCCAAATATATATATATATTTTTAATTTTTTTTTAATACTAAAGTAAGATAAATAATATAAGGAAACGAAATTATTTAATTTTTATTGAGGCTTAGTATTTACAACAGAACTTCATAATTATGTCAATAGATGGCGCCGCGAGGTCTCTGTTCGGGGCGAACCACTAGTTTATTTATTATCTAGGTGCACCCAAGCGCGGCGTACGTCCTCAGTGTTTTGTTTTGAGTGCACGAATTTTAACTCTATGTTAAAAAACGTAAAGCTGAGTGTAGATTGTTGTAAAAACACTCGACTTCATTTTAAGGTGAACGCACACTTATCCGAGCCGAACTCGTCGAACTAAACGAATTTTAGAATTCTGTATATGAAATCTCATGAAACCTCGCATACTTCTCCGCGTCGAATCGCCCGAATCTTCAAGAACCCCAGTAATCCTAGACAAATTCGGATGACGTCATCAGATTCAGCGCGGTTTATGTGGTCGACTCGACCGATGCGCTCGCGTTCTATCAGTTGCGTATGACAGAGCAACGCGAGAGTACTGTATCTTCATTGTTTTAAAATTGAGTGATTCTAATTTAATTGAATATTAAATTAGAATCACTCAATTTTAATACTCTCCAAACCACTGCCTTTTTAAGTTGATATTATGAACCCACATTCTGGTTTCCCTTTGACTTATTTCACTTTCTTCATCTTCCATTAATAAACAATGAAAACCTCGTCAAGATCCATCACAATTCACATGTAATAACAGTGCGACAGGCGTAAAGGAAATACAAACGATTTCTTCGACGCGGTCGATTCTTTCGGCGCGGTCGATTCTTCTGGTGCGGATTAGTGTGCGAGGCCTCCTTGACTTCGATTCGTTCGACGCGTTCGGCTCGGATAAGTGTACGTTCACCTTTACTGTTCACGCTGATACTAAGGGCACGCTGCACGAGCCCTAAGATTCCGAGTCTATGCCCGTACGAAGCTGGCGCGAGTCAGCTATTGATTCATATACCTATTGCTATGGTAATGGTACCTAAAGTCGTGCTTGTTATACATCACTTTCTCCGGTCAAGTTTACATGTAGAGATCTGCGCTAAGATACTATCAAGTTGTTACAATATGAATGTACACATAATAATATTATCTATACGTTGTAGGATCTTAAGTGAACATTGGCATATATGGGTAAAAGGCTGCAATAATCCTCACGTTGTAGGTATATAATAATATAATATAAAATTATGATGAATAAAAAGATAATGCGGGCGGACAACCGATGGAAAACAGCATAATTGAATATCAATGTACAATTTAGTAAGATTTCATTTTCTTAGGCTGGACTATCGACTACATCGCCGGAGCGATCACTTCAGCAGCCCTATTCTCTAACTCAGTGGCTATCCAAAAATTGAAGCCACTAGGACCATTGACATAAGTGTTATTTAAGTCAATGCCACTGACATATTATTATATTTTTGATCCATTGAAGGTTTGCTATGAAAAAAAAAAAACAAGATTTCATAGCAAACACCCAATGGATAAAAAATATATGTCAGTGGCTTTTATTTTTTGATAGCCACTGAGTTAGAGAATAGGGCTGCTGGCTGGTCTGATTTGTTTCTGATTTTGAGCAACGAAGGCGCTTCCTTTAGATACAGAGCTTTAGACGCTTTGGCTGTTAGAGGCTAGATGTTCAGATAATCGTATATCATACTATTATTATAAATGGGAAAGTGTGTTTGTTTGTTGGTTTGTCCTTCAATCGCGCCGCAACGGAGCAACTGATCGACGTGTTTTTGGCATGGGTAAAGTTGAGGACCTGGAGAGTCACATAGGCTACTTTTATCCCGGAAAATTAAAAGTTCCCGCGGGAATCGAAAAAACTTAAACCACACGGACGAAGTCGCGGGCATCAGCTAGTTACGTATAATCGTAAAAAGTTCTTCTGACTTTCATGTTTTTACGAATGGATAGTGTTATAATATATGACTAGCGGACGCCCGCGACTTCGTTCGCGTGGCATAAGTTTTTTAATTCCCATAGGCATTCCTTAATTTTCCGGGATAAAAAGAACCCATGAAAAAAAACCCGTCGATCCGTTGCTCTGTAGCGGCGTGATTGAAGGACTATTTAACGTCCTTTGGGATAGAATTTATAAAAAGTGTGAATTATGTATTTCATAATTTAAACCGGTAGCCCAAATATAAAGTTTCACGGCTATTTAACTTGAAAAACGTCGGCCTTTTACACCAACTTACAACCCCTTTAGGGGTGGAATTTTGTAAAACTATGCCATATGTACTTCTGTATTTATTACCTGAAGCCAAAATACCAAGTTTCGTTGATACAACTTGAGAAATGAAGGACTTTCATGTAAATTTTCATCCCCTATTTCACCCCTTCGGGGGAAGAATTTTCAAAAACTGTGAAACCCGCATTTCTTTATTTTTTACCGATAACTCATATACTAAGTTTCATGGATATAACTTGAGAAATGACGGACTTTCACACAAACTTTCTACCCCTATTTCACCCCTTTAGGGGTGGAATTTTGAAAAATCCTTCCTTAGTGAGCGCCTACGTTACAAAAGGAAGCTACTGTCAAAATTTCAAGTCTCTAACCCTAGCGGCTTAGGCTGTGCGTTGATATATAAGTCAGTCAGTCAGTCAGTCAGGACTTTGAATTTTATATATATAGATAATATTGACATACTCGGAGGTAATAATGTTGTCAGGTACATTAAAGAGGTAGGTAACTGGTAAGGTAGGTAAATTAAATTCTGCAACAAGAGATCAGACAAAATACCGAGGGTATTTTGTCGTCTCTTGACTCGTACATACTATACATATAGCTTAACGCATTTTTTTGGTTAAAATTGTATAGGTAGGCGTGTCTGATCTCTTGTTGCAGAATTTAATTTCGATCTAAATGCACTTGTGCGAATCTTTTCATTGAGTATGAGCTTAATTACGTTCGCCTTTTTCTATACACGTCTCGATTAAACACAAAGATTAGAGAGCGCAGAGGTTATCTAGAAACCGGACTGGGCAACTTAATAGGTACCTAATACCTATCAATAGTTAAATGAGCGCGAAGCGAAATTGTGTAGCCAAATACTTGGGTAGATAAGTAATAAACTATAGCTATTTATCTACTCCAGCATCGAAAAGTTCCAATTTCGAATTTGACAACTATATCGAATTGAACCCTCTTTCGTGTTTGCTTCTCATAACGATACAGTTCGTTGTATGGGAGCTGTATCGTTATGAGTCGTAGCTGTATCGATATGGTTATCTTCATAAATAGGATACCTATAGCTTAGCGGCTCTGGGTTCTGGCACTTGATTGATTTGACTTTTTTATTAATTTATAAAGTAAAAAATTATAAAGACGTCCTTGTCGTAGATAAAATCTTGTATGCAACTGTACGTAATTAGTCATTTTAATTCTCGTACTATCCTATTTTGATACTCGGCAAGCCTCGTATCAAAAAACAGCACTCGAATTAAAATGACCCTCATTACGATACAGTTGCATAAATAGTTATTATGCAAAATAGGATAGTACGAGAAGTAAAATGACTAATTACGTACAGTTGCATACAAGATTTTATCTACGACAAGGACGTCTTTATAATTTTTTACTTTATAAATTAATAAAAAAGTCAAGTGCCAGAACCCAGAGCCGCTAAGCTATAGGTATCCTATTTATGAAGATAACCATATCGATACAGCTACGACTCATAACGATACAGCTCCCATACAACGAACTGTATCGTTATGAGAAGCAAACACGAAAGAGGGTTCAATTCGATATAGTTGTCAAATTCGAAATTGGAACTTTTCGATGCTGGAGTAGATAAATAAACTAACGATTGTACGTTTTTGCAAGCCACAACAATATTATTAAAGACGTTCACGTTTCATTTGCGTTAGAGTGTTGTTCTGTGCGACATTGCAGCATGCCACAGGGATGCATACTTTGAATACATTTTGAATATTTGTAATTATTAGAATGCTGCATCATTATCATTCATATCATTCTCATCAAGTATCATTTAAAATGTCTGTCATCGACTGTCATGGTACTGTATTTAAATTCTAAGCCCAATGTTTTCATGTTTGCTATATTAAGTATAGCATGCTCCGGCTTGTTTCTAACTAACGACGGCCGAGCGATGGCGACAGCGGGGCGATGTGGTCCGAGAGCTGGCGACGAATTTCGGGAAGGTCCTTTTGGCAAGCTAAAATTGTGAAAAATATAATTTCGTCAATTAGCGAATCCAGTTCTGCCAGTCTGGTAGAGCGTTTGCGGTTATTTCTACTATTGCGCAGCATATAACATTTGCAAAAAAAATCCCAGTCGTTATTGTCGGTTATAATGTATTACCAGACCTCTTCAAAATTCTTCCCGAAAGTCGTCGCCAGCTCTCCGACTAATCGCATCGCCCCGCAACCGCCGTCGCCCCGCTACCGCTGATTTCGTGCCCGTACACTTAGCCTTCAAGCTGTTATTACCTACTTTATTTTTTACCGAACTCGACGCTCAATTAGCTACACATAAAAAGTGGTCGAGTTTCTGCTTAGGCTACAAAATTGGGCACTCTATTGAATGAACTGTGAATAAATGGTGGCCGTTCATCTGGATCCCTGTTTGGCGCTAAACGTTATCGATATTACTGAGGATTTTCCAGACCGATCCCGATATGCCACGGCTTTTCGGCTTTGGACAATGACACTCTTTTAATTGACTTCCTTTTAACGAATAATTGGATTTCGAAACGCTCCACGTTTTAACGAATTAATATTTTGAATGATAAATCGAGTGAGCCTCTTTTATCGAAGCAATGCGTAAAGCTGTAGACTTCGGAAGTTACGTAGTCAGTTTTGTTCGCACCCGTAGGCCGTAACTGACTAACTAGCTATTTTTCTGTTAGGTGTGATAATTATTTATTTATAGAATATAAATTTTCATGGTTCTACAAGGTAAACCTTGTAGTTATCATTTTAAATATCAACTCTATAGCTGAAATGGACAAACACGGATTACAAAAAATAATGTTTCTTTATGTGTATGGATCAATAAATATCTCGAAAATAATCGAGTCGGAGTATTTTTTATCCTAAAATATAAGCTAGCAAGTCTTATAACAAGCTAAGCTAGTCTAAGCATAAGCAATCCAGCTCTGTTTAGGTTTGGAAGCTGGATCATACTAAGTTAGTACTCGTAGTGAAGCAAATTATTTTCCGCAGACTAGTGGTTGGCTAGGTACATACGGTGATTCCAAGCGGCATTCGTTACGATATTATTTTATTTTACCAAGGCTCATAATTATACATTTATACAACAGAATAGCAGCAGTTGAGAAACGGGAATTTATCGATATAGCACTCTACGAGTAAGGGCGTTTGCTGTGAGATGTGAGAAGTAACTGGCGTAGGAAGTCACTCCAAGTGGGTGGACGGGTGCAACAAGATGGTTCATTCTTTGACTCCGATTTATAGATGAAAAACGACGACTACGTAAGTTCTTTTATATATTACTAAGAGATAAAAGTAGCCAATGTCCTTCCTCGGGATGCAATCTATCTCAATATAAAATTTCGCAAAATCGGTTGAAAATATGGGCCTCGAAACTTTGATTACTCACTACCCACTTTGTGAATCACTTTTTTTTTTTTTTTCACTATTTGAACCTATGAAGGTATATTAATGCTATGAAGATCGCTGGCTATTAACGAATGTTTTTAATATACAGTTTAACAGCTAATTGTGTTAACGGATTTGGAGATGACTAGTCAAAAACTGTTATTGCTCTTGGTATTGAAATAAGTAAATTAAGAATGATGTTTCATTTTAATCGGTTAGTATTTTTGGCTGCTGACCTCAAAATATACTTACTTGCGTCCACTTAATCCTCAACCGGACACTTTATTTATAACTATAACATGCTCGGGACATCTTAACATCAAAGAATTTATTACAAACATGATACCTACGTTCTAACATGTTTTGTATGTTTTCCCTATTTTCAAAATTATTTATTATTTGTCTTCCAGTCACACCGCCACAATTCGTCCTGGTGGAGTAAGTTTTTTAATTCCCACGAGAACTCCTTCATTTTCCGGGATGAAAAGTAGCCTATGTAACAGGTCCTCAACTATATCCATGCAAAAAATTGCGTCGACCCGTTGCTCTGTTGCGGCGTGATTGAAGGGCAAACCAACAAACAAAAACCCTTTGCATGTAATACATAATGTTATTATGATTTTAAATAAATAAATCCTTTATTGCGTTACGTTGTTGCAGATTTAAAAACAAAATAAATAAAAAACTACGAAAAGGCCTAGCAACAACACAATAGGTCGCAAACTCAGCTTTGCAGGGCATTGTCTACCAATACCCAGCGCTGATTTTCAGTTTTTTCCTGACGAAAGTAGTAAAAAATTAAGTGAGCCGCACGACACGCTATAAAGCTTAATTTAACACTGTAAATAAATTAGAAACTTTCAACAAAAAATTAATTTAAAATGATACAAAAAATAAAAAGCTAGTGACGCTACATGTTCCCTCCTGAATAATGAAATATGCAATTATTTTATTACAAGACAACACTGATAATGATATCATGGATATAGGTAATTATTTTTTTTTAAATTTTATAATATTTATTAGTTAATGAATGGATACCACTAAGGATACCTCGCTAAAAACAAAGTTTATATTTCCACTAAGTTCTCGTTTAGATGCAGGATATTACAGTTTCCAATTTTCAGTACCGCTAGAGAGATTTTCCGCCTCTATAAAATCAGAAGATTCTATAACCATTCCATTAGCTCCGGCGGAAATTATATTACGTGCCTGAAAGCCCTTTAATTACCAACTTATACACAAATCTATACTATATTAATATTATAAATGCGAAAGTTTGGATGGATAGATGTTTGTTACTCAATCACGTCAGAACGGCTTAACGGATCTGGGTGAAAGGCACAGAGATAGATTATAGTCCGGAATAACATAATATAGGCTTTTTTATCCCCCGAACATTAGAGAGTTCCCGCGGGAACCACAAAACCACAATCCACGCTGACGAAGTCGAGGGCATCAGCTAGTGTTGCTCAAATTGTCAGCTATAATATAGCTTCTCGACTAGCTGTAAGGATAAAAAAAAACAACTATGAAGATTGCGTCGTTATTCCTTAGTATGCCATTAATAGCTGTTATTCTGAGCATTCCATCCAACCATCATCCCATATCTATTAACTGCGGGTCATAGGCCTTTTGGAGACCGCACCACACACAGTTCTCTGTAATCCTAATCCACCCACTTCCCACCACCTGTCTGAGATCGTCGGTCCACCGGGCTGGAGGTCGTCCCACACTGCGTTTACCTACCTACCTACCGGTTCACGGTTTGCACTCCAGAACGCGTCTACCACTGCCTGACATGACCTCCCGTGATTAGGCGACAGTCGATTATGAAAATGATATCTATTCATTTTCACCTTTTTTAACGCAATCAGAAAAAATTCGTCATCATCGGCATCCAAACCTATCGTGAACCTTGGGGTGAAAAGAGCTTCGCGTCGGTCCACCATCAAGTGTGGTTCAGCGGAGTTCCTGAGAACATTATAGGATACTTTCAGGGATCCAAGCTCTCTCACGATGTTTTTCTTTGTATCATAGTAAGTGATGATTGTTTTTGCACTTTTGCCTTTGCCGTAGTCGGGTAAAATCACACTTTACTGCAAAAAGTCCAGGATCGTGCACAATCCTGGACTTTTCGATTCCGAAATCGATCGAACCTTCGAATTGAACATTCGAGGCCGAAGTCTTGACTACTAAGACAATACAAATGCCTACATAAAACTTACGAATTAAATTTAACCTCCTAATTTCACCATGACACGAAAAACAACTTCGTCCAACAGTCGTCAAGTTGCGAGTTCCGGTTCACAAGATTGGCCTTTGAAGCTGTTTGAAGCACATTGAAGTGATGACAATAATTCGAAAAGGGGTCAAGAGTTCGCCAGCGTCAATTCGCCAGACTTACATGGACGGAATGTAGATAAAGTGGAACGAACAGACGAAAACAAGCATTATAATGGCAACGAGTCATTCTACTTGGCGCTTCTCTCCCATTAAACGTACAAGTTTGTAGTTTCGGCGTAAGTACCTAGTTTCAACTCTTGTCTGTGACAAGATTACATTTTCAGAAAGCTGCTATTATTAATTCATAGTTATCATTTTATAATACTGCTATAGTAAGCGGCATTGCTTTTAAATAGAATCTCGTGATAGTCATTCTCGTAGATAACGAGTAATAGGAAAACGAATCAATAGTGGTGTGACGATAAATACTTGTAAGAATACATAAGTACACTGGACACGATTACACTTGTAAATTTAACGGCCGGTTTCTGAATTGAGAATTTCATGTTGAGTCTGTCTCAAAGACTACTTAAGGACTAAATAAGCAAATTTTTGTTTCTGAATTGATATTGGGCCGGTTTCTGAATTAAGCATTCAAGCAAAAACAGCAAGCTCCAACTCTCAAACCTTACGCAATATCAATTCAGAAACAAAAATTTGCTTAATTAGTCCTTAAGTAGTCTTTGAGACAGACTCAACATGAAATTCTCAATTCAGAAACCGGCCGTTACTCACATAAATCGCTTGAATGAGTAAATTACGGTTTGTGAACTGTCTTGTAAGTCATGTACCTATTGTATGATTTATGTTACGTTATGTTGTATACTTATCAGTAAGTTACTTACGGACACTATATAAGTAAACATTTATAGTGGCCTAGGAATAGGGTAATTTACTTCTAGCAGCTCAAGCACGGTTAGTACGACAATATTTTGTCGTGAGTTTCTTATCGACAAGCGTTCGAAAATATTGAAGCAAATAAAAACCATTTTCCAGTACATTTTCCCATTTATTTATACTTAAATGAAAACTAATTGCTCTAACTGGTTAATTTTGCTTATCTGTCTGTTATGGCATCACGCTGAAACTACATAAAGAATTAGAATGCAAATTGGAATTATTTACTTAATACACTGAATTTAGATGAAGGATTTATCACATTGATAAGTTAGTTTTCTTGTGGCCAGTGGAATGCCAACTTTTAAACAAACGTCTCTATAACCATTATTATCATGGCATAATATCAATTTAAAAAATATACATACGCAGGTACATAGTTTATACTTACAGTATAACGGTAAAGGAGATAGATGTATGACAATACAGGGGGATTACTACCATCACTTAAAGCAGTATTAAGTACTTCAAAATCAGTTTTATGTCACGCATCTTGACGTCTCTAAAATAAGGATTATAATTCTAAAACACGAGCGTGAACAATATTAAAATAGTGATGGTTGTATGGCCCCTGCTCTAAATAGGGTTTTGAGAAAACTTGACTCCCACAGTCAAGTTTTGAACGTTGCTGCATTTTGAGCTCTTTATGGAGCTTTGACTTTGAGCGAGCGAGCGTGAGAGATCATTATGCTCAAGAAGGCGTAACATTATAATGCAACCTTGCAATTGCTTGTATTGACATAGGTAGGTGGCACGAACTGCAATTTGTGTCTGCACTTGTTTGATAAAACCTATGGGAATTCTTTGATAAGAACTGACAACCCACCCCGGAGTTTTAAAAACGTACGATTTTTCACGTACTCGGTGTTCTGATACCCTGTTTTGGCTAGGATATTTATCTTCATGCAATATACCACTGAAAAGAAGAAGAAATAAGAATAAATTGTGAAAAAGAGCTAGTAAAAAGTTTGTGGGAATTGTAATGTTTAAAATATAACAGTTGATTGCGCCTCAAGTGGTGGGTTAAAAGTTAAATGTAACAACCTAAAAAGCCACAAATTCTTACCAATAAATGACTTAAGTAAGTATGCATAATAAAAGGTGCTTTCATTTGCTAGCAAGTTTAACCATAGTCCATAACAATAATTTATATTATGTTAAAAAAGAAATATGTAAAAAGAGAGGCCTCATAAAATGGTCAATTTAGTAACTTGTAAACGTAATATATTACACTGTTGTCTCCATTTCGAACCTGTTTATTTTATATGATATAACAAACTATGGTTAATCATCGCTGATGTGATGACTGAGTCTACGCTGAGTCATCTACGAATTTATGAATGACATTACATACAAAATGTGGTTATTTCTAGTAATTGTACACAATCTCGTTATTATTGTATACTATCGATTTAAAAAAATACGATTTACCGTGCACCCCGCATCGCTTCGTCCGCGTGGAATAATTTTTTTAAATATCCACGAGAACTCCTTAATTTTCCGGGATAAAAAGTAGCCTATGTGTTATTCCATACTATGGAATATCTATCTCTGCGTAAAATTTCATCCAGCCGTTCTGGCATGATTGAGTAACAAGCATCCATCCATCAATCCGTCCATACATGCATCCATCCAAACTTTCGCGTTTATAATATTAGTATAGATAAAATTAACTAATAACCTGAATCGTAACTAATTTGTAAAATCTTTGATTGATTTGTTACTATTTTATTTATGTCCGCTTTGATTATTATTATTATTGAAATGAAATACAAAAGGAAACCCAATTTTCCTTTTCATTCGCTAGTTTAATTGATTTAATAATGTTTTAATATTTCTTAATGTCTATACAAAAATTAATAGATATTAATTAATTAAATAGTTGATCTTATCTGAACAATTTTAACTGACCTTGTATA
Source organism: Erebia epiphron (assembly GCA_963932025.1). Lineage (NCBI taxonomy): Eukaryota > Metazoa > Arthropoda > Insecta > Lepidoptera > Nymphalidae > Erebia > Erebia epiphron. Next base: position 31,406,192 of record OZ009945.1, read on the forward strand.
TTAGCAGTATAAGTCCCGCAGTTCTGCTATACTTAACTTGCCACAGCCATTAATTAAGCTTCTGCATTCTACGTGTTGAATCCATAAAACGGTTCGAATGCATGCTATTATTTTTTAACACTAAACTTCACAAATCCACTGCACTCTTTATATCCCCAATAGAAAAGCTTGGCTTTTTTCTGCACTTATCCAATAGGATACCGGTCGAGTCACTTAGTTTCTATCGAATTAAAGCAAGAATATTCGCAGTTAGCTTCATTAACTTGAATATTCCGTGGGTTGCGATTATTATCCACCTAGATTTACTAGGTGCATTTCACTAACCGCAATCCTGCAAGTTGCCGGCTACATGTTGCGTCAAAATATGCGAGTGCTAACGAATCGCGATATAGGAGCGATCGCGACGGGGACGCGACAATGAATGACTATTTCGCATTTCGTCCTAGCAGCTAGCGATCAGTGTTTATAGCAGTTAGACACTATCTTCCTCAACATACATAGGTTTCTACTTTGGCAATACAATCGCCGCGGTCGGACTTGATTTGCATTATTCATATAACCACTGTTTACAAAGTCCCTTAATAACTTAAGCATTCTCAACTAAACGCACAAGTACTTTTAGTATATAGCGTGATCCTAGAAGAATACCTACGTACTTAAATACCTAGCGAAGTACCTACCCGTTTTGTAACGCCAGTTGGTATCCTGTCACTCTACACATAATAACTAGATTCACAAACATAATATCTGATAAGCCGTTACTTTAATTAACTCTTAAGTTTAAATTAAAGTAGGTAGTTATTTTAGATTGGAAACAATAAAACAGCTATTTCACAACAAAACACTATTCTGTTATCTATACCGCGTAAATCACAGCGTTGCGTTGGTGCGTTTCCTGTCTTTAATCTCTATGGATTTGAATATGCCTGTCTCTGTTTTTAGCGTGTTACGAAATTAGCACCACATTGTAATGTGTCGTATTTTTAGGGTTCCGTAGGTACTAAAACAAGGGACCTTTATAACCATTAAAGCTTCGTCTGGTCCGCCTATCCGGCTGTCGGTCTGTCTCTAAAATGTGTCATATCCGTTTTATAAATAAACTATCCAACAAGCTGTACTATAAAGTTGAAATTTAGCATAGTCAAAAACAGTTAGATATATTTATTGACGTTCAAAATGTTCTCTTCTCACTTTGAATGACTTTCGACTTTAAAAAGCCGTTTTTAAGCCGCTTTTGGAAAGAACAACTAAGTACATGCCTAAAATACCTACCTCAAAAAATTTTAGGAACTGCTATCGACTAAGTACCGGCCTATAGAAATCAAAGCCAATGTTTATGGGAACTACCATTGCTACGGAACCTAACTAGGTATATATTATTAAATATGTATTAAAAATATCACTCCATAGGCATGTGATAACTGAGATAAAAAACTTATTTAATTTTTTTATTCAAATTAAACTGTGATAATAATTTATATTATTGTGGTCAAGTTTTAGTAGTGCCCTTGCCCTTATCAGTTGTATGTGCGATATGGACGTGTTTTTAAATGTCGTTGTCGTTTCCTGTCCCATGTCGTCCCGACCCGTGTTTTAGCAAACTGAAAACGGATGCTGATGACAACCATCGTATGAAGGAAGGCCACCTGAAACGAGGATCCCTCTATGAGCTTCCAGTCGAAGACAAGGTACCCGGTAAAAGGGCACCTAGCAGCTAGCACCCTTCTTTTTTACTATACGAAAATAAAATACGTAGGGATACTGCATATTTTTAGGTATTCAAGAAGTTGCTTTCCATATTTTTGTTTAATCTACAAGTTTCCAACCTCCCTGGCGCAGTGTTGACCGCTGTTGTCTTAACGTTGGAGGGCCGGGTTCGGTTACCGGCTGGGTCAATTTGGGATGGGAATTTATAATTTCTGAATTTTATCTGGTCTGGTCTGGTGGGAGGCTAGCTTCTGCCGTGGCTAGTTGCCACCCTACCGGCAAAAGCGTTCCAGTACGATGCCGTGCAGAAACCGACAGGTTAGCCTGCTACCATCTTAGACTGCATCATCACTTACCATCAGATGAGATCGTAGTCAAGGGCTAACTTGTAGTTGAATAAAATAAAACTTAAACCACGCGGATGAAATCGCGGGGCTCAGCTAGTAATATCATAATTTCGATCGCCAATCATAAACTGGAGCTGTATACAGTTGATTCGCTACATGATTCACCCGATTTTGTTTGTATAAGTCTGTTTATCGCGCACCGAGTGGGCAAATATGATAATCGGGTTAACTCAATACCAGGCGGATATCGCGGGAACATTTGACTGGGCGCGAGCGAAAAATCTAGTTTGCACCGTACCTAATACGTTTAGCTTTTGTTAGAGAATATACAGCACATACCTAAACAAATTGAACGGAACGGTTGCGCCAAATAAAGGGGATTTTATCAAATTTTGATTAACGTAGTTATCCAATGAAATTTGAAGTGTTGTATTGTCAGTGCAAGCAATTATCATTTTAGAAAAATCATTTTTCTAGACATTGTAAGAAGTAAGAACCCTTCTGTTATCATGTCAATAATGTTTCAAGTAAAATGTATACGCTGTAATATAATAAGTCTATGCATATTTTAAATTTTGACTAGCAGAAGTCTAGAATTTATAGTTTTTTATAGTTGATTCCACCATAACGCCTACGCCTCGCGAATTTTATATATTAAGTAGGTACCTATTAGATATTTAGGTATATTAAATACCTAAATACCTAATTAGACCAGGGTTAAGGGTTCGAATCCCAAGTTCCCAAGCCGCTAACTCTAGAACTTTATGGAGTTAAATGTGTTTAAATCAGTTCTAGTAAAATACATAACTTGCTTTAATGGTGATTAAAGACATCGCTAGGACACTAAAATGCCTGAGAGTTCTCCATATTGAAGTCTGCCAATCTGCACTTGGTCAGCATGGTGGACTAATTTTTATCTGAGAGGAGACTCGAGCCCAGTTGTGGGCTAGAGGTGGGTTGAGACGATGGTGATCGATACCAGAGATGACTCTTGCCGACTGTGGACTAACAGTCATTACGTATATACATAGTTTTTCCGCTAATGATTCATCGTTCACGCGCTTTTCTCAGTCTTCGTAGGTGTCTTATGAAACGTAGGGTGCTGACTCATGTAATTATTTATATGCTAGTATACAAGTAATGAGTAGTTGGTTCCTACCTAGCAATAACAAAGAATAATAACAAAGCAATAATAAAGCAATAACAAAGCAATAATAAAGAATACCTAGGTATTCTTTATTATTGCTTTTCATAGCACGCTTGCCTCGAAAATGCCTATTCACTCTTGCCTCGGAGGTACTTTTTTTTTTCAAAATCAGTTGAGCAGATGGGTCGTGATAGCGTAGCAGACATAGACGGACATACAAACTTTATTAATTTATAATATGAGCGATGTTATTGAAATCATAGGTAATAAGTATGTATTAATATCATCAGTGAAGTTATTCTAACCACTTAGTTCCTTAGCCTACAGTTTTATATTACAAAAAAAATATTGCGGTATGAACAAATAACAATGGATATTAAAAAAATTTAATATATTTTTTTTTTTTAATACTAAAGATGTCAAGGCGATTAGCTTATTACGTAGGGTTTCGAGGCATTTATTTATTGCTCTCTAAAATTGTTTCTTACTTACATCTATTATAGATAATTATTTTATTACTAGATGATTCCCGCGACTTCGTCCGCGTGGACCAAGTTTTTTCGATTCCCGCAGGAACTTTGGAATTTTCCGGGATAAAACCTATCTTTGTACCAAATTTCATCAAAATCGGTTGAACAGATGGGCCGTGAAAGCGTAGCAGACAGACAGACAGACAGACAGACACTTTCGCATTTATAATATTAGTATGGATTTCTACAGTATACAATCATATGAGTTGGTTCCTATATTTTATGCGAATGAAAGGGCAGACTAGGATCGTCGGTGGCCTGAGGTGGACTATCACTGAATGGGTTTTATTCTACGATGGTTCGTGTTGTTTTCTTTTTTGGGCGCTCAACAGGCGTGAACTATGAAAGCGTACCGGAAAACAGAAACCAGCTCCCCGATTGTGGGAAAATCGTAGTCCTAAACTTTTTTTGTTTATAACGGAAAATTCAAACTGTTAAAGGTTAGATGCCGACATTTCAATATGCATGTATGAACTCCTTAAACTGTATTGATTAAGATGGGTCTCTGATGAATTAATAGAATTATATCGAAACAAAGTGAAATAAGCGCGTATTTTTTCTTTATTCCTTTTCTTTATAAGGGCCTCCAACTTCAAACTGGCTTGTATTAAAAATATTTCGAACAGATTTGGCAGAGACAAAGGCCCTGGGCAGACCTTAGCCCATCACTGGTAATAATTTATCTGATGTGATCAAAGCAATGACATCACTAGTCGTATTATGTAAAACCTGCATCAATTATTGTAACAATCACAATACTTATTGTTTGGCTGAATATTTATATTGCGTATTATTATTAAATAAATAATTAAATCGAATAATTGTATTTATGGTATTCATGATGAAAAGGTGCGATCGTTGCACTGTAGCAATCATTTTTACATAATAGGGCCCCAAGAATACAACGCCCACCTATGTAGTGCAACAAACCCGGGACTTTAAAAAAAAATATGCAATCAATGTGTGCTATTAAACCCATGTGGTTAGACCATCTCTCTAAAATTAAATCGTTTACGCGCACCGAGAAAAAGCTTTTGATAAAAATAACTGGCGTACAGCAATTGAAACTATCACGTCCAAATAAAATTGAATAACGTATGGACTATGAATATATTTTTTCTCCGGCGCGGTGGTCACTGCAAATGAATGCTGGACCTATGCTTTGCCCCGGTTAAAAGCTGAGTGGTGCTCCAATTTATTACAATCGTGCGTCAGTAAGGCTTAGGTAATTTCGCTTCCAGGCCTCTCAGGTTCGACACGACTTTATCAGTAACTCCAGTATCATGTTACCTCTCCGTACACTTTAGTTACAGGGAGACTTGTAGACTAGATAAGTAGTTATACCAGCCAGCCTAAACAATAGGCCCTGATGAGAGCAATCAGCGACTATTCTGCGGTGACACCCCATTTAGACCGAGCTTCGTATTTCCGTTAAAGTTCTCTACAAAATTAAAGCACTCAAACCTCTTTGTTTTAGCTACATAATAATATTAGAATTTAGTCTGCCTTAACTGCCTGATTGGTCTAGTGGCTAGCAAAACCTGGATACAATTCTTTTTGGAAAGAACTTCATGCGCGAAATTTCATAACTTTCGGTGCAGTAATCTATACCTATACTCATCTATATATATAAAATTCAATGTCCTGACTGACTGACTGACTTATAATTATATCAGCGCACAGCCTAAACCGCTGGTCCTAGAGACATGAAATTTGGAGAGTGTATTCTTTGTGAAGACTAGGTATCCACTAAGAAAGGATTTTTCAAAATTCCACCCCCAAAGGGGTAAAATAGGGGTTGAAAGTTTGTATGAAAGTCCGTCGTTTTTTAAGATATAGCCACGAAACTTAGTATATGAGGTGCGGGTTGAAAATGAAGAAATACCTGTGTCACAGTTTTTGAAAATTCGATCCCTATGTTGTATGTGGATGAAAGTTGGTATGAAAGGCCTTCATTTCTCAAGATATTTTTCAAGTTAATATCAACAAAACTTGGTATTTTGGCTTTCGGTAAAAAATAAAGGAGTACGTTAGTCACAGTTTTTCAAACTTCTACCCCCAAATGGGTAAAATAGGAGTTGAAAGTTTGTATGAAAGTCCGTCGTTTTTTAAGATATAGCCACGAAACTTGGTATATGAGGTGCGGGTTGAAAATGAAGAAATACCTGTGTCACAGTTTTTGAAAATTCGATCCCTAAAGGGGTGAAATAGGGGATGAAAGTTGGTATGAAAGTCCTTCATTTCTCAAGTTATAGCCATGAAACTTGGTATAGGTATGAGCTGCGGGTTAAAAATGAAGAATTACGTGGGTTTCGGTAAAAATGTTAGAAATACGTGTGTCACAGTTTTTCAAAAGTTGAAAGTTTGCATGTAAGTCCTTCATTTTTCAAGTTATAGCCCTGAAAGTTAGTATTAGGGCTTCTGGTTTAATATAAAGAAATACATGTTTCACAGTTTTTGAAAATTTTATTCCCTAGGACGTTAAATAGAGAGTTTGTCCTTCAATCACAACGCAACAGAGTAACAGTTCCACGTGATTTTTTGCATGAGGACCTGGAGAGTGACATATTTATTTAATCCCGGAAAATTAAGGAGTGAGGAAGGAATTAAAAAACCTAAGCCACGCGAACGAAGTCGCGGGCCTCCGCTAGTATTATTATAAATGCGAAAGATCTGGATGATAGATTATAGTCTGTAATAATACATAGGCTACTTTTTGTCCCGGAAAATCCAAGAGTTCCCGCGGGAACACAAAAAAAACCTCAATCCACGCGGACTAAGTCGTGGGCATCAGCTAATTAATCAAATAAGAATTTAAATCCACCAAAGGTTTGAAACAAATTTCTTATGAAAATGAAGCTAACAAAACTGTTTAGTAAAATGCCCGTCAATTAGTTGAGGTAAAACAGTTAATGAATAGGCGAATCATGCAATGGAGACCGAACTTCCGCTGTGAGTGATACGGACGCAACGAAAATAGCGGCGAGCGTGCAACTGCGACTGCACGTACCATACACCGTACACTATCGGCTAGGGTAACCACCATTACAGATTTCTCAAGATAATTTTTTTCTAAATGAAAATCCTGCTCTATGAATATTATAAACTTTAGTTTCTTTAGTTTCTTTATTAGTTGCAATTCCATAGTTACATTATTTCTTAATTAACATATGATATTCATTAGTAAATAAGGAATGTTATGGATACCCAGTTTGGGTGTGGCAACTGAACAATACATGGTGGCAGGGAGACCGATTTTATTAGTGTTTGTCAGTATCATTTAAAAATTCATTAATATTGTAGTAACATTTCCCAATCAGATAGTTTTTAAGCGTGTTATTAAACTCCTTTTCTTTCCCGATGTTCCTAATGTAGTCTGGCAGATTGTTAAATATTTTTACTGACATTAAATAGGGGCTTGAGCTGTGCAGTGCCAATTTTGACGGTGGGGGAATCAATTTAACTAGATGATGCCCACGACTTCGTCCGCGTGGATTGATGCTTTTTGATTCCTGCGGGAACTCTTCAATTTTCCGGAATAAAAAGTAGCATATGTCATTCCCCGGGATACCACCTCTCTCTGTACTAAATTTCATCAAAATTTGTTGAGTGGTTGGGCCGTGAAAGCAGACAGACAGACATACTTTCGCATTTATAAGATACTAGCTGATACCCGCGACTTCGTCCGCGTGGATTGAGGAGTTTTAGTTCCCGCGGGAACTCTTTAATTTTCCGGGATAAAAGTACCCTATTATTTAATCCAGACTTCTAACTTTACGTCTGCAAAATTTCAAAGCAATCGGTTCAGTAGTTACGGCGTGAAAGCGGAACAAACATACAAACAAACTCACTTTCCCATTTATAATATTAGTAAGGATTTTGGATGTTTGTCACTCCGGCACGCCACAACGACTGAATCTATATGGATGAAATTTGGAATGTAGATAGCATATACCCTCAATTAGCACATAGGCTAATTAAATAGTACCCGCGGGAATCAAAAAACCTTAATTCACGCGCACAAAGTCGCGGGTACCATCTGGTATTATAATAAAACTTATAGCCTAAATCTTATTACTGTACAAACCGTGCAAAAATGCAGCCAGCTTAACAACGAGGCTGATCTTTAACGCGAAGTTTTCTTTCTAAAGAGAGACAATTAATCGCGGTGAAATGTTTCGGAGGAATTTCTTGCAATAGGCCTCCATGTCTTCAATAAACATGTAATTATTGATAAGAGAGGCACACCGCCGCTTGCTGGCTTATATACATGCTTACCTAGAGTCTATTCAAATCAAATCATATTTTATACAGATACTGAGGCTAACTCTGTTGTACATATACACCTTTATTTTCTTGGATAAAAATAGGCTATGTTCATCTTTGGCAAGCTATCTCTGAAATGTATCTATCAAACACCATAACTTCTGAGAACATGCTCCAAAGGTAAACAGTTCACGATTATTGGGTACCTATGCCTGTAAAAATTCAAAATTCAAAATTCAAATTATTTTTATTCAAATAGACTTTTACAAGTACTTTTGAATCGTCGAGTGAATCTACCACTGGTTCGGAATGCCATTCCTACCGAGAAGAACCAGCAAGAAACTCGGTGGTTGCTCTTTTGAAAAAAATAATATATAATTTCATTAATTTGTAGAATACATTAAGTAACAGCTGTCCTTAGCATTACTGGAGCGAGTCAAATCCATACTCCTTTGTCATTTACGTAATCTTCAACAGTATAATAAGCTTTTTTTCAGGAGCATACTTTTAATGGACTTCTTAAACTTGTGTAAAGGCAAGTTTAAGATAGGTTGTGGAATTTTGTTATAAAATAGAATGCTCATTCCCACGAACGACCTTCGGACCTTCTTGAGGCGGAGCGATGGAGTCACGAGCTTATGGCGGCCTCTAGTTTGCCTATCATGCAGATCGCATATTTTTTTGTAATTGTGAATGTGCTGTTTTACGAAGATTGGATTACTATTATATTGCGAGGCTACTGTAAGAATACCTATTTCCTTAAATTTCTCTCTAAGGGATTCGCGCGGTTTTAAATTATAAATTGCACGTATTGCCCTTTTTTGTAATACAAAATTTTTTGAATATCTGCCGCTTTACCCCATAGTAAGATTCCGTAAGACATAATACTATGAAAGTAAGCAAAATACACAATTTTTGCAGTTTCAACGTCAGTAAACTGTCGAATCTTTCTGACAGCGTAAGTAGCAGAGCTGAGTTTGCCAGCCAGAGTTGATATATGAGTGCCCCATTGAAGCTTTGAATCTAAGGTCACCCCCAGGAACACAGTGGTCTCTTCTATTTTTAAAATATCATTATTTAATATAGTTAAATTTATGTTTCCTGTGGACTTGGTATTCGGCAATGCGAATTCAATGCACTTGGTTTTCTTTGCGTTCAAAAGTGAGTTGTTTACTGTAAACCAGTTAGTGACTTGAGAAATTGCACTATTTACGTCTTCATAATTGTCCTTGTTTCTATCCAAAAACCTAGGGTTAGGTAGAAGTTTTTTTAGAAATAGACCAAACTAAGTAATTGTTTCTTCTCTCTTTTCTCCAAACGCATACAATGTACGAACATGGAGGAAAAATACTTCGATTGACCGCGAGTTCACAAAAAAGTGGAGACTCTACTGCGATCCGGTTAGCGGCAAACTTTTACGAGCGCCCGGTACAACTACCAATGTATACATAACCTATGTTTTAAATGCATATTAATAGTCTATAGTTAAAAGTGTTATATTTATTACACTTGCCGTATTAATTATACTAATAACGTCTTACTTTGGGTAATTTAAGGCGGGTTGGCGGGCTTTAACGACTATTAGCATGTTAGTGATAATAACCGAGACGTGCTGTCCGAGGTACGGGGGTGAAACGCCGCCAACTTCCTTACTCCGGGCTAGTAATGAGAATTTCTAGTCAGAAAAACACTATACTTACTTATGGCACGACCCGGGACTCGAACCCGGGACCTCGTCGGCCGCAGTCGAATATGCTAACCACTAGCTAGACCAACGGGGCAGGTAATTGTGCACGCTAAACTAAAATGGCAGGTCTTAATAAAATTCAGATCAATAAAGCACAACATATGCATCGATCGTAAAATAGTGACCATGAAGATTAAGCGCTAACCTACAATTGTGCATTTATTTTCAATAGTCTGCTAGTGTGAATACGTCGAACGAAGACGCGTTATGATTTTGTAAAAAGAGTTTTAAAATAAATACAAAAAGCAATAGCTTTTCTATTTTAGATTTTGTAAGGGATAACATATTAATTCGTAAACTTTCGTGCTGGAAGACACACACACACACATACTCAAATTGCTGATGTGGGTTGCATTTGTGTTCGAAACCCTAACGAGCTCTATGAAACTTTCACTTGCGCTTAAGTCATTATTTCAGAACATGATTCTGTAACAAGTAAATAATTGCTTTTTGATTGAATGGAAACAAAATAAGAATAAAAGAGCAACCTAATTATGAACTCGTATCTACACATAAACATAATTGTTAGTTTTTGTGTTTGTATAATAAAAACCAACTTCCGTCCACACGCTGCGGCAGGTTATACAGAATACTGAAGAGTATTACAACCAGCCACTTTGCTTAGCGTTTGTGGACTATGAGAACGTCATTTGATTTGATGGAAACGTGGGCTGTATTAAGGTCGCTGCAAAGATGCCGAGATAAATAGGCTATCGGTATATCCAAGTGTTGAGGTGTTTGTACGATAGCGCCACATTTCAATACGCTATTACTTGGAAGATAAAGCCAAAATAGCTTCGAAAAAAGTCGGGGTGCTTAGCAGAGCGAAAGGTTACTTTGCGCCCAAGTACAGGCTTCTGCTACCAATATTAAGCGCAAGTTCGGCCACTCATGTTGTACTGCTCACATCTCTGGGCCGAAGCACCCTACTGCAATTGTTCATGGGCGGCGGTAATCACTTGACATCAGGATCCTGCCTGCTCATTTGCTCGCTTTATATATTATATTTATTTATTTTTACAGTAATCACCCAGCTGGAGGTGTTTTATTACGTCTCGCTAGGCAGCATCCGCCTAACAAAGGTATGCTTTTTGGACGTATGGTTTATGGGTACTATCTGCACCTCTATGATGATCCATATAACTCAACGGTGCAAGCTCATAATATACCCACTAGATCCTGACCTGCCGCTTTCACTCGTTTCACTTTCATCTGTGTGCAAAGATTGTACTTGAATAATTGTTCTCTTCGCTTTTGTAATCGATACTTAAATATAATTCTCGTATATTGATTGTGTCTTGTTGTGGCTTTACGAAAGCGAAGCGTCAGAAAGGCGGACTCCGGAAATTCAATTAGCATTTTAAGTTAACGTCAACTTTGCGTTAATGTATAAAAATAACGACATTGTTCCGTCTCTTTTTCATGCTTATACGACGGATTTATAGATAGTTCCATCCACGAAGACGTGGCACACTCCTATTAGACATTTTCCTGTCTTTTTTCTCCCATTCATAAACCACATGATTATTCCTTCCAATAACTTTTTAAGGTAACATTAACTGTGCTTTAGTATATCAACGTCAATGTCAAAGTTAATCCTTAAAGTGACACCAGTGACACTAGAACCGTTGGTTAAAATTTTGCGGTTTTTTTCAATACTAAACCTTCTTCTTGGAAATTCGTACACAAGCGTCGTTCCCACGACATTAAAACATTTTTCATCCCACCATCTCGGTAAGAGTATTTTTAATCTTCAAGAGTAAGCGTGATTATGGGTTATGTCTAATGCAGATGGATTTTAACTTATATTAATACGATGAGATCACTGACCGCTGTGCAATATACACATATACGTTCGTTCCTCTAACCGTCTATTTACATGCGTTCCCTCTATTTTCAGACTACTATTTCTAGCCGTTAATGAAAAGTGACGGGTAAAAATACACTTCAGGATACTCACACTTTATATCTTAACTAGATGGTGCCCAAGACTTCGACTGAGTGGCTTCTTGACATGAGTTCCCGTGGGATTTTTAAAATCTAAGTGGTTTTAAACATCCCAGATTAACTCTTTGATTAGCCTCAATCCGGGTCCCATGCAAAAGTCACAAATAAGTTCTAATTTTTGAGATTTTCCAATTTGTTTGGTGCTTATGTTTATGGGTAGATAGGCATGTAAATATTTATTATTTACAACTTAGGTTGCGCGTGATTGAAAATGCTCCAAAACTTAAAAGTATTATCTCGGGGAACTCCCGAAACAGCGAGGGGAAAATGCTTAAGCGTCCATTAGACAACATGACGTGTTCAGTTACACGGATTGATTTTGTTGTCAGTTTGCCACAGCCACCGCTGTGACTGATGTTTGCATGATAAATATCTCAATTTCTGCTCTATCATTCATCATTATTGATAGAAAGAATAATTGTGTAATACATATAGAGTAGCAATGCAGATCCTATGGTCAAATCTGAAAGAAATTTCCTGACATTCCTTCTTATTTATTCCTTACTAAATGACGACCGCGACTTCACTTTTTAAAGTTTACTTCAAAATCTGTTTAAAAGATAGGTCGTGAAAGGGTAAAAAACTCACATTGGCATGTATGATATTAGGGTCGATGCGTTCTCTTGCAAAATTTTGTAGGTACCTTTCCGTCGTCGATTGAAAAAAAATTAGTTCCAATTTTGTGGTAGATAAATAATAATTGGCGGAGAAAAAAATAAAAACACCTCCATTTAGAAACGAAAGGCTTTTGGAGGGGGAAAAGCGATTGTAGCAAAACTGAAATCAAAACCTATTGTCTACAAGCGTTTCATGAAAGTATGACGATGTGTGAATATTTTTGCATGCATCCAGGGCATGCGTCAGGCCACGGATGTGCACATCAAAGGGCCCCTAGCACCAATATTCTAAGCCCTCTCCGGTCACAAAGGCGTGCATATTTTATCCCATGAATCGGAAAATGATTGACAGTTTGTTTAATGAATCTAGGTACTACACGTGGACGTGATTTGTGCTAAGTACTATAGGTTTTCTACGCAATAGTTTGTCTATAACTCTTTGCTTGAGTGACTAAATGATAAGTGATAAATTTCCTTTTTTTTATTCCAATGAAATACTTATTATTATAACTACCAGCTTGCTTCGCTCCTACTTCCAAATTCCGTATTTTAATATTGGCCTCCTTTAAATAGGGATACATTGCACAGAACAGATTTCTGTGCAACATATCAGCTTACATTAATTACATTTGGAGACAGACAAAGGCTACTTTTTTTTATTCCGGAAAAGTCAAAGAGATTCCAGGTTTTGTTCAAGAATTAACATATACATATAAAACACATGCTCCTATTGAGATACATATTTTATTTTATATGATAATATATATAGTATAATATGTAATTCAAGTATACATTGTATTTTATGTGTATTCTTAGGTATTTTATTTTTCTTCAAAATCCCGGGACGAAGCGACGCCATTAGTTTCCAAATATTGACGGAAGCTTCAATCCTGGGAATCGAGCTAACACCAGGCAGGTTTATGCATGCGCGCATGCATACCGCGGGCAGCACGCAGCAGCGGACGCGTGCTGTCGCATAAATTTAAAGACGCAACGCCAAAGCCTTCGCTGTAATGCGTGTATAAAATAAATCGTACACTTATTTTACGAACATCGTTTGGGCGGCGGCGTTTATTTTTGAAGCAAGAACGTGAAATAGGACTTCAATTTAATCATCGTGTTTCTTTAAATCGAACTGAATGACTGTATGGGGTGGCGCGCTTTCGATAAGGTCTATGTCCAGCGCTGGACGCAAACGGGTTGAATTAAAAAACTGAGTTGGGAAAAGATGTTCGGTGTCCACAAAAGACGGTTTTCTGTCAATACTAACGTGCGTGAGCTTATTTAAGATCATACGTGGTGCTTCAAGGTGCAGAATCGCCACTTCAGCACCTTGGGACCCAGAAGTTTATAGGTTATTAGTAGGTTTTTAGCATTCTCCGCAGCTTCTTTAGTTCGATTTTCATAGGAATTTCAAACTTTATTTTACACCCGGGTAGAATATTCAAAAATCCTTTCTTAGCGGATGCCTACGTCATAAAAGCTACCTGTATGCCATAATATTTCAGCCTGATCCGTCCAGGAGTTTGAACTATTGGTTGATAGATCAGTCAGTCAGTCACCTTTTGCTTTTATATATTTAGATTTGAGCAAGTGCATGCTGCCTCGGCCACTTTGTGTTCGTACCTACCACAGAATAGGTACCTAATACCTAACTAGTACGTCGGCTACTCTAGATCTCTTGACCAGAATTATCTCCTATTTAGTTAATCATCGAATTCAATCTATTGGTATCAGATATTTAAGTATCTTCACACTTTTAATTTGTTATAATTGCTTTTTTTATATTCTAATATAACCTAAATAGTGTAATAACTAACACGTTGGCGCTACTTTAAAGAGGCCTATGTCCAACAGAGGTTGCACTACGGCTGATGATGATGATGATGAATGTAATAACCTAATGATAAACTTAAATGATTTCAAAATAAGAAAAAATTGTTACCTTTTTAGAAATCGCAGTACATTTTGAAAAATATTTACTTTTAATAAACGTTTGGGAAGGAACTGGCCCCTAAGATACGGGTCCCCCTAGTTTGGAATTCATTTTCATTAATAAAGATTTATATTTATATTTATATTAAACACACACAAAAAATTCCATCTAAATCGGTCCAGCCGTTCTCGAGTTTTAGCGAGACAAACGAACAGCAATTGATTTTTATATAGGTAGATAGAGATATCTATATTTAAATACATTTATATTTATATTATTATTTATATTTATATTTTTAAAGATATTCTGATAGTTTATAACTATTATAAACCCAAAGACCGAAATAGTGTGCGATATAAAATATTTTCACCGATTTTTATTAAAAAATAACACAAAATGTGATGCTATAACGAAATAATTTTCCCATAAACATCGTTTAAACGTTGTTACTTATATTACGATGCGCTGCTGAAGAATTCATGTTATAACTTCAACGTTATTAAATTTTCAACGTAATTAAATTAATAACAAGACGATGCCCGCAACTTCGTCTGGTGTACTACTCCTTGATTTTCCAGGATAAAAAAAGCCTTTGTTCACCTCCAAGGTGCAGAATTTGTCAAACGGATGGGCCCGTCGGGAAAGTGTTAACAGACGTATATATAGAACATTGAAATATAATGAGTACCTAACTAAAATTCTACATCAATGATGTACGTGACGTACGTTAGGATCGCGAAAGGCATTACTAAAATTTTACATCAATGGGGAAAGCGTTAACATTATATAGGAAGTAAGTACTTTAAAGTAATAATTAATATACCTGCTCATAGCCGCGTCATTCTGTATACTAATAAAGAACGTATACTTACCTACCTATCGTAAACCAAAAGCATTTTTTTGAACCAAGCATACTTTAGATATTTATTTATTTACAGAGAAATTAATAGAGATTATAAAATTTTATGTTTAGGATTTAATATGAATCCCAAGCAATCGGATGAACTGCACAAGGTAAGATCTTAATATTGAAAAACACGTAACGGTTCTACACATTATAGATATATATTCATCAAAAGGAAACGGTTGGTTAAACGACGAATAAATGACGTAATAAGTTGGTTTTTTAATTAGAGGTAATTCCCGACTCCAGGGTTTACTACCATAGCTAAAAGCAGTGTTATTTAAAAATGTCAGTTTTACGTCACGTACCTTCAGAAACTACATTACAAAAAGCCATACATGCAAAATATTTTCTTTTCATGCACACAGGGTTAACATATTATCTCCTAAACTATTAGTCTTATCGAAATGAACTAAGATATTATTTTGTAAATAATTTAATGAAGATATTTTTCGCCATAGAAAGTTTTTTTCTAGCTCTAATATTTTTTGAGAAAATTATAAAACACCGCGCTCAGGGAGACATTTTAGGGGAGGGATAGGAAAGCGCGGCCTAGGAGGGGGGGAATTTTTAAGAGGTACTTCTCAGACCCCAAGGAACACTTGTGCCAAAAATCAGCTTTACTTTTTTATTTTAGGGTCAATGTTTATTAGTCCCGTACTAATAATGAGACATGCTCGGCCTCGAGGAGAAAAAGCTTCCGTCGAGAGGACAAAAAGCACGTTTAATTTTGACTGATGGTTGCTTTCTCACGTTTAGTATATGACACTGGAACCCTTATAGGATCACTTCGTTATCCGTCTATCTGTCGAAACCCATTTTCTCGGGAACGCGTCGAGGTATAAAGTTGAAATTAATATCAAATACAATTAGGTCTGCGATTCCTTGGAGCTTTAAACAACGATTGCCGGCAGGGTCAATTTGGGAATTTATAATTATCTTAATTTATCTGTCTGATCTGGGAGGCTTCGGCCGTGGATATTTACCAAATTCCACCCTACCGGCAAAGACGTTTCACCAAGCGATTTAGCGTTCCGGTACGATGCCGTGTAGAGGCAGGCCAGCTACCATTTTAGACAGATTCAACATTTACCACCAGGGTGAGATTGCAGTCTTAGTGCTAACTGGTCTAGTGGATAAAAAAGGCTTTAATACAAACGACCTGTAAGCACCCACGTTTGTCATGCAAATTGATTTATCCATGCAATCAATCTTTCAAGCCTCGTGCAAACTGGGCGATGTAATACTCGGTGGTGTTGCAGCCAATCAGCTAACAATTTGATGCCGATCATGCCGATGCAGTTTGCGAATATTAGTTTTCATCGCCGCCGGCCGGAGGGCGGTTTGCCAAAACAAACAAAGGACGATCGAGTCCTTGGCTTTTGACCGGCTTTTGATCATATCTATTAGTATCAAACATGGGTTAAGCGAAGATTATCGTCGTTTTTTCGATTAGTTGCATATTTCCCTAGTTCAACGCTATTTATTCCGTATTGAATAAGCACAAAATGATTTGTCAATATTATTTTTACATAGAAAATTCAGCTTTTATAAAAACATGGCTCAGTTGTTTCCCGCTTTTCTTAGAACCTGCACATTCCAGACAATTTTCTAAAAGACAAGAAGCCAACGCTTGTACACAAGTAATGCCGGATACCCAAAGTTATTATGCTAAAAATAATAATGATTATTTTGAATAGACAGCGGTGCAGCGTAGCGTTCTTAGACGAGAATATTATATATTATATAACAGGGATATAATAGACTATACAAAATATAATGATTGTTAAGCTTTTTAGAAGTAAAATTTTCTCATTTTATCTAAAAAACTTTGAAATTCTAAAGCATAGTTTACAAGAGTTGTAACGTAAATAAAATAAAAATAAAGCTGTCAAACATCTATGTAAATGCAGTTCGCGCACAAGTTGAATGCCGAGCTTATTATGGTGACACATACAAAGTTCTGCATTCAACTCGCGCACGTGCTATAGTTGTCTATACATAACTTTATTCCATTGATGTATAATTTTAGTACCTGTTTATTCGAAAAGTTACACTAGGGCCTCAGAATGGAAGCACAACAACAAAGACTATGTTATTATTATCTCCATTTACTAAGCCCCATCAAGCGCCTCGTAAAGGAAGCTATATCAGATGGTTAGGGAGGTTGGTCATGCGGTGGACTGACCAAATTAAGTCTACTTGGCACGGTACCTTGAATTGACGACGTCCCTGGCGCAGTGGTGAGCGCTCTGGTCTTAATAGCGGGTGTTCCCTGGATCGATCAATCAAATTGGGAATTTTCTCTGGTCTGTGTCTGGTGGGAGGTTTCGTCTATGGCTACTCACCAACCTAACGGTCAAGACGTACCGCCAAGCGATTTAGGTACGATGCCGTTTAGAAGCTGATTATAGTCGTATGGACACTGATAAAATATTTTGGTATGGGTTTAAATTAATGGCATATTTACTACTAACAGGTTAGCCCACTACCTTTTTAGACAGCAACAGGTGAGATAACAGTAAAGGGGCAACTCTCTCTCTCTCTCTCTCTCTCTCATAAACCCATTGCCGGATCATTACTGAGCACGAATCGCCTCTCGGAATGAGAAGGGTTTGGTCATAGTCCATCACGCTGGACAAGTGCGGATTGGCAGACTCACACACCTTCGAGAATATTATGAAGAACTCTCGAGCGTGTGGGTTTCCTCACGATGTTTTTTTTTACCATTTGAAGTCATTTTTAATTTCTTAAAAAGCACAAAACTTTCAAAAGTTGGAGGTGCGTGCCCGGGGATCCAACCCGCGACCCCGTGTTACCGCTAAGCTATCACCGCTTCAAAGGGGTAACTTGTAGTGGAATATTCATTCAAAAAAGAGAACAGTTTGCACCAGGCTATTTGCCAGCAAAGAGAAGTTGCGAATCAGTGAACATACTACCATCGTTTATTTTTTAAAGCCGTATTGTTTTAATATTGTTGAAGTTCGTACTTGACAATAATAATCCTTATTTTAGGGACGTCAAGAAACGTGACGTAAAACTGTGATTTTGAAATAATACTGCTTAAAGCAATGGTAGTAACCACTCTAAAATAGATGTCGGCACTGAAAACAGTCGCACGGCCGCTTCGCAAAGTGTTATATTATATGACATCTACGAGTAATAAGACATGGATAGCTCTATGTAAAGTCTGTATATTTCTTTACAAGTTGCTCAATAATAGTTCTAATCAAAGCGCGTGGCCTCATTATCAGGCTTCCATGTCACGTGCGTCCATTAAACCATCACGACGACACGACAGAAAGTCCGTTTTACCAGCCATTAAATTAGATCTTTTCAGATTAGGTATACTAGAAAGTTATACGAGTAAGGTTGTCTAGTGTAACTTTACTGTTTTGTAATTCTCACAATTTAATTACACAAACGGTCTTCAAAAAGACAGGTACTGTAATTTAATTTTGCGGGTATATTTTGTCGGGATCTGCACAGTAAAACATTAATTTTCTTGTTTCTTTTTTATTAAAATAAACAAACAAGTGCATCGTCGAGTGAATCTACCGCTGGTTCGGAATGCCATTCCTACTGAGAAAAGCCAGCAAGAAACTCGGTGATTGCTCTTTTCAATCAAAAACTACAGCCATTTCCCAATCATAGCTGGAGCGAACTCAAATCCGTGGCTCTTTTAGGTATCGCTTACATAATCTTCAACAGTATAATAAGCCTTTTAAGGAGCATTCTTTTAATGGAGTTTTTAAACTTGTGTAAAGGCAAGTCTAAAATGGATTGTGGAATTTTATAGAGGAGTACCCATTCCCACGAATGACCTCCGGACTTTTTTGAGGCGGAGCGAGGGAGTCGCGAGCTTAATGCGGTTTCTAGTTTACTTATCATGCATATCGCAGATTTTTTGTTTTCAAGAATATGTTGTCTTGCGAAAATTATATTTTTATAAATATATTATGAAGCTACTGTAAGAATACGTTTTTCCTCAATATTTTGTTACAGGATATATACAAAAAATTAGGTGTACTTCTCCGCAGTTGTAGTAGTTTCCAAAGAGTGCAATAAACAAACAAGTGCATCGTCGAGTGAATCTACCGCTGGTTCGGAATGCCATTCCTACTGAGAAAAGCCAGCAAGAAACTCGATGATTGCTCTTTTCAATCAAAAACTACAGCCATTTCCCAATCATAGCTGGAGCGAACTCAAATCCATGGCTCTTTTAGGTATCGCTTACATAATCTTCAACAGTATAATAAGCCTTTTAAGGAGCATTCTTTTAATGGAGTTTTTAAACTTGTGTAAAGGCAAGTCTAAAATGGATTGTGGAATTTTATAGAGGAGTACCCATTCCCACGAATGGAAACGAATCTAATTAAATAAAGGTGTTACAAAGTTCCGAAACAAAATATGTAATATGAATGTACATCCGTGTCCAGACAAATGGACTGCATTATAGGACTGTCCGCTGACTGCAAAATAACAGTTTTGAAGCAGTTTTTCCACAATTGGCATTACTGCAATAGAACTGCAAGTTGGTTGCACTTTGCAGTTTCGATGCAATTATGACAAGCGCACAAAAACTGCTACAAAACTGCAATTTTGCAATCGTGCTGTCGGTCTGTCTAGAGTCAGACCTCATGGACTGCTAATATTATAATCCTTTCCTGGTTGGGTAATAAGATTTTGTAATATAGGTAGCATAAAAATCAAACGGGGAAAACGGTATCGAGTATCGAGGAATTTTATTTGTTTGGTTCGGCAGCGGGTGTGCGGCGTGTGGGGCGAGAAGGGGGCGAGTAGGGTTAGCGGGAGCAAGAGAGTGGGACGGGGAGGGAGGATATTGATCGGTACGCCTGCACTACCTGACGATGCAGCACTGGACGGGAGTCCGGAATGTTGGAGCCTCTGTATGATTGCAACTCTCTACACCACCACTGTGCAACGGTACAAGGCGTCATAAAAGGTTAACCTGCCTTCATCCGCTCTATTATTTGCTAAAGATAAAACATTGAATTTCAATATTACAAGTATACTTACGTTGCTTCGATATAGTAGGTAGATATCTACATGCACGTTCGCTACTAAGTTACTATACTTATTTATAGAATAAGTATAGCTTTACTCGGAAGGAATTTCTGATAATTATTACCATTACCTATTCTGTGTTATTACTACGTTATCAAGAAAACATAAGTGCAATATATCTAATCTAAATACATATGTCCAATTGTTTGACCTGTTTGTTGATATTGGGTCAGTCAGTCTCTTGCTTTTATACTATTTACCTACTTGCTGAAATCTGCAAAGCATCCGGGTCTGCATGGATTTTTGGTAAGTATTTTAATCCTTTAGTTCGCAGTGATGAACCTGACTTACATTGTAAATACAAAAAATCTTGACCATTGGTTTCTATCTATTTTCGTGTCAATTTTTATATACATATAAAAATATTATAACAAAAGCTGTTATTTATAATCAATTTATAGTCGAAAACGAACTTATCATTTTCGATTTGTAGTCTGAGTCATAAAATTAAGTATTTATCATTTAAACATAATTAAATACCGAGACTAGAGCTATTAAAATTTACGTTTTACGAACGAATTATAAAATTTAATAAATAAAAATATGAAATTCGTTTATCGTTCGTCATCACTTATGTGAGATGAAATTTAATACATTTTTAAGCATAAAATATGTAAGTATAAATAGTAGGTTAGTACATAATACATATTCATTTATGATTAAAATAAACTAAATTATCGTATCATTGGAATTTGTAAGTCTCTTCCATCTCGGGGTCCCAGACCTTTGGAAGGCGTATGTACGAGGGGCCGAAACTAACTCGCAGAGGCCCGTTAGAACATTTTACTCTGAAGGAAATGTGTCACCTACCGGCAAATATATAATGCACTATGCGAGTGCACCAAAGGACAATCCCCGGTTAGTGCAGGTAACCAATATTATTTTACACAGTAAAAACTAAAATATATTATTACTATTATCTAGATTTTAGACGATGCCCGCGACTTCATCCGCGTGGATTAAGTTTTTTTTTTCCTGGGGAACTCCTTAAATTTCCGGGATAAAGAGTAGCCTATGTCCTTCCCAGGGATGTTACCTACCGCTATTCCAAATATCATCAAAATGGACAGTGAAAGCGTAGCAGACACACCTTCGCATTTATAATATTAGTATGGATATTATTAATTTACTAAAATTAATAATTATCCATAAAGGATTGCTTGACTATTTAATTACATTTTCATGCATAATTTTACATAAAAAACACAAATTAGCAGAGCTAGCAAGCAAAAGCAGGTTTTGTTATCAACTTATCAGCAATTTGCTCGTACTTAAAAAGCACTTTACACAATAATTGCAGCTAATCCGGTAATAAAAATATAATTGTTATATAAATTATTGCGTGCGTAATATTTTCTAATATGAACCTAGGTACCTAATATTATGTCCATAAATGATATTTATTGTACGTATAAATTGTTTACATTTTGTTTCAATATTTTCATGTTAAAAAAATTACTGAACTGCGAAATTGTTTGTAACACCTTGTAGGTACATGTATAATTTCACAACGTACATTCATAATTTAACTTTAATTAAAATCATGCGGTCAGGCGTCCGCTTTGTTGTGAGAAGGAATAATTATAAATATTATGATTATTCGTCCAAACCTTTTATAATTGCATTGATTGATGCTGCTTTCCTGGTAACAGGCTTTATGTTGTTGGAGATAGCTTGTGTAGTCATGTATAGCCAATTTTTACCGGGAAAATCTAATATTTTCCAGGAAATTTCGAAGTTCATCATCAATTATTCCTTGGTATATTTTTTATTAATAAAGATACTGACTTGGTAACTATATCAACTTGAACCGCTTGCTCTATGAAAAGATATTGCATGAAACTCACCCAAACAATTTCGCGGGAAAAATCTAGTGTACCTATTGAAATAGGTCACCCCATTAATATTCAAAGTAGGTATCTATCGTTTCATTCATGGCTTCAAAAATCAAACAGGCGTAGTTGCATCGTATCTCGCGTAACCTTGTTTGACGCTACGTTGAGCGCAATTATTTACAGCTCATAGCAGGTAGGTATTGAGTATTTTCATCGATGACATATTTTCTACTTGACTGCGATTTTATACTGCAGTAATTTTGCAGAGGATGCATATACAGCTTTTGACAAAAAAATGACAAGGGTCACTACTTAGCCTCGCTCCTCCTCGCGCACTTTTTTGATGTCACTGAATAAAGAACTGTATCAGTATAGGCTTTAAGTATTAAATATGAAGCAGAAAAGGAAAGAAACGCTTGTTGTCTGCTCCGTTTGGTCTGAACTGGCCATAACAAGTTACGCACATCGCATACCGGCTGAGTAAAGTCCAAAGGAGACCGAGACTTTTTACGCCGTCTATTTTTGTTTTCACTTAACCAGTTTCAACGATATGTGAATGTGAATCAAGCTTAATTTAATTTGTTATCAAAAATACTCTTCATCACTTGTTATAGAAAATAACAGCCACATTTAATACAGGTACAAAGTCTGTGTATAATACAGGGTGTAATTTGGAGAGCGGTCTGTGATGAGGGATAGCTTTGGTCTAACGAAGCAAGCTGTCGATTAAAGAGAAAAACCCCCCGCTGATAAAAGAGCACGCTGTGTAGTGAGCTTTATAATTTCCATGACGGCGGAACAGTGTGAGTTCATATGAATTGTTTGTGGAAAAGAAAAACCAATTCATTTTAACGGAGAACCTCTCAAACACGATGGGGTCGGGAAAAGATTTCTCGCTCGCCTTAGAGGTCGCATATAAAAAAGGCAGGTCACATGCAATACGTCGCCGTATTTTTAAATTCACTATTTTATGTGCAAACAATCTCTAAAAATATCTACTATATATCTACATTATTTAATGATAACTCAACCCGCCTTAGTTTGTTGAATCGAATATTATTAATCTGACTGTAACATCCATTTTTAACATTTTGATAGGACTTTCGCAAGCAGGTTGTCAACTTTTTAGTAAAAAAACAAACAGTTACTATAGTTGGTAAAATATAGCTTGATACCTGTGACAGAGCTGTCAGAGTGACATAGATAGGGCTAGGACAATGTTGAAAATCCATCATAATATTATCGATATTATTGGTAGGTAGCTACAAATGTCGATTTTATTGTTACTATATTATGTTTTCATTGATACTATACCTACTAGGATAATAATTTATAAGTACTTGTTATAACGAAATCAAACAAAAGGGATAAATGTATTTAATTATTTCCAAAAATGTATTTAAATTGCTATTATTTTTTCAATTACCCAAATAATAATATGAATAAAATGTTAATAACCAGATTTTTTTATTTAAAAAGTAATAACTTATTCCGATTTAACGTATTTGTAGTGCCCATAAAATAGACTTTGGTAACGATAAAAAAGGAACGTCACTATTAATGTGCAGAAACCAATAAAGTATGACATTTTTCGCATATATTTTTCATACATCTGCCTCGTTGGTCTAGTGGTTAGCATAGTCGACTGCGGATCACGA
Organism: Erebia epiphron; assembly: GCA_963932025.1. Lineage (NCBI taxonomy): Eukaryota > Metazoa > Arthropoda > Insecta > Lepidoptera > Nymphalidae > Erebia > Erebia epiphron. The sequence continues at coordinate 31,429,981 of OZ009945.1, forward strand.
GGTCCTGGGTTCGATTCCCAGTCGGGCATAAAAAAGTTAGGTAATGGGTTTTTCAATTAAGAAATTCTCAGTGCCAGCCCGGAGTTGGAAGTTGGCGGTGTTTCACCCCCGTGCCTCGGAGAGCACGTTAAGCCGTCGGTCCCGGTTATTATCACTAACATGATAGTAGTCGTTAAAGCCCGCCAACCCGCATTGAAGCAGGGTGGTGGGTCTAAGCTCTAATTCCCGCTCTCCTATGAGAGTGGAGGCCTGTGCCCAGCAGTGGGACGTTAATAGGCTGTAGTGATGATGATGATGATGATGTGTCTGTGTTACTTATGTAGCCTCGCGGCAATTAGTGGAACTAACACGTTTTGCTTACAAAAAATGTATAGGTAAATCTAAATATGCGAATAAGTACTAGCGCCGCCTCTAGAAGACTTCTTTCGTGAACCGGACTATAGGTTCCCAAATTCACGTAAGCTCGTTGAAGTCGCGGACAAAAACTACTATGAAAAAGATTTTTTACAATTCGGAGCGTGCCTCGAGCATCAATCAGCGTAAGGGTGGTTTATCGACGCGTATAAGGTCGTTTTTGGAAGAGTGTGTAGGCGCGTATATTCTTTGTCATACGAGCGTCGACGCGTTTATAAGCTCGTATTATTATACTAATGATTACTACTATTGACTGACCCACGGGTTCGAGCGAACACGCCGGAGTAAGCGCATGTACGCAGGTTCGTTTTTTTGAAGCGCAAAATGTGTCTCACGCGAAATCTGATACGAGCTTATAAGAGCAAAAAAAATACATACTTTAGACTGAAACCGCTATAAATTATTATCTAAGAGCCTGAACAAAAGCTTTTGTTCATCATACAGCGTATAGATACGCTATTCCCGGCTGAGTCTGTTGTGAGCTCTTCTCAGACCAGGGCGCGTTTGGAACCTTCGTAGGTTAAGTTTTAAGATGAATAACTGGACGTCAGTAAGTGTAGTGTACCTACCTAAACAGAATAAACATTATTTGACTTTGACGTTGACTATTACAAGCTTTTCAGGAAAATGGTAACATACACACACAGACACTTAAAACGCCAAAAGCGTAACATATTATGCCACTTCCGTTTCGTCGTGTGTAAAAATATACATTACTAGATGATGCCCGCGACATCGTCCGCGTGGATTGATGTTTTTGAATTCCCGCGGGAACTCTTCAATTTTCCGAGATAAAGGTAGCCTATGCCCTTCCCCGGGATGTAACCTATCTCTGTACCAAATTTCATCAAAATCGGTTGAGCAGTTGGGCCGTGAAAGCGCAGCAGACAGACAGACAGACACACTTTCGCATTTATAATATTAGTATGGACTAGATGATTCCCGCGACTTCGTCCGCGTGGACCAAGTTTTTTCGATTCCCACGGGAACTCTTAAATTTTCCGGGATAAAAAGTCTAGGTCCTTCCCCGGGATACAACCTACCCCTGGACCAAATATCATTAAAATCGGTTGAACAGATACATTTATTGATTCCCGCGGGAACCTTTGAATTTTCCGGGATAAAAAGATGATGCCCGCGACTTCGTCCGCGTGGATTGATGTTTTTGAATTCCCGCGGGAACTCTTCAATTTTCCGAGATAAAAGTAGCCTATGTCCTTCTCCAGGATGTAACCTATCTCTGTACCAAATTTCATCAAAATCGGTTGAGTAGTTGGGCCGTGAAAGCGTAGCAGACAGACAGACAGACAGACACACTTTCGCATTTATAATATTAGTATGGATAGTATGGATAATATAGTAAGTATTTCGATCGCTTTACCCATAGATGTATAAGTAATTCGATGGCCTCACCACAGCAAAGTAATTTGTATGTGCCTTTATTGTATCAAACTTTGATGCAATCTTAATGAATCGGAAGAAAGTTATACTGAACCGATATCAATAGAGAAGTGTATTTGAACATGTAATTTCTCCGTTGGCTTAGATTTCTAAATTGCTAAAAGTCATTAAGCACATAATAATAATTTATGTTGAACGCCGTTCGTTTAGATTCAGAGCTATCGGTGTAGCAATTATAGATTTTATTCTTTTTCTGCAGACTGCTAAATTGTTATTACCTACTAGTTAATGCAAGCGAGTTCGTTCGCGTGGACTGTAGGCTTTTGGTTCCCGCGGGACCTCACTAATTTGTCTATGTGTTATTCCAAACTATACTTAATCTAAGTACTCGTACTCGTGCCAAATTTCATCCAGATCGGTTCAGCCGTTCTGGTGTGATTGAGTAACAAACGTCCATCCATCCAAACCATCGCATTTATTAATATAAGCATTATTATTAAAGATGGGACCGAATTCATTTTTAATTCCTGACGGAAACAGCTTACCGTGTGTTAAACTTATTTAACACCCCATATTATCTGTTTTTTGGTGTATCTGTCTGTGGCATCGTATCTCCTAAACGGATGAACCGATTTTGATTTGCTTTTTGTTATTTTGAAAGGTGAATTGATTAAGAGTGTTTTAGCCATGATTCAAGAAAATCGATCGTTTGGAGAACGTCAGCTCTTTTCTCAGGTCAGGGGCCATACTGCCAACGCAAGCTTTCGTGTTTGAGAATAGGCATGATGACAGTAACCAAGAATCAATGAAATTATGAATTTATCTAATGAAATAGGATTCATGAATTATAAAAAACGTATTTATTTTCCTATTTTGAGTGAGATTGCTATTTATTTTGATAAAATAAAACTATAAAATACAGCAATCCGCCATATTGCATAAAACACAAAGAAGCGAATGACGTCACAATTGTTTGTTTTCGAGCTTTGACAATCACACTATTGCTTACTGCACACTGTACAGAGTAGGTACATTGGTAAAAACAATAGTGACGTCACAAACGACGCCATGACACCGCCGAACGTTTTAGCGTGAATTTTAAAATTTAAATTTCAAATGCTAATTTTATCTACCAAACTTTATTTTTCTGCTGAAATAAGATATTTTTTCGAAATAGTAGATACTTCTGAACATAATCTGACCATTTTTCAAAATCAGTCATCATGCCTACTATAATCCTTATTTTAGAAACGTCAAGGTACGTGGCATCAAACTGTCGTATTGCTAATAATATGTCGTATTGTTAATATTGCTTAAGTATTGCTTTAAGCGTTGGCAGTATGGCCCCAGGTTTCGTGAGGTCTGATCGATTCGAAATTGGTTATCCTGTTACTCCAATGTGTCGGTGTTTTGTTTGCACATTTTTAAAAGTGAAACGGCCCAAACTTACTGTAACAAGCCGATCATTAACCTAGAACGGTATCCGGTGTACAAAAATCCAAGCGAGCTATTTCATATCCGTTCAATTAACCACGCGGAATCTATAACACGAAAGAGTTTGTTCTGCGCTGAAAAAACAATACGGCTATTCAGATTCTAAACAGTAGTCTAGCAGTTATCACATACTTACATTTAGAGCTGCGAAAAGTTCAACTTTATAAAAATACTTGATAGGATATTGAAACGAGTTTGTATACAGTTGGCGAGGGTGCTTTGTATTAGTTTTAAAGCTACTCGCGGTCTATCAATCATAGTTATCTTTTTATTCCATGAAAAGTTAGCCCTGGAGAAATTAACTTCGGTAAATGACTTGTTGAATCCGCCTTATTACAAATACGGCGGATTCAACAATCGGGCTGCCAATTATAATAAGGCTAATGTCAAGCTTAGTCAGTGTTGCCACGAACACTTCTAAATATCTACTATTATGTCACAAAAAATGGTAGAAGAAGTCCTGACTGACTGACTGACTGACTGACTGACTGACTGACTGACTGACTGACTGACTTATATATCAACGCACAGCCTAAACCGCTAGGGTTAGAGACTTGAAATTTTGACAGTAGCTTCCTTTTGTAACGTAGGCGCTCACTAAATAATAGGGGGGGCTAAAAAATAGGGGATGAAAGTTTATATGAAAGTCTTTCATTTCTCAAGATATTTCTCAAGTTGTATCAACGAAACTTGGTATTTTGGCTTTAGGTAATAAATAAAGAAGTATGTGTGGCACAGTTTTTCAAAATTCCACCCCTAAAGGGGTAAAATAGGGGTTGAAAGTTTGTATGAAAGTCCTTCATTTCTCAAGTTAAAGTGATGAAACTTAGCATTTGGGCTTTTAGTTAGATATGCAGAAGTACGTGTTTCACCATTTTTTGAAAATTTGACCCTCAAAGGGGTGAAATAGGGGATAAATTTCCTTCATTTATCAACATATTTTTCAAGTTATATAACAACGAAACTTGGTATTTTGGCTTTCGGTATAATATAAAGAAGTACGTGTGTAACATTTTTCAAAATTCCACCCCCAAACGGGTAAAATGGGGGTTGTAAGTTGTTGTAAAAGGCCGGCGTTTTTCAAGTTAAATAGCCGTTAAACTTGATATTTGGGCCACCGGTTTAAATTATGAAATACATTATTCACAGTTTTTATAAATTATATCCCAAAGGACGTTATATAGTCCTTCAATCACGCCGCAACAGAGCAACGGATCGACGGGTTTTTTTTAATGGGTTCTTCCCGGAAAATTAAGGAATGCCTATGGGAATTAAAAGACTTATGCCACGCGAACGAAGTCGCGGGCGTCCGCTAGTTTACTTATAAAATCGTCTCGAACGACGATTAAGTACCTAGATAATAAGTAAAAGTGTCAATTTGACTATACAAGCGCGACTTTCTGTTTTTCTACGAGTATTTATAACAACGGCAGCCGGATGTGGCAGGTATTATAATGACTGCAATATGCTCCTCGCACTTCGATCGCTAGGGCGAAAACACACTGACAAGACATGACACTGGACAAAACGTCAGCGCGAATATCGGCGCTTGCACAGACCTGCCTGGCACGACGAAACGAGTTTCCTAAGAGTTTCCTATGGAGTAAACTCAGAATACAGAACAAACTGTTTGTTCTGTATTCTGAGGAAGTAAAGATAACTATAAAAGAGATTAAAAAATTGTCTCCTGCCTAAGCTAGCAGTGCTGGTGGATCTTTTTATGGAATTGCACGTGACCTGCCTTTAGCCTTACATGACGAAAAATGATTTTCATATCATGCGAGCGTTTCACGCTAAAATCTTGTCGTTTCCTTTTCGTAGTGTGCTTTTGCCCTAAGTCGCAAGCTCAGCAGTATCTGTTTGATTTAATTAATTTACTTTAATAGACGTATCCTACCTATAGAAATTCTACCCATAAGCACTTATCTACAATAACATTAACTTTTTTTATAATCAGGTATACCTACTGTACACTTTTTGAATGTCAGTAGGTAGTTAATTTATAACTAAAGTATACTTAATTAGTAATTACTATTAGTATTTTTTTGAGAACCTGACACGTAAAAACGGGCCCTGCTCGAAGCATATGCTTGAATTCAACAAAGATTCAAGCCAAATAAGGCAGACAGCTTTTTTCTTTGGGACATTAACGTATCGAAAAGACGTATGTTCTGAAACAAATTTTACGTTAGCATCACGGACTAGTAGGTTCTTGAACTCTACAATAATATTTGTAAACGCCGTTTATATATCAAGGTTGAGGGCGGTGGGTGGCCGCGACCCCTTGGTGTTATTGAACTTAGCCAACCCTCTTGTACACGTATCGAGTTCACTGGATCAATGTTACTTACTGTACTTAACTTTAATGCTATAATCCGTACTTCATACTTAATATTATAAATGCGAAAGTGTGCCTGTATATCTATTTGTTGCCTCAAAGTAAAAAGTATATTTATTCAATTTAAGTACACTGTATACTTATTGACGTCCAATTCCTTATAAAACATGATGGTGATTATCAGTTACCGTATCTTAAAACGAAAGCTACGAGGGTTCCAAACGCGCCCTGGTCAAACCTAAACCAGGTTTTTTTCAGTATCACCATCTCACAAATATCGTAAATTACTTAATTAGATTTATAATTATAACAATTACATAATTAGCCGCTGGAACATTTCATACCCATGCCTTCCTATCATTCAAATAATCCTTTACACTGTAATATGACTTTCAGTTAATTTACGTAGGCCTGTTTACGTTCCTGTATTTCATTTTCACGACCCACCAGCTCGTCCGCTTTTGACCAAACTTGTTAGAAAATTATAGGTTGTATTCGTGGGAAGGACTTTTTAAATAAATATAGCGAGCAAACAAGCAGATGATGTTAAGTGTGATGTTAAGTGATTACCGCCGCCCATGAACATTCGCAGCACCAGAGGAACCGCCAATGCGTTGAAGGTTTTTGAGAAATTTGTTTATCCGCCCTTTGAAGGGCCCCATATTGTAGACATGAGGGAGCAAAGAAGATGGAAGCCGGTTCCATAATTTGCAGATACGTGGCAGAAAATACTTGGAATAACGATGAGGTGGAAGTAAACCATGCATAAAGGTGGTGAGGATAAGAAGGTTGAAACGACATGTATACTTTTAACCGGAAAATTAAGGAGTTCCTACGGGATTATTCAAACACCTAGATTTTACACGGACACGAAGATGCGGGCATCATTCAGTGTGGACATGATTTTTCTCTTGAACAAACTCGTTTGATTGGAATTGTATGTTTAATTTTTTTCCCGATCGAAATGCTTGAGCAGCAAGAAATATTCAAGTCATAGCAAGGCTGCGCGTGCTTTTGCTAGCCTCTTCTGTAGATTTATGTCAATTTAGCATAGGAACTTTCGAACTATGTGGAATGTATTTTAATTTGGAGAATAGAGAACGTATACGTTTTTTTTTATCCACTACAAGTTAGTCCTTGACTGCGATCTCACCTGATGTTAAGTGATGATGCAGTCTAAGATGGTAGCGGGCTAACCTGTTAGGGGCATGGCAGTTATATTAAACCCATACCCCTATTCGGTTTCTACACGGCATCGTACCGGATTAACGCTCAATCGCTTGGCGGCACGTCTTTGCCGGTAGGGTGGTAACTAGCCACGGCCGAAGCCTCCCACCAGGCCAGACCAGGGAAAATTCAGAAATTATAAATTCCCAAATTGACCCTGCCGGGGATCGAACCCGGGACCTCCGCACGTTAAGGCAACAGCGCTACACACTGCGCCACGGTGGTCGTCTTTCGGTATATACCTATATCTTATTGCGACACTTACCTACTACTCTTTTTTTACTGCGACTCAGCTGGTGGTACGTGATGGTGGTCTAACCCGTTGTCCTACGTGAGCGAAATAGGACTCGATAGGACCCGACGCGACAGTATTATAGCTGACCCTTCACGTGGCCAACGTTGTCTAGTAGACAAGTTTGTAATTTTCAATGGCGTCGTATTGAATCGTTTCTTCTGTCGCTCACCCCTAGGTCCCTAGGTGTTGTCCTAACAACAGATTAGATGGTAGCGGGCTAACCTGTTAGCGGTACGGTAGTTTATCAACCCGTACCCCTAATCGGTAGATATATTTTTTCTGGTAATGCGACCAAAGAAATTAAAAATTACGTTTCGTACTTTTGAAACTGCCAATCACGACAATTTAAACCGTTTATTATTAAGTGAAGACATTGAAGTAGGAAATGGGTACGAAGACGAAATATACGCTCAAAGTGAAGTGTCACAACGAGAAGGAGGAGTCGGTTTGATTGCAGAATTCTAAAACAGTCTGACACCCGCGATGCACTTAGCCCGTCTGAGTCTAGTGCGTTTTAATATATTACGGAGCTTTCATAGATAAAAGCTTAGATGCAAAGTAATTCTGGAATTTGAACGGTTTTAAGTAAGTACTTGTGGGTTTAGACTCATGGCAAGTATACGGTACAGCATCGAGCTGTTTCTTAATTTTACAAAGTAGGTACGAGGGTGTGTTTTTGAAAATTGGGTAAATATATAAATACTAATTAGGGTCCTACTTAACTCCTTTTTAGGTTTTCTTTCCATGACAAAAGTTATCCTTATGAATTCTTGTGAAGGTAATGGTAAAGGTCTAGAAAAAATAAATTATTGCATTATTTTTCGAAAAAAATTTGCTTTGGGAAAAAAATTCTAGTAATTTAAGTAATTTATTTTATTTAATATACTTGCGCACTGGTTAAACCCTATAGGTATTTATAACTCGATGAATAATAAGTTATCATCTTGTTTTAGCAAGGTGCCATAATATATTTTTAGTATTTCTCAAAATAAACCGGGGAACAAAGCCAATTGCTTACGCACAACATCGCTGCAACAAAAAAAAAAAAAAAAGAATCGATCGTTTTAAGACAACAAGAAAATACTTACGTAAGTTCGTAATCTTCTTGTAACAGTTTTGCTTAATTTTGAAGAGTTACAAGCAAGAGTTCAGAATATGTTGTATTGGCATAAAGGTTCCGATTCCCTAGTGGATGTTTTGACAACGGAGTAAGTTATCCCTGATTTACAGGATATTTTCTAACTGGACCATCGTCGATAATTACAATTGACGTATTTACTAAGGTTTAGCGCGAATTATCGTAGCTTCTGACAGCACAAGGTCTGGGTCGGGTCGATGCCCTCCCCCCTGCGCCACTCTTCCTACCACCTGCTGCCAGTTATATTTAGACCGAAAGGCGGGCGGTGGAAATGTCCCCTTTCGCAAGCCCAATTTTATGATAGAATCAATCCGAAAAATTACATTTCAACGAATTTATTTGATCTATCTAATCTATAATCTATCTAATTACATTTAATTAATTTTCAAAACATTAACCTTAATAGGTTATGAGCAGCCAATATATATTATGTCTTTCACATCACGTTTTTGGACGTAGATTCATTCAAGTCAAGATTTTAGATTCATTCACTCAAGTCCATATGTATGTCCTTCAGTATACTACAGAAAAGTACTTTATATTAAAATTATGAAATTTTGGATGTTTGTTACTCCTTCACGCCATAAAAACTGACCGGTTTGGCTGAAATTTGAAATGGAGATAGCTTAAACTCTGGATTGGCACAAAGGCTACATTTTATCCAGGAAAATGAAAAAGTTCCAGCGAGAATAAAAACCTAAATCCACAATAGGGAAGTCGCAGGCATGATCCTTAAGGATGACTGACCGCTGACTGGATCTACGAGTGGATTGAAATCTCGGAGAAATAGCTAAATGAAAAATCGTAATTCATTATTATGTGACAGAAACACGATTTTCTAGAATTTTATGTAGACAAATATTTTCCAGGGAGTGCTCCAAAATCTTGTTTTTTTTTTTGGTTTTATCGGAGACGGTAAAGAATTTTTCAAGTTTTTTTAAAGTTTGCAGTTAAGTAATTGAAATGGCAAAAAATATTAATTGGATGTTTTATTTTAATGACTATAATTTATTTTTAAAACGTTATCTATACTTGTAATTTTTTTTTCTTTTTTTTTAAATCTATCGTAATTTAGTTTGTTTCAAAAAAGCGACACAAATTAAGGAACGACTCAGCTAAATGTTATAATTGGTACAGAATATTAATTATCTGTATCAGTTTATTTCACGTCGAAATGCAGAACACAAAGTTCGTTTAGAATTCAATCAATGTTATTGCATCGAGTTTTCCAGTTTATTAAAATGCCAAGGAAATGCAGCCCGGCGAAGTTGGCGCTGCAAATGGCGTTGGGCATAGAGTTGCTATTACTGGAGCTGAAAAATTGGTTTGGTTTTTTTTAGTTTTAACATATTGTTTTACTAAGTTTCCATGATATACGCTACCCCTATTTCTGCAGTTTGAATACATGCAAAATCCTTCAACTTTTTTAAGTACCTAATCGTATAACCGGAGTGGATGACTATTTTTCTTCATCCCTGATAAGAATACTATATCTCATATTTTATCCTCTTATGTCTTGGCCCCTCAAATTCTCTTCCCTTAATACGTTTAGGATATGCGTGATAAATTATTATACATCAATGGTAACATATAATAATATTTAATCGGACTCAATGGGCAAGGCAGATGGGAAAAGGTATTATAACCTCATGTATTTTAATGCACATCGATGTGATATACCAACTACTTTTCTAATGAACTCGTTTTGACTCTAATTGACATGACAACTCTGTGGCAGAGGATGTGAGCCGGAAACATGGCGCGAAGTTAATCGTAGTTCTACAACAAATACCGTAGATAACACGGGAACTGGATAGATGGTACTTTTGGCCAGTAAAATGATGAGATAAGTTTATAATTTCAAAAGCAAGGTCCCATTGAAAGTATGTGTTTAATAGCTACATTTCTGAAACATAAGTTCCATATCCAAGACTTTTCAAAAGTTAACAGACAGACAGACTTTTGCATTGCTTCAAAGTTCGAGTTCGTAAACATCTTCTAGGCAAGCGCGTTCCAAACTTCCAACATAGATCTCATCGCTTTCGTTTACCGTTAAAAAAATTGTAATAGAGTTTATATAAATTGACATGAAATTGCTTGTAAATAACATAATAAAGTTATCGCCGCACAGGCGCCGATTGAGTTATATATGGACCGATGGGACGTTTATAAATTCGATCTGACTAGCTCTCCACCGAGCACTAACTAGTTATAGAGAGTGCAAACGGAAATAGAAAATTATATCACCGAGCTATAAGTATAAAGTGGGTACTCTTGGCTTCTGTGCTATAAGTTTAAGGGATGTGGAGGTATAGTAAATTATTAATCATGCAAAATAAAATAACGGGATTCACTTCAACGCTGTTTTCAGCTTGCCTTGCTCTCTGAATACAGCAGAAATAAAAACCAACCCTAGGGTGCCTTGGGTCCGGCGCTGCATCAGGCGGGTCGACAATCTAAAAGAAAACAACGAGACATGCCCTGACTAATTGTATGACTGATCTATCAACGCACAGCCGCTGGGGTTAGAAACCTTACATTTTGACAATAGGTGCGAACAGGGTGCGAATGACGAAGGCACTCACTTAGAAGGTATGTTTGGAAATTCGACCTCCAGGGATTTATATATTTTTCAAGTTATTTAGACATGAAAATTGGTATTTGGACTTCCAGTTGTAATAAAGAAATGTTTAAGGATGTTAGGCAATCCCTCACCTATTTTCCAAAATCACACCCGAGCCAAGGTTAGCTACTTAATTTATTTCTCAGCATTTATATAGATTGGCAGTTGACTCTCGTATAAAGAGATGGTTTCCTCTATCCTATACAGTTCAACTTTGTAGGGATATAGATATGCGTCTGTGTTTCAACAGTTAACGGATATCAAAAATTATTTTCGTCGCAGAGGAAGTCCTCCTCGACTCAGTAATCTTGACACAATGAATCCGGCGTTATACCTATCTGAGTGCGTTCGCTTCTGGAGCAACAAGGAAGCTTATTCAGGGATTATGTTCTGCTATCTTTGAATATTTTGAGGGTTGATAAATTACTTGATACGCCGAAACTATATTGAAAACTTTAAGTTAGCTAGCCTTAACTATTCCACCGGCTGCTTGGGTCTTTAAAGCCGGAGTGGGTGGAAGTTTTATAGGATTATTTTTAAATGTGTTTGGTATAGTATTTTTATATATTTATGTTAAACGTATTTAGAAATAATTTTATAAAAATGTGTACAAATAAATGGGAGGTAATATATTATAAATCATGCACGCGTGGAATAGTGGCCAAGAATGATGGCTACATTTGCGCGCTGGACAGACAAGCTTATCCTTTGCGCAATAATTTAATATAAAAAATTCTTTTTTCGTACAACTTGCTCAAAAAAGTGACATTCTATGCCACAAAAAGCGAACATAACAATAGTCATTTTTAATCTGTTAAAAACAGGGAAAGAAAATTGTACTGAATTTCATTCATCCTTTAGGGGGAGAATGTGTTTTAAATTTGGAATACTTACCGAAATTTATACTGAACTACATCTGTGTTTACAGCATTGAGTTTGTATATTATAAAGCATTAAACATCTTTTTGAAAAAGGAATACGCATTTATTATGCAGTTATGATTATTAATAATAAATTTACGAAAACCGACGAGGCCGTATGAGCTTGATGCCTTTGCTTTCCCGACAAAAAAATATTAGTCTAGGAATTTGCCGCGTTTTTGTTTTCTTCAAATACATAAACGTTAAGTTTATTTTAATATATTTTTATAAACAAGTTAATGTTCTAACCAGTTCCTCAGACGCAAGAACAGAGAAATACTCAAATCAACTCATCAACAATAAATGTACCAAACAAAAATGTAACTCTCTCTATCAATAATTGGACCAATGTTTCGAATGTTAACTTTTACTTTTAATTGTCATTATTTTTAATAAATGCTTATCTCATATTATTATTGTGTTATTTTTTTCGCAAATGGTACGAAAAGTAGAGTATTTTCCTCAGTGATAAAGCTGTCTTAGTCTTGGGTGAACTTAAATCCCGCGCTACACTCGGACTCGTCTTAAATCCCTCGCTTCGCTCGTGATTTAAGATTTTAAGTTTTTAGACTCGAGCTTTACTCCCGAGCGTAGCGAGGGTGTAAAGCTCCTTCGTTACGCTCGCGAACGAAGTCCTTCGTTACGCTTGCGATTTAAATCGTCACCCGCGACAGAAGACACTGCTTTATCCCCTTGGTTAATAATCTACTACTTCAAACTCCCGCGCCAACTTTACAACAACAAGCACACGCTATACAAAGTACTTATTTTATTGTTGATATTTTAAAAACCGCTTGACCGATTTCGATAAAATTTATATGGGACCACTTGGGAAATAAATAAAAAAAGAATCATCCAAATCGGTCCACCCAGTCAAAAGTTCTGAGGTAACAAACATTAAAAAAAATACAGTCGAATTCCGAACCTCCTCATTTTTTTGAAGTCGGTTGAAAATTAGCCCAGCCCTTCTGTCAGTAGGTACGACAAAGTCACTTTCCAGCATTGAATTAATAAGGACGTTTGCCCGGCCGGGAAATCAAATCAAATCTTACTAATATTATAAATGCGAAAGTTTGGATGGATGTATGGATGTGTGGATGTTTGTTACTCAATCACGCGCCAACGGCTGAACGGATCTGGCTGAAATTTGGCACAGAGATACAATATAGTCTGGAATAGCACATAGGCTACTTTTTATCCCGGAAAATTAAGGAGTTCCCGCGGGAACCAAAAAACCTCAATCCACGCGGACGTAGTCGCGGGCATAAGCTAGGTACCATAATATGTGATAATTTTTCAACTTATCTATACTATCTAACTAATAACATTATAAATGCGGAAGTTTGGATGATGGATGGATGGATGGATGTATGTAATATGTATGTATGTATGGACGGTTGTTTGTTAATCAATCACGCCCGAACGGATGAAAGGATTTGGATGAAATTTGGCACAGATACAGATTATACCAAGTCTGGAATAACACATTGGCTACTTTTTATCCTGTAAAATTCCCGCGAGAACAAAAATACATCAACCCACGGGCACGTAGTCGCGGGCATAGGCTAGTTTTTTATAAAAAAGGAATGTCTTTGAAACGTATAGGCGTAATAGAAAACATTGTAGGCATAGTCGCCGTAGTTGAATAAATCACATGGTTGAACACAAGCTTTTTCACGTATGGTAGTGAGACTGGCATCGTAAATCAAACGGTCGCCGGTTCATTCCCAAAAAAGGGTGAAGTACCGTTGTCCGACGCATGCAGTAAAATGCAAACGAGTCGTTTGTTAACTAGTGCTCAGTGTGAACTTAGGCCTAGTTCAGACGAAAGACTAATAGTCGACTCGATCAAAGTTAACAATCAAGTTTACGAACTAAAACGCAAAAAATCCAACTTAAAGAAATCGAAAGGCTATTTTTGTCGGATCACTGTAATAGGCATGATGACAGTAACCAAGAATCAATGAAATTATGAATTTATCTAATGAAATAGGATTCATGGATTATAAAAAACGTATTTATTTTTCTATTTCGAGTGAGATTGCTATTTATTTTGATATAATAAAACTATAAAATACAGCAATCCGCCATATTGGATAAAACACCAAGAAGCGAATGACGTCACAATTGTTTGTTTTCGAGCTTTGACAATCACACTATTGCTTACTGCACACTGCACAGAGTACATTGGTAAAAACAATAGTGACGTCACAAACGACGCAATGACACCGCCGAACGTTTTAGAGTGAATTTTAAAATTTAAATTATTAAATGCTAATTTTATCTACCAAACTTTATTTTTCTGCTGAAATAAGATATTTTTTCGAAATAGTAGATACTTCTGAACATAATCTGACCATTTTTCAAAATCAGTCATCATGCCTATTATCAACTCCACACATTGCCAGTCAACTATAGAGAGCACGGCCTCCTGTATGGATGAGTCATAGTCCAGAACTCTTTAGCCAAGATTCACTCACCTTTGAGAACATTATTTAGCATAGGTTTTGCTAACACTCAAATCCGAAAGTTATTGGTTCTTTAACCGGGGACCTAACTCTGGATCCAGAAAATAAGAGGTAGGTAATAATAAGATAGGAGATAATTCGTAACCACTAAGTTATTACCGCTAAAATTTATAATTATACTTACGGGTGTCCTACGTCCTAACAGATTCAGATTCAAATTTATTTATTTGTTAAATTTAACTGCAGTTACAATAAGATGTTAGTTTTATAGTGGGAATCATGTATTCTACGGTCTACCATAGTACGGTGTACAAAGCTATGAAATTTATTAAAACACAATAAATGTTGAGCAAATTAGGAGTGAGGACGAAAGCAAACCATCAGTAAGTCTTAAAACACATCAATTCAATTCACGAATCGAGGCAGCTCGAGCTTTTGTCAGCCAAACATAACTATAAGTAAGTACACGTAACTTGTCTGCAGACTGACGTAGGTGTTCTATATCTTCTTACTTTAATTGAATAGTTTAAAAAATAAAAAAATTGTATTTTTACTTTAATTACACTCAAAAGTTAACTCGAATTCAAAAGGCATTCAAATACAGGAAAACAAACAGAGAAAAATATCGAGTAAGCGATCAAATGGAATTCACCATTACAGTGTTATATTTTATGTTAGACCAGATCAAATCAATATTTATAATTCATTAAAATTTAACAAGGTTCACATCAGTATACATACCCGCTCCAGCAATACTTAGGACTGTGGTTACTGTGTTTCTTGCTGTTTCTTCTTGGTAGGAACGGCATTCCGAACCAGTGGTAGATTCACTCGACTATTCAAAAGCACTTGTTAAAAGTCTACTTTAATAAAACATATTTGATTTGATTTGATTTACAGTATACCTAAATATGTATAATAATATCTAAGTGGATAAACTAAGTTACTAACTAAGGACTGGAGAGATCATATTATTGTCTGCGCGAACCCTGCGCATCAGAGGGGACCTACATTTTGTCCTGTCGCGCTAATGTGCGCATATAAAAGTGAGTTACGCAGACTTTCTGTTCAAAGTGTGCTGTCGCTTTAAAACGATTAAATCGTAAATATTAGAGGCGCCTTTTATCACGGTTATAGAAAGTAAACACAGCGATGTAATGGGTACTTTGAGGCCGAGCTCTAGAGCTAAGATCATTGACTGTGTAGTGTGCTCTCAAATATTGACACATATCACCATCCAACCTCCCTGGTGCAGTTGTCAGCATTATGTTCTTTTTAGGGTGGGCATAGGTTAGGTAGATATCTATGATCAGGCAGGGCATGATGAATTAATATAAGCATTGAGTTTTTTTAACTAGGCTAAGGAATGCTTTTATACCTCTATGTCGTGCACGCCACTGGATACTGGGACCATATCAAAATATGGTCGAAGTGATGTAAAAATTCAAGGGTGATAGGTATAATATATTCAGCCTTTTGCATGGAATGGTGGGTGGCTGGTTACATTTAACCCCCAACTGAACGAGTTTCCTAATTAACTCAACGATTGATGCATCACCATTGCCATCACTCGCGATGGCTAGAAAATTATTAACCCGATATCCACCAGAAAGCAAAGAGAAAATGACTAACGAAACTGGGAATAAATATTTAAATATTTTTTTAACCTACTGTAACATAAAGGTAAACTCACCCGTACACAGTCGTGGGTCAAATGAAAGCTCTGCAATGTTTTTCTCCAAAAATTTTGTTTTTCTCCAAATATTTACTCAAGTCTGCCTCAGTAATTCAACTTCGCAATTTGAAACAATACAAAGTTGCATGGGTGTTGAAAAACTTTGTGAAGCAATATAATTTTTTTTGCGCAACTGAAAACTTTTCTGCCAGGTCATTTCGAAATGTTTGCGGCTGGCATCTACTCATTATAGGAAACCAGTATATACATACTAATAATAGGTATATACGGAAAAATTATAAATGCGTCTATCTGTCTGAATTCTACGGCCGAAAACTCACTATTCAAATTGAAATTCAAATGTTGTTTTATTGAAATAAACTTTTAGTGGTAACTCTACCACTGGCCACTACCATAATATATAGACAGGATATTATGACAAATTGTCAGCCAGAACGAATGAGAAATATGCTTAGCCGTGGCACGAGGGTGTAGGTATAGGTCGCGCGCTAACGTGTTACGCTGACTTTTTTTCCTGTCCTGTTAGTAGTGAGTTCTTGCCCTAAGCTTCATAATGATCCTAAAAATTTTGTGTGTCTGGTTCCAAGTCTTAAACATTTTTGTCTGTAAATGAAATTGATCTGGCCACCCCCTACTTGGCTAGCCACCCTAATTCCCTACTCTGCACTGTGGGCCTAACATTCTGGTTGCATCTTCATGCTCAAAAGCCAGGATCCCTTTCCAAGGAAGCTAGTTCTAAGAGATCGTGGCTCCTGGGATTCAAAGCCAAACTTTAAGTTCGTTAATTCTGCTTCATCATTCATTCTTAAGAAACTTTTCAATGGACTTTTAAATAGTACGCAAAGAATAAACTTTATTTTATCGGTTATAATAATGATTACATAATTCGAAGAACCGCTAGACAATATAGGGAAGTGCTGGAATTGCTATCTCGCACTGGAAATTGTAGCCTTGGCAGCCCATCTAGTGGTTGTCGAAGATGGTATACATGATGTGATCAAGCGAGTCGCAGGGCTATCAGAAGATGAACACCACTGGCATAAAATATTTCTTATTCATTGACGGTTTGCTACAAAATAAAAATAACATTTTCATAGCCAACCTTCAGTGGATAAGCAATCTATGGGAAAAGAGGGCTCCGCCCAATCAAAAACCCATCACTTTGTACTTAATAGTTATTTAATAAGGTGCATACATAAAGAAACTTCACCGTTCAGTTACAACTATGTAGTCACAAACAATTACAAAACCGTTTTGGGTCAAACTTTATAAAAATCCAACAACCGAGACAAGTTAGGACAAGATCAAGTAGTAGACAAATTATTGTATATGTCATATGTCAAAAATGACACTTGTCAATTGTGGGGACATAGACTGTGTCTGCAAAACAATAAATAATAAAGGTAGACACAGACTATGTCGCCACAAACCTATGTCAGTAGAAAAAAACCGTATAAGCACAGACCATACAACCAGCGTATAAGCTAGCTGCTATAGACAGTTGCACAGAGTGTGTATTTCTATTGCCGCTTTAATAACAAATAATACAAATTAAATTAAGTTAAAAAATAAAGGGGGCCATACCAAGAAACTTTGTGCTGTATCTCTTGAACCATAATAGCTATAGACACAACATGAAAATATTAAAGAGTGAGTATTATAAATATCATAGTACTATATACGAGTATAGCTGCTATAGCAACAAATAATTAAATAAAATAATTAATTTAAAAAATTTAAGGCGTCCTCTTCAATAAACTTGTATTTAAAAATTATATTTAGTAATTATATAGTAGACGCTTGAAAAATGGGCCTGTTCGCATCGAAGGATTATTTTATTCAATGGCTTTTGTCTCCAATTCGTTCTATACGGACGGGATAGTCGAAAAACTGGAATAAAATAAAACAAATGTAGAGACACGTGCGTTTTAATTAATTTCCGTTTCTACCCAAATGAATATGTACCTTCCTATACAATAGGTACCTCTGGATGTCTAACTACCTACCTACTCAAATGAAAGGATTTATTAATTATTTAACTTGTGCCACTTATTATCCATACTAATATTATAAATGCGAAAGTGTGTCTGTCTGTCTGTCTGCGACGCTTTTACGGCCCATTTGCTCAACCGATTTTGGTAAAATTTAGTACAGGGGTAGATTGTATCCCGGGGGAAGGTCTTAGGCTACTTTTTATCCCGGAAACTTAAAGAGTTCCCGCGGGAATCTAAAAATCTTAATCCACGCGGACGAAGTCGCGGGAATCATCTAGGACATGTAGGACAACTTGTGCCACTTATTAGTCAAAATTCTACCAGCGGTTCGGGATGCTGTTAATTGTCAGATTTAGTTCAAAATTGAAATAAATTTATAGAAATATCATAAGTTTGTTAACTTATTTAAATTGATAGTTGACTTCGATGTATCTCGTTGGAAGGAACGCCGCGTGGGCGTATGGGCGATCCTAGTTTTTTTCGGATTCTGTAGTAATCAATAAATTGCAGCTGGGAAGTCAACCATCGTGAGATGCCTTAAGTTCCGATTAGGCAGGGGTTACACCATATGTCTATGTCATAATAATATTATACAACCAATGAATGAAATATATAGAACAGCTATTTTCTTGAACTCTGACCATAAAATCGTTGTACCTATATACACTTTATAATGTTATGGTCATTAAGTTATAAACAAAAGCAAGTAAAGAGTGATACAGACAGCCTCCATAATAGTACAGATCTTCGGTATTATACTATATTTAAATACTGTTTCGCCTCCTACCAAACGTTGAGATCACCAGAGAGATCGTTAAAAAAGTCCATACATTATACACGTAAGACGAAACTTGTACAAAGAAAGCAAAGTTTAGCTTGCAGAGCGCAATGTAAAAGGGAGTGTTGAGTTTCTACTTCACTCACTGACGCTAAAAGGCTTTCAAAAGACGATGCGAACAATTTAACTAAAAACGCAAGATCTCCACTCGTGTGTGGAAAAGACCCGAGCTTTTCAATTTGTGTTTCTCTCGTCTAAACATGCAATACAGGAACTCAAAGCTCTGAGGGCACTCGTGATATGAGTTTAATAAAAATGTAAGACTTTTCATTTGAACATGTTAGGTAGGTACATAATATCTGAGGGCTGTCAACCACGCGGTTCGAATTGGTATGAAAAGAAGAAGTTGAGTGGACATTTCTACTATCTTATTTTGTATGGTGGTAGGCTTTGGCCTCGGTTTTTACCACCCTATCGGCTAGCTAGTGCCACCAAGCGATATAGTCCTAAACTTAGGTTAGGTTAGCAATACGATGCCATACTCATACCAAGTTAGTCCTGTACCGACAGTATCGTCTCTTACTACCAGGTGAGATAAGTCAAGGGCTAATAGTAGCATTTAAAAAAATACTCATCCAAAACGCACAGATAGCGTGAACTGATTGGGCACACTCTAGACAGGTCCTAGGTCATGTCTGGTCCCAGGTAATTTCCATAGGGCGCAACGCACACTTGCAGAGTGAAGTGGAGACTTGCGTGACTCTATTTTATAACTAGCTGATGCCTGCGACTACGTCCGCGTGGATTGAGATTTTTTGGTTCCCGTGGGAATTCCTTAGTTTTCCGGGATAAAAAGTAGCCTAAGTGTTATTCCAGACTATAATCTATCTCTGTGCTAAATTTCATCCAGATCCGTTCAGTCATTAGGACGTGATTGAGTAACAAACATCCATCCATACATCCTTACATCCATACATCCATCTATCTATCCATCCATTAAAACTTTCGCATTTATAATATTTATTATTTGATTATTTGAAAGTAAACTTTTAAAACTTTGCTCAGCGGTCCTTCCGTGCCCGTGCCTCCTCCGTATTTTGTTTTCTTTACTTAATTGTGAATCTATAACATAATATAATATAACAAGTAACAACTCACCCGCTATGCTATGTATCTATCGGGACTGCATCTCAAGCGAATCTGAAATGAAAGAAGATTGTAAGAAGGTGTGGTCAAGAGAACGTTCGGGTCTCTTAACATTCGAAGTTCGTATAATATATATAAGTACTAAATTTTGATTGAATAACAAAATATTAAACTAACTATAAAATAAAATTTAAAACTAATCCTTAAATATACCTAACAAAAGATAAAAATAAAAACCTAATCAAAAAGACCACCCCTGGTTGCCCCTGGACCAAAGGTACCCATCAAACTTGCTGCATTGCCACGCTGAATGGCGATGGAAATAATATAATATAATATATAATAATATTGAAGTGGAAGTAACTTTTTAAGTACAAAGCGCACCTGCAGAGTGGAGTATAATTGAGTTACTGCCGCTCTCAGAGTCGTTTAATAATTGGATACTCAAGGAATTCTAAAGTGCAGCAGTTAGCTGTATAGCATGAGTTGTTATCACTGAGCACGGAGACAGAGCATGGAGATTCTCGTCGTACCAAGCATGCGAGATACATAGGGCCGCTGTCCGAAGCAGGTTGTGAAAGATGAACCTCTTTTGGGGTGTATAACTATTTAAAGCGGTATAACATGTGGTATAGAGGTATAACAAAATGTATAATAATATAATAAAACAAGATGTTGTTCGCACCGAAGTTGGGTAAGCGAAAGCACTAATTGTCCGGTATGTTGGATTCACATTGGAATCTGAGACTTGCGGCTCGTTTCGCTGACTCGAGAGACCGGCAGCGTAACATACGAGTAAATATTGATAGTCATCATCATCATCACTACAGCCTATTAACGTCCCACTGCTGGGCACAGGCCTCCACTCTCATAGGAGAGCGGGAGTTAGAGCTTAGACCCACCACGCTGCTCCAATGCGGGTTGGTGGGCTTTAACGATTATTATCATGTTAGTGATAATAACCGGGACCGACGGCTTAACGTGCTCTCCGAGGCACGGGGGTGAAACACCGCCAACTTCCAACTACGGGCTGGCACTGAGAATTTCTTAATTGAAAAACCCAATACCTAACTTTTATGCCCGACCGGGAATCGAACCCAGGACCTCGTGATCCGCAGTCGACTATGCTAACCACTAGACCAACGAGGCAGTTAATATTGATAGTAATCGAATAAAACATCGTTAGACGCATTGCAAGTCAATCAAGCACGTAGGGTATGCACATACAACCCATACAGGCGTCGTTTGCAGTCCCATTATCATTCTGCATTGCGATGTTATGGCAAGACCACTCGCCGTTCTCGGCGTGTAGCGCCATACAATGTCAGATTCCACATCCATATTTATGCGATAATAATATTATGAACATCCAATACATGGATTTAATGTTTTAAAGAGCCTGGGAGGCTGTTATTGTTATTTGATGTAAGAGAAGTTAGTTTTAGGTTATAGATTATGGGAATGTAAATAAATTGATATTGTTTTGTATATTTACTAATTTTTATCATGTATTCATTTTCTAATCATAGTAGTACTTTTAATGGTTTTAGGGTTTGGCTATAGTCCATCGTGCTGGCCAAGAGTGGATTAACAGTGTTCACATATCTTTCAGAACATTATCCATAACTCTCGAGCATGCACTTGAAAGGTAACGAAAATTACGGGAACCCAGAATAAAGGCAGATTTAGATTGGGTCAGGTAATGACTTCAAATTCGAGGCAAGTCAGTGCTGAATCAATGCTGCCATCGTGTAAATTGATTTGAAATCAGTACAGCGCTGTCGCGTCGGTGCTGACTTAAATATTCCCGAATGAATATTTTGGAGGCAGTCCGCTCCCAAATTTTGCGGAATTCAATGGGTAAAGTGACGGGAGTCGGGAGGTTAGGGAATGATTGAAGTTAACAAAATTGACGGATTTCCCTTATTCGTTGTGAGATAAACACGTCCGGTGTCCAACCAATGAATTGGTATATGCAAAACATTTTACAAGTTCAGATAATATTAAACCAGCTAACTAAAACTTTACATAAGCCATGATCTGGCAAAAACATGAAAATGATTATGGATATGAAAATATTTTCTGATAATCTTTTGATTTTTACTAAAACGTTTCACCTATAAAATAACTATGCATGTAAAAAAAATCTTGGAAGCGAATTGAACCTACTTCTAAGTGTCGTATCGGATAGTTTATCGTGTCGGAGAGCATATCTATTTCATCATAGACCCCCATGGAGCAATATTGTGCATTATTAACATAAAGCCCGAGGCGTATAGGTGGAATAACGATTTGAAACGGAAATGCCTGACCCACACCTTCGGCGCCCGTGCAAGCTAAGTTTAAGGTAAGTTCTCATGATACTAGGAAAGTATCTACTCTTGTATGACTACTGGGTACATCGTATTAATAACGTACCCTCAAGTCGGTGGTGATCGGTTTTCGAGGTTCTGAGGATAGGGATGACATCGAACCGAGGTCAAGGGTGTAACACAAACTCGGTTAGGATTACATAGGACTTCAAAAAGAAAACCTATGATTTGTTTTTCTTCCTTACTTTAACCTGTGTTTAACAGATTAACGCTGAGAATAAATTAAAATAATTAAGTTGTGGTTAAACAAATTTAATCGCAAGACTTCATTCAATTCTCGTTATTAAATTAATTTAATCTCTACTTAATTATTGAGTTTGTTTCGTGCAGCTCATTCGTTATTCACAGTAACATTTTAAGGTTTCCATAAATGAGACTTAGTAAGTAAGTAAGTAAGAATAATTCCAGCAATGAGTGCATGACTGATGATGGTCTATATTGATCGAGAGATTCGTAATGTGGGACAACTGCACTTTTTACAAGTAATAAAATTAAAAATTTTAAAAAAACCCACGACGAACTGCAGAGCTCCATTATACCTTTGACCTTTATAACTTTGAAACAACAATTAGAACGTAGCAAACGTATATATTACATGATATCTAAAACACAAAACTGCATCTTTGACAGCTCAGTAGTTTTTTTGACCAGTGTGGTGGACTATGGCCAAACCCTTTTCAAATGGACAAATCAAAAGAGTTCAAACGCCACGGGTATACGATGAGAATTTAAGGAGTTCCCATGATCGCCTCCTGACTCCATCATGATACCCTGGGCAGCATCTAGGTACAAGCCAAATATATCTAAAACAAAAAGCCCGCATCTAAATCAGCACAGTAGTTTTTGAGAAAAATGGTAACATATTGAAAAAATTAAATCATAGACTACAGCTCAGCTTTGTTGTCTATGGTCCTAAAATATATCTAAGAACCTTCTCACAAGCTATACACATCTAATGAAAAAAACAGCATTTCAATCGGCCCAGTACTTTTTGTAAAAAATGGTAACATATCGAAATATTAAAATAATAGAGACAGCTCAGCTTGGTTGTCTATGGTCCTAAAATATATCTAAGAACCTTCTCTCAAGCTATATATATCTAACTAGTATTTCGACCTGTGCGCGAGCTGCTAAAGCAGCTCACGGTTTGTGGTTAGACTTACAAGTAGTACAGATTTTACTGTACTAAACTGAATTCATTTTTTATGGTGATAACAAAATAAATAAAAATGGCGCTGATTTTTTAAAACTTTGGTAACAGTTTCCTGTTTCGTAACCCCAGGGAGTCCTAAATATCGATTTTGAACGAAATTGGTCAATTTACAAAGAATTTCAAAATGGCGCTGATTTTCTAAAATTTTGGTAACAGTTTCCTGTTTTGTGACCCCAGGGAGCCCTAAATATCGATTTTGAACGAAATCGGTCAATTAACACAGAATTTCAAAATGGCGCTGATTTTTTAAAATTTTGGTACCAGTTTCCTGTTTTGTGACCCCAGGGAGCCCTAAATATCGATTTTGAACGAAATCGGTCAATTAACAAAGAATTTCAAAATGGCGCTGATTTTTTTTTAATTTTGGTACCAGTTTCCTGTTTTGTAATCCCACGAAGCCCTAAATATCGATTTTGAACAAAATCGGTTAATTAACAAAGAATTTCAAAATGGCGCTGTTTTTTTAAAGTTTGGTAACAGTTTCCTGTTTTGTAACCCCAGGGAGTCCTAAATATCGATTTTGAACGAAATCGATCAATTAACAAAGAATTTCAAAATGGCGCTGAGTTTTTTAAATTTTGGTACCAATTTCCTGTTTTGTGACCCCAGGAAGCCCTAAATATAGATTTTGAACGAAATCGGTCAATTAACAAAGAATTTCAAAATGGCGCTGATTTTCTAAAATTTTGGTAACAGTTTCCTGTTTTGTGACCCCAGGGAGCCCTAAATATCGATTTTGAACGAAATCTGTCAATTAACACAGAATTTCAAAATGGCGCTGATTTTTTATAATTTTGGTACCAGTTTCCTGTTTTGTGACCCCAGGGAGCCCTAAATTTCGATTTTGAACGAAATCGGTCAATTAACAAAGAATTTCAAAATGGCGCTGATTTTTTTAAAATTTTGGTACCAGTTTCCTGTTTTGTAATCCCACGAAGCCCTAAATATCGATTTTGAACAAAATCGGTTAATTAACAAAGAATTTCAAAATGGCGCTGTTTTTTTAAAGTTTGGTAACAGTTTCCTGTTTTGTAACCCCAGGGAGTCCTAAATATCGATTTTGAACGAAATCGATCAATTAACAAAGAATTTCAAAATGGCGCTGATTTTTTTAAATTTTGGTACCAGTTTCCTGTTTTGTGACCCCAGGGAGCCCTAAATATAGATTTTGAACGAAATCGGTCAATTGACAAAGAATTTCAAAATGGCGTTGATTTTTTAAAATTTTGGTACCAGTTTCCTGTTTTGTAATCGCACGAAGTCCTAAATGCAATAAACCGCATCTCAATCGGCCCAGTACTTTTTGTGAAAAATGGTAACAGTGGTTGAAAAATTAAGATCATAGACTACAGCTCAGCTTTGTTGTCTATGGTCCTAAAATATATTTAAGAACCTTCTCACAAGCTATACACATCTAATGCAAAAAACCGCATCTCAATCGGCCCAGTACTTTTTGTGAAAAATGGTAACATATTGAAAAAATAAAATCATAGACTACAGCTCAGCTTTGTTGTCTATGGTCCTACAATATATCTATGAACCTTCTCACAAGCTAAACATATCTAATGCAAAAAACCGCATCTCAATCGGCCCAGTACTTTTTGTGAAAATTTTTAACACATAGAAAAATTAAGATCATAGACTACAGCTCAGCTTTGTTGTCTATGGTCCTAAAATATATCTAAGAACCTTCTCACAAGCTATACACATCTAATGCAAAAAACCGCATCTCAATCGGCCCAGTAGTTTTTGTGAAAAATGGTAACATGTTGAAATATTAAAATCATAGACTACAGCTCAGCTTGGTTGTCTATGGTCCTAAAATATATCTAAAAACCTTCTCACAAGCTATACGTATCTAATGCAAAAAACCGCATCTCAATCGGCCCAGTACTTTTTGAGAAAAATGGTGACAAAAAAGTGCACAAACAAACAAACAAACAAACAAACAAACAAACAAACAAACAAACAAACAAACAAACAAACAAACAAACACACAACCTCTTAGGGCAAACACATATACCGTCTCCGCTTCGTCGAGGGTAAAAATACTGAACTAATAGAAAGTACTATATCAAAGATAGAACCTGTAAATGGCATCGGAAGTTGAATAGGTCAAGACTCAAGATCGAGTGTTCATGGCCGAGGTCACCCACGCTACGTTTTGGATTGTGTACCTACTACCTACTACGGGCGATGCACCCAGTATCTCTCTAATGGTCTTACTCTGAGATATTATGTCATAACATAGGTACTAGGACCAGTAGGTAAAGTAAATCATTTAGTAAATTGGCGTTGGAAGTTGGAACTGCTTTTATTCTGTCGATCTCCGTTATTAATGGTCAACACGCTATTTACAATAAATACTGCTATGTTGCTATAGTTACACTTTTTGGCGCCTGATGCTTTATGTGGTTTTCTTTAATAAATACCTAATTTAACTTAAACTTCTACATACCTACTCATAATTATGTGTAGATTGTACCTACCTACATCTTATTTACAGTCTTAACTGTAAATAGGTAATTTACAGTCTAACTGTAAATTAGATGTAGGTTATACACAATCTACATGTAGGTAGTAGTTAACTGTCTTAGTTTTTTCTATTTTACTCAGGGTTCATTATGTTTTTGTGACCGAGTTAAATACCACAAGCATTAATTCACTAATACTGCACTTATATACCTACACATTTAACACTAATTCGATCGAAATGGTTGTCAAAATATCATTAGACAAAAATAAATCCCTTCACAAATATCCTTGGTAAATAGATTCTGAGTGCTATGACGTCATATTTCCTTATTGAATAGTTCAACGTAGTTGGCAACAATGTCTTACTGTACATTAAATGTAACTTAGCAATCAAATTATTCTTCCTACGGCTTCGTTGTTTTCTTAGTTTTCCAACTTGAGAATTTTTTCCTCATAAAATTATTTCCCAATAGCAAACAATGCCCTGACCTTTGGTAAGTTTATTTGGTAAGCCTTTTGCAACGAAAAATTTCCACGGAAGGCTTTAGAACATGTTTCGGCAACTCCTGAAAGTTTTAGGCAGGTAGCTGATTTGTAAATGTTTTGAAACTTTCAATATTATATCATATCTCGAAACAATAACAAAATCACCATCAGTTATGTCTTTGAGTATGATATCACGTAGTGTTTTAAGTGATGATTGAGTCAAAGATGGTAGCCGGCTAAACGGGTAGGAGTAGGGCAGATAGTTATATCTACTTACTGTATTAAACCCATTTCGCTGGGTATCTATACTTTATCTAAACTAATATTATAAAGAGGAAAGATTTGTTTGTAATGGATAAACTAAAAAAACTACTCGACCGATTTAAAAAATTCTTTCACCTATAGAAAGCTACTTTATCAGCGAGTAACATAGGCTATATTTTAGTTTCAAAAAATTAGAGATCCCTACGAAAATTGCAATAATAATTTGATTTTTTCAACTTCTTACGTTAAACCTCTATTCGTCTATTAATTTTTTTATTAGGTGTATTCAAATTCTGACTGACTTTTATAGGTACGAGTATCATATTTGTCAATTGTATCTTATATTACTAATATTATAAATACGAAAGTTTGGATGGATGTATGGATGGATGGATGGGTGGATGGATGTATGGATGTTTGTTACTCAATCACGCGCCAACGGCTGAACGGATCTGGCTGAAATTTAGCACAGAGATAGATTATAGTCTGGAATAGCACACAGGCTACTTTTTATCCCGGAAAATTAAGGAGTTCCCGCGTGAACCAAAAAACATCAATCCACGCGGACGAAGTCGCGGGCATTAGCTAGGTGTCATAATAAATACAAGAGAACTTACTAACATTTTTTTTAACATTTTAATATCTAACTGTTGTAGACAGACTGCGAAATGGCTAAAAGAGCTAGGTCTCAACTTAGTTGTCAGTTCTAAACATAGTTCCCAGGCGAGGGCAGCGAAAATACGTCGTATTGGAGACTCAAGTGCCAAGCGTTCACAGCGGTTTGCTGAACAAAATTTGAGAACGTATGGTGGAGTTGTTCGTCACAGTGCCGACTGACCATTATTGGGTATGGACTATGTTGATCAAGTGCTACCCCTGCGAAGCCGGGGCGGACTGCTAGTTAATATTATAAAGAGGTAAACATTGTGAGGTTGTAGGGGGTAATCTCTGGCTCTACTAAACCGATTTTGAAAATTCTGGTACCAATAGAAAGCTACATTATTTGCTATATATTAACCTGAAAAATAAGGGAGTTCCCGTGGGAATTTAAAAAACTCATTTCATGCGGACGAAGTCGCGGGAATATATCTACCGCTATTATAATGTATCGCGCTATTATACTATATATCAATGGGTTTCCACTCGGATAATTAATTACCGGAACGCTCAATCACGTGGCGGCACATCTTTGCCGGTAGGATGATACTTACCGCGGTCGAAGAATCCCATGAAACAAACCAAAGTTCTATACAGTGACTGTAAATATCGAAAATGAATAAATATTTACATGATTGATATATTGCAAGTTAGAACATAGGTAAACAGAGTAAACACGTTTACGAAGTAGGTATAGGTAATAAACGAAGACGCCGCCGCGCCGTCGGAATTTCATCTTCATCCCAAACATAATGATTTGAGTATCTTACATGATTGTTTGATAATATTACGACTGTAGAGTGTAGTCAGTATATGATTACCAATTCTGTGGTATAAGTACTTCAGCTGGTTACTTATGTTAGTTACTTACTTTGTGGATTAATAAGTTTCATATACCGTTATACCCGGTGGGAGCAAGAGCTTTCTCCACCGCGGATGCGCCTCCAATATCATAATTATTATTTGTTTTGAAATTATTTATTCGTTACTTTTATCGTTTCTGTTTTACTTTTTGAAATCTGCTTTACTTTTGAAATCTGCTTGTTTTCAGCCTACGAGGGCATTTTTTTTATTGCGTGATAGGCATGAGTGCAATGTGCATGTTGTGACTTGTTCCTGATGCAGATCCAATGGTTAATGAAGCGTTGAAATAGAGACTATTTTTATCCCCTACAAGTTTAAAGTTAGCCCTTCGCGATCCCACGAGTGGTAGATAACTGATGATGCAGTCTATGATGGTTGCGGACTAACCCATTGAGTTAGTAGAAGCTAGCGAAGTATGCTTAATGCTTATGGAATTATACTACGACGGTAAACGCAGCGTGGGATGGATCGAAGACCTGAGAAGGTGTCGGGAAGCGGGTGGATGAGAAAGGTGGACGACCCTGTGCAGTGGGCGGATACTGCTTTCAAAGTGTCTATATCCAGCTGTGGGTGCATGCAGGCTAATGAATTGATGTTTTAAAGATTTCAAATAAAAATTATGTAGGTATCGCAACATTATAATAGGTATAGCCTAGTGGCTTAGAACTACCTCGTCACACTATATTTTTAGTTAAGTTAGATTAAGTATGTATGTAGTTACATTTAAGGAGTCATAGATTTGCATGAACTACCGATTGGATTGGAAGCATCATGAAAATTTGAAGATAACATGAAGAGTGTAGACTCGGTAGGAATGGCATTCCGAACCAGTGGTAGATTCACTTAACGATTCAAAAGCACTTGTAAAAGTTTATTTGAATAAAAAGCATTTTGATTTTGATTCGATTTTATTTGATTTGAATGAAAGTGGCATAATGTAAGTTCGCATATACCTACCTACCTAAGCGTACGCCGCCGTACGCTGTAAGTGGATGAGGAATGAATTCCACTAAACAATTAAAGGCGTCACTAACGAGCTACTAATTGTGTAGCACAAATATCTGTCCTTGTAACGTATAGCTCAATTGTGTTGGTGGATAACAATCGTACGCCATCGGCTATGGCGATCGCAGTTTAATACGTTTAAATCGATTGCCATTGTAATAGTGATCAGCCTTTTGTTTTATCATAAGGGAAGTACCAACGTGCACCGGACGATAAGTTCGATGAATTGGGGTTAATTCTTTTATTTAAAGGTGCTATTCGAAACTGCCGCCGCTTTACCAATGAATATTTTTCGTTTGATTCCGTGCCACTCTAAACGGACTGTTTTCAATAGGAGTTTAACAGCTCAGACAAAGCACAAAAGCTGTGATATTCAAACCTATTGCTAGAAATGACAATTGGCTAAATTTATACTATTCTTGCAGCAACTATGTGTTCACATGCGCTTATTGTTCTAAGATTGTAGCCACGAGGATGCCGCTAGGTGATTATAATTATTATGATAGGTATAGTAGCGCTCTAGCTGTCAAACTAATAAATATAAAAAATAAACTATTTTGATAGTTACTAGGTATATGGTAGGTACTAGGTACACTTCTATTTTGCCTCAGGTATATTGTTTAACCGGTGGTGAGGATTTGGAATTGAAGTTTCCAGTTGAGAAAGTCCATATTTGGCCCCAGTATTAATCCATTCACAATCAATTAAAAAAAAATAGGTCCTACCTAGACTAAGATTTTGTTATGGAAAATACAGTATCTTTGGACCTATTATAAAATTGTCACATGACCTAAAATAAATCTATGAAAGCTGTTCTTGGAATGTCTTCACATAATATTATTATCTTGAAATATATAATCCATACGAATAGCGATGACGTTAGGTACCTATCAAAGTCATCGACCTACTGCTGCGTAATTTTAGACGGATTGTTGCGAAATCAGGCCCCATAGTGTCTTAGCACATTGGTGACTTGTATTAATGCGTTCCGTTGCACTCGAAGCACGTTGCGTCCAATTGTTAGCACCGAAAGCGGCGGAAGGATGTCCCGCTGCGGTGCTGTGACTGGAATACCATTATTTTATTATAATGTCGGTTATAGATGTGTTTTAGCTGCCGTGACTTCCTCATCCGTGTTTATTCGTTGCATCTAATATAGGCCCGGTTTTCACGTATCTACTCGCTAATTAGGATGAGTGCTTCATTAAAGGCTTGGATACAGGCTACAGCTCTGTGTTCGTACTCTAAATATTGTGTTACTATAGCGACCACCCGCGGCTTCGCTCCCGTGGTAATTTCGAATAAAATATCCAAAACGTTCGTTGGAATGAGCGTACTCCTTTACAATAAAATTCCACACTCAATTTTAGACTTGCCTTTACACAAGTTTAAAAAATCAATCAATCAATTTTTTTAGGCCTTATATTCTTGGGAACCTCTGCAGGTACTTTATTTCAGCTTTCTAAATTTACAAAGCTCATTATAAGTCAGCCACTGCGCAGTCATGAATGTGTAAATCAGCACTGTTCTTTTTACTATGATATGAGATTTAGAAAAAAAAATAGACTAAATCTTGTTGTATTAGACCTATAGGTGGTTTATTCATTATTTATTAATCAATCAAGTTCACAAGAAAATTATCGCGTAGGTATACGCGATTCTACGACGTCATCGTCAAATAATAAGCTATGCAAATAGCTAGCTTGATAACGTTAATAAAACTCAATTTATCATACGGAAACATGACAATGTTTATTTAATCAAACCCCTTACTAGTACTTAAGTGACTTGTTATCGTCCTTATCGATGATATTTGCTTTAGGTATGCCTTATAACAATTTCGAGGAATCTATTACGAGTAACGGAAATTAGACTCCTATACTAACCACATTTCTATGTATATGTCACCGTAAGATTGTAAAAACCGTAAGATTGTAATCTAACGCTTTTTTTTCGATAGATTGTAAACAGTCGAAAGATTGTGAACCGTTCAATGTTTTAAGTGTCAATTTTTGAAATATTCATTGTATTTACGTTTCCTTGTCTCTTTATTTATTTATTTTATTTATTTATTTAGTACCAAACTTAAAAACTAAACATAAAAATTTAAAGGACATGTACAAGGACAACTTATCTCTTGAAGAGATTTCTTCCAGCAGCTCTTTCTTGTAGGTTAGGTTAGGGTTCGACATAAATAATCAAGAAGTAGGGCACTTAGGTTCTATCGGGTTAATAAACCTAACAGATTACAATCTACCGAAAAATAATCCGTTATAGGTATTGTAATCATTCGACAGTTTACAATTTCGCGAGTTAGATTATAATCTAACGGTTTTTACAATCTTACGGTGACATATATATCATGGAACTTTTGTCCAATTTTTAAGTACCTACAGCAGTTGACCCCACCTTCGTCTAAATTCTCAACCACTCATAGTTAGACTCGTAAAAATAGAACCTACCAATCTCTAGCACAAACTTAGTGAAATTATGAACAGTATTATTATTATTTTGCATGTTGGTGAGGTTACAAAATTGAAATGATAATTGACCTTTTCCCACCAACTTACTGGGGTTGATTCTATAGTGCACTATCTACTAAACTAACTAAATTTAAAGGACAGCATTAAAAATATTGCTAACCCTTTCATAATATAGGTACTCCCTGCGAAAAGGGACAGAACTAGATTTAAAACTGTCATTTTAGTATTGAAGAAATTGTGTTTACAGAATTGGCCACAATGATATTCGTTTTACAAGCTTTTATTTAAATTGCAATTTTTGTGGGTTTGTTTAGGTCAAATCTTGCAACTGAATTTTTAAACAGTTATCCCCCACCGCTTAGTTGCATGCATATTATGCAAAGTGACGTCATTCTAAATACATTATGGTGGACACTGGACTCCCAAAGATAGCGGACTAGTTGTTCTTAATCACAGACCATATAACCAATTGACTGAGCATAGCGGGCCGCCTCACCAGCCAAACGTTAGCAGTATGACTGCTAACGCTACGTTTTGTGCCTATAGTCGCCCTCAGTCCGTATTCGACAGTGCTCGGGAATTGATCGAGAAAAAAAACGAAAAATATGCCTTTTTGCAGCATTAAATAGCGTGGGAAGAGAAGCAATACCTCCAGCTATGCAAAGGATGGGATAGCATTTCATAATTAAGTTTAGTTAAGTAATAATAAATAAAAATCATTAATACGCATAAAAATAATGTCTTTCAGTTTTTCTTTGTCTTTCACATGTAGTTCTACATATCTCCGTCTCTTCCACGCACTGCCCAGTGTAACCTGTGCAACTATCGATAAATTATATCGATAGTTGAATGCCAATACATTAATTTATTTAGTAAAAATTTATATTTCATTATATTCCGAACAATTCTGAAGTAAAAGAGCAGGTTAAAGGTTTATTATTTATTTGATTGTTTACTATTAATATTAAAAAGTTTCTGTTGAAAACTTAAGTTCTTTAGTAAACATACTAATCCATACTAATATTATAAATGCGAAAGTGTGTCTGTCTGTCTGCTACGCTTTCACAGCCCATCTGTTCAACCGATTTTGATGAAATTTGGTACAGGGATAAGTTGTATCCCGGGGAAGAACATAGGCTACTTGTTATACCAGAAAATTCAAAGGTTCCCGCGGGAATCAAAAAATTTATCTGTTCAACCGATTTTAATGAAATTTGGTACAGGGGTAGGCTGTATCCCGGGGAAGGACATAGGCTTTTTCTTATCCCGGGAAATTCAAGAGTTCCCGCGGGAATCGAAAAAACTTGGTCCACGCGGATGAAGTCGCGGGAATCATCTAGTATTGTATAATAATGCAAAAAAGAAGCGCCTAAGATATAATTTCAAGATTAAAAAGTGTCAGTAGGTATAATGTTGATCATAAATTAAAACCATCCATCCATCTGCATTAAAGTTAAGACTAACCGCTGTATCCAAATGCGCTTTATTGAAAAACTAGATGATTCTCGCGACTTCGTCCGCGTGGTTTAGGATTTAATGATTCCCGCGGGAACTTTTTAATTTTCCGTGATAAAAGCCTATGTCCTTCCCCGGGATATAACCTACCCTGTACCAAATTTCGTAAAAATCGGACATAGAAGAAGAATAAACTAATATGAATCCATACTAATATTATTATTATTAATTTATTATCAAATCTTACTAATATTATAAATGCGAAAATTTGGATGGATGTATGGATGTTTGTTACTCAATCACGCCCCAACTGCTGAACGGATCTGGCTGAAATTTGGCACAGAGATAGATTATAGTCTGGAATAGCACATAGGCTACTTTTTATCCCGGAAAATTAAAGAGTTCCCGCGGGAACCACAAAACCTCGATCCACGCGTACGAAGTCGCGGGCATCAGCTGGTATTATAAATGCGAAAGTGTGTCAGTCTGTCTGCTACGCTTTCACGGCCCATCTGTTCAACCGATTTTAATGAAATTTGGTACAGAGATAGGTTGTATCCCCGGGGAAGGACATAGGCTACTTTTTATCCCGGAAAATTCAAGAGTTCGCGCGGGAATCAAAAATATTTATCTCTTCAGTCGACTTTGATGAAATTTGGTATGAAATTTGGTTTGATGAAAGACGCGGCAGATCCAAGAACTCGATTGCAGCGCCCCCTACTGGGTTCTATTGTGAATATAAACCATTCCGGGTCCGACTAAAACACACAAAAATTTCCATCAGAATCGGTCCAGCCGTTTGGAAGTGATGCGAGAATATACATTTTGGCATATTTTTAATTAAACATATAAATTATACATATCAGATAATCCGTACTAATATTTTAAACGTATGTAAGTATGGACCTATGTATGTTTGTTACTCTTTCACGCAAAAACTACTGAATGGATCTGGATGAAGTTTGTCACAGTGATAGATTTTATTCTGGAATAACACAAAGGCTACTTTTTATTCCGGAAAATTAAAGAGTTTCCGCGGGAACCAAAAACCTTAATACACGCGGACGAAGTCGCGGGCATCAGCTAGTTATCTATAATTATACATGATATGGTGGTATTTTGCTGTTTGAATAAAATTATTTGTATTGATTTTCCAATACTGGTAATAATATATACCTATTAGACTTTATCGATATATTTTCTGTCGCGCAGCGGGCAGCCCAAGTGCCGCGGTAACATATATAACTGTGTATAGTTGATCTTGAGCCAGCCAATAAGAAATCCCATTATTACCCCGTCCCCCGCCAGAAAGTGGTGAGATGTGTTTCAAAGCGAAAATTAGCCTATTAGCTCTCAATAGGTTTACTACTCGGTGTTCTTAATGATAATAATATAATATTAGGTCTTTACCTATGAAATTGCCTTTCTTCAGTACTGGTCATTTCAAATAAAAAAAAAGTTTGTAATGGCTGTGTATTCTAAATTCAAATTAATTTTGTTTTAAAACCATGACATTCTTTTTACAAACTCAGTCTTTTGTTTATTGATTAGCGTTGTATTTTCATTACATTTCAACATTTATCGTCATAATGGATACTTTAAAAATTCGTGTAATTATGGAATATGAGTTCCGTCATGGCACCAACGCGACACAAACGGCACGTAACATCAAAAACGTTTACGGAGAGAACTGTACAAACGAAAGCACAACCCGTTACTGGTTTTCCCGGTTCCGTTCTGGAAATTTTGACTTGAAAAATGAAGCTCGTGGTCGTCCGGAAACTTTGGTCAACAATAATGAATTAAAGGCGATTGTGGATGCTGACGAAACTCAATCTACAGCTGAGCTAGCAGCAGCTTTTGATGTAAGCATCAAAACAATATTGATCCATTTGCGACACATTGGCAAGGTAAAAAAGCTTGCTTGATAGATGGGTGCCCCACGACCTTAACGATCGCCAGCGCAACGTAGCACAGAAATGAAGGAATTTTGAAACGAATTGTTACGTGCGACGAAAAATGGATTCTGTTCGGATGGACAATCGAAAGCGCTCAGCAAGTTGGTTAGATCCTGGTTCAGCACCAAAGCAATGCCCTAAACCAAAAATGACCCCTAAAAAGGTGATGGTCACTGTTTGGTGGTCTAGTGCGGGTGTGATTCAACACAGCTTTTTACAAAACGGCATGAGCATTACTGCAGATGTGCACTGTGAAGAACTGGAGAGAATGATGGAGAAGCTTGTACATCTGCAACCAGCTTTGGTCAATCGGTCGTCCCCACTGCTCCTTCACGACAACGCGCGACCCCATACTGCGCAACAGACAGTCTCCAAGCTGCAAGAGCTGGGGTTGGAAGCTCTTCCTCATCCGCCATACTCACCAGACCTTGCACCTACCGACTATTACTTTTTCCAAAATTTAGACAACTTTTTAGTGGGTAAAAAATTAAATTCCCTAGAGGCAGTACAAAATGGCTTTGAAGAGTTTGTTGCCTCCCGTCCAGCTGATTTTTGAAGGACATCAATAAACTGCCAATGCGTTGGCAAAGATGCGTCGATTGCATGGGTGATTAGTGATTACTTCGAATAACAGAAATAAAAAAGTTTGAAAAAATAAAACGGCAATTTCATAGGTAAAGACCTATTATTATTAAGGGTGTCTTAGATACGAAAAATAAAATGACGTCACACTAAATTATATACCTATGGCGGACGATAAAAGCTTGTTTTGAAAATGTTCTTTTTTAATATAATCTAATTTATTAAGTATATAATTATGCTCCAAATAAATAATTAATGTCTTATGTAATGCTATTCATTTATCCATACTAATATAATAAATGCGAAAGTGTGTCTGTCTGTCTGTCTGTTTGTCTGCTACGCTTTCACGGCCCATCTGTTCCACCGTTTTTGATGAAATTTGGTATAGGGATAGGTTGTATCCCGGGGAACACAGACCATACCTATTGAGAACTAATAGCCACATTTTCGCTTTGAAACACATCTCACCACTTTCAGGTGGGGGACGAGGTAATAAAAGCATTTCTTATTGGCTGGCTCAAGGTCAACTTTACAGAGTTATAAGTACAAAGTATATGTTACCGCGGCACTTGGGCTGCCCGCTGCGCGACAAAAATGTATCGATAAAAATTACCAGTACCTATTGGAAAATCAATACAAATAATTTTATTCAAACAGCAAAATACAACCATATGTATGATTATAGATAATTATCTGATATATAATTTTTTTTTAAATTGCCCAAGTGCCCAAGTTCTATACTAAAGAACTTAAGTTTTCAACAACAACTTTTAATCAAATAAATAATAAACCTCTAACCTGTTCTTCTACTTTAGAATTTTTCGGAGTTTAATGAAATATAAGTTTTTACTCAATAAATTAATTTATTGGCATTCAAGTAGTCTAAGGCTATCGATATAATTTATCGAAAGATGCACGGGCTGCACTGGGCTATGCGTGGAAGAGACGGAGATATGTAGAACTACACGTGAAAGACAAAGAAAAACTGAAAGACATCAACGGATTCCTTTTCATTTTTGTAAATATTTTTATTTTTTTGCGTATTGATGATTTTTATTTATTATTACAAAACTACACTAACTTATGAAATGTTATCCCATTCATTACTTAGCTGGAGGTATTGCTTCTCTTTCCACGCCATTTAATGCTACAGAGAGGCCTATTTTTCGTTTTTTACTCGATCAATGTCCGAGCACTGTCGAATACGGACTGAGGGCGGCTATAGGCACAAAACGTAGCGTTAGCACTCATACTGCTAACGTTTGGCTGGTGAGGGGGCACGCTATGCTCAGTCAAAAGGACATTGGTTACGGTAGAATATTATTTCAATAGCACGACCACGACTTCATATTGACATGTTACATGG
Organism: Erebia epiphron; assembly: GCA_963932025.1. NCBI lineage: Eukaryota > Metazoa > Arthropoda > Insecta > Lepidoptera > Nymphalidae > Erebia > Erebia epiphron. The sequence continues at coordinate 31,467,093 of OZ009945.1, forward strand.
CCACAATTGGATACAAACTCATTGTGAACAAAACTCCTAACAGAAACTAGCAAGAACAAAAAATGTTCATGCAGATTCCTTTGCCGTTTGGCGGACAAATTGCGTGTCGTCGTGTCGTGCAGTAATCAATTCAATGCGATGTGCGACATAGCTTCAATTAAAGATCTCTTGATTAACCTAACCGCTTGTTCCTTGCTATCTTACCGCAACATCCGTACTTTATAAAGAAACACGGTGGTAATAAGATAAATTACACAACGGTAAAAAGGTGGTAGTTTAAAATGATAGTTATCCTCACGTTCTCCATAACTTTATAAAAGGTTTATGAAATCTCCTGATCCGCACTTGGCCGGCGTGGTGAACTATGGCTTAACCATTCTGAGAGGAGGTTTGCGCTCAGTAGTGAGCTGGCAATGGGTTTAAATGAATTATAAACGAATGAAATCCTCACGTTACAGCCGTTCATCCATATAAGTTATATTAAACACTAGATAATGCCCGCAATTTCGTCGTGATTGAAGGATAAACAAATACACTGTCACACATACCCTAACTAATATGTATAATATCATATAGTCTAGGCAATAAAACTAGTCGACCCCAACAATAATTCCTCAGGCGACGAAACTTTACAGTATGATAAAGTGTCATGAGTTAAACGTATATTATAAATATCCAATAAAAAATCATAAAGGAAGTAAGAGTTTTAATGGTATACCTAATTGTTAAAGCAGGAAGGTACATTATCGCGAAAACGCAGTTGAGGTTTGATAATAAAATCGGTTTAAATATCGGTGTTCTGCATGATTATTGCGTTTGATATTTCGGTTTTGAGTGTAAATATACTACCTACTATTATTTTAAAAAGAAATTGATAAAATATTCAGTCATAAATATTAAGTTTTAGGTATAAATATACCTAACTTCCAGATGGATTTTTTGTTGGATATTTTTGTATAAGTACTGGTTCATACCATACTGCCAAGTTTCAACGACTGAGGATTTAATGCGGGGGTCTCGATACGACAAACCGCCCCATTGCCTAGTGATGGGAGTGAGTGTAGTTTTACCTTATCGGCTCAAGCGCAATAGATCTTGACGAAATTGCGCCTCCTTTTATAAGCTACTCGATATAAGCGCTATTCAAAGAATTGTAGTAAGTACGAGGTATGCAAGAAATACATACGGAAGAATGCTACTTAAGTAAGTATCATTGGTGTATTGTATACACAAGTGTTCACTTCGGAGCTGTGCTGTGGCTTATCTGCACGATTGTCGTGCAGGCTTGACCTAGAAAAACGTTTCAACGTATCAATTATCCGTTCAAGTTGAACATTTGGGGTCACGTTGAGTTGCCAGGTTTTAGTTGGACATGTTTGAATATTATACTTATGCATAACAAAATCCGTACAAAAAAAACTCCAGTATAACAAAATCCAGATAGGCTTAAAGATCGTATTCAATTAATTAAACTTACATACAAAGTGGTTAATTTTTGTAACCAAATTATGTGATGTATTTGGGATTACTTGAATTTAATGGTTTTATTTTTATTAACAGGTTATGTTCGTATATTGTAAGTGAAAAATATAATTTTTGCTGGTGAAAATACCTGTCGGATATAGCGCCATGTCTATATTTTTAATTGAGGACCGGGCAGGTGGCAACCCTATGTTACGTGCGATCATTGTGACTTATGCAAGCTGTTTTTATATTTTGTCAGATTTCAGCCGCCTAAGATATCCATTGTGATATTCACATTATTGCTGGCTGGTGCAGCTGCTGGATTGGGGCGGCCCTAGACCATGGCGCGGGCGTGAGTAAGTCCTTACAAGAGATCTATGCCTAACAATGAATGTCCATCGGTTGATGAACACAACGATGCTGCAGCTGCAACTTATCGAGCTCCATACAATTAATGACAGGCCCGGCTACCATGAGGGTAGTTGTTGTAGCACCTAGAGGTAACACACTAATCGAGAGAGAGGCAAGAAACTGCATGTGCCTACAATTCGGCATAAGAGTGACAGAATTTCGCATTGAAAATTCTGCCAGTTTCCCCCGTCACTTCCCTGTCACCCGCGTTGCTATTTCTAGACGTCTCCGCCGATCGACTGGTAGGAAAGAACGTTTCTATTTCCTCAGACTGTGTTAATAGTGCCCGAGTGTAAGCCAATTAAGAGGTACATCTCGATCGTCAAACGTCAGAAGAAGAAAAAAATCTATTTCAGATTTATCGATACAATGTCCACCTAACCTTCAGGCATTTAGGTCGAACATGATTCATATTTCATACTTACTCAGTATTAGTAGAATATAATCAGTCTACATCTGCCACGTGAGTATATACCTACCTATATGTATGGAAACAATTAGCGTGAATGGTCTGCTGATCCAAAATAGATGCTGAGATTAGATTCCCGGCATGATTTGCAATTAGCCTTTACCTTTGACGCACATCTACAGATAGATGCATATCTATGCATTAATATACAAGGACACAGATATTCCTGCGCTCATTAGTCGGCAAGTATTAGTCGGGTTGAAGGTAAGAGACCTGATGGTCATGGATTGACGCTTGTTCCCTGGGAACGGGGACGGACGCTAACGTGGACGCAACATGCGTTTACTCATTGTCCCCGTGTCGTATCAGGGAGACACCATCAAGGGGTCATCCATAAAATACGTCTCACAAATGTGACCAACCACAATAGTTGTCTCGTTACGTCAAAAGTAGAGATAAAAGTAATATTTCTTATTTGTGGTATTTTTCTCTACAACCTTTACACGCCGACTATTTTTTCTCGTATAAATACCGGATTTTGTGCATGTTAGGGTAAACGAAAAATTCGCCGGCAACGACGACATCTCTCTCCCTCTCGTCGCGAAATATCTCGTTTTGCGCATGCTAAGCCTACTGGTGACAGAAAGGCAGGCTTATTTTTGCACAAAGTATGGCTGTAAGGCTAGCTGCCTGTTGCGGCGTGATTGAAGGACGAAAAATAGAACAACACATTCTCGCATTTATAATATAAGTACAATTTTCAATATAATTTAGCAATGCACATTGCATACGCAGATGACCTTTGATATCTTATAATAGGTACTTAAGCTATATTGCCGCTCGCCTGCGACATTGAAATAAATAACTATTATCAATGTTTTTCTATCTTTACTAGGTATTTTCTATCAATCAGTTGTTACTTGAAACAATTACAAGTAGATACGACGCTACCACCGGTTCGGAAAGCAGAGTCTATGTACCTACTTACGCAAAAATTTAAGGCAGGATAGGCAACTCCAATATGGATAGAACAGGGCAAAACAAGTCACGTCATTCACACATAAAAAGTTAATTGGGCTAACTTTTTTCCGGAAAGCTTCATATAGCGCGCTTATGAAACCGAACAAAACTTCGTTACGTTTTAGGAAAATTATTTAAAAAGACGTAAGTAAGTAAGTACGAGTAAGTAAGTAAAAACACTTTATTACACACAAACAATAACAAAACAGAGGTAAAACAAATCTTGACAGAATTTAGAACTTGTTACGGTGTAAAGGCGGCCTTATCACTATGAGTGATGTATCACGTAGTACTTACCTATTGTCTGCCAATCCGCATTTGGCCAGCGCGGTGAACTATGGCCAAACTTTTCACATTCTGAGCGAAACTCCTACTCAGTAGTGAGCCGGCAATGGGTTGAAGTGATGATGATGATGAAAGTGCATGTTATCGATATACTAGACTGATATTGTCCTTCTTCTTTTTACATGACTGTCCAAAAAAAGAAGTATTATGTAATGCTTTCAGGGTTCTTTATGTAACTTTATTGCACCATAACTTATAGATTTAGATGCATGGGATACTGCCAGAATAATTTCACTCAGTGACACTGGCTATAATTTTTTTTTGAAATAAAAAATGGGGGTAGACATGTTATTTTATTTTTTAAATTATTCACTTCACTCACTTGTTTATGTACAGAACATCATTGTACTGTCCCAAGTTTGTGAACGGTATCCTTATAATAACAATATAATAAATTAAACAAGGCTGTAGAGATCGTTATTAACGATTGTTCCTTGCCGAGATTGAATGATAGAGCACGCGTCGTATACCTAAGCGATCTGGCATCGTTACATTTGAGGTTTACTTGCTTTCCATTTCAAGACAATAATGAGTTTATACGAATTATTATGTAGGTACCTACTTAAGCCCAGAGAATGGGGTTTAAATAATTTGGCCTATCAAACGTTTTATTTCTCGAAATAACCGCCACGCGTAAAACTTTTATTCATCAATACCTGGCATTATTACAAGCAAGTATTTTATATGAGATAAAATCTTCTAAAACGTCAGTTTTCCAAGATATAATCTATCAAAGTTATAATCTACTCGATAATGGCACTACCAGTACAACTTAGACAGCTTATAATATCTCGGAAACCTGACGCTGAAGATTTCGTCTCATATAATACTTGCTTGTATTAATGCCAGCTATTGATTAATACAGGTTTATGAGTGGCAGCTATTTCGAGAAAAAATAAAAATGGCAGAACGGTAGGTAAGCCAGACTCCATACAGAAATATTCTACCCCTTTCACTACGTCTGCGTGGATTTAAATATTTAAAAATCCCATTGTAATTCTTATTGTCGGTATAAAATAATATAGTCTTTGTTCGCCTGTCACGGATGAAATTTCGTCATAATCGGTTGAACAGGTTAAGCGCTGTGAAAACGGACGGACACACTTCTGCATATTTTATAATATTAGTACCTATGGAATGTGGATATGGTGTCGCTGAGCATTTCAAAAGTTTGAGGTGGTTTTTGAATTTTACTCATTATTTTTCAGTTATTGAGTACTAAACTTACTAATAACTTAGTAGTGAGTAGTAAGTTTTCATAGGTTTTAATTTATTGTAGATTTACTAATAAGAAATACTTTATTTAGATACTTACCATAACTTGACTTGTAATAAATAATACTGGACCCGTTATCTACATCGATTTTCTATCCCTTTGCATGTTGAAAGTGCTAGAAAAGGGATAGAAAGGATGTCTAACATACCTTCCACATTGTGAACGACCTAACAATAGGTGTTAAATAAAGGCCACAGACCGGACTTGTAAAATGTGACAGGTTCAATGCAAAAGTTGTGACAAGGATCCGTTTACAACATTAGGTATTGTAATGTATGTAAATATGTTGACATACTGAGATCTAACTTACTATAGCGTATTGTCCTACCTTTGCCTGCAAGCACCTAAAGCTTAGTTATTGCTTGTATAGGTTACCTAGGTTAAACCTAATTTGAGAGTACCTATCTTACGGAACATGGTGCATATTTGTATAGGTACCTTTCTAAGATGTTCTACCAACAGGGGTACTTGCGATACCTATCAATTAAAAGCTATCTCACAAATATTTATAATCATATTCATCCCATATCCCATTCATTCATATTTTGTGATAATATGAGTTATGAGTCCTAAGTGAAATTCCAGCTCCGCTTTTAAAAGGTGTTCCATGACTTCTTAGTTGTTAATCTGGGGACACGGGAGTGTCCCCGCCAAAGACGAGCCAAAGGAAACGGGGCACTACCTACCTTTTCTCGAAGCGTTTCGTCGAATTTTCGAACCGTCATAGCTTCGGTCCGAATGACGCTAGAAAGCTGAAATTTTCAGGATAAGATGTTGTTGGGGGACTTACCGAATATACCAAGTTTCAATTTTTTAGCATTTATAGTTTCAGTTTATTGATTACCTAAAATACGTCGATTTCGTACTCACTCACTGATGATCATCAACTGAAAAAAGGTACTTCCTGAAGTGCTAGAAGACTGAAATTTGGTATGTAGGCTAGAATTTGCATATAAACAACAGGAAAATTAAGAAATCTGAATCTTTTCATCTCCAACCCCTCGTATAGGGGGTGCAAATCTGACAGCATTTCCTTGTATTTTAGAACAGTCATTACTTCGGTACGGAACATGGTAGAAAGCTGTAATTTTCAGGATAACATTTCGTTGACAGATTTATTAAACTTACCAAGTATCAATCATCTAGCATTTATGGTTTCAGATTTATTGGTACTTGAAATACGTAGTTTAGGTTTTTTTTTTCACTTTTACGAAAAAAATCAAAATCTCTAGGACTCTAGGGTGGGCCATGAAAAAAGGATTAGCTGAAGTACAGGAAAATCAGTTAAAAAAAATCAAAAAATCTAGGGCGCCTGCCAAAAATAAATGAAATCCCACCAAAAACATTTCATGTAAAATTGGTTGCCAAAGACTCACAAGTGCATAATGCTTTCACTGTTAAAAAGTTATGAGATCTCTAATTAGAGCCAAGCCCGAAGGTGAGCTCCTCTTTGTGCTGCGCATCATAACCCACGGAGTCTGTCTCAAGTTCAAAGTACATAGTTCTAAATGCTCTTTACTGTGTACCAAACTAATATTATTAAATAACATGTAAGTCTATATATAAAACTTGTCCCTAGAACCTCTACATCTTGGTAAAAAGGTACGGCTTGGCCGTTTCGTATATGTCGCCCTAACTATTCCTTAATGACTTAAATGTTATGTCAGGAAATGTTCGACGAATATTAAACGGCCAAGCCATACCTTTTTACCAAGATGTAGAGGTTCTAGGGACAAGTTTTATATATAGACTTACATGTTATTTAATATTATTAGTTTGGTACACAGTAAAGAGCATTTAGAACTATGTACTTTGAACTTGAGACAGACTCCGTGGGTTATGATGCGCAGCACAAAGAGGAGCTCACCTTCGGGCTTGGCTCTAATTAGAGATCTCATAACTTTTTAACAGTGAAAGCATTATGCACTTGTGAGTCTTTGGCAACCAATTTTACATGAAATGTTTTTGGTGGGATTTATTTATTAAAAACAATACAATAGCTGGCTTTAAGTTTAAAGCCAACTAGCCTAACCTAATCTGACAATATAAATCATGCCCGCGTGGAGTGGTGGCGAGAATGCCAGTTGCATTTCCATGCTGAACAGCCAGGCTGATCCTTTGTGCAAATAATGAGCCAGCTCTTCTGTCACTGTGAGGCATTTAATCGCGGTGTAGGTTATTTTTTTAGTTTAGGCTCTCGCGTAGATTTGTGAAATAGGCAAAGAAAGGGAAACTAATTCTTTCATTAGGCCTGATGGCCTAGCGAAAGAAAGAATTAGTCTTTCCAATTAGAAAGTGAAAGTTAGAATTAACGTTTATTTATCTAAAAATTTTGGCTAAAAATCGTAAAATATCAAAGCTCTTATGATAAACGATATGAAATAAGCTGGTTGCCTTACAAGTTCTAACTACCTAACATTTAAAGCTAACTACAACAATAACTTGGGAAACGAGTAAGAACCAGCTTTGCACCAATTCGAACATCATACACCACAATGTAAACCACGTCATGTTAAATTATGACCTCTACAGCGGTAAAGCTTATAAATGTCAGAGAGATGTCATTGTGATATTATGTAGAGGAGCAAGCCCATAGAAATAATAAGTAAAATAAGTGCAACTTAGAGTAAGCCAACACTTTTTAGGGTTCCGTACCCAAAGGGTAAAAACGGGACCCTATTACTAAGACTCCGCTGTCTGTCTGTCTGTCTGTCTGTGTCCAGGCTGTATCTCATAGACCGTGATAGCTAGAAAGTTGACATTTTCACAAATGATGTATTTTCGATGCCGCTATAACAACAAATACTAAAAATTAAAAAAATATATATATTAAGGGGGGTCCCCATACAATAAACGTGTTTTTTTCGTATTTTTTTGCTCAATATTAAAAACGGTAACAGGTAGACGGTTCAAATTTTCACAGAATATTAAATTGTATATTACCTTTCAAAATAAATAATTAAATATCAATAAAGTAAATATTAAAGGGGGGCTCCCATACAACAAACGTAATTTTTTGATATTAACAGTAAACCTCTACAAACAAAGTTAGTTTTGCGGTTCATTAACAAAGGTAATTATACCTACTTCTTGAGTACGGAACCCTCGGTGCGCGAGTCCGACTCGCACTTGGCCGGTTTTTAATAAAATATATTAAGTAGTGGGTAATAGGTATTAAGTAAACCTCGGTGTGGTAACCTAACTGAGCCGCTTTGGTTTGGGACGGTTGGGCTTATATTATGTATAATATCATAAACACCATTTATAATAGTATGTGAACGTGTTATAATATTGTACTATCTGTCTAGCTGTTACCTACCAATTTCCGCACTTTTATGGTAGCATAGTATTACAGTGCAACCGGTGAAACTATCGAATCTATATTTTAACAACACATTGCGCCCTCTAATAATGTGACATCTCACACACAAAAGGTACTCAAATGAGGCATAAACGTGATGTTATGTGGCGCAGCGTAGACGTGGGCGGACTGGACTGGGGTCTGAACTCAGATGCAGTTTGATGACCCATTTAGATGTGCCCTACTCGATGTACCCTTAGATGGTGGGTGCGATGGTGGTATGACAGTTAATTTACATGAGTTCACGATCTTACTCCTACGGTTTTTAGTTGCATTCAAATTAATATTCAAAGCTCTGAGTTCGATTACAAAAAAGTTTATTCATATCGTCACTATCTTAATGAAATATTATCATGGCTTTTTGTACATGATCAAAACCAATTGTGTATCTAAACCTGGCAGGTTAAGAAGGTTGGCAATCAACAGGACGATTTCAACCTTTGAGACCGCTGATCTTAATAAGGATCTTACCTTGTGCTCTTTGACGCAAGTTTTTGGGCCACGTTACCCTTCTGAAATGAGCCCTCATTCTGCTTGCCGCTTTTAAAGGAGTTATTTATTTATTAATCTTCACCTCATGCCTAATTAAAATATCTCAACAAATGAAAAAGTTATGGAACTTTAGTTGCGCTAGCAAGACGGGAGACGTGACGTCATAATTCCCTATCAACCGACGTTATTTATTTTGTCTTTATATTAATTTTTCAAAACGACTGGGGCCATACTGCCAACGCTTACAGCCATATTGTTACATTATTCTTGAATTGCGTGTTTTATAATCATAATCCTTATATTAGGCACGTCAAGGTACGTAATATCAAACTGATATTTTGAGTACGTAGGTATTTTGCATAAGCATTGCTTTAGTAAGAGTATTAAATAAATATTGCTTTAAGCGTTGGCAGAATGGCCCCTGAACCGTTTTGGACAGAACTTTCACAGACCCAGGCAGGATGCGAACTTGGCTAAGTACATTTAGTCACGAAATTTCACAAAATATTGTAAGCGACAATCCAAAAGTAGGTATTAATGAAACACTTTTAATATATTTGTCCTCTCATTTGAAACTTGCACGAGTAAATGGTTAAACCTGTAGAGGTTTCACGAGAGCTTTAATGTAATTAGATATCAAATAGTTGGCTAAAATTAATAACAATATTCATTTGATCCAGCCACGATTGCTATCGTTAAGCTCTAAATAAAATTGCGATCTAAACACAAAAGTATTCAATAATCTCTGAGTATGCCGGCAGGAAACTGAATTACTATCGTCAAAACACTCGTATTTATATTGACTAATTTCAATATGGCGTCCGTACCCGCCGATTAAATCGACTGACATGAAACGAGTCAAATTGATAGATATTATACTTCCTGTTTCATGAGATATAATGACAAACAGTAAATAATGCTAACAACATTAAAAGCAACTAACCTAAGCCCTTTGAAAACCTAAATCCCGAAAATTTAAGACACACTATACAGCATCCCAAGCAAAAGCTACTTAATAACGAATATAACGTATTGTGAACAATCGTCGCGCATGGTAAGGAAATATAATTTCGAAATGTTGAAATAAGTATAAAGTACTCATTACACTTTTCAGAAATTAGAAATGAAGAGATCCGACAGAGTTGCGAAGCTAAAGCGGCAATGTGGCGACCCATCTCAACAAACCGCGCGATAACGTGGGGGTTGCTAAGGTTCTTGAATGGCGACCCTAACTAGTTTCAAGTTTAACGGATCGATTGACGACGTTCTTTGGATATCTACTTTGAAGAGCTTCGCTTTTATCGAAGTTAAATCCTTGAATTGGTGTGGCCTTTTGGTAAGTGAATATCTAGAACAGCATAGCAGCAAGCTAACTTGGTAAGGTTAGGGCAGAAAATACTAAAGTGCTAATCACTGATTTCCTCGATAGAAAATGTACAAACGATTTCATTCTCGCCCCTGACGTGAAACTGGGTCCTCTTCACCCGGAGCTCAAGCCTGATTCAGATTAGTCAATTTCCCTATCCGTTTCGTAGAAAGTTTTTTTTTGCACCCAATTATTCTCTGACGATGTGTCAGAGACCTTTTTGTTGCGAGTTTTGTTCGGAAAAGAGTGCACACTCACGATGGTCGTGAAATTGGAAATGTTTTAAGCGGCACTGTTTCCAGAATTGAGTGTTCTGTCTATTATGGAAAGTTATGGAAATAAATACTATGGCCATACTATATTAAAACGTATATTAATATAGCAGCAATGTTAGCGAGTGATGTAGTGGCGGCTTTATTACCTAAACGTGCGAATTGGAACATGGTGTGGCATAATCCACCGGAAGTCAAGTTGCTCGGCGTTGCGGTTTTGCCAGTAGCCTAGACTGCCCTAACTCGAAATACCTCAGATAGCCACTACGTAACTAAACCAATCATATCCTGCCTGAATTAACCAACTGTTAGTGTGCGTTTCTACCAGAGACGTGCTACGTTGATAAGCTATAATGGATGGGTATTAAACCCACGAATAGGGGCGCCTAATTTTCATAGTTTACTTTAAAATGTTAAATCAGGCGCTCCTATTGGTGGGTTTGACACACATCTGTAGCAACATCATACATTTCAGGTGGAAAGGCAGCCTTAATCTCGTACTTTGTTACAAGCTATGTCTGTAACAAATAATTTCGAAATCAGTTAAATATGCCGTAATAAGTCAGAGCTGATTTTGTTACTTTCGTATTCAATCTTACTAAGTATAATACTAGAATCCATACTAATATTATAAATGCGAAAGTGTGTCTGTCTGTCTGTCTGCTACGCTTTCACGACCCATCTATTCAACCGATTTTGATGAAATTATTACAATCTACCTATGGTACATAGGTTGTATCCCGGGAAAGGACATAGGCTACTTTTTATGCCGGAAAATTCAAGAGCCCCCGCGGGAATCGAAAAATCTAGTAATAAATACGAAAGTGTGTTTGTTTGTTGGTTTTTCCTTCAATCACGCTGCAACAGAAAAACGTATCAGCTAGTAACATTATAAATGCAAAAGAAAGTTTGTTGTTGGTCTTTCAATCAAGCTTCATCGGAGCATTCCATATGCTTTTCTGTGTGGATTTTAATCAAAGATCTGGATTCTGGACCTAGAGACCCAGACTACGTTCTCACGGGATCTTTTCATGCTTACAACCACGGCGACGAAGTTGCGGATATCATTTAGTTTCTAGGAACACAAGGCTTCTTTCAAATCTATTTGAAGCCTTGTGTTTAAAATCCGGTACCTCTATCGTCTGATACCAGAGAATAAAGGCGAAGTCTGGTCATTTATACGAGACAATACAAGGTAGACAAAAGCATATCCAGCCAGTCGCGCTATTGATGGTCGACATATTGTGTTCGACTTACCTACCTATAGTTGAAAGGCTGAGTTCCTGAAATGTCTTGAAAAGCTCTTCTCGGTTTAAAGATATTTATTTATCTTAAAGAACAAACTGTTCACTTAACAGATAATGTTAAACATATTACATAACTTCTGCTCTCTCAATTTGTGTTATGTTTGCTTTACCTTCTGCAGCGGAAGTATCAAGTAAGTTTTCATACATTATTATTATTATTTGGCTTTTATTTTGTTTCTCCGTAGTAAAACAAGGAATCCTTATAGTCAGATGCCATTTATTCAAACTAAGTAAGTAGCGCTGTACACTTTTTGAACGAGTGTGAAAACTGGAACTTCTATCGATTAACAAAGACCAGGCGAGCAAGAAAATTAATTATGTTTCAAAAAGCTACGGATTTCATGGACGAAGCACGTCTGATTAAAAAAAACTATAAATTCAGGTTACCATATTTCCAATATTTTCAGTTTTCAGACTGCTGCGTAATGAAAACTTAAAAAATTTAGCTCCATTATCTGATACATTCAATAAATTCGTGGTAAAACATCCACTTGATTCTTTAAACGTTGCACATTATTAGTATATACATTATACAAGCTAGCCGCAGATTAATCACATTTAACCAACCAAATACGTGCATAATATGTATTGAAGACCGGCTTTAACAAACCAAATAGGGAATACGTACATATGTATCGGCGTTGAGACTTGAGAACCAAACTAGAATGCTAATAACCGATTTACAGCATATGCATTAACTAGATTGCAATATTGGATTTGTAGACAACGCAAGGTAGCCGGAGACGTGTCCACTGTCCAGTCGCCGTAATAGAGAGAAGGGGTTGAACGCTCAATCAACTAACCCCGATGGGAGGGTTTATATCCTACTTCCTACTATTATAATATAATGAAGGTGACAGTTTGGATATTTGTAAGATTGTTAGTTTGTAAGTTTGGAGGTTCGTTTCTCCTTCCTGATTGAAGATAGCTAAAAGCTTGACTTAACACATAGGCTACATTTTCTACAGGTTTTCTACAGTGCTACAAGTCGCAGGCAGCATCTAGTCTTAATATATATAAATCTCGTGTCACAATGTTTGTCCTCAATGGACTGCTAAACCACTTAACCGATTATAATAAAATTCGCACACCATGTGCAGTTCGATCCAACTTGAGAGATAGGATAGTTTAAATCTTAAAAAAACATCAATTCACGCGGACCAAGTCGCGGGCATCATCTAGTCATCTATATAAATAAAAATCAATTGCCGAATGTATGTGAGCGCATCACTTCAGAACAGCTGGACCGATTCTGATGGATTTTTTTGTGTGTGTTTGACTGGGTCCAGGGATGGTTTATATTAACAATTGGCCCCGGTAGGGTAGGTACTAGGTTCAGGGCAGGACAACGTCTGCCGGGCCCACTAGTAATTAATATTACCTCCAGCATGGATCTCTGTAGAACACGGTTATTATCTATCATCTTATATCGCGTGCTTCTATCATCAGCTCTCATATTATACGTAGGTACTAGCTTAAAAGATCATCCATACCTTAGCAACCCTATAACCCACATTTTTTTTTTATTGCCCAAGTGCCCAAGCTCTATACTAAAGAACTAAAGTTTTCAACAACAACTTTTAATCAAATAAATAATAAACCTCTAACCTGTTCTTCTACTTCAGAATTGTTCGGAATTTAATGAAATATAAGTTTTTACTCAATTAATTAATTTATTGGCAATTCAAGTAGTTTAAGGCTATCGATATAATTTACTGATAGTTGCACGGGCTACACTGGGCTATGCGTGGAAGAGACGGAGATATGTAGAACTACATGTGAAAGACAAAGAAAAACTGAAAGACATCAACGGGTTCCATTTCATTTAAGTTTTTTTCATAGTAAATATTTTTATTTTTTTGCGTATTGATGATTTTTATTTATTATTACAAAACTACACTTACTTATGCAATATTATCCCATCCTTTACATAGCTGGAGGTATTGCTTCTCTTTCCACGCCATTTAACACTACAGAGAGGCCTATTTTTAGTTTTTTACTCGATCATTTTCCGAGCACTGTCGAATACGGACTGAGGGCGGCTATAGGCACAAACCGTAGCGTTAGCACTCATACTGCTAACGTTGGGCTGGTGAGGGGGCACGCTATGCTCAGTCAATTGGTTATATGGTCTGTGCTATAACCCTATTCTAGGTTCCGTATGTGAGTGGGCACATAGTTCGAAGAACTGATGGACGTTAATGGGCATAGATACTTAAGGTAATAATGGGTATACACATACAGCCTATATCGTAAAATATATAATTTCGTCATACTGGCATAATATTATATTTCTCTGCATGTAATCAAACTTGCCTATACCTATACAGTACTCATACCTGCCTAAGGAGTAAGGATATCTTATCAGAAAATACGGTTTCCGTTATTGGTTCAATTTTTGTGCTAACATTGTATACGAAAATAATATTCAAGGAGGATTTTCTATGAAATGTTTTGTATGATTCATATTTTATATGGAGCTAAGCTAGGAAATGAGTTCTACGTGAAGTAATATGACATTTTATCAAGGCACCAGATTTTTCCGAAGCGAATCCGTACTCTATTCATTTCAATTTTCATCACTAACAAATTAAATTTCCATACGGCTTCGCTATTGGAGGCACAGCATTGGTAATTGATTGATACAAAGTAACAATCGCAATCACCTCTGCCTAAAATCCATTGTCGCACCAAGTATACGATAAATTATTCAGTTCTTAACAATTGAGACAATGCAGGCTTTACATAATAAGGCTACCGCTTGTGATTGGAGGCCATAACCAGAGTGAACTTAAGATGAATTCACGAATTTTAGATACTAATTTTTTTTCGTTGTGTTTGTTTGGACCCCGGGATGGTTCATATCCACAACTAGCTGATGCCCGCGACTTCGTCCGCGTGATTTAAGTTTTTTGTTATTCCCGCGGGAACTCCTTAACTTTCCGGGATAAAAAGTAGCCTACGTCACTCTCCAGGTCGTCACCTATATCCATGCCAAAAATCACGTCAATCCGTTGCTCCGTTGCGGCGTGATTGAAGGACAAACCAACAAACCAATAAACCAACAAACAAACACACTTTCGCATTTATAATATTAGTATGATTGGACCCTGGAGGAGGCGCTGCAATCTGTTTCGACTTTCAAGGCAAGGACAAAGTCTGCCGGGCCCACAAGTGTATTATTATTAAAAAAAATTATGATTCAAGTAAAGTATTTTATCACAACTTCTTTCGTTTTCTATTAGGTACTATTATAAATGGATGGATGGGAGCATGTTTTTCAATCACGCCAGAATGCCTGAAAAGATCTGGATGAAAGACACACGGATAGATTATAGTGTGAATAACAATAGGCTTCTTTTTATCCCGGAAAATTAAACAGTTCCCGCGGGAATCAAAAAACTTAAGTCGCGGCCACCAGCTAGTATTTTCATAAATAATCAGGTTCTATGGCTTGTCTAAAAATCATTGAATTTGCTAATATTCAACCAAGTATTCAACTAAAAACCAATCTTAGGTTGTATGCAGCACGCTGGTGAACAGTATTCTTAAAATATTTATCTAGGTAATAAAGAAGGTCATTATAGATGACCTAAAAAGGCTCAATGTGTATCAATAACTACGGGTAAGCTGATAGGGCGGGGCGACGACCGCGCATTGGGGTCGATCGGCGCCCGCGCACCTCGGCAACCGTCGATAGCACCTAGCGGCTCCAATGCACCTAATACCTATAATTTACTTCACAAGAACAAGACGTTTTTGCTATAATCCACCAATACTAGTTAAGAATGTAAACATTCAACATGCATAAATATCTCTTCAACTACTTACTGCATCCATACTTCTATTATACATGAGAATTGTATCTGGCTGTCTGTTTATAATAATGGCCAAAATATATGAACAAGACCTTTTTGGGCACTAGCGCGGAAAACACACAAGTTGGTGGTGTTTCACCCCGGTGTCTCGGAGCATGAAAGCTGTCGGTCCTACTCCTCACGCGCTGATCTCTTTCTGGATGTTTTGTATTTTCCGTCCCACAGAACAAAAATTAATAAGCTGATTCCTTGTTCTGTGTCCAATTGGGCAATACGAGTGAAGGAATAGAGAGTGCATCTGTGTTTGGAAAAGACCACCTATGGTTACCTCTGGCCACGGTAAAAGGCACTGGACAACCGGTGGACAAGCTCGTGAAATTAAACTGTCATTTGGAAATAATACTGCTTAAAGGGATGGCAGTAACACCCTAGAGGGTGGCTTCGCCTCGCCTTCACCGAAAAGACAAATATAGGTACGTATTCCGAAATTTCTTTAGGTTTGCATAGTATTCAGTTTGATCGTCAGTGCTTGGACCATTTGCGAGGATTTGCGCGAGTTTTGCTTGCTTTGGATAAATATTGGGCGGGAAAAATGCGACAGTATGCAGCGAATATCGGCTTTAGGTAGCAGGAAGTTATAACCGGGTCACTGAATTTTTTGATTGGGTACGGTGGGAATGTTAGAAATTAATTTTCGACATTGTACTGATATTAAATTCCAAAGCTAAAAATCCGTTTTCAGATTTTTAATATCGTCGAGTTTATTCTGTAGGTATACGGCATTAGTCAAAATTTTTCATTATAAGATTTACTGCCGCAGAGTCACTAATCATTACTCAAGGAACTCCTTAGTAATGGATTTGGTATTGAAATCTATATACTAAGAAGATGTATACTAAGAAGTTTAGTGTTATACAGAATTAACCACAATAAGAATAAGAATGAAGAGAGCCAGACAAAAGCCAGTCCATCAATCTATTTCTTATTAGTATGTCACAATATGTGGCAATACGAGCACTTTCGTTAATGAATCAAAGGACGTGGAGCAACCAAAGAGATGGAAACACGGGCACTAGATACGCGTCGCCTTCAAAGGTCACAAAGCATTGAATACCTATATTCAGTGTCTCAAAGTGAATAGGTGCCTCGCTACTGCGAGACATAATGAAATTCTTGTGGTAATACACAGATTTAATCTATCTACGGCCTAGCTTGCCGCACTCTTTCATGTATCGTTTGGAACGTATATGGCATCATACGAGCACTAAAACACTTAGTGTAACTACCCCAAATAAAGATTTCTTCCTTCCTTCGTTCCTTTCTGGCTTTATCTTTCTTTCCTTCTTTCTTTCGTCACTATAAGTGGTGATAACCTAGAGGTTTAGATGTTCGGCCTCCTGTTCAGGGGACATAATATTAAAATTGCTTAAATCCGTATTGTTTTAATATTATTGTGCGCTTTAGGAGTATAATCCTTATTTCAGTGACGTCACGGTACGTTAAATAAAACTGTCATTTTGAAGTAATACTGCTTTAAGTAAAGGTAGTAACCCCTCAGGGTGTCGATAATCGTGCACGCACTTCTAACTTTTCAGAGTTAAGTAGTATGTGCGTTTTAAGCAATTTAGTATCGCTTGTTATACCGGTGAAGGAAAACATCATGAGGAAACCTGCATATCCGAGAGTTCTTCATAATGTTCTCAAATATGTGTGAAGTCTGCAAACGTAGCTAGCGTAGTGGATTATGGGTAAACCGTTCTCATTCTGAGAGATTAGTGCTCAGCAGTGGGCCGACGATAGATGGAAATCACTTATAACTATGATAATAAAACTCACTTTAAATTATTGAAATTAAATCCACAACAATATTATAAACGAGACAGTGTGTCTGTCTGTCTATCTGTCTGTCTACTACGCTTTCACGGCCAATCTTTTTAATTGATATTGATGAAATTTAGTATTAAGATCCCGGTTGAAGTTGAATCCCGGGAAAGGAACATGGGCTATTTTTATCACGGAAAATAAAGGAGTTCCTGCGGAAATAGAAAAAACTTAATCCACGCGGACGAAGTCGCGAGCGTCAGCTAGTATATTATCAAGCAGTACCTATTAATTTTCCTGAAAACAAGGTATTTGTTCTTACCGATCCGTTTAAAAGGCTGTGTTTCAATATTCACACTAGTATGGAGACGAAGCGTAAGAGGGAACGTGGAAATACTGGGAAAAAGACATGAATTCAGTCAAATTGCAATATTATAACTGATTGTCGCTTTCCGCTCCTTGTCCATTGCGCCGGCACATCATTCTATTTATCAAATCACACTTTGATTGTCACGAGCACAACTATGACGTAAGCCAATCACAAACAAACGACTTGTTACCAGACTAGCAATCTCGCTCAAAGGCCTTTCTTATTGAAATCAGCTCAAGTGATTGGCATAAAATGTTATCAACTGCTAAAAGACGCGTCCATATCATAGTGCATTCGCAAATTGTTCTGACCTACTTAGTTAGTGATGTGGTGACATGAGTGTGCAATCTTTATAGTTTCCAGTTATAATAGAAACATCTACTTACTAGGTATTTGTCGCGTCGTGTCGTCAAACTATCTGACCCGGAGGCCAAAATTTGTGCCTACTATTTTTATACATATGAAGTTTGTTTTTTAATTTTTCATATCTACTAGTGTCACCGGGTCAGATAAATTTGTGGGACTTAACTAGATATTTGTCGTGTATCGTAGTTACTTATTACTCTCCTATAGTTACTTATTACTTATTACTCTATTATTTCGCCGACTACTTCAGCGTGTATTTACTTAGGTTCAAAAATCTCGTGGGAAATCTGTTTTCCCAGTGTAAACAGTAGCCCAGACTACTCTGGGTAAGTATATAGGCAGCCTGGCTCAAAAATAATAAAACAATCCTAAAAATTCATCTGAGAAGTGGATTGTGGAGGTGAATTTCAGCAGGGAGTTTTCGTTTGTTAACCGATGTTGACATTTAGTGCTTTAATTTTCCGGGATAAAAATAAGCCTATGTGTTATTCCAAACTATAATCAATCTCTGTGCCAAGTTTCATCCATCTGTTCAGCCGTTCTGGCGTGATTGAGTACTATCCATCCATACAAACTTTCGCATTTATAATATTAGTAGTTTGATATTCTTAAATTCTTTTCAGCCGCCAATAAGTTTGTATATTACATTAACTAAAACGAATTATATACAGAGAACTAAACCAAACGTATATTGTATTATAACTATATTATGAATTATATAACCAAAACAGTAAATTAATTATGACTCAATGTACGTACTTAAGTACTTTAGCAGCCGAGTTGGTAGTTTCAGTAACTGTGAGTGAAACTGTCTTCTGATAGACGTTATTTAATAATCCCTTTCATGCAATTTCCAACTGCATCTAGAGGATATTTTGTTAGAGCTATATTGAAATTGAATAGACTACATAATATATACTTATTGTTTCACTCGAAAAGCTTATTTACTTATAGAGACTATTATAATATGATGCCCGCGACTTAATTACTTTGTATCGGTAGAGTTTACTTACCTGTGTAGTATGTACCTAATTTGACTTGGAACATGTTTGACTTATGCAACGTTTTTTAACGACAAGTAAACTAACTCTAACAAACTTTTGACTATTGCAAATTCGAAAGCTTTGCTTTAACTACTTTAAATCGGTACGATATATTGAGTATATCTGTAGGTACTTCTTATATTAAACATACTTAGGTTTTTTTATTATTTATATTACGTATTCTATCGTAACATATAACACGGTTTTGGAGTGGAGACCACGTACAAGTAAGCGTAGTGTGGGGCGCCCTCCAGCACGATGGACCGACGACATTAAGAGGGTGGCGGGTAGTGGCTGGATGAGGAAGGCTGAGGACCGGGTGTGGTGGCATTCCCTGGGAAAGGCCTATGTTCAGCAGTGGACGTCCGCAGGCTGAGATGATGATGATGACGATATAACACGGTTAATAAAACTCTTTTTTTTACATTACAAGTAAGCCCTAGACTGCGATCTCACCAGATAGTATGAGATGATGCAGTCTAAGATGGTAGCGGGCTAACCTGTTAGAGGTATGGGAGTTATATTACACACATAGGTACCCCTTATCCATTTCTACACGGCATCCTTAACGCTTTAAAAACCGCTTTGCGGTACGTCTTTACTGGAAGAGTGGTAAGCCACGGCCGAAGCCTTACCATGCCAGACAAGAGAAATTTCAGAAATTATAAGTTCCCAAATTGACTCTGCCGGGGATCGAAGCCGGGTCGTTCCACTTTAAGACAACAACGCTGAGCACTGCGCCAGGGAGGTCGTCAAACTCAATTATATTTTCGGAATATGCCCGACTGGATTCGATGGGTTCGAAACTGGTATTAATCCTACTTGTATGTTTATCAATAGGGAAGCGTACTCGAACCTTGACCTTATCACTGCTTTTCATAAAAAGCATGATTGTCGTCAAGTGCAAGCGAAGCGATAAAAAAACATAAAGTATATTACTAGCTGATACCGGCGACTTCGTCCACGTGGATTGAGGTATTTTGGTTCCTGGGGGAACTCTTTAATTTTCCGGGATGAAAAGTAGACAATGTGCTGTTCCAGACTATAATCTCTATCTGTGCCAATTTTCATGCAGATCCGTTCAGCCGTTCTTCCGTGATTGAGTAACATACATCCATCCATCCATCCAAACTTTTGCATTTATAATAGTACCAATAGCTTCGAAGTAAGCCCGTTGGACTGCCGACCTCAAAAAGTGACGGGACGTCGGTGGGTGAAGAATGGATTGTGCGGTGGCGCGCTCTCCGAAAGGTGTGTGTCCAGCAGTGGGTGAATACAGGCTTGTTGATAGATGGATTGATTAAGGTTTTTCAAAAAAGTCCGTAGGTAATGATGAAAAAATATGAATTTAAGCGTAGACCAGCAGGGCTACCGCGTAACTTTTGTACCAATCATTGATAGGTACATCGCAATCACCTCCGATTGGCTGAATTTATGGTATTCTTGCTGCTGCGCCAATGGATTTCGTCCAATAGTGGAAGAGTGTTAACCAATCAGAGGTGATTGCGATGTATCAATGATTGATGCAAAAGTTACGCGGTCGCCCTGCTGATCGCTGTACTTTTGTTCAATTGAATCGCATTTTGAACTTGAAATACTTGTAGTTCGTAGTTACAAAGAATACGTATATTTAAGCAGCTATTCACAACGAAATAAAATTAAAATAGAGTAATAAAGTTAATTTTGAACGAAAACCCATTACCTATCTGTTTAGAAAAGCCGTCTCGGATTGCAATCTGATCCAAAGAGCGAAACGTCATGATGCAGGCTAGGTACGGAATCGAATGCCCATTCACCATTCTTTGAGGCAATTTCTCTCTTTTGTTGTAGGTACACCCTTAGACGAATGAAATCACTTGCCTTCTGGATGATCTTAAAATAAGAATTGATCAGTAAATACTTATATAAGTATGCAGATTTAAACTAATTATTTTCTCTGAAGGATATGAGATTGAATTTAATGTAATTTAATGCATGGTATATTTTCATCAAACTCTTTATTTTCCACGTAAATCACGACGCTTGCCCGTACACACTAAATCAAAACATGAACGCTAGGCGGGCAGTAACCCTGCAATATCAAGATTAAGGATGCAGGATTTTATATAGAACCCTTTTGCGAACTTCTTCTATCGAATAAAAAGAACCAGGCAAAAAGGTACAAATAATGAATATTGGTGACATGAATAAATATTTATGTATATAACATCGTACATAAGAAATATAACTAGATGTATTATATACCAAAACTTTACTGAAAGTACTTAGATTACGAAAGTGGTAAAATCATTAAAATTGGTTAATTGATTTCCAAGAAAATCGTTTTCGAACAAACAAAGATACATACATACGGGTCAAATATAGAACCTCCTTTTTGAAGTCGGTTAAGAAGAAGGCATCTATCAAATCTACCATAGTGACTGATGACGTTATGATAAGAGTTATGATGAACTAATAAACCAAAAGACGTCAGCGGGCCACTTTTATCGATGGGGCTGACGTACCTAAGGTGACCTGTTCAATGGCACGTGAATGTCAAATGCATTATGTTATGATATTGAGATCCATTAATTTGAATAAACTGCGAGTAAAATGTTGCATACGGCTGCAAACACGCGACATGTTATTATAAGAAGGTAAATAAAGGAATGGCTAATATAAAGGGAAATACTAAGGTTGGATTTTATAACACCTAGATTATATTATTATTCTACTAATAAGTATAGTTCAACAAACTTGTCTGACCCGGTGACAGCGTCGCTAGTAGGGAAAATAAAATAAAAACAAAATCTAAACTGGCATAAAACTTAGTTATCAATTCAATTCTCTTCAATTCAATTCAACTCTCAAGCTATTAAATTCAAAAGTTTTTTATTCATATAGTCCTTTTACCTGCAAGTGCCTTCTTGTTAGGAACGTCATTCCGAACCAGTGGTAGATTCACTCGACGACTCAAAAGAACTAGTACAAGTTTATTTAAATAAAACATTTAAGTTTGAATGGTAAGTGATAACAAAAGTACCTACTACTCAATGATCTCGACCTTTTATCGGCGGTCTCTTAGACTATCTCCATCGTGATAATATGATTCAGTACTCAAAGCAAAGCAACTGTCACTATTGTGGCGCCAGACATCGATATCGGTGCGCGCTGCAATAACAGGGTAACCCTTGATCTGCCTTTGTTCTATTCAATAACAATACATGAAAAGGATATAATCTGTTAAAATTGAAATTTATTGCTTGGTTAAACGTTATTCGGCGAGAATAGTGAAAGTTATCTTACTATGTTCACATCACATGGCTAGTTTTATTAAGGGTTAAAGTATGATTGAAAATGGCGTTTCGTAACTACCGAAAAATTTTACTTAACGCTTTTTTGTAGGATACAACATTTTTTGTTTGACGAATATCAAACAAATTGAATGAAACGGATGTTTTATCAAAGTATATATTTTATCCTCGTCGGCTATACATTTTTGCCATCTAATAGGGAGATCATAAAACCTTTAGGATAGAACTTTGGAGATGTGGACTCCACAAACTGTTTAAAGGCAATTTCTACTTTCTACTGCTTGCTGAGAAGTTTCTTTCCATGCAAAAAAAATACAAATCACGGATAAAATGGTAATCGGTTGGGGCGAGGTCCGGCGAGTAGGTACTTAGAAGATTAATATTTAAGTACCTGGGTGACCGAGCTTTGCTCGGTATTTTTTTTTGGTAAATATGAATAATATTTTTCGATCTTACCGACATAATAATAAAAAAATATGAACTGGTTATTTAAATAAGAAATCACGAGTGCAATTGGGCTCCCAAGTCCCAATAATATATTTTCTCACAAAAGAAGGAACTTGAAAAAAAAAGGGGAAAAAAAATCGGACTTGAGACATTTGGACTCGAACCGGGGACTTCTGGTTTCGCGACCGCCCGTTTTCCCACCTGAGCTATTATAACCTTGTAGTTGGTAGGTACCTTCATATTCTAATGATATCCTAGAATTTTACATTGCCTGAAAACACGGATAAAACGACAATTTCTAAAAATGAATCCTAGCTAGATCGATTTATCGCCCCCAAAACCCCTGCATACTAATTTTCATGAAAATCGTTTTAACCGTTTCCGAGATTCAGATTATATATATATATATATATATATATATATATATATATATATATATATATATATATATATATATATAATATATTATATTTTTATATGTATAATATGTATATATATACAAGAATTGCTCGTTTAAATGTATTAGTTATAGTTTACATACGAAAAAAGTTTCACCTGTAATCAGACACCTTGCAGGTTTCATTTTATTCTAAGTGGCCACTACGCTAAAACGGCAATGTCATATTCTAACCCCTATTAATTAATGTGTAGGTAACAAGCTACTCAACCGGGTGGCCGGTTCAGATCGCTGCAGAAGCATAATGTGTTCATTTATTGAATAATTGATTGGAGTTTGCGACCCAATAAAGGAAATTGGCCGTCGATGAACCGGCGACGATCGCTCACGCTTGACTTTAACGCGTTTATGTTCTGCTTCCGGCGCTGGCGCATCGAATAGTCTGAGAGTCAACCTTTGTTATTAACAAGATATAATAAATATTAATGGTGGGCATTAGCAACCGCAATAAAGTTTCAAACTAACGCTGTTGTTATCATTCTATAGTTTTTAAGGCTCATAAGTTACTGAGAAATTATTTACTAATATTATAAATGCGAAAGTTTGGATGGATGAATGTATGTTTGTTACGGCTAAACGGATCTGGATGAAATTTGGCACAGAGATAGATTATACTCTCAAGACTAGAATTATTCCAATAACACAGTAGTATTATTCTAACGCTATCTTTTATCCTGAAAAGTGAAAAGTTCTTGTGGGAAACGAAAAATACCTCAATCAGCTAGTAGGTATATTATTAATAACATAAATTAAAAAATATATAAAATAGCAATAATGATAGCCGTCTTCACCCTGGTTATCTGTAAAATAAGACCCAATAATGTTCGTTTAATTTTAGGGGCTTGTTAAGCTCTGCGCTATTGATGTGGTAAATACTGAATTTAAGTTTTAACTTGCTGCCGTTTTTTAGTCCGGAAATGAAAAGAGAGTTTATTGATGGCAAATATTCTGTGTCTGTGTGAGAGCACACAATGGCGGGTGATTAAAAAAAAGTCAGGTGTCCCTGATTGTGTCTACCGAAAGATATTTGTTTTTGCTTCGAGTTTTGTATGTCGCTCAAAAGTACTAGAAGCATTGATGTAGAATTTTAGTACTTCTATTTCGATGACTAGATGTATTATTTAGTCTTGCTTCGAGTTTTTTATGGCCCCAGTGTTGCTAGTATCTATAAACAATAAACTATCTACAACTCTGCTTTCACATATAACTACGCGACGTGAGAAAAAAAGCTCATGGTTAGGTACAACTTTTGGCGACAGGATGATAGCAATATAATAGGCCTTACGTATGTAAT
Source organism: Erebia epiphron (assembly GCA_963932025.1). Classification (NCBI taxonomy): domain Eukaryota; kingdom Metazoa; phylum Arthropoda; class Insecta; order Lepidoptera; family Nymphalidae; genus Erebia; species Erebia epiphron. The sequence goes on from OZ009945.1 coordinate 31,491,725, forward strand.
ACTACAACGATCTTGTTAAGCATAGAGTAATGGAAATTCCACACAATAGAGCTAAATAGTGTCGGTATGAAAGTTTGTATGAAAATCAATCAAATAATTTTCAAGTTATGTCCATGAAATCCGGAATTTTCAGTTAAAAATCCATATACTTATATAAATGCGATAGTGCGCCTGTGTTTATGTCTGCTACGCTTTAACGGCCCATCTTTTCAACTGATTTTAATGAAATTTGGTATCGAGTTAGGTCACAGGACAGGACATATGCTACTTTTTATCCCAAAAAATTAAGGAGTTCCCCCGGGAATTAAAAAACTTAATCCACGCGGACAATGTCGCTGGCTTCATCTAGTGGAGGAATATATTTTATTTATTTTATTTCAGGAATTTTGAAAATTAACCTCATAAACTCAAGGGAAGCCTAGGCATATCATCTAGTGCTATTATAAAATTGAGGTATCATCTAACTGCTACAAGCAGTAACCAAAATCTATAAAATCACCTATTTAAACATTTAACAACGTTTCCCATACAATTCATTTGACCGAACGTTTTTCAGAATCTGTTTCATATACCTACCTACCTATTTGGCCGATTGAAACGCTGGATTGTTTTGTAAATAGGTACGCTTTCAGTATTTCATAACAGAATTCATAAGCTCAAAGCATTTATTATTAGTGTGATTGGCATCCAAATCTCACACGCATATCACAATTAATTTTAAATTATTTATCTAAAATTGTTATATTTTCCTTAGCAAAAAAAGCCTTTCTTATAAAATAAAGTCAAAATAAAAAATAAGTAAGCATTGGTGCATGGACTTAAAATATGTTATAACACACACGTATTATTCGAACAAAATAAAATGTTTTAATAGATGCTTACATGTCAAAACATGTATAAACTCCTTAAACAATTCGCGTAATAAGTTTTAATCTCTCAATTTTAATGATTACGATTTTCTTAGACAATTGGGCCTCTGATTTTGTAATGAAAATCATGGGGCTTAAAACCTAAAACCAGCGATCTTTTACATAATATAACTAGAGGTCTCAAAACATCAAAACGAAATCGCGCACTAAAGCTAGTAAGTAGTAAGTTAAAACATGGGTCTATACTCTATAGCAACTGTTCAAACAAACTATTTCGACGTACTTACAAATTAATAATTTTAATATTGCTTGCACGTTCATTCACCTCGAAATCTTTATGCCGACTTGCAAGTTAAATAGGGGACATCGCAGTCATAGGTTTCTTGTTCCTTCCTTATGTTCCTTTTTAAATAAATAAATAAATAGGTACATAAATAAATAAATATTCTTTATTTCCACCATTAAATGTAATTTTTATTTTTTGTAAAATGTCATTAATCTGTACCTATATAGTTGAAACCTAGTTGTATCTTGTGCAGGTGACAGCATGTGAACCTTGTGAAACAAACCTAAAAAGTTCCTTTCATATTGCATTTTTTATTAAATAACTTTTGTACTTACTTCTAAGTCGGTACAAGGTAACTAGCACAATAACATGAAATGAAAAAATTTAATTCACGCGGACGAAGTCGCGGGCATCATCTAGTATCTTATAATTATGTAATAAATAATAACACAATGCATCATATTTAATATATTTTAGTACCTACTACCTATATAGAAATGGTAATCATAGGTAATACAAGCTGTACGTGGGTCTACACAGATAGTATAAAATAAAGTACAGAGAGAAACTCAATTATATTAATGAAGGGCACTGTAATAGGTACGCGACATGCTTTACTATTTAAAATAATATTTCTAAGTATAATTTGTACATGTAGCAGATACAATTTGGTTAACTTACTGAAGCTCTATAATTATTGCATTATGAATATGAGCACTCCGATCTGAATTTTAAGGTTTATTTTCGTTTATATCATGCAAGTCCTCTTTCAATGGGGGAGGAGACCCTCCTTCGTGACTCATCGGTACCAGCTGGCGTGTTTAGGGCGTCTGCATACCTAGACACTGCCAAATGATATATTACAAGGGGCACTGCACACGCGATTCACTTTCGCAACTCTGAGTAATCACAACAGAAAAATGTACATTCTGTCTAGGTTATTTTTTAATTAAAGTATTTTTTTATCTAGTTTAGGAATTATAAACTAAATAAAAACAATTTAGGGCTCCGTAGTAAAACAAGGAAACCGAGAATCATGGCTGCGAATTTATCAGGGTGAAAAATTTCTAGCTCCACAGTTCCACTGTCATGAACAATAAAACTAACCTGGGGAGGATGGATGGCGAACGTTCCAAAGCGTGAATGCGAAGCCGCGAAACTATCCACACATTTCCAGGTTGGCAAACTTATATAATTTGCGTGTGGCAAAATTTGGATCTAGCATAATCCACTCAGTGTTGATCCTAAAGTGTTGATTTTTAATTAACAGTGGCGCCTTCACCACATGCACAGATTGCCAGCTTTACACTATTGTGAAAAGGTGTTCGCGGGTAGTGTAAAACGACCATTAAAAGCTCAGGGGCGGACTGAAAACCAGACAGTAGGTTCTCACGCGTCGGACTGTTTTCGTATCAACTCCTAAGCCTTAACAAAAGCTTTACACTTGGTTGCAGACTGCAGCTATTCCTTTAGAATAAAGTTTGCACAAAGCTGGGTATTGAAAAATAATAAACGTACAACCGTGGCTTTCTACATTACTGTCGTATTGGAGACAAATAAATATAATTTTTTTAATAGAAATAAGTAGGCATAAAATATTCATACCAATTCTCTTCCCTCATGTCTTTCTTATCTCTTCTCGTCTTTAAATAGTATAAAACAAAGTTGTTTCCTGTATACCTGTCTGTTTGTGAGTTTAGTTCTTCTAAACTACGCAGCCGACTTTGATACTGTTTTAAATATCTTTTAAATATTTTTATGCATGAGGTAATTAATAAGTAATACATGCGTATCATTATAAAGATTAGAGAGCAGCTGTTAATGTTTTTCATGAGGTTGTAAAAAGTTTTAGTAACGATAAAGAAACATGTCAAAGCGCCAAATGGGTCAGATAGTAGGGTCTACAAAGCGGATTCTGTGGGTCTGACGCCACTTCACTATATTTCACCCAAGCAAAGTCGGGGCGGGTCGCTAGAAGTATTACAGTGTTTTTAAATTTCATTATTTTTGACGTGCTATAATCCTTATTTTAGGAACAGGCTGTATGGTAAGGTACATACATACGTACAACGTTACATTAAAACTGTCAATTTAAGTACCTAATGTAGGTAGCTTAAGTATTGATGTAAGGGTTGGCAGTACGGCCTCTGAACTGCTTGCAAGTGGTTATGCAGTCACTAAGTTAGCGCGCTTGCCTCTAGGCACTCGATAGAAGGCATAGTATATCTATTCACTCTAAAAAAGCGAAACAGTTTCATTTTTAACTTTATTGCACAACAAAAACTAGCTGCTAGTTCAATAGGATTTTGATGATATTTGGTATAGAGATGGCTTGGATTATGAGGAAGGACAACTTTTATCCCGAAAAGTTAGTTTCCACGGGATTGTAAAAATACTAAATTCACGCGGGTGATGTTGCCGTATCATTTAGTACACTCTGAGAGCGCACTATATTGTTAAGGTGCGCCTCATTACACTACAGTAAAAATGGCTGACATAAAGATGTACCTCGAAACAAAAAGGGAGGAACCCTAACCGAAATGAGCACAACATGACAGTCCTTTTGTAAGCCCTTGTCGCGCGAAATGCCTCATTTGCGGCAGACTTCTGCGAAAACTAAAACCTAAGTAGGTACCTACTAAACGACACTAATCCCCTAGGCACGCATCAAACGATATAAAAATATTTCTGTAAAGATATTATAATATTACCAAAAATGACTGTAATTCAGTTATATAATACTGATATTATAAAAATGCGACATTGTTTCTGTGTGTGTTGCATTTTTACGCCTTTGTTAACAATGAAAAATTTGGCTTTTTATCCCAAAAAATCAAAATATAAAACTTAATCCATGCCGCTATCCTCCAGTCGATATTCATAATAATATGTATTTTGTTAAGTTCGATCACCGAAGCTATTTGTATGAAATTTGATCACGCAAATACTTTTTACCCGGAAAATCAAGAGTTTCAGGATTTGAAGATAGTTAAACCCATGCAGACGAAAAAACGCGCCAGCTGTCAAGCGCTTGTCCATTCCATATAAAACGTAGTTAACGTTAGGAAGAAAATTTCTCACTAGGCACTCTGAAAAATTATGAAACAAACACTTGAACGCATGAATAATTTATTTGATAATTGGTATATTATTAAAATAAAAAATTGCATTAATATAAAAATGTGTTATAAAAATTTGACAAAGCCAATAAATAACTCTTTGTTTTACAAACACTAAAAAGCATAGTCAATGCTAAAAAGTCAATTTGAATAAAGCCCAGAAAGGGAGGCATCCAATATTCAGCTAGCTAGGGGCTGCCTTTGTGGAAATGTATTGTACAAACTTCCGTGTTTCCATTCGGGTAAATCTGCATAAGCGGTTAAAATCCTTTCGGTGGTTGACTTTGTATATGTACATTGCTAGCAACAAGCTATAATTCCTGGTATTTTTATGGTTTCCATTCTGCACGAATTTAGATTAGAATAGGGGGCCTGTCCACTGAAATGGAGCGAACCGATCAAATTATTGACGGATCACGTGATAATTTTGTGGCATCATGGGTTTATTTTATTAATAATTGCGTTTTAGTATCGTAATTCAACTTGTTATATGAGTTTCCCTATTTCGCTCCTTCTAACTCATAAAGATTATTGCAAATTTTGGAAAATTCTACAGGATTCTATTTCATAAAGCTCGACTTCAACAAATGCAACCTATGGAAGTCCACTGCTAGACATAATATGTCTCTTTTGCGGTTTGTCACTTAGAGATAGAGAGACTAACTCACCAGCAAAAAAAATGGTTTGTTAACTATGGTGGTTTGGTAGTCTATTTAAAACGCTGGTTGGGCAAGAACAATTTGCACTTGTCCATACAAGTGTAAAAAAATACCATTATTTTTTCACGTGACAAACTGAATGAGTAACGTTTTCATTTTAGCCCCTACCGCACTATAAATAGGCACTGAAGCTGAAGTTTCAAATGGAAGGGCCATTGTTAAGAGGAGCGGAGGTCTTTGCCCTGCCATGACAGACAAAATTGGGTCACTCTTTATAATGTTTCCTAACATTATTCTACCCTCAGTGGCAGGCGGTTGGGCCATTGCAAACACATTTCTGACACATTTACTTAAGTAACGACACAGTTGAAGTTTTAGTTAGGTCACTAGATAATGGCTGCGACTTCGTCCGCGTGGCTTTAGGTTTATTTTATAAATCCTGAGAGATCTCTTTGATTTTCTGGTGTAATAAGTAGACTTTGTCAGTCTATAGGTTTTTGAAACACGTCGCTGCGATGCTCCGTCTATTAATTTGATTTTAATCTGTGGTTGTGGCATCCTACCCATCACCCATTTAAAATATCACGTCGATTCGTTTCTCTGTTATGGCATGATTGAAGGACTAACCAACAAGCGACCACTATTTCGTATTCTTAAATTTTTATGCTTTATCCAATTTATATGAATAATATAGTAAGTCAATATTCGGTAAGTTTTACTTTTATTACTTGTAATATTATATATCTCTCTGATTTTCCGCGTTAAAAAGTAGCATAATTTCACTTTTCAACTATACAAACTTGATATTTCTTACTTAAAATAATGCATGTAAAAAAGTTATCCGATGCGCACACGCGTGGTTGCCCTAGTGGTATATTAAGACGGATCGAATATAGCAGTCGGGAGTCAGGGACATTAATTATTACGGCTCTCCGTTGATTTCCTAAGCCGAAATAATGGAGCCCCATGTTACATTATAGTTGGCTTGGTTCGCTTTTATATCCCAAAATAGTTTTAGTATTACGAATAGCTACGAGTACTGTGCCAGCATTTCGTATTGAAACTTGTGGGGCTGCAAATTTTCGCCTGCAAAAACGTTGTATTTCGAGTGCGGCTCCATGTTTCTGAGGTTTACACGTTACTTAAACAGAAAACAGTTGAAGATCGCTTGCACAATTTGTATCGGGACTTCAATAGTTCAAACATTTATTAACCATCCGAATATCTATTTCTGCTAAAATATTATAAATGCGAAAGTTTGGATGGATGAATGGATGTTTGTCACTCAATCACGCCAGAACGGCTGAACGGATCTGGCTCAAATTTGGCACAGAGCTAGATTTATAGTCTGGAATAACACTTAGGCTACATTTTATCCCGGAAAATTAAAGATTTCCCGGGGAAACCAAAATCCTCAATTCACACGAACGAATTCGCGGGCAACAGCTAGTTACCGAATAAAATATGATTTCACTGTATCTGGGTTCTGGCCTTTTTTTAAAACCCCACTTACTTTTCTCCTACTTAATGAATTTTAAACAAAATCTCCAACTTTCTGGACGCATTAAGTTGAAACACAAAAAGGTATCCTTTTCAAAAAATTAATAAGTAAAATGAAGTAAAAGAAAAAGAAAATGATATTATATGAAGATGAGTTTTTAAGAGGCTGAAAAATTCCACGTATTTTGTTGGCAAAGGTTGGGAGTCCACTTTAGTACGATAGTATGTATGTATATATAATGACGATTTTTATATCGTCAGCTGATCACATAACATTGCTAAGATATGTAGGATAGCAAAATATGGATATCTTTACTTCAATCTACCAACTGCATTCATAATTGATTTCCTATTAATCAATTATTGCTATTCGTTTAAAACTCAGAAACGGCTAGACCGATTTAGATTAAATTTTTTGTGCGGGTTTTAGTGGGTCCAGGGAAGGTTTATATTCACAATTGGACTCGGTAGGGGGCGCTGCAATCGGGTTCTAGGCTCAGGGCAGGACAACGTCTGCCGGGCCCACTAGTCATATAATTATAAAAATCAATTGCTGTTCGTTTGTGTCGTTAAAGCTCAAGAACTGCTGGGCCGATTTAGCTGATTTTGATTTTGAAATGTTTTTTGACGTCAAGGGAAGGTTTAAACTGTGAGAAAATGTGGAAAAATTGCGAGGAAGATAGGGCAGGACAACGTCTGCCGGGCCCACTAGTTTATAATATTATTGGATTACATTAGTGCCTGTAGTTTCGCACGTGTAGATATACCTCATGCCTTGTCTACGAGATGCTATACCTATAGCTAGATAGATGGAAAACATCGTGAGGTGACTTGTGTGAGAGTTGTCATATTATAATGATTATCTAATATATAAAAATAAGTCGGGTTTTCCTTCCTGACGCTATAACTCCAGAACGCACGAACCGATTTCCACGGTTTTGCATTCGTTGGAAAGGTCTCGGGCTCCGTGAGGTTTATAGCAAAGAAAATTCAGGAAAAATTTCAACAGAATAGCGGGAAAATCTGTTTAGCGGGAAAGCCATCTGGTGGCGAAACGGAGTTCGCCGGGTTTGCTAGTATATTATATAATAATAAATCATTATAATAAGATATTTAAAAATATCATAGTGTAAATTTCTTTCAGCTGATACTCTGATAGTAATATTTAACTACCTACTCCTTCCAATGTGCGGATAACACCCAATTGTATTTTTTATACTAGGTACTATTATCCGACAGCGGAAATTTTCAGAGGTGCTGACTTTTTTGGATTTAAATTCCGTCATATTGATTAAGTTCTTGTAAAATGTCACTCAGACGATAATACCTCGATGGACACCTGATTCATTAAAATCGGCTCAGCTCAGTTTAGACGTTAAGGTGGAACATACATAAATACGAACATACATACATGTGCATACATAAACTGTTAAAATCGTAGTAACCCTTCATTTTGGCTTTGCCATAGCCGGGTAAAAATTACGGAATATCAAAAAAACATTAATTCACTCGGTAGGAAGTGTTAACAAGGTAAATAAAGGCACGTGATATATAGTATATATATATATTATATATAAACAAATAAACATAGCGTGGTACTTTTATTTTGACAAAAATTGAAAATGTTAAATAATACATAATTTACTACCTACTTAATATGCAAAAGTTCATATGCCTCTCATTACCAAAACTGCCAATCCGTTTTACCGATTTTACCGAATTTTGATACCGACATAGAGCTTTAATCTCGGATATAGGCTACTCTTTGGATTGGAAAATCAGAGTTCACAAGGGATTCTGAAAAACCATAAACCACGCGGACGTAGGAACTAGCAACATTATGTATAAGTAGGTACTTAGGTAGGTTACCTACATCATAAACCTAGTTTATTTGGAATAGGTACTAGGAACCTACCTAAGCTTGCATCTCTGAATAGTTAAAACTCGTCTTGTTAGAGACTAGAGAGTCCTCGCGTAAACATTCATTACATTATCAGCAACAATTAAACACTTACAAACTTACGCCGGCAACTGGCAAGGTCCAAGATAATGTTCAAAAGTATCTTAACCCCGACTCACAAGTCTCCACGTAAATAAACAAACGTTCAAGCGGATGTCGTTTTTTGTTCACTAAACGAATCGATGGGTATAAAATTCGCCGATACACGTTTTGGAAGGCATGACGCACGGAAACGCGGACCGATTGTCGTCTATACCTCAACTGCGGTACTCCATACGGGAGTCAGTGTACTCAGAATGCCTCAAGCTTTACATTCAACGATTATAATGGACAAGAGTACGATACGACATGGTCGTCGTGCATGAAATTGCGTTTTTCTATACCTACCTTACCTACCTACCTTAGTCTCGCCCCCGTCGTATCTTCACTGGAGTCGGAGTCGTATAGTTAAAACATGATGGTCCAAAGTTGTGCAGGCGGAAGCGTACTACGGTAGTAATGTCCTGACTCCTGTGATAGACTACGCATTAGAATACCCATAGCGACATCTATGAGAAGCGTTAGTACATTTGGGTCTTCAGCTACTAGCGACATCTAAGGACATTTTCCGACACTAAGAAAACCGGAAACCCTCGAACCTTGCTTGGCTACTTAAGAATTTTTGTTGCGAAAGTTATTAACAAGAGTGTTAACAAAAAAAGTAAATAAAAAAAAACCTGTACTATTTGTTGGGTTATAATATAAATTTATTTCTAAACAGTTAAGAGCTATATTGGGCCAATTTTGTTTAGCACAATCTCTAAACTACTAAACTTAAATGAAAGCTTTAAACTTACTGCTGTCCTTTCCAGGAGTATTATCATGTTATTATGAAAGGGATAGCAATATAAATAGAGCTAATAGTAGAGTTAATAGTCATTTTAGTTTAATTTAGAGATTGCGCTAAACTAAATTGGCCCCAATGTCATTTCGTGGTAATTTTTGAAAACTTTTTCTTTCCATTCCTAACATTATGATCAGCGTCATCTCTCGGATATCGATAAAACCACATCAGGGCGAGGCCCGATAGGTCACCTCGGCCTGTCGAGAAGACACTACGACAAAGCGAGGTGCTCGCTTGTGATAACTTGTCATGAGTAAGGAAACTTACTGTTTTTGTATGTAGAGAATAGAGGGCAGCAGTATGCAAGAATGCTAACCACTCAACATTTAACATTTTTATCTATCTTTGACCCGATTGTCTAAAGCAAATCGTTATCATTTGACAGCTTAAAACGTATTACTCGAATTGTTTAAGGAGTTCATACATGTTTTTTAACGTGCAGGCATCCATGAACTCCTTAAACAGGTCGAATTATCCGGTTGACAAACGATTACGATTATGATTTTCTTACGTACAACCATCAACCGTTTATGTAAAATCCAAGATTCATTATCATCTTTATATATATATAAGTTTGGCTATTCAGCGGGGTAACGCAGCCAGCGTTCTGGGCACACTGCCTCATTGCAGCGGGATAGATGATATTTTTTATGTTTAGTTTTCAGTTTTTAATTTAGTTTTTAATTTAGGTTTAATTTAGAATTTTATGATTTGTATTTTTAATAATTATTTAAATTAATAATATAATAATTAATTAAATATATATATATATATATATATATATATAGGTACCTATATATATATATATATATATATATATACATATAAATGAATCCCTATTTCCCTTGGTCACGGCATCACGCGTGAACGGCTGAACCAATCTCGTTAATTCTTTTTTGTTCTGTTGGTTTGGACCCCGGAATGGTTTATATACACAATTGGACCCGATAGGGGGAGCTGCAATCGGTCTGGCCTGTCGGGAGGCTTCGGCTATGGCTAGTTACCCTACAGGCAAAACCGTGCCACAAAGCGATTTAGCGGTCCAGTATGATGCCGTGTAACCGATTAGGCCAGTCTTTCTCAAAGTGGGCGATAACGCCCCCTTGTGGGCGTTGGGGACCTAGACGGGGGCGTTAAGGGGCCCAGAAAAAAATAGGGGGCGTTGTCGTGGTTTAGGGGGGCGATGGTTAATTTGTAATTTCATTTAGATACTTTATATTTTAAAATTTACTAAAATTAAAACCTACCTTCTATTCTACTCAATATCGAATCATTAGTTTTAGTCCAGTCATTTGGTGCTCAAAAAGGGGCACGGAAAGTTTCTCGGGAGTTTTGAATATTGGTGTATTTTATAGATTTCGACGTGCTTTTTTTGAATTTTCACTTTGCTGCCCACTGCTGCCTCGTATCATTGCCGCCCGCGGCGCCATATCGGAAAAATGGCGCCCAAAAACAGTGTCTTGACAATAACTCCTTTCGGACTAATTTTACGGTAAAAATAGTTATGTAATAAATTAAACTAGAGAAAATTTCGTACAATTTATGGACGAACTTTTTTTGTAAAGTCAATAGTTTCATCGTACGAGAACCGTAAACCAAAACCTAAATTCACCTTCCACAATTCAAATAAATTTGTATTGTGGGTGTTTTCGACAAGAAGAAAAAGATAGCATCACTAGATTTAGTCATGTCAATCTAATTTAGTTTAAAAATCTTGTAAAAAAATTGGGGGCGCTGAAAAATAATTGATTTTCAAAGGGGGCGGTAAAAGAAATAATTTTGATAATCTCTGGATTAGGCATGTGGGTTTAATATAACTGCCATGCCCCTAACAGGTTAGCCAGCGAGTGAGATCGCAGTCAAGGGCTAACTTGTAGTGGATAAAAAAAAAAGAAGTAGGCGCCACCTCAGAGCTGTCGATAAATTACCTATAATATCGTCGCATGGTAGGTACGTATTATACAGTAGGCTTAACGTCCGAACTGATTTGAGTTATCATTAGGATCGTGATAGTTCAGTGGGTATGTCGGCGCCGGTACGTGATGTTAATATAATATTAAATGCACCTCAGTGCACTGAACCCAATCGATAAGGTCACGCCAACACAGTTTTCCGAGAGCTGGTGGCATATAGGATGTATGAGCTTGGTAAAACCTCCTAATGAATAATTTTAGGTAAGGATTTTAAAAAATTAGCCCGAGCGAAGCCAAAGTTTCTAGCATAGTTAAAGTATTAATAGCAAGTTTCAACAAAATTAAAATAATACCGCTATACCGGGATGGTTGTAAGCCCCCAGGACTATTATTTAAACGTCATGGTTTATTTTAGACTTACCTATACACTATTCAGTGATAATTAAAATGCAAGTTCGTACCAGATACCTGGATTTGACTGTTTGTAGCATGTTTAAATTATGAATTATCTTCTAAGTCAACTCTAAAATTGATAAATCTCCGGAAAATTACTCTTCTGCAATTTTCCTGCGACGTGCTATATATGATCGCATCAGGTAATTTGAAGAACCATAACAAAAACTAAAAAAATATATCTTTCAGTTTTTGTTTAAAACATTTAAATATAGGTACATATATAAGCCTGCATGCGTGCACAATAAAAATATCTTAGAGAGCGCGCATGATAATACGGCCCATTTCTCCTAATCAACCGCCTCCCACAACCAGAATCCCTAATCCATATAACACGTCAACCTCAGCGGCAGACAGTTAAACCTTACTGTCACTTAAGCTAACTTATTATTTTCGCTTTGGTTTTCCCTCCAAATCCACGCCTATTCGATGCAAAATGTACTCGACGAGAAATTTCGGCAGCTCTTTAGCTAAAAATCCCGAGACAACCATTACTTAGATCGGATACGACGGAAGTTTGTTTGCTCGAGCATAGACAGAGGATGTTTCCACTAAGCATTTCGGTGTCAATTAGACAATAGCACTGACCGGCACTGCGAACATCCGTATTATATTTATTATCGATTTTTACACGTCTGTCTTGACCTTTTATTATTTTCTACAATTATATTAATATCAATTAGTTATTAGACCATAGAACAAACCGGCACCGCGAACATCCTTATAATATTTATTATCGTTCCTTACACGTCTGTCTAGACCTTTTATTATTTTCTTTAATTATTTTATTATCAATTAGACCATAGAACAGACCGGCACCGCGAACATCCTTATAATATTTATTTTCGTTTCTTACGCGTCTGTCTTGTCCATTTATAATTATTTTATTATTTCCTCGTGAACTGAAACAGAACTGACAATATTTACAAGAAAACAAGGTATTTAGTACTAGAAAAAGTACTAGAAAAAAAACAATATTTACAATAATACAAAACTTATAACGTCTAAATGACCATTCATGAGCAAAGTATGTTTTGTTTTGATTTTTTTATATACCTAAGGATATAGTGTACAAAGGCGAACATAATACATAGTGGTAATTCTCATCCAACTAACCTTCGGTAGTCTAGTAGGGACAGGTTGTTTATACAGTTTTTTTTTATTGCAAGATAGCTTGACGACAATCACGCCTAATATAAAGCAATGATGAGGTCTAGGTTGAAGCGCGCCCGCCTAGACAGTGCTAAAACATGCATCTTAAAGACATATTATGGCATGTATATATAAATATTATGGCAGTGTCGTGCCCAAGACACTTTAATAAAGGGCGAGTTTAAATAATGATATCTATCAGATGTACTCTACAAAGGATTTGGCGCTTCTACGACAACCTTATCGTTTCTTTTCACATCAAGTACTTAAGTATGGCTTTAGCAATAGGTAGAAGATATTAATAAAATAATAATGTTTTCGTACCACTTGCTCAAAAAAGTGACATTCTATGCCACAAAAAGCGAACATAACAATAGTCATTTTTAATCTGTTAAAAACAGGGAAAGAAAATTGTACTGAATTTCATTCATCCTCTAGGGGGAATGTGATTTAAATTTGGAATACCTACTTACCGAAATAATACATCTGTGTTTACACCATTGAGTTTGTATATAAAGCATTAAACATCTTTTTGAAAAAGGAATACGCATTTATTATGCAGTTATGATTATTAAATAGAATTACGAAAATCGACGAGGCCGTATGGGCTTGATGCCTTTGCTTCTCCGACAAAAAAATATTAGTCTAGGAATTTGCCGCGTTTTTGTTTTCTTCAAATACATAAACGTTTAGTTTATTTTAATTTATTTTTATAAATAAGTTAATGTTCTAAAAATACGTTACGATGTTAAATCAAAGCGACAGTGACAGTGAATTGTCGGATTCCATCTGTGCAAATGCTGCCGCAATAATAAATAATTTGCTTCCAACAAAATCCAAGGAAAATTATTTAAAAACTTATGAACTCTCTCTATCAATGATTGGACCAATGTTTCGAATGTTAACTTTTACTTTTGACTGTCATTATTTTTAATAAATGCTTAACTCATATTATTATTGTGTTAATTTTTTCGCAAATGGTACGAAAAGTAGAGTATTTTCCTCGGTGATAAAACTGTCTTAGTCTTGGGTGAACTTAAATCTTCACCCGCGACAGAAGACACTGCTTTATCCCCTTGGTTAATAATCTACTATTTTGTCACACTCAACTTGATTGCGTCTATTTTGCACCCTATAATAATACCCTGTGATGCTCGTATGGCCTCCTTATTAATATAATCTACAAAATGTAAATCGCTTTAAGTACTAAAATAACTTCACTGTTCTATGTCTCAACAATCTCATTTGCAACTCTCAACTTTGCATTCTCATTAGGGTTTAGTTGGAAGACACTTGCGGAAGTTAATAGATAATATTATGTACGTTCATTAGAATGCTATAGAGGTTTCTGAGTCCTTCATTTTCAATGTTGAGGATAAAACCGATTCTATGTCATTACTGTTTTATTGTATTAATAACCTAAGTATCGGAATACGTATTTCATTAAATTATCATCGCGAAGTTAAATTATAACGCGGTGATAGTCTAGGTTTATAACTTTAGACGTGCCTCAGAGGTTCAATCTTCTTGCACGCAACTCTAAATTTTCGGAGTTATTGTATGCGTTTAAAGAAATTTAATATCACTTGCCTCAAACGGTGAAGGAAAACATCGTGAGGAAACCTTCATACCCCAGAGTTCTTCATAATGTTCTCGAAGGTGTGTAAAGTCTGCCAATCTACTCTTGGCCAGCGTGGTGGACTGTGGCCAAAACCTTCTGATTCCGAAAGGAGACTCGTGCTCACTAGTGAGCCGGCAATGGATGGAAATGATGATGAATCATCGGATTCCGTAGGTCAATAAATATTATAATCATGAGAATTGTGATTGAATTATTATAATTGAAGAGTCAACATTAAAGTACCAACCTTTTGGGTATACGCAACCCTAACGATATCGTAGATCTTTATAAAAATTCTTTCCAAAAAACCGACTTCCAAAGCCACTGTAAAGTAAAAAATAATTTTGATTTCTACACACTATGTTGAAGTCGGGCGAGCCTGACGCCTCAACTTTGCCTATCTTTGTTATACTCGCCCGACTTCAACATAGTGTGTAGAAATCAAAATTATGTTTTACTTTACAGTGGCTTTGGAAGTCGGTTTTTTGGAAAGAATTTTTATTTTTAACTTTTTAGTGTAGTCTTAATCCCCACGGCTAAGGAGTGCAGTACCCTGCAGCACCAGAGTTGAGGAGTTGGGACTTGGGTTTAAGTATGAAGTCGTTGCTTGACACCTACAATATGAATTCCCCATGAAAAAATCCTAAATCGCTATTTTTAAGGAGTTCTGTACCCTGCAGCATCAGGGTTGAGGAGTTGGGACTTGGGTTTAGGTATGAAGTCGTTGCTTGACACCCACAATATGAATTCCCCATAAAAAAATCCTAAATCGCTATTTTTAAGGAGTTCTGTACCCTGCAGCATCAGGGTTGAGGAGTTGGGACTCAGAGTTGAATCGTAAACACGTGACTTGATACCTACTATATGAATTCGCCATCATAACTGCCTAACTCCCTAGTTTTGAGTCGTAGGTATACCTACAACATCAGGATTGAGGATTTGGAGTCAGATTTTTATGGGACCATCTCGCGAGCTTCCTCAAACCACTGAAAAAAAATTTTACAAATCGGTTTGGAAACCACGGAGATATGCGGTAACATACATTAAAAAAAAATAAAATATATATATATATATATATATATATATTATATATATATATATATATATATATATATATATATATATATAAAATATATATATATAAAATATATATATACGCGCCGAATTGAGAACCTCCTCCTTTTTTGGAAGTCGGTTAAAAAGCAGTAAGTAAGACCACTTAGGGCCATTAAATTACCTTGTATGTAAGTTTATTTATTATTATAATAGTATAATATTATGATATTTTAATTTTAATTATGTAAACTAGTATCTAATTATAGTAGGTATGTATTTTTATGTAATTATTTTATTAAATTACTAGCTGATGCCCGCGACTTCGTCCGCATGGAATAAGTTTTTGTCATTCTCACGGGAACTCATTAATTTCCCGGGATAAAGAGTAGCATAATATGTCACTCTCCGGGTCCTCAATTATACCCATGCAAAAAATCACGACGATCTGTTGCTCTGTTGCGCTGTGATTGAAGGACAAACGAAAGGACAAACACACTTTCGCACACATAATTATGAGTATGATATAATAACAGGTAAGTGCTTATTATCTTTTTCCTTTTAAAAGTCACACGTGTGCAAAGCGCACTCTTCGTTTAATATATCACCTTTCTTATATATGTCACCGTAAGATTGTAATCTGTTAGGTTAACCCGATAGAACCTAAGTGCCCGGCCTGCGGCCGGGCACTACTTGGTTATTTATGTCGAACCCTAACCTAACCTACAAGAAAGAGACAAGAAAACGTAAATGCAATGAATATTTCAAAATTGACACTTAAAACATTGAACGGTTCACAATAATTCGACTGTTTATAATCTATCGAAAAAAAAAGCGTTAGATTACAATCTTACGGTTTTCACAATCTTACGGTGACATACGAGTATATTATACAGTCCGCGCACGAGCTCCGAGGAATCGAGGTCTTAAGAAGCGACGGCTGTATACGCCACCCCCGATCGTCGCTCCATATCCAGCTCGCTCCCAGCACTAGTTTCGAGCTTGATGAGTGTAATTTTGCGATAGCAGTATTGTTTTGTACTTTAAACAACTGTAGGTCATTACTTTAACATTCCATAGGATTCCTCGGAGCTCGCGCGCGGACTATATGCTGCCTGGAAGAGATCACTCCGCCTTTACAACATGTAAATTGTGTAACACACGGCTCAACCGTTATATTAAATGAAGGCCTCCAAATAAATTAATTTGCATAAAAAATATCTACGGCGTGTACGCTATTCTAGCTGATGCCCGCGACTCCGTCCGCGTGGATTGAGGTTTTTTGGTTCCTGCGGGAACTCTTTCATCCATCGGGATTAAAGTAGCCTATGTGTTGTTCCAGACTATATAATCTAAATCTGTGCCAAGTTTCATTGAGATCCGTCCAGCCGTTCTGGCGTGATTGAGAATCAAAAATCCATCCATCCAATCTTTCGCATTTATAATATTAGTAATGGAAGTATAGGTTATTGAATAATAAGCATTGTTAGCCCAAACAGTTCAGGGGAGCTGGTCACCTATCCTATAAATCCTCCATCCAAAGAAAAAAATCGGAATAATCATAATATAGCAAGAAAAGATTACAATTATTTTGCTATAATCCGCCAACAGAAAAAATTCTGTATGGTCAAGCATGCAGTAACAAGCGAAGCACCGATTACCTTCCCAACCAAGCAAGAAAGCTAAGTTCCCAAGCAAGCAATGCCACCACCACCCACATGCACCACCACATAAGACTTTTATACTATTCTCGACGCACGTTTCGCCCCGACACCGGAGCATCTTCAGGAGATGTCGACTTTACAATGCGAGATTGTCTAGTATATCTATTGTACAATACAATATATTATACATATATTTATTGTATAATCATAATATTTTAATGGCAGGATGAGTGTAGGCGATACGGTAAGGCCAAGGCAACTGAGCAAGAGCCTTAAGTTGCTGATAATAATTGCCCCTATAATAATCTACCTAAATAACATTCATATGCCTATAACCTATAGGGGCTGATATGCACAAAGCGCTGACTATGATTATAAATGAGTTTGATTAGTGATACGCGCAAATCTTCGTTAAAAACTGCCAAGATTTTATAAAACATTTAGCTATACAACCTGTGAATACCGTTAAGTTAATTTGCATAATTGCTTACCGTGTTACTTGATCAGAAATTATTACGAGGACGACCTACTTATACGCAAAAACATGAGTTACCCACATATACTTTGTATGATAACAGAAAACGCCTTCCTGAGTGAGTGCAGAGCCTGTCCTCAGCCTTGCTCAAGTTGCACATTCAGCCGCCTCCCGTCACCCTCTCTAATCAACAGTCCATCGTGCTGGAGCACGTCCCATGCTTACTGGTGGTCTCCATACTCGAATTATCGACTCCAACAAATTATTAATTGGTGCTCCTATGAACAGCATGGCCTAGCAACTGCCACTTCAGCTTGCTGAGGGAAATTTGGAACATATATAGGTACACCCTTATATATAAAAGATCACTGGGTAGTGGGTACACCTGTTAAAATAAGTGAGAATATGTAAAACTTTGCAATAGTACATAATATTATTGTCCCATAGTGTATTCGACAAATGCCTAAAGTGGTTCAGGTTCAGCCTTAGCATTACGTCCGAGCTACAGTGCCAGCCAGTGCTACACTGTACAAATTTTCAAGTGCATTGGCCGAACGCGTTGGACCAATATATATGTATGTCACCGTAAGATTGCAAAAACCGTCAGATTGTAATCCAACTAGCGATATTGTAAACTGTCGACAGATTGTGAACCGTTCAATGTTCCGAGTGTCAATTTTTAGGGTTCCGTAGCCAAATTTGGCAAAAACGGAACCCTTATAAATTCGTCATGTCTGTCTGTCTGTCTGTCCGTCCGTATGTCACAGCCACTTTTTTCCGAAACTATAAGAACTATACTGTTGAAACTTGGTAAGTAGATGTATTCTGTGAACCGCATTAAGATTTTCTTACAAAAATAGAAAAAAAAAACAGTAAATTTTGGGGGTTCCCCATACCTAGAACTGAAACTCAAAATTTTTTTTTCATCTAACCCATACGTGTGGGGTATCTATGGATAGGTCTTCAAAAATGATATTGAGGTTTGTAATATCATTTTTTTCTAAACTGAATAGTTTACACGAGAGACACTTCCAAAGTGGTAAAATGTGTGTGTCCCTCCCCCCCCCATGTCACTTCTAAAATAAGAGAATGATAAAACTAAAAAAAATATATGATGTACATTACTATGCAAACTTCCACCGAAAATTGGTTTGAACGAGATATAGTGTGTAGTTTTTTTTCAATACGTCATAAATCGTAAACCGCAATTTACCTTTCTTTCGATCAACTCAAATATTTAAAATAAAAATATTTTTAATAATTTAAAACTTACTACAGGTTTGTACGGAACCCTCGGTGCGCGAGTCCGACTCGCACTTGGCCGGTTTTTGAAATATTCATTGTATTTACGTTTTCTGGTCTCTTTCTTGAAGGTTAGGTTAGGGTTCGACATAAATAATCAGGTAGTATCGGGTGAATATACCTAACAGATTACAATCTACCGAAAAGTAATGCGTTAAATTGTAATCAGTCGAAAGTTTACAATATCGCTAGTTAGATTATCGCCTTTGCAATCTTACGGTGACATGTACAAAGGCAAGACAATTATGTACGTCACAATCCTATCCTATTTTAGTCTCATGTTTTATGACAATAGGATGGACCCCGTTACTCGTATATATTTACTACGATGAAGAGATTAGCATTAATAACGGGGTGTCCTACACAATTGAACGTTGACAAACCCGAATAGCAGCTTTTGCCAAAAGTTTTTTGACCCCTTTTATTTATATATATTTTTTATGTGTGTGTTTACCTGATTACCATACCATTGATTCAACGTCTCAAGTCTCAACTGATATATATCCACTGCACGGCGAAAGTCTTCTGCAAGGATCTCCAAGATGACAGAATAGGGTCTTGTACCGCTTGCGTCATAATATGCCCATTACTATTATCGTACGTATTTTTGGAAATATTACTGATATAAATATATATTATATACTCTATAAATCCGACATTTCTATTGATAATCAGTTTGATTTGGAAGAAATTAAAATCCTTAATTTTTCAGTAGCAGCGTTGATTTCCGTAAAAATTTTAAATTGCGCCCTCCAAATCGGCCTATAGGATGGATGGATAAATATAACAAATAACATCCCAATATTATTAATTTGCAAAATATGTTAGTTTTTGTGTGTGTCGCATCCTACGATTGTATGAAATTTGGTATAGGCATAGGTTGTGTTTGTGTCCCGGGGAAGGACATTTAGGCTACTTTTAATCTTGGAAAATTAAGAAGTTCCCGCGGGCATTTAAAGTTAGTACCTAAGTTTTTTTTAGAGCTCGTCGGTATTTCACAATTTACTAAATGTTTTATGTATTTGATCACGTAGTATCTTCTGGATTTCCCCGAGCTTCACCTCTTATCGTTAATTACCGAGGAGTTCGTTGATTTTTAAGATTTTAATACCTACTAGCTAATGCCCCCGACTTCGTTTGCGTGGTTTGAGGTTTTTTATTTCCGCGGGACTCTTTAATTTTCCAGGATAAAAAGTAGCTTATATGCTATTCCAGACTATAATCTATCTCTGTGCCAAATTTCATCCAGATCCGTTCAGCCGTTCTGGCGTGATTGGGTAACAAACATTCATCCATTCATTATTCAGGCGAAATAGTATTATATTTACATTTACATTATATTTACATTAGTATAGGCGAAATCAATAAAAATTTAAAATTAGTAGTAGGCAATTAAAGTTGGGTAGGTATTTCTATGAAAAAACTTTATCTATCTATTCACATTGATGTGCTGCCTACTCATTTAATTAGCGCTATTCATTATTGTCAGGATGGCTAATTTGTACCTAATTATGACAGACTAGACCTTATTTATAAATAGAAAGGGAAAAATACGCCCACATTTTTATAGGTAGAATAAGGTTTTGGTTTTTAGGTGGTGTCTTGGGCCCTAGTTACAGCAAAAGACCTGTTACAAGGACAAGGACAAGGGCCCAATAGACTCTATCTGTCTGTCTGTCTGCCTGTCTGTCTGTCTGTCTGTCTGTCTGTCTGTCTGTCTGTCTGTCTGTCTGTCTGTATGTCTGTCTGTCTGTCTGTCTGTCTGTCTGTCTGTCTGTCTGTCTGTCTGTCTTCCTTCACCTTTTTCTCGGGAACGCGTGGAAGTTATCCTAAACTACGGTCTACGGTCCCTTGAAGGTATAAAAAAAAGACGTGTGGCACTCGGAGACTGCCGCGGTAAAGCTATTGCATAGCATTTTTTATCAACTTGCTATGACTACTTGTGTTGTTGACTTCAATTTGTTGAAAATATAAAGGCGAAATGATTTTAAAGAATTATGTTTTCAATAGTCCGGGTGTCCAAGGGTAATCAAAATTTTTGATTACCGGTTTCAATAGTCCGGGTGTCCAAGGGTAATCAAAATTTTTGATTCCCCTTGGACACCCGGACTATTGAAAACATAATTCTTTAAAATTATTTCGCCTTTATATTTTCAACAAATTGAAGTCAACAACACAAGTAGTTATAGCAACCAAAGCGTTAGGTTTTTTTTGTTACGGAATTTCTGGATTCGATCTCCACGCTCAAGGCCCGCGATAGAAGCTATGCAATAGCTTAAAAATTAAGCAGCCGCACAATTTAAATATTTTTACACTCGCCATTATAAATCAAAACCTATAGGGTGCTTACCGTTGACCTAGAATCATGAAATTTGGTAAGAAGCAACTTCTCACAGCACAAGTATAGGAAAAATCCGAAAATCCTTGATTAGGGTTAGGGTCAGGCGCTACCAGTTAGCGTCATAATTATGTAAGCCAGTTATTTCACACCTGACTGCATGATTTTATGACACCTTTCTTGTTATTTACTAAAATAATTTATATTATGTGGTGGCACGGAACCCTTTGTGCGGAAGTCTGACTCGCAGTAGACCGTTTTTTTCAAATCAGTATATACTGAGACACTGAATAATAAACAAGGCACAGGGAAAACGGCTGAACATAAAAGAACTAAATTTGTAAGACGATATATACCTACTTATTTCTTGAGATGATTTTGAGAAATTACTCCGGATCTCTAAGAACGCAAATCCAAGTGGACAAAGTTACATATACGTATACTTACTATTTTATAAAAAATATTTATTTCTACGACATAGAGTGCGATCAGAAAACAGTCGATGGTATCAGTAAAAAAAACTTTTCGAAACTCTATTGTAGAGTCGATAGAACACACAAAGGGATTTTTGCCAATTTTTATAAAATGAATTTAAAGACGAAACATATTTCAAATTTGTGAATCCTTTTTTTATTTTTTATGTGACGTAAGTATATATTTGATAACTCAGCAATCATTAAAAATGACATGTTTTAACTAGTGTAAGTACAGCTGTTTAGTAGAAATGTTATTTTAGATATTTATGTACTTACTTAAAACTCTTTAAAAAGAAAGCAATTATTGAAATTGAAGAAGCGGTATGTGACCATTTTGGAATCCATAATTAAAAATCTTCCTTTAATTTAGCTCGTGATAGTAGGTACAATATTATGTCTTCCCGACCAAATTTCGGCCACGGGGGCCAATCTCCATAGAGACTAACGCCCTGCGCGGGGGATATTATAGTGCACCAGCATGTGCACAGGTTTCACACACACATGTTCCTTTAATCTCATAGCCCGATGGGACGGAAAATCAGACACGACCGGAGAGAGATCAGGCGTAGGAACAACAGCTTACGTGCTCTCCGAGGCACGGAGGTGACTCACCGCCAACTTCCTAACTCAGGGCTAGTTATGAGAATTTCTTGTCAAAAACCCAATATTTAATTGTGGCCTGACCCAGGTCTCGAACCCGGAACCTCGTCAGTCGAAGTCAAACCACTAGACCAACGAAATATATTTCTAAAACTTTTGTCAGCTGTCTGTATATCCACGCTATAAACTTCGGAACGGCTGAACCTACTTTAACAACGTTTTCGCAATAAGTAAAGGATATTCAAGGAGGAGAAAGAGGTATATATAGTACCTATTAGGCTTTATCATAGGAAAATCAATGGCTCTCCGAAATTAAGATCCGCCCTAAATCTAATCTTTGCGGACGATTTCACTATTATGTTATCCATACTAATTTTATAAATGCGAAAGTGTGTCTGTCTGTCTGCTACGCTTAAACGGCTCATATTTTCAACCGATTTTGATGAAATTTGGCAAAGAAAAATTTGGTTTGCAAGCTGATGAAATTCGATATGAGATTTTTACTGACAGTCTGTCTGCTACGCTTAAACGGCTCATCTTTTCAACCGATTTTGATGAAATTTGGCAAAGAGAAATTTGGTTTGCAAGCTGATGAAATTCGATATGAGATTTTTATCCCGGAAAATTAAAGAGTTCCCGCGGGAATAAAATATACCTAATAAACGAAGTCGCGGGCATCATCTATAATAGTTGTAAGTAAGTTTACATTCTTATGAAAATATCTTAAACATTTTTTATTTTGTTGTTCGCTACCTACTCCTTTTAAAATATATTTAGAAAGAATTGAAAATGTTGTACCGAAATCGGCAACAAATTGAAAATGTGTAGGGTTGGCCGTTGTGTGGGCCAATAAAAACCGCCAAGAAGGGGTATATAAAAGTGATAGACGAGCGGGCGCGCGACTCAGTCGCAACCCGCACCGCGATCGAGCATTAACGGCAACGGCATCAGGTGAGCCCACAGCCGAAGACCGACAAGCAGCGGTCACTCAGCTCGCGATTCGCGTCTAGCCCGCACCGGCTTCAAACACGCGCCTATCCACCAAATTACATACTTTCCCGTCTCCATGAGGTGAGCAATGTTATTTCTGTAATTCTATTATATTGCTCTGCGACGCGAATAAAACACATATATTTTTTCTTGTTTGCTCTATTTACAAATTAAATAGGTTTTTCACGCAATTAAACAACGTTTATGTCTCACGAATTTATTGTTTTTCCCGCGGTGTGCGCCAAAATAGTTTCATTTTAAAAGACATGTTTTATAAATGTAACTGTTTTAGGATGTGAAAGCAAACTCGCTTATTTCGTAATGATAAAGGAACCTTCTCTCGGCACTGGTTAATTTTCTTCAAAAAAACATCTTGCCCAGAGAAAGTTTTAATTTTAAAGAGCATAATGTCCCTTGTTTGAATTGATAAGAATTGTTCGTGTACTTTGCATCGGAAATTCACAGGACGATAGAGCCTTGGATTCTTTACAATTGAAGTTTTTCTCATAACAAACAAAAAATATTTTAGTCACTGTGCTATTTTTTGTCTGTTGCGTTCGAAATTACCGCTAATCACAGTTGTTGTAAATTAGTACTAGGTATATATGTACTAGTATTATAAAATATTGCTAACAAAAATTAACTTTAAGAATAACTACTATAAATAATGCTTTGCGCCCAACCAGTTGAGATATAAATAAGTATACTTAATCTTTTTTATAAGATAAGACTAATCAAAACAAGAAAAAAAAACATAGATTTGGTAAACAATAGTTCACAAATTGTTTAGCAATTTATCTCATATTATAATTCATCATAATCAAACTATCATGTGTTTGTGTATCCAAACTGGCAATTATTTAAAGTGCGAGTTAGAATAGTTAGGTATCTTAGAATGTTGTGTGGTTTGCCCCAAAGTCTATTGATACTAATAATTTTCCAAAGCGTTCATTTATAATTCATTCAAACTTGCTTACCAAGTCCTGTAGATACATCGTAGGTTATTTAAATGTTATTTTTTTTAAATTAGGTATATTTGACGTATAGGATAATATAACCGGAAGTTACACTGAGTTATCATAATACCCTATAGTTTTTTTGTATTGAAATTGTTGTAAGTTTGAAGTTTGATATAGTTTTATTTATCACTATAGATACCTACCTAATGCCCTTCTGAGTCCGCGTGGATGTAGGATTTGAATTTCCCGAGGCAACTCTTTGACTTTAAACTAAAAGACTTTTCTTTGACTTTTTCTTTGTCTTTACTTTGACTGTAAAAAGTCGAACGTAACTTATTTTATCTATCTAAAAGTTGTAGTGTAAAAACTAAACCAACAAGCACGCTAATAAGTAGATTAGATTTATATTGATCTTCCTATGCACTTTAATATATACATATAGAAATAAATGGACCCACCCCGATTTCACTGCAACGTTCATAATTTCCGAAAAATATTTTGCATAGTAACCTATTTTGCAAAATTTTAAGCTTCTAACCCATGCCCAAGAGGTCTATCAACAAAAGTCCTATACCGAATTGCTTATTTTTTCAAAACGTATACATTTCTATTCTTATACGACTGCCTGAAAAAAGGAGTATATTGTTTTCAGGGTTAATGTATGTATGTATGTATGTGGGTTTGTATATTCCACCATAACTTCTATACGCCTGAACCGATTTTGATAAATGAGGTATCGTTACAATCCCTAGCTTATTCCGGGTGACATAGGCTAGTAAAATTAAAAAAAAAGTTGATGGGGTGACCATGGTCCCGCATTAAAGACCAAAGTTGAAAAAAAATATTGGAAAATAAGATTAACTATTTAATCATCATCTAGAAAATGATGAGTAGATTCTAAAAATATATAACACTATAGTTCAATATCCAGTGATTCACAAAAAATATCATTTAATAAAAATGTGAATAAGATTCCAAATGACTGTGGTATCGTTACGTAGTAAGCAGTGATAGCCGTACTTCCATTCGAGGGGGATTTTTTACTACACGACTGCCCAAAAGAGAAGTGTTATGTTTTCAGGGTTCGTGTGTGTATGTGTCACTACGGCAGAGCAGTCGTATTTTTTATAATTTTAATTATATTCACTTGTTCTTACAACCCGTCACGTAGGTATACAAAGTATGTGTAGGTATTTGTTTCTCCCACGACCCATGCCTAAGCCCTAGAAAAAACCTACCATCCCAATTTCTAGTTATATACTTAACAATAGCAAAAGTTTACCCATGCCAACATAAAAAATTTCATTCCCTATTTTGCCACATTCTACGAGTGATTTTCCAAAGTACCCTAAACAAGTTTTTTATATTTAAAAGTTATAACCTAAATGCTGATTTTCATGTCTTTAAAAACACAGGACTTTTATGTAACTTTTCAACCCCCATTTCACCCCCCTTTATTTGGAATTTCGTAAAACAGCTTCATTTATTTGATTTCAAATTTGCGTTCATGTCTACATTGGCATGAGGCCCTGTGAGGGCATTGCAAATCTTAAAACTATTAACATTTACTTATTACCTTTTATTACAATGAACATAATAATAAACATAAAATAATGCAATAGTGCAATGTAGTTTACACAGGTTTTTATTATTTCTGACTCATAACTTAAATACCAATTTTCATATCTCTTACTTCAAAAACATAGGACTCTCATACACCTTCTAACCCCCCATTTTTCCCATTAGAGGTAAATTATTTCAAAACAGTTTCTTAACCTTCCTTCTATGGCGTAGGCATCCAGATTCCAAGTTTGTATGTTTTAAAGTTCCTGAGATAGGTATCGTAATTCAGCTGGTTGTCCGCACATGCACGTGAACAACTTTTATGGAAAACCAAATACCTAACAGTTATTACCTATTTAGTATTTATATACTTATTACCCTTCCACGTGGCAACTGCCTCGTTGGTCTAGTGATTAACATGTTCGAATGCGGCCGACGAGGTCCTGGGTTCGAGCACAATCGTACTCTGTGGTTCGAGTCCCGGGTCGGACCATAACAAATTTTGGGTTTTTCTAACAAGTAATTCTCAGTACTAGCCTAGCCTAGGATTTAGGAAGTTGGTGGTGTTTCACCCCCGTGCCTCGGAGAACACGTTAAGCCGTCGCGTCGGTGATGCGCCTGATCTCTCTCCGGTCGTGTCGGATTTTCCGTCTCATCGGGCTATGAGAGTAAAGGAACAAAGAGTACAACTTGTGTTTGCGCACACACTTATCACTATAATATCTCCCGCGCAGATGGCAAATCTCTCTGAAGACTTGAGAAACTTAATTGATTTGTTTGATAAACAGTGAGTATAAATAATGTAGGTAGGTACTTACTATGTCTACAATATTTTTAAATTTTTCATGTTCGACCACATAATATTTACGCAGAAACGGTCACGTATTTTGCCTTGTTTTCAGCTTCATAATGTGTTTTCTGACTGTATTGTAATTTATTGGATCTTACTCGTATTACGAGATTTTATATTTCAATATAAAGGCTTATTATGAGGTATTTGTCTTTGTCAATTTAATTAACAACAGTAAAATCAATTAAAAGCAACAATAATTATTATAGGATAAATATTTACCTTTTGTAACGATGAAACATTAAATACAAGATTAAGATTAATTAATGGTTAAGTCAAAATATAATTAGTTGTAATTAAGTAATTACCGGTAAGGGCAAAATATGGTAGAGTCAAAACATGACATAACACCACTTGTAATGTCTTAACTACATGGAATAAATAAATTGAGTATTAAATATGAGGGCGAAAACACGTTGCCTTAATGAGCTAACACTTTTTGAGTCGTTCTGTCCTTTCCGCTAATTCTTTGTCAGTACTTGTATGCAGTTTTCCTGCAGGGCGACCGCGTAACTTTTGCATCAATCATTGATACCTACATCGCAATCACCTCTGATTGGTTAACACTCTTCCACTATTGGACGAAATTCATTGACGCAGCAAGAATACCATAAATTCAGCCAATCAGAGGTGATTGCGATGTATCAATGATTGCTGCAAAAGATACGCGGTCGCCCTGCTGAGTCCACACAGAGTGCTCTCCGCTCGCGATGGAAATCCCGCCTATAGCGTGCCGGGCTGAGTTCGTTTGGGCTCTACAATTTACTTCTATTTTCAAATTTAAATATTTAAATATAAAGTATAAAGTAAAGCATCTCTTGGGATCACTTATCAAACTTATGGAATAAAATACCAAAGCAGCAATGTCTATTTTATTGGAAGGGCTTGCTCATTTCTCGAACGAATGATAAAAATTGAAAATAAACTATTCTGTTCTTAGTGAATAGGCATTTGCTAGGCAAGCGCGCCCAACCTCATCATTAATTTATGTATATTTACTAGCGAATGCCCGTGACTTCGTCTGGGTGGTTTGAGGTTTTTTGGTTCCCGCGGGAACTCTTTAATTTTCCGGTAGCCTATGTGCTATTCCAGTCTATAATCTATCTCTGTGCCAAATTTCAGCCAAATCCGTTCAGCCGTCAGGGCGTAATTGAGTAACAAACATCCATACATCCATACATCCATACATCCATCCAAACTTTCGCATTTATAATATTAGTAAGATATATTTTTATTATTTTTGCACAAAATATCGTCTTAAACTAATACAAAAAAGTGGACAAAGGTAAAGCTTATCTCTAAAAATAAATCTCTCCCAGCCTTCCTTGAAAGTGAGTAATGTGAAATTGTGAAGTGGTATAGGTACAAAAATAATATGTTTTATAAAATTATAAAATTCTACAATATATTATCATTGCTTTTCATAAGCATGGTTGTTGTCAAGCGCAAGCCTATCTTGCGATCAAAAAAAATTATTTGGGATTGAAGTACAGGCATGCAAGTCTGAGTCAAGTGCTGAGTCAAGTAGCTCAATTGTAGGGCGAATAATAATAACGAGTGGGGCTGGTCGGTCAGTGACTGGTAGGTCGGTAGGTCTAGGTGACGTGTAAAATTTGAATTTCCAATCAGCGAGCTAACTTAGGACTGTTATACTTACTTATTCCGTAAAAAGATGCATCAACCATATTTAACCGTCTACGACCAAGTCAAAAGGAAGGGTTGTGATTTTAGCAGCCTATGTGTATATGTATGTATGTTTGTATGTTTGTATTTATGTATGTTCCACCGGTTATATGAAACCAGTTATGTACCAAAAAAGTATAATGATACATCCAAAAAAGTGGAGGTCTCATTTTTACGGTTCCGTACCTCAAAAGGAAAAAACGGAACCCTTATAGGATCACTTCGTTGTCCGTCCGTCTGTGTGTCAAGACCCTTTTCTCAGGAACGCATGGAGGTATCAAGCTGAAATTCATATCACATACTCAGGTCTACGGTTCCTTGGAGCTGTGAAAAAAACAAGCTTCTAAGCCAACGCAATCAAAAGATACAGCCGTTTATGCTGCAAATTTTCGAATTTTCTTGCACTCGCAAGGGAATCAAAACCTACAGGGTACTTCCCGTGAACTCAGAATCTTGAAACTTGGTACGAAGCAACGTCTTGTAGCACAGATATAGGAAGAATTGCCAAAAACATAAATTTTTAGTTACATCATATAATAAAAATATTTTATGCAAATTTTCGACACTCGCAAGGGAACCAAAACCTACAGGGTACTTCCCGTGAACTCAGAATCTTGAAACTTGGTACGAAGCAACGTCTTATAGCTCAGATATAGGAAGAATTGCCAAAAACATAAATTTTTAGTTACATCATATAATAAAAATATTTTTATGCAAATTTTCGGCACTCGCAAGGGAATCAAAACCTACAGGGTAATTCCCGTGAACTCAGAATCTTGAAACTTGGTACGAAGCAGCGTCTTATAGCACAGATATAGGAAGAATTGCAAAAAACATAAACTTTTAGTTACATCATTATAATAAAAATATTTTTATGCAAATTTTCGACACTCGCAAGGGAATCAAAACCTACAGGGTACTTCCCGTAAACTCAGAATCTTGAAACTTGGTACGAAGCAACGTCTTATAGCACAGATATAAGAAGAAGTGCGAAAAACATAAATTTTTAGTTACATCATATAATAAAAATATTTTTATGCAAATTTTCGACACTCGCAAGGGAATCAAAACCTACAGGGTACTTTCCGTGAACTCAGAATCTTGAAACTTGGTACGAAGCAACGTCTTATAGCACAGATATAGGAAGAATTGCCAAAAACATAAATTTTTAGTTACATCATTGTAAAGGATGCTCGTATGGTGAGGGAAAAAAACTCTGTCGTTCTCAACAATTTTTAATTTCGACTTAGTTTGTTAAAAAACAATTTCCATGGCAACGCAACTTTTCTCCTTATTGACATTTTATTAAAAGTTTCTATATCAAATATTATTCGCGTCGCTTACATAGCCCGCCCCAGTGCTGGGCTCAGCACTTTTCTCCAACTGGCAACACTGCGACGCGTGCCACAGGTCTTCTCAGCAGTCCCGATTTCGTCCTCACGTCCACGACTCGCACGCGCCCGTCCTTGCCAGACATCACAGCTTCGACGACGCCTCGAGGCCACACTCCTCGAGGCATGTTGGGGTCCACGATGACAACCAGGTCACCGACCTGCAGGGACTTGGATTCTGCCTGCCACTTCTGCCTTGGGATCATCTGGGGTAGGACTTCTTTCAGCCAGCGACGCCAAAACTGATCTGCTAGGAACTGTGAAATGCGCCACTGCTTCCTCAGGAAAAGGTCGGAATCATCGAAGTTTCCGAGTACAGGAAGGTTTGAGGAAGAACCTAAAAGAAAATGGTTAGGAGTTATGGCTTCTGTGGTTGAGGGTTCCACAGATACATGAGTGAGTGGACGACTGTTGACTATCTGTTCCACTTCTGCTATCAAAGTGATCAAAACTTCTTCTCTTGGCGCTCGTTCTTTCAGGATGACCTTGAGTGACGTCTTGACGCTTCGGATTAACCGTTCCCATGCCGCTCCCCAGTGCGGACTGCTTGGAGGTATGAACTTCCACGTGGTGCCATAGTTTACAGCCTCTCTCTTCAATACATCTTGGTCTATTTCTTTTACTGCCTTCTTCAATTCAGTTTCAGAACCCCTCAGGTTTGTGCCATTGTCTGAGTACAAAACCTGGGGCCAGCCTCGCCTAGCTGCCATTCTTCTCAGGGCCATGATCAGGGAATCAGTGGTAAGCGTTTGTACTATTTCTATGTGTATAGCTCGTACCGTCATGCACGTAAATAATACTCCGTATCTGAAATGACGCTGCCGTCCAACAGCTATTGTCATTGGGCCGAATAGATCCAATCCACAGAAAGTAAAGGGTCGTTGATGGTGTGCCAATCTAGCTTCCGGCAAATCTCCCATTCTTGGTGGATTCGGCTGCGCCTTGCGAATTCGGCATAACACGCATTTGGTTACTAAATTTCTAACTGTCTGGCGAAGACGCAATATCCAAAATCGTTGCTTTATTTCATTAACTACCGTTTCGTGATTTCCATGGGCATATTTTACATGGTAGTGCATAACAATAAGCTTAGCTATGTGATGACGACTGTCCAATATAATAGGTTGCTTCGTCTCTCTCGATATTCCAGGTGCAGCGTCGATGCGGCCACCCACCCGAAGAATTCCATGCTCGTCTAGGAACGGTGTTAAGGTAAGTAACTTGCTTTTCTTATCTAATGGTTTTTCTTTTTTTAGGTGTTCGAGTTCTTGGGAAAATGACTGCGCCTGTGCGTATCTCATTAACAGCTGTTCCGCGCGCTTCATCATAGCACCGTCAACTTCACCGGTAAGCTTCTTACATTTCCTATCTATAAACGATATTACTACACAAGTAGATTTCAGAAGACGTAGCCATGACGAAAATCTCTCAGGGTCCGGACAGGCAGGTAAGCATGCACTAGTGCTCTCTATTGTAGTCACGTGTTCTATGCTATATTGACTTGATCTAGACGCCTTCATCAGGTCTTCAGGCCATTCACTCTTGTCCCGTGAAAGAAAGGACGGTCCGTATAGCCACTCGCCGTTGAAAACCTCCATATCGCAAACTTCTCTAGTCGCAGCGTCTGCGATATTCAGTTTAGTCGGCACGTAACGCCATTCGGTCAAAGATGTAAGCTCCCGCAATTTCTCCCAGTCGATGCGCTACAAACGTTGGATAATTTCGCGCGTTATCTTTTATCCAGTGAAGTACAGTAGTCGAGTCGCTCCAAAAATATCTTCTCTGTGGTTTAATCCTATGTTGCTTTATTATTGTGTCCGCTAACCTAGCTCCCAATACAGCTGCTTGTAGTTCAAGCCGTGGTACTGTTAAGGATTGTTTTACCGGCGCCACTTTGCATTTGCTTGCGATGAACGCGACGCTCCTGTGTTTGTCATTACAGCGCCAGTAGGCGACGGCGCACATAGCTTTAGGCGAAGCGTCACAGAAGACATGCAATTCTAATTGTTCGTACGCGTGGACGGAAGGTATATTCGGTGCATTCAGTGCATCATCTTGCGGCTTGCTTGCACGCGTGGCCGCTAGATAATGACGCGGTAAGCTAACTTGATCAATGTTCTTAAGCAATTTTAACCACTCAGTCCACTTGACATAAAGTTCACTTGTAAGTGACTCGTCCCAGTCGATACCGGTTTGCCATGTCTCTTGTAATAATATTTTACCTTTAATAGTAAATGGCGACAAAAATCCGAACACATCAAATATCGACATTATAACTCGTAGCATTTCTCGTTTCGTAGGTATTTTATCACCCGAGACTATATTTACGGGAATGCGCTTGAATGACACATCGAAACCTAGTACATCTCTTTTAGGGAACCATATTAAACCTAAAGTACGTTCCGAGTTCTGTTCAATTTTAAACCTCACTGCTGTAGGCCCTAAAGCCTCAGTCGGAAGGGACTCCAAGATTTCTTCACGATTGCTAGCCCAATTGCTTATCTCGAAGCCGCCTTGACCGTGAATAAATGAAATATCTTTTACTATTTCTCTTGCCGCTTCTATGCTATGAAGGCTGTCGATATAATCGTCCATGTAATGCTGCTCGCAGATCGCACGTACAGCGGCCGGGTTTGACGACTCAAATCTCTGTGCGTTCTTGTTTTTTATGAACTGAGCAATGAAGGGTGAACAGTTCGCGCCAAAAATCAAGGATGTCATAGCGCAGATTTTTAATTTATCCTTAGGGTTGTCACGCCACAGAAAACGTAAAGCATCTTGATCTTCGGGTATAATCTTTATTCTTAAAAACATGTCCTTTATATCTCCTATTACCCCAATTATCTGTTCCCGGAATCGCATCATTATACCTAGAAGTGAAGCGAGCAGATCTGGGCCTTTTAACAGGTAATCATTGAGGCTTAAAGTCTGGTATTTAGCAGCTGCATCAAACACCAAGCGTAACTTCTTTTTGTTTGGATTATCGACGCCGAAATGTGGTAAGTACCAGGTTCTTTGACTCGTAGATGCGTCTGGTATCTCTTTGGCAAAATCGTTCTGAAACAAGTGTTCGATCCTCTCTTTGTATCTCATTGCATAACCGTCGTCAGCTTGCATCTTTCTTTCTACACCTTTCAATCTCGACATTGCGGAAGGAAAAGAGTTAGGCATCCTAGCGTCGCAATTTTTCCAAGGTAGCCCAACGTGCCACCTTCCGTTTATCAACTTACTTGTCTTTTCCAGGAGAGCTTTAGCTTGCAGGTCATCGGCATTCTCTCGAGGTGCAGCAGTAACACCTAAGGAATCAACAGCGAAAGAACGTCGGACTTCTTCATGCATTTCTCTGAGTAAATACTCACTCTCGATATCCAAGTCGCGGTGGTTAGTACTGAGCAGCAGGGTGGAGCGCAACAGACTACGAGAAGCTTGCGCTCTGGTACAACCATGAAGACACCATCCAAGTGGGGTAAGAGTAGCAAACGGTTCCCCTGGTTTACCTTCAAGTACTTATAATGGTAATAATAAATGGTAGTTGTCCTGCCCTATTAATATCTGCGGCTTAGAATATTGACGAGTTATTTGATTTTCAATTTCAGAAATATGCCTATATTGTTCTGTGCATAATTTGGAGGTATCCTGCGCTGGTAGGTCTAAGTTTTCTACGCTGTTCGCTTCAAACGTAAATAACTGCCCATCTCTGTTCGATACAGTCATCTCTACAATCTCGACATTGCGCTCGACCGCGTGACCACTCCAGGCGCCGCACACCCGCATACATTTCCTATGACCATGCAGGCCGACTCGAGCGGCGAGTTCTGAACTAACTAGCGTAACCGTCGATCCGTCATCAAGCAGCGCTGAAGTTGTCTCGATTCCTTGCGGCCCGTGTACTTGCACCTTTATCATTTTTAGAAGTACTCGGCAGTTAGCGTCCATAATATGAGTGATTTGCTGCGTTTCCGCGCTCGGTTGTTGTTCAATCGCTTCAGTCGCGGCGGTATTATTTTCCTGTAGCGAATTGTTGCGATTAAACTCGTAGTGCAAAAGTTCGTGATGTGCTAATTCACACCCGTTTTTTCCACACTTCTTTGCAGGGCATGTTTCACGGCTGTGACTCGTTCGTGGTACCTTCAAACATTGAAAACAGATGCCGTACCTCTTAGCGTGACTCCAACGGTCTTTACGAAGCGCTTTCTTGAATACTTTACAATCTGGTAAATCATGTTTCGGCCCGCGGCGGCAAAATCGACATTTCGTATCTTCCGTGCTAGATTCGCTTTGTAGTAATACGTTGTGTGATTTATTCGCGTAGCTTTCATTGTACTTACGTCTATAATTACTTTGTTCGGGCTTAGTACAATTAATGTTCACCGCGGTTTTTGTTGTTTTAACGGCTTCCTCCCTTAAAAAGTCTGAAAGTATAACAAGTTTAGCCTTAGAGCCGTCAACTATAAGAGAATAGCTGTAGTCCGTCCATTTTGAAAGCAAAACCGTGGGAAATTTAGACAATACAGCCGACATTATGTTCATGTTTCTTAAGTACTCATCCTCGCCGATGGAAATAACTGCTGCTACGAAGCTCTGAACTTTGACCGAGAACTTAACTATATCTTTATGATATTCCTGTGGCATGGTAGGTAGCTTTTGGATATCATGCACTATTCTGGAAATAATTACGTCCGGATTTCCAAACTGTAGCTCAAGTGCAGACATTACAGTGTCGGGAGTAGTGGCGCCAATCAGTAAAGCTGTAACAGCTTCTTTCGTCGGTCCGCGTAGGCAGCTACGCAGCCTCCACAGATTTTCTCTAGGTGTAAAATTACATACGTCTGTAGACTCGGTGTAGGCCTGATTAAAGTGTAGCCACTCTAGTGGGTCACCCGAAAATACCGGTAGGTCCTTTTGCGTGCTGATACGACTAAGCAATCTGGTATTTGGTGCGTTGTTTTTGGAGATAGCTGCAATATCCTTCAGTGCGCTAGCCAGCATATGAACAGTGCTTACAGTACCACCGCCTCCAGCGGCGGGCGGACACACCTCGCCCAAATCTTGGCCATCTTGCTGGGCGGGCTGTGCTAAAGTTCCGTGGTGACTACGCTCCATCCATCTCTCTACTTCGCTATTAGTGCTACGCACCTCACCTTCATCCGCTTGAGAACAATGCTCCTCCTCGAGTGCCGCTATATCCGCTTGGAGCTTCTTATCTATAAGCTGCATGTTTATGAGCGCTTTCGCTTCTGCGGCTGCTAGCTCCAGCTGTCTCTTTCTAGCTAAAATACTTGACGAGCTAGACTTCGACTTACTTTTACTTGAGGCGATACTCGGTTCTTTTCTTACAGCTGCAACCTTTTCTGTTTGCTGGTTCTGTTCCCCCTCCTTTTGCGCCTGCTTCTTTGCGGAGCTACGCGTGTTCACCATCGTTGGTGGTGGAGTGTGGAACATTACCTAGAGATCCGGTTCGAAGGACCACTTTGTAAAGGATGCTCGTATGGTGAGGGAAAAAAACTCTGTCGTTCTCAACAATTTTTAATTTCGACTTAGTTTGTTAAAAAACAATTTCCATGGCAACGCAACTTTTCTCCTTATTGACATTTTATTAAATGTTTCTATATCAAATATTATTCGCGTCGCTTACAATCATATAATAAAAATAATTTTATATATACCTACAGGTTTGTACGGAACCCTCGGTGCGCGAGTCCGACTTGCACTTGGCCGGTTTTTAGGGTTCCGTAGCCAAATTTGGCAAAAACGGAACCCTTATAGATTCGTCATGTCTGTCTGTCTGTCTGGCCGTCCGTATGTCACAGCGACTTTTTTCCGAAACTATAAGAGCTATACTGTTGAAACTTGGTAAGTAGATGTATTCTGTGAACCGCATTAAGATTTTCTTACAAAAATAGAAAAAAAAACAATAAATTTTGGGGTTCCCCATACTTAGAACTGAAACTCAAAACATTTTTTTTCACCTAACCCATACGTGTTATAACCATAACCAATCTATGGATAGGTCTTCAAAAATGATATTGAGGTTTGTAATATCATTTTTTTCTAAACTGAATAGTTTGCGCGAGAGACCCTTCCAAAGTGGTAAAATGTGCGTCCCCTCCCCCCTGTAACTTTTAAAATAAGAGAATGATAAAACTAAAAAAAAAATGATGTACATTACCATGCAAACTTCCACCGAAAATTGGTTTGAACGAGATCTAGTAAGTAGTTTTTTTTATAATTTAAAACTTACTACATGTTTGTACGGAACCCTCGGTGCGCGAGTCCGACTCGCACTTGGCCGGTTTTTTTTTTATTATAGCGACAGAAAAACAATTTTACATTATTAATTCCGTCGTCGGGTTAAAGTTTTTTAAGCCTATTTATCTTGTTATAATCTCATAACTAGCTAATGCCCGCGACTTCGTCCGCGTGAATTGAGGTTTTTTTGGTTCCCGCGGGAACTCCTTAATTTTCCGGGATAAAAAGTAGACTATGCGCTATTCCAAGCTATAATCTGTCTCTGTGTCAGCCAGATCCGTCCAGCCGTTGGGGCGTGATTAAGTAACAAACATCCATACATCCATCCATACATCCATCCATACATCCATACATCCATCCAAACTTTCGCATTTATTATATTAATAAGATAATTGATTGACATAATTTATTCAGATTCAAATTGTTTTTACTATAAGAGGTAAACTTTTACAAGTGCTTTTGAATCGTCAAGTTTTATCATTGATTCGGAATGTAATGATAAGCTATTCTTGTTGCGACCGAAAAAGGGGTTTTATTCTCCAATAGGTACACCTATAGCAATTATAGCCTTTTTAGACTCCCGTCGTACTATTCGGGTGGTCGCGGGTCCAATCTCCGGGTCCTACTTCTAACTTTTAAGGGTTCCGTAGTCTTCATAGTTTCGCCATGTCCGTCCGTCCGTCTGTCTGCCTGGCTGTTAGCTCTGAGGCTCTGAGTCCTCGAAAGCTGTAATTTGACATGGGTAGGTGGTATACATTTTAATCAGGCCGACAAAGTGTTAAAATACAATTTTGAATAACTTTTTAGGGTACATGTAAATTGGGGATCAAATAAATATTATAAATGCGAAAGTTTGGATGGATGGATGTATGGATGTATGGATGTATGGATGTTTGTTACTCAATCACGCGCCAACGGCTGCACGGATCTGGCTGAAATTTGGCACAGATAGAATATAGTCTGGAATAGCACATAGGCTACTTTTTATCCCGGAAAATTAAGGAGTTCCCGCGGGAACCAAAAAACCTCAATCCACGCGGACGTAGTCGCGGGCATAAGCTAGTAATCAAATATTTGGCAGAGAGATAGATTATAGTCTGGAATAACACATAGGCTACTTTAAATCCCGGAAAATTAAAGAGTTCCCGCGGGAACCGAAAAACCTCAATCCACGCGGACGAAGTCGCGGGTATTAGCTAGTTAATAATACTTTTTCATCCCACCATCTCGGAAAGAGTATTTTTTATCTTCGATATCTGAATGCAAAAGCCGTTATTATCCTCTTGAGGATAAAGTAAATTGAATTTAGAACATCGTGTGCACGTTAGTAAATATCACTCGTCTATGAAGTTTGTGAATTCAAAACATCATTAAAACCTATTTACTTCTACCTCTATGGTGCCGAATTTCCATACAACCTTTTTTAATTTGTTAAAAACTCACACTCGTAACCTTCTAGGTGTACTTTTTTAATTTGCTTTGCGCGCACCATTTTCTTTCACGTCATGTCATTTTCTCGCTGAGGTGGGATGAAAAGTTACGTGTTGCACTCGAGTGAAAAGATTTTTCACCTCGTGCTCTTTTGAATTGGCGGTGTTTCACCCCCGTGCCTCGGAGAGCACGTTAAGCCGTCGGTCCCGGTTATTATCACTAACATGATAATAGTCGTTAAAGCCCGCCAACCCGCATTGGAGCAGCGTGGTGGGTCTAAGCTCTAATTCCCGCTCTCCTACGAGAGTGGAGGCCTGTGCCCAACTGTGGGACGTTAATGGGCTGTAGTGGTGGTGGTGGTGGCTCTTTTGATTCCCTCGCTGACGCTCAGCATTCTAATTTTTGAACCACTCGCTGCGCTCGTGATTCAATTTTAGAATCCTTCGCTTGCTCGGTCATCAAAATTGAGCACGCGGTTAAAAAACAACTTTTCACTCTTGTATAACAAATAACTATTATCCTCGTCTACCACGTCATGACGTATCAGTTAAGTGATACGACAACACTAGATTTAAATATGATGTAGTTTTTTCTCTTTCTCTTTGTGAACATCTTTATTGATAGCGACTGCCTCAGTCGTCAGACACAAGGTTTCCAGCTGCGGTTTTCATGCCTCATTGGAGCCAATTTATAAGTTGGTCGTTTAATTTTTGAACTAAGAAGCCTTTATCAAAAGGCAATACAGTGTATTTTAAAAAGATTTCCTATATTTATTTACTATGTTTGGTACTAATAAAAATATTAAACATAACGTTTTACATGGCCAAGGTTTGTATTGAAATCGCAGCATTTCGTTACACACCTAGGTACAACACGCTTTTTCCTTATCTCTGTGTACCTTGACTTCATTATAATACCTACATATGGGACTAATAAATAAAACCGGCCAAGTGCGAGTCGGACTCGCGCACCGAGGGTTCCGTACTCAAGAAGTAGGTATAAATTACCTTTGATAATGAACCGCAAAACTAACTTTGTTTGTAGAGGTTTACTGTTAATATCAAAAAATTACGTTAGTTGTATGGGAGCCCCCCTTTAATATTTACTTTATTGATATTTAATTATTTATTTTGAAAGGTAATATACAAGTTAATATTCTGTGAAAATTTGAACCGTCTACCTGTTACCGTTTTTAATATTGAGCAAAAAAATACGAAAAAAACACGTTTATTGTATGGGGACCCCCCTTAACCTTCAACTGGTGACGTGCATATGAGTCACAGTATTGGAGAGGTGACGTCATTTTGACATATCAATACAAAGCCATAAACACTGTAGATTATGTATAGCGGCAATGAAATAGGTCATGTTATGTAAAAGTAGGTTAGTTTGTTTCTAAAATAAAACACTTTTTTTACTTATTAAATGTACAGTTAACTTTAATCATACACATGAACTTAACATCAAATTTAGTTCTGTGTTTTGGTAGGCATGAGATCAATCAAAGTGAAATTTTAAAAACTTAAAACAGAAACAAAAATCAATCTTATTTTCTTATTAAGACTTAAGTTATTATTAAAAGAATATATTTTAATGTGTTGGTTCCATACAAAAAATCAAAAGCATGCCCGATAACAAGTGACACAAATTTTCTCAAGACAATCTAGGCACGCTGGTTTTTCACACTTCCTGCATAAGTATGACGTTCGTTTTTTTTCTTCGCTGGACATATTGTGCATGCCCCACGTTGATCTACTAGCTATGTTGATCAAAAGCTCATCGTCGGAGTCGCCAACAATCTCTGAAAATTGATCTTCACCCTCAGATTCTGCAATCTCACTTGAAGTGTCATGATCGGATTCTAAGCAATAATTTTGATCCAACTCGCGATCCTCTTGATCACTAATATCACTGTCGGTTTGTTCCAAAATTTCAGTGACTCTCCGCTCGCAATCGTGATCATTTTGATTCATTTTGAATGACAAACTCACAACTAAAACATAACACTAAAGGTGACGTAACGTCAAAGTGACGTCGGGTACCATCGACAACCTAAACTGAGCGCGTGCGACGTCCGTTCCGTGTATCGGCTGACGCCAAACTGTACACGAGGCAGCTACTAGAGGGCGCGGTCGCGGGGGACAAGCCATTTCTGAGAAATACAGTGATTTTTGCGTTGCGACGTCAAATTGACGGTACGTCACCAGTTGAAGGTCCCCTTAATATATATATTTTTTTAATTTTTAGTATTTGTTGTTATAGCGGCAAGGGAAATACATCATTTGTGAAAATTTCAGCTTTCTAGCTATCACGGTCTATGAGATACAGCCTGGAGACAGACAGACAGACAGACAGACAGACAGACAGACAGCGGAGTCTTAGTAATAGGGTCCCGTTTTTACCCTTTGGGTACGGAACCCTAAAAATGAACAAGAGGTTATTATGTTGGGAAATAACTGTATTTTATGGTAATTCCGATGTTTAGGTATTTCTTATTTATTTCTTTTGCTGGCATCCGATTATTTTTACGACTGTACCATATCTAGGTTTATTATTATTTTAATGATTAGAATCAGTGGAATCTGCTTCTCGAACCGCTATAGTATTTTCCAGACATAGCATTTGTGGAACACGTGACACGACGTTGTCTTACATGATAATATGAAAGTTATTTCAGTTAATTTTAAAAATATAGGCAGCAATCGTTTGTCTTTGTTTCATTACTCAGCGCACACGGCATCAGGCTAAGGGTGCCTTTCCAACAGAGATGTGCTACGTTGCTAAGCTACGGATATTTGTCAAGCACACCAATAGGAGCGCTTCATTTTCAAAGCTTAGATCGCTAGATCCTATTAGAGGGTTGTCACACATACCTACATAGCTTAGCAACGTAGCACATCTCTGTTGGAAAGGCACCCTAAGATTTGTTTACTTGCCTATCTGTCTCGGCCCTAACATGCCGGTCACGATTCCCTGCTGACGAACTAAAATGTTCATACAATTTTGTTACCTACGTAACTTTATAGATATCTATTATTTACACTTATCGTTCGTGAATGTATTCTGTTTACAAATCATACGAACGTGGAATGTAAATACCTGGGTACCTGCTCGAGTTTGGAGGCTACAGATACTTAGGCTAATTTGGTCCTTAAAGGTGCCATAACACCTAATAATAAACACTGATTGAAATAAGCCAAAAAGAAGTAACCCATATAAGCCAGGAGCCCATATCATCCCTGAGAAAGGAATTTTTTCCTCGTTTCCTTGAAGTGAGGGAAAATTCCCCAGTGGGGAACACGTCCTTGTATCGAAACGAAACTACCGAAACTTTTTTTAGTTTAGACTAGCGCTTAGCTGCAATCAGACTTGTTGGGAAGAAAGTGGTAATGCAGACTTATGCAGAGTGCGCTTGCCTAGAAGATATCTATTCACTCTTGATTTGAAGTTAGCAATAGTAAAAGCGGAGGGGAAAACGGAAGCCAGAAGAGCATTCCTTAATGTCTTACTAGTGGTTCGAATTAGAAACGATGAAGAAAACTGATTCATAATTACTTCTATTTTCATTTGTGGTAGAAATACAAGCCTATGCAGAATTACAATAACAGTTTCAGTTTCAACGAATCGAATGTAAAATCCAAAATGGATATCGTAAAGTTTATTACAAACTACTACTATAGAATACGGTAGGTACTTATAAGTTATCGTATGTATGTGTTATTGTGTTGGAGTATAATTTTAGTATATAGTTGGAGTGATAAATAATCGCAGAAAAGTTGGTTATAGAGTACCTACTTACTTTTTGAACGATTCCCAGTTAAAGAAGTTCTTTTTAAAAGCGACATAAACTGCAGATGACTTCATTCTCACATAAAACGTTATTGTTCTAGCTCATTTTTCTTAGCAAGACAGTTAAAGGCCGCAACAAACATATAGCGCGGTGACGCGACGCTTTGAACGCGGCTCCTTGAGTTATTTTCTTCAACTTATGACGGAACTTCATGATCGTAGTTAGAAACAAGTAATTTAAGTGATAAGTGACATGTTGTCCTACTAGTCTATAACTATTTTGTTCGTATCCGGCTCTTCCAAGTAGAATCGATTAACGATGACTTGACGATTCCAAAGCACTTTTAAAAGTTTAAGTGAATAAAAAACATTTGAATTTTGAATTTGCGTCCCAAACCGGTGCTACCACGGCTACAGTGACCCGTTGTCCTAGGCGAACGACTGAAGCGATGCGACGTGTTGCGACGCTATTGGAAATGACAAACTGATCTACGCGACAACGTACGCCACGTGAAATGTCTGCTACTGTTTTATAAAGTCGCGTCGCGTCGTATCGAATCGCGGTATTGCGTTTGTCGCTCACGTAGAACAACGGGTAAGAATACTAAGGGGGTCAGTTTAAAAGTCTGACGTGGGCCCCAGGGGGCCCACGTCAGACTTTTAGTAGATCCGATAATCAGACCGACTTTTATCACCGACATTGTGACCGATTCAACGCACAGGTTCGTCACTTTGTCGGTGGCTATCTTGGGAAGTGCATGTAACGAATTCACCGATTGTCGTTTAGTAGTATCTACCTTTACGTTAGCTCAAACATTTCGTGACGTTTCATTTTCCACCGACAATCGGATCGGCGGGGAATGGGGATGCAACGACTCTGTATAAATCGACTGATTATTTGTAGGACGTGGGCGTTTCAATTTTGCAATCAGTATGTTTCATTTCTTGCTGGTAAAAAATCGGTTACAGATTGTCTGAGGTGGGCGCCAGCCCCTTATGCTGTGCTAATTTAATAAATGCAAAAGTTAGTTTGTATGTTCCTCTTGTCGTCAATCACGCCGCAACACACATCAAAAATAAAAAAATAAATTAAGTTTTGTTTTAAGTAATTTTAATATCTATTTTTTTAAATTAGCTTTCAGTTATGATACGACTTACGATATATTATTTAGGATACATACCTGCGTTAAGATGAGTTAAACTTGTTTGAAGAGGTAAAAACCTAGGCGTATAAAAAGTAAAGTGGTTTTACTGCGTGATTACTATTTTAGACGTATTTGTTGGACTCCGCCAATCACAGTTTTTTTTATTCCACCACAAGCTAGCTCTTGACTGCGATCTTATCTGAAGATAAATGGTGATGCAGTATGAGATTGTGGCGGGCTAACCTTTTAGGGGTATGGCAATTAAGTTAAACCCATAGGTATTATTATTGATTAGTATTCTGTGCCCATAATTTATATTCGCCAATCAATCGCTACACAGCACCGTATAGGGACCCTGAATTACTTGGCGGCACGTCTTTCCCGGACGGGTTGTAACTGGCCACGGCCAAAGGCTTCCCCAAGACCAGGCCAGAAATTATAGATTCCCAAATTGAATTCCGGGGATTTGAACACAGGACATCGCAGTTAAGAACACAGGGCGCTCACTACTGCGCCAGGGCGGTCGTCAATTTAACATTAATGGTTCCACGTCAATTCGTTTTCTCCATTTCTCAAGTGGCTACTGGCTACCCTGGTCTGAGTTGTGAGTTGTGTTATATGTTCTCATAATACTAATGTATCGTAACACTAGTACCTCATAAAAATATCGAATGCCTCATATATTTTCTTCGAGAGATAGATTCCATCAGCGTAAAAAGGAATCGGCTGTAAAAATATCGATACTTTGCACCATCAGTCCATTATAATATACTATGAACATGTCTATTGTCTATCAATTTGATATTGGTAGGAATAAAGGTCCTTGGTAGGAATTATAGGTACACACAGATTTCCACTGGGATTTGTAAAACTTAAATAATTAATGTACGCGGCTGCTATAGAACTCAAAAATTACGAAAAATCATTAAAATACGAAGCCTCATGCTATTGTAG
The DNA here is from genome assembly GCA_963932025.1 of Erebia epiphron. NCBI lineage: Eukaryota > Metazoa > Arthropoda > Insecta > Lepidoptera > Nymphalidae > Erebia > Erebia epiphron. The sequence goes on from OZ009945.1 coordinate 31,535,052, forward strand.
TAAAACATTTAAATAACCTAACCCAGATGAGGTGACGAAGCGACGCGACGTAACGAAAGTACGTATATTTAGGACTAGGAGGATAAAGGACTATCTACTTCTTACTATCTTACTAATAATCCATACTTAATATCCATACTAATATTATAAATGCGAAAGTGTGTCTGTCTGTCTGTCCGTCTGTCTGTCTGTCTGTCTGTCTGTCTGTCTGCTACGCTTTCACGGCCGAAATACTGAACCGATTTTGATGAAATTTGGTACAGGGATAGGTTGTATCCCGGGGAAGGACATAGGCTACTTTTTATCCCGGAAAATTCAAAGGTTCCCGCGGGAATCAAAAAATTTATCTGTTCAATCGATTTTAATGAAATTTGGTACAGGGGTAGGTTGTATCCCAGGGAAGGACAAAGGCTATTTTTTATCCCGGAAAATTCAAGAGTTCCCGCGGGAATCGAAAAAACTTGGTCCACGTGGACGAAGTCGCGGGAATCATCTAGTTATAAATATTATAATGCGTCTGTCTGTCTGTCTGGTACGCTTTCACGGCCTAACTACTCAACCGATTTTGATGAAATTTGGTACAGAGATAGGTTACATCCCGGGGAAGGACATAGGCTACATTTTAACCCGGAAAATTGAAGAGTTCCCGCGGGAATCAAAAAAATGTATCTGTTCAACCGATTTTGATGAAATTTGGTACAAGGAGAGGTTGTACCCCGGGGAAGGACATAGGTTGCTTTTTATCCCGGAAAATTGAGGAGTTCCCGCGGGAATAAAAAAAACAATCCACGCGGACGAAGTCGCGGGCATCATCTAGTATTATAAATGCGAAAGTTTCGATGGATGTATGGATGTTTAAGCTACTCAATCACGCGCCAACGGCTGAATGGATTTGGCTGAAATTTGGCACAGAGATAGATGATAGTCTGGAATAGCACATAGGATACTTTTTATCCCGGTAAATTAAGGAGTTCCCGCGGGAACCAAAAAACCTCAATCCACTCGGACGTAGTCACGAGAATCAGCTATCAGCTATTATTATTATTATTATATTATATTATTTTGTTACGAAAGCCTTATGTAAACGTATTACGTACCTATTTTGTTTTAAGTTAGCAGGTATTATTGTTACTTTTTGAACGTGCTTAAAAATGTAAGACGTGACAGTGATAACTAATTAATATTACTGTAAAATCTTAAAACTAAAGGTACGGTAAGGTAAGATTGTAAACGCGCCACTGAAACTGGTCTAAGAATTCGTTCACTCAACCCTACAAAAGATCATTGTACCATGAGGATAATATTACTTCATTTTATAATTATATAATCATAAAATAAATTACGCCAATGACATCGATTGCACAGATTAATATTTTATTAATGGCTTGTTCATTAAAGCCACGAGGACAGCGTTATACAATAATTTTAGTGTCGCAGTTTTGTCGTTAATGCACATACAGTACTTAAACACGTTTTAAGTATGTCGTGTTATCCTATTAGTATGATAATGGGTAAAATTGATTGCGTTTCCAGTTCTTTTTAAAAAAAAACTTACTAAAATTTCTTTTCGCTTCGATTTTATAATGTTCAGAAAAGCTTATTGCTCTGATACTGCTATTTCTGTTCTGTGAGTGCAAATAACGTTGTATAATAGCTATGTACTAATCCTACTGTTATTATTCATTCGCTGTCTGTTATTCCAGGTTATATTCGAAGTGAAATCCTAAAACGATAAGGGGTTTCCATAAAAGCCGGCAACGCATTGACATTAGTCCTTGAGTCACAGATTAAAAATAATATAGATACGTACCTACTTTGGTAGCAGAATAGGGATGATGACAATTCAATCAACACCGCCACTCTTTCAAAAACTTTAAACAGGCTTCAGTATGGAAGTTTGTACGCAACACATAGTTGTGATGTCATCAAATTTCAACGCACTTTTTAAATCTAACCGAGGATGTGAATTTTAGGTCTATAAGTAAGTCAGTATGAAATAATTTATTTTTGACATAGGCATCATCCCTATTCATACGTTCATGCCTCATGGGTATCATACCATTGATCACTTTTGAGGGACATATTCATTTATACATTCAGTATTATTTAAAAAATATAAATTAAATTAAACCCTGTAGCTGAATATTATTCGAAAGAAATTTAAGAATTGAGGTGTAGACACATTGTATTAATTTATTTTCTTTAAATTAAGTAGTTTAATCTCCGTGCACGTGCATCTAGCCTAAATGCGTCAATACATTTACAGAACACATTCATATTCTCAGAATAACGATCGACTTTCAAGTCGCTATTGATTTATAGAGGCCGATGTAACCGTCTAAAAGCATTATATCGCAACCTATTTAAATATTTTTCAGCAATAGATTATAATAATATTATGTATTATGATACCCGCGAATTCGTCCGCCTGAAATCAGATTTTTAAAACTTCTGTGGGAAATCTTTGATTTTCCGAAATAAAGAAGTAGCCTGTATTACTCTCCAGTAGGTACATTTAAATACCTAAAAAAATGCATTAATCCACTGCTCTGTTGAGACAAGTTTGAAGGACAAAGCAACAAATAAACACACATAATGTACATCTAATATGGACAGTGATTTGAAAATTTTACAGGCTAGGATGTGTATGTCTTATGTTGACTGATTAATTATTTACGTTATTTTTAAAATCAATAATCAGCTTAGGAAAAAGGGCCAATATTCTTGCCACCATTCCACTCATACATGATTTGCATAGTATTATTAGATTAGGCCAATTGCTTTAAGTTTTTTAAGAGAAAAGATTAGGTATAGGTAAGTACGCAAATGCATGTGTATATTTATAATGTACTACTACATAACTTGCTGATTATGATTATGATTTTAATTAAATCAAGTAAACATTAATAGGCACAAATAATTTATAGATATGTACTTACCAGTATTTTACATAATACCCGTAACAGGAAAATATACGCATCACTTATAAAACAGGTACTTTTGTATCTGTTATTTTCGAGCTAAGTACATCATTTTGTATGGATACTGTTGGGCCCGGCTGATGTTGTCTTGCCCTGAACCTTAAACCTGATTGCAGCGCCCCCTACCGGGTTCAATTATATGAATATAAACCATAACAGGTCCCACTCAAACACACAAAAAATTCCATCTAAATCGGTCAAGCCGTTTACGATTTTTAGCGAGACAAACGAAGATCAATTGATTTTTATATATATAGAGATTGCTGCTTGATTGTTAGTTTGTTGATAAAGTTATAAATGAAGTGTGTTTTAAAACACGCATAACTCATAAGGTAGGTTTTGTAGTCATGACAATAAAGGAATCTTAACAAATGAAGTTGTTAATTAATAAGCCTGCCGCACAAACTAACATTATTAATAATAACCTTTGAGCGAAACACATTGGATAGGTGCCGCGATTTTTATTGGTCCTATTACAATATGTTAGAAATCATAGAATTACCTACTTATTATCCCTCTCTATCCCTAGGCGTAAATCCTACTAATATTATGAATACTAATAATGTGAAACTTTGCATGTTTGGGAGTGTGTTATTCCTTCACGCCGCAATGACTGGACTGATTTGTCTGAAATTTATAATGGAGATAGCTTAAATACCCTGAATTAACGTTTAACGCAAGACTACGTTATATCCTGGAAAATTAAAGAGTTCCCGCGGCACCCTAAAACCCTCATAGTTGCGGGCAACACTTAGTTCAAAATATTTTACATAAATCGTATTTTTTAGCTATTATATTTATCTAAGTATAGGTACTATAGTCGTGACTCGTTTCACGATGTGAAACTTTAACGATCGATTAAACGTAATATGCGCTAGGGCTTTCATTAGCCTATTATTTTTTGGTAAAGAATAATTATAATTCACTGAGAATGAAAAGCATTTATTAGGCAATTATGATGTACAAATCTAAACATGCAACTCATGCAAAACCCGAACTCATGCACCAAGAACTGATTTTTTGTTGGCAAAAAATTTAATACAGATTAGGTACTATAATTGAAAAGCATACGTCTTACAAAAAGTCGGTCAAAATCCGGTGGAAAATGAAAGGTCCGGACGTTGAGTCGGTCACAAAATCGGTGTAAAAGTCGGCCCGACTATCAGATCTACAAAAAATCTGACGTGAGCGGAAGCCCTAATAGAACATAGGGAATCATAAAATATGTTCAATTTATAACTATCAAGCATAGTTACACGTGTTACTAACAATGTTTATGTAAACGCATGTCAAATCAATCAATTTATAAAGAATCATTGATTTGTTTCATATCAATCATAAAAAATTAACTCTTTTTATCGGACGTCAAAACGCGCGCTTGACATGGGAATATTATAATACGTTATGGAGTTCTGTCAGGATTGACAAAATTGAAAAATAAAAACTAAATCGGTTCAGAAGTCGCGGTAAATCGGCCTAGGTACATCTACATGAAAAAATACGCACCGTATTTCATCTCCGTCTCCTTTTTGGAGTCATTAAGAAATGGTTAACAAACTCGAAAGTAAAACGTTCCTGGAATTTACTCATTTTTGAAGCCCGTCTTACTTAATTATCAGTTAAAAAGATTTATTTTTTATTATTTGGATATAACTATAAAACGACGGGTGCATGCATTTGAGTGCGTTTAGTGTTAAAGTTCACACACGTGCGAATCTGGGGCATTTTGACAATTAGGTATACCTAGTAAGGTAGTTGTGATTTAAACATTATTATAAAGCTTTGATGAAACAATATAAAGGTATTGATAGCGCCGAGCACAATGTCTCACAAGCGCAGAGCACAATCCTGTGACAAATACCCTGGATAAGTAGGTACCGTACCCGTTTTTAATCTCTCTTATCATTTATATTATCTTCAAAAGCTTATTAAACTATTGAAGATTATAAAATATAAATCATAAAAGAGCATGGATTTGACTCGCTCCAGCAATCCTTAGGACTGTGGTTACTTATGTATCTAAATATTTTATTTTCATAATAGCAACCATTGAGTTTCTTGCTGGTTCTTCTCGGTAGTAACGATTTTCCGAACCAGTGGTAGATTCACTCGACAATTCAAAAGCACTTGTTTAAAGTCGACTTGAATAAACAATATTCGATTTTGATTTTTGAATATAACCTATATAGTGGCATAACTAGACGCCGCGGTACGTCTAGTAACTACTAGTTACGCGGACGTCAGAGCCACGTGACGGTAGCAGCATCACATGACATCACAGTTCACACCGAGTGCGTAGGTATATCATGTCAAGAACTGCATGAAGTACGATCCATTATGTTGGGCAACTGCATCCACGCTTGAAGACAGCCTGAAGCAAAGAAGTAATGTATTGTCCCCATATTAATTTCCTCCTGAATTCCGGTCACGGTGGCCTATCTTAGCGGATCGGAGAGGGATCAGCCACAAGACCTAAGCTTTATATTATACTAGATGATGCCCGCGACTTCGTCCGCGTGGATTGTTTTTTTTTTATTCCCGCGGGATCTCTTCAATTTTCCGGGATAAAAAGCAACCTATGTCCTTCCCCGGGGTACAACCTCTCCCTGTACTGAATTTCATAAAAATCGGTTGAACAGATACATTTTTTTGATTCCCGCGGGAACTCTTCAATTTTCCGGGATAAAATGTAGCCTATGAAATCCTTCCCCGGGATGTAACCTATCTCTGTACCAAATTTCATCAAAATCGGTTGAGTAGTTGGGCCGTGAAAGCGTAGCAGACAGACAGACAGACAGACAGCCAGACGGACAGACAGACAGACACACTTTCGCATTTATAATATTAGTATGGATTTTTTCCGAAGAACATGGTCATTACAGAATTACAAGCTAGCATCTGGAGTTTGAGCGGCAGCAATTATTTAGATTTTTTTCTTCAACTTCTAAGAGATGTTGGACGAGTTCCGTCCCGTGTTTTGTGTGTCAAAGCCATACGCAACGCACGGTGCGTTTCAAGTACATAATTGTCGATAATGCACTACAATTACGATAGAAAGCTGTCGTTCCGAGACATCCACTGGTCTTGTTGACTCGTTAATAAACATGCAAGAAGATACTTCTATTTTTAAACAGTAGTTTATAACAAGTATTCTGATATTGTATGTAACGATGTAAAAGTTGATTCTAATGCCGTTTTAAAAGTACACCATAATATCACTAGTGAATATGTTTGACACTATGTTATACCTACGTAGTTTTATCTAGAAAAGGTTTATATGAAGCTCATACGAGTAAGTTATTACTGCAGTTGGACAAACGGTTAAAGTTTCATTACAGTTATGATGAAACTTTGAACAGCAATGAAAAAGACAAACCTCGAATAGGTACCCATTTTGACGATTAAAAAAACCGGCCAAGTGCGAGTCGGACTCGCGCACCGAGGGTTCCGTACTCAAGAAGTAGGTACTGAAGCAAAACAATCAGGCAAAAACCAATATGTTTATTTGACGACGAGTACTTAGAAGAACTTGCGTTTAATCCTATCTTTGACGGTAATAATTACCTTCGTTAATGAACCGCAAAACTAACTTTGTTTGTAGAGGTTTACTGTTAATATCAAAACAACTATGCTAGTTAGAGCATTGGCTATAGTTTTCCTGTAAAATATACATACATTCCTGTTGACCATAATTATTTCAGATTTTTCGATTGGTAAACTCCGGAGATAAGGGGGGGGGAACGGTATTTTTTTAGACTTTTTCCCCGATAAATCAAAAACTATCATGACTAAAAATAATTAAAAATCTGTTTTAGAATGTAAAAAGTAAACCCTTTCATATGATACCCCACACAGTACAGTTATCTCACTTTTAAATTTCAACCCTCCGATTTTCCCCACTTTTTAAATAAGACCAAAAATAATTTCCAATTTTTTTTCATTCCAGTGTCTTTGGGCCACTAATATACACAACTATTCCAAATTTCATGTCGATAGCTTCGGTAGTTACTGAAATAATCGAGTGTGACGGACGGACAGACGGACAGACGGACAGACAGACGGAGAAAGTCGCACCATAAGGGTTCCATTTTACCATTTTGGTACGGAACCCTAAAAAGGGTAATCGTAACGTTAATTTAACCGCCTGTCATGCAACTGGACCTAGTATTGTATAAACAAGAGCAATGCAGGTTTACGATTGGCACGGTGACACAGATGTCTAATCTCATCATCTCCGTGTAATAAGCGGTTTCCTACTTTGGAACTGTTTGCGGTTTCCGAGGAACTTGATAAATGCAACTTCATAGCTGTTTACCTACCTTACTTACTTCTTTGTTTTTGCACTATTTTTATATATTCATTTTTGTATATTAATCGTGTTTAAATATTCGCACTCGCAGCCACAGGGATTATTTTTCCTAGAGTTTTAAAAGTTTATAAAAATAACCTACTAAGTATTTATTTTCTTATTTATTAAATTAGTTTATTTTTTTCTTATATTACCTATCGCTCAGAATATAATATAAACTTTTATGATTTTTACAAACTTTGACAAGTCCTTTTGATTGTTTAAATATTAAAATATCCTGAATTGCTAATTCTTTATAGGTAGAGTTCATAAGGGATCCTTTTCGTCCATGTTAATATTATATGATATTTACTTATCACGACACTTGGATCGCGATTCTGAATATTGATTGAATAATGGGCGTTAAGTCACGTTGAGTTCAATCTTTTGATGGATTACGTTTATTCCTACCGTTTTTCATGATTTTAATATCAAGATAAGTAAATGCTGACTGCTGACTGTATAGCACCTAAGAAAAGAGTGTTTTTACACACTTTGATCATGGTGTTATCGCGAGAACCATTGACACTAAGATATTATATAAAGCTATCGTAAAATCTTAGATTTTAATATGAAATTTTAAGTTTCTTCGATTGTAGCTTGATTGGAAAATCGAGTATAAGAAAACTTTTCCAGCAAAAAATTAAATTATTACCTAAGTGGGTTAATAAGTTTTTTTAGGTCGCCGTCGCTTCGCTCGCGTTGAAATCGAATACGGAAGTAATTATTGATAGTCCACCTAGAGTTTACTGTAGTTACTGCAGTTGAGATGCTCTAAAATAGGATAATAATTTTAAAAAAGATAACTTATTAGTAAGGTTTACTTGAACAAGGACTCATAAATTGTTTTAGTTAAATGTTTAATAATAATGCAGTCGTAATATTAATGTTCTTGCCAAATATGACAGCATTACAAAATTAAACTATAAATCAGTTTAAATGTCCTCGTGCAGGTGGCCCACTGTTACAAGTGGTTTTAACATTGAATCAATAAACTATGAAGTTATTGATTTTACAGTATTTTACCACTAGCCACCACCGACGTCTTCGCTCCTGTGGGAAATTGGAAAATTCTGGCTTTATTCTTTATTTCTGTTGCAAGTGGTTTTAATATTGAATTAATAAACTACGAAGCTATTGATTTTATTAATTTATACCACTAGCAACCACCTACGGCTTCGCTCCTGTGGGAAATTAGAAAATTGTAACCTTATTCTTTCTCTACATGAAAAGGAAACCTGTGTGCAAAATTTCAGCTTTCTTGGGTCAAAGGATTTTAAAAGTCAGGACTTTTATTTTTATTGTATGAGACAAAAATTCATATTATTAAAAGATCTTCAGTTCCCACGGTTTTTGTACTCTCGATTGAATTGAAACTAAGCTAATTAAAAGAATGAAGTAATATAGAATTATTATCATTATTTAATTACGTAGGTATGTGGGCTTTTTGTCCAAGCTAAAAATGCAACAACGTACTTGGTTAATCTAGACTTATTATGATAAAGAGGTAAAGTTTGTGAGTTTGTGAGGAAGGGGGTAATCTCTGGATCTACTGAACCGATTTTGAAAATTCTGTTGTCAAAAGAAAGCCATATTATTTGTGAGTGTCATAGGCATATATTAACCCGAAAAATTAGGGAGTTTCCGGAATTTAAAAACTTATTTCACGCGGATGAAGTCACGGGCATCTGTTAGTGACGTATTATAGTGGCAGGCAGTAGTTACGTACCGGCACAAGGCTACTGATGCTGAATTTCTTCAAGATTTTCCTTGACCACGGCTATTTGATTGGCATTATTTAAAATATGACGGCAAATATCGTGATCACTAAGTATTAAATACTTAATTATTTTTCGATAAATGTTCAAAGAACTTATATGTAGATATATAACGTGCACCAATACCCAATACCCACTTGTTTATTTCAATCTCTGAACTGAATGAATGAAATGAGTGAATGAAACCTTTGTTTTTCGCACGCACGCACGCACTCTTAGTCATAAGGTCAATGTTAAATTCTTATAGCTTGTTGCACATTATAGGGGCCGCACGAACCTACTGGATTTTTATATAATGAAAATGCGAACGACATCAGCCACAGTGCTGTGATAACTGCTGTCGTGAATATTCGCAGTTAATGAATAATATTACTTTAATAATACACCTATTCATATAATTTTAATAACGATTTACTGTTTTATGTTATACTAGCTGATGCTCGCGACTTCTTCCGCGTGGTATAAGTTTTTTTGATTCCCGCGGGAACTCTCCTAGTAGCCTATGTCACTCTCCAGGTCCTCAACTATACCTACGCCAAAAATCACATTGATCCGATTGTTCTGTTGTAGCGTGATTGAAGGACAAACCAATAAACCAACAAACCAGCAAACAAACACACTTTCGCATTTATAATATTACTAGCGGATGCCCGCGACTTCGTCCGCGTGGTTTCAGTTTTTTTGATTCCCACGGGAAATCCATAATTTTCCGGGATTAAAAGTAGCCTATGTCACTCTCCAGGTCCTCAACTATACCCATGCCAATGCCGTCGATCCGTTGCTCCGTTGCGGCGTGATTGAAGGACAAACCAACAAACCAACAAACAAACAAACTTTCGCATAATTATAATATTAGTATGATATAGTATGATGTACATCCCATACAATAAGTATGCCATAGATTTATTTTCTAAATAACTAGTGAATCACTCTTATAGTATTACAAAATAATTGTTGAAACTCAGTCTTAGAAACTGAGGGTATTTAAGAATTTCCAACAAAAATTTTATGCATGGCTAAATACTATGAAACGCACACTCAATCTTCATTAGCCGTATCTACCATAAAATTTGTGAGGTCAAGCGATTTACCATAAGGTTAAACAAATTTAATACTGCCATACTCCGTCAAAGTTCGCACTCTTCCACCTGAGACTGTTTAACTAGTGGTACGCCCCGCCATTTATTGACATCATTGTAAAGTTCTGTTTAAAATACTGAGGCTCATTAAAAATTAAATAATTTCGTTTCCTTATAATATTTATCTAATTTTAGTATTTGTTGTTCAAGTACAGGATATAATTCAAATAATTGATCAAGTTTCAGGCTCAGCCTTTCAGAAAATTGAGAGTTCTGAGGTCAACTTTGGACGTCAGAGAATCTCCACTTTGAAAGCCCCCCATTTCGTCAATTTTAGGGGAAAAATTTAAAAAAAAAATTTGGACTCTATTCCTAATTATCTTTAAAATGATATACTTACCGCAACCCTATGTAACGCTATGAAAAAGATTTTACTTCGCATTCGCTTCTATGAGAGCCCCCCTGAAATAAAGATTTTTATAACTTTTTAAGCCATATTCGGCTGGAGGCCATCGGTTTGTATACATAATATTTAAATTTGAAGTAATTCAGAAGTTATAAGGCTCCGACAGACGGACGGACGGACGGACGGACAGACGGACGGACGGACGGACGGACAAGTGCAAATTCACTCAAGTAGACTCAGAGACCTTCGCTTCGCTCGGTCAATCATTAATCAAGTTTATCACGTGGGGCTATTTTGCGGGACACTATCAACTGTCGTGTACATTACGAACAGCAGGGCAACCGCGTATCTTTTGCATCAATCATTGATACATCGCAATCACCTCTGATTGGTTAACACACTTCCACTATTGGACGAAATCCATTGACGCAGCAAGATTACCATAAATTCAGCCAATCAGAGGTGATTGCGATGTATCAATGATTGATGCAAAAGTTACGCAGTCGCCCTGCAGGGCACATTACGAACAGGGCACTTCTCTGCCTTTATCAAATTCATTGAATATTCGCAACTGCATGTAGGCCAAGAGACCGAAAGCGATTGTACCTGTCACCGTAAGATTACAAAGGCCGTTGGATTGTAATCTAACTAGCGATATTGTAAACTGTCGACAGATTATAATTTAACGCATAATTTTTCGGTAGATTGTAATCTGTTAGGTATATTAAACCGATAAAACCTAAGTGCCACAACCTGAACCCTAACCTAACCTACAAGAAAGAGACAAGAAAACGTAAATACATTGAATATTTCAAAAATTGACACTCGGAACATTGAACGTTTCACAATTTGTCGACAGTTAACAATATCGCTAGTTGGATTACAATCTAACGGTTTTTGCAATGTTACGATGACATATCCATTGTTTTGAATTTTAATGACTGGATATTACACTACACACACTTGAGCCTATTTTTCTTTGACAGTGAGCTCTGAATTAGTGTCCTCAACACTTTAGCTAATAGTTTAATGTATGAACGAAGCCTGCGACTTCATTCGCGTGAAATTAAATAAATGTGGTTTAATCTCACTGAAACCAAGGTATATGCTATATACCCATTAGATGATTAATTATCTAAATGAATAAAAGTAATTAAAGTACTTAAAGAATAAAATAAGAATACCCATAATTTTTCTGATAAAGAATAAATTACTTACTAAATAAAACTAATTAGATACTCAGGTACAATTATTTATTAATTCTACAGTATTAGTAATACTGTATTACAAACTTCAAGCGAAATGTAATTAGGTACATTAATTAGGTAAGTTAAGAAAAAATAATGCACGTTAGCATGTATATTTTTTTAACGAAAACAAGCTTTCACAAGAAACAGCTTAGATTCGAACCGACCTCCGCGACCTGCAGTGGAATCATGTAAGGATTGTCGATCAAATCGTTAAAGTTCGGCTTCAAAGTAAAATAAACCATAACGTAATTGAATTAGAGCTCAATTTCGTGTATCCATTCTCATACGTTTATGGTATCGTACATACTTATACCTAAACGTATGAGAATGGATACACGAAATTGAGCTCTAATCTAATACTGTTATGGTTTTTTTTACTTTGAAGCGGAACTTTAACGATTCGATCGACAATCCTTACATGATTCCACCTCTGGTCGTTAACCACTCTAGAACCAGTATTTTTGTTCAGGTTATAAATTAATTTAACAGTGTTTACCGTTTACGGAGGGAATTTCCTTAAATATTTTATACCATCCATGTCCACTTTTAAAACCAGCCGTGCTAACTTAATAAGTATACCTACTTATGCGTAGCAACAGATCTCAATATTTTTTGGCCAACACTAAGTTTAGTAAGTTGACTTACTTTAGAATTAAAATTGTGTAAGCTTATGCCACTTTCTGTGAATGATAAACGGGTGAAAAAATGTATCTTCAAATTTTCAAGAAAACTTTTTACTAGTCAAATATTTTAATCATAACTACTTAATTATTAAAGCATTGTTTTTTCTTTTACAGTGGGGACGCAGAGTACATCACCACGAATTACAACATGCGTAACAATGTCAAGTAAGTTTTAGCAATAAATAAATAAAAGAATATCATACTACTATATTAAATAAGTACTTACATAATATATTAGTATGATAATTTTATATTTTGTTTATGTCTAAACTAGTCCCGAGTTTAGTCGATGCATCCTTTCTCTTAGTTCTTTAAGATGCCAATCCGGCCTACCTATATGCAGCATAGAGAGGCACTTATGAGCAATACTGAAGGTTTTACGTAGGTATACCTACTACGGCATAGGGACTATTCGAACCACAGAAGATTCTAACGGAACAGGAATTACGCATTTATGTTGGTACATTTAATTTTTCCTCCTGTGCCGTAAGGGGATTGAGCAAACAAAGGTTGCGACCTTTACACTATTCTATTGGTATCGCTATTCTATCGGTGTTCAAGGACCATATGAGTAAATAACCTTAGAAATGTTGAACATAAAGGAAAAACGAATACAAAAGATATAAGCTGTTTATCCTATAGAGGGTTGCAGCGAGCACAGGCAATTGTTTGCATAAAGAGGCATCAAAATCCGTTCCACGTTCCAAGAAACTCTACCTTTAAGAAACCTACTCGTTCAATCTCTGTCGTTGGGTAAAAAGAATAATTAATTAATTAGGAAAGAATAATACCTTCCACCATAGTAACGCAAGACACTGTCCGAGTATCCACCCCTACGAGTATGTCGTTGACATTCCATCCACATGTACGAAATGCTTTGCGTCTTCATTCCTCAGTTCTCAGGGTCTGGAACACTCTACCTAAATCAGTAATTCCCACCAATTACAATCCGGGTATCTTTAAATCAACAGTGAATAGGCATCTTCTAGGCAAGCGCGTCCAATCTTAAACCGTCCCTCTTGAACAAATCAGGATTTTGAAGGGGTGCAAGTAGCACTTTTCTGAACTATGAGCTACATACCTACTACTTAAGATATTTTCTACGCAACATCGAACCGGCACGCTAAATTGCTTGAAGATTTATGTCCTTACAAGTAAATTCGAGGCCGCGGCTAGAGTGTAACTGTGCCGTGGTTACAACCTCCCATTATACACCTATGAAATTTGGTATATTTGTTTGGAAGCCCATACAGATTACCATATTATATGAATATTTCGCAGTTTCAATAATATTACATACATTACCTTCTTTTACGAAGTCGGTTAAAAAGGGTTGAAGCCTCTAGTCTGTCCCCGCTGAGCTTAATTCCTGGCCACAGCCATGCTCTTGTTTATAATACTTTTGCAAATATACCTAAAACCAAATTGTTTGTGACGGAGCTGGGGCTTCGAGGCACGTATTTGAGCCACGATCCGCAGCCTATCTTTATAAACTCAATAGGTATCGTCTCGAGTAATATAATTTGCATTTAGATCACTTGCTAACCGTAAACATTGTCTTAGATGTTTTTCGCTTTTTGCGCAATTTTCCAATTTTCGCCGCGAGCGATTGTTGGCAGCGGAGTATTAAGACGATTTACAAATATAGTGTGGCCATCGTTTTAATCGATAGACGTCCAATGTTGGTTTAAGGCTGCATTTTCGGTGGGCAGCGGGGCGGAAGCGGGTCCGCGGTTTAGTAACACGAAATGTTTTCAGTGACGAGTAGGATCCGGTGGCATTACCGGATCTGCGATATCGTAAACAAGTTACAGTTTTCCGCACACGTAGAGTAGGTAGTTGACATGGCCCCGGCCGAATTGGCGTATACCTCTCGGAGTCCTTGAAACACGCCGCAACAGATCAACGGATCGTCGTGATTTTTTGCATGGGTATAATTATTGAGGATTTGGAGATTGACATAGTTTTTTTGTCCCGGAAAATTAAATGAGTGCCCGTGACGCGAATGAAATCGTAGCCACCAGACGGACGTTCACATTACCCACATTTAGGTTTTGACTTCGTATACCTAGAGATACTCAGATCACTTGAGTATTTCCAGGTTAGGCTCTGCCTTTTACTCTGATACTCCTAACCAAAGTATCTCCTGATACTAAACAGGTACAGATACTCGGAGTATACTAGAGACTCTAGACTATTGTTTCTTCTACAGATAACTACTTCTTCTTAGACTCAGGCTCTAGCATCCAGTTATTCAGTTCTTGTTTACTATTCTTCTGTATTTCTATTAACACCTTTTTACAAAAAGGTCATTGCCTTTTTAATAATAATCTAACTAATATTATAAATGCGAAAGTTTGGATGGATGTATGGATGTATGGATGTATGGATGTTTGTTACTCAATCACGCCTCAACGGCTGAACGGATCTGGCTGAAATTTGGCATAGAGATAGATTATAGTCTGGAATAGGACATAGGCTACTTCTTATCCCGGAAAATTAAAGAGTTCCCGCGGGAACCAAAAAACCTCAAATGGATGTTTGTTACTCAATCACGCCAGAACGGCTGAACGGATCTGGATGAAATTTGGCACAGAGATAGATTATAGTCTGGAATAGCACATAGGCTACTTTTTATCCTGGAAAATTGAAGAGTTCCCGCGGGAATCAAACAAATGTACCTATCTGTTCAACTGATTTTGATAAAATTTGGTACAGGGATAGGTTGTATCCCGGGGAAGGACGTAGGCTACTTGTTATCCCGGAAAATTAAGGAGTTCCCGCCGGAACCAAAAAACCTCAAACCACGCGGACGAAGTCGCGGGCATTCGCTAGTTTACTATAAGTACCTAAAACAATACCTATATAATTATTATAAGTTTTTATTGAATTTTTTTTTGTTCTTGTCTCGGTTGTTTCCTTTAATAAGCTTAGTTAATATGTATGTATTAGGTACTTGAAAGGTAGTAAGTATACTTGTGGAATAGCTGCCATCTTGACCTTGATGCGAAGGATTGAATATAAAATAAAGTAAGTACAAAAACAAAAAAAACTTGACTAGGTACCTACTCCTATTAACTATACCACCAGGGACATTTCATGGATTAGCATTAGGCTATTTTTTTCTAAATTCTCAACTTCATTTCGTATTAAGTACTATATTTTTATGTGATATTAGCTGATGCCCGCGACTTCGTCCGCGTGGACTAAGTTTTTTCGATTCCCGCGGAAACTCATTAATTTTCCGGGATAAAAAGTATCCTATGTATGTATGTATATTCTTTATAGCTCCAAATGATGTCTCATGGCTATAACTTGAGAAATTAAGGATTTTCATACATACTCTCAACCCCTATTCTACCCTTCGGGGGTGGAATTTTGAAAAACTGTGAAACACATATGTTTTCATTTTCAACCCGCAGCTCATATATTAAGTTTCATGGCTATAACTTGAGAAATTAAGGACTTTCATACAAACTTTCAACCCGTATTTCACCCCTTCGGGGATAGAATTTCGGGATAAAAGTATCCTATGTCCTACCTCGTAGTATGGGCTTAAATCGTGCCAAGTTTCGTTTGAATTAATTCAGTAGTTTCGGCGTGATGCGCGGCCAAGATACAGACAGACAGACAGACAGACAGACAGACAGACAAAAATGAAAAAATTACAGATTTGTCTTCAGTATCGAATAATGAGTGCCCTCCAAAAAAAAATTTCTAAATATCTTCAATGTACAGAATTGGACCTGTTACAGTTTTATTATAAGTATAGATAGATTTGAATTTGTTAAATTTTAATGACGTCATATTGCTTTTGGCACTCGAACTGCCAAAACGATAAATATAAAACATACAAAATATCATTAAAAATAATCTAATTAAGTATAAAGGCCACTTGCTGTGTGGAAGGACCCAAGCAGCCGGTGGTCCAAGGCTCCATAGAGAGGAACATCCTCATAATTCTGTACCCTTCTCATTATTACCAATCAGCAAGTAAGTCGCATATATAAATGCGATTACTCATTAACAACATGGTTCGGATCAATTTCCATAGCAGGTGGAAATTCATAGACACGAAAGTATTATGATTAATTTGATACAAAAAATATATTTGAAATTGATGATGCCCGCGACTTCGTCCGCGTGGATTTCTGTTTTTGATTCCCGCGGGAGCTCTTAAATTTTCCGGGATAAAAGGGTAGCCTATGCCCTTCCCCGGGATACAACCAATCCTTGTACCAAATTTCATCAAAATCGGTTGAACAGATAAATTTTTTTGAACCCGCGGGAACTTTTCAATTTTCCGGGATAAAAAGTAGCCTATGTCCTTCCCCGGGACGTAACCTATCTCTGTACCAAATTTCATCAAAATCGGTTAAGTAGTTGGGCCGTAAAATCGTAGCAGACAGACAGACAGACAGACAGACAGACGGACAGACAGACAGACACACTTTCGCATTTATAATATTATTAGTAATATTAGTAATATTAGTAATTAGTAAATTAGTAAATATTAGTAAATTAGTAAATTAGTAAATATTAGTAAATTAGTAATTAGTAATAGTAAAATATTAGTAAATTAGTATATTAGTAAGTATATTAGTATGGATTTCAAGAGAAATCACTTATCTATCTGAGTTCTAAGCAATAATAATAATCATCCACATTACAGTACCTACACCTACTTTCTCTAGAACTAGCATATTAAATTACAGTGCAAGCACAGGTTTTCCTGCCAATTATAATTTCGTCAAAAGAATTTACAAAAGTCAACCTCTATAATCTGATACAGCACAAGTATTCATTTTCCTACCCTCTCAGCATTCTCTGTTCATGACTTTCACAAAACTCCTCACATGGAGAAAGCTGTGTACTCATTTTCTCCCATAGCAATTGTGAATTGCGATCACTCATACTAGTCTAGTTTGTGAGAATAATCAAGTTTCAGGGTGAAACGTGCGTCGATATCTAAAACAAGCTTTTTCTTGTCTGCGTTTTCTTTAGCAGCCTCAATTAGATATTATGTACCTACTCAATACTCAATTTATTTATAACATTGTAGGAAATACAGGGGCCATACTGCCAACGCTTAAAGCCATATTGTTTCACTAGCTGTTGTCCGCGACTTCGTCCGTGTAAATTTCTTTTATTATGATCGCGAGATCCAGTCGCTGATATTTTAAGATCATTTAAAGAGGAATAATTCTGTCATACCTCATTCAAATTGCCTCCCAATCCGGTTGGTCACCGTGGGAGGACTAGACCAAAACCCACCAGCTTCTATTAAAAATAATTAAAGAAAAGAAAAAGTTGACATTGAGACATCTTGAAATCAGAGATACTGGTGGAGGCCTTCGCCTTAGTGGCGGACTGAAAATTTAAAACTAACTACTGTCTATTTTATACATGTGCATTGTGCATCTCATAAAATTCATTACTTTAGTTAGAAGGTTCAACAGCTATTCTATCAGCTAATCTAATGGAAAATTACAATTTAACTTAAGTTTATATTGGAAGTTGTCAAATATTTAAATGAAATTGAAATGTTCAAAATAGAAAATTGCTACCTACAAAAGGATTTTCATAAATAAGTTTTCGTTCTATCTCTTCTGTAAAAAGGTCCTATACTTATGAAGGTCCTGAAAAATTGAAAATCATTGAGTTTAGAGATATTAAAATACTTTTTGTAATGTAAAAATAATTGTTTTTATTTAAAAAAAATACAGTAATAATTAATCTAATAATACTAAAATTCTAAAATAATGCTAAAAATAATAAATAATATTTTGATTTAACATGTACCTCAAATAATCTAAATTCGCATTAAAAGAAACAATTTGTGATAGTACCTAATAAAAATAAATTAATACCTATTACCTACTTACTATAAACTATTAAAACTTACTACTAAGCTATTAAATAGAATATTTTACATTTAATTTAAATAAATAACATTGTTGTCATAGAATAAGTATTAATTATTTGATGTGCATGAAGTAGCTTGAAATGTGTTCCTAAAGAGCAAACATATTGTTAGTTGTGTAAGTAAAATAAGTTTTTTTCTGTATATTAATAATTATATAATCTACATAATACCTAATATCTAACATGTAAGTACATAAATATTGTATGTGAGTTGTGTACCTATACTGTTGAGCTACTAAAATATGTTTGATTCTGATACAGTTTAGGACAAACACTGAACATGTAAACAATTTTCAGTTAATAAAGGCTTATTTATTTATTTATTTATTTATTTATTTATTTATTTAAAATTCTTTCATACATATTTTTTGGGTAACTTGAACCGTTTACGCAACGGGAGCCCTCAAATATGGATAATTTTCCCCGTTGTTGCAACATTTTTCACTGATGCTTCGCTCCTATTTGTCTCAGCGTGATGTAGCCTAAAGCCTTCCTCAACACAAAAAGAATTTTTCAATTCAAACCAGTAGTTCCTGAGATTAGCGCGTTCAAACAAACAAACTCTTCAGCTTTATATATTAGTATAGAATTTAGATATAGATATAGATTATTGTTGACTTTCGTGTTTGTGAATTTTAATCCTTATTTTAGGAACGTCAAGCTATGTGACATCAAACTGTCATTCTGAGTAATATTGCATAAGTATGTCTCTGTTACGTCATGTTTTGACTCAACCATCGGTTCGGAAAGCAAGTGAGTGAAACGTGTGTAAAGATACAGGTGCCTTATTGCGTATAAATGATTGCTAGGTTCGCAATTTCTTCTAGACGGCTAACACTATTTCACTATTGGCATAAATCTGATGTCGTACGGCGTACTAATAGGGAATAGAGAATAGGGCTACGCCTACGGATGAAGTTGCGGTGAAAGCAAGACAAAAACAAAGATGAGCCCGAAGGACGCATAACGCAAGAAATCTAAAGGTCTAGCCCCACTTAGGGTGCATAGAGCAGCGCAGCACGTAGCGGCAAATATTATTTGTATTAGTTAAGAGTTTATAAATAAACTAGACTAGATGATGCCCGCGACTTCGTCCGCGTGGACTAAGGTTTTTTGATTCCCGCGGGAACTCTCGAATTTTCCGGGATAAAAGGTAGCCTATATCCTTCCCCGGGATACAACCTATCTCTGTACCAAATTTCATCAAAATCGGTTGAACAGATGGGCCGTGAAAGCGTAGCAGACAGACAGACAGACAGACACTTTCGCATTTATAATATTTATTTATTGATGTACTGCGCGACCTCATCGTGCATACATCATCGTGCGTACATCTGCTTGCTGCGTCGCTTTTAAGTGGGTCTAGCCCCATACAAACTCGCTATGTGCCGCGCGGCGCGCCGGTCCGTACATCTGTAGTGGGGCTAGACCTTATAGACCTTAACGGCGCAGGAGCAGGGTGCGCAGGCGTTATCCGGATGTACCGTTATCGATGCAGCTATGTAAGAGTTGATTGACCCCATTGTAAGCAATATGCGGTTAACTATGCAAATGTATTCTAAAACGATGGCTTACATGACAGTGAACTATACTATTGAGTGCCAAAATACACGTGTAGCCAAAATAAAGTTCAACTTTCAAGCAACAAAATAAAGTTCAATAACTTTTTATCTTTGTTCAAAAACTAAAAATCAATTAGGGGCCAAATACCAATATGGACGAAAGATTCACCTTTTCATCTAAACTAAGCCAAACTTGCTTAAATGCGAAAGTGACTTGAGTTCTGGAGCTCCCTGGCTTCAGGGTCTCCACATCGAAACGCACAAAATATAAAACCTCCATTGAGGTTCTCATTGAGTTCTATCTTTGTAGTTCTTCTCGGTAAGAATGGCATTCCGAACTAATTGTCGATTCATTTGACGATTCAAAAGCACTTGGAAAAGTGCTTGTAATTTTAATAAAAACCATTTGAAACATTTGTATTCTATATTTTCCCCTCTTGGGGCATCTCTTCGAATTACCTACTTAAAATATTTTCATAAATATGTATACTTAGAACCTGCATGAAAAATCTTAGTGAGAAATATATTATATAGAGAACTTTGACTCTGCTCAGACTTATGATATGTACTTAATTACTTACCTAGTTAAAACGTTACGGTAGTATATATATAACATCTATGATAGCAATCACATACGTCCATCTCTTTCAATTCTAAATAAATAAATTAATTAATTAAAAAAAAAAATAGACAATTTTACAAACCCATAGTTAACAAAACACAGAAACAGTATGACATTTAAAAAATACTAATAATATTATTGATATAAAAGCAAAATTTTAAGTATTAAAAAGTAAAAAAAACTTGAAAACACAGTCAAATTTAGCTCCTTAGAGATCAGCATAACACCCAAGATAAGAATTTTATCTAGGTAATCTTATCTGGGAATATATCCTATCCACCACCACCACCACTACAGCCCATTAACGTCCCACTGCTGGGCACGGGCCTCCACTCTCATAGGGAGAGGGATATCTATATTATTATTTATTATATTATATTTATATACCTATATATATAAAAATGAATCCATATTTCCCTTGGTCACGGCATCACGTGTGAACGGCTGGACCTATTTCGCTAATTCTTTTTTTGTTGTGTTTGTTTAGACCTGAAGAGTGACATAGGGTACTTTTAATCCCGGAAAATTAAGGAGTTCCCGCGGAAATAACAAAAAACTTAAACCACGCGGACGAAGTCGCGGGCATCAGCTAGTATCTTATAAGATCAAATATATTATATTTTATCATATGATATTTTCTCAATGAAGTCATACTTACGGTCGGTTTCTGAATTGAGAATTTCATGTTGAGTCTGTCTCAAAGACTACTTAAGGACTAATTAAGAAAATTTTTGTTTCTTAATTGATATTGGGCCGGTTTCTGAATTAAGCATTCAAGCAAAAACAGCAAGTTGCAACTCTCAAACCTTACACACTTGTCTTTGAGACAGACTCATGAAATTCTCAATTCAGAAACCGGCCGAGTGTCAGTTTCTCTTTTCTTTAGATGACTTTTCTTTTTAAGCTCGTTATTAAATTTCATTACTGTCATGTTGTATTTTCGTGATTGAAACAGGCCGGAAATTACAATATCTCACTCACTGCCTTAAAGCGGAAATTGAATATGCGACCAGAAAGCGCGGATATCAACGATAACACAGCGTTGCTTTAGAGCGAACGTGTACATCAGCGTGGAGAGGATGCTAGGCACGGCGTATTTCTTAATTACAAGTTACAACTCAAATAAGCTTTTTATTTTACTTTTACATTGAGTAATAATTGCACTTGTTAGTTTTTTTTAATCTTACTAGCGACTTCCCGCGGCTTTGCTTCCGTGGTTAAGTAGTTATTTTGAAAAATCCGGCCTTATTCCTTGTCTACATTTAATGGGAACCTATGTGCAAAATGTCAGGTTTCTCAGTCCAAAATTTGGGCAAAACGTTAATGAGTCAGCGTGAGTGATTCAGGGCTTTTCATTTTATTGTTGAAAATGTAAAATCGCCTTAACGCCTTTTATATGCAGTCTTGACTCTTGACACAAGTTTTCGCGATTAACTAATAAACTGTTATAATATGTGGGTAGCCTTACGCGTAAGAAACCTACGCACGGAACCTTTATTCGGTCAAAACAGTTCGTTGACCTTGAAGACAATGAACTTAGGTCAGACTCAGAGACCGGTCTGGATTTAAAAATGCCTTCGAACGATAATGATGCGTCGTTACATAACGAGACTAGTGTTGTTCTTAACCGTGACATCGACACAAACATAACTTTTTTTTCATGACAAGGTAATTAATAAGTAATTGCTTTATTATTATTTATAAATTAATCTTTTACTACGTGATTCCTTGGTGTTAACTTATTGTGTACTGATGTAGTTTCATACCGCTAAGTAAGGGGTATGAAAATTGAATGAAACCTATAAATATATCGGTACCTCAAGCTGCATTTAGTAGCATAAATAACTATTCTGTACATAAGGATTTAATTCGAAAATAAAACCAATTTAGAATTTAGCAGATACGTAAAGCATACTTATTAATTTTCATAGTTAGTCAGTTAGAAGTAACTACGCGTATGTTATGGAAATTTTGAAAGCCAAACTTTACAAATCAAAACAGGCACTTACATACAATTAATTATTACTTAATATTATGTTACAATTATTTCATACAATTTGGCCATTCACACGTGAAACACCAGCGGATGTTTTCGTTCGGCTCTTCCGGATTACTTGTTATTTAATGCTGGCTTATGTTATAACCAGTGGCCAGCGAGCTACCTTATACTAGAGGTGGTGGATATCCCGCTACGGCATTAAACAGAATTGTCAATAAGGAGCTCAGTGACGCTATTGTCATTTAGTAAAAATTGGTACTTACTGTAACTATTAACTAGTACAGTACCGTTAAAGTAGTACAGTAAAAGTACAGAAAAAATAGTACTATAGTATAGAAAAATAGTATAAAGTAATAAAATTAACTAATTTTATTCAGTCATACAAGTTTAATAATAAATTTTTCGCAATTCTTATGATATCGTTCTAAAAATCTATAGGTACCTACTAATACATTATAAATGCGATCTAATTCTTTCACAGAAACTCTGTTTAACCAATTTTGACAAAAGTTCGTACAAGTAGGTACCTAGGTATAGCTTGCTTCGCAGGGACCGATATAGGTAGGTCATGTTTCATCCCGATTTTACATAAATCCTAAATCCAACTGGATGAAGTCACGGGCATTATATAATTATCATATACTTAAAAAAAATGCTTTTTACTTAAATAAAGTAATTATGTTGTTACAAAACGTCTTTATAATAATTAAGTTATTTTCGATGAATTTTTAAGGTACCTAACTTATAAGGTAGGTCCAACAGTTTCTATAATGTCTATTACTCAATATCGGTGGTTATAACATACAAGTGGTATAATCATAAGGTCGACTGCATTACATACTTTATGCAACGTTCGTTTTTATATGAACTGTAATAATGTTCCTTTGATTTGGTCAGAAAACCAAGATTTTGCCCGCGACTTCGCGTGCGTTGCGTGAAACAGCCAGAGATAAAAATAAGAACATATTAGGTATTTGATAATTCTAATGACTGTTCGGAATGATTTTCAAAGAACTGATGAAAAACATCAAACAATAAAAATAAACGTGCCTAAAATGTAAAGGTTCTACTCCTACTACATCCCATTAACGTCCCACTGCTGGGCACAGGTCTCCACTCACATAGGAGAGAGGGAATTAGAGCTTAGACCCACCACGCTGCTCCAATGCGGGTTGGCGGGCTACCTAGCTACTATGCTATGTCTTTACCAGGTTGTAATCTAACTTCTTCAAAAACTTTTGAACAGATGACCGTGAAAACGTAGCAGACAGCAGAGATAGACTTTTGCATTTATAATATAAATAATATATCTATGGATTATTTTATTTTATTACTTTTCCGGGATAAAAATTAGCCTATGTCACTCTTCTCAATTATAGGTACCCATGCCAAAATCGGCGTGATTGAAGGACAAACCAACAAACAAACACACTTCGCATTCATAATATTAGTATGATGTATCGGTATATTTTCAACGCTACAGAATCTCGCTCTTCGAATTAACGAAATATTTTTTATAGCTATTTCAAAAGAATTCATACACATGAAAAATAATTATGTTGTGATTTTTCCATAAAACACTTGACTATGGACTAGAAAGGATTCTATCATCGTTAAAAAAACAATCTTAGAGATAAAAGTATCCATAAAGGCCGCCAATATACGGGGACAATAAAAAACGCATAAAAAGCACAGGCTTGACTTGCACTAAACAATAAGTGATTTCGGATTATAGATTCTTGTCTAGAGATTACACTGCATTTACGCTATCGATTTTGTCGATATTCAAGTCTAAGGAAAATTTGAAATTTTGCGAAATGTCTGCTGTAGTTTATGGTAGGAAACTCGAAGGCAATATTATATCTGAATGTTTTTGAATTAAAACTTCTTTACAATCGTTGTAATTTGAAAATTCGATGAAACGAATCGAAAAAGCGACGCCAAAAATAGACAAATATATTCATAAATAGGATTTAGCCTGCGAGAGAATGAGATGGAATACAAGTTAAATTTATGACGAACTTTGCAATCTTGTTGAACAAATAAGTATTGTTGAAGTCATTATAAGCAAATAAGTAATACACACAATCGATGTACCTACTAGAAACCGCCATAAGCTTTTAACCGCGCCATATCGTGTGCGCAACGTGCAGCAGTCCTTAGTGAGGTCGAGTGTACGCTTTTAAAACATGGTAGGTACCAAAAGAGTTTCTAGATTTGCCATTGCATAAATTTAAATACTGTGTAAAACAGCAATTGTTAAGCCGAGGCTATTATACTATTGATGAATTTCTTAATGACAATTGACAAATTTACATTTTATTTACAAGAAATCGGCTTCGCATTCAGCAGCCCAAAAGACAGTGTATTTCTTGTTACATTACGTATGCATTGTGTATTAGCTACATATTGTACTTAAATTTCTTTTTTCTTTAAAAAAAAGAGCAACTGCTGAAATTCTTGCCGGTTCTTTTCAGTAGAATCTGCTTTCCGAACCGGTGGACGTAGAATCATGACATTTCATAAGTGGCTACGTTGTCCTGCGTGAAATAAATATGTAAATCATTTATTATTCCATTCGAGTAAAGTTAATACTAAATAGGTAGCTACACTCCAATTTTATTCATGCATATTGCATATTTTTATAATTTTTAAACGGCTTTGCACGACATTGAAATAAGTTTCTTTTAAGCCATAAGAAGGGCTCTGGTATCCCCCGGGCTCCCTTCGGTTAACACCAAGGAAAATTGCGCCCAAGTAAATTGGGTTAGCAAAACAAATTGAAAATTTCGTAGCAATTTTCTCCTTCAAAGAATAACCATTTAGAATTTTCCACTTCCCTACAAAAGCATTATGTGTCACTTGATTCCCTGGCTATTAATTATTACACAGGCTTAACTATGTGCCGGTTAGGAGTTCGTGGATTCCTAAATCTAATGCCGCCTGCCTCTCTGGAAAAATCTACAATTTTCTGGATATATCTTCGGAATACCGCTTAAAGTAAGCGGTATTCCGAAGATATAGAAGAAGAATAATGGCAAATAGTGAATGAGCATCCTCTATGCACGCACGTTCCATCTTAGATGCATGACTGTCGTCAAAACTGACGTCAAATTGACGGCATGACTGTCCCCCTTTACTAGGGCTGCTTTCATCCCCTAGAGACATTCACGTCATTTTAATTTGTAAAGACTGCACAAGACTCATTTTGTAGGTATTTTATTTGCCATTCAATCATGTAGGTAACATACCTACTTGTGCTAACGGCTGGAAATGGGCCTTCAACTTCCTCCTTAAGAGCTGAGCTGATACAACTGCTAAACTGTAAAGAGCTTCCTCTGCGTCGTATTCCTCATTACTGAGGGTCGTGACCCTTTTCCATTCATCAAATAATGGTAGGAGTTTTCTTGGGATAATGATGCGGTGTTTTCCCACGTCCTTCCGCATAGGTATACGATTCGACTAAGAGTATTTAAACTTTTTAGGTTTAACTAAGGTTTTTGTAACGATTAGGTATTATCAGAAGTTAGTGATAATAACCAGGACAGACGGTTTTACGGGCTCTCCGAGGCACGGAGGAAACGAATAGGCCAAATTTAAACCTTCAAATTCGGTCACCCATCCAGCTACCAACTTGGGTCAACGTTGATTAACAATCGCAATCGACTGAAATGCGTTGTCACAACTAGGCCACTCGTCCCTCGTCCTCGGCCAAGAAGATGATCAAAGAAGCATATCAATCACCGCTCACTAATTTTAAACTCTAAAGACTGTAAACAAGACTCATTTTATATTTTATTCGTAGGCCAACCTTCTGGGAACAGCGGACGCGGATGGAGAAGCGGCTCATGCTGGCGGTGGGTGTGGTGGCGGTGCTAGCCGTGGCCTTCCTCGCTGCCTTCCTCGCCGTTGTGCTCTTGCGAAACACCCCCAACAGCGATGGTAAGTAAGCATACGTAATATGAATGGCTGTATTAATTCATATGCTGGAAAGCGCTTTCAATGTGGCTACTATTTTGAAGACAATGACAGGATCTTGGTAACTGCAAACCGGCTTGATATAACATACTCTACTAGAGCAAAGTAGAGCATGTAATATCAAACAAAAATAAACTTTTTATTCAAAATACACCAAGGAACAAGCTTTTAATGTAGGTATTTCGTAGCTTTTTGTTTAAATGCTCTAAGGGTGCGTTTTGGCTGAAGCGGAGGCGAACGGAGTGGAGCGCAGAAGTGTGTGCTTCGAGCAATTAGACTAAAATTACGTCATGAACTTATCATGCTGCTCTACCAATAACCTGATTGGTCTATTGAACACATTCTGTTCCGCTTCAGTGGAAACGCAGCCGGTAAGATTTTCACCGTTCTCGTATCCATCCTTCAAAATTTATAAGTTGCGTAGTAATAGTTACTAGTGGTTATGGTATTATTACTATTTCGAAGCGTAAACAAAATGCAGAGATAAATGACTGTCATTATAACATCAATGACTACGCCACTCTTTAAAAATCACTGTATTTATTTTACCTTGATGTAAGTATCAGTAATTAAATTGATGTTTTATTGTGTTTAATTAGGTTATGCCGTAAATTGCGGTGGATTAATGACTTGGATTCAACCGTGCCAACGACATCACGCGCGTAAGGCTCAGAACTCATTGCGGCAAAGACGAAATACGTTAGTGACACATCTTTTATAGATGGTTACAAAGTAACTGAAATGTAACGTAAAGTGTAAAGCAGAATGAAAAAGAGGAGACAGAACACATATCGATATTTTTATAGCAAGACTAGCTGATGCGTCCAACTACGTCCACGTGAAATAAGTATTTTATTTCCCACGGGAACTCCTTAAATTTCAGGGACATAAAGTAGCTTATGTCACTCTCCGTCATCAAATATACCCATAAAAGACACGTTGATCACGCTGATGTTGCAGCGTGAATGAAGGGCTAACCAACAGACAAACGCACTTTTGCATTTGTATTACTTACTAGTATGATTAAAATGATATAATGATTCATGACAATCAAGCATATAAATATCAGTGCAATCAATTAACAACGATGAGGTCTACATTAGGGCACGTTCGTGTTTTTGATGCCTTTTTATTTACCTGTATGCTCTCAATTAAGAAATGCAAAAGTCCAGGGGGCATACTGCAATAATTTAAAGTCATATTGTGTTAATATTGTTGACGTTCGTGTTTTACATTATTATAACCCTTATAGGGACGTCAAGGTAGGGACATAAAACTGCATTTTTTTTATAATACTGCTTTTAACGTTGGTAGGAACACCCTTAATCATGCTTAAAAATATTTTAGAAAATATGCGTCCTCCGCCTTTCTCCCCCAATGTGACGTGATTCGTAAACCAAACCAGAGCAAAAAGTTGAACGACATTATAATAATATCTATATTTACGTTCATTTAGTGTGTACGCAATTACGTTATTGTCGCTCATTGTGGCCAGACTTTAATTGTGTGCCGCGTCCACAACAATAAAAAATTGCGCTGAGCGTTGAAGCATGTTGAAGGCTGCTGGTGGCGCAATCATTTTCGCCGTAAACTCGGATATTTTCCATGTAAATACGTCGACACGTTAACCAAATCATTAGACACATTAACAGCATACGTAAATTTATATTGGTATGAACGCGGCTTTAGCTAGGTATAGCTTGCGAATAGGCATGATGACTGATTTTGAAAAATGGTCAGATTATGTTCGGAAGTATCTACTATTTTGAAAAAATATCTTATTTCAGCAGAAAAATAAGGTTTGGAATATAAAATTGGCATTTGAAATTTTAAAATTCACGCCAAAACGTTCGGCGGTGTCATGACGTCGTTGTGACGTCACTATTGTTTTTACCAATGTACTCGGTGCAGTGTGCAGTAAGCAATAGTGTGATTTTCAAAGCTCTAAAACAAACAATTGTGACGTCATTCGCTTCTTTGTGTTTTATGCAATATGGCGGATTGCTGTATTTTATAGTTTTATTTTATCAAAATAAATAGCAATCTCACTAGAAATAGAAAAATAAATACGTTTTTTATAATCCATGAATCCTATTTCATTAGATAAATTCATAATTTCATTGATTCTTGGTTACTGTCATCATGCCTATTGCAATGCGTATGAATTAAGCTTTCCAGAGAAGGTACCTATACAATATTGTATGTATTGCATGTGTGAGAACTTGTGTAGGTAAATGACTGAAATTAATACAGGTTAGCCCGCTACCATCGCAGACTGCATCATATCTGTACTTGCCATCCGAGCATCTGTAGAGATCGCAGTCAAGCGCTAACTTGTAGTGGTATAAAAAAAATACATTTTTAACTATAGTGATAATTGGAATTTTGAAAAACTGTGAGACACGTAGGTACTTCTTTATTTTTTACCAAAAGCCAAAGTACCCAGTTTTGTTGATATAAATTTAATAATATCTCGAGAAATGAAGTACTTTCAAACAAACTTTCATCCCCTATTTCACCCCTTCGCGGGTAGAATTTTCAGAAACTGTGAAACAAGTATTTCTTAATTTTTTACCACTAGCTGATATACCAAGTTTCATGGATATAACTTTAGAAATGACGGACTTTCATATAAATTTTCAACCCCTATTTCACCCCCTTAGTAGGGGTGGAATTTTGAAAAATCCTTCCTTAGTGAGCGCCTACGTCACAAAAGGAACTTACTGTCAAAATTTCAAGTTTCTTACGCCAGCGGTTTAGGCTGTGCGTTGATATATAAGTCAGTCAGTCAGTCAATCAGGACTTTGAATTTTATATATATAGATGAGTCTTATGGACCGGAGATATATGTCATGCACTTTGTAGTTTTCACGCCGGAAAGTGCTGCCAAATATTACCAAAGAAAATACGGTTATAAAATGGACCCCTACTTATCTTTTCACACCATTGTAAACACAACAATGACAATGTTATCGGAATAATTAGGAACTAACTGACCCGGCACTGTTGTGTACTGCCGCCTAAATGCTCGCTGCCCCGTAAAAGCCGATAAACTTGGCGCAAGCTTGGAACAAAGCCTTTTTGAAATGAACGTTCAGTTCATTTCAAATTGTTGATTGTTGCAAAACGCAATAGAACTCGCCCTACCACTAAATCTTTCAAGAGTTTGAGTTTCACAAAGTTTGTAAACAAAATAATGACCTCCCGACCGAATTTTGGCCACTGCGGCCAATCTACAAGATCAACCATCTGCGGGAGATTTTACTTCTCATAGTCCGCTATTGGTCCAGACCCCAGAACCTCTTAATCTACAACCTAATAGACTAGCCACTAAGTATTAACAAAACAGTTACAAAAATCTCGTAATACAACTATGAAGCATGTGAAATAACATACGAGTATAATCTTAATAAAGCACCTAACAGCTAACAGCGCTTTTCAAGTAGAAAAGCGGTCTTTTCTAACAAAACACGTACCTACTCTCGTAGCAACTATCCGATCTCGCGAACTTGACTTTCGTGGGAAGTAGGGCGTGTTGTGCATCTGTCATTCTAATGACTGTCAATACTCTTGGGCCTAATTAATTATTATTCATATACTGGGGGGCTTTCTTTAAAGCTGGGTACACACGCAGCGAATTTAATCGGCAGCGACTCGATGGCGAGTTTACATAATATGTTACCATCGTCGGCATCGGACAACTATACTCACCATCATATCATTTCAACTCATTGCCGACTCACCACTGAGCACGTGTCTCCTCTCAAAATGAGAAGCGTTTCGCCATAGTCCGCCACGCTGGCCAAGTGCGGATTGGCAGACTTTACACACCTTCGAGAACATTAAGAAGTACTCTCGAAGTGATACTACTATATATTTTATAAATAAGTATGGGAATTATAAATGGACATAGATGGACTTTTGGAAAACCTGTATCCACGCGGACGAAGTTGTGTGAATCAGTTAGAGTAGTATTTTATTGTATTTTCGGGATACGTACGATTTTCTTCGTGTGGAATTGATCTAGGTAACTTTACATAATTTAGCCTTAGATAGCGTTCTTGCGGGTACAACAACGAAAATAGGCTATTATTTGTTAGTATAATTTATTTGTGTCACCGTGAATCGTGTCCAATATTACGAAATTGTACGTGAGCTAATATCGAGCGTTATTGATTTAAATCAGAGCAGATAGTTACCAAAATATTTACGTCATGCATAGGGTTGCCACCTTTTTGTACGTATGATATAAATTAGAGTGCCACGAGCAGTACGCCGATGGACTTAGCCAGAAAAGTGTCGACCACAAAATTTACAAAAGTTCAAACAACATTATATCGGATGACTTTCCGAAGTTATTGCTTTTCAAGCATTTAAATACAAAGAACTTGATACAACTGAGAAGGAAAACATCGAGATAAACCTGTTTGCCTGAACTCTCCATAATGTTTGCAAAGGTCACGTCCGTTAATCCATACTTAGTCATGACAAAAAACTTTCTCATTTTGAGAGCAGACCTGTGCTTAGACTTTTGCCGGCAATTGGTCCCGATGATAATGGTGTATGGATTTGTAAAAAAAACGGTATTATGCTGCTCGCAATATGGTTATTGGTTGGCAACCCTAAGCATGCATTAATCGTAGCTCATTGCGGTAACGGTGGCGAAAGGTCATTTCACGCTTGACACGAGCACTGTAAAGATGGTTTTTGTACAGGAAGCAAATTGTGTTGCAACTGACCAGCAACCATGGTGAAAATGTCATGGGCATCTGTACATCCGGACATTATGCCTAAGTGTAATGAGCAATGCCTTAGTTCTATCAGGCCTTATTTTACTTATTAGCCTTCACTTTCTATTTTTTTTTCAAATCTTGTAGTGGATTTCAGTTTGGTGAACTGACTATTATAGCGTCGCTTTTCCTACGAAAGGACCTAACTGACATCGAGTTAATTGTTCAGGGCAAGCGTTTTTCGGTTTCGTGCTCAACTATATTGTCCACAGCTTGCTCAAATAAAGCTATATTAAAATTAAAAAAATATTCTTATAATCTGTGAATCAAGGCCTTTTTGCAAGTAGGAATTGTCTTATTTAAATGTGCGTATTCATTTAGGTAAAAATATTTAAAACAGTTACGCCACTTCATAAGAACTTTGTTTTTCTGAAAAATTAATTACTTAGGAGATACGACTGTATTTTTTACTGAATAATTAACTCACATTTAATTCAAAATAATTTGTTTTTTATTTCTTTATATATAATAATAATTAGGATAGTTTTAAATCATTTTTTGACTGAAAGTTTTTGGAGTCGTACTATTTTGGATTTTTTTACTGCCCAAGGTTTTATACATTTTTTGTCACCAATTTACATAAATTTTTAACTCTATTAGTTAATGTCTAAGGTATTCCGTCGCAATCAAAATTCAGACGTAAGTGAAACCCCCATTTTTATTCAATATAGTCTAGTTCACACTAAATGACGTATTTTCAGTTACGTCATAGTTGATAGATTTTTATTTAGCTGATCACTAAATAAAAATCTTTCTAATAGCCCTAAGTATAAAATACGCCACTTAGTATGATTTCCTTTTCGCAAATGAGCATATACGCCATACTTACCGATTGTCCTAGCCAGTAAACGGTAAAAGATATGAAAAAGTCGATAAGACAGATCGACAGAGAATCAAAAATACATTATTATGATGTATTTAGTGCAGTTGCGTCAAAAGTGTCAGATAGGTCCTTTCGTAGGAAAAGCGACGATAGATGCCCTGGCCCATGATTGTTTTCGCGTAAACTGCAATTTTTAAATCATACTAATATTATGAATGCGAAAGTGTGTGTTTTTTTTTGTTGGTTTGTCCTTCAATCACGCCGCAACAGTGCAACGGGTCGACGTGTTTTTTGCGTGGGTATAGTTGACATAGGCTACGTTTTATCCGGAAAATTAAGGAGTTCCAGTGGGAATCAAAAAACCCATATTCCATGCGGACACTTAATACTGATTTAAGCGATTATAGTAAGTAGTACTGATCCTATAAATAATAAAGTAGTTTTTAACCCAAGGGTTGCCATGAAAATGAGAGACTTGCAGTAGGTACGTTTGTGCGGAAAAGGCATAATGACATCGGCAGTGAAAATAATAATTTATTGTTGAAAACGCGCAACGACAAATGTCTGCCGACTAGGTACTGATACAGGGTCAAGAGAGTAGTTCTTTAGGTTTTAGGCCACGCAGGTCAAGTGTGGAGCAGTCAAGGATGTTATAATATTTTGATCATAAAAATTGGCAGACTTACCACACCTTTAACAACATTATGGAGAAATCACACGTAGGCATAGTTCGGTGCGTGCTTGGGAAGTTACTAACCAAAAGGCTATCCCTACTTTTTCACACTTTTCCAATTGCTACTTATCCCTGTGGAATGAAGTTGATTCGCTTCCACTCTGCGCCAATACAGCTACCTGCCTTGAGCATAATTTTCCATTGTTCCTTAATTATTTTGTCAGTATATGTATCGCATCGTATTTTTCATCGCTTACCGGCACAGATGCATATTTAATTAGGTGAATCACTCAAACATTTCTTCTTTGTATTCCTTTGATGTCACGAATTTGAATACGGGGCTTGCGCAGACGGTTATTTACTTATTTAGCAAAACACTCGTTTTTATATATTTATAAGCAACTAGCTAATGCCCGGAATGCGTTAGAATGTGACTCGCGGTCGTAGCGGTGGCATTTTTTTTACATTAATGAATATTGTTATGCCAGAAGTGATCCAGAAACGTTCCCCCAAATGTGAAATGGAAACTACGTTACCTATAAATTCGTAGTAAAGACCTTGATGACATGACACAGTTGGCTTTTTGTAATAATTAGTCGTCCGTGTAAATGTTGTCTGTTAAGGTTTTTGAAAATCCCATACTCGGGT
This sequence comes from Erebia epiphron, assembly GCA_963932025.1. NCBI lineage: Eukaryota > Metazoa > Arthropoda > Insecta > Lepidoptera > Nymphalidae > Erebia > Erebia epiphron. Next base: position 31,568,597 of record OZ009945.1, read on the forward strand.
AAGAAGTTACTTCCTCTTCTTTGTAAAAAATAAAATTTCATCAAAACCTATTGAATAGATAGGCCGTGAAAGCCTTAATTACATACAGTTGGTCACACTTTTCCACGCACGTAATTTAGCCATGCTAAAGCTGAGGATATATTGTTTCAAGTACCTAGACATAGTTATTGTTTCGTCCATTCAAGGCTAAAAACTACTTATTGGAAACCTAAACCTTTCGCTTACTATCTTATACTACACTAGATGATGCCCGCGACTTCGTCCGCGTGAATTGATGTTTTTTTAAGATTTAAACTATCCTATCTCTCAAGTTGGATCGAACTGCACATGGTGTGCGAATTTTATTATAATCGGTTAAGTGGTTTAGGAGTCCATTGAGGACAAACATTGTGACACGAGATTTATATATATTAAGATAATACATACCGTACCCTACGCACTAAATTACATATTGTCTATCGAGAGGAATACCTACCCGAGATGTCTAGCCTCGAAGCTGTATGCGAGAAAGTTCTTCAAATATTCCCAAAGGTGTGTGTAGTCTGCCAATCCGTACAAAGAAGAGTAACAAGGCTGTTTTTCCCGTATAGTCTTCTCATGGCGAGTGTGTTGGGCTATGGCCAAACCTTTCTCATTCTGAGAGAGGACTGTGGTCAGTAGTGGGCTGGCGATGCACGATGACTAAGAATGATGATGCTGATTCACTATTCGGTTAGTCCCAGCATACATTATTTACGGATTTTATCACCCGCAAATAAGAAGCCTAACTGTACATAGCAGATACCTATTTCACTTAGCCTTCCTTACTTACTTAGCTCAGCTTAGTATTCGCCGAAAACTTTTGTCTCTCATTGTTAAAAACAGGAAAAAAATTACCCGCTTGTTTTATGGTCAGATTCAAAAAGAATGAGGTCAATAACGACCAGTTGGTAATAAAGATACGCATTGTTGTATTGGCTTTATTTATTTGTATACTTACTAAAGAAACGTAATAACAACATAAACATAATATCTCTATTGCAGCCCAAGTAGCTTTTTCTTGAATGGTCGATAACATTGTGATGATCAAGAATTAGCATGAATAGCCTATTCAGGCTTACCTATTCAGAATAGGTAAGCCTGCTATTATCTTGCTGATCGTATCACTTTCTGCACATTATGCCAAATAGCAAGACATTTTAAATGAAATTCATCTGAAAGTACCTACTTGCATTTACTCCATAGTTAGGTAATTGGTGGATTGTAATAAAAATATTATAAACCGTGTGTTGACAGGGCCTTCCAACTATTATACGGCATACTAAAAAAAAAAAAAAAGATACGCGCCGAATTGAGAACCTCCTCCTTTTTTGGAAGTCGGTTAAAAAATAGGTTAATTTGTAAGTTTGTACGGGCGGAGATTGGTTTTTTTATAAAAAATATAGTTTTAAACAAGCTTTTATTCAGGTCTTTCATTTTTGAATTTCACTTTCATTTTTCATAAATTTTTAAAAAAAATTTATAATAATTTATAATAATACACTATAAAGCTAGGAGCCAACCGCTACTATTTCTCATAAATTGGCCTATTTAAAGCGCTCTACTATCAAATTTAGATTTTTAGTTGACACAGCCTATTTTTATAATACCAGCTGCATGATGTGAATGATTGCATCGCTGCACCTGTTCATGTGGTCGACGCTTTTCATAATCTAGTATCACACCCCCGAAATCCATACTAATGCGAACTTGTGTCTGTCTGTCTTTCCGTCTGTCTGCTACGTTTTCACGGCCCATCTTTTCAACCGATTTTGACGAAATTTCGTATAGATGTAGGATGAATCCAAGGAAAGGACATAAAGTTGCGGGCATCATCGTGAAATTATTGCTACTACCATCGTATGATAATAATATAATAGTATTGCTACTACGGTCAATACTAGGCGTACTAATATACGTTGCAGCCGACGATAAATTGACGAGGGGGTGTGAAAGTCGCTTCTTTACGTAGTTAGTTCATTATTCTTTGCTAATTGTGTTGTGTCCGTCCATTCACCCATCTTCCCGCCTTCTAGATATGCCACAGACTAGCGAACTGAGAGTCTCCCAATCTCTGCCGCCAGCGGTTATATCGAAGAGCGACCAGGGCGAAGACTTAGTATGCAACGCGCCCGGATGTGTCCACACAGGTAACTAAATGCTCTTTAATATTCCCGAAAGTAGATATCTTCAGTAAAGTTCGCATCTGGGAAAAGTAGCTCTGAACTTGAACCTCCGTAGTGGATGTCTTTTTCGATGTATCCATGGTTATGGTTCCACCGCTAGTCTTTCACTGCCCGTGCAGAAAAAAAGTGTAACTGCAGAGAACCCTTCCATTCATGTTCAGAGCTCATTTTACCTGACGCAGACTGTACGAGTCACTAAAGTTGAAAATGTGGGTGGTTATATTATAGGGCGTGATTATGTTGGTCCATTGCGTTTGGTCAATTTAAACATGGCACCTGTTTTTTCTGATATTAAGTGCAAGAAAAGCCGACACCAGTCAGAATCAGCTGCTCTAAATACACCAAGTGGTCCTGTACTACGTTTGTCAAACGCATTGGGTGTACAGTGCCTACCTTTACCTAAATTTATTTCTGCACATTTTCAACTTTCGTGACGAGGACTTCGAGGAGAGATGCTATTACATGTAGGTAACGCATGTAGCTTTTCAAGTTAACGTACCTAACCAGCTGCCAATAAGTATGGGCGGGAAACTTACGGGTAAACTTTGTATCTATACCATTTTAGCTCCTGATAATTTTCAACTTAAAGTTAAGTTGAAAATTATCAGGAGCTAAAATGGTGGACTAATCTTTTAATTAAGTCTGCCAAAATACTGTAAATACCGGAATGTACCTTCTCAAGTTACTTTTAACTTGAGAAGGTACATTCCGGTATTTACAGTATTTTGGCAGACTTAATTAAAAGATTAGTCCACAGGCCGATCTTTCCAAACTGTTAAGCCAAGTACTACTAAGTGATAGCTGTTAGTTTTCTGGACCTACTGTCAAACTTTCCAAAATCGTTAATACATTTTTTACTTTAAAAGTTTATTGTTTTGGGCCCCACTTTCTTTGATAATTTCGGTACTGCCAAAACGTACTTAACAATTATAATAATGATTTTATATGCACGCCTTTACTTTGACACCGATACAGTCGTGAATTTGCATTTTTTTGAATACTAATACATTACAGGCGTAACACAAACGCTATTGTTAATTATTTTGCGTGACGATTCTGGCGCATGCGTTGCATGCTGAGCCAGTACATTGTGACTGTGTTGCATGCGCACAGCTACTGTATCGGCGCACACGCACGAAGCTTCAAAGTAATGGGCACTTCAACTTGTGAATGAAATAATCGCGCATGCTCGTTTAGCATGTATGGATGGATGTTATAAGTTAGCTTTATCGATATGAAAAAGTAATATTTCAGATACCTACTTATAGTTTGTTAAGACGTAATAAAGTAGACGTAGTATATAATTAAATACTGACGAAGGGTTTATATATTAAAGCACCTAAGTAAGATCCAAGTGATGTCAGATAAGTCGATTACAACAATTTTGATTTGAAGTCTCTATACCTAATAAATTATCACAAATAATGAGCCATTCTCTACAATGCCAACATGCACTTAAATCTGTTTAATACTAACGTAAATTAATTTGGGATCAAGTCATTTAAAATGCGGGAGACGAATTTAGACGTCTCATAAAGTGAATCGATTTATATAATAATATATAAATTAATAAATTCAATATAAAATTTGTTTCAAAGTAAATTTCTCGTAAAATTTCCTCGAAACTAACATATTATTCATTATTTTAAAGATTAAGTTTTATTTCGATAATCGAGTGATTCGATATTTCACTTCACGTCATAAAAACCTATTGATATTACAACGACAAGACATTAGTCGTAATATTTTCTGTAGAGATTCGATATTTCCCATGAAAACAATGAGCTATTATTATAAATTCTGACAATGGTAATTCGCGGCGTTTATCACACGTCCTCACCGTGAATAGTTTACGACTAGGTTTTACTAATTAACATAATATTACAAATAGCTATTTAAGATATTATTCAATTAAAAAAAAACATATGTACGTTGGTAATAATAACCATAAGCGCATCACTTGAGAAAGACTGGGCTATAATTTGGCTAATGGACTTGTTTAGTAGTCCGTATACTATGGAAAATTCGTTAAAATCTCAAAGTGCTTTTTTGAAATCAGTTCAGATGGAAGGTACAATATTTTTAAAAATGAAACATACTCTTCGAACTTCAACTTCGAATTAATATTAAAAGTTACTGCCTCAACACCAATTCGAATAAACTAATCACGTGTGCAATTACCCTAATACTTCAGTAGAAGGTCGTAGAGATCAAACGTACGAATTAATTTTGTTTTTATAGTGACGTTGGTGTTCATAATATTTATTTTAATAAGTCACACAATATATCCACTGTACAATATAAAACCATGACAAAAGATTTTTTTAGAAAAGGAAATAAAAACTATTCCATTAGAAGATGCTTTAGTTGTAAATTGTAATTTGTACTTAAATAGGTATGAGTTATATAGGGATTATGTAATGGGTACCTACCTCCTATGGGAAAGATATCGAAGTAGGCGTGAAAATAAAAAGATATTAAGAAAACGAATTGAATATCGAAAACTATATTATGTTCTAATAATATCGTAATTAATTAAGGACGATATTTTATTATTATTGTTGTGATTTAAAATGAATTAACTTTTCATATCTTATGTTTGGAAAACAATTAGGCATTTTTTAAGTAAACTGGAAAACGCTAAATAAATTCATTCCCTGTGGAAGGTAAAGAAATTCATAAAAGAAGTCTGCACAGCCAATATTGGTTCACTATTTTTTTTTAGGACCATGAGGGAGTTTGTACTAAAGAGGTTGTATAGGAAATACCTCGGATGTAATGGGTCACTTTCACCCACGTTTAACAATCTACTTCTTCTTCTTCTTCTTCTTTCTCTGGGCTTTTCCGCACCTAAGGACAGGTGTAACAATCTACTATTACCTGCCAAACTTTTTACTTACTGATGTTTTACAGCGTCAAAGTTGCTGCTCAACATGGATGACAAAGTCGACCCTTGCGATGACTTCTACGACTTCGCTTGTGGTACCTTCGTGAAGAGCACCAGGATTCCCGACGACAAGACCTCTGTGAACACCTTTTCCATCATCACTGATCAGTTACAAGAGCAAATTCGATCGCTCCTGGACGAGCCCATAACAGAAAATGAGCCTCGCCCCTTTGCACTCGCGAAGACGCTGTACCAGGCCTGCATGAACAGAAGTAAGTATACCTAGTTATGTTCCTATCTTTATCAATAATCAGAGAGCAAAACGGGTTCTACCAGATTATGGTCTCACGGTGGGACTCTTTATTCGACGCTAATTCGTGCAAATTCTGCGTCATGTTCGCAAAAATGGCTCGGTAACAACAGATGGCAATGCACGCACACATTCTCTACATTAAAAGATGAGGAAAAAGGATTTACTTCGGAGAAAAAGTTCATCGTCAATAGCGCAACGGCTTAGACGGAAATCCCGTTTCGTTCGATACATGCTCGGTCTACCTACAGCTCTTCGGTCTTCTCCTATCTCTTCGCTCAGTACGCTTACTCTGAGTTTTAACATTGCAAATACGATTGATCGACGTGATAGCTCACCACGCCAAGCGTCAAAGTAAAATGAACCTTAAATTCATTGGTTTAGAGCTCATTTCATCATTTCGTGTATTTATTCACAGCCAGCGCTCCAAAAGCTGAATTTGTGACTTTAAAGCAAGAGCTTTTGGGCCCATTTTACATTGACGCTTGGCGTGGTGAGCTCTCACGTCGATCTATCGTATTTGCAATGTTAAAACTCAGAGTAAGCCTACAGTTAAAGTGAAGCGATTAATGGCAAGAAGTTGTGAGTGTGGCTGAAATCCTTATAATATAAGTTGCCCATAATTATACGATTAGAGCTGAATTTGAAGAAAAAACCAGGCCTCAACCATCCACACGAACTTTGATAGTAAGCTAGTCTACTACATAGTAGGTACCTACCTATACTAGCATTAGGAACCAAATTATCAAATTATATGAAACTTTTGGCAGGCAGAATAGATTCTTGTAGGTACTTATTCAGTTCACGTATGATATTATCATCATTTAGACAGGGAGCTGGTCGCAATAAATATGTTTATGATTAGTGATTACATAAGGTGTAATACTGACTAACTGACCAAAATAACAGTTCAAATTCAAAACACTGGATCTATAATTTTGAGGTTTTGCACCCTATTAAATTAATATCTTAATCAATACAAATTACAATTTGGGCCAGCCTAAATTTTCTTCGAAATCGAATTCGAAATGTTAGTGTCTGGCATTTAGCTATTATGAGAATTTGTGCACATAGGAACATGATCTTAGATCATTTCTTCCATACTATTTGTATAACAAAAAATCAAAACATTTTATGTTATTACTAGCTGATGCCCGCGACTCCGTCCGCGTGGAGGTTTGAAAAATAGATAGTAGCCGATTCTCAGACCTACTGAATATGCATATTAAATTTCATAAAAATCGGTCAAGCCGTTTCGGAGGAGTATGGTAACTAACATTGTGACACGAGAATTTTATATATATAGAGATTTACTTAGTTATTACAGTGATATAGGTAAGAAATTTCCAAAGTCACCAAAAATCAAAACGTTTTCATTAAATTACTTCAGTGAATTAAACAAAATATCGAGACCTAAAGTCGAATTCAATGTCTAGATTAGTCTTCAAAACTCATCACTAGCTTCTAAACTGTAACAGAACGAGCAGGATTTAGTTCACGCCAAGTTAGATACAGTTCTCACTGATCCAAATGATAAGTTGTGTGCTAAAGATGTTACAGTTTAGTTGCAAATTCAGTACGCAAATCAAATTATCTCTCGGTATTCACCATCACTGAGCTAGAAACCATAGAGACTCAGTTTCAGACCACATGACCCTTCTCTGTGTATTTCTCATTACCTTGAATCTATTACATTAATCAAATAATGGTGGGAGTTTCCTGGAAGAATTATACGGTGGGCTACCAGGACCTTCTAGCTCTGCATAATACCTACTCATCTAAGATTTCAGTTTAGTTATAAGAGTAGGTTCAAGCGGCCTTAAATAGTGGTTTAAACGTCTCTTCAAATGGTTCAAATGGTTGGAGATCCATCCTCGCGCACGTCCTGTCATATTAAAGTATCGTGAGGAAACTTGCATGCCCTAAAGTTTTTCATAATGTAAGTACCTGCCTAAAAGTGTATGTCAATTCGTACTTGGCCAGCGAGGTGGGCTATGGCCAAATCCTTCTCATTCATAGAGGAGACTCGTGCTCCGTAGTTAGCTGATATAACTAATAAGAGTATGTACAGGATTTGTACTCTTAGGTACCTATAACGAGTTTACTATAACATATTAACAATAATATAATCGCTTAGATTATACATATTATACAGCATCTAAACAGCTTAGCGAGTGGTCACCAATGCGCGGAGTATATTAGACCTAGAAGGGCAAACTAGGATCTACAGAGTCCTAAATATATAGGTAATAAAGAGCTGTAATAGTCCACAAAATTAGGTCGAAATTCGTTTTTCGGGACATCACAGCCTCTAATGTGTATTCACCTCTCTGTTCACAATCATATTCGTTTTTTTTTTTTTTAATATATATTTTATACTACGTCCTCCAACATGGTCGGAGCCTATGCTAGCTGCTGTCCTTTCATACCAGTTCTCGCATTTATGCCTCTCGTACTTTTATTCATCATACTATTCTTTCTATCTTTCGTCATCTTTCATATCACTGTGGGTGGGTTTCCCATCTAACTAATGTCTCTAGATTCTCTCTAAAACAGGGTTAATAGATTTCTTTATTAAAAAATAAAACAGTACAATTGTTTAATATACAGTTAAAGTCTTAATCTATTTCTTTATTTACTAATTACATTAAGCTTGTATGCTTAGATATTGTCTCCCATCTACAATTCTATTCTGGGTATTCAGGGTGATGGTTTTCTTTATTTAGATACAAGTATAAGTTTTTAATTAACAATTAGAGTCTTAATCTATTTCCTAGTTTTTATTTATTTACTATTTACATTCTGTTTGTATGATTTCACTCATATACAACACTATATGTTGCTATCATACTTTTTCTTAGTCTACCTTGTTTCTATTTTTTACTCTTATCACTATCTTTCTACAGAACTCTAAAAATATATCCCGATCATCATGTTCGTTTTGTACCCATATACTTAGGCTTATTATGATAACGAGCATCATAATTAACTTGTGAGTATGCTTATTATTGACATGATACTAGATCAAATTGGAAGGCCAAATCGTACTGTTATTTTTAGGTTCTGTAGCTATTTGTTCGATAAATAGATATGTACTTATCTCAGATATTTTATTGATTAATTTATAATATTATTACTCAAAACACTTAGCAACAAAAATATAACAAACCCCAGACTTCGTCCTTGTGGGTTTTTGTTTCTTTAGTAGGAACTCTTTGTCGGGATTAATAATAAGCCGTTATGCTTAATGCAAGCACTTTCCGTCAAAATTGCTTATGAACAGAAAAGTAGCATGAATATTATAATTATTATAGATAGATTATATAAATAATAATTATTGATAATGAAAGTCAATCAAGTATAAATTACAAATTAAAAAAACCCCCGACTAGAAAAAAGCTGATGACCTTCAGACGAATGAACAGATTCTCATGAAACGTAGCTAAGAACACTCAGGATAAAATTATATACTTATGACACAAAAAAACTAAACGAAAATCGGTACATCCGTTTGGGAGCTACGATACCGCAGACAGATACACAAGCAGACACGTTAAACTTATAACACCCCTCTCTTTTTGCGTCGGGGGTTAAAAAAAATAATAACACCAAAAACCGACGCGCCCACAACAAAGCCATTTCAACCTGCAATTTCAGTTTACAGGTTTGTTTATCTAGGTCTAAAACTATTTTGATATTATTATTTTGCAAATTCTCTAAGTTAATAAGGTACCTATACTTAATAATAATAATTATAGTTATTTATAACAATATGGAGTTTGATTTAGTTAAATTATTTCATTCAGTATAAGTAGGTACAATGGAAAACATCCATTCATATAATATTTTATTCTGCTATGAAAATTGTGATCACTACACAGAACAGTATAAAATTCATTGGTTCACTAATATTTAATTATAGGTAGTACTTAAATAATGGTTGGAAATTATTATTTTGATCATAAAGTTGTAGTGGTACTTTTTTGCTAGCTGATCTGCACTGCAGGTTCCGCGTAGCATTTTATGAAAATCTTTAAAGTAGATTTGATTTAGGCACAGAAATCGTCTAGTTACATTTTTAATTATACCTGTACTAAATTTATTTACTTACCTTTATTTTAATTGGGTCAAATAGCCTATTTTTATATTAAAAAGTAGGTTATCTAGGATCTAGGTAGTATTTACATTATACAGGAGTTTCCCCTGTCTTTCATTTAATATGACGAACTATAATATAATAATACCAGTACTTACCAAAGTATGTAAGTAGTAGGTACAGAGTAAATCGCATAGGCGGGTGAAAGTGAAGCAGTGACGCTGCTTCCGTTGCTTGCACAATATATTATGACATAATAAGTAACTTATAGGCCTGAGAGCGTGCAGGATATTTTGAGAAGGTTAAGTAAAACTTCATAATTTTTTTATTGTCAATTAAAAAAATTAGTGCTTCCATTCAAAAAAATTATCCCATTTTGATGAAAATGTGAGAAAGAAACGTACCTAAATATAATAGATTAAATACAATTTGAAATCACTTAGTACGGCGCAGAGTTTCGTTTCGTGCTTGGTAGTAAAATTTACGAAAGCAGCTGTTAATGTACCTAAACCTCTTTGTCGTAGTTAAATTTGTTTTCGAAAACCTCACAAAATATTTAAAATGAACAAACAATATCACGATCTAACTATGAGCCCTACTTTTTTATAATATCTATAAGCAAGTTTGTCTCACAAAACCTCTCCGAAATTGCCTCGGGCTCTCGAACTATAAATCAAGTAACACTATAATTACCGCAAAACCAAATCATCCAAAGCCAAATGTTTCATTTTATTTATCTTAAGTGTTATTACGTTTTTATATAATCACTGCCTTATAAAAAAATTCAATTTGCCAACGAGGTGTTTAGTAACTTAACAATAAAGTGAATAGAGTGACAAATGCCTAGTTTTTATTACTGCAAACCTAAATTAGACACCTAAATAGCAAATCTAGTCTTTTTAGCAAAGCTTGTGTAATTTCGAAGGGAAATCTATCTGATAAAACTAACAATTATTTCTTAACTAAATGATTCCAGCGACTTCGTCCGCGTGGATTAAGATTTTTGATTCCCGCGGGAACTCGTTAATTCTCCGGGATAAAAAGTAGTCTGTGTCCTTCCCCGGGATATAATCTACCTATGTTGGTACATAGGTAGATTGTAATAATTTCATCAAAATCGGTTCACCAGATGGGCCGTGAAAATGTAGCAGACAGACATACTTTCGCATTTATGATCCTCCTCTATGCATCGTCATCCTCACTGTTGAGGGTCGTGATCCTTGCCACGGAGTATCTTTTCTCTTATGATCTTGGTCTGTCCGTGGCATGCTGCAGAGCAACGTTTATAATAGTGTGGATTAATTGCACAAACAACAATTATTAAGCAGTGCCTAGTACCTAAAAGTGCATATAGTTCCTTTGAGTAACTCTATGACCCAGTTAATACATTTTGGATGATATAATCGAAATCAAAATACAATCGTATTTATGTAGTCTCCTAATTATAAATAACATAAACTATTTGTATCCCAAAAACAATGATTATTATACATTCTAAAATGCTAAAAATATAAATTATCCTGGCACACTTTCAGTGTGGTTTTCCCACGAAGGTGGAATCGAGACCTTTCTCTGTTTTGTTTTTTGATGTTTTCCATTTCAGGCATTCTTCAAAGACTATTAACTTGCGTAGGTATATCACGTGTGGATGAGAAAGGCGGACGAGAAAACGTCTTTCTCTGATAGGTTCCTACTAAATGACATATTTATCATGATTTATACACACCTACCTACACCCAGTTTTATATATTGATTGAAAGGGGTCACGACCTTCAATATTGATCAATGTAGAGTGAAATTTATTGAAGTAATATTTTCGTTATAGCTGCCATTGAAGCACGTGGTGTCCAACCACTTCTCGACATGCTCGAGCGCTTGGGCGGCTGGCCGGTGCTCAAAGGCAAGATGTGGGACGACCGCTCTTTCTCGTGGGATGAATCCGTCTACAAGTTCCGAGCGGCTGGCTACTCCGTTGACTACTTTCTCGACTTCTCCATCAGCGTTGACGTGAAGAACTCTACAAAACGCATCATTGATGTAAGATTTAATTATTACCCATAGTTTAAATGTAGGCAACTTGGTACACAAACATCGACGTTGACGTGTAGAGCCGTGTGTAGAGCTATACAAAACGAATCATATAAGTATGATTGAATTTGTTTTAGAGCGTTTAAAGACACCGGCTTTTCAATTCGGGTGGACGCGGATGCGATACGGACACGGACTTTGAAGAGGTTTTTCGTTAAGAAATTAAATATCACGTGAAGGAAAACATTGTGTTGAAAACTGCATGCCCGAGAAGGTAATGAAGACTGTTAACCCGTGAGCGTGGTGGAATATGACCAAACCATAGCTTAATTCTGTGAGAAAATTCGTGCTCAGTAAAAAGCTAGAGGGTTGAATTTTTCTTTTTTGCGAAACCATGACTAACTTCAGTAAAACGGAGCTGATGGTACAAAAGTGTACTGTACCTAATATTATGTACTTATAGATGTTGTGAAATGGTATTGTGTAAAGAGAGCGCTATTCTTACTATACGAATTTCTGTAGGAATAAATTTTTGTACAATTTCTAAATTTTCTCCTGTCAATTCTGGGGAGAGGCTTCGGTCGTTTGTTTATTATTGACGAAATCAAATTACATACTTTGCGTGATTCACCTTCGCACCTTGGATTTACGAAAGGTAGTTTACTGATCTATGAATCTTATTTACCGTTGTCCTCACTGGGGAATTATTGTATTTATTATATAAGTAGGTACATAGCTGACCCTCACACGTACAGGAAAACCAATAATAAGGGGATCTCAAAGCCTTAAAACTTAAGGACATACTTAATTCAAACGGCATTTTCTATAAGACTGGAATTAGGTCCATTTTTTTATGAATTATTTATTTAGGGTGCCTTTCGCACAGAGATGTCGCTAAACTATGGATGTGTGTCAAAATCACCACATCATAAAGGAGCGCTTGATTTTCAGATGGCTAGATTTAAGATGAAGCGTTCCTATTTAATCTAGGCAATGGGGCCGGGGGCGGTTTGTTGTATGGAGACCCCCGTATTAAATCCTCAGTCGTTGACACTTGGTAGGGTTGTCGTATGGTATAAACCAATACTTATACAAAAATATCCAACAAAAAGATAATCCGGAAGTTAGGTGTTTATACCTAAAATTTAATATTTAATATTTATAACTGAATATTTTATGTATTTCTTTTTAAAATAATAGTAGGTAGTATATTTACACTCAAAACCGAAATATCAAACGAAATAATCATGCAAAACATCGATATTTAAATCGATTTATTATCATACCTAAACTGCGTTTACGCGTTTATGTACCTTCCTGCTTTAACAATGAGGTATAGTATAAACCCTTACGTCCTTTCTGATTTTTTATTGGATATTTATAATTTACGTTTATCTCATGATACTTTATCATACTATAAAGTTTCGTCGCCTGAGGAATTACTGTTGGGGTCAACTAGCTTTATTGCCTAGAGTCTAGACTAATTGGTGGGTTTGACACACATCCGTAGCCTAGCAATGTAGCACATCTCTTTGCGAAAGGCAGGGTTTACGTGGTAGCTACATTCTTTTCAATCCGACTTTCGAATATGTTCCATAGTTTAAAAGCGGCTCTACTATCTATCTATGCTTGCTTTCAGTTAATTAGAACTCTGGAAAACACAGACTGCTGTGTTGTCGAGAGTTCCAATCAAGTACCTAAAAGTAAGCTACTGCATTCTTACGCTTGGTCTAAGTTTTAATTCGATTGATCGTATGAGCATTCGATCACATTGGCGTCAAAGTAGAATTGGCCCAAAAGCTCTCGATTTAAGGTCACAAAATACAAATTCAATACAACCGATTTTGATTCGGAAACGTAACGCGCGTTTGGAGCGCTGGCTTATATGAATGCATTCACGAAATTGAGCTCTAATTCGATGCCATTACGGTTCGTTCTAATTTGACGCTTATATCATCGAATTCTTAGACGATCAATCGAATTAAAACTTAGACTAAACGTACTGTTAGGCTTATTGGTTTCAAAAAAAATGTTATTCCACAGCTCGATCAGGCGTCTTTGGGATTGAGCCGGGAGTACTTGAACCGGGGCTTGAGCGACAAGTTGGTGGTCGCTTACTACGAGTACATGGTCGACATCGCCACCCTCTTAGGAGCGGACCGCGCCCGCGCCGAAGTTGAACTCAAGGATTCACTGATGTTCGAAATGAAACTTGCCAATGTAAGTGTACCATACCATCTTCTACTCTTCGATTTCCTCAGTGGTTATAGTTATTTGCTTACTCCGAGTAACATAGTAGACATCGCTACCTTTTTGGGAGCTCAAGGACTCACTGATGTTCGAAATCAAACATGTGAGTATACAATTCTTTCATCTTCTATTCGTTTGGTTGTAGTTATTCGCTTACTAAATGGTTAACGGGCCGGCGGAGAATGAATTGCCCATACAAACGTAATACCAAAATTATTTGTAATTCGAGAATATTTCCACCATATTATGCGATTATTATGATTGAACTTGTATTTATCTAGGTCCCTGGATACATATTTTTTCAAAATACTTTCCCAAAATTAAATGTAAGCACATTGCGTTTTGCATGTTTTTACGACATAAATGACATGTTTTCTCCTTATTGGTTTCATATTAAAACCAACGATATCTCACGTACTAATTGATCAGGAACATAGCCTATATTGTCAAGTTACAGAATAACAACACGAAGTTAAAAACGGAACAAGACCAAAATGTATAACAAACTCTGTACGCTCATATTGCTATCGCGCTTGCACGCGATCATGTGTCATCAGCCAAATAGAGATAGCAATATACCGGCAAATTTATATTTGCGGTTCGAATAGAAATGGGAGCACCGCTCCCCGGCCTCTTAACATTGCTACCCTTTTGGGAGCGGATGTTGATCTCAAGGACTCACTGATGTGCGTAATCAAACTTGCCAATGTGAGTATACCATGCTTTCTTCTTCTCTTCGTTTGCCTCAGTGAGTCGACACGAGTTACGAGTTACATAGTTCACATCGCTACCCTTCTGAGAGCGTATGTTGAGCTCAAGAACTCACTGATGTTCGAAATGAAACTTGCAAATTTGAGTATACCATTCTTTCTTTTTCTCTTCGTTTGCCTCAGTTGTTTTGGTTTTGCACTTATTTCGCGTTACAATTGACATCGCTACCATCTTGGGAGCGGACCGCGCCCGTGCCAAAGTTGTGCTCAAGGACTCACTGATGTTCGAATACAAACTTGCCAATGTAAAGTACCAGTCTTTCTTCTTCTCTTCGTTTGCCTCAGTGGTTGTAGTTGTTCGCTTACTCCGAGTTACATGGTTGATAACTGACATCGTTACCATCTTGAGAGCGGACCGCGCCGGTGCAGCCTAAGTTGAACTCAAAGACTCACTGATGTTCGAAATGCAACTTGCCAATGTGAGTATACCATTGTTTCTTCTTCTCTCCGTTTGCCTCAGCGGTTGTAGTTAATCGATTACTTCGAGTGACACTTCCCCTATTGGGAGAGGATGATAAGCTCAGGGACTCACTGATGTTCGAAATGAAAATTACCAGTGTAAACTACGTGTAGGTACCTACCATTCTTTCTTCTTTTCATCAGTGTCCTCTTACTACGACTCAGCGGAGCTTCCACTGCAAAATAGCTTGCGGAACAGGCTCTGTGGTAGACCATAGACTGATTATATTTACTGCTAGACAACACTTCCATAAACAAAGAGTTTTGACAGTTGCCTTGAGCAAGTTTTTCCGACCCTCATTTAACCTTTTTTGCTCGTTTATTCTTTTCCGCTAGATATTTGTTGGTGTGAAAGTGCTTGTATTGCAGTTTCGTCTGCTAGTTAAACAATATCGAGTCCCGGTCCCCGGATCCATAACATCGCATGCCTCCTGGAGGAACGCGAGAATTCGCAACGCAAGGGTAGATCACAAGAACTATCTGTAGCCACCCAAACAGTTGCCCGTGCCACTTTTATCTAGACTCAGACCAAAACATCGAGTGATGCGTGGTGAGAGTTCTGACAAAGTCTCGTACGGACGGAGGTTTTAGACGAACTTCAAAATCGGTTAAACAGATGGGCCTTAAAATGGTAACAGATCTGAAAAAAAAGCACTTATGTAGGTACCTATTTATAATATTAGCGCGATTCACAGAATAGCCACAGAATAGCAAACCCGTGGCACACTAAAGAATGACAAAATAATATCTAACACGTTCACGAACTAAGGATCTGAAATAGGTCAAATAGTTCTTAGTAAGAAAAATGCTCTGAAAATTCGAGTGACACACAACAGCACACGTAACCGGGTCTCGGTTACAAAAGCTACGTTTTTAATGCGCCCACAAACAAAGTGAATTTACGAGTTCCGTTGACTTTTATGTAAAACTGTGCTCCGCGCTCGGATCAATTATTACACTGGACATGGCAGTACAGCTATTACCCTTGTCATATTGTGTGGCTAAACTTAAGCAAAATAAGTAGTAATTAGATCGCAGATTTTTAAACGAAAAGTTTCAAGTTTATTCTCAAATATATATAAAGTCAAGGCATAGTCAGAATGCCGATAATGTCTTTAAACATAGGTATATCTGAGAGAATCTCTGGGTTTCATCTTATAAATGGCGCGAATAGCTCTTTTTTGGAGTATGAAAATAGTTCTCCAATCAGCAGCCGAGCCCCACAACAAAATTCCATAAGACATCAAGCTATTCTAGTAGTTTCACAATAATTGCCTTATTTTACGAATTGCAAATACCTACCGCTGATCTTAGTTTATTTGCCAGATTATTAATGTGCGGTCCCCATTGTAATCTAGAATCAATGGTCAGGCCAAGGAAAAGAACGTCGTCTACTATATCTATATCAATGAAATATAATTTACACGTCTTTTTCAATTGTCAATCTCATTCGTACCTTCGCGACACGTCCCATACGACTAGCCCGTGAAGCTAACGTATTATAGGTATACCTATCATAAAAAATGTGCTATGTTTCATATGCCAATGGTGTGCCGCTGCCATAATTCACTCGATCATGCCACCCGAAATAAATATCAATGTATAGTCGTAAATGAAACGAAGTTCTTAATATCGTCCTGAATTTCAATCTGTTAGCATGGCCGCACACCATACTTTTGTCCTCACAAAACTGTTGATGGAGGAGTTTTTCGCGCCGTTAAAGTTAACGCGAGTTGGCAAAATGGATGACTAAGTTTGGGGGTCGAATTTTGGCCTTTTCTCATCATTTTCAAAATTTGAAAGAGTATTGTTTGTGTTCAAATCTTAGAGCCCTTTTTGCTATGAAACTACTTAAGTTGTTACTTACGTAGTAGGTACACGTTTTATGTACTAACTAGCTAATGTATAATTATGGATTTTATGTCTGAAAATAATTATACTAGCTGAAGCCCGCGACAACGTCCGCGTGGATTGAGGCTTTTGGTTCCCGCGGGAACTCCTTAGTTTTCCGGGATAAAAAGTAGCCTATGTGTTATTCTAGACTATAATCTATCTCTGTGCCAAATTTCATCCAGATCCGTTCAGCCGCTCGGGCGTGATAGAGTAACAAACATCCATTAATACATCCATCCAAACTTTCGCATTTATAATAATACTAGATGATGCCCGCGACTTCGTCCGCGTAGATTGATTTTTTTTTATTCCCGCGGGAACTCTTCAATTTTCCGGGATAAAAAGTAGCCTTTGCCCTTCCCCGGGAAACAACCTATCCCTGTACCAAATTTCATCAAAATCGGTTGAACAGATAATTTTTTTTGATTCCCGCGGGAACTCTACATTTTTCCGGGATAAAAAGTACCCTATGTCCTTTCCCGGGATGTAAACTATCTCTGTACCAAATTTCATCAAAATCGGTTGAGTAGTTAGGCCGTGAAAGCGTAGCAGACAGACAGACAGACAGACAGGCAGACAGACAGACAGACAGACAGACAGACAGACAGACAGACAGACAGACAGACACACTTTCGCATTTATAATATTAGTATGGATTTATTTGATATTTGATTGATTGTATTAATGCCCGCGACTTCGTCCGCTTGGATTGATGTTTATTTGGTTCTCGCGGGAATTTCCCGGGATAAAAAGTAACCTATGTACTATTCCTGACTATTCTCTATTTTTATGCTAAATTTCATCCAGATCCGTTCTGCCGTTCTGGCGTGATTGAGTAACAAACATCCAACCATCCCTATATCCATTCATACATCCAAACCTTTGCATTTATAATATTAGTATACCTACTTAGATATAGATTTATATGTAGAACTCATTTGTAGAACGTGTCCACAAAATGTTCAATGAATTTGATTTCTTATCAAATATCAGTCAAAATTAATTTGTATAGTATATAGTAATCAGGATAGGCTAGCTATTTTTAAGTTCTATTGTATTGTTTTCAATAAATGTCTTAAAAAAATATATGTATAAATCGTACGTACACAAAGTTCTCAATAAGATTAATATTTTTTATCCTAATAAGACTCCAAATTCGTTTGTATGACTCTATTGAGCCCTTCGCTTTGTACCTGCCGACCGATATACGGCCTGCCTTATTGTACTGTCCGGTAAAAGTTCTGCACGCCAAGGTTTTGGCAGATTGGTTTAATTATTGTAGCGCCGGCCGTCAATAATTGATGTGGATTGCAATAAACGTGCGCCGCAGCTCTCGCGTTTGATCATTTGTGAACAAGTGATTGGAACGTTATGGACATGTTAAGGTCGATAACTTACTTAGGTATTAGGTGCTCACTGCCTCGCTTATTCAGTAGTTAGCATATATTCGATTCCGGATGACGAGGTCCCGTGTTCGATTCCCGGGTCGGACCATAATTGATTAGGTTGGATATTTCTGACAAAAAAATCATAGTTCAGAGGGCTGCCACCGCAGGCCGGGTCACGTGCGATAAAATAAAATAAAATAAATAACGCGTTTAAAAAAATGTTTAAAACTGTACCTCAGCAAACTCCATGTATGTACTTGTTTCATTGTAAATTACCTCTTAAAATTGTGTGCTAGATTTTGCATATTTGCTACAATAACATTTAATAACTGTCAATTCAAGGACGGAAAAAAGGGATTATAAATACATTAAAGTTAGCCATTTGTAATTTTCTAACTGTTTATAAGAATATTTCATTATTATTCTGTAGGTCGGTTAAATAAAAAAATCTGTATTAACTATGTATTTTTATTATTACTTTATTTTCGGTAACTATAAATTACCTATATTAGCACCCGAATTCTTCTAAGGCGTCAATCATCAGTATCAGACTAATCTGATACCGATGACTATGCCTGTCACTATCTTAATGAGTCGTGTTGAGCGAGGCAGAACATACCTACCCCTCCCGATCATCGGTATTGGACCGACTCAGATTACTATAGGTTGCATACAAATCCTACATTATAATACCATTATCGTTCAGGGAAATATCAACTAAAAGTACCTAAATATTGGATAGAATCAGGCGTTACTTTGCAGAAGTTCATGATTTAGCAAGAAAAGAATACAATTATTTAAAAAAAAAATTCTGTTGGCGGACTAAAGCAAAATAATTGTATTCTTTTCTCGGTAAAAGTACCTAGTCTGCGCTAATCAATTTAATTAATTATCGCAGACTACTGATTGATTAAAAAATTTTTTTTTTTCAAAAAGTATACCTACTTAGTAGGTAATAGAATATTCAGATTACACAACCCTTACGTAGGCAGAAAGTAGTGTCTGAAATTCTGTCGGGAGAGCATTTTTGTATTAAATTCGAGGGTACTACGCAGAAAAATAATATTATTAATATATATCATTAGAGAAGGGCCTATATACCGGTTATGTAGTATAGGTACTAAAATTCTACATTAATGGTAGCATATGACCAAGAAGAAAAAGAGATACCTATATGAGAAAGATAGATTACCTGGATGTTAGAAGTTGTATACACTGTGTGTGCTAGGTACGTAGCAAAAGATATGCCTATAATGCAAGTTGGCCGAAAGATCATGACATAATACTTTTTCTAAAACATCGTAGATATTCCATTAGTAATTAATAATTATTCAGTAATACATACTAATAGTTTCAAAGTTAGGTTGCCAACCAAGAGTCGCAAAAAAGTTCGGGCTCCACCGAAGATAATCTACATTAAGTCAAATTTATTTTGATTGTGTTTTCAGATTTCCTTGCCATTAGAAAAACGTCGTAACGCGACGAGCCTCTACAATCCCATGACGATTAGAGAGCTGCAACAGAAGTTCCCTAGGCAAGTACATAATTAGATATTCCTAGCTTATACCTTCAATCAATCAATATTTATTTATTCAGTTTAACTAAGTAATTAATAATTTAAAATACACGATGGTGATAATCAGTAACGGTATCTTAAATAATATAAAAAACACTTTTTAAACAACCGACTTCAAACTCCCGTGCCAACTTTTATTGTTCATATTTTAAGAACCGCTCAACCGATTTCGATAAAATTTATATGGGACTACATGAGTATGCTCTTTCAAATAAAAAAAGAATCATCCAAATCGGCCCACCCAGTCAAAAGTTCTGAGGTAACAAACATAAAAAAAAAAAAAAAATACAGTCGAATTGAGAACCTCCTCCTTTTTTGAAGTCGGTTGAAAAATAAAGCTACGAGAGTTCACGTTTAAAATCCATAAATGGGCAAATTGAAGCAGCCATGACCGACCATTTAAAAAAAAACTGATAAAGGTTGTACCTAAAATGGTGACTCCGCTCAAAAGCCGGAAGCTTTTTTCGTGACACCAAGTGTACCTTGAACACCAATGTGTAACATGTAGCTTTGGCGTTGGTGTTTTCAACCATTATGTTTCGTTTACAGGATCCCATGGCTGACTTATATCAACCGCCTGCTGTCTCCACACTACCAAGTTGGTCTGGACGAAATTGCCATCGTCAACGTTCCCAAATACATGACCGATCTCGAGGTTTGTATTCCTGTGTGCTTACACTGAGTTTTTACATTACAAAATCGATTGATCGTATTCAATGTTCGATCACATTAGCGTCATAGTAAAATGGACCCAAAAGCTCCTGCTTTAAAGTCACATATTCAACGTTTGGAGCGCTGGCTGTGAATAATTACACGAAATGATGAAATGAGCTCTAAACCAATGCAGTTAAGGTGCATAATTATATCGTTGTTTTTTATCAACAGGACCTTCTTGCAAACACTCCCAAGCGTGTTCAAGCCAACTATGTAATGTGGCGAGTGGCAGGCGCTTCCGTGTCTTACTTGACTGAGGACTTGCGGCGTCGGCAACTGGCCTACGTAACCGCACTCTCCGGCAAGACTGAACGCGAGAGCCGCTGGAAGGAATGTGCCGACACTGCCAGCGTGAGGTAATAATATTTTTCTAAAAATGATATGAAATGTGCACATTTCATACCCTGTAAATGAGTTCGAAAGTTAAACTTCCCGGCCTAGGCCAGTAAAGAATGTATGTATTTTCATTACATATCATAAGTTTGAATTTGGAATCTTTCTTCCTGAATATCTTGTAACTTGTTATAATGTTCTTTGGCCTAAATAGTTTAAATTTGGAACTCTACCGTATTACGCGTTCAGCACTCACAGCGCAAAAAAAAAAATTAAAAGTATAATATTTATTTTTTATCTTTATAATATTGAAAGGCGGGAATTAAGTACATACCTAATCGTTATAATTTTTATTTAAAAGTGACGAAAAAATCGCCTCCTTTTCTGGGAGCGGAGGCCGAATTAGCTAAAAATAATTTACTTCCGCCGAAATCCAAAGAAAAGTCACTTGTTTAATTTTTTAGAAAAGCACTATACACACCTCGACCGGGAGCGCATTTCTGGTCTCGTATATATACTAACACTCGACCAGAAAACGCGTACTTCCCGGTCTCACGATGTAATGTACCTACTATAGTTCAATACCTTTACCTTCTATCACATCTCTATTATATATATAAAAAGGAAAAGGTGACTGACTTATTGACTGACTGATCTATCAAGGACTGAACGGATCAGGTTGAAATTTGGCACAGAGATAGATTATAGTTTGGACCTATAGGCTACTTTTTATCCCGGAAAATTAAAGAGTTCCCAAGGGAACCAAAAAACCTCAATCTACGCAGACGAAGTCACGGGCATCAGTTAGTATAATATTTGTATGATAATGGTGAACTTACGGTTTAACTTATTTTTTGTTTTTCATATACTTTTAGCATGTCTATCGCAGTGGGAGCCCTCTACATCAGGAAATATTTCAATGAAAATTCAAAGGCCAACGCATTGGAAATGGTTAACGACATTAGGTGAGTGTACATCCTTTACAGTAGTAATGTGTAGGTGAAATATAAGACTGGATGTCTCTTTGTAACTTTGCTTTCTAATACAAGCGTAAAAGTGAAATCACAGAGTGGATATGTCACCGTAAGATTGTAAGAACCGTTAGATTATAATCTAACTCGCGAAATTGTAAACTGTCGAATGATTACAATATAACGGATTATTTTTCGGTAGATTGTAATCTGTTAGGTTTATTAACCCGATAGAACCTAAGTGATTGTTGATTATTCATCAACCTGAGTGATACTTGATTATTTATGTCGAACCCTTTTTTTTTTTTTTTGACGCTGGGAAATGCTTTTAGGCATCCCTCTCGGAAGCGCGGCAGTGTAGACTACAATGCTTCCGAGAGGGTATGTGGGACTCACTGGGACTCCAGAATACCCACTAAAACCCAGCGGATCCGTCTTCCGTCGTAATGAGGCGGTACAGGATGACAAAATGTATTCTACTGTATCCCCTGAACGGTCAAACTCAAGCCACTATGTTTCTCGCCTCTACAGTGTTACTTTAAGGCATTTGCAGGTGCGCATATCGGCGCCTCCTGCCCCCCTGGCGCCTACGGCGCATCGGATGAGCGTCGGGTGCCTCCTCTCTTTCCCGCTCAGACGCCTCCTTCAGTGAGAGCACCTGCTCACAAAAGGACACCATTGCCGTCCAACAGGTCTCGCTTCCGATCATGCAGTTTATTGCGTTTGGAAGCGAGAGATCTCCACCCAGGATGCACGACAATGTGTGCCTCTGCGGCTCCCAGGCTGCGCATTCCGCAAGGGTGTTTTGCGCCGTGTCGGCTGGTGCACCACATTCGTGGCAGGCAGGCGTCTCTTCACGTCTCGCAATCTGGTGCAGGTACTTACCAAAACACCCATGCCCCGTAAGTACCTGCACCAGCCGGTACGTTAACGTACCGTGGCGTCTTTTGATCCAGCGCTCGAGGTGAGGCCGAATCGCGTCCACCGTCCAGGTACCGGCAACGGGGGACTGCAGGTCTTCCCTCCATCTGTCTATCAGAGCCGAGTGGGCCAAGGTCCTGATTCGCTCCGACTCTTCTGCTCCAGGGCGCTCGCCTCGAGCTCTAGTGTCCGCCCTGAACTGGTATACTTCGGCTAGTACTTCGGCCTGAAGTTCCCAGGGCGGGTCAGCCGCCAAGAGCGTGGCAGCCGTCCAGGACACCGTTCTATACCCTCGGATCGAGCGCACCGCGATGGTTCTTTGCGGTGCTCGAAGAAGAGCCTTATTTTTCGGCACCAAGCTGTGCACCCATATGGGCGCCCCGTACAAAGCCATGCTCCGCACTATTCCGGCATAGAGTCGCCGACAGGCCGAATCCGGCCCCCCTACGTTAGGCAGCAGCCTTCCGAGGGCGGCAGCAGCATTAATCAGCCTTGGGGCCAGTTGCCGGAAATGTGCCCCGAAGTTCCATCGGTCGTCCAGGATCAGGCCCAGGTACTTCATGTGACCCTTTATCTCTACAGTTGCACCCTGGACGGTGATTCGCGCACCCCGAGGTGGTCCCCTGCGTGGGCCATGGAAGAGGAGGGCCTCAGTTTTGGAGACTGAAACCCTTAGACCCAACATCCTGATCCTGTCCACCACCATGGACGTACCGATCTCAGCAAGGCGAGCTACCACCTCGTATGTCTCCGCCCGGGCAGTGACTAGGGTGTCGTCAGCGTAGCACAACACCTTCATCCCTGGGAGCAGCGGACCCCGCAGCAGCCAATCGAAACCGATGTTCCAGAGGGTCGGCCCGAGAACCGAACCCTGCGGGACTCCGCAGCTTACACGGCGCCTGTACAGTCGGCCATCGCTCCCTTCCCATAGGACATCCCTTCCCTGAAGGTACGCCTCCAACAGTCTCCTGAGATAGGGTGGCACTTCATGATACCGAAGCGCCTCCAGTAACGTCTCAAAAGGGAGACTGTTGAAGGCGTTGGTGACGTCGAGAGAGACTGCAAGGACAACATCTCCTTCTTCTACTGCCTCCATGGATAGGCTTTTTAAAGCTTGCAGGGCATCTAATGTCGAGCGGCCCGCTCTAAAACCAAACTGAACCTCGGACAGTCCCGGTCCCACAGACTCAAGATGCGAGGTGAGACGGGCGGCAAGAATTCTCTTGAAGAGCTTGCCCGTCTCACCAAGCAACACTATGGGTCTGTATGCCGCAGGGGAGTCCAATGGACGACCCTCCTTCCGCAGCAGACACAGCTTACCATCCTTCCAGGACTTCGGAAACTGTCCAGAGCGCAAGCACTCGTTAAACAATTCCCCAAGCCACTCCGCCAGATACTCAAATGAAATGTGCACCACCTTGCCTGGGACACCATCAGGCCCCGGAGCCGTCTTTTTAGTTCTAAGGCATTCCCGGGCACACTCCATCTCCTCTTCCGTGACAAGAGGGATGTGGAGATCCGGCACGATCCCAGAAGGAGGGGCCATGACTGGGGGGGTATGACCCACCGGGTCCGGAAATAGCTCCTCCACCAGGCGCAGAACGGAATCCGGCTGCAGAGTTTCCGTTAACGGGGCGCACTGGGCACGAAGTTTGTTGCGCGCCATGCGATAAGGGCGTCCCCACGGGTCCCTATTTAGCGTCTGCAGTAGCTCCTCGCGGGCCGTCTCCTTGGCCCGTCTGATGGCCAGTTGTAGTGCCTTTTTGGCCTGGCGATAGGTGCTTTGAAGTTGGCTCTCCAGGTCTGGGTCTAACCCATTCCGCCTGCGGCAACGGACATACGCCCTACGAGCCCTTACACAAGCCGTACGAAGCTCCGCGATTTCCGCCGACCACCAGTACACGCAGCGACGGCGTGGCCGTCGGCGGGCCCTCGGCATGGCTGCGTTGCAGACGTTCGTAAGGGCGCTGTGCAAGAAACCCGCGAGCTCCTCCACACCAGCACCAGAACTATTTCCGGGAGATGACCACCGCTGAACGATGACCGCTTCCTTAGCCATCTCCCGGTCCAGCTGGCTGACGCACCACCGCGGAAAATGGCTTGTTCCCCTAGGAAGAACTGCAGAAACTGAGGCACTGGAAACCCCGAAACGGATGTACCTATGGTCGGAGAGGGTTTCCACATCTTCCTCCACCCTCCAGTCGAAGACTCTGCCAGCGACTGCAGGCATGGCAAAAGAAAGGTCAACAATAGATCCGCCCTGTTGCCGCACACAGGTATGCGTCGCCCCTCTATTTAGAAGGGACAGACCCGAAAGCAGGGACCAGACCTCCCCTTCTTGTTGGTGCTGGGGTTCCCCCACGCCCGAGACTTGGCGTTAAAGTCGCCCAAGACGATGGCGTGTCCAATTCTAGACTGCCTGATGATGGCTTCCCTAACGGAGTCAAGGAAGGTTTCAAACTCCGCCAGGCTGCGGTTGGGCGAGAAGTAGATGCCCACAATGACTAACTCCCCCCATCTCGCAACCACAAATCCTGAGCCTCTTTCTAGAGCTAAGAGGGAGGGACCGTCACTGTTGCCCGTCAGGACTGTGACCGAGCCATCCAGGTCCCCTGCCCAATGGGAATTTGCAGGAATGTAGTAAGGCTCGCAAGCCACGGCTACGTCTATATTCCACTCCGCCATGGACTGCACCAGGAGGTCCTGGGCGCCTGCCGAATGATTCAGATTCGACTGAAGGAAGCTGATATGGCGCAACTGGTTCATGATGACATATCAGCTTCCTCTTGCGCCTGACTACGCCCAGCGCTGGCAGTTGGCCGATCTCTCGGAACCCCCGGATCCCTGGGAGGATGGCAGTTTTTGCTTCCCATAATGTGACCAGCGGGCGCCCCTGCATCTGCGCATACTGCGCATCGCATCTCTTTGGTACATTCTGCCGATTTGTGGCCATTGCCTCCGCATCTGAAGCACAGAATACCCCTATCTACCGTGGAAGGGCAGACAGGCCTTGTGTGCCCAATGCAAAGACACTTAAAGCACCGGAGGGGGCGTCGCTCAAGCACCTGAACCTGTGCTGAGCTCCATCCGACTAAGAGTTTGCCGGCATTGGACAGCACTTTGGCTGTCTCGACGGGACAATGCACGATAGCTGTACCCATCCCCCTGGGACCAGGCTGCACTTCTCCAACTCTTATCGACTGAGCAGAGCAATTCCCCGCTCGTGCGACACCTTTTCTTTCGTGACCGAGTCGTCGAGTCCGGTAACCCTGAGGGTCGCGGACTCGAAGGGCCGAACGACGTCAGCTACGCCGTCCAGCGGCGTCCGAAGCTTGTTTGCTAACAGTTCTGCCTGCTCCTGGGTCTGGTTTTTGGGCAGCTCCAGCAATCTGGCACCGGTAGCAGATCGGCTAATCTTCATGCCCTCGCCTATGCCAAGCTCCTGCAAATTAACGCTCAGCTCAGCCCACTCTATGATTTGCGCATAGGTAACACCTCTCGCTGCCGCGTCTGGCTGTAACGTAATTATGACCGCGGCGGTATCTCGGGAGGCTAGTTTTGGCCTGGTCGATCTAGTTCGTGTAGCCGCAGGAGTGGCCGTCGGGGCAGCAGGGGGAGAGGCTTTCTTCTTTCTTTTCCCTCCCTTCTTCACAACTGTCACCCAGTCAGTGTCAGTAGTCGCCTGAGTTCGGCTCGGGCCTGCAGTAGCCTCTGAGGTTCCGGCAGATGGTGGGGACGCAGTGGTGTTTCGGTTCTTCGATGCAGTTGGGGCTGCCGCCGAAGAAGCCACCGGCTGCGTTACCGGTGCCGCTTGCTTTTTCCGGTCCGACAACAACGGTGGGCGATGCACTCTTTCTGGTAAAAGCCGCTCCTCAATCCCGGCAAACCGAGCATCCAACATGCCACCCACCAAAGTAACAATGGAGGCCCTCAGTTCCTCGATAAGGTCGCCACTCAGACTGGGTGCGGGAGCGTCCCTTGCATTGGTTGCCATAGACGTCCTCATCTCACTGAACTCGCGCCGATGAGCCTTCAGCTCGGCTTTGAGGCCCTCAACCTCGCTGCGCAGGCGTTCGTTGTCAGCTCTCAGTCGACGCGTCTCTTCGGCTACGCTTCTGGTTGCCAGAGTGTCCACTACCTCCTGCAGTGTTTTGGCCGCGTCTTTCAATCGTTTTATCCAGGTGCCTTTTAGGTTGCCCGACTTGCTGGCGACCTGGATAATGTTCGCCACGTTGTGCCCACCGAGGGCCCGTAGCTCCTCAGCATCCATAGTATTTGGATCCTGGGTACTTTGGACTTCAGCCACCTCTTCGGGGTCCGACAATTGTGTGGGCATCACTTGACGGTGGACCCGATCTCGTAGATACTGATTAAACTGTACCTCACGAGCCTCCTCTTTCGCCTCCCGCAACTTGGCTCGGGCACTAGCAATGCCAGTGCCAGCCAGTGCTGCGTCCTCTGGCCTGTGACCTGCCACGGCTGGCTACAGAGCCGGACCTCGACGAGGCTCTGGAGCCCTCTGAATCCGACCCCGAACAAACAGAAATTGGGACTCGAAATAGAGGACTTCGGGTCCTTGAGCCGTCTCTGGTTTGACTTTTTGGCCGCTCCTCCTCCTTCTCTCCTTCTACATCTACGTCTAGGTTTTGGGTTTTGTCACGTAGTGATTTTAATATCACTTGGATTATATTGTATTCCTTAATATTGTTGAAAGTACCTTAGCGACATCTAGTGTCAAGGCGCAGAACGTGCGTGTGTCGATGCGCAGGAGTTCCCATAGATGGCGCTTGTTGTCTTGGGTCATAAGAACACGATGATATTATATTTCTTTTTCTATTAATATATTTTTTTTATTATTAAAACATTGTTTTGTCATTGTTCTAACATTGATTTATCATTGCTTTAACATTGTTATAACATTGTTTTAACATTATTGTAACATTGCTTTGACATTATTTTGTCTTTCAGTTTTTTTTTGCATTCTGTTTTTTTTTTGTTTGTTTCGTCATAAGAACAATATTAAGGAATACCATATAATCCAAGTGATATTAAAATCACGACGTGACAGTTTGGGTTTTAGTTTTTAAGATTTTATCCATTTTAGTCCCACGAGTGTGGGGGAAATATACAGTACGTCCGAGCAGTGCCCCCTGTACCCGGATAAGCCTACTACGTCACGGGGGTCGGCCGGTACCCTGACGTGGTTCGCACTAAAGACTATACCACCCAATAGCCATGCATCCCCTCGCGGTGCGCCGCCGCTTAGGATTCGGGGTAATTTTTTACCGAGGTTTTCTTCCTCACAGTCCGGCCGGTTAAGGCAAGACCGTCCCACTAAAGTAGTGGTCCAACCACTTCCTTCTCCCCTCAACAACCACCTCCTCCCCGCCCCGGGGGTTCACCCCCGCCCAGGTTCCATTCACTAGTCCCGCCACTCATCAAAGGGACAAGTGAAGGGAACCATCTCCCCCGCCAGGTTATTAGCCATGGCTAACAATATCCCATGAAGGGAAATTATTAACCATGTTACCGGAGTGCACCGGCCCGAGCACTGCTCTTCCCTCCGGACGTATCCAAAAGGACCAGCAGTGCCCAAGCACACTAGGAGGTTACCTGGCCTACCACCCCATTTATGTCGAACCCTAAACTAACCTACAAGAAAGAGACAAGAAAACGAAAATACAATGAACATTTCAAAAATTGACACTTAAAACATTGAACGGTTCACAATCTTTCGACTGTTTACAATCTATCGAAAAAAAAGCGTTAGATTACAATCGTACGGTTTTTACAATCTTACGGTGACAGATAGGTATATACTCGTGTGGTGAAATTCCACTCATAACAATATTGCAATTGGAAGATACGAAAACTTGCAATTTGGAAGATAGGTTCCTTATATGGCACAAGCCTCAGGTAAGAAACGGTTTTGAGAAAATTTACCCGGGGGTAAAATAGAGGTTGGAAGTTTTCCAGTTCTAGATTCACTCGACGATTTAAAAGCACTTATAAAAAGTTTATTTGAATAAAAAAATATGAGTTTGAATTTATTTAGTATACAGGTTATATTGTGACTCAATATTTTATTATCTATGCAAACAATTAAATATTTATCTAATAATGTATCTAATATTTCTAAGGCAACAATTCCGCAAAACGCTCACCGAAGTGGACTGGATGGACGAGATGACGCGAAACGAAGCGCTCGAAAAGGCCGACGCGATGGCCTCACACATCGCCTACCCCAATGAAATGCTCGACAATACCAAGCTGACCGAATTTTACGCCGGGGTAAGTTACAATTCCAATTTTTAACAACAACCCATCCGACTTCTCACGGGCAGTTTCTAGAGACTTCTTATGCGTGGTTTTAGTTTTTTTTAATTTCCCGCGGAAACTCTATGATTTCCCGGAGTAAAAAGTATATCCATGCAAAAAATCACATCGATCCATTGCTCTGTTGCAACGTAATTGAAGGACAAACCAACATACAAACACACTTTTGCATTTTATAATCTTGGTAGATTTAAAATATGAAGTTTAACATATTTAGGCGCGCCTTTAGAATAAGTAATAAAAATGTTGTCTGGCAGACAAAATGTCTGCGCGCGCACTTTTGGGGCTGCAAAGACTACTGCGACAAGACGAAACATATTTCCCAGAAGATACGATGAAGGCGTTTTGTGCGGACATTCTATCCTCTCCTGTCCGCCTATGCGTACTGAGTCTAAGCCCTAACTCAGATTTGTTACGAACCATGGTATACTTTTTACTTCAAGTAGGTAGGTCTGAAAAGCGCGCATTTTCCCGCGATCGCTATCTTAAACTTCGTCTTCAAGTAGATGTCTACAAATTACTTGTAGACATACGAGTTTACTCTCCGTCTCTCTCTAAGTTTTAAGTTTACGTTTTACGCCAATAAGAATAGTACGGGCGCGACTTGAATGCGAATTGATTCGTATTCTGAGTTTTATTTTTTTATCTTCATGAAGATAAAAAATCAGACAATACTTAGTTTATCGTAAACTCAAATCCAAACACATTATTCGTTTGTTAATCCCAAACAGCTGGAGATGTCATCTGACAAGCTTATGGAGTCGGTCCTGAACCTCACGCTCTTCGGTACCGAATACCTGTTCAGCAGACTCCGAGAACCAGTCAACAAGACCGATTGGATCACCCACGGCCGTCCCGCCATCGTCAACGCCTTTTACTCCTCTATTGAAAACAGCATCCGTGAGTACAATGTCTTGACATCGCTTTAAATACTGCAATAGTACATTAAGGTACACAAAAACAGTCGAATTCTTATTCGACTGTTTTTCATAGGTATTATTGGTCCAAGTGCAGCTTGTCCCTATCGGGTGTTATGGAATTAAATTCGAGAAGCAGCGCGACGGCAATATAATTGTTCAATACCTATTCTCAAAGTTTCCGGTTCATCCCATATCCTCTTAAGTCAGTTCAGTGGTGAGCTATGTTGTCTTAAAGCGGGCGGTCCCGGATTCGATCCCCAGCAGAATTAATTTGAGAATTTATAATTTCTGAATTTTCTCTGGTAAAGACTCTGGTAGGGGGGATGCCAACCAACTACACAGTTCGATTTCACTACTAATCTACTTCAATTTCAATTTTGCCGTGTATAAACTGATTAGAAGAAAGAATGAATCTGAAAATAAAATACTCATTAATGTACTTACTAAGTTTGTATCTTTAATCAGAATTCCCTGCCGGCATACTACAAGGAGCATTTTTCTCAGCCCAGCGTCCTGCTTATATGAACTATGGCGCCATAGGTTTCGTTATTGGCCACGAAATCACACATGGATTCGATGATCAGGTATTTAATAAAGTATAGGTACTTACCTGTAGTAGAAACCGTACCTTACCTGTAGTACATTACCTGTAGTAGAAAAGCCTTATCTAGTTTTTTTTCTTTTTAAGTAGGTATTTACTTACTCTTTTTGCACTAGTAGTTTTATTAAAAATACCATGCACCTGACTACATTAAACCCTGCTTGTTTATTACACGTAGACATAGTATCTAGTTTTAGTTAAACTTATTGCTGTGTTTTATCATAATTTATGTTGACAAGGTATATAACTAGCTACTTAATGTTTTTTTCTTTGGAATGCAAGCTGAGGTTACCTGTAAGTTGTTCTACATCCTCACATAGAGCATGTTCTAGAATTAGTGTTTATAATGTGTTGTAATACCTAATAGAGTGGTTATTGTAAACCCGAAAAATTCCCTAATCGCTAAATAGTTTAATTTCAAAAGAAATGTATTTGATAGATACCTACGTTGCTTTAATACTTAAAATACGAGTAAGAAATGTTACTTACACTTAAATACAATCCTCCATAAAATATGTATTACTTTTTTTTACCAGGGTCGTCAATTCGATAAAAATGGAAATTTGATAGATTGGTGGCAAGAAATGACTAAACAAAAGTACTTGGAGAAAGCCAAATGTATCATTGATCAATACTCGAACTACACTGTGAAGGAAGTGAACATGAAGGTGAGAAAAATAAACCCTATACGAGCGGCTCGTTCGTACATTCATTCATCATTATAGATTTGTTATAAATATTTGCGTGTTGATTCGTGAGTGACTGAACATGCTTAATTTGTTGGAGATTTTCATTTAAGAAACGATCAATCCAAAATCAACGTCTAAACGGGACGTAACGTAGTATGTTGCTAACGTAACGGTATCCATGGTTTTTTTTCTACTCTTTTGTAGCTTAATGGCGTAAACACTCAAGGGGAAAATATTGCTGACAACGGTGGAATTAAAGAGGCGTATTATGCTTACCAAGCTTGGACGCAGCGACACGGGGAAGAGGCTCGTCTTCCAGGTCTTGAGAAATACAGTCCCAGACAGGTACAGACAGAACTATTCACGATTATTTCAGTAACACATCCATAGCATTTTTTTCTGATCAAATGGTCCGGTACTTTGACAAGTAAAAAAGTTGCTGTCTCTCCAATTCAAACCAAGGTGTCGAGTTACTTTTTGGTTTTCTTTGAAAAACCGGCCAAGTGCGAGTCGGACTCGCGCACCGAGGGTTCCGTACTCAAGAAGTAGGTATAATTACCTTTGTTAATGAACCGCAAAACTAACTTTGTTTGTAGAGGTTTACTGTTAATATCAAAAAATTACGTTTGTTGTATGGGTATGTATGTATGTAATTTACCTTTAATATTTACTTTATTGATATTTAATTATTTATTTTGAAAGGTAATATACAAGTTAATATTCTGTGAAAATTTGAACCGTCTACCTGTTACCGTTTTTAATATTGAGCAAAAAAATACGAAAAAAACACGTTTATTGTATGGGGACCCCCTTAATATATATATTTTTTAAATTTTTAGTATTTGTTGTTATAGCGGCAACGGAAATACATCATTTGTGAAAATTTCAGCTTACTAGCTATCACGGTCTATGAGATACAGCCTGGAGACAGACAGACAGACAGCGGAGTCTTAGTAATAGGGTCCCGTTTTTACCCTTTGGGTACGGAACCCTAAAAATTAATGTAATTTTTGCAGCTTTTCTGGATGAGCGCGGCAAACACATGGTGCTCGGTGTACCGTAATGAAGCCATCAAACTCCGGATCACGACCGGTTTCCACGCGCCAGGCCGTTTCCGCGTCATCGGCCCAATGTCCAACATGGAAGAATTCGCTTCCGACTTCAAATGCCCCGTCGGATCTCCAATGAACCCGGTCAAGAAATGCAAGGTGTGGTAAACTCCTCACAAGAGCTCAGGAAACGCTCTCTCGGCCCAAAACAAAACGGACCAGTCGACGATCAATTTACATAATCTTTTTCGTACTTGAAGCTGTTTCCTTCACACTGGAGCGTTTTTTTCCAGTAACGGCGACGGATCTGAACTCCGGACACAATTAGTGTGATGTTGGATGTTAGTCAAATTTCGATGTTTAGAGATGATCGATAAAACATATAAACACTTGCTCCTCGCAAAGCTCGTAAATCGATCAATAAACAGTAGATGTTTATAGGAACATTTTGTTAAAACGAACTTTTCTTTTAACATTTATTGATGTCCCCTGAGTCGAAGCTTATTATTTTGATGCTTTTTAAGATGTTGTATTATAGTAATTTATCGTATTTTACAATTGGCATTAGTGAGATATCTGGTCGGACCACTAAGAACAAAAACACACTCGGGTACGGACTCTTTGTACGTCGGAAATTTATTTTGTCCGTGTTGTATGCTCACCCTAAAACACACCGTTTGGAATCAATATTTTTTTTTAATTTCCTAGCAACTAAGATACCTTCTTCTCCAGTCTCTGGTATATGCTCCCACTCATAAACTTAGCATAATATTATGTAATGGCGACTACGTTTCTGCTCTCACCATCCGAACTGATAGATCCTCAGTTTATTTCGAGGAAATAGATATCTTTTAAGTATCTACCTACATGTTTACTGTGTAATGATACTCAAAGATGTTAAATGGTGTCCGTAAACTAATTTAAGATTTCAATTAATTTATTATAGAGCAATCCATTAAATCTAATAGCTTAAGGTTTAATTTATTTTTATTTATTTGTTTAAATCTATTTGATTTAAACAAATAAATAAATTAAAGTTTAATAAGTTTCATAATTATTCAGACCGCGAAATAGATTGAGTAAAATTATTGTTATCAAACTATTCTAGGCATAATATACATAAGTATATTGTATATCTACAAAATGACCTTCAGTATTTATATAAATAAATATTTTTTGTGTGAAAAAAAACAGCTGTTAAAAAATAATTACCTACTACATAGTAATAGCAAAACCTGAATTTCTTGACAAAGAACAGTGATAATTTAATTTTAGTTTAAGTACTTAGCTAAGAAACACTTTTGGATAAGATCTTATTGTTGTTAAAAATTGATACCCAATTACAAATGATTTTTATGGTATATTTGTTTGATTATACGAGTACCTTTTCAAATCCTAACTGAGCACAACATAGAATAACTACCTACTTATCATTAAAAGAAACTTCTTGTCACATAGTATACCTAGGTATTACTACCTACATAACTATTAACTTTGAAATAGATTTAATAGTCTAGCCATCTGAGGTCTATGAATGGATGGATAGATTTTTTATTAGAATCAAAAATTCATCCAAATGTTAAGAGAATGACCTTTAACAGCTTCAGCTAACTAATATTAACTAAACTAATCGAAATATTACGAAGTAGTAAAGCTGTTAGCAGGCGCTGTTAAGGTCATTCTCTTAACATAAGGATTAAGGACGTGTGGTAGTATGTTTGGTAGCCCGCCAACCCGCATTGGAGCAGCGTGGTGGGTCTAAGCTCTAATTCCCACTCTCCTATGAGAGTGGAGGTCCATGCCCAGCAGTGGGACGTTAATGGGCTGTAGTGGTGGTGGTGGTGGTAGTATGTTTAAGAGGTTAGGGAATTAATGAAGAAAAATAGTAATAATAGTTTGATATAATCGTTTTACTGATGCCAAAACATTACATTAGGACATAATATTACATAATATCAATCGGACATTGGTAGTTACCTAGCTTTGCATACAATTATATCTTGCCACGGTCATAAAAATACAAACCAGTACCTACTTAGGTATGTTTTATGATCTGAACAACAGTAAGTCTTAAATAATTATTTTTTTAAAGTTTCTGGCACTAAATAAATAAAATAAATAAATAAAAATATTTTTTTAAACAATCTTTTATCGTCCAACATATTGTAATTATTAGTTTGACGTCATTTTACTTTTCGTTTCTTCCCAGCAAACCCTTCATGGGGATGCATAAAAAATAACTAGTCCACCATCTTTGGGAGTCCGTCATATTAGATTTAGAATGACGTCAGTCAGCGAACCATGCATTATCATCCAAACTTTCAGCTCAAACGGATGGGGATAACTGTTTAATAATTCAGTTGCAAAATTTGACTTGAACAAATACCTACATTGCAAGTTGCAAGCCAAATAAAAGCTTGTAAAAACACGATGAATCGAAAGTTACAACTTTATGAAACAACAAAAAATAGATCACTTTATAATTGTATGATTTTAAAAAATTTAAAAGTTTTTGAGTATTTATTTATGATAGCAAAGAGGACAGTAAAGTTTTCAATTTAACAAAAAAATGCAACAAATATTCAGAAGTGTCTTACAAACTTAGAACATCACTAACTAAATAAGGAGAAATACTACAGTAGATTATCTAAATGTTTGTTTGGCATCGACGGTTATTAAAATAGCATCAAATTAGAATTTGCTTTAAATTTTTAAACTATATAATGAACTCCATTCTATTAGGTACTTTTATAAGAGCTACAGCATTAAATACTATTTTTAAATAAAATACTCTCTGAAATTCGACGGAAAATATCGCGGAGCCAAAGCGCCGCGGACTTACCGCCATCCATCTTTCATTTAGCTTCATACAATTATTTATTACGCGAAAGAGATAGTTTGGAATGCGTTACAAATTTAAGAAGACCTAGCTTCGGCTCTGCTAATCGAAGCTAGGCGTCTGCTTAAACTTGTCCAATATGACTCTTGACCAAGATCCAAAATAATTTTTTTGTACAAATTAATGCTATCAATTATGCAAAAAAAGCAACCTTAAATATTTGAACAAGTAAATTACGTAATTTGCGTAATGACTATTTTATTATAACACACTGACTATGAAATTAAGAACATATATCTTGAGCTAATTTGACGATATTCCATTTATCTCAAACTTTAATAAGCACCAAACTAGCCTTTAATCTTACCATTTTAGTAATAAAATGTATGCACTAACAAAACGCATTCTCTCATAAATTCTAAACACTGAGTAAATTTTATTAATAATGGCCTAAGCTGTTTAGTAACTAAAAAAATAAGTTACATAAATTAATACCTAAATCCATTGCAAACAATAATACTGCAGAAGATAATATAACGTTGTAGGCATAGCCGTCTTATAGTTGTGCACATTTTGTGAATCGAGCTGATAGGCCTTGATGAATAGAAAAGAGGATTCAATTAAGTAAACTAAGTAAATAGTTCATTCTAAACGTTGAAACGAACAACCGGACTACGACAGGATTACAGCCCTCAGATGAGCCGAGCCTTCATGGACGCACTAACGACACTCTCGCACAACGATACAACACGAACTATCCTCAACAACGACGACTACTGCTTGCAACCTTCGCCTGAACTACTACAGACATTAAGCCTCCAATTACAATAGAAAAGGTTAATAAACCCTACATAGGTCGCCTCCACCATCCCCTTCTAGCGACACCCGGACCGACCATCTAACCTAGTCCAACCAGCTTCAACCTCAACAAATCTGACAACCGACAATTTATTGCCAGTTTTCAAGGATGCACGCAGTGCCCACAACTATAGGACGGCCATACTTACAAGCTCATATTTAAACTATTAGCTAGTATTGCGAGAGCAATAATATTAATTCGTTGTTCTACGATCAAGATCACGTTAAACATAAGCCAGCGCACAAATTCACGACAAACACAACATTATGACAGTCTTTGTACATTATGCAAATAATATTGCATAATTATACTGCTAATTGTATCAAAACATGTTTTAATATTTTTTTGATACTTTATAGACACATAAATCAATGAACAATGTGCTATTATGAAGCCGCTGGGATATTCAATTCATTGTTTCGTTAAAATTTTCTTGATAGTGTAAAAATAATATACGACGATTTTGTCGCGAATAATTGCACTCTGCACGAAAGCGAACTAAGAGTTATTTGCATTCAATATGTGCATGTAATTTATATGGCGAATATATGAATCATATGGTTTAACTTATTTTATAACACACTGTTTATAAAACATTATTTTATTATGGAAAAGGAAACATCTGAAAAATCTGCAGTTGTACCGTACCGTTGGAAGATAATTTGTTTAAAAATATCTACACGCTAGTTAGAGTGAGGCACTACCGTTTTATAAAAATGTATCGATGAAAACACCGACAGATCACAGGGTGACTCTAATAGAAATATTTCTTAAATATATTCCTTTCACACATTTAAAGTGACACAAAAATGCGCTCTTCTTATAGAAACATGAATTCACATTCTCAATAAAGACCAACTTTTCATCGCGCACTGTGTCTTGCCGCCCGCGCGGCACGCAGTTTACATCGCGCCGCACATTTCAATGTCATGAATAAAACAACACATTATACAAAACATTACTAAGATAAAATATTATTATTGATTATGATAATGACGCCATACCTAAAGCGTTTATATAATGCTATTCGACCCTTTAATATCTTCATGATATCCTTAAGTTTACAAAACTACAAATATTATACAAATAGATTAACACAAATAATACATACACCAAGTATCGTATTTAAGAATAAAATAAATAGCTTACTAAAATCACAAGCATCTTAAGAACACGTGCTAACTACGATATACGAATAATATGAGATCATAAACACAAATATGCGTGCAACTGATATATTAATAGGCTCGAGCCTAGATCGACCCTAGACGATTTTGACCTACTTAATAATGTAATATGTCAATTATTTTGTTAAATTAAATAGCAACCAACAAACCTAACGAACAGACAAAATGTAGCTCTCGGTGGTAATAATTAAATAAAGTTAATTATTATGAAAAGCGATACGCTTAATACACTCCCTCCATCATAATCACAATTTAAATAAACCTAAAGTATCTTTCTGTGACTTCTAAATAACTGCCTTTACTTAAATAATGGCTCACACGCTTTCAACTAATAGTAAGATTGCATTTAATTAATGCATCAGACGAAACACTGTTTATTACAACTCAAATGCTGTTGAGAAACAGGCTTCGTAGGAATCTTTAGTTCTGCAGAGTATGACTCATTATAAACAACCATAAACTTCACATACTCCAAAACATCCACACACACCATTTTGTCACATCCATTCGGTAAATAAAATAATGGGAACCAATAAAATAATGGATAATTCAAAAAATGTGATCAAAATTTGTGCCAGTGCTGATAAATAGGAAGATCAATAAGCCGATGGCAAAACAATAGGCAGTGGCCTTCTTTCCTACAGTCACAATTGTATCCCAAACCAATCATACTTAAATGACTGACTATCAAACTGATACCCGATAACGTCACGTATCAAACGCACGTATCAATATAATCGACCTTATCAATTTTAGTGATACACTCCTGAGTTCCCAAAGTTCAATATATCAATAGTGATATTTGCAGACAAATCTTAATATATAATTAATTTATCACCTCCATGATGATCTTTATAATTACATATCTAAAATCAGCATTTCAATAACCTTTGTAGGTAGCATCCCGTTTGGTTTCTTACACTGACATAACTAATGATCAGCACATATAAGACATACCAAGATGATTCAAAAATCTAGAACAATATATGATCATAAATGTTTAATCAATCATATTGGCCGGTTTTAAACGTGTAGAAAATGTTTGATCTTGGCAGCCATATTTCATCCGATCCCATCACACTAATTCCTTAGCAAATGACATCAACATCTTAAAGAACGGATCAAAATTACTATTATCACCTGGACATAATTCTCCGAAAAGTCCCAGAGATCATGCATTCTAACCAGGCAATTCCCTGAGCAATTGGCTTTAACAAACAAATTCCTTAGCAATTGGCATCTCTGCTGTTAGATCTTTACCAAGAGATCGGAATTATTATTATCTGCACACATTTCAGACCAGACCATAGATCATGCATTCTAACCAGGCAATTCCCTGAGCAATTGGCTTTAACAATCAAATTCCTTAGCAATTGGCATCTCTGCTGTTAGGTCTTTACCAAGAGATCGGAATTATTATTATCTGCACACATTTCAGACCATACCAAAGATCATGCATTCTAACGATGCAATTCCCTGAGCAATTGGCTTTTTCACACAAATTCCTTAGCAATAATTGGCATCTCTGCTATTAGATCTTTACCAACAGATCGGAAATATTCCTTTTTGCACACATTTCAGACCAGACCATAGATCATGCATTCTAACGATGCAATTCCCTCAGCAATTGGCTTTTTCACACAAATTCCTCAGCAATTTGCACGTCTGCTGTTAGATCTTTACCAACAGATCGGAAGTATTATTATCTGCACACATTTCAGACCAGACCAAAGATCATGCATTCTAACGATGCAATTCCCTCAGCAATTGGCTTTTTCACACAAATTCCTTAGCAATTGCCATCTCTGCTATTCGATCTTTACCAACAGATCGGAAATATTCCTATTTGCACACATTTCGGACCAGTCTAAAGATCATGCATTTTAACGATGCAATTTCCTGAGCAATTGGCTTTTTCACTCAAATTCCTTAGCAATTGGCATCTCTGCTATTAGATCTTTACCAACAGATCGGAAATATTCCTATTTGCACACATTTCGGACCAGTCCTAAGATCATGCATTCTAACGATGCAATTCCCTCAGCAATTGGCTTTTTCACACAAATTCCTTAGCATCTCTGCTATTAGATATTTACCAACAGATCGGAAATATTCCTTTTTGCACACATTTCGGACCAGTCTAAAGATCCTGCATTTTAACGATGCAATTTCCTGAGCAATTGGCTTTTTCACACAAATTCCTTAGCAATTGGCATCTCTGCTATTAGATCTTTACCTAAAGATCGGAAATATTCTTATTTGCACACATTTCAGACCAGTCCAAGGATCATGCATTTTAACGATGCAATTTCCTTAGCAATTGGCATCTCTGCTATTAGATCTTTAGCAACAGATCTAAATGATCATCACGTGAACATGTTTCGAACAGGTCCAAAGATCTTGCATTACAATAATGCAATCCTGAAGTAGTTGTAACAGTCCAATTACTATTGACATCTCAGATTTAGATTAGAAATATTAACCTTAACATTTCAGATAAGTATAATATTCAGATCATAAGATATTATCATGATAGTTTAATCAATGAGATCTACATATAAAGTATCATTATCATGATTTTCCGCTAAGATTTAGAGAAAAAATAAACAGCATTTTCACGCTCATTCCAAGCATTGTATTTGTATTCTGCCAGATCAACAAATGAGAAGTTTAATGATAACAAATGTATTGGGATTTCGTGATCATCCAAATTTTATCTACTAAAGGGGAAGAATGTCATGGAATACCCCGAAATAGGTAGGCGAGTCGCAGGACACAGCCAGCACACAACTATGTTCTGTTAAGACTTTTATCCAGCAGTAGACGCCTATCGGTAAAACAACAACGACGATATTTAATTTAGGAAAATTCAAAAGATTGAGGAACCAGACCTTTTCATGCCTATTGAAGATTATGTTGGCAATCTAGTAAGCCTATTATCCTACCTGAAGCCATTAGTTCTTATGTAGTTTAAAATTCAACAGTTCTATTTAATAAAGTATGTGGGCATGTACATAATAATTATTGTGATTTGATAATACTTTATTATATTCATTATTAAGTTGGTGTTAAAAATGTATTGCACTTGACGGAAATTTTCCTAATTTACTATTTTTTATATTATAATCTAATGCTGACCTAGACATCCTAGTACTGAGAAACATTTGCAATATTAATGCCAATACAATTACGCTATCCATTTATCACAAATGTTGGTAAGTATTCTTATATTCTACACTGAGAAAGAGATTATGTAGAAAGAGTATTTTGTTCTTAGAATAGAATAGAATAGAATAGAATGAATTTATTTGTCTGAATATGTGTTACAATGATGGTGTTCAATATATTTTATGCAACCTTTTTCGGTCGCAATGTTGCTGGCACACTACACGACACACCACATTTAAAAAGACATTGACACTTATATTTCAAGATAATAGTATGTATTCTATTGCGTTCGGGGCACAATTACATCGCGGATAAATTTGTGAATATTGGTGTTGTGCTACAAAATACCTATCTGAACCCTCGGACTCGGACTCGGCGGTCGCGGCACCAAAAATATTTGAACCATACAGCGGGCGGGTGAGCTTAGTGTATTACTATATATTTATTGTATTGTATCAATACAGAGTAATTCCGGATCTATACCCACCCAACAGCAGACGGCAGACCAGCGCAGCTATTATTAATAATTTACAGATGGTTATATGAAAAGTCGCAGCATATCCAGTCAGGCAACCCTGACGTACAAATTTTTAAATATATAAATAACATAGTACAAGTATATTCTAGTATTAGTATAACATTTCACAGGAATAACATCTTGAATAAATAAATAATGTCTTGAATAATAATTATTTACGATTAACGTCAGGCTCTGTAGACCAAGTAACATTCAAATTACCTACTTTTACAATATGTGCCTACAATGGATGGCTATAATGTCATAATAATATGTAAGTATATAATGCGTCATGAATTAAAATGTCAATGTTAAAAATTAAAATGTCAGATATACCAAGTCTTTAATAATAAAGTCAATAGTTTAATTAATAATAAATTTTAGTTCGCATTTGTTACACAGTTTAAACAAAATACTGTAAAATTAAAATAAATCCAATTGATTCTGTGTGATAAACCGAGAGCGCTATTGTTTTAAAGCGTCTACGCAATCGAGTTGAACATACACAAGACGCTACATTAACTGCAGTACGTCACACAGAATGCGCACGTATTCGTGGACAATATGTAATACGAGGGACTGCAAGCAACAGTCACACTGTAGAGTGAGGCGGAAGTCGGTAGATCTCTGCCGTTCTTGGTACTTTTATGGCCAGAAATTATTTTATTTATCTATCGATAGTCCGTCGATAAATTACTAAGCGACGTTGTTATTTGGCAAAAAGATCATACAAGTTTAGACAAATTACAATGTTGCTAACTTTTCGATTTTGCGATTTGTCTGTGTTCAACCCTTAACAAGTCTTTAAAATTCGATTGATATCATACTGGTAAATGGAAGAAGTAACGACTACGATTTTAATTACTTTTGAATAAGTCAATAGGCGATCTTTATGAAATTATTCTAACGGCAAAATTTCTTGAAAAACCTAGGGATTATGTCTCAGTAATTTTGTCTCAATAAAGCTAATTTTCAAAACCCATGTACATTTAAATAAACATGTGACAGGAACAGCGAGGATAAAATTCTAACGCACTTCCAATGGTAAATATTTAGAAACAACTTCATTGATGTTTCTCAACGCACATAATATACCTATTAGAAACTTGTTTAGCACTCATCAATAATTATTCATCTAAACTAAGAGGATTATCTTCAACAAAAACTGCATGTGACTTCATGTGGATCAAAAATGCTAAGAGTCGATCCTTCTCAGCGTCGTTGCCTCTGGAAAAATATTATATATACAATTAAATAATATGACTGTTCTATGTACCATTATCTATCTAGCATACCAATGTTCATCTGGAGCAAATTGATCTCTCAGAAAATGCAACGGGAATTTTAAAACACAGAATAAAAATAAGGAGACTGACGACGAACATTATTTCTGACATGAAAACAATCCATATTCCCTTTACAGGCTTAGAAAATCTTAATCGTCACAGTCGACGTAGTAGTAGTAGACGTAGACGATGGCAAAGTCTAATTTATTTATTTACTAGCTGATGCCCGCGACTTCGTCCGCGTGTTTTTTGTATGGGATAATTAAGGGAAAAGGTTTTTCTTTTATTTATTTTTTTCGTCAATTTGCCAATGTTTTTAAGTTATTCTGCTATTCCGAATGGTGACAAATACAACAAATCAAAAACCATGAAAATCGGTCCAGCCGTTCTAGAGTTATAAGTTATAAACCCGACTTGGTTTTATATATAAAGAAGATTTGTACTTACTCGATATCAATCTCGATAGCCAATATTGTATGATGCGGCTTGCCTTCTTCATCTAACCATCTGTAAAAGGGCAAAATACTATTCAAACATAAAAACTAACAACTGCTCTAACTGAACTGCACTACCTAAAAAACATACATATTTGGTAACCTATACATATTCTAGGAAATGTTGGACTACATACATGTCCAGTAACACATGGATATTGTGAATCCACATCCTCTGTTAATTCAAAGTTTGATGATCATATTAAACTATCGATTAAAGGAAAAAATGCATCGAACTTTGATGCATTACGCTTATGCCATAATTATGTTTTTCATACCACTACTAATGATAGAGAGTTGCCGACGTTATTGAGCTGGCGTCGTCTCTACTCTCATAAGGCAACTGAGTGCTTGATTTCACTTACATATCTAGGATGCTTCAATGGACAATTTTTTAATACATAAGATAAATTATGAGTTTAGCTTAAAATACTCACTAGCCAATTAGTTAGGCTAGATCGTAGTTATATGAGTACCTCGCTGGTACTCAATAATAGGAAGAAAGTGTGCCAGCTCTGACGCACGACTGGATTTGTTAAAGAACGATTATAAAATATATACTATTAGTAAATGAGGGTATTCAACGCATTTTTTATATTACTGAGAGCATGCTTGATACATTTCTTTATATTAATTATATAATTTATATTCGTCAAAATACATTACATAGTCCACCACTACTGCCTATTAACGTCCCACTGCTGGGCGCAGGCCTCCACTCTCATAGGAGAGCGGGAATTAGAGCTTGGACCCACCACGCTGCTCCAATGCGGGTTGGCGGGCTTTAACGACTATTATCATATTAGTGATAATAACCGGGACCGACGGCTTAACGTGCTCTCCGAGGCACGGGGGTGAAAGACCGCCAACTTCCAACTCCGGGCTGGCACTGAGAATTTCTTACTTGAAAAACCCAATACCTAACAATCTTTATGCCCGACCGGGAATCGAACCCAGGACCTCGTGATCCGCAGTCGACTACGCTAACCGCTAGACCAACGAGGCAGTCATTACATAGTCATGGAAACATAAACAAGTGTTACCATGGCAGAATAAAGTCAATAACATAACGGAGAAAGTTTGATTCTACTCCCCGTGAATTTTCATAACCCAGGCTTATATATAAATGAAATTCGACTCTAAAGGAGGTAATCTCCAAAAAAGAATTGGCAGTCATAGGGACTGCTGTCGGTGCGAGATCGACACCGTTCTTCTAAAGATTTCACATTTCACAGTTCTTCCACATTTTTACCCCCTACCAAAAAGTGCTCAACGCG
Organism: Erebia epiphron; assembly: GCA_963932025.1. Lineage (NCBI taxonomy): Eukaryota > Metazoa > Arthropoda > Insecta > Lepidoptera > Nymphalidae > Erebia > Erebia epiphron. Next base: position 31,612,619 of record OZ009945.1, read on the forward strand.
CCTACAGAGGTATCCACTTCAAAAACTTACATATCGCCCAGGGAGATAGCATTGGAGGGCGAGGAAGACAGGGAGCGCGGCCGTTTGGCGACACCGCCGTCCCCGCTGACGGCCTGCGCGGCGCCCAGCGTCGATCGCGTCATGTGCCAGAAACCGCGCGATGCCGCACCCACGCCGTCGATCCGTTCGATACGCACCCACCCTATCAAAAAAGAAACATAACATACTAAGAGCGAAAATACACAATTCACTACAGCCCATTAACTTCCCACTGCTGGGCACAGGCCTCCACTCTCGTAGGAGATAGGGAAGCTTAGACCCACCACGCTGCTCCAAGGAAAATATACACAAGGAACAAAAAAAAGGGCCCGTCTTGTCAGTATAACCCCTTCCCCATTACGGACTTACTATGCAGTAAGTAGGTAGGTAAGATGAGTAGATTTTTAGGCAGTACAAAGACTAAGTTCTGAGTGCTGATCTAGTGATATGTTAAGTGGTTATAACTTAAACAGATCTAGACAACATTTTGCAAATATAACTTGCGTCTCGTAGACAGAGATTTTGTCACATAGAAACAAATATTTGTAGGTGTGGATGTGGTTTACGTTACCTGCTAAAGGGGGTTGTGCTTCAGGTTGACAGTTAGTGCAATAGCACCTCACTTGTCCCCACGATACCGCCTGGCGCAACTCTGGGTACGGCAGCACCAAGTAATTCCAATACTTTAACACTAGGTGCAAATGCTCGCAGCCTTCGCCGAACGCTTCCCACTCCGCCTCCAAACTTTGACCCTCGACACCTTCCTGATCCAAACATAATATCCGATTGAGATAATTCAAATTCTCAGCCGTCAAAGGCTCCGTACACAGATCGTCGCGCCGCGTAGACTCGTCGATCGAAGAAGACTGCTCCTCGGTCAGATCTGGCAGATTCCCCATTTCAAAAGTCAACGCATCCACTATTTCATTGTCCAAATTGTCCACGTCGTTCGCCTCGGGATACCGATCGTTGTGCCGGATATTGGTATCGCAAAAGTGATCCTGAATTTGGTCGTCATCATTGCATCCAGAGCTGTAAGCTAATAGAAGCGTATCTCTGACTATCAATGAATCTGGCGTGCGACTAAAGTCGTGTGAAGAGCGACTCCTTTGGACCATCTGGTAGGACACATCTGTGTTATCAGAGGGCTGAGTCAAGATTAAACTATGGTGCATGGTGCGACACGGGGTCTGACTTTTGATTTCTTTGTTCCTCGTCTCATTATCAACTACTGGTTCTGGGTCTGAACTGGGGCCAGGTTGAGGGACCAAAGGTTCGAAATTCTCCATCAGATTGTCTTGGCTGTACGCCTTCGTTTGCCGCCGCCGTTTGGCGTCAACTCGCTCACTTGATGGATGATCTTCATCTTGGTCTTCAAAGTTCAACTCCATTAGAGATTCTTCTTCCCGACGATTTTCAGCGATTACCGGCAAGTCTAGGGATGTACCAGTTACGACTGTGTACGGATGGAGTAACACCGAGACCTAAAAGAAATTACTTACTTATAATTATTTCATACTGTCTCCAGTAAGACCGATGACATGATGGCCAGAGGGCAACTAAGTAATAATAACTAGATATCATTAGTAGGTGATAAATAAATAATTATCACCATCAAGTCTTATTCCTTGTAAACATGACGTTCAGAAGGTGTACTTTGTAGGTGTATTTTGAATAAAGATGTTTTCTCCCACATGCTTGGAAATTGAGCATTATTTTGACAACCTTCTTCGAGATAAATCGAAATTGCTGTACTGGCAAAATACATGCGAGCAGCGGCTGGCAAATATTGTATGAAAATCCATATATGTCGTGGTTTAGTGGCCAAATAAATTTATAGTAAATTCATATATGTCGTGAAATTTAAAAATGGAACGATCTTTCACTCCGAAACATGGCAACCAAGGAGGTAACTTATCAAAGGTTTTATTTAAATTTCGAACTAGCTTGCAAAACGAAAGCTGTTTATTGAAAAAAAAACAAAAGAACACTTAAACGCGTGAAAAATTATTGTTGTTCCTTGTTCGTCATTGATTTTGAAATGTATTTTGACAAAATGAGTTCAAGTGAAGACAATGAGTGTGATGAACTTACTTTAACGCCACCTGAGAGGCAACAAGACCCGTAATAGAAAACTTGTTACCGCCAAAATCGAAAGAAAAATATTTAAAATTCTATGAAAATTTTGTTCAGTGGAAGAATGAAAGAAAATCGAAATCAAAGTTCTGTCTAGGTACTACTTAGTTTTAATTTCCGCGCATTATTTGAGAAACGTACTATTCTGAGTTTGAGTTTTAATATATATCGTAGTATACCTGACAAACCCTCCCGTACAGATCGACGAGGGGGTAAACGTGGCTGTAGGTCCTGGGCACGGAGCCGATGACCGCGAGCACAGCGCCGTCCACGTCCACCACCAGCTCGCTGTTGAAGCGGAAGTGCAGCGTCAGCACCGACTGCTCCGATACCTCCTCCAGCTCCGACGCGACGTGGGTGATCAACTGATCAGACACAACCAGTAGGTTTTAATACGGATGATGACAACTCAATCAAATCAGCAACTCTTTATCAAACTTAAAAACGCACTTCTAGTATGGAGGTTGTATGAAAATCACAATAGTGACGTCATCAAATTTAAACGCACTTTCTTTCTTTTTTTTCCGAGGATATGAATTTTAGGTCTTTTGGAAGACCCTCTATTTAATAATCAGATAAAAATAATTTATTTTTGATATAGGCATCATCCCTATTCTAGTGTAGTTGTCACCGACATGTCCAGCAATTGGGTAATTGACAAATAATCAAATCAGCAAATTTTTTTGTAACGTCAAAACGCGTCCTAAGTATGGGATTTATATGAAATTCTGAAATGTGCCGTCATTAAAGTTCGACGCACTTTTTCACTTAATCGATTGTTTAAAATGGTTATTCAACATAAAACTATCAGGGGACGACGATGGATATTACGACTTTCGGGAGATCCTCTATTTAATAATCACTAAAAAAATATTTATTTGAATAGTAGTCAAATACCCAATTGTTCACCCAGTAAGTATTTCGAATCAGATAAAACTTAAATTTAGAAGGTCTCGAGATAGATATTATGAGATTTTAAAAAAGGATCATCAGTCACAAAGACTCAAATAATACTAACGTTTGTGCCATTAAACTGCAAATCACTGGATAAAATCCAGGCGGGCGGATCGAGTCGCATAGCACAGTCCGGCACGCAGTCCGTAGGTAGGCAGGGCACCCCGCCGATTGAAAGACTGCCTTCCCAGCTGTCATCTAACTTGTCCACGCGAAACTGTGAAATGTATAAATATGCATTGTTAAAGAGTATACTTTTTGTATAATATTGTCACAAAGCAAATTATACGCTCAGATACATAACCTTAAATTACTTAACTAGAACTAAAATTAACAATAAAGTTATATGCAATATAAATACAGTAATATTTTTAGGACAAATTTCAAATTGTCTTACTACAGTCCCACCAACTCATCTGGCCTAGTAGCCAAAATTGGAACTAAATTTTATGACTGTTTAGTTTTTGTTCTCATTTTATTTTTATTTTTATTAACAACAAATGTGATAACAGCGACGCTGTCACCGAGTCAGAAAAGTTTGTGGGACTATACACAATTTTGACACTTCATTAAAATTTCGTTCAGAAAGCAGTTTTTACACTCTATCGCTAGCATCGCTGGCGTGAACGTAAAATTAAATCCAATTTTACCACACATCACTTCACTTTTCGAAATATATTTGGTTTTAAAACACTTATTTATCGCAATCGTAGAACGTCGCATAAGTCCCAAACACTATCTCAGTCAATTATTTTAAACACTAATATTTTAAAACTGATTTTAAACTAATTTCACACATCACAACTTTTACAATGTCAACACTTTTACACAATACACATAAAATTAACAGTATACTATGTCTTAATTTAAATAAGCATATTACAAAAAAGTTCGCATGCATAAAAGTTCGCATCATACTATTTCATACTTCCAATTTAAATAAGGTACTTAATTGTAACTAAAACTAGTCTATAGTCATAGGTATTGAACTAACTAATCATTTACTCATATGAATTTTAGTACTTATTTTATTACTAGCTGATGCCCGCGACTACGTCCGCGTGGATTGAGGTTTTTTGGAACTCCTTAATTTTCCGGGATAAAAAGTAGCCTATGTGCTATTCAAGCCTATAATCTATATCTGTGCCACATTTCATCCAGATCCGTTCAGCCGTTGCGGCGTGATTGAGTAACAAACATCCATCCATCCATACATCCATCCATCCATCCAAACTTTCGCATTTATAATATTTATTTGATATTTAATTTATATGAACTTATACTAAAAAAGTTTAAAAAAATGTACTTACGTAGGTTATTATATTTTTACCCGAATTCGCTGAAAAACTACATTATCTTCTAAAACATAAGAAATTCGCAAAATATAACAGTCGCACAGCTCGGAAAGTCGCACAGCCGAATATTATAAAACAAAAACAAATAAAAATGCAAATGCACATATAAAAATAGAGACAATGATTATTGCATAAGAATTAGGATAAAAGAAAAAACACTTTACAATTGCATAATGGACTAAATTGTATGCATCAAGAATGCATGCATTTTAGTCACGAAAATCTTGTCACATTCACACCGCACAATCTTAAATATATTGAATCAAAGTATAATATCTAAGTAAAACTAAACAGGCCTTTAATTTTTTTTACCCGAATATTTTATCCCAAAGATTGTGCTGGTTATTAAGCAATAAGAATGTCGATAGATACATCACACAGCCCGAGAGGGGTTAGCTGACTGTAGAGTGCCAGTATCGCACGCAGTCTCAATGATATTCACAAAAATGAAAAGTTGAGCTTACGCCTCGCGGACTTAGTATAACTATTATTATTGTTATCAAGGAGCAATAATTTCACATTTGGTTTAAAAAATACTACACTAAATAGATTACGACAAAAGCTTATCAAGTATCCAGTAGGAATTATAGCTCACTGATAAATAATACTGTCATTATGTAAATAAATCGCTAATCGCAGTAAATTTTTCATTTTACACAAATAAATAATATGCTAATAAGCAATAACGATATTTTTGCTAAGAGCCAGAAATTTAATTCATGATAATATTTTTATTAAGTAAGTAATTCGTATCACAGATGACGATCTATGTGAAGTTTCTATTACAACGATTTATACATCGTAAGTTAAAGATAATAGCTAAGCTAAAGAAATCAAAATGAAATCATTTTATATCACTATAAATAAAAAAATAAAAAAAATAGTTATTAGTTACACAAGAGTGAAAAGTTGTTTTTTAAAAATCTTGAAAAATCTTTTCACTCGAGTGCAACACGTAACTTTTCATCCCACCTCATCACACCAGAGTTTTTAACAAATTAAAAACGGTTGTATGGAAATTCGGCACCATAGAGGTAGAAGTAAATAGGTTTTGATGATGTTTTGAATTCACAAACTTCATAGACGAGTGATATTTACTAAAGTGCACACGATGTTCTAAATTCAATTTACTTTATCCTCAAGAAGATAATAACGGCTTTTGCATTCAGATATCGAAGAGTAAAAATACTCTTTCCGAGATGGTGGGATGAAAAATATTTTATTACTAAAACTTTTAGAATTTTCTCAAAGAGTTTTAATATCTTATTACGGTAACGCAATAGATGGTAGCGTTTGTGTATGTTTATCTGATGTTTTCTTCTCTGAGTAAAATTTTAAAGGACGATGATTAAGTTAAAATATTCGTGCATAATTCAAATACGGCTTTTTAACCGAATTCCAAAAAAAGTGAAGGTTCTCAATTCGGCGCGTATTTCTTTTATATCGATTATAACAGATGAAATTGACGTTTTGCTTATTAGCATTATCGCCAGCTATATAGTAGAATTCGCAATTCGCAATGCATACACACAAGGTTGTACTATGTTTAAAGTAATAAATAAAAACCGGCCAAGTGGTTAGCGGGCCACGCGCAGAGTAGGGTTCCGATTTCCCTAAAATTAGCTATGATTGGTTTCCTTTTTACTAGTTATATATACTACTTCCATGATTTTTTTACAAATCTAAATCAACCGTTTAGCTGGCAGAGGGAGGGGACACTTGACTATAACAAAAAAACTTTAAAGCTTAATATTTCGCAAACGGTTCCCTGAACCGATGAATGGTTTCCCACAAAACGAACTATCCAATGACGCCCCCACACCGTGGGATTGACGAGATAAAAATAACCCCTACTTTAATGGTAGGGGAAGTGCACCCTGAAAAAATTTTTTTTCATTATTTTATTGTACCACTTTGACGGCGTGATTAATATGATGTCACCGTAAGATTGTAAAAACCGTTAGATTATAATCTAACTCGCGATATTGCAAACTGTCGAAAGATTACAATATAACGCATTATTTTTCGGTAGATTATAGTCTGTTAGGTATATTAAACCGATAGAACTTAAGTGCCCGGCCTGCGGCCGGCGGAGAAAATAGGTTATTTATATTGCCTTTAAACATAGTCCAGTCTCATTTATTACACAACATAAGTACTTAGTAAAAAACTTAATAACAGATCATAGGTACATACATAGGTATAGCCTGTCTTGTAAAATCTGAGTGGATAATTTTGCGTGTGTAGATACTGACAATACTATTGTTATACAAAACTATCACCCGGGGATACCCAACAGTTTTTTTTATTTGCCGCCATTCCGCAGTCGCAAAGTTCACAAGACAGACATTATTATGTAAATGCATAAAACACTCGTAACGACAATGGGGCTGATTCTGTAGTGCACAATCTCTAAATTAAAATGACACCATTAAAAATATTGCCAACCCTTTCATTATACTTCCTGCAGAAAGGGACAGAACGAGGTTTGAAGCTGTCATTTTAGTTTAGTTTAGAGATTGCGTAATACAAAATTGGCCTCAATGTACAACTAAAGGCTGATATAAACAAAATGTGCGTCGGAACTGCTCGGTCAGAAATCGCGACTAGTACTATACGAGTATACGAGTTCTTGAAGGAACTGTATGAAACGCGTCCGAAAAAGCGCGTGACGCGAAAATTTAGTTTCTCGTATCTGTCACAATCATTACAATTGGCATACTTTATTTACATTTACTTTAGGACCAGCTTTGGACCCGATTCCGTCGCGTATTGTGTGTATTTCAAGCTTCATTATTTAAGTTCGCAATGAATCCAAAAGTGTGTCCAACAAAACAGCGGCAATTGGGTTGTTGAATGATTTTTTTTTGTCATGAATCAAAAGATCATATATAAGTTTTATTACAAAACTATTTTGAGCTTTTTATTTTTCGCTATAATTTAAAAGTTATATCAAATTGAAAATAAATTTTTGAATTCAGTACCGAAAACACGCCGAATAAACCCGAGCGAAAAATTAACATTGTGACGTCACAATGTCAATTTCTATTCGTTGTTTCATACAGCTGATGCAGTGTTGACACTGTACTATCGTGAATTGCTTTAACATTATGACGTCACAAACATGGCGACCAATCGTGCGCGTTCGTAGTGACGTGGTTCTTTTTAAAATTTTACCAATTTTTAATTGTTTGTTATTAATTTTAAAAAAAAATTAAGAGGTTTTCGCTTCGACGATTCATACAATTTGTGTTAAAGTTTTAAAATACATAAAATAAAAGATAATTTTTTAAAATTGAACAACCTAATTGCACGGTAGCAATGCGCGGCGTTTGCATTCAGCATTCAGTGCGTGACACTCACGCATGATTGCCGCTTTATGTTTAGACACACTCATACCATAACATTGTACTTCGTAAATGTACCCATCTGCTTTGCGTTGTCATAAGACTGTACCTCAGCGATCGCGAAATTTATAACCGCTGACTTATGCTGGCAACCGGCGGCTTTGTAAGATTTTGTATGGACTGCATTCAATTGTGCTTTAATAGTCGAAGGTATGTAGAGAAGTAAATATATTCAAACATTTTAAATGCTGCAAATTATTGCAAACAAGATATTGAAGTTATATATATTTATAGGCAAAAATTAGTTTTGATAATAGCAAAGGTCACCGAGGTACGCTATTCTCATATTTTTTCTCCATTTACGAATAAACGTACATTGACTGAAGAATATCATGCTACCGATGCAAAAACTGTTTAAATTTCTGGTAATTAATTGTAACTATTAAAGGAAACCACTATTGATCCACTTATTAATTATTATTTATATCAAATTATAATATTATTATTTATATAATATCGTCTATTAGCAATTTACACAAACGGCGGCCATAATCATAGATATATAACGTCCTCGCCCCGTGTTGCCAGACTAGAGTCCATAGCCATAGAGGCAATAAGGTCTTGTATCAATTCGCCTTAATTTTTCTAGTTAATATACATACAATAAATTAACACTGGCAATCGATAAACACGAAGATGACCCCGAAAGAATTAAAAGGTAAAGACCTTTTCCTACAGTCTTACAGTCAACGCATATAGATCAAAATCAGATAGGTGCATTAACGAAAACACGGAACAAATATAATAGTACACATTTTAGTCCGCCAAATTCCCACTGGTATTAAAAAAAACTATTGGGATACAAAAAAAACATGAAGCATGATCTTGGTCTATCTTAGGTAGAGCAACGATCTGTAATTTAATTCCCATCAATTCTGTTTAGACAGAAAAAACACTTCACACAAAGAATTTGTCGGAATATAATTCAAAGAGTATAATAAATTTCACAAGTAATTTTGTTAGCAATAAAGCCAGGTTCTGACTGTTCAAATCGATAAAATGACTGATTTCTGGAACCGCCGCGCATATTTCATAATATCTAATTAGATAAAAAAAAAAATACGCTCGGCTTGGAAAGAAATCTAATCATATCGATTTGAAAAATCACAATCTAGCAATAAATTTCGCAGTGGAAATTGCCAGCATTATGAAAAATTGCAGTGCAATACGCTACATTAAAAAGTCGCATTAAACATCGCCAGCATTATGTCTGAGATCCCGCCATAGAACGACCTCCACCCATCTGATAACCAGACGGAAGTACTTTATATGAATCAGAGTACATCAAAGAACATGCTTGGAATAGCTTGCCTAATGATATCTGTTCAAGGCTACCTTAAATTAAAGTTAGAATAACCGATTTTTTTATTTCAATTCCTACTACACCCATCTGATAACCAAACGAAATTCATAACCAGAGAGCAGGGATCTCAAGGATGGAGAAAATATCCTCCAAACTGTCTCCAATTTTAGGTGATATCTCCACCTCATCAGATATAATCGAACGAGCTTGATAACAATCGAAAGCAGGAAGAAAAAGAAGCAAGAAAAAATGTCTTCCGCTCTCGATTATCATGCTCGTTCAGTTATCAATGCGTATAGATGCAACTTTAGAGCTTGGCAACCATAGTCCTTGAAAGGATTTCCTTAGGAAACCCTATATTTTCTTGATCCTTATGCTTCCTGCTCTCCACTGGAATCAAATTCATTTGGTTTTCAGATTTATATCAGGTCAGAAATTATGAATTCTCAAACAAGCCTGACCTTGAACGAATTTCTTTAGGCAAGCCTATATTTTCTTTATCCTTGAGATGCCTGCTCTCGATTGATATGGATTTCGTTTGGTTAACGATTGGGTGAAGAAGTTGAAAAAAAAACGGTTTTTCTAAGTTAAATTTAAAGTAGCCTGGAACTGCTTTCAATAGGCAAGCCATTTGAGATATGTTGCTTAATATACAGTGATTCATAAAAAGCACGCTTGGTCTTGTTATTAGATGGGTGGGGAGGTCGTTATAATCTCGTATCTCGTACTAGTATAAAAATTCATTATAGCACATTTTGCTTTATAAACATTTTCGCATTGAACTTCGCAAGCATTATTAAAAAATCGCATTGAACTTCACCAGCATTATAAAAATTTTAAAAATGAAACTTTGCCAGCCGCATTAGTAACATTATAAAAGGGGTTTGAATATGCTATAGTACGCGCGCGAGCCCCGTCTGCACACCTCGCCTCTCACGCCCGCAAAGTAGTGCTGTCTTTGACATCTATCGTACGACATACGGAATGATTTGTATGTTACCGTTAAAGTTGCTAAAACCGTTTACGTTCACATTGACGCGGTATGTCAACATATCAAATGTTGGATTAATTGTTTTATTGCTCATACTACCTATTAATGTTGATTCCGTATTTCCTAGGTAATACGGAGTATAACGGCCAAGCATTCATCAGAGTTGAGAAAATAGATGTTGGTGGTGGTGTCAATGGTTGTGATGGTGGATCTGTCCCAAAACCGAATCAGCATAACCCGACCCCACATAGTCTTGTCTGTCCTATCCCTAGAATGTTTTTTGTAAAGCGCTGGAGGGACCTTTAATGTTGACTATTCGCGATAACATAATATATACTCATTGATGGTACGCTTGTTGCTTGTAATCAAGTTGTTTCCCGTGTAAATTTTTAAATATGAACTATTTGAGTGTTTCAGGTGTACAAAAAACATGTTTTTATTCATCGCCAAACATGCGAAATGGCAAAAAAAGAGCAAAGAAAGGAAAAATCACTTTTTGACCTTACATTTAAATGATTATTTTGGAAGAGAGAGTCGATATACCGGAGAATCATCAAAAAGAACATTGTCTGTAATACAAAAATAAGCTAAAGAAGGACCTCTTCGTTCTCCTCCTAAAAAAGGAAGATCGTGGTACAAATGCGAAAATTTGAACGTCAATGATTTTGATGGTAGTGTAATTCAAACAATTATAGAAGACTTATCTAACTAAAAAAATCGTCCCTACATGTCCGAATGATTTTATTTTCTTTACTTAAAGAAATAAAGTAAATTTTGTAATTTATCAATATGACAGTAATGGTCACAGCAATAGCACATTCCCAAGCTCTGCATTCAACTCGCGCGCGAACTATATCAAAGCTGGACTGGTGACACCATTATTGAGTAGATTATAACTTGCACAGCTTATATCTCGGAAACCTGACGCTTCAGAAGATTTTGTCTCATTATAATGCTTGCTTGTATTAATGCCAGCTATTCATTAATACACGTTTTATGAGTTGCCGCTATTTCACAAACAAATATTAAAATGGCGGAACGGTAGTGAGCCAAAATATTCAAACCCCTGAACTTAGGCAGCCAGCATTCTACAGCATCTTTAGCAGCATTATAAAAATTTCGCATTGAACTTCGCCAGTATTATAAAACATTTTCGCATTGAACTTCACAAGCATTATAAAAATTTCGCATTGACCTTCGCCAGCATTATAAAAAATTCGCATTGAACTTCGCAAGCATTATAAAAATTTCGCATTGAAATTCGCAAGCATTATAAAGATTTCGCATTGAACTTCGCCAGCATTATAAAAATTTCGCATTGAACTTCGCAAGCATCATAAAAATTTCGCATTGAACTTCGCCAGCATTATAAAGATTTCGCATTGAACTTCGCAAGTATTATAAAGATTTCGCATTGAACTTCGCAAGCATTACAAAGATTTCGCATTGAACTTCGCAAGCATTATAAAGATTTCGCATTGAACTTCGCCAGCATTATAATAATTTCGCATTGAACTTCGCCAGAATTATGAAAATTTTCGCATTGGACTTCGCCAGCATTATTAAAATTTTCGCAATGAACTTTGCCAGCAATAAAAAATCGCATTAACTTCACAAGCATTATAAAATTAAAAAATAGGATGGACCATCACCAGCATTTTGAGGCCTGGACAGATAACGAGCGATGGCAGTGATGTGCAACGGCAGAAGACGTTCAGTGTGACATCATCTGAACACATGTACGATTGTTAATACAAGAAATTAAAGCAAGGAGCGCGATGTCAAAAGATTTCGACAGCAGCAGCCTTCGCGTTCCTGTGCGTTTTGTTTACGCCGTCATACAGTTCCACAGACTGGGGAAAAGAATGGGGATGCCCCTTCTTGTTCGAGCGTTTTCTCACTGATTCTGTCACATCGGCTCTATTGTTCACTTTTTTAGTGTAACGACTCGCGCTTTTTTGCCATGATTCCAATAGTGGTAGCGTATAGTAGTGTCACCCTGGGTTGTCATGTCCAATGCATCGCTCTCTTCACTGCAGATGCCCATCGCGTCTAGTAGAATTCTTCCTTACATGAAGTCAGATTATTCTGTGGTCATGCAGACCCTTATGTATCAACCTTTATTTTCGTATTGGCATGTTAAAGATGGCGTCTATTAAGCTTGCCGAGCCGGATCAAATTGAACCTCAATAAGTATAATATAATATTTACTAAGTCACTGCGTCACAGCTTTAGCAAGCAGCAGTGATTTACGCAAACAGAATCGGCGCCCTGATCGGCTGTAGTCACTGCCATCACGCGTAGTGTCTATCCAGGCCTTGAGTTTTCGGAGGCAACAAAGCAAAATTCGTAAATATGCAAAATTTCTAAACAGGATTCACTGAACAATCATCAATCAGTAACTGATTTATGTTAGCTCAATGATCAACTTTGAGTTCAAGCTGTAAGTGAATACCATCGACTTATTTTTTTACAAAATTTGTTCTTTTTACCCGACTTTTATTTTAACGGTAGACGATGAAAAATAATTTTACAATATTATTTCTATAGTTAGGTTAAAGTTTTTTTTTCATACAATCTATACTAATATTTAAAATGCGAAAGTTTGGATGGATGGATGTTTGATACTCAATCACGCCAGAACGAATCTGGATGAAATTTGCACAGAAGTAGATTATAGTCTGGAATAACCCACATGCTACTTTTTATCCCGGGAAATTAAAGAGCTAGTTTATAATAATTGGCCTTATCATAAAAACCATTGCAGTGTAGTGCAGTTCATTCCAAACCAGGAAAATCTACAAAAATCATTGACAAGAAGTGTTTTGAAAAACTTATTAAAATTAAACAATATTAATAAAAGATTATGTCCTTCGTCCACGTGGATTAAGGTTTTTTGATTCCCGCGCGAACTCTTAATTTAGGGTATATGCTATCTACATTCCAAATTTCAGCCAAATCGGTTCAGTTGTTGCGTCGTGAATGAGTAACAAACATAATAACATCAAAACTTTCACACTATAATATTAGTAGAATAACTGCATAGAATCTGTATACTAAATAGAATATTATGCATCATTATATTATTGTATAAAATTATACTATATTAATATAAAAATCAAAGCTTAGAAACAAACAAAACACCAAAACCTAAACAATTATTACGAGAATATCATAAGAAATCCCTTGATATTGTTTTTTTAAAATATGTACACTCGCCGGCATTTTTAGCGGAACATAAAAAAAAGGATTGATATCAGTATCATATAAGGTTGCTGACTGGTTTATACGTCATTTAATTTAAAAAGAAATATTTTCAAATTAAGAAAACAACTGAACATCACATTTTATGCAATTGTTTTAATTTTATTCAAATACACCTTATCTGGAGCGAACTTCGAGTATTTCTTCCTTCTGAGTTTGATTTAAAATTTCATTGAAATACTGTTTTTTGTTAGTTTTTTTAATCGCGTACCTTTCTGGAGTTGATGACTGAATTATGCCTGACTTAGCCCCAACGGAGATTGCCAGGGCACTCGAAATGCGAAGAAATGGTCAAACCTACAGAGTGATATCCAGAGATCATCGTCGACCAGTTTCAACGATCCATCGCAGTATCCAATGGTTCAGGGAGACCGGTACTTATGTGAGAAGAGCAGGACAAGGCAGAAAAAGACGCACTTCGAGTAGGGATGATCGTTTCATTCGGCTTCGTGTACGTAGGAACCCCCGTTTGACGGCCGTCCAAGCCCGACATGAGTTAGAAGCAGTGCGGGGTGTAACCGTAAGTGAGCGTACGGTATGAAGAAGGCTCGAAGAAGCTGGTTTGGGTTCATTTGTGCCCGCCAAGGCTCCAAGGCTCGAGGTAAATCATCGTAGAAACAGGTTAACTTTTGCTCAGGAACATCGACTTTGGAACGCAGACCAATGGAGTAAGGTATTGTTTAGTGATGAGTGCAGAATTCTCTTAAATCAAATTGACGGCAAGCAAAGAATATACAGACGCAAAGGAGACCGATACATTCAGACAAATTTTGAAACTACAGTTGCATACGGTGGTGGATCAATAATGGTTTGGGCGGGCATTTGTTTGGGAGTTCGCACAGACTTGGTAGTGATTGAGAGAGGGAGTCTGACTGCAGACCGCTATATCAGAGAAGTTTTAGAAGAAAATGTCGTACCGTTTGCCCCATATATCGGTGACGATTTTGTTTTTATGCAGGATAATGCTCGGCCGCATACCGCTCGGGTAACTCAAGCTTATCTTAATGATATGAATATCACTGTTATGGAGTGGCCGGCGAGATCACCGGATATGAACCCAATAGAGTACGTTTGGGACTTGCTGAAAAGAAAAGTTAAGTCCAGAATTCCAGCTCCTGCCAACGTGGGTGAACAGGAGACCATCGATAACATCATTCTCAGTATGCCTAGATGGGTAGAAACTTTAATAAGAGCACGTGGAGGAAATACGCGATATTAATCACCATTTTTCTAATTTAATTAATTGTTATTTTAATATTAAATTTCACTTTTCCCGGTTACATGAAAAGTTCAAAAATGTACCATTTTTCACAAATAGCCTTTACTCGCAAAATCTGTTCTTAATGTGATCTCATTATAGGTAAAACAAATGAAGCTTTAAATAACAAAAGAAGTGTAGTAAGTAGATTTTAAAATAAAACCATATTTTTTAAATTATGGACCTTTTTTTTATGTTCCGCTAAATATGCCGGCGAGTATATTTGTTAGTTAAAGTGAAGAATGTTAGATACGATAGTGTAAGAAGTAAGGTTTAAAATTGCATCCCGATTAAACAATATTTATTCAAATTTATATGTTGCTCAATTATAAAGATAAAAGATCGGAAAAATATTATTGTAAAATTATTATGCATTCACCATAGAGTAACTTGACTTTATAGCCCGCATTGAATACAAATCTAATATTTTGGAGTAAAATATCACCTTTTTAAATCATCACAAAGATTGCGAACTCATAAATAACATTAATTTTGCTCTTGTATATAGTATTGTTTAGATAAATTAATCTGCAGTAATTACTAATTACTGAATGATTTTAGTTTAGTATTAAATATTTGTTAATAATATTAGTTAGCAAAATTTCAATAAATAGTGATTAGGTAGATTGAAAGAAATAATAAAAAAAATATTCGTAATTAACAAAAAAAAATTTGAAGTTCACAATCAATACAGCTATACATCATCATCACTCATCACTACAGCCTATTAACGTCTCACTGCTGGGCACAGGCCTCCACTCTCATAGGAGAGCGGGAATTAGAGCTTGGACCCACCACGCTGCTCCAATGCGGGTTGGCGGGCTTTAACGACTATTATCATGTTAGTGATAATAACCGGGACCGACGGCTTAACGTGCTCTCCGAGGCACGGGGGTGAAACACCGCCAACTTCCAACTCCGGGCTGGCACTGAGAATTTCTTAATTGAAAAACCCAATACCTAACTTTTATGCCCGACCGGGAATCGAACCCAGGACCTCGTGATCCACAGTCGACTATGACCACCACTACCACTAG
The DNA here is from genome assembly GCA_963932025.1 of Erebia epiphron. NCBI lineage: Eukaryota > Metazoa > Arthropoda > Insecta > Lepidoptera > Nymphalidae > Erebia > Erebia epiphron. The sequence continues at coordinate 31,628,363 of OZ009945.1, forward strand.
ACCAAGGAGGCAGTCATATATCAAGCTATACATATATCAAGTAAAATAGGTATGTATGTGTATGTTTATTATGTCGAGTACCCATATTAAATCTATATCTGTAATCTGTCGATAAGTTACCTAACATTTTTAGTTTGCCAATAACGGCTCAAAGACTAATAATTTTTTTGACAACTTACATAGCACAGAGCGACCTACTTCTGAAAACTTATGTATTACAGGGCCAGTGTCTATACTCAAAAAAAAGCATAATCGGTCGCTTCAATAGTTCTCTTTCAAGCCCGTCTAAAATAGATCTGCCGTTTTGTTAACGCTCACGCTCATTCGTTATTGGTTAAATTGACAATGTTTACCAACTGCAAATATGTACCAACATAAAACTTGTACAGCCCTATTTAACAATATGATAGACAAATCACGAAAGTAAAATATAGATAGATTACAGAGAGATTCAATATAGGAGGGAATTTCAACATCGAAGTCTAGAATATCGCAGGTGGAAAAAAAGTCGCATAGCTATAGTGATGTCATTAAGATATGACTCTACAATTCTAAATCAAATTCAATACTCACCCTAAACCTGTGCCCTCTGCGTAGCGGCTGACTGACGATGGCGACTGCATCTTGGTATCCTGATGTACGCATCGCTACTGTGTCTGAAAAATTGACACACGATGACATAATTAGTACTCTACGTTTCTCAAGTAGATCTTTTCATTCCATATCTAAACAGAACCTTTTATTTAACTTGCAATGTACTCGTATTTATGTATGTACATGTAAGTATAAAGTCTCGGATACACTAGGGAACATTTTGTCCCGCAACATGACGCGCAACGCTGAATATACGTGACGCTGCAACGTTGCATAGTGTCCCGCAACATGCCCCGCAACATTGTACGTGACGCGGGGCATGTTGCTCGCTCCCGCCTCGAGAGCGAGCGCAAGTGTCCCGCGTCAGTGTCGCGCCATTTGTCACCGAGTGTAGTCGCGTACGCAACGTGCCTCTTAATATGTCTATAGTGTGGGGAAATGATACCGTGCTTTCACTTCTTGAGTTCTGTTGTGGGATACTTCACACCGTGATTATCGAAATAAAATAAAGAAAAATGACGTGTGGGAGGATATTGCCAAGGCACTTAAATTGCCTAGAAAAGAAATAAGTTCACACCCTGCGTTCGCAATTTGTCCGAAAAAGGAAGCGTTTCCGGAAGCGGAACAGCGTTCCGTAGTATTGTATCCTGTTTGGCTATGGATGGTCCGATCATTTGCAATAAAGTTTCAAAATCAGATTATGACATTCGAGTAAAATTCACAAACGATCCGTCAGACATTCGGAGATCACTTAGAATATTAACTCTTCTTTCTCGTTGTAGTAAGAAATTCCGCATCCACCACCTTCTTTTTCTCTTACGTTTCAACATACTCGATATAACTATGTACGCAGCACTAATAGCCACAACCTCCTTGGGGGACATTTCTATAAAAACTGACTAGTGTGGCCTACACACTGTTCCGCGACATTTCCACGTTCTACGTAGTTGTTGAGGAACATGTTACGCAACATGTTGCTCCATTTGCCCCCTAGTGTATCCGAGGCTTATATGTTTAGGTCAAATCTTGCAAGATGAGTTATTTGGCATTTTTGTTGAAACAGAACACTATTTACATAAATAAATCTAAATAGTTTTATTTTTAATACGAAATCAGTAAACTTGTTCAATCACGAAATAGTTCCTCTATTTATTTTCATTAAACGCACGACCGTCAGCCCTTACGTTCGGACCCAGACCGAGGCGTCGCGGACCCAGACGGCGTGTCGGTGAATGTGTCGGTGAGAGCTCACGCACACATCGTTGCGCTATGCATGGGTGAAGTCACCGCGAGCCGTTTGTATGAAGCTTCCCCTCTGTTATTACTCTGTGTTCAAGGGCTAACTTGTAGAGGACAAAGAAAAGATAATCGGCTTATGACAAAGTTGCATGGAAGCAACCGGCCTCTCATCCAGTGACCCACAAGTCAGTGTAATACTTGTAACGTATGTGTTGTATTTGTCTACTTATGTGACCTTTTTCTTATTTAAGAAAAGAGCAACTGCTGAGTTTCTTGCCGGTGCTCTTCTCAGTATAATTATCTTTTCGAACCGGGGGTAGAGTCTTAAAGTATCATAAGTGACACAAGTTGTCCTGCGTGAAATAAATAAATCATTTATCATTTAAAATTTGTGTATTACCTGAACTACAAAGCTTGATGTTCCCTCCATGTATGTAGTGGAAAGTGTAGGGCAGCGCCGCTCGCCTCCGCCGCGGCTCCACGACGGGCACAAGGGTCACCATCGAAGAGGTCATGTCAGTCGCATCGCTACTCGACGCTTGCGCTTCGCAAACCACCTCTTCCACTTCCGCCTTTTGTCCCGTGTCGTTGGGAACTGCAGAGTATGAAGGTGACGTGGATGATTTTTTTTACTATCATACTGGATGATGCCCGTGACTTCGTCCACGTGGATAAAGGTTTTTGATTCCCACGGGAATTCTTTGATTTTCCGGGATAAAAAGAAGCCTATGTCCTTCCCCGGGATACAACCTATCCCTGTACCAAATTTCATCAAAATCGGTTGAACAAATGGGCCGTGAAACCGTAGCAGACAGACACACTTTCGCATTTATAATATTAGTATGGATGTGATGTGTTCTTTATAGAGATCTTGGAGCCTTCCAATATGCAGATGGGCCACCATCTGCATATTGGAAGGCCGAGGGGGTTTTAGTAGATACAAATCCTACATAACCCAACTTCTCTAGGAAGATTTCCCCCTCGAAAAAAGAAAAGGTTGAAAGGAGTCCACTTACTGGTTTGCGGCAAGACAGTGACCGGGTTGCCTCTATTGACAGCTTGAATTTTGTACACAGCTCCATAAATCTCCATAACAACGTAAACTTTCTGCAACCAACATAGTTTCGTTAGTATGTATTTTTTATACATATCAAACAACTCAAAAATCAATATTATTGGCAAATTTAACAGTTGCAGTCTAGACGGCTATTAACAATGGCACACACACACAAATGCAGTCTCACACACTGTACTTCCCAATAGCCAAATTAACCCAATTCTTTCTTTCTTTTCTTTTAATGATAAATGTTTATTTCATACCCTTATCATCCATACTATTATACGTTCACGCGTTCACAGGCCGTCTGATCAACCGATTTTGACGAAATTTGGTACAGGGATGCATGTGTTAGGCTCAGTCTGAAATAATTTTGTACTCCACGGCTCTGTGCAGTCGAAAGGGGCAATAATGGTCTATGGTACTCTGTAATGGCGTTACATATTAGTCTATGGCATAATCGCTAAATTAAAGTTAATTTAAGTGTATAACCGAGTTTCCTTTTAATAGTTGCATCCCAAAAAAGGACATACTACATACATACTTAGGCTGTTTATCCCGGAAAATTAAGTTGTGGGCATCATCAAATTGTGCTAAGATAAAGTATGGCACTCTTTCTTCTTGGGGATGTGGCTATACAGGGCTATGTAAAGAGACCAGGTACCACTTTGACCGTCGCCGATCCACTGTGATCGCCACCATCTAAAGTTTCTAGCCAATACTACTTGCTGCTAGGAACAGCGTAGCTTCTTGACTGGAATATTCTTTGCCTCTTCGAGATTCAGTAGGTGCTCAGGAATAGGCTACGTTTGTGCATTAAGGCAGGGCAGTAGCAGATTATGTGTAATGGCATTTCCTCAAAGCATGGAACTCACATCACTGTCACTCACATAACAACACACAACATAACTCACAACATAACTCACATCATAACTGCCTCGTTGGTCTAGCGGTTAGCATAGTCGATCGGATCGTCGGATAACGAGGTCCTGGGTTCGATTCCCGGTCAGGCATAAAAATTGTTAGGTATTGGGTTTTACAATTAAGAAATTTTCAGTGCCTCGGAGAGCACGTTAAGCCGTCGGTCCCGGTTATTATAACTACTAACATGATAATAGTCGTTAAAATCCGCCAACCCGCATTGGAGTAGCGTGGTGGGTCTGAGCTCTAATTCCTTCTCTCCTATGAGAGTGGAGGTCTGTGCCCAGCAGTGGGACGTTAATAGGCTGTAGTGGATAGAACTCACATCAGGCACTCTCTCGAAGGCAATGTCTAGCTGTTCACAGTTATAGTAAACCAGCACTCGGTTGTCCGCCGTCTTCTTAAGACCCACTCGGTCACCGGGGCGCAACCACTCAAACGATGGCACTACCACCTTAAGGTCTTGCTGCCGTGTCCCCGGCTTGGAGTACCGCATGTATTTACCTGTGTGACAAAACGAGCAAATGTAATGCCACGCCACCATAACATATTCTATTTAAATTTCTATCTATTCTATTTAAATTTCTATCTATTCTATTTAAATTTCTATCTATTCTATTTAAATTTCTATCTATTCTATCTAAAAATTATATCTTAGGAATTCCCACATGAATTAAAAAGACCGGCCAAGTGCGAGTCGGACTCGCGCACCGAGGGTTCCCGTACAAACCTGTAGGTAAAACCCTAAAGTTAATAGGCATGATGACAGTAACCAAGAATCAATGAAATTATGAATTTATCTAATGAAATAGGATTCATGGATTATAAAAAACGTATTATTTTTTCTATTTCGAGTCAGTTTGCTATTTATTTTGATAAAATAAAACTATAAAATACAGCAATCCGCCATATTGGATAAAACACCAAGAAGCGAATGACGTCACAATTGATCTTTGACAATCACACTATTTTTTACTGCACACTGCACAGAGTACATTGGTGAAAGCAATAGTGACGTCACAAACGACGCCATGACACCGCCGAACGTTTTGGCGTGAATTTTAAAATTTAAATTTCAAATGCCAATTTTATCTACCAAACCTTATTTTTCTGCTGAAATAAGATATTTTTTCGAAATAGTAGATACTTCCGAACATAATCTGACCATTTTTCAAAATCAGTCATCATGCCTATTAGACCTGAGTATTTGATATGAATTTAAACTTGATACCTTTATGCGTTCATGAGGAAAGGGGTAGTAAGTTTAAAATTATTAAAAATATTTTTATTATAAATGATGTAACAAAAATTTTAAGCATCTCGCAATGTTTCCTTTATCTGTACAATAAGACGTTGCTTTGTACCAAATTTCAAGATTCTGAGTTCACGGAAAAAGTACCTTGTAGGTTTTGATTCCCTTGCTAGTGTCGAAAATTTGCCGCATAAACGGCTGTATCTTTTGATTGCGTTGGCTTTGAAGTTTGATTTTTTCACAGCTCCAGGACTGAGTATTTGATATGAATTTCGGCTTGACACCTCCATGCGTTCCTGAGAAGGGTCTTGACGGACAGACAGACGGACAACAAAGTGATCCTATAAGGGTTCCGTATTTTCCTTTTGAGGTACGGAACCCTAAAAACAACTTATAACACGTATAGGGCATCAGCTAGTTTATAATTTAAGTATGGATCCCTCACTCACCATCGATGTAAGCGGTGTAGTGTGGCAAGAAGGCGACAGAGGGCGGTAGGCTGCGATTGACATGCGCGTTCAGAATGTTGATATCCGTCACGCCCATACGGAATGTGCCAGCATACTCGTATTTGCATTCGACTATCTTTATCTGGTAGAAAAAACAATTGAAAATTAGTTCAGTATGGTTTGACTAATAGGCATAGACACTGCACTTTTCACAGGGACCCTTACACTTGAATCAGTGTAGTGTAATAAGATTTAGGGAGAATGGGATCCGAATTTGGTCCTTATTGCTGTGTAATAAGCGACGCTCAAACTACCGGCCACGCACACCTGTTACCACAGGGCCCTGAGAAAAATGCAGTGTAATAGGCCTATTAGTTGCGCCAGTATAATAGGGATGATGACAGCTCAATCAAATCAAAAACTTTTTATAAAAACTTAAAAACGCGCTTCTAGTATGGAATTTTGTATGAAATAGATAGTTGTGACGTCATCCAATTTCATCACACTTTTCTATAATCGGTAGTTTTAAATGATTTATCAAACTTAAAAATAAGTGAGGATGTGAATTTTAGGTCTTGGAAAACCCTCTATCTGATAATCAGTACAAAATAATTTATTTTTGACATAGGCATCATCCCTACTATATTAAGTAGATCAATTTAAATTAAAGGTTGAACTGTGAAAAATTGCAATAATACTACTTTTGATAAAAAATAATTACAAGTGAAATAATGAAGATTCGAGTGTGCTTTATTGTTGGAGGTTGATACTTCTTGTAGACTGTTACTGGCTGTTATTCGTAATCTGTCACATAGTGACTTGTGGTGTTTTTTGGTTGTCATGATTTAAATATAATATTCAAAATAAAATGTCTGCTGATAAACGGTGTTTCTGTGGTATACAATAATCAATTAAGATATCAGGCCTAGGCACTGCGGGGACTCTGCTAGGCACTTTCCATCAGGCTATGGGCCCAGGACCCAGATAATTGCAGATATCGTAAATTGTAAAATTGGGAAATACGCACTTTCGATGATGACGGATGACCAGAGCTCGTCAGGTTCCATTTTTGGAATAAGGAAGCTTGGGGGTGCAGATGGCTTCGAGGTTTGGAAGTTCCAAGTCCAAAACTACCTGGAATGTAAAAACTGGTGGGTGGCTGTAGAAGCCAAGGAAGTCACTGCAGAACTCAAAGATGCTGATCGACAGGCGCGTACTACCATGTGTCTACTGTTGGAGCCTTCATGTTTTTCGAATGTCTACAATTTGAAGACCGCGCATGAGGTATGGCACAAGCTGTGTGGTGCATACGAAGATAAAGGCTGGGGTAGACGTATATCACTGCAGCGTCAATTATGGTCATGTAAGTTGGAAAACTTTTCAAGTATGGAGAAATACGTCTCAAAGGTACTATCCATAGCACAACAATTGGCTGCAATAGACGCGAAAGTCTCAGACGATTGGATCATTTCCATTTTGCTAGCCGGATTAACATCAGACTACAACCCGATGATAATGGCAGTGGATAATAGTGGAAAGGATATTAGCTTAGAGCAGATTAAAACTAAACTGCTGCAGGAAGCTAATAGACAAGCTGAAACAGCTGCAGCTGGAACTGGTGAGCAAGCCCTTGCCTCTAAACAGGAAAAGGCACCCAAAAACAATGCTCGTAAACCAGTGCGCAAGTGCTTCAAATGCCACAAAGAAGGACACAAGGCAGCTGAGTGTAAGAAGCTGAATGCCGGTATCGTCGGTGTGTGCATGAGTACGACGGATACCAAGGTCAAAAGCGATTGGTATGTAGATAGTGGATGCTCGACTCATATGACTTACGATGCGAAAAAGTTATGTAACTATCAGAAAGTTAAGGGTAACTTGACAATTAAAGTGGCCAATGGAGATGAAATACCAGTTGAAGGTAGAGGAAATGCTATGCCAAAAGTTAGCGAAAGTAAAGATTTCACATTGAAAAATGTTCTACATGTTCCTCGTTTATCTTTGAACTTGATATCAGTGAGCGATCTTGTTAAGAATGATTTCGCGGTTAATTTTGCCAAAGGAGGTTGCACTATCAGGAATAAAACCGAACAAATAGTTGCGACGTGCAATGAAGTTGAAGGAATTTTCAAGTTGAATGAAAACGTAAACTACGTCAATGCTACATTGTCAAATGAGCCTCTGTCAAACTTATGGCACAGAAGATTGGCGCATTTAGGACAAAATAACATGCTGATATTGAGAAACTTGGTAACTGGTATGAAATTCGACAGTAAACAAAGCATTGAGCCATGTATTCCATGCATAAAAGGTAAGACATGTAAAAGCCCGTTCAAAAACAAAGGCACACGAGCAGAACAGATTCTTGAGTTAGTACACACGGATATCTGCGGTCCAATGGAAGAGCCGTCTTTTGTTGGTTCTGTATACATGTTGCTGTTTATCGACGATTACACGCGCAAGACGCACGTTTATTTCTTAAGAAATAAGAGTCAGACTTTCGACACATTTTGTAAGTATAAAGCGGAAGTAGAGAAAGAGACTGGTAAGTTGATAAAATGCCTCAGATCTGACAATGGTACTGAATTTTGTAACCATGCCTTCGACAGATTGTTCAAGTCAGCTGGTATAAAGCACCAAACGACGGTTCCGTATACACCTGAACAAAATGGCGTAGCTGAGAGGGCGAACAGATCAATAATTGAAAAAGCAAGGACGTTGCTTTGTGAGGCGAATCTAAGCAAGAAGTTTTGGGCTGAGGCAGTATGTACCGTGGTATATTTGAAGAATCGAAGCCCTACAAAGGCGGTCACGAATAAAGTACCTGAAGAACTTTGGTCTGGTAAAAAAGTAGACTTGAGTCATTTAAAAGTTTTCGGATGTTTGGCGTTTGCATTGAAACCGAAGCAGAAAAGGCAAAAGCTCGACATGAAGACTGAAGGTTTGATTTTTGTTGGCTATTGTGAGCTCACGAAAGGTTACCGACTGATAAATCTAAAGACTGGCAAGATAACTATTGCTAGAGATGTTAAGTTCTTGGAAAACGTATTTCCTGGTGATGGTACGAATGTGACGAAGAATGCAGTTGTTCCTTTGTCCATAGAGGAGGAACGAACTGAATCTGCGATATTGGATGTAGCTCCTGATGTTCACTCGAACAGTGAAGATGATTTTCAGGATGCAGATATAGGAAGTACCGAATCCGCTACGAATTCAGAAGTGAGTACTGAAGACGCTGGAACGAGTACTGAGCCGAGTGTTGAGACGAGTATCGAGCCGAGATACAACCTGCGTGCACGGAAGCCGGTTGACTATTCAAGTACGTGCATCAACGCTCTCGCGGCAATTAACGGCGATCCGACGACTGTAGAGCAGGCGCTAGCTAGGCCTGATCGTGAGCTATGGCAGAAGGCCATGGACGAAGAGCTGCAATCGTTGAAGGAGAACCAGACGTGGACGCTAGTCGACTTACCAAGTGACAAGAAGCCGATACAATGCAAATGGGTCTTTAAGATTAAGCGAGATAGCGATGGTAAGGTCTCAAAGTATAAAGCTAGGCTGGTAGCGAAGGGATTTACTCAGGTACGTGGCGTAGACTATAACGAAACTTATTCTCCGGTGGTTAGGAGCTCGACTTTGCGACTTTTATTTTCATTAGCTGTAGAATATGATTGGGATATAGATCAGTGGGACGTAACGACTGCTTTCCTTTACGGTAAACTAAAGGAAAATATTTATATGATGCAACCTGTAGGTGCTGTCGTCAAGGATCAGGAGACAAAGGTCTGCAAGTTAAATAGGTCGTTATATGGTCTAAAGCAAGCGTCGAATGCTTGGTTTCATGAACTTGACCGAGAGATGCTTAGCTTAGGTTTCAAGCAATCGAAGATAGAGCCCTGCTTATACCAAAAGTTGTTAGGGGATAAAGATAGGATAGTTGTAGTTATATATGTTGATGATATTTTCATTTTTTGTAGTTCTTTACACAAAAATGAAAAGGAAAAGTTGAAGACCGGGTTATTGAAAAAGTTCAAGGTCAAGGATCTAGGTCGAGCTAGACATGTTTTAGGCATGAGACTTAGGAGGGATGAAAACACCATTTACCTTGATCAAGAACAGTATGTTATTAACGTGTTGCAGGAATTTAAAATGACGGATTGTAAACCAGTCATTACCCCCATGGAAGCTGGTCTTAGACTGGAAAAGGCTTCTGATGCCGGTTGTAGGTTGCCATATCAGAATTTGGTAGGATGTCTGAACTATTTAGCCCAAAATAGTAGGCCAGATATCGCGCATGCCGTTAGCGTTCTATCACAGTTTAATTCGTGTTACGATGAAATTCACTTTAAGTGTGCTAAACGGGTGCTAAGATATTTAAAAGGGACGTCTGATTTTGCGCTTACTTTCCGAAAGTCAGGTAGATTAAAACTTATTGGCTACGTGGATGCGGATTGGGGTGGGTCATATGATAGGAAATCCTTTACGGGTCTAATGTTTATGTTAGGCGATAGTTTAATAACGTGGGAGAGTCGCAAGCAAAGGTGTGTTGCTCTGTCCTCTACCGAGGCAGAGTACATAGGTCTTAGTCAAGCTTCAAAGGAAGCGATTTATTTGAGGAGTTTGTTAAAGAGTTTAGTAAATGATAATTGCGACAAACCTGTAGTTATTTATAATGACAATCAGTCTGCACATCATATTGCGAGAAACAAGATGAACCATAATAGGACGAAACATATCGATATTAGGTTTCACTTTGTTCGCGAAGCGATATCCAATGAGGCGGTAGAGGTACAGTATGTGTCTTCACAAGAAATGCTGGCAGATATGTTGACAAAGTCTCTGTCAGGCCCCAAGATAAAGTTAGCTTTAGCGAGATTACCCATTAAGAGGGCGGGTAGTGAAAGTGGTATAACTTAAGTTTTTGATATGTTGTATTTGTATTGTACAAATATGTTTAGGTTTTTATAATGGTGTAATCTCTATTTTGTTTATTTTCCATGGTTTTATGTAAGGTGTAGATATGGGAACAGTCGAGTACAATGTATTTGTGTACACTCGTGTACAAAGGTGCATACACACTTGTGCATTTTTTGGTACTTGTGACCTGGTGCGATTTAAGTGTGGATGTACACTTGTTAGTCTTAAGGGTGCGTACACATGTGGCAGATTAAGGGTGCGTGTTGGAGGTTGATACTTCTTGTAGACTGTTACTGGCTGTTATTCGTAATCTGTCACATAGTGACTTGTGGTGTTTTTTGGTTGTCATGATTTAAATATAATATTCAAAATAAAATGTCTGCTGATAAACGGTGTTTCTGTGGTATACAATAATCAATTAAGATATCAGGCCTAGGCACTGCGGGGACTCTGCTAGGCACTTTCCATCATTTATCGCTCGAAGATCTTGAGATCAGCTGTTGTTTTCGCCTCGCGAAGAACACACAGAGTATGAGGAAAACGACGTTGCTCTAGTGCGTTGGGATCTTAATCTATCATGATCTAGTAAGCTGAAAGGTAAAAAATATGAGATTGAACCTCGAATATTTCCCCAATGGCGAGGTGAGCCGAGCTGAAAGTCAGCGCAGCCATCGGATCCTTGGTGAGACGCCTCGCGATCGAGTAGTCGTGCATCAGGCAAATGTTATCGCCGCAGTATTCAGAGAAACTCCTGATGACAAATCGTTATACCATTTTTTATTAAAATCCTACTAATCTGTAAATTTTAAAAAGTTTGGATTTCTCAAGTTTGTGTGTTTAGATGTTTCTTACTACGTCACACCACAATCAATGAACCCCTTTGGCTGAAATTTAGAAAGGAGATACGGGATAGCTTATAGCCTAATTTAACACAATTGAGGTTTCTACATTGTTCTACTTCAGATTGTCATAGTCTGAAGACTTTGACTTTGTATAATGTCGAAACCTCAACTCCTCAATCCTCAACAGTATTTTGAGAAGTCGGGACGTCTAGAAACCTATATCAAAACGTAATCAGAAAAACCTAGTTGTACTTGAATGCTTTCAGTTAGAGGACGATCCAAAACCCTATTTTTCGAAAACCTGCATCAATCGTTGTTACTGTCTGATACTATCTAAACAACTGTCTGAACTATAAGGATTATTATTGGCAGAATTTATGATATTTTTTCTGCAGTGGATTTTTGCAAATAGTGAAGTGTTAACCAATACGTGTGATTGCGATCGTTACAATGTTGCAATAATTCTTAAGTTATAAGTACTGTATGTCTGTGAAGACTTACCAATATGGAGGCGGGGGTGTAACCAAAGCCCTCGAGTTAATCAGCAAAGAATTGTCAGAGTTCGTGCACCCATTGTAGTTGAATGCTCTTTCTTCATTTTGGAGAATTGTCACCTACGTGGAAAGTATGATAGAATTAATTACATCTGTCAACTGACAGACACAAGAAAATAATCTATAGCACAACTACTTGGTAGAGTCCTCTAGTGAAAGCGGAGAGTCGAAATACGTTTTTAGAAACAGGCAACACTATGTATAAAACTCAAGGCAAAACAAAAAAATCTAGTACATTCAGAAATACCAGGGACAGATTACCACTTCGATGAAAAATAGCCACCTTTAAAATATCTGATCTATTTTATAAGTTTCTTTGGCAGTGAAGTTTGAACGTTACTTCCGTCCTAAAAATGATCTTAGTTACTCTCCAGGGCACACCTAGGGAGAAAAATAATCAAACAATTAACACAAAATTACCTGTGTGCATTGTCCATAAAGGTCAACAACAGCGTAAATGTTGAGATGTGGGACATACCAAGCCTTGCCCATATCCATCCCATCGAGATAATAGTGAAGACTGCGATCTGCGTGCCACATCATACCTATGTTCAAACATCCACAATAACTAAATATAACTTAAAACTACAGGTTAGGTGCTATCTATTGCTCCATGCGGAATGAAATAGCACTAGACTTGGAAAATTTCGCTGAGAGCTTAAGAAGAACATAGATGGCTGGTCTCACTTGGATTTATATATTTGTCAATTAGAGCGCACGCTTAATACGGGATGTTGTATGAATTGCTCGTGACAGTATCTCAATTCAATGTACTTTTTAATTTTATCGATAGTTTAAAATGGTTATCAAACATAAATAACATAACACAAAGATTATTATATAAATTATAAAACTAACATACAATATTACGTCTTTAGGAAGATCCTGTAATTAACAACCACTCAAATATAATTTGTGTTTGACATAGGCAAAATCCTAATTGGCTGGTGTTTGGAGGAGATAATTAGGTATTGACTACCAGTCAAATAAATGATTTTTTTGTGATTAATAAATAGTGGATACCCCAAAAGTCGTAATATCCGAGCCCTCTTTTAGTTTTATGTTGCATAACCATTTTTATCGACTAAAGTAAAAGAGTGCGGCCGTCACAATTCAGTATTTCATACAAAATTTCATACTAAGCACGCTGACGTTTGAAAAAAAGTTGCTCATTTAACTACTTGTCAAATACCCATTTAAAGAAAGATTTAACAAAGTATGACTCACCAACTCTACTGCCAACTGTGAGCGTGTCGAGATCCAGCGGATATCCGCTGCGGACGCACTCGCCATCTTTCATCATGGCGGCTCCACTTAGTATGTACGTGTCCCAGTTCAAATCCGTGGCAGTGCCTGCCAGCCCGCTTGCTTCGAGATCGTCAGGCCGAATAGCAGTCACGCCTGAAAAAAGTCATGAATCCATACTAATTGATTTGATTTTAAATGCGAAAATGTCTGTCTGTCACACTAGGATCACAACTGTACAGAAGGAACGCTCAGCACAGACTTATATAATAATATGACTCTGTTCCTAAATTGACCATCTCATATTATGTACACTACACACTAGCTGATGCCCGCGTCTTCGTCCGCATGGATTGAGGTTTGTTGGTTCCCGCGGGAACTCTATAATTTACCTGGATAAAAAGTAACATAGATGTATTATTCCAGACTATAATCTATCTCTGCCAAATTTCATCCAGATCCGTTTAGCCGTTATGGCGCGATTGAGTTACAAATATCTATCCATCCATCCAAACTTTCGCATTTATAATATTATGTTATACAGAAGGACGTGGGAACCCACCGCATTATTATCCCAAGATAAGAGTAAGAGTAAGAGTAAGATATACTTTATTGTACACAAAGAAATTAAATAAAATAAAACAAACATATTAATGGATACGGCACAACAGGCGGCCTTATCGCTTAAACAGCGATCTCTTCCAGGCAACCTTAGGGCAGAGGAAACTTTTAAAAGAAAGCGGGAGGGGTGTACTGAAACATAATATTAATAAATAAATATTGTATATATATAAACAATGTAAAAATATATATATAGGATAAATACACAGTATAGAGGTAAAGAAGTAATAGAAAATAGACGACAGATGAATATATAGATTATAATGATAGATAATGTTGTTTCAATTTAGTTTTGAAGATAGGAAGAGATTGGGATAGCTTAATATCCAAAGGGAGAACGTTCCAAAGCCGTATAGCAGTTACTGTAAAAGAATTTTGATAGAAGGAAGTTGAGTGACTAGGAGTACTTAATAAAAGATTATTTTGAGAACGAAGGGAAAAAGAGTGTAAATTACATATATACTTAAATCTATCTTTTAAGTAGTGAGGTGTGATGGGATTGAACAGAATGCAGTACAGAAGGTGGAGAATGTGAGTATTCCTGCGAAGGCGAATCGGGAGCCACTTGAGCTTACGGCGGAACTCGGAAACGTGGTCATACTTTCGCAAGCCAAATATGAACCTTATGCAGTAATTTTGAAGCCGCTCAAGTTTATTTAGTTGCTCCTCAGTGAGATCAAGATAACACGTGTCCGCATAGTCAAGGATCGGTAGAAGAAGAGACTGAGCCAGCGCTATTTTAGTAGGAATGGGAAGGACATTACGCAATCTACGCAATCTCTATCTCAAGATAACTACAATTATTTGAAAAACGGAAAGGGGTCACGGCCCTCAGTAATGAGAAATACGACGCAGAGAAGGTGATTATGCAAACAAAGAATCTGAATCTGAACGCTCACCTATCTCCAAACTGCCGATCCAGCAATCCACCATCAAATCGATACGCAACTCGAACATATCGCACTCCCTTAGAGGGCGCGAGCTGAATAGCACGGCGTCATTGAACTCGGAGTATACGGCCGTTCGGGACGCAGTCAAACGCGTACGACTGAGCCTCGCGTTGCGTCCATGCACTCGATGAAAACACATTTCACTAAAAAAAAAAATATAAACCTTAAAACTAAGGCATTAAAGTTTCATTACGAATGAACTATATTTATATTTAAGACCTTTTGTCTTCGTAACAACGCGAGGTGTCACGGAGGTGGCGCGGTTACACAGCACATATTAATATAAACCTTAAAACTAAGGAATTAAAGTTTAATTACGAATGTACTATATTATTATACTTAAGACCTTTTGTCATAAGAAGAATGGTGTGGATCACGCGTATTCACATTTTTACCCCCTACCAAAAAGTGCTCAACGCGCCCAAAGAAGTTTTCACTTCAAATAAAAACAATTCTCAACACCACCACCACTACAGCCCATTAAAGTACCACTGCTGGGCACAGGCCTCCACTCTCATAAGAGAGAGAATTGGAGCTTAGACCCACCATGCTGCTCCAATGTGGGCGGGGCTTTAACGGCTAATTATCATGTTAGTGATAATAACCGGGACCGACGGCTTAACGTGCTCTCTGAGGCACGGGCCACCAACTTCCAACTCCGGCTGGCACCGAGTTCTTAACTGAAAAACCAATACCTAACGATTTTTATGCCCGACCGGGAATCGAACCCAGGACCTCGCGATCCGCGGTCGACTATGTTAACGAGGCAGTTTCTCAACACATTGCATTTCAATACTCAGGCTGGGGTTGTTTGGGCTGCATTTTTGGTGGGCAGCAGGGTGGCGGCGGATTCGCGGTTGTGATACTTTCGGCTTTCGCACAATACATTTTGTATAAAATGATGGTGATGATGTACTCACGGATAAATAGTTGCGTTCGATTCAGTTGAGAAGGGCGATTCAGGAGAATAAGCTGGTGGTGGTGAGTAGCAGTCCACTATGGTCGCTTGCGCCACTCGTCCGTACAAATCTGTGAGTATTTGTAGTAAATCTTACTAATATTATCTTACTAATATTATAAATGCCAAAATTTGGATGGATGTATGGATGTATGGATGTTTGTGACTCAATCACGCTCCAACGGCTGAACGGATCTGGATGAAAATTTGCACAGGGATAGATTATAGTCTGGAATAGCACATAGGCTATTCCAGCTTTTTATCCCGGAAAATTAAAGAGTTCCCGCGGGAACCAAAAAACTTTAATCCACGCGGACGTAGTCGCGGGCATCAGCTAGTAAATAAATAAAAGCTGTATATGGTTTCTTATTGCTAGATGTACACAAAACACTTATCCTCGGACTATATTAAAAACTAAAAAATATGTGTGTCAGCACTCAGCACCGACGCACGACTGGAGTTTACTCTTTACGAACGATTATTAAATACATACATTAGTAAATGAACACATTTTTTATATTACTGAAAGCATGCTTGATACATTTATTTATATTAATTATATAATTTATATTCATCAAAATACATTACACAGTCATGGGAACATAAAAAGTGTTAGCATGGAAACATAAAGTCTGATTTTACTACCCATAAGTTTTCATAGCCCAAGCTAATATATGCAAATCGATTCTAGGAAGGAGGTAAACTCCAATAAACAATAGGAGGCAAACTTAGTATTACTGGGCATTGATAACAATGCTCAGCACTGGTTTTCAGTCTGCTCCGCTTAGCAACAATAGCAATCGTTTTGACGAACGTCATTGCGCAGTGTTGAGCGCTGGGGTCTTGTAAGTGAGAGGCCACGACTCGCAGGTTCAATCCCCGGCAGGAGCAATTTGTAATTTCTCAATTATTGTCTCTGGTCATGTCTGATGGGACGTCTCGACCGTAGCTTGTTACTATTGTACAAAGACGTGCCACCTAGCAATTAATGCTGCTTGCGATGCCATGTTGAAACCGACTGCGGTATAGGTTAGAATGTATCGGGAAACGGGTGGATGAGGAAGGCGGACGACCGTGTTTAGTGGCGCGCTCTCGAAAAGGCCTATGTCCAGCAGTGGACGCATACAGGATGGGCGAAGGAGAGATGAGCAAATATAAACAAAATATTACCAATAATTCCAAACACGTGTTCAGGGATGTTAAAGGCGGCAGGACCTTGATCCGCGCCGTTCACAAAGAAGTGAAGGATACCCATATCCTTTCGCATCACGCCGACTGTGTCGCCTTCCTGATAATTTAACAAATATTAAACATACATAAACGCACGTTTGTTTATTACAGTCATTATATAGTAATTATTTATAGGTAGGCATATACATTAGGAATTTCATATAAAAAAGCTTTAAATTGATTAATCTAATTACATAATGAGGATATATTTGTAATTTGTTAATATACCTATTGTTTATCGATAAATCCGGTAAGAAATAAATCCAATTAATCTAACAACATCTGTAATTATTAAATTATAGCTAACTAACATAACCTAATTACTGTTAAAGTCATGCCAGCATAGAAACATATATAAGTGGAGGGACACGTTCCAGTAATTATTTAATTAACATTGTAATCAATTAATTTTTGTTTAATTTACTTTCGATTAATAATAAAGTCAATTTACCACAAGTCGGGTGAGATCTCTGACGTACTGTGGTATAATTATCGTCGCGTCTCTAATTACGTCTTCACCAGACATAGACCAAGTGCCTGATCTGAAAAGTAAATCAAATATAATTTACACTATCCCATGCCAAATTACAGCATTCTAGTACTAAGAACTTTTTGACTAAGCCGCGGACAGACAGACGGACGAACATGACGAAACTATAAGGTTTCCTTGGAGACTACTGAACCGAAAAAAAAAATATATTTTTTGTAAATCCAGTGGATTACGCTCGGATGAATTCGTGGGCATCATCTTTTTTTTTATATAAAAAGATAGGTGAGCTGTTGGCTTTCATACTCACAGGGATGTGCTCAATTTGAATGGTAATTTAATATCATTTGAAGTGTGCTGCGTGACTCCTATTTCAATGCTTCCAGCCCACTTGGGGATGACCAGATCGAGTCGCACTTGGAACAACTCGTTTGTGCGCAGAGTTCTGTTCGTCATCACTACGCCGTTGTCGAAGAATTCGAAAGCACTGCAATGATATCATATGACTAAAGCACTGCAATTTTATCATATGACTAAATCACTGCAACTATATCATAATATGACTAAAGTACTGCAATGATATCATATTATGTCTAAAGCACTGTAATGTTATCATATGACTAAATCACTGCAACTATATCATATGACTAAATTACTGCAATGATATCATATTATGACTAAAGCACTGCAATGATATCATATGACTAAAGTACTGCAATGATATCATATTATGACTAAAGCACTGCAATGATATCATATGACTAAAGCACTGCAATGTTATCATATGACTAAATCACTGCAACTATATCATATGACTAAAGTACTGCAATGATATCATATGACTAAAGCACTGCAATGATATCTATCATACAACTAAAGCACTGCAATGATATCATATGACTAAAGTACTGCAATGATATCATATGACTAAAGCACTGCAATGATACCATATGACTAAATCACTGCAACTATATCATATGACTAAAGTACTGCAATGATATCACATTATGACTAAAGCACTGCAATGTTATCATATGACTAAATCACTGCAACTATATCATATGACTAAATTACTGCAATGATATCATATTATTATGACTAAAGCACTGTAATGTTATCATATGACTAAATCACTGCAACTATATCATATGACTAAAGTACTGCAATGATATCATATGACTAAATCACTGCAACTATATGAATGAATGAATGAAACAAAACACGATCTATGATCAGTGATCACTATAGTATTCAAAATACAAGAATAGTAATTAATTTCATAACTTTAATTATAAACAAAATGTTGGATACAATGATTTGAAAACGAAGATCATTTTTAAAGAAATATTAAAATTTGTGCTTTAAATTCAAAATTCGTTCAAGTACCAGTACCAGACAACATAGTTAAAATAAGAAAGTGAATTAATATAGAAAATTTAGCTTAAATGCATTTAACGACTCTGTGCAAGTGGACTTTAATCTTGTACAGTGATGTGTAGGTAGGAAATGTAAGTCTGAATTCGATATGCATGCAAGAAACGTATATAGGTAAGAAATAAAACTGATACTCACTTAGGCCTATGAGCAGTCTTACCATCGTTAATAATAATAACATACGAATCACGCAGCGTATGAAATAAAAGGCTATCTTCGTCTATTCTTGGTCTGAACCGACCTAAAAAACACATCGTTTAAATTTATTTTTATGGCAAAACAAGGCAAGAATTGTGCTCGACGTCAATCATGCTTGGAAAGCAATGATGAGGTCTAGGTTGGAGCACGCTTGCCTACTCTCACTTGCTTTAAAGCTTTCTTTGTTTTTTTTTCGGGAAGCGAAGCCGCGCGCGTTCGCTAGTTCGATATAAATATAATCTTTCTATAACTTACATGGTGCAGGAAGATCAAATACAGGTGCCGTAGATATAGTGGGTATATTTTCATCATTGTTATCAATATCTTCGCACTGATCCAAAATAGATACCTGAGAATATAAAAATTAAGTAAAACAAAGGAAAAAGATTACCATAATAGCTAAAAAATAGCCTACTATCAACAATCTGATGTAAAACTGACCAATCTAACAGTCTGTCAAATTAGTTAATAATAACTACTGGATTGAAGTGATTTAAATATTAAAATGTCTAGTTTACTTACTGAGTGTCACAGTAAGCAGCATTACAGCGTTATATATATACTAGCAGATGCCCGCGACTTCATCCGCATCAAATAAGTTTTTAAAATCCCACGGGAACTCCCTGATTTTTAGGGTTAATATACAGCCCATGGCACTCACAAATAATGTGGCTTTCTATTGGTACAAGAATTTTCAAAATTGGTGCAGTAGATCCAGAGATTATCCCCTACAACCTCACAAACTCACAAACTTTACCTCTTTAATATAATATTAGTATAGAAGTATAGATGACAAATCACAGAATGAACCATGGCAAAGACCTCCACTATGCACATATAGAACGGTCTACACCTATTATTAACTTCAAAATGGTTCTTTACCTTTACAGTCATTCCATACAGATCCACAACTCCCCACACTTGCGGTTCCACCTTGTCAGTTGCCACACCTTGGTCGATGCCATTTATAAAATAGTGGAGTCTGCCATTCGGCTTTCTAATCATACCCACTGTATCACCTACCTAAAATACACAATTACGTATTTGAAAAGGAGACTCCTGTTCCTCAAAGTCAACCAGATATTAAGTATATTTTTTTATTGAAAAACTGATTCAGCATATATTATTTACAATCTTACTACATCGTCGTCGTCTCAACCAAGTCGAGATCCACTGATGGTTCACAGAACACAATCTTGTGCAGCTTGCTTCCATCGGCTCTTACTAACTCTGTAAGTCAATACTATTAATTTAAATTGTTTGTCTATTTATTACCTATTCCCATCATTAGCACCCCACCTAAAGCCATCTGGACAAATTCTGAAGAAATTACTTTCCATCTTGTCTCGTAAAAAGTTCACTCAAGGAAATACATACCCTCAATTCATCAAGGTTGAAGTTTCCATACTCCATACAAGTTCCATGACCATTCAGGAGGACTTTACATCCAGACATCATTATGGTTCCACTGTCCATATTGGTCATAGTAGACGGAAATCTCACTGTAGCTGGATTATGAGTTGTTACACCGACCTAACAAAAACAACAATTTTAGGAAAGTAAATCGGCACTTAGCCTTTGACTGCAACCTAACCTGGTATGACAATGGAAGCCGGCTAACTTGAAAAGATGTTACTATGTAGAATGAATATGAGGCAGCTGAAACAATTCTTCAAGCTTTAGGACAGTGGAGAAGAAAACTTACCTCAATACTTCCACTCCATTTGTCTACAAGTCTGTCTATTCGTATCTCAAACAGCTCATTGTCGTACAGTGGCCGGTGTGTCATCACTACACCATTATTGTAGTCATCCAATGGTCGAGCTCTTTCGGCACACCTAAACATAAAATTCAAAATAAGCTTTTTAAAATTAGGAAACAACTCAGGGTTATTGGGAGGATAGGCAGCCTAATAATTGTGCTATATGAATAAAAAGATTTTAATGAACTTAGTAGTTATAACCTAACTGAATGGTTGAAATTTAAGGGCCGCTTGCACAAGGACATTTAAACTAATTTAGTTAAATTTGTAAGGCAGTCCCTTTTTGGAAAATGCATATTGTAGTTGCCAAAAAGGGACAACATTAAAATATTTAACTAAATCAATTTAAGAGCCCTTGTGCAAGTGGGCCTAAATGTCTAAACATTAGTTATTCATCTAGACCTTTTTTATGATAACTGTGTGCATAAAATATCTATGATCAGATGGCAGTTATCTTTACAAATACATGTAGGCAATCAAGTAGATTAGGTGAAAAACCAGAAATGCTGGGAACTAAAACAAAGAAGATCAAGTATAGTGGAGGTTACCTAAACTTACCTATTATTAGCAGATAGTTTGACTAGAATACCACATCTTGGATGGAACCGTAAACGATCATGGGCGACTGAAAAGATTAAGGCTCTTTAGAAGTTCAACAAGAGAATTAAATATAGATCAAGAAAAATTAACCACAATATAGAAATAATTGTGGTGAATGATTCATAATAATTCTTAAGGTGTGTCCGAACATAAAGCGGCAATGGTGCGCGGCAGTCGCGCGCCAATTGCTGCGCTTTTATTGGACTTCTGCCGCGCATATTATATTAGTGGGTATATTCCTCAAGTCCTTAGGTACTAGGATGGGGTACAATTGTGTTCTGCAAACGCCGCGTGTTGCCGTCGCGCGTTAAGTTTGGACACACCTTTAGGGGTGAGATTTATACTTTTTATTTATCTTATAGGCTAGGGCTTGGCTACAATAAGACCTGCTTGCAAGTGATGATGGAGCTTAAGGTGGAGCGCGTTTAACTCTTGAGATGAAGCTATTTAGTATTTATTTACAATATTGAAAGTGTGAGAGAAAACATAATCCGGAAAAGGGCACTCCATATGCTAGTGGTTGGAATTCGAAACAAGGAAGCAAATAGGGCGTACTATGACTTTGCTCAACATTCCTCAGAATTTATGTAATAGCAAATCTGTCTTGTTTTAACTGAAACTTAAGTCTGGGCAAAGTCAAGGTACATTGTATGAATCTCAGCATTAGAATGACAGTTTAATACCTATAGCGCAAGCACTGTCATCTGGTATTGTTATATAAACCTCTTGGTCGTCCTTTGGGTGTGGAGTATCAGGTACAGCATCTTCACTTGAATTCAAGGTGTCATCGTTGTTAGGGTCTTCCTCAATCTACAATAAAGACATCCAACTTACAAATACATAAAAATAAATCTGCTTATTGCTGCTACATACTTTTAACAGATTTCTTAAACTTGTGTAAAGGCAAGTCAAAAATTGAGTTTGGAACTTTATTATAAAAGAGAATGCTCATTCAAACGAATGACTTTTGGATAAAGTTAAAATGTTGTTCAATTGTTTTTCGAACTTGCCAAAGATTACCATAGTACTATACCATGGTACCATCAACATACAATAAATGGTGTATACAGTGTTTATAAAAATACACAAAAATTGGAAGGGCATATGCTACTTTTTATCCTGGAAAATGAAATTGTTCCTACAAAATTTTCAAAATGTGAATGAACTCATGGGCACCAAAATTATAGTAATTACTAATTATATATTATAATCAACACACCAGATCCAAACTGCTCTCCATGATGGTTCTCATGCCATTTGAATGAATAATAGACACCTGCACACACTGCCCATATAGATCAATTACAGCAAAGAGTCTTGTAGGGAGTTCCCGAGCTGCTGTACCCAGGCAACGTCCATTTATATAGAACATCAACTCCCCCTAAACAAACAGTAACTATTTAGTGGTATTCGAATCGCGTCACAAGTACTTGAATACTTATACACTATCATATTACAGGATGAAAAAAACCAACAGTACATGGATGAAAAATACATTAAATATTGAAGATATCAAAATATAAGACTCACAGGAAATATTACTTTGTATTTAAAAATAAAATCATTGATATTTACAAACATTCAATCATTTAAAATAGCCTATCGGAGCCTGGAATCAAACCAACTAAAAATGCAAAAACTAGACAGCCACAATTTTTAACTACATAATTGATAGTCTCTCATAAGGATAAAATCTCACAAATAGACATACATACATTACATCTTTAAATTAAGGAACATATTTAGATATTTTCTTTCTCACCTTGCATGTTCTCATTACTCCGAGTGTATCACCTTCCTGCAGGGTATCTAACTCAGGCCCATAGGAATTTATCAAAGTTACTCCATCTTTCACTATTGAGCTCCCAGACATTATCTAATAACAAGAAATAAATGAATGGTAATAATTATTACTCATTAAACAAAATAAAATATAACAATTCTGAAGTATGCCCAAATGCATTCATTTACTTAATATATATTTTAACACTAGCTGATTGCCCGCAACTTTGTCTTGAGGTTTTTTGGTTCCCGTGGGAAATCCTCAATTTTCCGGGATATAAAGTAGCCTGTGAAATATGAATGGATGAAGCCTATTCCAGACTATAATCTTTCTCGGTGCCAAATTTCATCCAGATCAGTTCAGCCGTTGTGCGTGATTAAGTAACAAACATCCATCCATCCAAACTTTCGCATTTATTTATAACATTAAAGATGACTAATAATACCCTATTGTTATTGGTCATAATTGGTAAGTATTTCTGCTCATTTTTATAAATTTAAGTTTACACAATAGACATCAATGTTAAGTTTATGAAGGGCCTGTGGTACAAATTAACTTAACTTAAACCATCTCTACTTACTGCCGCACTCAGTTGCTTAATCATTATTAAAAAAGATAAACTGACATCAATTTGGCTAATACTGTTAGAGTTAGGAACTTAATATTGTGCAAGTTAGACCTAACATGATGTAGACCTCCACAAAAAAGGATTTTAAGAAATTCCACCCAAATTAATGGTGTTTTAGGTCCACATAGTAAGTAACAACTTAAATATTAAGTAAAACGTAATACTTTAACATTATTTACCTGCTGACTTACACAGTTGTTTAGAAATACCGTGTACAAATTGTGCACCTGTTTCCGAGCTAGTTAGAACTCAACAAGTAACCTCAATACAGACGATTTTACAAGAATGTGAAGAAAAAGAACAAAAACTATTAAATATAAAGAATGTTAAGTATTAGTTTACCCAGGCTGTATTCCTAAGTTTTGTGGCCGTTGCTGGAAGCTCCATATATTCAGGGTCCAAGGTAGTAACACCAATTTCGAGGCTGCCATTCCACACGTTAACCTTAAAATAGAGTATTTAATGCATAACAGGATTCATATTTATTTATTATACATAATAATATATACTACGCAATATTCAATAAACGTGAAATTAAGAAATGGTGTTATTTCTACAGTTACACAATTTTGAATTTAGACGCTCTATCTTATCGCGGATGAAGATTTTTTACACTTTTTTGAGGTACCTAGTTAACTTACTTACCTCATGGTTTTAATTATCTTATCAAAAATTACCAAAATTTATTAATGTCGTAAAATCTAGAAACTTAATACACAGTCTACAATACAATAAATGCTATCTAGTCTAGTATCTTTTGTCAGTCTATTTTTAGAAATAAGAAAATACAAAATGGCGACTACAAGTTACAACGCCGCCCCGACGCCATAGACTAACAATAATATGTATATGTCACCGTAAGATTGCAAAAACCGTTAGAAATCTAACGCTTTTTATCTCGTTAGATTGTAAACTGTCGAAAGATTGTGAACCATTCAATATTCTGAGTGTCAATTTTTGAAATATTCATTGTATTTATTGTATTGTATTCGTTTTCTTGTCTCTTTCTAGATAAACTTAAAGAAGTGGTGTTTCAATGGTGTTATTTTTACAGTTACACAAACCCTGATCGAATTTTGAATTTAGACGCTCATCTTATCGCGGTTTAATGTAAAAGCCTTTAAATAAATGATTAAAAAAAAAAAAAAAAAAAATTATCGCGGTTGAAGATTTACACTGTTTTGAGGTAATTAACTTACTTACCTCATTGTTTTAATTATCTTGTCATGAATTACCAAAATTTATTATTGCCGTAAAATCTAGAAACTTAATACACAGTCTACAACACAATAAATGCTATCTTGTATGCCAATCTATTTTTAGAAAATACAAAATGGCGACTACAGCGCCGCCCCGACGCCATAGATTAATAATAATATGTATATATAACCTGAAACCCAACGCCCAGGCCATATGGCGCAGGCCCAACTCTCAAGTCTCAGGGCAGAGACGTGCAGAGCGCAGGTACTAGTAAATACGCGCAGAGCGCAGGTACAATTTTTTATATTAGAAATCCAAGTACTATACTAAACAATACTAGTGGACCAGTGTTCACTCAACAATAATATTATTAGTGATGTTCTGCAGAATCTACCACAACAGTAGACTCTACTCTACTTATTTCAACGACCTCAATTTACATAGACGAGCCCTGTCAAACAAAGAATGTGCACTTATTTTACTAACGCCATCTAGTCTGAAAAGCGGGACAGCGCTATGGCGGGGACAGAGACAGGCTTATACAGGTCGGACGCCCAATTTTTTTCTATGAAAGGGCCCATCTAGTACTTACCTACGTACCTAATATCTATCGATGACTTATTATGACTCTACCAACTATTGGGACAAACAAAGATTTTTCTCTATTGTTAATATCTAATAATATTAGGCGTGTAATAATAGTGATTTGATTAACTATCGCCTTATTATACCTAACACCCGTGCTACGCCTCTTCCGATTTTCAAATCTATTTTGCTAATCTGTATTAGGTATGTATGTTGTATAAACACGGTAGTAAATATAACTAGTCGTTCGCCCTGAACTGAGACCTCGCGGTATATCGGTAGTTTATTATTTGTAAGCACAAATGAATAATATTTTACAGAGCGCCATGAATGAATGAATAAATATACTTTTATTGTACACCACAAAGGAAAATAAACAATAGTAAACTTAGCTAATAACAAAGCAAGAATACAGTAGCGCCATCTATTGACATCATTGTGAAGTTCTGTTAAAAATACATAAGCTCATTAAAAATTAAATAATTTCCTTATAATATTTATCTTATTTTAGTATTTGTTGTTCAAGTACAGGATATAATTCAAATAATTGATCAAGATTCAGGCTCAGCCTCTCAGAAAATTGAGAGTTCTGAGGTCAACTTTGGATATTAGAAAATCTCCACTTTTAAAGCCCCCCACCCACCACCCAAAGAAAACCTTCTCGCACTCGTAGCAAAGTAAGTATCTATCTAATCTTAATATCATTTTCTATTCGCTTACTCGTAGGCCAGCTTTTCTCCTGTTTAAGTAAAATATTCATGGGTTAACAGTACTTTACATGGCCACAATTAGTTGTTAGTACGTACATGTAACTCTACTTAAAAATGAAATTCGTCTAGTCAAAATAAAAATAAACCAGCTGGCAACGAACGTAGAAGAATGTCAGTGTTTTCTTTGAATAACAGGGTACTAAAATTCTACATCAATGTCAGGCATATTATTTAAGTGTTTTTATATGTGAATCATCAATGAATGTTCTCCCCACAGATAACAAGGTGTGATAGAATGCAAAACGACAGGGGCATTCTACTTGTAAAAAAAGAAGTAAGAGTGGATTGTAGTAACTAAACAATACAATAGCATAAGTACCACAGGGCCAAGAGATGAAGAGTGAAGCTGCCTGGTGGATCTTCAATTATCGCCACAACTGATGATGACGTGATAATATAATAATATATTATATTTATTACCCAGAAATGTTATATTATGCTCAGTTATTTGTAAAATAAAACAAAATTTAAAATCCAACAAAGAATTTCTATCAAAATATTATTACAGGCATTTATTGTTATGTATTTATTAAATAACTTTCTACTTTAATTAAATATATAGGCTAGCCCTTGGCTGTAATCAGGCTTGTTTGCAAGTGGTGATGCAGCCTAAGGTGGAGAGCGCTTACCTACCTAGAAGATGCCTATTCACTCTTGATTTGCCTATGCACTACTAATGCTGATCTCACCGCAAAATTGAGCTTGTTGAACAAGTTCATCATCTTCAAGATCTACCTCAGGTTCCTCGAAAGATTTTTTAAAATTCGACTACAAGTTAACCCTTAACTGAGTCATGATGTAGTTTAAGATGGTAGCGGGATAACTTGTTAGGGGTATGGCAGTTATATTAAACTCATAGGTTTCTACACAGCATCGTACCAGCATGCTCAATCGCTTGGCGGTACGTCTTTGCCAGGAGGGTAGTAACTAGCCATGGCTGAAGCCTCCCACAAGACCAGACCAGAGAAAATTCAGAAATTGTAAATTCCAAATTGATCCTGCCGAGAATTGAACCCAGGAACTCCCCTAATAAGACCACAGCGTTCGCCTCTGCGCCAGGGAGATCGTCAAAAGATGAGATCGCAAGTGTGAGTATGGTTTAAGTAGCCGAAATCCGTAGCTTATCTATCACGCAATCAACTCTGAGAAAAGAGGGCTTTGAACACTGTCAAATGCGCTCTGAAACGCAATTTTGCTGTTAAGGAGAGATTTAAGTTTCGAAAATGTCAAATTTGAGATTTCTCGAGTTTCAATTCTCAAACCTAGCACAATATCAATTCAGAAACAATAATTTGTTTAACAAGAAAAGAATACAATTATTTTGTCAATACAGTTGTCAAACATGGCGCACTTTCAGAGGCTGTAGTTATGATTCGAAAATTGAATCTTTCGCATAGGCATCTTACTTTTACACGGTCGTGACTTACTTTTACAAGCTCGACACTTACTTTTGCAGTTTAGTTTTAAATTTTCCAAGTCAATTAAAAAAGTTTATTAGCAAGGAGTTTTCATACAAAGAATATAATCGGATAGGCTTTTTACGAGGAAAAATAACATATAAATTACAAATTTAAAAAAACCCCCGACTAGAAAAAAGCTGATGACCTTCAGACGGATGAACAGATTTTCATGAAACATGACTAAGAACACTCGGGATAAAATTATCTATGACACAAAAAATACTAAACGAAAATCGGTTCATCCGTTTGGGAGCTACGATACCACAGACAGATACACAGATACACAGATACACAGATACACAGACAGACACGTTAAACTTATAACACCCCTCTCTTTTTGCGTCGGGGGTTAATGAATGAATCCGTACGTTTTAGCATTGAATTTCCAAAATTCTTTTAAATGGTTGTTGATTATATTTAATTACCAGTTTTGATTTAATTATTTTCAACATTTGACAAAAATCGAATAGGCTGTATACGCGTAGGTACGAAACCGTAGCCTAGTTTCGTTGAAAAAAAAAATATGTCCAGGTGTAAATACGCGCCATTTGCTGATTTTTTTTATTTTTTATGTGATTAATTGATTATATTTTCAACTGTATTGAAAAATTCTTTTAAATGGTTGTTGATTATATTTAATTACCAGTTTTAATTTAATTATTTTCAACATTTGACAAAAATCGAATAGGCTGTATACGCCTGTATGTATTAATGACAGCTCGTTTGCAATAACCTACTTTCCACCCTTGTATCACAATATACTATGCTATAATCCGCCAACAGTCGTTCCTAATTTACACTTAAGTAGTCTTTGAGACAGACTCAACATGAAATTCTCAATTCAGAAACAGGCCCTAATACCTATATGTATTATAATACACAAAATATATAGTTTTATAACAGAATAAGTCTAAAAGGCAGGGATTTTTCTCTCGCTTCCCTAAAGTGACAGTACACAATGCCTTCAGGCCAATAGCCCCCACTGAGTAACACATGTTTGCACCAAGCTGGAATTGTAAGTAGGTATTAGAAGTTAAAATAGGTCATCATATTCAACTTCAGTTCTTCCAGTTTCATCTGCATTTCTTCCTTTGGTCTTCCTTCTGCAGATGTATTATAACGTTTTTTGTATGTTTCCATGATGTACTGGATGAGATCACTCTTAGATATTTTCAGTAGGTATCACATGGACTTAAATCTTCACATCACCTCTTATAGACACCTTTAGTCTGAGAGGTCAGGAGCCCCAACACAAGCTGAGTGACTCACCTATGGGTATAGTTGCACTGTGTACAGACTAAGAATTTCTAAAACATTGCATGTAATTTATAACATTTGAACATTTTGAGTTGATAGCTGCCAATAAAGATTTTTCTATTCTATCAACTTTAATTTTTTGTTGGCTTCCATATTGACACTCACAAGACTAAGATGAATCTACTGGTGCCAGAAATATCAAAATTGGTCCAGTCATTTTGTCTGCAGTGCATTACAAATGGATTCCACATTAAAAATATCAAAGGAACCTAAGTATGATTTTGCAAGACCTACTGAGTGATACCCCACTTCCCATAGTCTATCAACTTTTTTATTTGTTCCAATATGGCTTGTAGTGGTCGCCATTTTATTATTTATTTATTCGGCTTCTATAGAAACTTGGAAGATTAAGATAAATCTACTGGTGCAAGAATCATCAAATTCTGTTGGTGTGTTTAGGCTGTAACTTTCCTGCAATGAACAACCAAACATATATAGACTGATGAACACATAACCCTGTGTGTTCTGCAGTCGGGTAATAACACAGACTACATAGATAAGATAAAAATCCTGCATTTTTATATGCAAAACTTATTTTTTGAAGATGATTATCTTGATTTTCCCGGCATATAAAAATAAACTGATGATATCCACTAAGTACATTAACCATGCACTACATTTTGGTGATAGTTTCAGCTGGGTAATAAATAATAATTTATGTTTTTTTTCTAGTCCAAAATGACCATTGTTCTTTCAGTGTGTATAACATATTTTGAGTATGAAGTTTTTAGGGTTCCGTAGCCAAATTTGGCAAAAACGGAACCCTTATAGATTCGTCATGTCTGTCTGTCTGTCTGTCCGTCCGTATGTCACAGCCACTTTTTTCCGAAACTATAAGAGCTATACTGTTGAAACTTGGTAAGTAGATGTATTCTGTAAACCGCATTAAGATTTTCTTACAAAAATAGAAAGAAAACAATAAATTTTGGGGGTTCCTCATACTTAGAACTGAAACTCAAAAATTTTTTTTTCATCTAACCCATAGGTGTGGGGTATCTATGGATAGGTCTTCAAAAATGATATTGAGGTTTGTAATATCATTTTTTTCTAAACTGAATAGTTTGCGCGAGAGACACTTCCAAAGTGGTGAAATGTGTGTCCCCCCCCCCCCTTAACTTCTAAAATAAGAGAATGATAAAACTAAAAAAAATATATGTTATACATTACCATGCAAACTTCCACCGAAAATTGGTTTGAACGAGATCTAGTAAGTAGTTTTTTTTTTAATACGTCATAAATTGTAAACCGCAATTTACCTTTCATTCAATCAACTCAAATATTTAAAAAAAACATTTAATTTAAAACTTACTACAGGTTTGTACGGAACCCTCGGTGCGCGAGTCCGACTCGCACTTGGCCGGTTTTTTTTCATTTGGGTGGGTTGGGTATGTGAAATGGAAAACTATCACAGCTAAGTAGGCTTTACAAGTAGTCAATGAAAAACATATAAAATGTCCACATATTGTGATGGGCATCTACAGAACCCTACACTGTGCGTGGTTTGAAATGCACTTGGCCATTTTTTTTCCTTCAACTTGGCGTTTTTTACCATAGTATTGGCAACACTGTTGTCAGTCACTAATAGGAAGTCTCAGTCACTCGACACAAAATGCTCTGTGAAGAACCAAGTGTTAGCATTTACTGTTTGTCATTATATCTCATGAAACAGGAAGTATAATATCTGTCAATTTGAGTTGTTTCATGTCATTTAATTTAATCTGCGAATATGGGCGCCATATTGAAAATAGTTAGCTTAGATAGGAGTGTTTGAACTATGGTAATTCAGTGTACTGCCGGCAGACTCAGCGATTATTGAATACTTTTGTATTTAGATCACATTTTGATTTAGAGCTTAACGATAGCAATAGTGGCCAGATCAAATTAATATTATCTTTAAGTTTAGCCAACTTTTATCTAATTACATTAAATCTCTCGTGGAACCTCTACACGTTTAACCATTTACTCATGCTAGTCCCGAATGAGAGTACAAATATATTAAAATTAGTGTCTTATAATTACATACTTCTGGATTGTCTCTTACACAAGATACCAAAATATAGTTCGTGAAAAAAAACTGCTATGGTGTAGGTATGGTGGTTACATAACCTTAAGACTACTGCTGGGCCACTATTTTTCCTAAACTAATATTATAATCTGTTAATAAACGTTTTAGCAACTTGGGTACTTACTAAAAGTTTTTTTATGTTTGCCATACTACTTATGTACTTATACCTGCAAGACTTGGTCAGCATCATTACTATGAATGAAACCTCGATGATTTATAGAACATATTCAGTCTAAAATCTTTTTTTTTTAATTGTGTGATAGGGTTGCGCTTGACTACAATCATGCTTAGTGCAAAGCAATGATGAGGTCTAGGTTGGAACGCGCTTGCCTAGAAGATGCCTATTCACTCTTGCCTTAAAGGTACTTGAGTTATAAGTACCAGGAAACACGTGCGCTGGGAGGGTGCGTTACGTGCGTGCGGTGTTCCACACCCTAGTGGTTCGTATCAGAAAAAAATCTAAAATCTAATAGTAAGTGAATCAAAAACTTACCTTTCTATCAATGCAGACTTCAAATAAAATATCATCTACGATTGGCTCCGCACTCAATATCAAACCGTGGTTGAACTCAACAAAATTTCTAACAGCAGTTGTATTGTCGTGCAAAAGCGTAACTCTGTCACCACACCGTCTATGGAACCTCATTTTGCGACCACATTTAAACAGATATAATATTGTTCACTTAATATTATGTACGATCAATAAAATGCAGTATAGCCTATTCATTGTTATAACAATACCACCAAAACTAATAACCTAATACAATTGTCAGCACCCATTTTACATCTTAGTCGAAAAAATCTATGCGAAATGCGAATGATTTTCCGGTTTGGGCATCGATGTATGTAAGCCACAGAATAAATTATATTTCGTGCACATTTTTATATCGAAGAATTTTTAATAATTTTCGACTTGCATTATTTTTATTGAACTTTTTGATTTTTCTCTGCTGCTCAGTGAAAAAAGCAAAGTTGAACACAGATGACTATTGATTAATGACTTTACCACAGACCAGAGTCCAGACCACGAAGGTGTATAAAGTAGATGGAGTGCGCATTCTAAGTGGCTAAATCAAAACATATTCAAACTAAGGTATTAAAGATAATGTAAAGTCCGTCAAACTTATCTGACCAGCAGGGCGACCGCGTACCTTTTGCATCAATCATTGATACATCCCAATCACCTCTGATTGGTTAACACTCTTCCACTATTGGACGAAATCCATTGACGCAGCAAGAATACCATAAATTCTCAAAGATAAATTCAGCGAATCGGAGGTTAATTGCGATGTATCAATGATTGATACAAAAGATACGCGGTCGCCCTGCCGGTGACCAAAATTGGAAGTAATTTTTTGCCTGTTATGTTTTTGAAGTGAAAACTTCTTTAGGTGCGTTGAGCACTTTTTAGTAGGGGGTAAAAATGTGGAATACGCGGGATCGACACCATTCTTCATTAGACAAAAGGTCTTGAGTAGTACATTCGAAATTACTTTACAACTTTAATACCTTAGTTTTAAGGTTTGTATTTGAAATATTGTTATTATTATATATGTATATTTTTTATCAACCTTTAAATATTAATTACAAAATCCATACATTATAATAACATTAAAATCTAAATTAAATCTATATCCTAAACTAAAAACTAATCATATTATTATTTATTTATTTTACAACAATTTTTTTTTTATTATTATTTTTACTAAGCTATTGCATAGCGTCTATCGCGGGCCTTGAGCGTGGAGACCGAATCCAGAAATTCCGTAACGAAAATAACCTAACACTATCATTAGAATACGAAGGTAAATTTCACCGCCATCTACAAGATTAAAGTAGCTCTGGTGGGAAATAGGGCGGTCACGATACCAGAAGACCGCGGTTCGAGCCCAGATGTCCCCAGTCCGATTATATTTTTTTTTCGATTATTATTATTTTTATAAATTTAAATTTAATTTAAATTGATTTACCAAAAAAAAATACCCACCCAGATAAATTATGTCTCAACACTTCTTGCGACACTAGCGCTTTGCGAATGCACCGAAACTAACCGTCAACTTTTGCACTGTCCGCTATTTGTTAATTATTACTTGTTTATCCGCTAAACTGGATAAACAAGTAATAATTAATAAAAAAACAGCGGAAAAAAAAACGTGGACGGAGTATAAGACGTGGACTTGCTACTAAAAGTATAATAATTATGAAAATGAGAAGACGTTATATACAGGAAGATTTTTTTCGTGGTACATAAATTTTTATATTTTGTACAACAACGAAATTTAATAGACACGTATTTTTTACTTTACTAAAGTTATAGCTTACCAAAGATATCCCCTTCTAAACACATGATTATGACAACCCTACAAGTAGTCAGCTGTTGATACAGTACCAAGGCCGACGGCGCGCGTGGCACTCGGTCGTTGACCGGCCGTTGAACTCTGATCGCTTATTTTAATTATTAGATGCGAACAAGGAACTTTTTTTTAAATTAACGGTTAACTTTCGAGCTGAATACCTTCCTTTTTCCCTTCATGCTTTATTGGGCTGGCTTTAGGACCATCAATGCAGAAGTTCACACATCTTATCTTATATAACTTAAATTAAAAACTAAAAACTAATCATATTATTATTTATTTATTTTACAACCATTTTTTTATTTTTATTATTTTTATTAAGCTATTGCATAGCGTCTATCGCGGGCCTTGAGCGTGGAGACCGAATCCAGAAATTCCATAACGAAAATAACCTAACACTATCATTAGAGTACGAAGGTAAATTTCACCGCCATCTACAAGATTAAAGTAGCTCTGGTGGGAAATAGGGCGGTCACGACACCAGAAGACCGCGGTTCGAGTCCAGATGTCCCCAGTCCGATTATATTTTTTTTTCGATTATTATTATTTTTATTTTTATTAAATTTTAATTTAATTTAAATTGATTTACCAAAAAAAAATACCCACCCAGATAAATTATGTCTCAACACTTCTTGCGACACTAGCGCTTTGCGAATGCACCGAAACTAACCGTCAACTTTTGCACTGTCCTATCTGTCCCCAGGGACTATATTAT
The DNA here is from genome assembly GCA_963932025.1 of Erebia epiphron. Lineage (NCBI taxonomy): Eukaryota > Metazoa > Arthropoda > Insecta > Lepidoptera > Nymphalidae > Erebia > Erebia epiphron. The sequence continues at coordinate 31,662,547 of OZ009945.1, forward strand.
ATATAGTATATGAGTAATCTGTGGTGGATGGATGCGGTGGATGGACGCGATCGATTACTTATCGATGTTACACGTAGCGCATGCGACGAGCACAGAACAACATGGCGACGAGAGACTGAGGGTCCGACAAACTAGTTTCGCGGTGTTTCTTTCCCCTCGCCAGGTGGCGCGGCAACCAGCGCGAGCGTGATCACAAAGGTGGGCGGTACCTTTGTGCCCGCCGAAAGCACACGAGCATAAAAGGCAGCGCGGACGGCGCGCCGACAACGACGAATACAAATAGTGTGTCCATGATTTGCTTAGTCTTGGGACAGAAATGGTAAAAAAATATATTCAAAACAAGTACAGAACTATTAATGGAAATATGTTCTATTACCGATTACCGATTCAGAACCACCAAAAAAATTTCGGCACAGCATATAAATTCTTCCTTTATACATATATTTATTCTGTACCTATAAGATCATTATATTCATAAATTAAACTATTTTTAATCTGTATTTAATTTGTATTATTTCCCTTATTACAACGCGCACTTAACTTATCTTAAGGGTGTCCGCTCCGGAAGTGCATTGAATTGTATGTAAAAAGCGAAACATATTGATTAAAAATACAATTAAATAAAAATTCAATTTGAAAAATTGCGATAGTTTAAAATCATGTTAGTGCGTGTTTGACACTATCGACACTTATTTGCCATACTCCCAACTAAACATCATAATAAACATAAATAAACATCAGCAGTTATCCCACAAAATATGATATGAATTGAACGATGGCAATAAGGGTTGTTATAATAGTACAAATAGTTATGTTAAACTATCGCTTTCGCATACTTACTGTGTACGGTGACGACCTGTCCATATATCTTTCTCTGTCTACGTTACGAAATAAAGCTATAGATTAAAGTTAAAAAGGTTATCGCTCTTCTTTATGGTTTAAAAAAGTAATCTAAAAAGAACAATTATGTCTGTGAAAAAACCCGACTGCTTGGATACCAAAAAGTATAAAACACATAAAACAAGACATGAATTGAAGTATTTCATTATTATCAATTTAAATCGTATTCTATTAATATTTATCAAGGCGCAGTCGCACGTCCAATAGCTAACCTTAACGTGCGACTGCGCCTTGACAAATTTTATTAATATTATACGATTTAAATTGATAATAATGAAATACTTCAATTCATGTCTTGTTTTATACTTTTTGGTATCCAAGCAGTCGGGTTTTTTGTTCTTTTTAAATTACTTTTTTATTTCAAACTTTTTAGTTTAGCATTTACTGTAAACAGGCGACGTTTTATCTGCTCGAAGTAGCATCTATTATTATCTATTCTGCGATATCTCATAAGATATTCATCTAAATTGAATGGTGTAAAGGACAATTTTTGTCTAAATTAAATACTTGAGATGAGCAAGATATTTATTTTGATAAGGAATTATCGATTAATAGGTACTATGTTGGTAAAAACACCTTCGCAAGTAAAGCATTGTTTACACCAAATTTGAAAATCATAAAAATGGTTATTGTGAGTCAACCTTAAAATATAGTTCTTATATAAAGCGTCCATATGTTGCATCGCGATTAGGCGTTCATTTTTATAATTATTTTCTAAGATGATCCGTGCCTTCTTATAATTACTACCGGTGATTGGCAGGCATACCTTTCAATAATTTGCTTGTATCACCACGAACGTATGATAACAAATATTGAAACTTAGCCACGTCTGAAAGGTCATTATTTTCGTCGATTAGCGATATGAACAGATCACTAAACGAATTCCACTGATTGTAATCGCCCGAAAATGTAGGAAGAGGAACTGATAGCGGTGGTAATTTCACTTTCTTCTAATCCGAATTTAAATTTTGATGAACTTCCGGTTTCGAAGTCGATTCATCGAAATCGAATTTTATACTCATTATTTCACGAATTAAATCATTAAAACTTGAACGAGTTTTACTATGTTCTGGATTCAAAACCTTTGTACTTTCAAGTTCTAAGGTCTCGATAGATGATTGAATTGCTTCAAATTGGTCTTGTATACGGGCGATTCCCATACAAGAAACCATAATTTTGCGATAACAATTTGTATTAGAATTTGCTTGCATTCCTAGTTGAATTATTGTATCTAATTCTTGTTCTATACAACTTCTCCTATGCATCAAACTTATATATACAGTTGATTCAGTCATGATTTAAACGAATAACAGAAAATATTAAAACGACAATAAAATTTTAAAAAGACGTGTGGCACTCGGAGACTGCCGCGGTAAAGCTATTGCATAGCATTTTTTATCAACTTATGTAATTATAATTATTTATTTTATTTATGCAGTATTTTTTTCCTTTGTTTTTCTTTGATATTAATTCAAGTTACTAAAAGTTCAAAGTTCAAAGTAAAAGTCATTAAAAGTTCTGCTATTCATCGATAGATGGCAAAACTAAAAAGTATCACCGCCACAGATCACTTATATACCTACTAGTCCGTGGGGATAGATAGGACAGTGCAAAAGTTGACGGTTAGTTCCGATGCATTCGCAAAGCGCTAGTGTCGCAAGAAGTGTTGGGACATAATTTATCTGGGTGGGTATTTTTTTTGGTAAATCAGTTTAAATTAAATTAAAATTTAATAAAAATAATAATAATCGAAACAAAAAATAATACTGCATTTGTGATAATAATAATAAAATGTATGTTATATAGATAAATAAATAAATAAATAAATAAATAAATAATAATTTATTCATGAGAATGTAGGTGATATACAGTTGTCATGGTTACAGTTTGGGAGCCTTATACATTCTACCAATTAATGGTGTATGAATATTTGGTATACATCATCAAAATTAAAAAGAGAAATTTAGTAAATTAAATTAATAAAAGGTCATATACAATTACAATTAAAAACCGAAAGAAAATAATATAAAATAATCAATGATAATATGATAATAGAACTTAATTACAATTACAAATGTCAAATTCCATATAAGAGGGGATACTCAATTATTGCACTCTAAAACCATTTAGTTATTCACGTCATCATCTTTACATATTATATTATTTAAAAGTTACTTGAGATTATCGCTAAGAAATTCAGTAATTTTGTAATAACATTTATTTATAAGCAGCTCATAAGCCTTCCTTTTGAAAATATTAAAAGTACTGCTTTTGTAGCTGTCAGGAAGTTTATTGTACATAGTTATTGCCATGTAGTGTGTACTCTTTCCAAACATCTGCAGTCTTTTAGGAGGTACAATTAGTTTATTCTTTCTCTGGGCTCTCCGAGATCTAACCTCAACCAGTTCATTGTAACTCTTAAAATAACTTGGATTTTTTTTGACTAGCAATAATAATTCATAGATATATTGACAAGGCAAGGGAAGAACATGGTGCTTCTTAAACAAAGGCCTACAGGTATCTAATGGCTGCAATCCACATAATGCTCTCAGACAGGCTTTTTGTTTTATAAAAACTTTATAAGCAAATACCGAATTTCCCCACAAGATAATCCCATATCTTAATAGCGATGAAACATATCCTTGGTATGCTATTAAGGCTGTTTTCATATCAGAAGTTTGATAGAGCCGTCTGAGGACATAGACAAATTTATCCAATTTGCTGCACAGATTTTCAACATGGGTTTTCCAGTTACAATGTCGATCGACTATGAAACCTAGAAAAGATGTAGACTCTACTTCCTCAATGGCAGATCCCTGATAGTTTAATTTAAGATCAGACAAGATATTATTATATGGTAAAAATTGGATAAATTTAGTTTTCTGCATATTTACAGAGAGGTTATTTAGTTCCAGCCATTTTATTACATTAGACAACGCTTCATTTGCTTCAGATTCAACATTTAACTTATTTTTACTTTTTACTATGATAGTAGTGTCATCCGCATACATTATACACTGTTGCTGAATGAAGTCCGGAAGGTCATTAATGTAAAGGAGAAATAATAAGGGACCCAGAACGCTGCCCTGTGGTACACCATACGGAAGTTGGACTTTATATACAGATCGACAAGCATTACAATATGAGTTTGTTGTATGCAGAATTTCTACACATTGCATTCTATTTTTAAGATAACTTGTTAACCATTCTAAGCATTTTCCTCTAATTCCATATTTTTCTAGTTTACTCAGGAGAGTTTTATGGCAGACTAGGTCAAATGCTCTAGTCATGTCAAGAAAGATTCCTATAACATTAAATTTATCATTTAGGCTTTCTGTAATAATTTTATTTAGAGCATAGCAAGCTAAGGTAGTACTACTATTTTTTATAAACCCATATTGTTCATTTTTCAATAAATGATAAGATGATATAAAGCTATATATTTTATTGTGCATTATCTTTTCAAAAACTTTGGAAATAATTGGTATCAGCGTTATGGGGCGGTAGTTCTTTATATCATTTTTTTCACCCTTTTTAAAAATAGGCTTGATGATTGAAAGTTTAAGCTTTTCAGGAAAAACACCTTCTATAAAAGAAAGATTAATTATGTAACTAAGTGGCATCGCTAAATATGCGGCACATGCTTTCAGAATTTTTGTGTTTAGATTATCGTAGCCAGTTGAGTTAGTCTTTTTAAGACCTAGTATTGTTTTATGCACATCGCTTGCGATAATTGGTGTAAGGTACAAAGTCTTGTCGTTAGTATTTATAAAATTACTTATATTTTGCCCAGGGTCAGTCTGATTGGACTTGTTACTAATATTTAAAAAATAATTATTGAATTCCTCTGCAATTTCATTTGGATCGGAGTAAGTATTTCCCTGTGATTGAATGTTTTTTATCTCTGTATCCAATGATTTGTGTTCAAAATTATTACTTATAACGTCCCATGAAGCTTTACATTTGTTTTTGGATTTCACTATAAAGTTTTTATTTGCTAGAGCTTGTGATTTCTCAATGCAGGCTTTAAGTAGTTTCGAATATTTAGTGTAATTATTTTTGTTTGCATGTTTATTTGATGGAGAATGTAGGTATTTCAGATAAAGGCGGCGTTTATTTATGCATGATCTTTTTAGGCCTTTGGATATCCACTTGTTTTTTATATCTTTGTTTATTTTTTTAATAGTGATAACGGGAAAACATAGTTCATAAAACAGAGTTAAAAGTTCATGGAAGCTATTAAACGCAATTTCTGTATCATTTTGTGAATAGACTTCCTCAAAAGATAGTGCAGATAAACATTGTTTAAACTTCCTAATGTTATCTGGTGAGTAGTCTCTCCGTTTTTCAAACCATACTTTTTTCTTGAAAACCATGCGTTTTGGCTTCTCGTCTTTAAATGAAATAGTTTGTGCAGTTTCATGATCCGAAAGAGCAAGGTAATGTATGTCAGATTTAGCCTCATTAATATTACTCACTATAAGGTCAATACAGGATGCTTTCCTTGTTGGCTTTGTTATGTAATTAGTTAGGTTATAATTAGCAAGTAATGTATTTAGTTTATCAGAAGATTTGTTATGAGTTAATATGTTTATGTTCCAATCTCCACATAATATTATTTTTTTCTTAGGGTTTGGATTTAATTTATACAATAAGCTGTCTAATTTTTCAAAAAAAAGATCAATATCTGATGAAGGAGTTCTGTATAAGCAGACAACAAATAAATTTAACGAAGTAATTTTTACACCGCAATATTCAAAATGATTTTCAATAGGTTGCACCACTTTGTATATGTTGGTTATGGGTGTGTATTCTAAACCGTTTTTTAACATAACACATGTACCTCCTCGTTTTTGTTTAGTTCTTGTGAACTGTGAGGCTACTGTATAGTTATTTAATTTAAGGTTAATTTCAGTCCCCCGTTTTATAAAAGTTTCAGTTAGGCATAATATGTCAATACTTTTAAAATCACTATTACTAGATATAAGGTTTTGGAGTGCAATTTCAAGAATATCCCGTTTGCCTAAAACTCCAGCTATATTTTGATGCAAAAGAGTAAAATTATTATTAGTCTCGAAAAAACGATTTGTCAGCGGATTTTAAGTTAGGTATTGCATCAATATTGGTCATACTACTTTTGGTATTAATTACTGGGAAGAAGTAGGGTATAGTTCCTTTTTTAGTTGAGTTAATCTTTTCTTTGGAATTTTTGGTTTGCAATGATTTTTTAACGATTGGTAAACTTTCCAAATATTGTTTGTTAAAATAATAAGGAATGGTCCCCTTTTTAAAGATCTTTTTAGGTGTTGTGGGTTTTAATTTCGAACCAGCTATGTAATTGTTTCTGTAGTTAATGTAGTCTATCTCAATATTAAGCTTTTGACACAACTGCTGTATGTAGGTTTGATTTTTTGGGAACTTTGTATTTGGATTTAAGGAGATAAAAGTGCAATTTGTATAATTTTTACAGAGTAAGCTTAACATGTTATTTAACATATATGTATTTAAGAAAGGATTCTGGATTATATTTACAACAAATACTTTATTATTTTTTAAGATATGCAATGTATTACATAATTCTGAATACAGCTTATAGGGGTTGCTTTCATTGGACCCTATCCCTATAATAATCATATCTTTATCATTTAAGGTTTTACACAAATTTTCACAGTCAATTAATGTCTGGGTACAGGTAGAATTTGGCTTAATGAGTCCATGGATAGCATAAATATCATTCCATTTGTGCAACCGCGTAGAATGCATTTCTATAGCTAAATTTCGAAGCTGTTGGTCGCCGATAACGTAGATTCCAGGTTTTTTCAGGCTGCCCTCACACATTTGTGTTTGTTCCGCCGCTTGCACCGGTGCTGGACTTTGTTTGTTTTGCTCGAGCAAATGATTTATTTTCTTCCTATTTATTGATTCCAATAGTGGAGAAATTGGTGTCATATTTCTGCATACTGTGCTATGATTATGTATTGGTGATGTTCTTGTATTTTTTATATGTAAATTAGTTAACCTCTGTGATAGTGAAATTGTATTTGGAGTGAGTGTTTTTTGTGAAGAACTGCTTGATAGCTCCTTAGGTAGTGTCATTGTTTTGTTTCTATTCTGAAGTTGGCATTTTACAGTGGATAATTCAAACTTAAGATTTGAGATTTCTCTCTGAGCGCTGGTAAGTTCTTCTTGAGTTTTTTCTAATAATTGTCTTAGTTCTAGAATGATCGAGGAGTCCATATTAATTGAGTTTGTAGGCTGAGTTAGTGTTGTTATATCAAGACTAGTTGAGTTGTGAATCGATTCCTCCGCTTGAAAGAAAAAGTCCTGCTCTGATTTTGATCGCACTAATTGCCGGCGGATTGTTATGTTCTCCATTATTTGAATCCCAAATTAAAGAAATATTTGATAGCAGAGTAATAATACGTCAATGGAAAGGTATTTTCTGACCTTTCAAAAAAGTTCGTTATCGTTCCGCTCGTAGTCAATTGTCATACTTAATTACTTAATTGCTGATCTTATATGAATAACATATAGGTAAGTAAATTGTCTAATTAAGTCTTTCGTAAAGCGTATTGTCAGTTTCAGGCGCAATTTTCCTGGAATTTGTTGATTTTTGCTTAAGAAAAGAGTTACTTGTTAACTGTCATATTCAAAGTTCAAACACACGAAATTTTTTCTATCTTATAGTCTCACCAAAAGTAGTACTTTCTTTTAAAGAAAACATGTCCACGTAATAGTTGCACTATAAATAACACTTTGTTTACGTAATTAATTTAATTTAGGACTGATTACTATTTTTAATTCGAAAAAAATACGCAGTTTGAACGTTACACTTGGCCATAGACCATAGATCTTTTAGAGTAGGTACTCACTCATTTTCTTTCACTATTTTTTCGTGACTTTCTTCATTAATAAATGCACTTTGTTTATTCATATTTAAAACACTTTGTACATTGAGGTTTTTGATTCCCCTTGGACACCCGGATGGAACGAATAACTAGCCTATGTAACTATTGAAAACATAATTCTTTAAAATTATTTCGCCTTTATATTTTCAACAACTTGAAATCAACAACACAAGTAGTCATAGCAACCAAAATCATCTTTTCATAAAAATAGTCTTTTTATTTTCAACAACTTGAAGTCAACAACACAAGTAGTCATAGCAACCAAAGTGTCAGGTTTTTTTCGTTACGGAATTTCTGGATTCCGTCTCCACGCTCAAGGCCCGCGATAGAAGCTATGCAATAGCTTTAAAACCAAAAAAAAATAAAAATTTAATTTGCAAAAACTTGGCTGAAAGTACTGCCGTGCGCCCTATGGTACGATTTAATAAGTCAAAACACAAAATAAACGAAAACGAAAAAACAATATTTTTAAACTAAAGTCGTAAGTCGTGTCGTGGTCGTAAGGTATAAATGCTAAAAGTGCCGCTCGATGCATGTAGAATCCACGTCCTACCTAGTTTTTGTTTCAGGTTGAAAATGTTTGATCTTATTTGAGATTAACCAATTATCACGATAAGAAATACGAATATTAATTAGACAGAGAATGCACAAACATAAAAAACGACGAAACCTTTATGTTTGTTCATTTGACGAATTATGTACCTACGAAATACGAATACAAAAATGCAAAGTTATCGATCTACGAGAACTGACGCAATGTTATAATAGATTCGAATAGTTAGGTATTTGAAACGAATAACGAAACGAATAAAATTAAATAACTATTCTATTACGAATAAATTACGAATAATGATTAATTGGTTATTTAATTCTCTAAAGTTTTACAAACTAGGTAAGTATTTTCACCGTTAAAACGAAGTCGATAATCATACTAATATTATAAATGCGAAAGTCACTTTAATTTGTTGGTTTGTCCTTCAATCACGCCGCAACGGAGCAACGGATTGACGTGATTTTTGGCATGGGTATAGTTGAGGACCTGGAGAGTGACGTAGGCTACTTTTTATCCCGGAAAATTAAGGAGTTCCCGCGGGAATAACAAAAAACAAACCACGAGGACGAGGTCGCGGGCATCAGCTAGTTACGAATAATTTTTAATTTACGAAACGTACGCAGCACAAAATATATAATTTGCAGCTATTTAACGAAAGAAATAAGCGACGTCGAATGATCTAATTAACTTTTGAATTACGCAATAGATACGAAGTGTGGACAAGATGGCGTCATTCAAAATATTCTTGTAATACTTTTGCAAAGTCAAAAATAACGAAAATAGGTTAGTAGATAGTGAGATGTTACGAATTAAATTTAGAATAGGAAATTAATTATCCAGTGAGAAGAAAGGTGAGAAGGGCCAAAAAATGGTGGGTTTTATTCCACCCGAATATAATTGACGTGGGTTTGTAAGGTCCACGTTAGGTTGCTGGATTTGAACTTTGAACAAAGATTTAGCGGACTGTATATTGTTGGGAGTTTTGTGTTTCGATATCCCCTATTCCGAGCAAACCGACAGCACCAATTAGCAGGCAATAAGAATTTACCACCCACCTTTCGATGTCGTCGATCTGCAGTTGGGTCGATGAAATCAGCCGTTAACTTGCCTTCTCGTTTCTAGGTTGAAGGTCCACACGTCACACACACACAAATGTTGTTAGGTTAGGCAGCTGCCAACAAACGAATATTAATTGTTCGAATGCACTTGTGTGCGAATTAGTACATCACAGGAAAAAGTCTATCTATCGGCGGACACGTTGCATTTCGATAGACTAACAGATGGGACCACGACACGTCCTCACTCCTCGCAGTATGGCGCGGAACTCGACTTGTGACGCGGCGTAATATGCGCCCGCGTCAAGCAGCGAAGAAATAAATCGAAAAAGTGGGTAGGTACTTTAAAAACTCACCACCCACAAACAGATAATATCTGACGTTTGCTCAGATTAAATACGAATATCGAACACAGATTAAATATAAATGATTAGTTAGTCCAATATTTAATGAACAGGCCAGTTTTTTTTTTCACTCAATAAACTAAACAATAAAACCAGTATCTTTATCTTTAAACTATGTTTGACTCTATGGTTAGTCATTTTAATTCAAAAAATAAATTTTTAAAATGGCCGCGCTAGGCCAAGGGTTAACACAAAACTCAATTTCCAACAGTTTCAAATCTACACTATTTATCTCACCAAAAAACCATTTAGACTTGCCTCCACTCACCTTATTAGGGTTCCGTAGCCAAATTTGGCATACTTAGAACTGAAACTCAAAAAATTTTTTTTCATCTAACCCATACGTGTGGGGTATCTATGGATAGGTCTTCAAAAATGACTGATAATGAATGAAATAGGTAAAATGTGTGCCCCCCCCCCCTCCCCCCTGGTAACTTCGAAAATAAGAGAATGATAAAATATATTGATGTACATTACCGTGCAAACTTCCACCGAAAATTGGGTTGAACGAGATCTAGAATACCTACGTCATAAATCGTAAACCGCAATTTACCTTTCATTCAATCAACTCAAATATTTCAAATAAAAATATTTTTAATAATTTAAAACTTTTTACTACAGGTTTGTACGGAACCCTCGGTGCGCGAGTCCGACTCGCACTTGGCCGTTTCTTTTTCAATCATGGTAATGCAAGAATACGAAGTTTATGCACGAAAAATAAATATTGTTTTAGTTACTATTAACTTAGTTAAACCCACTAAACCATAGTAGGCCTTATGGAATAGAGTGAGTATTCTTGTAAAATTAAAATAATCTGTGCTTTCAGTGCTTCCGGCACCGAACAAGAACGTCCGTCGTCCGGTGCTTCGAGTGAGTGCATCCCATAAATTATATTTGATTTTAGATTTTCTTATTTTCGGTCTGCCCCAAGCCCCAAGAAACGGCCATTGGATTTCTTTTTTAGTAGGTAATGGCCTGCCCAGTCTCCCCAACAGTTACTTTAAACGCTATCTATACACAATATTACACGATGGCCGTAATATTAGGTAGAATATTATTGTCTTGTATTCGTTGTTGTTATCATAGTTAAAAAAAATACCCATTTAAATTGTAATTTGTAATTATTTTAAGTAGATACGAGGTACTTATATCTTATAATTATTATACATAATTAGATTTAAGTGCCGATTTGAGCTTCCGCGGCGGTGGGCTGTAGTCAGGCTCGGGTACAGGTGGCGCTGCTGTCACCCAGGCGTCGCGGCGCCATTGGGGCTCGTTCACAGGCATCACAGAAGTCGTAGAAGACTTCGCCGGCGGTCGCTGGCGGTCTTCTAGATACGAAAACGGCCGCGCTGCCATATCGGCTCCGGAGTTGTGCAGCCACGAATGAGAACGATTCAAGTGGCGGCTGTGAAGTTTAATTAGGTACCTATGTAACTGCCCGAGTAGATAAGTACTATAAAAGCCCTATAATATACGTTATCACTCTAAATATTACCTAACATAGCTCGCGCCTACTAAAGTTGTAGGTATACCATAGACATTTTTTCGCTTTCTAAGCCTATGAGGTATACCGAGTCCCGGCTTTCAGATGAGAAGACATGTTCAATCAATCAAATATTCATATTTTATCAACCGACTTCAAAGAAAAGGAGGAGGTTCTCATTTCGACTGTATTTTTATTTTTTTTATGTTTGTTACTTCAGAACTTTTGACTGGGTGGACCGATTTGGATGATTCTTTTTTTATTTGAAAGGGCATACTTCCCATGTGGTCCCATATAAATTATATCGAAATCGGTCGAGCGGTTTTTAAAATATCAACAATAACATAAGTACTTTGTATAGCGTGTGCTTGTTGTTGTAAAGTTGGCGCGGGAGTTTGAAGTCGGTTGTTTATATTAAATTATTCAATTTAGGTACACTGTAGGTACAATTGCTTAAAAAAACATGATGGTGATAATTAGTTACGGTAGGTATCTTAAAACTAAATTAAACCTAAATTAAAAACTAAATTAAAAACTGAAAACTAAACATTAAAAATATCATCTATCCCGCTGCAATGAGGCAGTGTGCCCAGAACGCTGGCTGCGTTACCCCGCTGAATAGCCAAACTTATATGTTGGCCGAGGAAACTGCCAGCCCTCCGGCAGTTTAAAAAAAAAAAGTTAAAAATATTTTTATTTTTAACTTTTTAGTGTACCTACTCTTAATCCAGTACCCTGCAGCATCAGGGTTGAGGATTTGGGACTCAGAGTTGTATCGTATACACGTGACCTATATGAATTCACCATCAAAATTTCCTAACTCACTAGTTTTGATGATTTCATGTAGTACCGGTACACCTACAGCATCAGGATTGAGGATTTGGAGTCAAAATTATTTATGGGACCACCTTGTGAGCTTCCTCTAACCAATGAAAAAAAAATTGTTCAAATCGGTTTAGAAACCACGGAGATATGCACCGACATACATTAAAAAAAAAAAAAAAAAGATACGCGCCGAAATGAGAACCTCTTCCTTTTTTGGAAGTCGGTTAATAAGTAGTCTAGTTACTCTGTGCTACAGTGACGAGAAACGGATGAGAATATACAACAATATGCAACACATAAGTACAATCACATGTAGGTACTTACTCAGGTATCGAACTTTCTTTCCCCGGTGACGGAGCTTGATTTGACACGTCTCCGTTGAATGCAGGATTCGATTGACCACTGTTGGGAAATATTTATTTTTTATCAAGTTTATGTATACTTACTTAAGTAAGTACCTATATATACTTATATTTTTTAAACTTTGTCATTTATAACTAACTGTTGAGTGTAGACCGCGAATTGGTTTTTTTAAATATTTTATTTTTCGCGCGCTTTTTTAAAAGCTTAAATTTACCTCCTCGGATATCCCATAAACATTTCGTTGCGGTGCAGTGGCTGATGCACCCAAGGGTCTTCGAACCGCTTCTGAGAGCTGAAAATTTAAAAAAAATATGTTAATAATTCTGTTACTTGAGACGAAGGCTAGACTTGCCATAGTGAAGGGAAACATCGCGAGGAAGCGTGCATTCACTCATCACTGCATACTCAAGAGATCTTCATGATGTTTTCAAAGGGGTGTGAATTAGTCAGCCAATCAGCACTAATAAGTAAGGCAATGGGTAGAAATGATGAATGCATACTAATATATTAGAAATGTGTCTGTCTGTCTATCTATCTGCCTGTCTGTCTGCTACGCTGTAACGCCCCATGTTTTTACCGATTTTGATGAAAGTTGGACTTTGGTATAAGGGTAGGTTACATCACACATACCTATTAGGTAGGATATATATTATTATTTTGTAACCTGGAAAATAACGGAATTTTGGTCGGGAATTTAAAAACTTAATTCAAGCGGACGGAGTCGCGAGCATCACCTATAGTGATAATTTTATTATTTAGGTTTTCTTGCCCCAAATCTTTGATATCTCTTCGTAAAACCCCTACTTTCTATCTTGCCTTTGTTAGAACTACTTTAATATGCTACAAATAGTATGATTAATCGTGTATGCCATAGTTGTAAGTTACAACAAAGTTGTAAGTTGTAACTGTATTTTTTCTGATATCGATCGGAATAACATAATCCTTTAGAAATTATAAAATTGAACTTTTTTCCCGAATAAAAAATATGTAAAATCGTCTCGATGCTAACCTGTTAATGTAGGTACCTATAGTACTTTTTCTTTAATAGACGTTTGTTTTTGCTATCTGTACTGGTTTTTTATGTGGCTTCTTCGCTGGTGTATGTGTTTTGTATTCTATGCTATTTTAATTTTAAATACTATTTTGTAAACTGTTTGGACCTAAAGCCAAACAGAAGTAGTAAGATGTAAATACTTACCTAGGAATAACGGTCAAAGGTGTTTCCCTCATTGGTCTTTGTCGTAACACGTCTTCATTATTAAACCCGTTCATCGAAGTCCTAAAAATATACCAAATAAAAATTACAGTGTGCATACATTTTTCAAGGTAAGTAGGTACCTACTGTCTATAATCCCTCGTATAGGTATATTAGATAAAAATGCGAAAATGTATCTATCTGTTAGTCTGCTACTCTTTCGCGGCCTATCTTTTCAACCAATTTTGATGGTACAAAAATGGACTGTATCCCGGGGCGGGGGAAGGACATAAGCTTATATTATCCCGGAAAATCAAAGAGTTCCCATTCCAGAGGATTTTCAAAAACATAAATCAAGACGGGCGAAATCTCGCAATACGTTATCAATTCATAATCGACCATAGCCATAGATGAAATAATAGTACTTAATAATAGTACTTCAGTACTTCGTAGTCCTCGGCTGGTTTACGTTGGTGATGACTCTGGCCCTACACTACGAGAAGTACTTGCATTTGGGAGCTGGAGCTGGGTTCACATACCTAAATATAATATAGGCGAATCCCACACTGATTATATCTAAGTTAACTTTTGAAGTAGGTAACGAAGCTTTAGGATTAACCGGAGTACCGCACATTAACAACGCCTCTCCGCGCATGGAAGCAGACACCTGATGCGGCGCGCGTCGCAGTGTGAAATTCACCTTACTTACATTGATACAAGGTTAGGGATCACGTCTTGTATACTATAATTTTCCATGCTTTAAATAAAATAAATTCTTTTTATATTTTTTTTGTAACAGGAAATAAAATATATAATGTGCAAAGTTCTTAATTTCAGCCAATCACGTTAAAAAAATTATTATATAAAGATACTATCACTTACCCTCTTGAGTAACTCATTATTGGACTCCATTGCTCTGCCAGTCTTTTTGAAGGTCTGAAAATTACGATAAGAATAATAATAGTTATTTATGCAACAGTTGTGTAATAAGGGGTATTAAAACACGAATGTGGGTTTATCACACGACGCGAAGCGCAGTGTGATGATAGTATCATATGAGTGTTTTAATACCTAATTATCAACAGTTGCATACAAGACTCTATCTACACTCATAATATGAATCCTCTATAACAGATTCTGAAATACATAGTTAGCTTACTGCTAACATTAAAACATCCAGTCCTAGTAACCTAATATCATCCATTACTGAGTATATATAGGTACAAATAAACTAAGTATTAATGAAAGAATTATTTATTGTAGTAGTAATTAACATTTTGTATAGTGCAATTATTAAAATTCACTTGATGTTCTTTAATGTTGGAAGGTCCCGATCCCGATGTACCTACTCGGCGGAATATTTATATTTACCATTTCACTATTTTTATTTTCTATGGAATTCGAAATTACATTCGACACGTGGATTTTGTTGGTTATAGAGTCATTAATGTAGCCCTCTGCAACAGATGTAGACTTCCCGCGCCGTGCCGTTTTAAACTTGTTATGTCTCCTCCGGCATCTACTAATTGTGGCAGATGTTCTGCGAAAGCAATGTCCTTTACATAAACAACTCAGGATTAGGAAGTTGTAAATAGTTAGCAATTGTTTTACCCAAACTGCTAAAACTTGAATCGCTCATTTTTTTGTTAACAAAACAAAAAAAAAACGAAGAAAAATGACGGGGAAAATTCTAATAACCTACTTTTTTTTACAGCGCGCGGCGTTCTGGTAGTGAAACGCGTGTGTATGACAATGTTATTTTTTTGAAATTCGTATAGATGTTCTTTTTTTGTAATTCATACAGATACCACGCATCGAGCAGATGTATCTGTTGAGTAAACCCTTTGCGCAGAGGGGATCGAAAAAAAAAACAAAGGAGTGTTGTTATGAAATTCAGTACAATATTACATCGCCCGTTTGGATGATGTTATGGTTATTAGGACATTGGGTGTTTTAATGTTGGCAATAAGCTAACTGTTTCAGAATCTGTTATAGAGGATTTATACCATGGGAGTAGATAAATTAATGTAATAATTTCGAGTGTTGTTAGAATTACAGATTACCCTATACCCAGCGATTCTTTTACGAGTATATATAATTAAACCATACTATGTTTAGGAAGAAGATCCTTTATAAACACAACGCATCGTGTACGTATTTACAATGCTTTTTTATAATCCCCTACAAGTTATCCTTTGACTGTAATCTCACATGGATGCAGTAGGTACGAGCAAAGTGAGATGATGCAGTCTACTATGATTGTTAATATTGCAGTCATATAAAACCCATGACCCCAAATCGTTCCTACACGGCATCGTATACCGGAACGCTTAGAATAGCTTGGCGGTACGTCTTTACCGATAAGGTGGAAGCTGGCCACGTCAAAGCTAGTAGCTAGTTACTTGGAATCTAATAATTCAAGTATATTATTTATTTATTTAATTTATATATTTAGTACCAAACTTAAAAACTAAACATAAAAATTTAAAGGACATGTACAAGGACATTATTGTCAAATTCTAAACCGTGCTACTGCCTACTTCATCGGCATCGGTTGGACGATAGTTTAAATACCAATTAAATTACTAACATACTTACTCGAAAGCTCTGATCACGCTTAATTTGTGGATCGAGTGCTGAAAACAATGAAAATTATTAATTAAGACTTGTGAAAAATTATAAATTATTGTCAGAAAATTACCCGATTTTCTGTGTATTTGCTACCATAGGCCGGCGATACACGGACAGCTTGAAGCAGTCAGGATGGACTGCGTCAAGCTGCGACTGCATAGTGAAGTACAGTCGTCTACGTACGCACATACATGGAACCGCTCGGGCAGTTGCGACTGCTTCGGGCGGTTGGTAGTAATTATCAATGCTAGCTTCAAGCTGTTGACTATGACTGCTAGAGCAGTCCGTGTATGTTAATCACGATACTTATAATTACCATGGTTTCCACTTTACTAACTCTGCGTTCTTTTATCTTATTCTAGCAAATTATAATTGGGCCGCGTTCCCAAACGTCCGTGTATCCGTGTTCCCACACGAGCTTAAAACTATAATTTTCCGGAAAATAAAAATCCTTGGGATGCAACCAATGCATCTATATACAAAGTAGGTATCTACCCGTCAAATCTGATTAAACAGATGGGCTGTGAGTTGTGACAGCGTAACAGACAGACAGACACACTTTCGCATTCATAAAAAAAGATAGATAAATGTTACTGTTAGATATTCTGTTAAGGTTACGTGACAAAAATGTTACGTGAAAAAAAATAGACTTCAAAATCTTGCATTGGGTACGGATTTACGAGTACATATATAACACCACCATCCCCATCGCTACATCCTACTGCTGGGCACGGACCTCCACTCTCATAAGAGAGAGGGAATTAGTGCTTAGACCCTCCACGCTGCTCCAATGCGGACCAACGCGGGTTGGTGTGCTTTAACGACTAAGTACCTATGTCCTATATGTATTCTTATATATGTATTCTAACTTCCTAACTCCGGGCTAGTACTGAGAATCTCTAGTCAGAAAAACCTAATACTTAATTATGGCCAGACCCGGGACTCGAACCCGGGACCTCGTCAGCCGCAGCCGCAGTATAACCTAACCACTAGACCAACGAGGCAGTTAATGGATTTATATACGCCATGTTATAATATTATGAACCGTAACAAATAGAATGGAAACTATCATCGGTTAAAAAAATTACTTACATCACGTTCATATAACATCCGTCGGTAATGTACGACATAAAGGGCTAGTAAGGAGAGAAGCGCGATGTTAATGACATGACCGATATAGCCCTTCAGAGCAACCGACATCAGAAGCAAGGCTCCCAGGCGGATCATGTCAGTTTCGTAGTTCAACACGAAGCCAGCTGATTTTAAGTTCTGAAAAATATAAATTTTTTATACCAAAAGGACGAGATGACGACACTATTTAGGTTCTTAGGTAGGAACCATCCCCGGGATGCAAGCTGCCTCTGTACCAAATTTCGTCCAAATCAGTTTAATGGATAGGCCTTGAAAAGGTCACAGATAGATAGACAAACAGACTGGAACTCTTTCGCAAATTAGATATGTTTGGATAAACATTTTACAAAACAATGGTTATTGTTACTTATAATATGTTTTATCACGCATGTAATTTTAATGAAAATAATTAACAGCAAAGATAGAAACGTACTTACCAATTGTTTCTTTAAAAATTCGTGGTCCATTCCGAAATGTACACCGAGTGTCAGGTCCACCACGAGCAGTGCCAGACTTGATCCTAGGTAGACATATATAAATATGTCTATATTTTTGATACGCGTATCACGGTTTACCACTGCAAAGTTTAAAGACATAAGTTTAAGTACTCAGAAGTGCGGTCGCCCGGGTACAATTTCTGATTTCCTATGAGAAATATTTTTGCCGACCTCCCTGGCGCAGTGTTGAGCGCTGTTGTCTTTTTGCGCGGAGGTCCCGTGTTCGATTCCCGGCAGGATCTGTTTGGTAATTTATAATTTCCGAATTTCCCCTGGTCTCGCCTGGTGGGAGGCTTCGGCCGTGGCTAGTTGCCACCCTACCGGCAAATATATGCCGCCAAGCGATTTAGCGTTCCGGTACGATGTCGTGTAGAAACTGATTAGAGGTTGGGTTTAATATTACTGCCATGCCCCTAACAGGTTAGCCCGCTACCATCTTAAACTGCCTCATCTTAGACAATATCACTTACCATCAGTCGAGATCGCAGTCAAGGGCTAACTTGTACCTAGTAGATAAAAAAAGATTAAGTATAAAAAAAATTGCGCTGCCGCTGGTTTAGAGGCCTTTTGATAAAAAAACTTACAGGTAGTTCAACCTCTAATGCCTTTTTTGTCAAATATATTCTTAGCTGATGCCTACGGCCTAGAAAAAACTACCCTAAAATATAATTAAAGATACTGTCGGAATAACAACATTCTTTCATTCGCTATTTTACCACTTTCAAGTTTTCTTTGATTTTCAAAAAAATTGCTTTAAATACCGGTTTTAATTAACTGATAACTTAAAAATGCCAATTTTCATGTCCCTAACTTCAAACGTAGGACTTTCTTGTAACCTTCCAAACACCATTTCAACCCCTTTGGGGTGGAGTTTCTTAAATTTGCTTAGGTATACAGGTTTTTATCTTTTAAATAATATTTTCATGTCTCTAGCTAAAAAAAATAGGACTTCCATGTAACTGCCATTTCACTCCCTTTGGGTTTGAATTTAAGGACGGATGTACTGTAATAGGGGGAAACATCCTTTTCTGTTCCGACATTTTAGTATAGCAAAAATTAAAATTTCAATATCGAATAAATGCCATTCGCTACTCATTGAGATATAGTATGATGTAATTAAAAAAAGTGGTCAAAAAATCGTATAGTAACGGCAGAAAATTATTGGGAAATTCATAGAAATCTCAAAAAAGGTCTTATCGCGTTCCGACTATTGTGATTTAATTTGAGACATTATTTAGACAAAAGTTATTTTAAATTGATCGTAAAAGATCAAAAAACACTCTAAATAAATAATATTTTCAATAAAACTTATAGTTTTTTTACAATCTGGTTCCAAACATCCCTCATTTTTACAGCACGAATTTTTCATACAAATTTAGTACGGGCGCGCGCATCACAAAATTTCGTTATATATTCATGAAATACGGCAGTCATTTCCCATACGCCTGCGGGCTCTCAAGGCGTGAGGTTGCGTCCCGTTGCTCCTGAACTGACGTTTGTCACTGTTAGTATCCGTACACAAACGTCAATGCATCCACTACCATTGAACAAAACTAATCATCGATATTTATACGTATAAAAAAAATGTAACTGGACGATTTCTGTATATAAAATATTTATTTTGAAAATTTAATTGGTGGTTATTTTATTATTCACTGAGCCCAAAACGGTATTTTATTCTCTGTCTTATTTTGCCTGTTTTGTGCACGAACTCCACTAAAACTAACTTTGAATGGGTATTTTGGTTCTTATAGCTCAGTCTAAGTAGATTTTTTTCTTTTATAACAGTCGTCCGAAGGGGGAAACTGGCGAAATATCAATTTCGGGTCTATGGGGTACCTAATGCTGATGTTCATTCTGTTTTGGTCTCGCAGAAAAGGGCTGTTCGTGCCATATACAAAACTAAATTCAAAGAAGTTGAAATTATGACGGTCCACGGCCAATACATAATTGAAAACTGGATGATGCCCGCGACTTCGTCCGCGTGGATTTTTGATTCCCGCGGGAACTCTTTAATTTTCCAGGATAAAAAGTACCCTTTAACCTTCCCCGGGTACCCTATGTGTTATTCCAGACTATAACCTATCCCTGTACCAAATTACATCAAAATCGGTTGAACAGATGGGCCGTGAAACGTAGCAGACAGACAGACAGACACACTTTCGCATTTATAATATTAGTATGGACTGAATGATGCTAGCAACTTCGTCCGCGTGGATTAAGGTTTTTGATTTCCGCAGAAACTCTCATTTTCCGGGATAAAATAACCTATGTCCGTCCCCGGAATACAACCTACTCCTGTACCAAATTTCATCAAAATCGGTTGAACGGATGAGTCGTGAAAGCATACAACCAAACAAACAAGCAACCAACAGACACACTTTTACGTTTATAATATTAGTATGGATTATGGATATTATGGATTAAGTATAATATGTGTGTAGTAGGTCTGACGACCTCCGTGCGGCGCAGTGCTTTGCGCAGCCTTAACGTGCGGAGGTCCCGGGTTCGATCCCCGGCAGGGTTTGTAAATTTATAATTTCTGAATTTCCCTGGTCTGGCCTGGTGGGAGGCTTCGGCCGTGGCTAGTTACCACCCTACCGGGAAAGATGTACCGCCAAATGATTTAGCATTCAGGTAACATGCCGTGTAGTAACCCGCTACAATCTAAGACTGCATCATCACTTACCATCAGGTGAGATCGGAAACTAGGGCTAACTTTGTAGCAGTACCTAAGTATATAAAAATATCCATATCCATACTAATATTATAAATGCGAAAGTGTGTCTGTCTGTCTGTCTGCTACGCTTTCACGGCCCAACTACTCAACCGATTTTGATGAAATTTGGTACAGAGATAGGTTACAACTTTTCATCCCGGAAAATTGAAGAGTTCCCGCGGGAATCAAAAAAATGTACCTGTTCAACCGATTTTGATGAAATTTGGTACAAGGATAGGTTGTATCCCGGGGAAGGACATAGGCTACTTTTTATCCCGGAAAATTGAAGAGTTCCCGCGGGAATCCAAAAATATGAATCCACGCAGACGAAGTCGCGGGAATCATCTAGTTCTATATAAATATTTTTGGGGTCTGTATACATAATAAACATTACTCCAAAGATTTATCATAAGTACCTATATAGATAGATAGAATGAAACATAACTTAAACAAAACAAAAGTCCTCATAAAGGCACAATTTTTCCAATCCTCTCTATTGTTTTGTATAAAACAAAAAAACGTGCGCACGCCGCCTAGCTTCATCCAATATTTTACTGAACGCGCAGAACTTGCTTCGCAGTTTTCAGTCGCACGTAGGCTGTCAAAATAGCTTCGTCTGATCTGAAGTGATAATCTTGCTTTCTGTCGAGTACAAAAACAATTTACTTCTGCAGTGTGTGACTATTGTAAAAAAGTAAGTATAATTTGTTTTATTAGTTACCTACAGTAATAGTCAGTGTGATTATTTGTAATATTTGAAATAAAAGATCCCTTCAAAAAAAATTAATATGGCGTCGGCCGCGGTGATTTTCGTATTGTTGCGCTGATTGTTGGGTTTTGTATCATTGTGTGATTTCAAATTTGACGTTTGTTGAAGGAAAACTTTTACAGACACGTCACCACGTACTTTTACAGCCAGCGCATAATATAATGGAGAGTGCAACGCCAGTAAAACCCATGTACCGACACTTTAATTTTTTGACATAATGACGTAAACATACCTGAGGCTTTTATCAAAGCTCAGCAAAGTTCATCAGTCCATGTATTTTTTAAATTATCTAGACATGATCTAGAATGATTTATTGTGATTCATTATTTTTGCAGATGGGAAAACATAAAAGAAGGTCTGCCTATTATAAAAAAGAAAATAAGCCGTTGCATTGGAAAAAAACAAACAAAAAGTATATACTCTTATTTCCTGAAATCTTGAAAGCTGTCATCCCATATCACTTCCACATAATATCACATGCAGATTGCAGAGAAGAAGCAAATAAATGCATTAGTTACCTACATAATTTCTGTACAAGTTTCGCGCTTTATCGCAAAATGCAATTATTCGTTTCTCAATACAAATCAACTAAATTTTCATTTCATTGTACCTACAACACTTTTCCGCTAATTATCATAGCATCAGAGTTATACCATTTCATGTACCTACTCTCACCATAGTCTGTACACTAGTAAAAAAATATTAATTTATAATTAGTAGACTATACCAACAAAAGACATTCATCTTTCCTATCTAAACATTTTGGTTATTTACGTATTGCAGCTTTGAAATTCTAAAAAGCATTCGGCAAAAATAACTAAAAGGTAGGTAAATTACAAAACTAGGTATAAATCCTTATCCTTACTAATATTATAAACGCGAAAGCTTGTGAGTATGGATGAGTGGATGTATGCATGTATGTATGTATGTTTGTTACTCTTTCACGCCTGAACAGCTGAACGGATCTGGATGAAATTTGGCTCAGAGATAGATTATAGTCTGGAATAACACATACTACTTACTACTTAATAAAACAGCTACATTTTATCCCGGAAAATTAAGGGAACCAAAAAACCTCATTTTTTGTTGTTGTTTCCAAATTATATCTGTCTGAAATAAATAAAAGAGTACCTTTTATTTATTTCAAACTAGCTGCACTATTGGTAACTATCGCCAGGAAGGCTGATTCAGTATTAGGTAGGTGTAGGCTCTCCTCTTATGACGATAGTGAAGGACTGCCCGCATGCTGATGGGGTCTGACTACTTATCGCCTCTCAAAGATGTCTTATGGTTGCCTAAAATTTACAATGACTAGGAAGGCTAACACATCTTTGAGCGGCCATGTCTAGTGAACGGCCCGATGAATAGCGTCAGTTTTCATACTGTTTACATAGGTACTGCGCATACTTTAATACTGTACAAGAATCAGCCTTCCTAGTTATGGTTCATTTTTGGTAACCATAGTACGTGTTTGAGTGGCCATATCTAGTGAAAGGCTGATCTGCATGCAGGCAGACCTTCACTATCGTCATCAGTGGAGAGCCCTACACCCACCTTATACTGAATCAGCCTTCCTGGCGATAGTTACCAAAAGTGCAGCTATCTCATAGTCAGTACCTACATGATATTATAAACGTTTTTTTGCTGTCATAAAACTTCGGTTTGTCAAAATGTGACAAGGATAATTTTTATTTATATCAATTATATTAGGTACTTTATACTAATAAACTTTATATTGTAGTAATAAATTGCGGTTTTATTTTCCATTTCAAAGTGCTATAAAAGTTTCACATCAAAAACTAAATAAATAATGGAAATAGGTTTTTTAGGATGAGTTGTGTCATTTATGATGAATCAACGGGACTTTACCCAGCTTGAAAAGGAGATTCTACTGAGGAGAGATGACAATAACTCAGCAGTTTATAAAAAGAAAAATATAGGGAGCTACATAAATATATGTACATACATAATGTATCAAGTATTACTCTGATTTAGTGGGCTGTTAGTGGATAGTTTCCATGCAACATTAGGAAAATCATCAGTTGATGCTACGTTAGTTGTTACGGATATGTCTCAAACCCACCAGCATCAATTGATTTTCATAGCTTAGCTCTAGGGGAAAGGGGTTCAACTAAGCAACGAAGTTTTTCACATAATGAGGAAAGGAAACACGTCCTTCTAAGTATTTATTACGAGAGAGGGAATGAAAGCATGACAGTCACGCAGCTTACTTACGTCCATAATGTTCCCTACATTACACATTATACTAGTTGAAGTATGGAACACAGAAGCTGACTAGTTACTTCTCAAACCACTTCATCTACATCGCACATCTCAGATGGAAATGGAATACCTCCTAGTGCTGTCTTACACCGTTTTTATACTATTCATGCAGAATTACTACTAATACTAAGCGCCATTATTAATTTAATTTATTTTTCTACCTAAGCATACAACCTTTATCAAATAAACACCTATCTTTACCTATACCTACTCATAGTTATAAATCAGTTAGCAGGAATCAGCCGGTTGGTATATTATCAAGAAGCACTTCTACAATCCATACTATGATATTAAAAATGCCAAAGACGTGTAATTGAACGGCCCATTATTTCAACCAAGTTGGTATAGAGTAAGGTTACATCCCGAGGAAGGACATAAGTTACCTTTATCCCGAAAAATTGAGAAATTCCCGCAGAAATAAAAAAAAATTAACGAACGCAGACGAAGCCGTAAGTATCATCTAGCTATCAATCAATAAATAATATTATTTGTGCCATAGTGAGATAGTTGATCGCATATTGTGTGCTCCCGTGGTAGGGGCTGAATCCTTCTATGTGTGCCTGCGTAGACTGTGGTTGTATGTGTATAGAAACAATTGACAGCGGCTGACAGCAACGCCTAGATGTCGGCCAAGGGTAGGACCCTTAAGTAAAATAGCTTATTTACGCTGGTCTTGGAATATAATTTTCTCCAATACTAGATTATAAAATAATAGCTAATTTCTCTGAGTTCAAAAACATATTATGGCTTTCATGGAATTCGACCCCCTAAGGAGTGAATTTTCTCAAAACCGTTTTTGATAACATACTTAGAGTAGAAAGTACTTAGGTATCTAGTTATTTAGGTACAATTCACAATTTACCTGAGATCATTGTAACGGCCGTTATAAAGTTAATGAACGCGAAGGCCAGAAGGATTATTGCCAGAGTAAAGACTGATTCGGCCTTCGTTAGATTTTCTATTTCCAACGAATGAGGACAATCATTACCTAGAAGAAAAAAAATGGATCATAGATTTTGCCGAACAGCTGAACAGGCTTATGATGAGTTCGTTAGAAGCATTCGTCGAAGCATGGTCAGATTGCGAAGCGTATAGACCACGCAGCGCCAGGGTCGCCGCGCGCCGGCTGCCGCGCAGTCTGTCCGCGTCGGAAGAGAAAGACATTTTGTCCTATCGTGCCAGTGTGTGTGGTTCCGT
Source organism: Erebia epiphron (assembly GCA_963932025.1). NCBI lineage: Eukaryota > Metazoa > Arthropoda > Insecta > Lepidoptera > Nymphalidae > Erebia > Erebia epiphron. The sequence continues at coordinate 31,687,463 of OZ009945.1, forward strand.
ATAAAAGTTACGCGGGCATTTGACAATTGTTTTGTCCGTAGTGTCTTAACTTCTTGTAAATGTTAAGAATTGTTAAAAATATCAACGGAATATCATTACTAATGGTATAAAGCTACGTAAAATTTATAAATGGCATTTTTAGACGCCCCCAATATGATCCCAATTTAATGGTGACGCCACTACAATGTTATATGGTGACATTAGCTGTCAGTGTCATAGGGATCAAGGTTCGCCGCGCCGAGTGTAGTGTCTATTATATTTCTTTAATCTGAGCGCTTTAGCGAAAGCAACTAATAATGTTAACTAGAATATTCACATATTTTTCTCTCCGCTAAAGCGTTAACTATTGTAGAAAGAAAATATATACCTTAGCTAGGGGGGCAGGTCAGTTCAAACGTCTAGAAGTTAGTAGTGTAAACAGTGACGGCTGTTGCACTTATCAGGCCAGCTTGCAAAACGCCGGGTTACGTTAAACCTAGGAACAAATTTTAAATTTTGACAGAATTTTTATATGAATTCTGTCACAGTATCAGCTAAACTCGGCCTTTCTGCAAGCGGGCCTTACAAATTCTAGTGTAAGAGTGAGTCGCGTTCCGGGTTTTCTGCAGGTCTAATTTTTACTCACGTAGAATGTATGTTTTTACGACGGTGATCAGGAAGTACTGCGAGCCACCAGTGTAGGTACCGATCACTGAACAGCTTTGCCGGTAGACAATGGCTAGAACGCTGAGCAGTAAGCTTGTCAGTGAAAAAACCTGTAAAAGGTGAAAGGTACCTAAACGTATTTAACGTCATATTATAACCCGCTTCGACTGGGTATTAATAGATTATATTACTAAAGCATTTACCTAGCTATGTATTATAAAACGGTACAAGCTGATGCCCGCGACATCTTCCGCGTGGAATAAGTTTTTTGTATTCCCACGTTAACTCCCTAATTTTCCGGGATAAAAAGTAGCCTATGCCACTTTCTAAGTTCTCAACTATGCTCATGCAAAAAATCAAGTCGATCCGTTGCTCTGTTGCGGCGTAATTGAAGGCCAAACCAACAAACAAACACAGTCTCGCTTTTATAATATTATTAATTTATTTTTAAAAATAAAACAAGTACGCTACACTGATATCGAAAAACCCGTTGATGAGTTCCGCCCGCCATCTCCCGAACTATTATCACATCTTGAATTTTACATGAAACAAAATAAACTTTAAAAAAGGAATTGTTAAAATCAGTTCCATTATGAGGCACAGCAAAACAATATTTCTATATAACTATAAGTATACCTACCTAAAATAAGTATAGATAACAACGCAAAACCAATCGACAAAATATGTCGTTCACGTGTTACGAATCGCGCTTATTCATAGCTAAGTATTATAGATACTCTTCAACCTACATGATAACAAAATAATCCATACTAATTCCATACTAATATTATAAATGCGAAAGTGTGTCTGTCTGTTTGCTACACTTTCACGGCTCATTTGGTTAACCGATTTTGATGCAGTTTGGTACATGGATAGGTTGTATCCCGGGGAAGAACAAAAGTGTAATGAACAACACGAAACTCTTTAGTCTTACTAATCCTCGAACCGTGTAGATCTTAAAACCCTACGCCTACTACGAAGTACCCATTTATAGTCATATTTGTTAACCTGTCTGAAAACCGACCCCTAGCGCATCTTATGAGTGGGAGAACACACTGTCGTTTCCAACAGGGGCAACTTGGGAATATATTTTTATTTCTAAATGGTCGCTGGCATAGAACAAAAGAATACTATAAGCAGAATGCTTGTTCTGTGGTCACGGTATTGAGGGAGACTTTGGCTGTGTCTATCAAACATGTGCTACCGTCTTATGCTGCATCATCACTAACCGTCCTGGTGAGATTACAGTCCAGGGCTAACTTGCAAGAGAATAATAAAAAAATAAGTCTGAACGCCTCGAGGCTATAACTCAAAAGCATTTCCACTTTTACATTCTGCGGGAAAATACCTACTATCCGCATTTACTTATGTTACGTGCGGTTACATAAGTTTCTTCACATTTTTTTTTCAAAAGAGCAATCACCGAGTTTCTTGCTGGTTCTTCTCGGTAGGAACGTCATTCTTAACCAGTGGTAGATGCACTCGACTATTCCAAAGCACTTGTTAAAAGTCTACTTGATAAAATATTTGATTTGATTTGATTTAGTTTTGAGTTAATCTTACTAATATTATTAACTAGCTGATGCCTGCCGCCCGCAACTTCGTCCGCGTGTATTTGTTCCCCACTGGAACTCATTAATTTTCCGATACAAAAAGCTAGCTTATGTCACTCTTTTATTTTTTTCTCCCCTAGGCAGGATGAAATCCTCATGGATGTCACTAATGACATGCCCGACTTCACTGGGATACTCCCGGCGACCTACGGACTAAAACCTCTTTAAAATGCTTTTAATTCTGCACCGTGGGACCAGATCCTAGAAGAATTCAAGAAGAGAAAATTCCCTGCATACATCGTCAACCTTATTAGTAGCTACCTGGATCAGAGAAGCATTGTAATAACTGATGCGGCAGGGATGTCCCAAACAATACAGGTGACTAGTGGAGTGCCACAGGGCTCTATCCTGGGTCCCACGCTATGGAACATCGTGTACGATGGACTATTTAAACTAGACCTTGGAGAAGAAGCTGACCTCGTTGGTTTTGCGGATGATCTGGCTCTGGTAGTATCCGCCAGAACAGACGATTTACTCATTCGAAGGACCAACCGGGCCCTACAGAAAATTAATGAGTGGATGACCTCCAAACAGTTAAAACTGGCTCCCGAGAAAACCGAGGCAATAATCCTAAGTGGAAGGAAAAAGCACGGTACAATCACCTTTGCTATTGAAGGAGTGCAAATAAAGCTTAGTGACAAACTGAAATACCGCGGTGTATGGCTAGATCGCAGTCTAAAGTTCGACAAGCATATAGCGCAAACAGCTGAAAAGGCCGAAAAGTTGACAACTGCACTTAGCCAGCTGATGCCTAAAAAAGGTGGACCCAGAGCCAGCAAAAGAAGGCTACTCGCATTGGTGGCGCACTCAGTGATGCTGTATGGTGCACCAGTTTGGGCCAGGCACTCCAAATGGCCAAGTACAATGATATGCTAGGCAGGATACAACGACGACTGGCTATCCAAATCTGCGGTGCATATCGGACTATTTCAAAAGTACGCCGTATTGGTCATAGCAGGAATTATCCCCATAATATGCTACTCAAGGAAAGAACAAGACAGTTTAAAAGAGAAGACCAAAAAAGCTCCGAAGATGAACGACACAGGACTCTAGAAGAATGGGACAAGGAATGGAAGAGAAAAGGAAAAGGTCAATGGACGAGGGACCTCATACCTGACCTGCAAAAATGGATGACCAGGAAGCACGGCGAAGTGGACAAACTAATAACGCGGGCACTGAGCGGGCACCTGTACGCTATAGGTAAGGCAGCCGATGAAAACTGCCCCTACTGCGAAGAAAAGGAAGACACGCCAAACCACGCGATCTTTGAATGTAGGGAGTTCGAGGAAGAAAGAAATGAAGCACGTGGAAACGGAGACCCCCTGACAAAAAACAATTTGGTGCCACAGATGCTAAGCAGTGTAGGAGGCTTGGGACAGGGGCGCTAAAATGTTGCAGACTATTATGGGGAAGAGAGTGAAAGACGAATGGGCCAGGCAAAAAGCAAATGAAGCCTGAGCAGATAGACAGCCCCTTCCCGAAGTTATGCACATCCCAGTACCGGAAAGAGCTGCCAGAGAAGGCAGGAGCTTATGTCACTCTGCAGGTCCTCAACTATACCCATGCAATATATATCACATCGATCTATTGCTCCGTTACGGCGTGATTGAAGGACAAACCAACTAACAAGCACACTTTCACATTCATGATGATGTGAAAGTTTGGATGTTCGTAAGTTTGTATGTACGTTTAAGTTTGGATGTTTGTTACTTCTTCACGCCACAACTACAGAACCGATGGCTTGTTCCACTATTGACTGAAATTTGGAATAGAAATAGCTTTTAGGTGCTCTGAATTCACACATAGGCTACATTTTATCCTGAAAACCAAAATACGTTATTCCACGCAGTCAAAGTTGCGATCATTATCTAGTATTTAATAACTTAGCTTTTAACTTACAATGGCCAGTCCACCGGAGAGATAGCTCGTCGTGACCAACTCAGGTGGCACTCTATTTCTCCCATTATTCGTCATTTCACCAACTAAATATTTACTCCCAGATCACTACACGTTATCACAGTCCACTGGTCACTGTCTGCTTTGGAGGGACTTAGATATTATCTATCATTGCTAATCGCATCACGATAATTATTATCTGTTTTAATAAACACTACCTGCTTATTATCTTTTAGAGCACATTTTGTTTAGCAAAATTTCACAATTTTTATAATTGGAAGGAGAAGAAAATGCAGCTAGCCTGTTCGGTGATGCCTGGAATATGACTATGATAATAATGTCTCGCTCGTGTCCATGGTTACACACCTACCTTCGACAGGAGGTGGAGACACCATTAGCAGGTGTGAAATCTCTGTGTCTGTACCTATTTATATTGGCTGAAAACGAATCAAACAGAACGCAGCTCGGCAAACATGTACCTAGCTCCAAGCGACTTTAGCTATCCGATACAATGCCGTGTAGACCTATGCATTAAAACTAAATTCTTCTAACTGTCGACATTCTTCAGTTTATCCCGCTACCATTTCATTACCACCAGCTGAGATCACAGGCAAGAGCTAACTTGTACCTAGTATATAATATAATATAAATAAAAAATGTACAAAACAATTCGGCTCCTGCAATTTGCGCACAGCTACCAGTAACCAGAAGAATGCAAGGAACTATCAACTATCAAAAATCCCATCGCGCGTTTATCAGACGTCGCTGTGTGCTGTTATGTTACGTGCATCGTCCAGGATCAGCGTGACCTGATGTCGTCACGCGTTTTGTATGTTTCAGCCTTTATGAAAGTGGGTGACACGTTAAAACGCCCACCTAGGTTTAATATGTGTGAAAGAAAATGCATGAGATTTTATTTTCAACACGAAAACAACTTTATACACTAACAAGCGGCATACGTATAAGAAATCACCTCAAAGATACTTGTTAAAAAGGGATGATTATCAAGTAAAAAATTGGAATACATGGAGATACCTATTACGTAGGTACACTACATACGTACTATATATAGATTTACTTAGCTAGAGTATATTTAGTATTGATTTAATTGGTTTCCGAATCAGATCTAATTAGGTTTCCGGTGTCGGAAACTAATCTTATTTATGTTTCGCTTTATGCTTCTAATTATATATGAGATTAAATCTTTACTTTTACAAGCTTTTATGTTTGTTTTTGTTTAGGTCAAAAGTGAGCACTGACGTTTTCGAGGTAAGGTGCTCTCAGCGTTGACTGCGATCCGTTTTAAACAGTTACCAGTATAGCTAACTTCAAAGACACGGCTTCGCAGTATACTAAATTGACGTCACACCTTACGTGCTCGCAGTGTATATCGGAACATACCCAGGAGGACTGCATGGTTAACTAAGTGACGTCATTCTAAATCCCATATGGCTGACTCCCAAAGGTAGCGGACTAGTTATATTTTTTGCACCCCCTAAAGAAAATTTAAGTACCTAACGATTAAAAGTGTTTTCCAAGAAGAAAACGAAAAAATAAAATAAAAATATGTTACATTTAACATAACATGGCGACCTAAAGACTATCCTAAAAAAAATTATTCAAAAAAAGTTGTTACCTCTCAAAATATGCTTATTGCTTGCTTAAAAAAAGTTTTCTCTGTCCTCAACAAGGATGGAGAACACTTTTTGTCTATCAAAAGCGATTGACAAAAATCAGCGTTTCGGCGTTTTGTGTATAGCGTAGCGGGTAAAAAAAAAAATATCCTCTCAAATTTATAAGGGTACGTTACTTATCGGTAGCCAGTTTTATTCTACTGAATTCATAGAATAATGTAAGTATAGGTATACTTATTCATAATTCATTTATTAACTACTAGATGATTCCCGCGACTTCATCTGCGTGGATTAAGATTTTTTGATTCTCTCGGGAACTCTTTTAATTTTCCTGGATAAAAAGTCTATGTCCTTCCCCGGGATACAGTCTACCCCTGTACCAGATTTCATCAAAATCGATTGAACAGATGTGGCGTAAAAGCGTAGCAGCAGATAGACAGACAGACACATTTTCGCATTTATAATATTAGTATGGAAGTATGGATTCCATCTTTTTAAAGCAGGTATACCTACTTTCCTTTTCGTCATCATAAAGCGGCTGACGAAGTATTGGCGTTGCACCGGCACTGCGCTGCGCTTTGGTTCCTACTAGGTACCACAGAAAACTCAATAGCTACTACTTACCTAAATAATTGTTTCTAACATAACCTTAACATTTTGACGACCACTCTGCCGCAGTGTTGAGCACTCATGGGCCCGGGTTTGATTCCAATTTGGGAATTTATTATTTCTGTATTTTGTGGTCTGGTGACTGGTCTGGTCCGCCAAGCGATTAAGCGTTCCGGTACGATGCTGTGTAGAAACCGACTAGGGGTATGGTTTTAATACTGCTATACCTGTTAGGTTAGCCCGCTACTATCTTAGACTGTTACATCATCACTTACAATGGTGAGATCGCAGTCAAAAGGGCTTACTTGTATGTGGAATAAAAACCTAATAAATATCCACGCGGCCGAAGTCGTGTGCATCATCTGATAGTACCTAATAATGCCTTCCTACCTATATCTAATACTTATTTAAGATTGGTTGCAGATTTTAATAGTTGCACGAGGATTTTTATCCATTGCTTCATGAACATTTCAAGCTGTCCTGATGATTTTGAAAAAAAAAGATGCAAACCAAAGATAAAAACTATGAGACCATTTTAGTAACAAGAAGGTAGGACCTGTTATATATGTCACCGTAAGATCGTAAAAACCGTTTGATTATAATATACCTCGCAAGATTGTGAACTATCGAAAGATTGTGAACTGAACATACTGATTACAATTTAACGCATTATTTTTCGGTAGATTATAATCCATCGAAGTAAAACCGTCAAATTGTGAAATACCGTGCGACGGAACGCACCTAGCGCGCTGATTGGTTGAACGGCATATGCCATGCGTCGCCATATTTGTTTGATAAATGATAATTCATTTGTTGTCGAATGTAAACAAACAGTGTTTTGGTGATTGTAAATTGATTTCGTGTTGAAAATAACTCACAGCTTTAGAATTCGTTACATAAAATTGTTGTGGAAGTAAAATGACTCTATGATTAACCAAAGAAGTGTAGTTTGAATGATAGATAAGTTAGTATTCGTCACTGAACATAGCCTTAAATTACAGAAATTTTGCGTGTTTTAATATTTTTTATGCGCGTGAACCTATGTGATCTCATTTGATAACATTTACAATGTCGGATATTGAGCCTATGTATCAACACCGACCAATCAGGGACGGCCTTCGGACAGCTGACAATTTAACGGGCGGCAGATTGTGATATAACAGTTTCACTTCGATGGATTATAATCTACCGAAAAATAATGCGTTAAATTGTAAGCCGTATGTTCGGTTCACAGTCTTTCGACAGTTCACAATCTTGCGAGGTATATTATAATCAAACGGTTATTACGATCTTACGGTGACATTAATATATATATAGCTGCTCGTGCTGATTCATTGATTGATCACCTCTCCTGAACAATTTTGTATGAAAAAAATTTTTTTCACTAACCATTTCATATAGAGGGGAAAAATTCATGAAGAGGAAAAATACGGAGAGAGCTGATGATTGAGGATTTCGAAGACGGGTGAACAGCACATCCAGGGTATTGAAGATAGGTGGGGGATGCTCGACCAAATGTCATTCGAAACTTGATCCAATTGACAGTGAGCTGAAAAAAATTTCAAAATGGCGGATTTAAGATGGCCGCCATACAAATTTCGTCGGTGTCTATCTCGAAGAGTATAGAAGATGGAAGAGTGGTTTCTTGGCAAAAGATGATCAGGACATGAAGGTCTACTTGATGAACAGGAAAAAAATTCAAGATGCCGGAATTTATTTTTCCATAGAAAATGTAATGGCGAATGTTGACTAGGATTTGGAAATTATGCAAGACCTTTTCAAAGTTTGTATCTTCGTATGACAAATGATTCGGAGAAAACATATGGAGATCGAGGGTTTGCAAAATGGGTGAAGAGCTAGCTAGAGAGCAGGGTATTAAAGATAGGTGGTTGGGTTGGGGAATTAGGTTTTTTTTATTGGTACTCTGTTATTACAACATTGTAATTACAATTTGACAACAAAAAATTAAAACTAAAAACTAAAAACCTGATCTAAAAGACCGCTACCAGTGGGCAGCGTGCCCAGAATGCTGGCAGCATTGCCGCGTTGGATTGCTATGCTCACTCGCTGAGCGAAATATATACCAGCACTCTGGTCACGTGTTGCCTCGACCAGGCGCGCAGAAAGTTTCTTATAGATTCTGCGCGCCCCAGCCCCCCAAGGCCCTAGCGTCTCGACCCCAAAAGGCGCAAACATATAGCCACTATCCAGTGTGCTATATTTACGCACCTTGAGGCCCTCCGCTGATTCCGCCGCCGCACCAGCCCTAACGGTAGTGCCTGGAAGGTGGGAAGGAGTCAAGGTGTCTACACATGTGGCATCCCACAACAAGGGCCGCCCCAAACTCCAAGGAACCAGGGTCATACCATCGGGCCTCTTGCCATCGTCTCGCATGAGCCCAACTGGCTCCAGAATAGCCGCATATCCGGCAGTGGCAAAGGCCCGACGGATTATATCATTCAGGCTGGCGTGACGGGGGATACGCCCTGCGCTGCTGACGCAGGAGAGACCATGGTGACCGAGTCGGCCGACGGCAGAGCCACAATGGCAGTGGTGTGGAGCGCAGCACGATGCGCCCAGGCGAAGCGCTGCAGCTATCCGAAAAGCGGAAGAGTCAATTAAGGTTCCTGTGTTGGGCGACGGGAGGGCCTGCAGCCACAGACCGGATTCCCACTCCTCCACGGCCAGAAGGCGGGCACGATCTGCAGAGCTTGAGCACGTGTCAATAAGCTTTTTCCGCGCTAGCTCGCAGATCGGCCCATCTCATTGCCGTTGTGACGAGAGGGATATCGGGAATTCGCGGTTTGGGCAGGCGTGTGTCCACGCGTACTTGGCCTCATCCATGAAACTAATGACGAAATCATCTAGAGAGGACGCAAGAATCTTTTGGGATAAATTTAGGGTGCCATGGACTGAGGACAAGAAAGCGGGGAGAGCGGCACCAGAGATAGATCTGATGCCCAGGCCCCCCAGTCGCACAGGAAGCGACGCCTGCACTCAATCTTCCAAATTAATATTTAAAATAGATGCTAAACAATTTTTGACCATATTGTCAAGGCTGTTAAATTTAATAGGTTTTTTTTAAATTCCACTACAAGTTAGCCCTTGACTGCGATCTCATCTGATGTTAAGTGATGATGCAGTCTAAGATGGTAGCGGGCTTACCTGTTAGGGGTACGGCAGTTATATTAAACCCATACTCCTAATCAGTTTCTACACGGCAAAGACGTACCTACCGCCAAGTGATTTAGCGTTCCGGTACGATGGCGTACGCGGTCCGCTTCAGCGGGCCGCGCATCCACGCGCCATACTAGTATACATATAAAGCGCTTTATACACGGTCCATCTTGCTGTACGTCCCGCCAAGGTCATGCACGATGCACGATTCAAAACGACTGTGAATAGGCTTGACGTACGTCGATAATTATTATTAATTGTTTGCTGGATTTGCACGACCAATTTTGCATCCAGCGAGCGCCCCCACCACCGCGACCGTCGTGCAGATAGACACTGACAGTGAATATGGCAGATGTACGTCAGAGCGGTCCTGCGTCGTGCGTGCTTGATCGTGTATAGACTTGCTGTACAGCAGATTTAACATTTAGAGCTTGTTTCGCAAGGTGACTGCATGTCAAAATGGATCGTGAAACACTTTCAAGATTTTATTTTATATTTATTTAAGTACTTATTTGTTTTTTTTTTAACATTTATTTGAGTATACTTTGCACGTTTATGATAAATTTTTTTCATCTAAAACCTCTTGCTATTTTTTTCCTCTCTTCTGCTGCTGCTGACAACACCAGAAGAACTCAAATTTTTTGGCGTTTTGATAAAACAGGTGGCATTTTAAATAAATTAAAACACGTCCTCTCAATTCATTCGATTTATTCTGCTCACGCTTGATGCGCGCACGATAGTCTGTATGCTACATCCAGCACCGCAGTCTTGAGCTAACGTACAGCAAGATGGACCGTGTATGGATAAACTCATAAGTGGATTCACTCTGGATTGTTTGATGACTTTGACCTGCGGACTGTGACTTTGACACTGTGCTTTGACACGACTGCCATAATGGCATGAGTACAATAATTTTAATGCAATTTAGATAATTATAAAATCATTAATTAGTAGCACTGTAAAATATGTACTAAATCACGAATTCATAATACATGTAATCGACTGTTAATTATTAATAAAACACTAGACAAGCAAGATGTTATGCCCAGGCCGGAAGAGTTGCTGGCTAGTTTGCTTGCGTTCGCATGGATCTGGCGTATCGGCAGCTCTGTTTACTCAAGTTACGCTATATCAGAAGCGGTAACTCCATCGTGCTTCGGTACTGGGGTCAAAACAACCGTCGCAGCGCTACAAATCATAGTCGCCATCGTTTTCGACTTCATGCCTTTAACGGAGTTTCCTAGGGCCAGTCTAGTGCATAGAATACTGACCATACCCTCGCAATTGTACACTCTCTATTATGCTAACATATACATCGGTCCAGCACTAGACAGTCGACGTGTTACAATATTCATATACTTCGTTTCGCTTTTATGCGTTTTAGAAACTGCTTATAAAATAAATTTTGACTGGAATCGAATTGAATGAAAAGCCAAGCTTCTTGCTTCTGAAAGGAATCTTAATGTATAGGTACTTAATGTAAAAAACAAAATTAAAGATTGTAATAAAATACCCAGATTGGTTTATTATTGTAAATTAATAGGTACGTAATTCATTATTATGTACAGTGTTTTTTACAAATAATAAAAAAAACAAAAACAAAAATGAACATAGTTAGTTTACAAATTACTTAAGTAGGTACTTAATAGAGTTTAATTATTATGCGATTAATTATAACGACCACCAAAAATACTTTGAGACCCTAAGCTTTCTCACCAAATGTAAGTACCTATTCGAAGACCAAATTTAGTAAATGTTCAACAAAACTTGTTTGATAAGTAGGTACCTACTACATTCGCCAAAACCCTAAGTTAGGTTAGGTCTGCCCCCCGATTGTCTAAATGTTGCCGATCAAATCGTCAAATTTCGGCGTCACAGTAAAATAAACCATAACATCATTGAATTAGAGCTCAATTTCATGTATCCATTCTATCAGTTTAGGGAATCGTACATACCTAAACCGATGAGAATGGATACACGAAATTGAGATCTAATTCAATGCTGTTATGGTTTATTTTACTTTGACGCCGAACTTTGACGATTTGATCGGCAATTCTTACACAATCGCACCTCTGGTTAGAACATAAATTTAATATTGATGTGCCCAATGTTCAATAGAACTTTAGAAAATTAGGTTCTATTGGTTAATTTATTGGGACCCAACTTAAAATTTTAAATGTGATTAAAATATTGGTGGTGATTTTTGTTATGATTAATTTTTTAGATTCATTTGCTTTAATAGCAAAACATGCAATTTTGACCAATTTCAGCTGCACAAAGATAAGTTGCTGGAAAATTAGAGTTCCCGCGGGGATCAAAAAACCTTAATCCAGGCCAAGGATGTTACGGAGCTTCGACTCCGATTCCGTTAAGTCGGAACTTCCGATTATTTTACACTCCTATTTCGGCTCCGAAACTTTTAAATCGGAGGTTTTAATCGGAGGTCGCGAAGCATAGCAAATAGCGACGGCGGCCTGCGCCGACCGTTGCGAACTGGTTCATACCCGTCGCGTTGGGAGTCCTCTGCTACCCCCGCCTTCCGAAAGGAAAAAAGGTTGACTGAATGATGTTTTTATTTGTTCTTAAATGAAAAATATCTCTCTTGTGAACACTTCTGACTCTGCCTCTGACTCCGACTCTGCCTCCGACTCCGGTTCCGACTCCGATAAATCAAATTTAAAAACTCCGACTTCGGTTCCGATAAATTTACCTCCGTTACATCCTTAATCCACGCAGCGCGACGCAGCGACCGTGTCTTATATTACACGAACCATTTGGAACCACTTTTGACCCATTAATAACTCAAAATCCATTTAACATATACTTTACATGTATAAAACCTCCACTAGATTAACTAGAACCCCAAATTACATAAATACACCTCAAACGGTTATTGAGATATTAATCCAACTGTCTTACGGTGACGGTTTAATAATTTTAAGAAGTAATATTTTTATTTATCAAACGTTGTAGGCGGAAAAGCAAGAAGTTAGTAAGTTTTAAATTTATTTAGAATGTTGTATGTTTACATAAATTTCAGGATTATCTACAGAACTTGGCACCCATTAAGATATCAATGCTTTTGACGGCGAACCACCTATATTCTTTATATTGAACTTGGCTCCCATTTTCACATTTATGTTTTTGATGGGATTAGCTTTATCAGGGGCATAACTAAAGTACCTAATGGATTGCTTGAACTAAGTCTAAAGGCATGTCCTGTCTACTAATGTGCCTATTTGTGTGTTATGTATTTTAACTTTGGGGCAGGTACACAGTATGCTTTGTCAGAGTTATTTTATACTTATTTGTATTCAAGAAATGACATGCTATTTTAGTCCCATTAATAATTTGTTTGATATAAATAAGAATTGAGTACAAACCAATGATATTTTTATTAAATAAAATATTAATATAAAATCATTGATAATGATCTACAATAGGCATGATGACAGGAACCAAGAATCAATGAAATTATGAATTTATCTAATGAAATAGGATCCATGGATTATAAAAAACGTATTTATTTTTCTATTTAGAGTGAGATTGCTATTTATTTTGATAAAATAAAACTATAAAATACAGCAATCCGCCATATTGGATAAAACACCAAGAAGCGAATGACGTCACAATTGTTTGTTTTCGAGCTTTGACGCACTATTGCTTACTGCACAGAGTACTACGTTAAAACAATAGTGACGTCACAAACGACGCCATGACACCAGCGAACGTTTTGGCGTGAATTTTAAAATTTAAATTTCAAATTCCAATTTTATCTACCAAGCCTTATTTTTCTGCTGAAATAAGATATTTTTTTTGAAATAGTACATACGTCCGAACATAATCTGAGCATTTTTCAAAATCAGTCATCATGCCTATTATTGTTATACTTATTAATATGAAACTTAACATAGCCTCATTTAAGAGAATGAGGTACGAAAGTTGCTTAAATTTACCCTAAAAATATCTACTTAAGTTAGGCCCGCACTGCGAGAACAGCCTCACTTTTTTTGTAATTCTGTAACACTAATAATCATATGGAGGTATACCTACGCACTTGCGATCATAATTCGCGCGATTTTTTTTTCAATAAAATACAAAGTTCACGTTCACTTTATACTACGCCTACGACAAAAATAAACGATACTACTTTAAAAATTCACTAACTATCACTACTAGACTAGGTAAATTTTGAGGAACTATTGTACAAATAAAAAATTGAAACAAAACAAAAGATCACGATACTCGTGCGAATTCTTCCTCAATTTTTAAATAAGATAACGACGCATAATTAACGCAATTTTCCCGTACCTATCTTTTTGAAAACGAATATTTTTTATTTTATTTTCGGCAATACTAATTACAGGTTATAAATTTATTAAATTAGGTATGGTCCCACCAACTTCTGGCCCGGTGGTCATCATCATCATCATCATCATCATCCTCAACCGATAGACGTCCACTGCTGGACATAGGCCTCTTGCAAGGATTTCCACACGCCTCGGTCTTGCGCCGCCTGGTCCCAGCGGCTCCCTGCGACTCTCCTGATGTTGTCTGTCCAGCGAGTAGGGGGTCTGCCAACGCTGCGCTTTCCCGTGCGTGGTCGCCACTCCAGCACTTTGGGACACTTTGGTTCTTCTAACTATGTGCCCCGCCCATTACCACTTCAGCTTCGCAACACGTCGAGCAATGTCGGTTACTTTAGTTCTTCTGCGGATCTCCTCATTTCTGATTTGGTCGCGCAAAGAAACCCCGAGCATTGCTCTCTCCAACGCCCGCTGAGTGACCCTGAGCTTTCTTATGAGGCCCATAGTTAGCGACCAAGTCTCGCAACCGTATGTCATCACTGGCAACACGCACTGTTCGAAGACTTTGGTCTTCAGGCACTGAGGAATCTTAGACGAGAAGACATCTCGAAGCTTCCCGAACGCTGCCCAGCCGAGTTGGATTCGGCGGCTCACCTCTTTCTCGAAATTGGACTTACCTAGCTGGACCATGTGTCCCAGGTATATATACTCGTCTACAATTTCGAGTGCAGAGCTCCCAACCATTACTGGGTGGAGCGAAACATGAGCATTAGACATGATTTTCGTCTTACTCATGTTCATTTTGAGGCCCACCTGTTGGGAAACTCTGCTGAGGTCATTGAGCATTGCATTAAGGTCACCCAGAGTCTCTTGAAAAAAGTAAGGAGGTACTTTCTGAGCGAGTGTCTAGTAATGTATAAGTATGTAAGATATGAAAGCTATCAATAAATAAATCAGTATAAAAAATTATATATTCACGCGAATATTTTGTGTAGTAAGGTGTTCTCATCGCATTCGCATTTCGCAGTGCGTGGTATGTGAAAACCGTACGCGGATAATAGTTCGCGAGCGTAAGAATCGTGCGGAGGTTTTTCGCAGTGCGGGCCTATAGAAAATGAAATATATTTTGTTTGTCTACATGCTTCTAAAGTATATTAATAAATAAAACAACACAAAAGAATGAAAAAATAAAAACAAATCAAGAAAAGAAGAAGAAAAAATGAATTCAAAAACATTAACAAACCAATGAATAAGCTCACATGAAAAATTAAAAAAAAATTGTAAAAAAACTGCTACATGCTTAAAAAAATTAAACAAAATAATTTGTTGCATGCCTTTTTTGGTGCTTTGTTTTGCACATGCTTCTAAAGTAGGTATATTAAAAAATTCAAGAACACAAAACGCCATCCTAAATTAATAAATTCTACACATAATTAAAAAAAAATTAGTTCATATAAAAAATTAAAAAAACATTGTAAAATAACGCTACATGCTTACATTATCAAAATTTAATTGTACAAATAAATTTGTTGCACGTTTTTTTGCTACATGCACTAAAGTATATTAACAAATTCAAGAACAACATAATAAATTAATTTATTCTACAAACATTTCAAAAAAATAATAAGTAAATTCAACAAACAAATTAAAAACATTTATAATAACATTGCAAGGTTTTTTGACTACATGCTTCTAAAGTTTTTTTTTAATATTAAAGTATAAATATTAATAATAATATAAATTTAATTAGTTGATGCCAATTCGAAATTTTACTTAATAATACCATTTATTTTCCCGTTCTGCAACAATAGTTAAGAAATAAATACATACTTTGGAATAATAATAATCTCATCAATAACACAACAATAAATCAAAACAATAAATGAAAGGAGTTATCTCATCAGAAACATAAATATGAAAATTGGAGCCATGTTTCATATTATTAAGAAAATAAGTATACCACCGCCAAATGTATTGATATCTTAATATTAATAAGTCTAACTATAAACTCTGATAATAAGTCGGTTATCTGTTTTGTCTAAATAATTCGACTGTTTATTATTTAATATATTTAAAAAGCAAACATTGTAGTAGAAAAAACAAGAAGTTGTGTTTTAAATTAATTTTAGAATGTTGTATGTTTAATAAATAAATTTCAGGATCATCTACAGAATTTGGCACCTATTAAGATATCAATACTTTTGACGGCTAAAGTCGAAACACAAGTATATTCTTCAAATCGAACTTGGCTCCCATTTTCACATTTATGTTTTTGATTGGATAATATTACTTTTTGTAAAAAAAATATTATATTTTTTTTTACAGATTACTTTTGAATGATGAATAATAATTATTATTCATCATTCAATAGTAATCTGTAAAATGTTTGCTATTATCATTTCGAAGGGCGCTACAAAAACTATTTCAAATCGTAAAATTTCGCTGTTTTCTGATTTTTTCCTTGTTTTGAGGTGGAAGAAAATTAAAATATGTTAAACTAGCTGATGCTCGCGCCTTCGTCCGCGTGGATTGAGGGTTTACGGTTCCCGCGGGAACTGTTTAATTTTCTGGGATAAAAAGTAGTTTGTTATTCCAAACTATAATTTATCTCTGTGCCAAATATTCAGATCCGTTCAGCCGTTACGGTGTGATTGAGTAACAAACATCTATCCATCCATCCTAAGTTTCGCATTTATAATATTAGCAATTTAGCATAAGTATAAGTAACTAGACTAGGTACTGGTAACTACGTATTTACAAGGTAGGTAGGTACTTAAAATTAATGAAAAAATCTGACTTACGTATTCTAGGCCTTGAAGACGTGCAATATACGACTGAAATAAGTATAACAAAAATGAAATTATACCTACTAAGTATTTTTGGTTCAATTTTAGGTTGGCCGCAAATGCAACCCAGCAACTTCAAGTCTAAAATGGAGCGCTATTACGAGTAAAATATTAGGAAGGGCATTCGTCGGCAAGGCTGTCGTCATTAATTTAGTTACTCTTGTCCATTTTACAATATATTATTATTATGTTGCACGATGATAGATTGTAAAATCAGCTTTTATAAATAAAATAAAAAAACAATAAGACGTGTAGACATAAACAATAAGACGACCTAAAAAAGAAAAATAAACAGCCTTAACCCTATAGGTTGCCTAGGTCGCGCCCCATAAGGGAAAAACACAGTAAAATTAAAAACAATATATTATAGGTAAATTGAACAAAATTTGCTATGTAATGACCATACTTTATTCTTTATTTTTTATTATGCTGATCGACCCGCATTCATGTGATTACAATAATATTATACTAGCTTAATTTTTTTTTTAATTCGTTAAAATTTTGCGACAACTCCTAAGATATTATTTAAAATTGTAGGTATGGTGTAAAGGACAATAATTATTGACGTAACATAATTAGTAACTTTAATAACCTATTTAATTTGAAAAGAATAATTAATATCGTATCTGTCAAAATAGTTTTCCAATAATCACATAGCATTATATTAAGTGACCATTTTTTCAAACTTTAAAATGGTATATTAAGCTATATTTATAAAAATAGACATAATATGTTATCGTGGACTTTTCTGTAGACATATAAAAAACATTGATGTACAATTTTAGTACCATTCTATTTCAATGATAAAAGAGGAACAATTCCACCCTACATTGTTTTGTTGTATTATTAAGGGATTAGGCAGCGTTTTCTATGAAAGCTGGAAGCTTTCAGCTTGATTTTTCCGACATCTTCAACAATAATCGTCAGTCATACTTCAAAAAAATTACACAAAAAAATGAATCATGCTAATATTTTAAATGCGAAAGTATGTTTTTCTGTTGCGGCGTGAGCAATGGATAGACTTTTTTGCATCGGCATAGTTGAGTGACCAGGGAGAGTGACATGGGCTACTTTTTATCCCAGAAAATTGATGATTTCACGCGGACGAAGTGACTGGTATCATTTTGTAATACGCTAATAGGTAAATCTAGGTACAGGTATAAGTGAGATTTGAGTCATATACTTACAAGCTTTTCTGCTGGGACCTACGTAAGTCGTGAAATTCCGCAAGGGAATCGGTGGTGTGTCCTCGTCGGAAGATCCGACTTCCCGCTGGCGGGCGGACGCCGCAGGGACGTATGCCCATGGCAATTGCCCACGGAGTTCAGCTGGTGTGTGTCGAGTACTGGAAAACAAATACGATTACATCTCAGAATCCAGTGGTGAACCATTCGGCATTTGTGTTCAAGTGCCGTATTCATTCCAAACGAATACCATAGTTTAAAGATAATACTACCAGGCATTTTAAATTCGAAAGTCTATCTATACACATCCATCCCGTCTGTGTGTCTGCGTCCATCTTTCTGTCAGTCTCTCCAACGGTACGAATACAAAACTTATTTTTAAAGTACGTTTATTTCTTTATTTAATTTATCGTCGTCGTCGTCGTCTCTAGCTATAGATGTCCACGGCTGGACGAAGGTCTCCTTCATGGATCGCCACAGAGCACGGTCTTGTGCCTCTTTGTTTCCGGCGGCTCCCATTTGCACGCTTGAGATCGCCCGTCCACCTAGTGGGAGGTCGTCCAACGCTACGCTTCCCGGTGCGAGGCTGGCGAGGTATTTTATCATTAAATATACCTAATTTTTATATTTATCATCATCATTCCAACCCATCGCCGACTCACTGTGCTCAACGCGAGTCTCCACTCAGATTGAGAAGGGTTTGGTCATAGTCCACCACGCTAGCCAAGTAACGATCTTCACACGCCTTTGAGAATATTATGAGGAATTCCTTCTTCTCCTCATTCACCGTTAAGACACAGAATACCACATGTACTACGCTCTACGGTTAAGGCAAAGGAATTATTTAAATTAGGTACACATAATATAACCCCAATGACCCAGGTTATACACTAATGATATCTCAATATAACAAGTATTTAAACTGAACCTTACTTAATATACCTACCTGCTTAGATATTTCAACTGTAGGTACAATAATTATTGTAAGTGTTCTCGTAGTAGTAGGTAGTTTAAACGAGTAACGCGTATGCTCATTACTCATATAAATCTAAATCTAAAATTATAAAGAGGAAAGATTTGTTTGTTTGTTTGTAATGGATAAACTCAAAAACTACTGAACCGATTTTAAAAATTATTTTACTAATAGAGAGCTACTTTATCAGCGAGTAACATAGGCTATATTTTATTTTCAAAAAAATTAGAGATCCCTACGAAAATTGCAATAATAATTTGATTTTTTCAACTTCTTACGTTCATCTATTAATTTTTTTATTATATTCAAATTCTGACTGACTTTTATAGGTATCATATTTGTCAATTGTATGTCATAATAAATACAAGAGAACTTACTAACATTTTTTTAAACATTTTAATATCTAACTGTTGTAGACAGACTGCGAAATGCCCAAAAGAGCCAGGTCTCAACTTAGTTGTTAGTTCTAAACATAGTTCCCAGGCGAGGGCAGGGAAAATACGTCGTATTGGAGACTCAAGTGCCAAGCGTTCACAGCGGCTTGCTGAACAAAATTTGAGAACATACTATGGTGGAGTTGTTCGTCTCAGTGCCGACTGACCATTATTGGGTATAGACTATTTTGATCAAGTGCTACCCGTGCGAAGCCGGGGCGGACCGCTAGTAATACTTTAAAAAGAAATCTGAATTCTCGACAATGGAATAGTTATAGAAACTTTTAATAATGTAGTTTTTAGACCTTACTGTTCTACGCGGTAGTTTTTAAAACTCGGCTAACTAACAAATAGAACTAACAAATAAAATGCGCGAGAAAATAATCAAATCGGTCCAAAAATCTCAGAGAAATCGGTTTATTATTTTGTGTGGATAGCTATCGGACTTTATTTAACCAACTTCCAAAAAGGGGGATGGAAAAGGGGGTTTAAATTATTAGTATGGATTAAACATTTTACCACCTAGATTCTGTTCCGAGTTTCGCTATAAGCACAGATAGGCTTGTCAGAGTATACTAACTACAGTTTCCAATAACCTCAAACCCAATAAATCTAACCCCAAAACCGACACCTCACTACACTGCTTCCTTAAAATTTTGGGAATTTAAAAAACCTATTTCACGCGGACAAATCCGCGGCCATCTGCTAGTATATTATAAAACACGAGGAATTTGGTGAGTATAGTAATTTTGCATATTTTGTGACTTACCTGTTCTTACTGGTTCTTTTGATAATTTGTTCCTTCATATTCCGAAAGGCCTGGCTCAGATATGCACGAGGCATATCTTGCCAGGGCCTTTCGGTAAGAACAGACTCGTCCCCAGCGCTCTCGGCCCGCATGGCTTCCACGTTTTGTGCCCTGGTCGCCTTCGTGTACGTTTCCGAATTTTCAGTGGACTCCTGTATAAGACATTAATCTTTGGATTGAGGACTTCATGGTCATACTGATAAATATACGGCAGTCCTCATGACTGCTAATTTTTTATTTAAGTTATAATGTAATTATAGATAGATAGATAGATAGATGAACACTTTATTGCACTCACTTAAAAATAATAACAATAAACAAAAGCTTACAATATAAGACAGAAGGGTGCAAAGGCGGTCTTATTGCTAAAGCAATCTCTTCCAGACAACCTTTGGGTAGAGGAGATTATAAAACAAGAGCGCGGGATAGTGCAGCAACTAAACATTAAAATAAATACCTAATATATATATACATACACGCATACATATAAACATACATATTATACATACATACATACATACATACATACATACATACATACATACATACATACATACATACATACATACATACATACATACATACATACATACATACAAAGATACATATAAACATAAATACCAAATAATCATACTTTTAATATTATAAATGCGAAAGTCACTTTGTTGGTTTGTTGGTTTGTCCTTCAATCACGCCGCAACTGAGCAACGGAACGACGTCATTTTTGGCATGGGTATAGTTGAGGACCTTGAGAGTGACATAGGCTACTTTTTATCCCGGAAAATTAAGGAGTTCCCGCGGGAATAATAAAAATTTACCGCGCGGACGAAGTCGCAGGCATCAGCTAGTTCTAAATAAAAAGATAAAATATAGGACCAAAGTGAATTTAATAGCTACCTGACATGAAATGTTTATGCAAGCGACTTCTGAAGATAGAGAGCGACTTAGACTGTAGACTTAGACTGCTGTAATTATGTCTAGTTTGTTAGTTTAGTTTTTTTTTTGTGTCTAGTTTTATTTTAATTGTAAGGTATTTTTGTAGCCTGGGGAGATGAATTGGGCAACTGTAATGTTTCCCCAGGCGTGTTTCATAATTATAGAATAAAGAATAATAATTTTGCTTTCGTGCTAACTGCTACATATTTTTTTTGTTTTTTTTTTATCCACTGCAAGTTAGCACTTGACTGCGATCTCACCTGATGGTAAGTGATGATGCAGTCTAAGATGGCAGCGGGCAAACCTGTTAGGGGCATGGCAGTTATATTAAACCCATACTCCTATTCGGTTTCTATACGGCATCGTACCGGAACGCTAAATCGCTTGGCTTCACGTCTTTGCCGGTAGGGTGGTAACTAAGCCACGGCCACAGCCTCCCACCATGACCAGGCCAGATTTGCAAACCCTGCCGGGGATCGAACCCGGGACCTCCGCACGTTAAGGCAACAGCGCTCAACACTGCGCCACGGAGGTCTTCAAACATAACATATACATACATACATACATACATACATACATACATACATACATACATACATACATACATAATAGTAATGGGCTCATAATTATACTCGTACCTACCTACTTGTAATGAAACTTTAATAAGCAGACGATTTTTAATATTACATATTATATACATTAAATCATCATCACCATCATTACAAGTAACCCATCGACGGCCCACTTGTCAGTCCCCTCCAACAATGAGATGGGTTTGGCCACAGTCCACCACGCTGGCCAAGTGCGTATTGGCATAGTAAACTGACCTTAAATACATTTTGGATGCTTTTTTATCGGTATAGTGTCCAGGATTGTTTTTATCGGCAAGTAATTTTATCTGTTTGTCTTTGCAAGCATCAATCTAAAACTACTAGTCGAATTTAAATGCAACTTGGCACACTGATAACTATTGCCTTGGAACTCTGATGAGTTCTGTATGTAGATTCCAAATAATAACAGGCAAAACCCAGACGTTATAGATACAATCTATAACCCATACGTCATACTAAATCGACGAGTCAATTAATCTAAATAAATAAAATCAATTGCCGTGCGGTCTAGAAAATGCACGAAAATGGCAGGTCCATTTTTTTTATGTGCGTTCTAGATTCACTGATCAATGTTCACGGCGATTGCATCGATGTAAACATTGTTGGCAGTTGGCACCGCGTTGCCGACCCGTGCAGTGCGGGAGCGAGCTGTGGTCACGGTAATATTATCATAATCAATGTATTATCTATGATCATAATGATAATATTACCGTGCTGTGGTCTACCCTAACCCAACCATCCACCCCAACACTTTGTCAAATCGACTGAACTAAGCTAAGTGACTCACCCTCTGCACCGGTTGCGGCTCGTTAGCTGCGTCGCTTTCATTAAAATCTTGCTGACGCTGATTGTAGCTCTGCAGAGCTACAATCAGCGTCAGCACTATGTTCATGATTAGGACTGCTAACAGCCGGGAGGATACGGCGAACATTATCCACGAGGTGGCGGAAGTGTTCACTGTCACTCCACGGATACCGCTCACCGTCGCCCCGATGTGTTGCGCTATATCCTGTAGCGTCTGAAAAAAAACATTCACACTAAAATAATTATCAACTATTCGAGATTGTACTAGTGATGTTCATGTACAAAAAATATCGATATTTTTCCCGATATAATATATCGAAATATTGTATCGATGTTTAACGATATATCAAAATTCAAAAAAATTCAAAATTCAAATGATTTTTATTCAAATAGACTTTTACAAGTACTTTTGAATCGTCGAGTGAATCTACCACTGGTTCGGAATGCCATTCCTACCGAGAAGAACCAGCAAGAAACTCGGCGGTTGCTCTTTTGAAAAAAATTATATACAATTTCATTCATTTGTAGAATACATTAAGTAACAGCTGTCTTTAGCATTGCTGCAGCGAGTCAAATCCATGCTCCTTTGTCATTTACGTAATCTTCAACAGTATAATAAGCTTTTTTCAGGAGCATACGTTTAATGGACTTCTTAAACTTGTGTAAAGGCAAGTTTAAGATAGGTTGTGGAATTTTGTTATAAAATAGAATGCTCATTCCCACGAACGATCTTCGGACCTTCTTGAGGCGGAGCGATGGAGTCACGAGCTTATGGCGGCCTCTAGTTTGCCTATCATGCAGATCGCATATTTTTTTGTAATTGTGAATGTGCTGTTTTACGAAGATTAAATTACTATAAATATATTGCGAGGCTACTGTAAGAATACCTATTTCCTTAAATTCCTCTCTAAGGGGTTCGCGCGGTTTTAAATTATAAATTCCACGTATTGCCCTTTTTTGTAATACAAAATTTTTTTGAATATCTGCCGCTTTACCCCATAGTAAGATTCCGTAAGACATAATACTATGAAAGTAAGCAAAATACACAATTTTTGCAGTTTCAACGTCAGTAAACTGTCGAATCTTTCTGACAGCGTAAGCAGCAGAGCTGAGTTTGCCAGCCAGAGTTGATATATGAGTGCCCCATTGAAGCTTTGAATCTAAGGTCACCCCCAGGAACACAGTGGTCTCTTCTATTTTTAAAATATCATTATTTACAGTTAAATTTATTTTTCCTGTGGACTTGGTATTCGGCAATGCGAATTCAATGCACTTGGTTTTCTGTGCGTTAAAAAGTAAATTGTTGACTGTAAACCAGTTAGTGACTTGAGAAATTGCATTATTTACGTCTTCATAATTGTCCTTTTTTCTATCCACTTTAAAAATCAAGGACGTGTCATCAGCAAATAGCACAATATCGCATGTATTTTGGACGTAATATGGTAAATCATTTATATACACTAAGAACATGAAGGGACTCAGAATAGAGCCTTGAGGAACATCCATTTGTGAGGCTGATCCGGACTACTTCACATCGTTGACACATACCGTTTGAATGCGATCACTGAGATAAGATGCAATGAGGCCAAGTGCAGTGTCTTTGATTCCATAATGGTTCAACTTAACTAAAAGCGTCTCATGCTCAACGCAATCGAATGCCTTAGACAAATCACAGAAAATACCAATAGCATTTTGTGATTTCTCCCACGCATCGAATATATGCTTTAGCAGCATAGCTCCCGCATCGGTTGTTGATCGGCCTTTAGTAAAACCATACTGCTCTGAGTGAAGTAGTTTATATGAGTTAAAGTGCAGAAGCAGTTGGTTGAGCATAATTTTCTCAAATATCTTGCTGAGTGCTGGTAAAATAGAAATTGGTCTGTAGTTATTATGGTTAAATTCTACTACCAGATTTAAAAAGTGGAATCAATTTACTGCATTTCATAAGGTCTGGAAAGGATCCTGAATCTACAGACTCATTAAATATGAGAACAAGATATGGTGCAATTATATCAATAACATTGCTGATTATTTTTACTGATCCCTACTCCCCCATAGATCCCCAGTTTTTTTGCATTGTAAAGATTTGAATATTTTAATAATATCTTATGAGGTCACATGTTTAAACTTAAACAACACACTGCACTCGGTGACATTACCCTTGAGAAGCTTAAGGGCTTCTGTTGGCAAGGAATTAAGGGAGCTAGTAGTGGTAACATGAAAATTTTGGAAAAAAATCTCAAATGTATTTGCAATTACCGTATCACAGTCAATAATACGGACATTAATTTTTAGCTCCAATTTAGGCTTTTCCACTTTATATTTCTGATTGATTTCTGAGTGATTATATCCCAAACTGCTTTTATTTTATTATCTGAATTAATATTTTTTTGTTTTATATAAAGTGATTTTCTTTTATATATTTTCATTTCTTAATAATTTTGAATAATTTCTTACACATTGAACAAATGTAGGAGTGTAATTATAGGTACTGCTTTTCAGCATACAAATCAAACAACTTATTCCTACTTTTATAAATGCCAACAGTAGCCCAGTCGCTAAATTTGAGATTATTAAACAATTTTTTTTCTACTATTTTAAAAATGGAACTAAACTGAGAATTTAACAGATAAAAGAAGGTATCGTAGTGTTCATCCGGACCACCCTGTGTAAGGTCAAGTGTACTGTGTAGGTAAAGTATTTAAGATATTTTGTTTGAATTGTTGTACTTTTTTAGTGGTAACTGGCCCATACCTTATTACTTTAGTTGTATTTTGTTTAGAGCTAGGAACAGATATCATTTGCCCACAATGGTCGGATCTTAGATTAGTAATGATGGATTTGTTGACAATTTTACAATCACTGAAAATATTGTCAATACAAGTAGCGGAACTTGCAGCTATCCGTGTTGGTTCAATAAAAATATTGTCTAAATTGAAACTTTTAAATAAGTTATGTAATCTATCAGAAAGAGAGGATCAATAAAAACATCGATATTTTCGATATATCGTATTGTAGATGTTGTCGTTCAGTTTTACTGATTATTTGATGTACCTACTATATACGATTTATTATCACTTTTTGAAGTTGAAGTATGTGAAATATTTTATTTGTGAGTTTTTTTAACGGAGTAAACACAGACAACTTCCTTTACCAAAGATAGCACACATGTAGGCATACCATACATAGGTGGATTTCTACCAATCCACCATAGATAACACAATAATCAAAACAGAACTGCAAGTTCGTTCATGCCCATGGTTCAAGAGGGATGATACAAGTACAGTGCTGCCATCTTGAGAGTATTTCGTGTATCCGTCGGGTTGGCGAACTTGGACAACAAACTAGATAGATTGGTCTTTTTTGTAAAAATTAACGATAGGTGTAGTTGAAGTATAAGTTTAGAACATGATTGAAATGAATAAATATGTAAATTAATTAATAATGATGTTTCCTAGATATTCCAATTTCGTACGATATTTCATATTATATAGGATAAAATATATCGATATTATATATCGACTTCAATGATTCGATAATATCGAATTGATTCGATATAACAAATGAATGTATCGATATTTTATCACATATCGATATTCGATACATATCTAACACTCCTAGATTGTACGCTTGTCCTTCAGTCTCGCTGCAACAGAGCAAAAGATCGACGTGATTTATTGCAAGTGTCTGCGGACCAGACGAGAGAAGTAGACTTTTTATCCCGAAAAATTAAGGAGTTCCCGCGGAAGATTCGCAAAAATACTTATTCCACGCGGACGAAGTCGCGGTCTGGTCTGGTAAGGGGAGAGGCTTCAGCCGTGGCTAGTTACAACCCTACATTTCGCTAAGCGATTAGCTTTCCTGTACGATGCCGTGTAGAAACCGATTTGCCGTAACGTAAATCTGGGTTTAATATTATAACTGCTGTAAGTACCCCTAACACGTTAACCCGCTACCATCTTAGACTGCCATCACTGACTGACACTTACCATCAGGTGAGATTGCAGTCCAGGGCTAATACTGTCACTACCTTTTAACTTTTAACAACTTAACTTTTTGGCAAATTAATTGTCCATTAAATTGGCTCAACCACCTTGCCTTTGCCTTATAACTTAGTTTCGTTCGTTTAGTGATTAACATATTCGACTGCAGATGATAAGGTCTCTCCGGTTCGATTCCTGGGTCGGGCCAAAATAGATAATTGTGGATTTCTGTCAAAAAATTCTAAGTATTGAGAAAAAAATTAGTAGGCGGAGAGCACGTAAAACAGTTCTCGGTTTCATCGAGCTATGAGAGCAAGGGAATAGAGAGCGCACTTGTGTTTGGTTGGGCAACTCAAGCGAGATGATTACAGCATTTAGAACCCAAAAAAAATGTATAAGAATCTTATGCAATGCTTACTATCTTCAAACCTGCAAACCGTTATTTAAATCTTAAAAGATATTACCGCTTCCGTGCCTATACATTTATGAATCTGCATTATTTGTGTTTAAAAACCTCAATTTATTTCTAAGTAAGTACATACTCACAACCATACATAAGCAAACGATACAAAAATAACATTTCGTTGCCCCAACGAAAACTAAGTCTCTTTAGTAAAAATTGTTATTGTATGGTCATAAAAATCTATAATAAATTACCGAATAAACTAAGACAACTCAATCTACCATCATTTAAAAAAGAACTTTTCGAGTATCTTCTAGATCATTGTTTTTATTCGATATTATGCAATGCTTACTATCTTCAAACCTGCAAACCGTTATTTAAATCTTAATAGTATATTGTGATACAAGGGTGGAAAGTAGGTTATTGCAAACGAGCTGTCATTAATAAGCCCGAGCCGAAGGTGAGGGTTTTTAATGTCACGAGTTTGCAATAACCTTCACACCCGTGTATCACACGACGTTTTTCAATACAGTTGTGGGAAATAGTAATAAACAAATCAAAGAATTACAAGTTTATTTCAACATACATACGTACATAGTAATTAATTCTGAAAATTGAGAGTAAAGCTTGAGCAATTACTAAAATTCAGTGAAATTTGCTGCTGTGCACGGGTTGAAGATCGCTCAAATCATATAGACTCAGTAGTTTTTTCAGTGGTATTTTTCTCGAAACATGTAGTTTCACTGAATTTTAGTTGCTGTGACTGCCGTTTCATGAAAGCTGATAATTTTAGGTAACTTTGGAGATCTATGTCATTATTTGTTTTGAGAGTAGTTTTTAACATGGAATAACTTGACCACATTCATGAAAATAAGCTAACAAAACATTTTCTGAGAATGACTTAGTTTTTTTATGTTTTCTCCATGAAATAAAATTATTGTAAGCCGTCATATATCTTTCTCGAGATTTTGGGGGCAAAATTCCATCTTGCGCAGTTTTCGCCTCAGATAAAATATCTGGTGGAGTTAATTCCATTTTATCATTAGTACTAGAACTCATATTAACAAAAATATAATCAATTTATCTATATATATAAAATTCAAAGTCCTGACTGACTGACTGACTTATATATCAACGCACAGCCTAAACCGCTAGGGTTAGAGACTTGAAATTTTGACAGTAGCTTTCTTTTGTGACGTAGGCGTTCACTAAGGAAGGATTTTTCAAAATTCCACCCCTAAGGGGGTGAAATAGGGGTTGAAAGTTTGTATGAAAGTCCGTCATTTCTCAAGGTATATCCATGGAACTTGGTATATGAGTTGTCGGTAAAAAATAAAGAAATACGTGTTTCATAGTTTTTCAAAATTCTACCCCTGAAGGGGTGAAATAGGGGGTGAAAGTTTATATTAAAGTCCTTCATTTCTCAAGATATTTCTCAGTTGTATCAACGAAACTTGGTATTTTGGCTTTAGGTAATAAATAAAGAAGTACGTGTGGCACAGGCTCTCAAAATTCCACCCCTAAAGGGGTAAAATAGGGGTTGAAAGTTTGTATGAAAGTCCTTCATTTCTCAAGTTATAGTCATGAAACTTAGCATTTGGGCTTTCAGTTAGATATGCAGAAGTACGTGTGTAACAGTTTTTCAAAATTCCACCCCCAAGCGGGTAAAATGGGGGTTGTAAGTTGGTGTAAAAGGCCGGCATTTTTCAACTTATAGCCATGAAACTTGATATTTGGGCTACCGGTTTAAATTATGAAATAGGTACATAATTCACAGTTTTTATAAATTCTATCCCAAAGGAAGTTTAATAGTCCTTCAATCACGCCGCAACAGAGCAACGGATTGACGGGTTTTTTTTCATGGGTTCTTTTTATCCCGGAAAATTAAGAAATGCCTATGGGAATTAAAAAACTTATGCCACGCGAACGAAGTCGCGGGCGTCCGCTAGTCACATATAAAATTCAGCAAATGGCGCGTATTTACACCTGGACATATTTTTTTTTCAACGAAACTAGGCTACGGGTTCGTACCTACGCTTAAACAGCCTATTCGATTTTTGTCAAATGTTGAAAATAATTAAATTAAAACTGGTAATTAAATATAATCAACAACCATTTAAAAGAATTTTGGAAATTCAATGCTAAAACGTACGGATTCATTCATTTTTCCTCGTAAAAAGCTTATCCGATTATATTCTATGTATGAAAACTCCTTGTTACTAAACTTATTTAATTGACTTGGAAAATTTAAAACTAAACTGCAAAAGTAAGTGTCGAGCTTGTAAAAGTAAGTCACGACCGTGTAAAAGTAAGATGCCTATGCGAAAGATTCAATTTTCGAATCATAACTACAGCCTCTCTGGTTTTTTTAGGCATTTCGCAGTCTATCTATAACAGTTAGATATTAAAATGTTTAAAAAAATGTTAGTAACTTCTCTTGTATTTATTATGTTTGTCTTGACAAATATGACATAAAAGTGTCTTGACAAATATGACATAAAAGACAGTTTGATTTAATAGACGAATAGAGGTCTAACGTAAAAAGTTAAATTAGGTGAATTTTTCCGACTTAATTCACATTATTGCAATTTTCGAAGGGATCTCTAATTTATTTTAAAATAAAATGCAGCCTATGTTACTCGCTGATAAAGTAGCTTTCTATAGAAGAAAGAATTTTTAAAATCGGTCCAGTAGTTTTTTAGTTTATCCATTACAAATAAACAAACAAACAAACAAACAAATCTTTCCTCTTTATAATATTAGTTTAGACAAGAATTCTTCAATTCTTAAGCAAGAATATTAATTCAACATTTGGACGTCGGTAACGACAAAATATAATAACAAAACACCTTCCCCAAGCCGGTTGGTCACCGTGGGGAAGGAAATTGACTACAACCCTCTAAACCCTAAAGAAGTAGATGGATTAAAATCCGAAAGAAGGAAATCTCTTGCCATCGCCACTTTGAATACACGTACCCTAAAATCTGATGAAAGTCTCCTAGAATTAAAACAAGCTCTTAAAGAAATTAAATGGGATATACTGGGGTTATGTGAAGTAAGACGAACAGGTGAAAAAATAGAGGAACATGATGAGTTTATATTTTATTATATAGGAGAAACTCCAGGTCATCACGGAGTGGGTTTTCTAGTGAGCAACCATCTCAAATATCACATTGAGGAATTTATTGGAATCTCAGATAGAGCTGCAATTCTGAGTATGCGTATACCCGGTTACAAAGATTGCTGGACATTCATTCAAATCTATTCACCGACCGAACAAGCAAAGCTTGAGGACATAGAGAAATTTTATGCTGATCTAAACTCTGTATTGCATGATAGAAACTTTAAGAACCTAATCATTATGGGCGATTTTAATGCACAGATAGGGGATATGCGAAACAGTGAAGAACTAATCCGGGGCCCATATTGTACGGGGAAGAGAAGCAAGAATGGGGAGAGGCTAATTAATTTGGCATTCGAACACAAACTGACAATTATCAACAGCAAATTTAGGAAAAGAGCTAGTCGAAGGTGGACATGGGTTTCCCCTGATGGGCGTTACAAAAATGAAATTGATCATATTCTAACAGGCCGAAGAATTTTGTTGATGTCAGTGTAATTAACAGATTTAACTTTAATACCAATCACAGGATGGTAAGAACTCAACTAAAGATGAAACCAGTAAAGAAAAGTAGGAAAGCATACCAAGCAATCTCAAGTTCACCGAATAAGCCAATAAATAACACAGCCACATGAATCTTAGTGACCAACTCCTTGAAATTAATCAAAACCTTAGCAATAAAACCATACAAGAAAACTATGATTGCCTTGAGAAAGCAATCCTACACAATGCAACAAAAGTTTTAAACACAAGGAAAAAGTCGAACGTGTTTTCAGAGGAAACCAAGGAATTACTTCAGGAAAGAAAGCAATTGCTAAGCCAAACCACAAAAGATAACCAAATCAGAAAGCAAATATCACAAATTAGTAAAAAAATCAATAACAACATAAGAAAAGATAGAGGAACAAATCGGATAAAAACAATAGAGGAAGAAGTCATATTAACAGGAGGAATAAAAAAAGCGCTAAAAAAGCTGACAGACATAA
Organism: Erebia epiphron; assembly: GCA_963932025.1. Classification (NCBI taxonomy): domain Eukaryota; kingdom Metazoa; phylum Arthropoda; class Insecta; order Lepidoptera; family Nymphalidae; genus Erebia; species Erebia epiphron. Next base: position 31,718,433 of record OZ009945.1, read on the forward strand.
AGATTTGGGTACCAAGCCTCACTAACAAACATGGAAACGAAGAAACTGGACGAGCAGACATAATTAATGTAGCTACTACCTTCTATCAAAATTTATATAAAATGGATGGTGAAGGCACGCTAGATTGTGAGATAGACTACCATGATGAAGAGGAGGGAGTTCCTAAAATATTAATCGAGAGGTGGAAAAGGCAATAGAAACCCAGAAAATGGAGAAAGCCTCAGGACCAGACAATATAAAAAATGAATTTCTTATACAGTATAAGCTACCATTAACTCAAGTACTTACGAAACTATTCAACCAAATTTTGGAACACGAGGTAATACCCACGCAATGGACTGTGTCAAATATTATTTTACTGCATAAGAAAGGAGATAAGAAAAACATCAATAATTACAGACCTATTAGTTTGACATCAAATATTTATAAGGTTTTTGCAAAAGTTATATTAAACCGAATGACAAAAGTGCTAGACGAGAACCAACCAAGAGAGCAAGCTGGATTTAGAGAAGGTTTTTCGGTTCTAGACCATATACACGTGGTAAGACAGCTGATTGAAAAATATTCTGAGTACAATATGGTATTTTATTGTGCTTTTGTAGATTACAGCAAAGCCTTTGATTCTTTAATACAAACAAAAATATGGGAAGCACTACGAGGACAAGGCATACATAATAAATACATAAGACTTATAAAGAATATTTATTCTCAAAGTAAAGCGGTGATACAATTAGAAAAAAAGGGATCGGTCATAAGAATAGAAAGGGGAGTACGACAAGGAGACCCTCTTTCGCCTAAATTATTTTCAGCTGTATTAGAACAAGTATTTAGAAATCTTAATTGGGATGACTTTGGGTTTCAGATTGATGGAACATCTTTGAATCACCTCAGATTTGCGGATGACTTAATACTGTTTGCCAAAAACGCGCAGGAGCTAGAACTAATGCTGAATGACTTAGCATTTAGAAGCAAAGAAGTTGGCTTGAGCATGAACCTGGAAAAGACAAAAGTTATGACAAATGGGATAAAAGAGGAAATAAAACTAGATAATAAAACTATTGACTACGTAGATAGCTACCCATACCTTGGTCAAGTTATTTCAACTGATCACCAAATGTCACAAGAAATTGACAAAAGAGTAGCTAGTGCTTGGAATCGCTATTGGTCCTTCAAAAATATAATGAAAGACAGAACTATATCCATGTTTGTAAAAAAGAAACTCTTTGACACCTGTATACTACCAATCCTCACATACGGATGCCAAACCTGGGCAATGACAAAGCACCACCTGCATAGACTACAAGTTTGTCAGCGATCTATTGAAAGAAGCATGTCTGCAATCAAACTCAAGGACAGGAAAACAATACAATATATTCGACATATAACAAAAGTTGAGGATGCAACACTGAAAATAAGAACTTTAAAGTGGAAATGGGCAGGCCATATGATAAGGGGAAAAGATAAGTGGAGTAAACTGGTTACATTGTGGCAACCTAGAATAGGAAAGCGTAAAAAAGGACGACAAAGAACCAGATGGGAAGATGAAATAGTCAAGATAGCTGGCAAAACTTGGACAAGGAAGGCAAGGGATAGACATGTTTGGAAAGGGTTAGAGGAGGCCTTTGCCAGAGGGCAAGCAGACACCAACCAGGTGGAAACAAACGACGTTTTCGGGAACTGCTGAGGAATAATGCGAGTATAGTATAAATTATGTAAAAATTAATATGTATATTATGTACTTAATATGTAATATGTATTATGTAGTGTGTAATATTTAAAACTTAATTTGTGTAACTATATTGTAAAATTTTGTGTCTGAAATAAAGGCTATTATTATAACGACAAAATATGTTTGTACCTATAATTATTAACCTAATAACGTCTACCATATTTTACCAAATAAATATTTACTTTACTTTACATGCTTGCTATCTCCTACGCAGATAATCATCTTTGGGGGGATTCATGGGGAGATAGGCCACCGTGCCCGGAACTTGTTCGGCAGAACTTTAATATTATAATAAATAAACTTTTTAAGCCATATTCGGCTGGAGGCCATCGGTTTATATCTATAATATTTAAATTTGAAGTAATTAAGTTCAGAAATTCAGAAGTTATAAGGCTCTGACAGACGGACGGACGGACAAGTGTAAATTCACTCAAGTAGACTCAGAGACCTTCGCTTCGCTCGGTCAATAAATGCGAAAGTTTGGATGGATGGATGGATGTTTGTAACTCAATCACGCCCGAACGGCTGAACGGATTTGGCACAGAGATTATAACACATAGGCTACTTTTTGTCCCGGAAAATTAAGGAGTTCCCGCGGGAACCAAAAAACCTGAATCCACGCGGACGTAGTCGCAGGCATCAGCTAGTACTATATTAAATAAAATTCATTGGTCTTACTTGTGTATGAAAACTGTCGTTGGCATACATCAAAGAAGCAACAATGTCGACAACGCAGACACATATGGTTGCAGTTACCCAAGTCCACCGAAATGACTTTGTGTAACTGTTCATACGTGCGCCACCGCCTGAAAAAATACATCAGTTGTTATTAACCCCCAACGCGATGCAAAAAGAGGGATGTATAGCGTGAATCTACATATCTGCAGAGCGATTGTCTAAAAATGACAGCTACATTGTAACGATCGCAATCACCTCTGATTGCTCTCTATCTTTAGTTATGATTACAGAAAAGCCGTTTGAAGATCATCTGCTCTATTCTAGTTGATGAACTTGGTATCATATTACTTCAACATGTCGGGGGCTGTTTTAAATACTTATATGTAGATAAAAAAATGAATTTACTTATTTAAATTTAAATTTAATATAAGCGGTGGTAGCCTTTGCAACAGAGAATATGTGCTACGTTGTTAAAGTTACATTACGTATAGCTATGTATTGTGTGCTACATATTGTACTTACCTACCTAATATTCTTTTTCCTTTTAAAAAAAAGAGCAACTGCCGAGTTTCTTGAAGGTTCTTCTCAGTTGAATCTTCTTTCCGAACCGGTGGTAGAGTATTGAAATTTCATAAGCTGGCACAAGTTATCCTACGTGAACTAAATAAATAATTTATCGTGTACCTAGCAGCATGCCTGCAGCAAGCACCCATGCGCAGCCCAGCGTTATGTAGACTGCACTAAATATGAACGTCCGCGTCGACAAGAAGACTTTTCTATTGAAGACGATGAACGCCTGATTGGCAATGCCATCAAAGGCATTGCCAATACGAATGACATTCCCACAGGTTTCGGTGTCTAAATGAAAAATGAACTTATGTTATTTTTTTTAAATAAAAAAAAGTAATCATTTATTCAGCGAAAGAAAGAATCACAATATAGTTCAATAAAATTGGAGAACCACAGCTTCCAGGGAACCGAGAATCCAAACAAGACTTGGTTTCGAAGGACCCAGCTTCGAAACCAACGGCCGGTTTCTGAATTGAAAATTTCATGTTGAGTCTGTCTCAAAGACTACTTAAGGACTAATTATGCAAATTTTTCTTTCTGAATTGATATTGGGCCGGTTTCTGAATTAAGCATTCAAGCAAAAACAGCAAGCTAGTAGGTATATTATATTTAAACAAGATAAAAAAGGTTTAAAAAACTTTAAACTGGTTTTCCTGTCGCTTGGTCTATTTTAAAATTGTACTATATTAATATTTATGAATCCAGTATTTTCTCCTCTTTCATTTGACACCCCACTCGATATATTAGCAAAAAAAAATTTTAGAAACCCCACTTTTATGGATGTAACATCCGTCATAACGATTTTATTAAGTAGTACAAAATGTAGTCTATGTTACCCGGACCATAATAACGAATCGATTGACACCTCTTTCATCAAAATCGGCCTAGTAGTTTAGACGCTACGGTGGAAAATACATGAATCAAACACAAACATACACATTCTGCTAAAATCATAAACTTTTCTTTTCGCTTTGCGTTATACGAGTAAAAGATACCACCACTGTGAAGAGCGCTCAAATCTGTAAGCAGCGATTCACATAGTTAAGTACCTAAAACTGCATTGCAGTTGCACGCACGCTCAACATGTCGTAATCTCCAGAACTTCGTTCGTCTGGCGATCAAAGGATCAAAGATTGTATACTTACTCGTAAAGTATAATATTTTGATCAGCAGTAGCTCCCTGTTATTGCGAAGGAAATCGACCGCGCAGAAGTACTGTGCGATGGATAGGCTGCCAATTATGATTTGTATAATGGCTTGCAGCTGAAAAAATGAAGAAATACAGACTTCAGCATATTAGAAAATTCCATGATAGGCCTCATATTTTATTTTCAAAGTTTCCACCGGATCGAAATGGACCTTATGCTTATCTATGTCACCGTTAGATTGCAAAGGCCGTTGGATTGTAATCTAACCAGCGATATTGTAAACTTTCGACTGATTACAATTTAACGCATTATTTTTCGTTAGATTGTAATCTGTTAGATATATTAACCCAACAAAACCTAAGTGCCCGGGCTGCGGCCGGGCACTACCTGGTCATTTATGTCGAGCCCTAACCTAACCTACAAGAAAAAGACAAGAAAACGTAAATACAATGAATATTTAAAAAATTGACACTCGGACCATTGAACGGTTCACAATCCGTCGACAGTTTACAATATCGCTAGTTGGATTACAATCTAACGGTTTTTGCAATCTTACGGTGACATCTATACTAATATAATAAGTGGGAAAGTGAGTCTGTCTATCTGTCTGATACATTAAAATGACACACATTTATGATAAAAAATTATTACCCGGCGTGTGCGCTAAAAAAGGAAAAAGAAAAAAAATACCATCTTCGCATTAGGTACCTATTCCCTTTCTAATGAAACCGGTTTGGGGCACATCGGTTGGATGATATCAGTCTCTAAAGGACATAGGTAGAAACATTTTTGTGTTTTATTACTAACTAGCTGATGCCCGCGACTTCGTCCGCGTGGTTTAAGTTTTTTGTTATTCCCGCGGGAACTCCTTAATTTTCCGGGATAAAAAGTAGCCTATGTCACTCTCCAGGTCCTCAACTATACCCATGCCAAAAATCACGTCAATCCGTTGCTCCGTTGCGGCGTGATTGAAGGACAAACCAACAAACCAACAAACCAACAAACCAACAAACAAAGTGACTTTCGCATTTATAATATTAGTATGATAAAAGAGGTAAAACTTGTGAGTTTGTGACGTTGTAGAGGGTAATCTCTGGTTTTGAAAATTCTGGCATCAATAGAAAGCCACATTATTTGTAAGTGTCATGGGTTATATATTAACCCGAAAAATTAGGGAGTTCCCGTGGGAATTTAAAAACTTATTTCACGCGGACGAAGTCGCGGACATCTGCTAGTTGTTTTATAAAGGGTTGACGGATAGAGGTCATTGACTTTCCTAATCTTACTATGAACGCATAGTACGGTTTCTCATAAAAATCATTTAGCAACGACGCGGCAGTCGTGTCTTGTAGCTCGTAGACCGTAGTCTCCACATGTCCGTGTTGCGCAGTGCTTCGTTGAGTGTCCACCTACCTAATTACCTTTTACATTTAGTTTCATTCCTACCTACTCCTAGTAGTGTTCCAGGTATAATTTTATGATAAGCATAGATATTTTATTAAGTATGTCGTATAATGACCTCACCGGACCAGGAGTCAATGCTATTATTTTATATTATGTGGGAGATCCAGGATTTGATATCTAGCAGGGTCGAATTATAATTTATAACTGGTTTCAAGTCCGGTCTGGTGAGAGGCTAAAAGCGAAGTTAAGCAACTATGTACTTAATGGAGAAGTTTACCATTTTTTTTTAATTTATTGTGAAAATTAAGACAAAATAAAACAAAAATATGAAAGAATCATTAAAATATCTCAACAAATGAAAAAGTTATGGAACTATAATGTTGCGCTTGCAAGACGGGAGACGTGACGTCATAATTCCCTATCAACCGACTTTATAAAGCCGAATAAAAGAAATAAATCGACTTAACGTTACTTAATTGTGTAAGAGACAATCCAGAAGTAGGTATTTATGAGACAATTTTAATATATTTGTACTCTCATTTGGAACTTGCACGAATAAATGGTTAAACGTGTAGAGGTTCCACGAGAGATTTAATGTAATTAGATAAAAGATGGCTAAACTTACAGATAATATTCATTTGATCCGGCCACGATTGCTCAAAATGCGATCTAAACACAAAAGTATTCAATAATCGGCGAGTCTGCCGGCAGGAGACTGAATTATTATCGTCAATACATTCGCATTTATATACTAACGAATTTCAATATGGCATCCGTAGCCGCCGAATAAATCGAATGACATGAAACGGGTCAAATTCACAAATATTATACTTCCTGTTTCATGAGATATAATGACAAACAGTTATAATGCTAACCATTGAATTAAAAGCACTTTATTTGTGTGTGAAGATAATTTTGACGCATTAAATCTCGGCTAGGTATTAAAACTCACTCACCTGTCACTCCAGTAAGATACCTACAGCAATCGCTGTACATTAAATAATTAAACTTTTAAATCGTCATTTCTCAGCCATTTAGTAATGGATTTTTAAAAAAAACACAGATTTATTAGTTTTAATCTATATTTTACTTCCGTCGTGTTACATATGATATTCACAACACCATGAAACTTCTCCATTGGCACTCAAGTAGTAATTAACCCCCAATATCTTCCATACCCCTTCTAAAGAAGCTCGCTTCCCACTTAGACTACCTTTCATCAAGACACCTACCAAGACCAAGAGATACCTATCATCAGAGTAAATACAATAAGACTATTCGTATATATCTGAATACTTTATACATGGCACTTGTCAGTCATTACTAATGACTCATTACGTCATTTTGTCGTTTTGTATCGTGCGATGGTCCGTGGAAACGCGTCCGAACGGGATAAATCGGTTATCAGAGCATCCGCGGTGTCTCTATTATCAGTAACAGAACGCTGATAGCACACAAACATTCGATTTGCTTGAACTATTTCTTGCATTCCATTTTTATGACCATTGTTAACTTTATCTAGACGCTGGCATTAGAGAATCTACTCAAATTTACTATTACTAGATATATTATCTTAATATTATAAACACGAAAGTTTGTAAGTATGGATGTATGGATGTTGTTACTCTTTCACACAAAACCTTATGAACGGATCTGGATGAAATTTGGCACAGAGATAGATTCTAGTCTGAAATAATACATAGGCTACATTTTATTCCGAAAAATTCAGAGTTCCCGCGGGAACCAAAAAACCTTAATCCATACGGACGAAGTCGCGGGCATCAGCTAGTATTAAGGCCATTCGTCCTATGTTTTGAATGAAATCCCGAAAAGCCCGAAATACAAACACGCTCTATTCTTACTCAACCTCAATCAAACAATCGAAAACATTTTTCTTAAATTTTCTTTATAAATTAAATGCCTGATTGTAATTACCGTTATATTTTTAATGTTTAGTTTTTAGTTTTTAATTTAGTTTTTAATTTAGATTTAATTTAGATTTTAATTTTATCTACTTATATGTTCTTGATTGTAATTACCTAAACATACATATTACAAGAATTTCAACATTTGAATTTTTTTAAACTAGGTACTTTGTCTTACTGTAATAAGGTTGGCTGTTACATTAAATTCATTATTGAAAGACATTTAATTTCTAGTTTTAGTTAGGTAGGTATCTTAATTTAATTGCATTTGCTGTATACTTGCTTTGCTATCCAGAATTACTTATTTACCTACATAATACCTATTATGTGTATTAAATTTATAACTCATGTAATAGTTAGCCATTACAGTTAGACTAGTTTTAAATAGTAAACTAAAAAATCGCAAGGCAGTATTATCTAAAATACTGAGATTATTAGAAGATACCTATGGCCTTTAATTTTCGGGATGAAAAGCAAGTAAGTAAGGATAGTCACACACATAAAAAATCACGTCGTTCCGATTACTTCAGCAAATTGCCGTGTGATTGAAGGATGAACAAAATAACACACTATTGCGAAATGGTAGTATATAATAGGTAATAATATAATCTCCAGAAGTCCCAAGAACATTCAAAGTAGGTGTATAGGTAGCTGAATACCTAGTACCATTGATATACTTGTACATACTAATAGGTACTAGGTATGTATTTAATATTATATTTCATGACAGAAATCAATTAAGAAATTAGAAATAGTGTGTCCTAAACTTTAATAGCCCAGATTTCACTAGAATAGTAGGTACAATTTAATGGGTTACAAAGTCTATATGAAGAAGCGAATTATTGGCGAGGCCGTATATAACTTTTAAACAAAAAAAATGATTTAATATAACATTTGTATTCCATCAACAAATCGATATAGTGTGGCGTATCTAACTTAATTAGCACTTATTTAGCTAGATTAGTTCTAAAGCACTAAATAAATACCTAACTGTAAGGTTGCAAGAGTTGGCCCCGTGGTGCGGTAAAAATTATATTTATGTTATATTATTATTATTTTTAGAAAAAAAAAAACTCCAAACTTACTATAATTACATTTAATTTAATTTATTTATAAAGGAGTTCTAAAAATTATGAAGTGCAAGTGTCAGTATAACCGTTAAAATTTAACTTTTCCCGAGTTCTTCTATTTTTAACTATCACTATAAAAAATATATATAGTACTCCAACAAATAAGTTAAATTACTTACCATGCTAATGACGCCAGCGAACATTATTATATTTTGAGCCATTTTTTAACTTAAAAACTTTTACACTCCAAAAACAACTAAAGTAGGTACCACTCAAGCAAGCGCAATCTTACGAATAACTATTCTTGCCAGATAAGATTTAGATAGAATCGCAAGATTGAGATATGTAGACTATAGAAAAAATATCAATTTTATTTAGAAACATAGCATGCTGGCATCACAGGATATAATGCTCTCTCTAGTTCCGCTAATACTCTTTCATATGTGTTATAGTCCAAATCCGAAATACGGGAACATCGCGCATTGCCTGGGCAACATTCACAAATGCCGAGAATGCTTAGTCAAAAGTAAAAACTGCGGCTCCTGCCTCACGTTTAAATTTCTAGGCCTAAGCAGAAGATCAATATATAATCAACAGATTCATAGAGGAGGGCAGCTGCTGTAGCAGTAACTACTGTCTCCTAACACAGTTTTACCATTTACCGTAAAACTGTGCTACTAACTACTAGTAAACTGGTAGTGGTGAAAACTTCGGCCTCCTAGTCAGGGTTCGCGACTTTGATAGCCACGCATAACTTTCCGGGATCTAGGTTAAAAATGTATTATGCTATTTATAACGGTATAAAGAAAACATTGTGAATGTCCCAGAGTTCTCCGTCGGCTTAAAGATATTTTTTTCAAAAAGAAAACAATAATTCACTAACACACACACTAAGGTATATTTGGTAAGTACCTACATAATATGATGTATATTATGATATCTAATTAGTGTGACGAGTTATTATTGTGACAGAATACACATTGCGTGCGGTAGGCCGGAACTTGGCCTGACGCCCTGCCGTCAGCCATGCACTTCGATTATGATGGTACCCAGTATAGGTAGGCCGTAGGAAATACACACTCTTTGATCTACGATAGTCTAGCTACTACGGTTCATGAGATACAGCCCGCTGCCAGAAAGACGGATGCTTAGACCCCGTTGGCACCTTTTGGGTATGGAACCCTAATTTTGTTCTCTCAACAGAACTTATCAATCATTATCAATCAATCAATCAATATTTATTTATTCTTAGGTACACTGTACCCTTTTTGACGTCCAATAACTTAGATAACATGATACGAATGCCCGCAACTTCGTCTGCGTGGTGTGAGGTTTTTTGGTTCCCGCGGGAACTCTTTAATTTTCCGGTATCAAAATAATTACCCTATGTGCTATTCCAGACTATAATCTATCTCTGTGCCAAATTTCAGCCGATCCGATGAGTAGATAGGTAGTAGGTATTTCAAGACTGCCTTGTCTAAAACTGAATTGTTAAAATTTATTTTTGCTTCAGCTAAAAATTTATCAAGCAGAAGCTTGGCTTTCGACTACTACACGGATATGACGTACGTACTTACCTATTTTGTGCAAATAGGAAACTTTAATTTTGGTAATCGCCGATAGTATAAGGCTTTTGAATCGAGTCAAATTATAGACTTAATAAATAGTAACTGAAAACTAGGTACATATTATTTCAAAGAATCAAATATTTGTTTGTCAAATATCAACAAATATTTCACGTATAAAATTAAAATAAAATAAATAAATAAGTAATATTTTATTTGCCAGAATATTACTTTACTCTATTGTGAGCGGGCCGCTTTATTATTGCTTGAACAACTACCGTCAAATTGTAAGTGAATTTTAACTTTTGTGGAGTACCTATTATGTACATTGTCACACAGACTTAAAATGGCATGTACATATTTGTAAATTGTAATGAGTAGATATATTATACTTTAAGTGAACATACTGCTAATTTTAAAATAGTGTTAATAGTGTTCAAAGTTGTTATTAGGGAAGATATTTACTATAAGTAATGTAAGTAGATGTAATAATATTTAAAGTAACTATGCCACAAAATTCAACTTTAAAACCGGACTCAGTGCAACTTGAATGTTATAAGCACTGTACCTAATTAATAACTTCTTTCAGTAATATTGATTGATATGGTAGGTTTATCTAGCTCAGGTATTCTCAGAATAATGTCCTGATATTAAAATAAAATCGTGTTTATGTCCCTTAGTGAATGCAGCCACAGAACCCTTCCATGTATATAGTCAATAGGAAGATCTAATTATTTTAATTAACAAAGTGTCATATAGTAGCTAAACAAAGGCAAAACTGTACATAAAAGAGCCATCGATTCCCATTGCTATCATTTAACTTATTTCTTCTATTCTATGCGTTTGTTTATTGCCTACTTGCCATTGCTGTTCTATAGAATTCGAATACCTGTTTTGGCATTCAAAGTTTATTGCGTGAATAATTTTTAGTCAGTTATGTTTAATATTCAGGTAAGAAAATTATTTTCGTGGAAAACCGATACTTGCAACTTTAGGTACAATCAATACATTGACATCATGGCAAAGATTGTCGAGTGAATGTGCACAAATTGTTCCTTTTTATTGATTTCAAATTTTTACTTATTTCAGATAATATTTTCATTGGTAACATGTTATTTCACAATATATGGCCTCTGTGAAGAAAATAACGACACCAAAGCAAGTCTAACTGGTCCAAAAGATATGTAAGTAGCTACTAGCGTGTAGAATACAATTAGTAATAAGCTGATTCCTATTTCACTTTTTTTGCAAAAACATTTTTTTTAACAAAAGAGGTAGGTAGGTAAATGTAGTCAAACCTTCAGAAATCCTATCCATCATTGCGCAAGCGGTTTTTTTTATAATCAGAGAATCGAAGGTGCCCTAGGTGCAGTGCGCGAAGATAGCCTAGTGGTTTACCACCCATGCTTCCTAATTGGGAGGGCCGGGGTCCAGTGTTCAATCCCCGGGCTACACGTCTATCATTTCGGAGTGATGTGGGTTTCAAGCAATTAAATTAACATCACTTGGTTCAACGGTGACGGAAATCATCGCGACGAAACAAGCATGCTTGAAAGTCCTCCATATTGATTACTTAGCTGATGCCCGCGACTTCGTCCCGCGGGAACTCTTTAATTTTCCGGGATAAAAAGTAGCCTATGTGTTATTCCAGACTATAATCTATTTCCGCGCCGCCAATTTTCGTCCAGAGCCGTTCAGCCGTTCCGGCGTTCTGACGTGATTGAGTAACAAACATCCATCCATCCTTCCCAACTTTTGCATTTATAATATTATACTCGTAGATTGCCTTTCAAATCCCATGACCTAAGCCAGACTTCACAAGACTGCCGCGCATCCTGGATCCTGTGAAGGATCCTATAACATCATATATTCTTAATTTAGTATTGTGATCTTTGGTTTACACAGGTTTGTCGTGCGTGCTACCGTTTACCAAGTTGGCATTATTACAAACAGAACTAACGAAACTTCTGATATAGACACGTAAGTTTGTTTGTACCTATTTTATGATAGCTATATAAATACTATTCTACTAACGGTCTACTCAGAAAGAAAATGCGGGTAACTTATAGGTAGCCTCTGTGTCTGTCTGCTACCTACTAGTCAGAGAGATAGGTAGGTACTTAAAAATACCTATTAGAATACTAGATGATGCCCGCGACTTTCTCCGCGTGGAATAAGGTTTTTTTAAGGAACCAAAAATCCTCAATCCACGCTAACGTAGTCGCGGGCACTAGCTAGGTGTTAATATAAATATAGATGCGAATAGGACTAAGCTATGACGCAATTTTTATTCAACAGAGGTCATCAAGAAACACTGACACTTTACCATCATAACGGATCAAGCATTGATCTGAGTAAAATACCAGCTCCGCTGATGACTAATGTAACAGCTGAAAATGTTGTCGGGGTAGCCCCCGTCTCTAACGACTCCGTACCGTGGGCCACACTGCAGCGACTGGTGAAGGCACCCTATCTTCAAGGTATGTTTTATTTTTCCTACTTTTTAAATTGCAGTGAATTTTTTTTTACCCCCTTGCTAGATCTCACCTGGTGGTAAGTGACGATGCAGTATAATGCTGAGATCTATAGAGCGTACTTTGACTTGGCTCAGACTTAACTTAGAGTTAAAACGAAATGGACTTATGTGAGTAACATAAATCTGTCTCGTTTTAACCATGCCTTAAGTCTAAGAAAAGTCAAAGTTCGCTCTATACCTAGATCTGACAAGATGGTTAGCAAAAGCTAATTAAATAGGTAATTTATTCAAGTATTTGTGTTATATCAATAACTCTAATCAACATCTTGATATCTAGGTATACCTATAGTCTGTTCCAATTGAGATGAGCTTTTTTTCAACTTCATTAAGGTCACGTAATCTCATCTGCCATTCGACCAGTAATGGTGCGAATATCTACAAACTTGTGGGCATTCAATACTATCATCACTATTGGTCAAGTGGTAGGTAGATAAGATGACGTCAAACAGACCAGATCAGACGTTAAAGAAGAAAAAAACTCATCTCTATTGGAACAGCCTATACCTACCAAATTTGGTTACAATAATAAATGAAATTATTTTATTCAAAATTTCTGCTTACCTACCTTCTAACTTATGCAGTAGTAGATACTACTACTAGTAGATACTATTAATTTTTTGTATACTTATGTAGCTGTAAACACTGTTTTCAGGAAACTCCAATGACCCAGATTCAAGAATCCGAAGTGGTAAATCAAAACGCGAGGCAGGTAAAACACCCGTGGAAATTATAAAGGGTGCTGCCGTCATCCCTTCAGAGGCAGGGGTGAACTCCATAGCATTACCACCCCTTCTCACCCTCAATAAGAACCTCTCAACCATACCTGTCGCAATACCAAACATGTCTGTTGTTAGTTACGCTAAAGTCAATACATTAGTTCATCCCCCTTAAGACTAGTGTAGGCGTACCTACGTACCTACCTAACTACAATACCTACTACCTACTTATAGCGCGCTCCACACAACGTAGTTTGTACCTATCTCATTCTCAATGAGTTGATGTGATGTGATTGATTGATTAGTTCCTATAAGTTTATTGTACCTACATATGAACTCATTTATTTAATAGACGAAATCATAGATAATCATATAAATCTTTGAATCGCTGTAACTTTAAAACTATTTTTGTAGTGAAACTTCTTAACAATCGTTGTGATTTGAAAATTCGATAAAACGGATGTTGTCGCCACGTTGCAAGTGGTGCCACCGGACGAACGTGTAGGTATACAAAGCGTTCCATTTTTGTTTTTTTCTGTTTGATTGTTTAAGTGTAGTAGTAGAAAGTCTGATTTTTCGCTACACCAAAAAGAGACAAACATATTCATAATAGAATTTAGCCTGCGAGAGAATGAAATAGAATACAAGTTACATATTTATCTCATTATCTCGTAGGCTACTTTTCTGAAGTTTCACTTCTGCCGTGTGTGAAATGTGAATTGCACACTCACACTTCTTTTCTTTCATACACACACTTCTTTTGCTTTCTGGCAAGCGCAAAACTTCTAGGAAGCGGGCGCATGCCGGCATGGCGCTAGAGACATTTGAATTTGAAAACCTTTGGCTAACCAATTTTGTGTCTCACTCTTTGACATCTCACATCTCACAAACCATTCATCTCTCATAAATAATTATATAACTATTTATGAGAGATGCATATAATATTATAATTTAGATTTTAATTTTCAATCATTATTGTAGAAAATATGTAAAAAATAGATAAAGCTATAAATTATTTTATGTATAAATAGTGGATGCTCGCGACTTCGTTCGCGTGGTATAAGTTTGATTTCCCACAGGCACTCCTTAATTTTCAGGGATAAAAAGTAGCCTATACCACTCTCCGGGTCCTCAACTACCCGTGCAAAATACCAGTTGCTCTGTTGCGGCGTGATTGAAGGACTAACTCTCTATTTCACCCTTTTGGGGGTGGAATTTAAAAAAACTGTAAAATACGTATTTCCTTATTTTTAATCGGTAGCTCACATACCAAGTTTCATGGCTATAACTTGAAAAATGAAGGACTTCCATACAAATTTCCAACCCCTATTTTACCCCTTCGGGGGTAGAATTTTGGAAAACTGTGACACACGTACTTCTTTATTTTTTACCATAAGCCAAAATACCAAGTTTCGTTGATATAACTTGTAAAATATCTTGAGTAATAAAGGTCTTTCATACCAACTTTCATCCCCTATTTCACCCCTTTGTGGGTCGAATTTTCAAAAACTGTGAAATACATATTTCTTAATTTTCAACTCGCATCTCATATTTCAAGTTTCATGGCTATAGCTTTCATACAAATTTTCAACCCCTATTTTACCATTTTAGGGGTTGAATTCAGAAAAACTGTGACACACGTAATTCTTTAATTTTTAACGAAAGCCGAAACACCAAGTTTCGTTTATATAACTTGAGAATATCTTGAGAAATGAAGGACTTTCATGCAAACTCTCATCCCCTATTTCAACCCTTCGGGGGTAGAATTTTGAAAAACTGTGAAACACGTATTTCTTCATTTTCAACCAGAAGCTCGTATACCAAGTTTCATGGATACAACTTGAGAAATGACGGACTTTCATACAAACTTTCACCCCTTATTTCACTCCCTTAAGGGTGGAATTTTGAAAAATCCTTCCTTAGTGAACGCCTACGTCACAAAAGGAACCTAACCGACCGACCGAAGGGCCGGAGGACCGAACATAAATTTTACTTGCTACATTTCAACCTAAGTTATTATGCTTTATGATACAATTTAATAAAATAGATAATTAAAATTAAAACAATGAAAAAATTATAAAAATAAACATTATATCAATATTGTTATAAATATAAAGCTGTATTTAAATGTTCTTTTTAATTAATGTAATTGGATGTTGTCCGTTCTAATCAAATAATTAATCATACTAATATTATCAATGCGAAAGTGTGTTGGTTTGTTAGTTTGTCCTTCAATCACGCCGCAACGGAGCAACTAGGCTGACATAGGCTACTTTTTCTCCCGGAAAATTAAAGAGTTCCCGCGGGAATCAAAAAACTTATACCACGGGGACGAAGTCGCATGCATCAGCTAGTAAATAATAATAATCATAATCTCGAACGGCTATAGGTATACGCTCATATTATTATGATTGTAGCCACAGCTTACAAATTGCAGCCAATGTGCGCCCAGCATGATTCACCCTGATAAATAATACCTATAGCGTGCATTCAAAGAAGCCACGCGAGATCAAATGAATAACGTCATTTTCCATCGGGACCTAGTTTCCATTTTTATAAATATACGAGCAGATGCCTGCGACTTCGTTCGCGTGAAATAAGTTTTTTAAATTCCCACGCGAACTTCCTAATTTTTCGGATTAATTAATTAAAGCCTATGACACTCACAAATAATGTAGCTTTCTATTGGTACCAGAATTTTTAAAATCGGTTCAGTAGATCCAGGTATTACCCCCTCTAAAACTCACAAACCCACAAACTCACAAACTCACAAACTTTACCTCCTGATTTGGCTATTCAGCGGGGTAACGCAGCCAGCGTTCTGGGCACACTGCCTCATTGCAGCGGGATAGATGATATTTTTAATGTTTAGTTTTTAGTTTTTAATTTAGTTTTTAATTTAGATTTAATTTAGATATTTATTTCTATTGCTTAAATTAATCAGTCATAGGTATTTCGAAATTATATTTATTACTACCTACTAACATTATAATACCTCCTGATAATATTAGTATAGATTAATAAAATTATCAAGTTTTTAAAAAATTATCTCGTCTAATCAAAATAAAATACTAATACTATTCGAATTTGTACTCAGGTAGGTATATAAAATATAATATATCTTTAAACTAATATTATAAAGAGGAAAGATTCGTTTGTTTGTTTGTAATGGATAAACTCAAAAACTACTCAACCGATTTTAAAAATTCTTTCTTCTATAAAAAGCTACACTATCAGCGAGTAACAGCTACCTATATTTTATTTTGGAAAAAATTACAGATCTTTAAGAAAATTGCAATAATTCAAATGATTTTTATTCAAATAGACTTTTTACAAGTGATTATGAATATTCAAATGACTCTACCACTGGATCGGAATGCCGTTCCTACAATAATTGCAATATTTTACACACACATACATACAACATATACAGATACTTACAACATATACAGGTACCTAACCGCAGTCCTGAGCATTGCTGGAGCGAGTCAAATCCATGCGCCTTTATTATTAATATAATCTTCGACAGTACTCGTATAACAAGCTTTTTTCAGGAGCATTTTTTAATGGTTATCTTAACCCTTTAACAGGCCGCGGACGAATGCTTCCCACATAGATTTTTCGATGCCGTAGCCAGGCTTTAGTAGCGGAAAGCCCACAATCTGTCATAATTTGATCATAAATATCTCTGTGGTTCCGATTTTGCAAACTCAGTGTATCCGAAAGTATTTGACACTGACAGCCATTTGAGTTTTGACTGTCCGTTACGGCATTGTTTTTGTGTGACTGTGCAAGTTTAATTTAGATTATGGCGAAACAAAGAAAGGTAAGTCGTGCAATTTTTTGATATATTACAGATTTTGAGTTTTTCTATCAAGATTTACATTATTTCTAGTTGATTTCTTGCTAAATTGTCTAAAATAAGGCAAATAATAATGTGGGGAACATGTGACCATAGCCTGTTGAGTTGTATTATTGTGGGAGCTATATATCCATTGCCTGTTCAAATTACCAATATTATACTAGCCTTTTCACCCGACGGTGTTTGTGATTTTTAAAATATTTTTTTTTACTGAAAACTACCCATGATTTAGATTTATTTTACACAAATTATACTAAAATCGGGATTCTATTGCAAATTCTATTCTCTAGAAACCCAGAAATGAGCACCTTTATTTTTTTTTCAGGAATGTATATTTTTATAAGGAAGGTATATTGGAAGGCAATGGGATTATGTTTTCCCACATTTTTTTTTCAGTAATTTCAGTGTTTTTAAAAGAATTTGTTGATAGGGAATCATACAGGACGCTATTCAAAGCCTAAATCCATATATAACACTTTATTTCTTGCAGCGGTTTTTCGGAGCCTGTTTAAGGGTTAAACTTGTGTAAAGGCAAGTTTATAATAGGTTGAGGAATTTTGTTAAAGAATAGTATGATCATTCCCACGAACGACCTTCGGACTTTCTTTAGGCGGAGCGATGGAGTCACGAGCCTATGGCGGTTTCTAGTTGGCCTATAATAGTGCAGATCGCATATTCTTTTGTAATTTTGAATGTGCTGTTTTACAAAGATTAGATTACTGTAAATATACTGCGAGGCTGTAAGACTGTAAGAATACCTATTTCCTTGAATTTCTCCATAAGGGATTCGCGTGGTTTCAAATTTAAATTGCACGTATTGCCCTTTTTTGTAATACAAATATTTTTTGAATATCTGCCGCTTTACCCCACAGCAAGATTCCGTAAGACATAATTTACTATGAAAATAAGCAAAATATATTAGATTAAATACCTAAATTTAAGGGCTGGCGGCTGTGGCAGGTGTGGTGAGGACGGGTGCACTCTTACAATGTACCTAATATTAAAAAGTGAAACCTGCCCACTGCCCACTGGCTACATTGGGTATTGACTATTAGGATTACGAGTGCTACCCGTGCGCAGCCGGGGCGGTTCGCTATTTATATTATATAGCCAATTCTTAGGTACGTACGCTTCATGGCTATAAATCATCTTGAAGTCACCATCAGTTCATAGAATAATAATTATTATTGTGTTAAAGCTTTCTTGAATATATTATATTATGTACTACTTCATTTATTAAAGTTATTTTGTTATGATTATTATATTTTTCATTTTACGTTACATATTAATTATTATTATCAATAATTATGACAGGATACTCTGCATATACAGTTTTCTAAAAGAAATTCTTTTAAATTTCGATAAATAACTGCAGGCTACGGTAGGTAGCCGCGAGTAAGCCTCTAACTACAAACTGTGTATAAATCGCTCACGTAAGGTTGGACTTTCACCCATATTTCAAACCTTCTTAGGAGTCGATTTTTAAAAAATCATTTCTTAGCTGATGCCTATGACAAAGATTGCAAATTTATGTAATATTTTTCACTTATCTTTCGAAAAATCTAGGTTCTAGATTCACGGGGAAATGGGGTAAATAATGTACCTACAACTACTCTCGTGAAAATACATGCTTGGGATTAGGTAGCTTACCAGATGGTCTAAACTTGCATGACTTGGCCATTATGTATACCTACTGTTAATCTTGAGTAATACCTACTCAGGGGGGATAAGTTTGGATAATTTCAGCAGGCTTGAACAAAGGCTTTCAAAAAAGATCTTACACCGCATGTCCATAATCGACGCATGCGTGGCTGGCTTAATGATTTGCCGCACAGAAAGCTAACACGATTTATTTTAAAGAAAGTCCTATTACCGTGGACAAAGGTACATTTTCAGAAATTTAGCTACAGTCGTTAGAGAATCCAAGTTAGGTTGTAATGCAAGTGTCAGGTGGGTCCCACTCGGAGGGTTATAAGCCCACGATGAGTTCTCCCAAGCTAAACGAAAGATGCCCGAGTAGCCTGAGCAACGGTAAAAAACATCTAAGCACGGACTCCAAAGAAGACTCGCTCGATAACTCTGTAAGTAAACTTGATAATAATATTTACCAGCATCCTTACAGTCAATAGGTACTCTTTGAGTTCGCGAATTTTCTATGCACATCTTGGCAAAATAGCATTTATTCAGCATAAATCTTTCTAGATACCTCATATTATATAATTTTCAATAAAAATAAAGGTGTGAAAAATGATTGCATAAGTAAAACAATAACGTCAATGATTTAAATAAAACTATTTGTAACCTGGCTACGAACTTTTTTGTTTAACTTTTGAAAGTAACTACGTACTTACGTAATTTTAAAGTGCGTTGGTATTTCTTTAAAAGCAATTCTAGGCTACATTTTAGTGGAAACATGGAAAAGAAAAAAAATTAAAGCAACATCATTGCCTTGTGGTTTAATTTTTCTTGACTAAAAGCATAATAGTTAGCTATAGTATAGTGACTATATTTCAGATTCGGGAGTCGATAAAGTCGGAACGAACGGGGGGAAAAACTGAAGAGGACTGCCGAAGGCGCACAATTATTGTTGAAAAGAAAAATGGTAGCTACGGGTTCACACTCCAGAGCTACGGCATCCACTACAAAAAGGTATTTAAGCAGCTATGGTGCACGAGGACACCTATATTTAAATTTGTTGAGTGAATTGTTGTGTCTTTGATTCAGCACTGTGAATGTACCTATGCGTAGGACCTATTCAATATATTATGGTTCTGCCCTCCGGATACACAAATACCTACAAAAGGATAGAATAATATATATTAAAAACGATTGTTTGTAATTTAGAACCGCACTTTTTCTGTTATTAGTTTTTGTAACATTTTGGTACTTAGGTAAATCTTTATCAAGACAAAGCCCAAAAAAAACGGGTGATTCAATTGGTAACAAATCCACTTCACTTGGCCCTAAGACCAAAGTATTCGGCTTAAAACTGTGATTTTCCGATCAAAAGCCATGAATATCTTGGTAAATCTACACTGGATTTTAATACATTTGTTGTGTATTCGCAGGAACAAGAAATCGAAGTGATAACATATGTCGACCATGTGGAAGCCGAGGGTCCCGCAGCCGCAGCTGGCATGCGAGAGGGAGACGTGATCCTCTCCATCAACGGCACGGACGTGGAACGCGCAGATCATGCTACCATCGTCGCTGCCATCAACGCCAGCGACTCACGGATGCGGATTGTAGTCATCTTCGAGGACTGCGTTCGCAAAGTGGAACTGCACCTCAAGTACATCAACATCCAACGTACTTTGCAATCCAAAATGCGTGAGCTCGAACAACTAAGCATTCGAGAGAGACAAGTTTTCGATACAAACTGGAAAACGCACAGTTTACCTTCACAAAAGAAAAAATCTTCTCCATCAGATATTATTTCGGACAACGAGGAAAATAATGTAAATGATAGCATCAATAGTGCTTACTGCCGGCCTACGCTGTCAAGTGAGAACGTCACTGCTGCCAAACCACCTCAAACTAACGTTTTCATGTATCAGTACTTAGACCCAAGATATGGTGCATGTATCATTCAACCAAACTTGCGAACCGGAGGTTTCGTGATAACTGTGGGATCGCCGAAGAATAGACGCGAGTGCCATCATTATGTGGTCAAGACATCAGGAGAATGCCACCGCGCCTCTGAGGCGTACAAGCCTGCTAACGGGAAGCACACCAAAACACACAGAAGCAGTCATAGTCATGGATGTGCGCCTTGTATGCCGGCCTATAATAACCAGGATGCAAATAGTCTCGAAGCCTACGACCTCGCAAGCCCTTGTTGTGATCCACACTGCGTACCTAACTCTAGAAAGAAAGTTCGACGAAAGAAAGAATGTTCCAAGGAACACAAAAGAAAGGAGAAGAATCAGCAAGTCGACAAATCAACTCAAAAACCTGATACATGTTCCCACAATCACACGAAGAAAGTTTGTAACTCCGGTCACTGCTCAAGTCGCTATCGTTACTTGACAACTGAATCCACTCAAACGAGCCAATGCAGTCTACAATCATATGCTACTAGTAACGCGACCATACCTTGTGATAACTCAGGTTCCAGCTATAGCACTTCAATAAGTACCGATACATTGTTTTGGGACAATGACCGCTCTGAAGCAAAATCATCTCCGAAAATTCAATACCAAAGTTCACACCAGCACGTAAAGCCTAAGTCGTGGGATAATTTGGCAACAAAAGCAATAGGAGGCTACGGCTTCGGCTATGGTTACTTAGATACTAGCACTAAGCACCAGAACAGATCTAAAAGTCATGGACGAAGCCACAGCGGGCGCAGCACGCAAAATCATCACGATTGCCAGCACCACCCTCAGGACAAGCACACTCACAGGCAGAACGGGACGCCGCATCACTACCCCGTCTACGGTAGGAGTCACAGCCATTGCCCTCCCACTAAATCCACCGAGAGCTTGATCGTGGTCCCGAAGTATCAACTGGAGACTAGTGGTTCAGAAAGCCGCCTGGCGTGCGATTGCGGTGATACCACTGAGTACTACCGTCGTGTGGGCCCCACCAAGAGTCCTGGGGAATCCCATTCCACGTATTACTCGCAGCGCTTTGTATATCACTCTCACTCGTATAAAAAAAAAGACACTAATGTTAGCTCAGAAATAACTAGATTGTAAGGACAACACTTTGCTCAATATGAAGCCTAGTTTTTAGGGTTCCGTAGTCAACAAGGGTACCCTTATAGTTTCGCCATGTCCGTCCGCCTGTCTGGCGGACATCTGTAAGTGTAGGGATCTGTAATTAATTTGGCATTGGTATATATATTAATCACGCCGACACATTTGAAAAAAAATTTCGTGCACCTCCCCTACACGTAAAGCGATGATTTTATCTTCTCGTCTATACCATGGTGTGGGGTGTCATTCGGTAGGACGTTCAAAAGTAATGCGGGTGTGGGAAAACTATTTTTTTATTCAGGGATGCCCTTGTGAAATTTTAAGCTTTAAAGTGCTAATTTTTATTAAAACTCCAGTGTCCCGTGTAAACGGTTGTTTCTGGATATTTTGACAAAATTCATAGAAGTATATTATATACATCTATCGGAATTAAAAGGAAAACTATCACAGCTTAGTAGACTTTACAAGTTTACGAGGAATAGTCGACCACCGTATAAAATTTGTTACGGGCAACTACGAAACCCTACACTGCGCGTGGCTGACACGCATTTGGCCGTTTTTTTATTAGAATTAATGATTTCGCTAGTTCAACATTGATCAGTGGTATCAGTACGAATATGAAATACCATTAATTATTCAATGTAATGTAAAAGATTGAGAGAGATGAAAGAATGTATTATTAGTTATTATTTTGTATTATTATCATATTAAAATGTACAAAATGAGGCAATAATTTTTAACTAAGTGAGTAACTAGAGCAACAACACTTACAGCCGGGTCCAGATTATTTGCTATCCTACGAACGTCCATTCCTGACATATTTTTTTAGAATCGCATAATACAGACTCTACACACTACACTGCGGGTGGCTCGACACGCACTTGGCCGGTTTTCTTCTCTTATGATTTAGTTACTTACTAGCTTCCTCTCATTTTATGAGACTCAATATTTAAAAATATTTGGACGTCGAAAAAAAGGCGACAGTTGTTTTGAAATTCGTTTGCGAACACAATAAAATGCACGCTAAAGTATTGCGAAAATTTATTAATATATACTGCCTAAAATTTACATTCAAGTTAAATTATCTCGTATTTTAAGGATATTTTGTACCTCACAATCGCGTTATCCAACGGCTCAATCAACGAATCACATACCCTTTTTAAATCGCTTTACACATGTTGATTTATAGTTTTTAATAATAAAAGCATTGAAATAGGAATTTAGTATTTTATTTGAAAATATACCTAATATATTAGATTTCCTAGCATGCATAAGTATGCATGCTAGAAGATCAAGAATGCAAGTGAATTGCCGCTTGCATAGTCGGCATGCATTGCAATGCGACTCGCACGCCACCTATGGTTGTCAGAAACCTTGTGCCAACCGAAAGTGTCAAGAACAACGGAATAAATTGATGATTCGTGAACGCATTAACGAACACAAAATCTTTAACTTTTATATATTCAATATTGACCTATTATACCACGAAGTAATATCTGCTTGCACATATACAATGACAGGATTTTGATTCCCACTGCCACGATCCCACTTATCCCTTACCGGTTACGATACTCAGACAAGGGTGCTACGATGCGCTACGAAATGCTACGAAAGAATAATAATCCATGAATTGTTTTTTGTTACATTTTTAGAAAATAAGTAAGGCACAGCATGGAATAAACTGAAGAAACTCCCGTCAAAAATCTAAGCAATACTTGTTCTTACGTCTCGAAACCTAATTTCGTAAATCGAGTACAAATCGTCCTTATCTAGCTGATCTATCACTTCCTTATACGCAAGTGTGGCGAATAGCACTATCATCAAAATTGGGTGAACCGGGTATCTTGTGTAAGTTCATCTCAGTTCAGGGGTCAGGTGGCGGGCGTCGAGCCTGGGTGTGCGCAGAGTTTACTCGTCTTTCGCCGAAATGCGAGGTCCGTGCGCGTTCAGCCCGCCGCGGCTCGTTCTAGCACTCATACTGACCTTTCTCTCTTTTGCAAACACCAACACAATACCTCAGGTAAGGCAAATAAAAACTTCATGATTCATCGTAACATAAGTTTTTCAAATTAACTGATTCAATTTAGACCGGATTTAATCGTGTCTTTTGATAAGAAAATTTGAAGTTCTATCCAAGTTCTTCGGAAAATAAATTCCGTTACCTAACATTTCTTACGTTTGATATAGTAAAAGAACTCGTTATAATTATCATAAGTTTATTAAATTGACTGATTCAATTTACTTACCGATTTAATCGTGTCTTTCAATGACCTTAAATCAAAATCTTACGGTAGAAAATTAGAAATTCTTTCCGCCAATATTAATTTTAAGCAGTATCTTACAGAATGTGGTGAAAAATAGGTACAAATAAAAATAAACTTAGGCACATATCAACTTATTTCTACATGGTACCTACCTAATATCAAGGTTGGAATAATTACAGAAACATCTATTGTGCAAATTGCCGGGCAGTCAAACATGTGTTGCTTGGCTAGTTCATTTGGAGGATATCATAAAAGACATTGATGAAATCCGATCGAAAACGAACGTTGATGACCATTGTGGTCTAAGCAATCTGCAATATTTCTCACCACATCGGCAGTTCTACAAAATTAAGGTAAATTAAAATTAATGTTTTATCTACATTTAACTAATTACTACATTATTACTAAACTTTTTATTTAAATCACTTTCATTCATTTAACGAGTGATACCTATGTGCAGTTGCTATGCTATTATAAGTATATTTTGTGTTGCCTTGCGAATCATAATTATACTAAGTTCCTATTTATCTATTACTTTAAACTCAATTACAATGCGATAAAACAGCATCAAAACTAGAATATAGTTAAATACATTTTTTATCATATTCCGTACGTATAACATTGTAAGTACTAAAGCTAAGAATTCAGAACCCTGCGATCTTTTAAAGTTATATCGTTTACAATTTGTAAGTGGACATTTCGAGACAAAAAGTGCAATAGATTTACGCACTTCTTAGTTAGGTTTAGTTAGAGTGAGCTGAAGCCAAACTATACCAAGCGGTGATAGCCTAGTGGTTTAGTTAGGTGCCCAGGCACGCACTTCTAACTTTTTGGGTTATGTTATGTGCCTTTTACGGTGAACAGTATCGTGAGCCAACCAGCATGCCCTAAGTTCCTTTCAAAGGTGTATAAAGTCTGCCAATTCGCACTTGGCTGAGAGAGGAAATTCTGGGAGGAGTCTCGTGCTCATTAGTGCGCTGTAGCATACCCAATAAGCATGATGATGACATTGAAGCCTCACACTTTTTACTTACCATCTCCTTCGTGTACCTATAGTCGCGTAAAAAAAGAAACTGATATAACAGCATATCTATATCTTCAACATCTCAAAGCGCTAAAAAATTTAGGGTTTTTGCGTGGATATTTCCTCTTCACTGTAGACTCCATTAAGAAAAATGTACCTACAGATAAACATCCTCCTATAAAGGGATATAAAGGAATGATTACGTGTTTTCAGTGAATTTCGTGAATACCTACTTTCATTAATTCTGAAATTAATTATAATAAATTTCTAATTCTGAAAAATAAATTAATCTTTTATAAGGAAAAGCGTAAGGTAATATTTTTTCTAGAAAGCATAAAGTGACAGACTACTTCCATAGAAGGCAGTAGATTCTTACCTATAATAGTCAGGGCAGTTGTCACAATCTTCAAAATTAGCTTTTTCTCAGGTCAACTTAGTGGCGCTGGAGCACACAACCGCGAAGAAAACCCTTTTTTAGGGTTCCGTAGCCAAATTTGGCAAAAACGGAACCCTTATAGATTCGTCATGTCTGTCTGTCTGTCTGTCCGTCCGTATGTCACAGCCACTTTTTTCCGAAACTATAAGAACTATACTGTTGAAACTTGGTAAGTAGATGTATTCTGTGAACCGCATTAAGATTTTCTTACAAAAATAGAAAAAAAAACAATAAATTTTGGGGGTCCCCATACTTAGAACTGAAACTCAAAATTTTTTTTTTCATCTGACCCATACGTGTGGGGTATCTATGGATAGGTCTTCAAAAATGATATTGAGGTTTGTAATATCATTTTTCTCTAAACTGAATAGTTTGCGCGAGAGACACTTCCAAAGTGGTAAAATGTGTGTCCCCCCCCCCTGTAACTTCTAAAATAAGAGAATGATAAAACTAAAAAAAATATATGATGTACATTACCATGCAAACTTCCACCGAAAATTGGTTTGAACGAGATCTAGTAAGTAGTTTTTTTTTAATACGCCATATAATCAAAATATTTGTAATAATTTAAAACTTACTACAGGTTTGTACGGAACCCTCGGTGCGCGAGTCCGACTCGCACTTGGCCGGTTTTTTCGTATCGTACTCATCATTGCATCGCCCTAGTAGGCATTTTTTCTCCGTATTACTTAGGTACTTATAGCTAGTAGTTAGCTTAGCAATTACCTGTTATCATAAAAAAGTTTATCAGACGGTCAAAAACGATAACTTTTATAGATTTTCTCGTATTATTTCCAATCTCTTAATATTTATAGTCACATTTTATTACATAATTATTTTTCAATTATCTATTATTTGGTATTACCTTGGTATTTGGTAGTTGATTTACCTTTACGACCTTATTTTGTGAATTAACTTAGCTGTAATCATCCTTTAATAATTATTTATATGTAACTTAGTTGTTTCAACACATTAACAGATAACAAATATCTAATTAAATAGGCGTTAAGTATTTAGAACGTTATTTATACATGGGGTTATCTCTTTTATTACTTTAAAGTTATATGTGTCAGTAAACTTCTGCTCTCGATAGTCTGGTTAGCTCGTTGACCTAAATATTGCCTTTCAGTTTTCATTCAATCATAATAATAAACGTAGATATTCATTTATAACGGGCATTAGTGCTCAAACTTCGAACAATAAATAAAGAAAGCCTTTCCGAGCGTATTGAGGTGAAAATGTATCCGATCGATACCGCTAGGTAAGCGCGCGAGTCGCGACGCCAAGCGATTTAGCGTTCCAGTACGATTTCGCAAGAGAAACTAATATACGCAAGAAGATGACATCTTTGATGCTTGTGCTTGCGAACGAGCCAGCTTGTGTCCGAAGCACCCACAAACCCAAACGATGGATTCACTAAGCAAAATAATAAAATAAAGTATATATTCTGTTGAATTCTGCCGATCAGTATAATACCTCTTCCGTGCCTTTGTGACCCAGGATTGCTCTATCAAGACGTTTTCATCGATCCACTGATCCCCACTAAGAGAGAGTTCGAAGCAATCCAAAAACCCATTCCAAGCATACTCCGTCGAGTTTCCTCGTTGTATGATAGTTTATCACAATTGATAAGACAAAATTTCGTTAAAAACCAAAGCCTATCTTGTTTCCTTGAACCAAATCGTTACCAAATAAACATCGACTTTTTAATAATCATGTCAAGGTAAAACAAAGCATGTGCGTAATTCTCTCGCTTAAAACAATAAAGATGTTATCACACATATTCTAGCACCAATATATTATTATTAATTTATTTTTTTAAGTACCTCAGTAATTCCCTAAAGAAATAAATCTTTTTTACAGATAGAGCCTTTTAAAAAATCACCCGAAATTAAGACGATAATTTGCAAAAAACTCCTAAGAAACAGTCATACACCCGAGTGGACAGAAGTGGCACGCAATTTGGATAATACTTTACGAGTGCGCCGCGAAGTTTATGCGCCTAGAGGAAGGTACCGAGGACAGACACAATCCCAGTATTTGGCAATAGACCGGGGTAATGGAAAAGATGAAGGGAAAGCAGAAGCTCACTCAGCCGCAGATTCTTCAAGGGCTAGTGTCAGTTAGTATCTCTCTTTACTTCAAATTCATCATTGCTCGGGTATCCAAAACACATTGCAATGGAAGGTTTTCTTGGTATATTTTAGTAAGTGATAGTACTAAAATATACCAAGAAAACCTTTCAGTATCGTTAATCAGTGGCTCCTATAATAACCAGGAGCCACTGATTAACGATAAAGACACAGGAAACGAAAAGGGCCATTTTGGACCTTCAAAGTCGGTTGCCGGTAGATCAGCCAATAGGATCGAGTTTAAGCACTGTCTCAAAACCGTGTTTAGGTATACCGTAACTAGCGGATGCCTGCGACTTCGTTTGCGTGGTTTGAGGTTTTTTGGTTCCCGTGGGAACTCTTTAATTTTCCGGGATAAAAAGTAGTGCTATTCCAGACTATCTATCTCTGTGCCAAATTTCAGCCAGATCCGTTCAGCCGTTGGGGCGTGATTGAGTAACAAACATCCATACATCCATCCAAACTTTCGCATTTATAATATTAGTAAGATAGTTTAATATAGTATAGTATTAGTAAGAAGTAAGATAAGCGAATTCCTAGTTATACCGTTTTATACCGTTAACCTTGTTTATATACCATACCATAATTTTTTCAGTGTTCACCATATTAAAAATTGCAGAGTAGAAACAGCGAAAATTATTTCCAAAGTTCTATTTGGCAGATATTGACTTGCTTGATAAGATGCGAGGGACTTGCCAGAGCTGACTTCTGCAAGTTTTAGTATTAGTGGACATCTAGCATTGTGACACCTGTACCTGACAAGTGTCTAATCTTGACATGTTTGTTTTTAAGGCGGAAACAGCGGTATGGGCCAAGCTCAGAGCCAGACAATTTATGACCCCAGCTGTGATGATTGCTATGGAAAAGCTGACCATGAAGCTGAAAATCTTAAGCGACCAATCGGATCTAGGCCAGGAGGAAGCGGTTATACCCCGGGTGGTGGAGATCAAAGTTCTGGTTACGCTCCAGGCGGAGAAGCTGGAGGTCGAGGGTATCCTCCTAGTGGAATAACAAATGGCTATCCATCAAGTGGAACAGTTGGAGGTGGAGGATATACTCCTGGTGGAACGACTGGAGGTGGAGGATATCCTCCTGGGGGAACGACCGGAAGTGGAGGGTACGCTCCTGTTGGCACGACTGGAGGTGAAGCTTATCCACCTGGTGGACCGACTGGAGGTGGAGGATATCTTCCTGGTGGAACGACCGGAGGTGGAGGATATCCTCCTGGTGCAACGACCGGAGGTGGAGACAACGCTCCTGGTGGCACGACTGGAGGTGGAGGATATCCCCCTGGTGGACCGACTGGAGGTGGAGGATATCCTCCTGGTGGAACGAATGGGAGTGGAGGTTACGCACCTGGTGGAACGACTAGAGGTGGAGGTTATCCTCCTGGTGGAACGACTGGAGGTGGAGGTTATCCCCCTGGTGGACCGGCTGGAGTAGGCGGCTATGCTCCTGGAGGAGTGACCGGTGGTGGAGGTTACACTCCTGGTGGAACGAGCGGCGGTGGAGGTTACACTCCTGGAAGAACGAGTGGAGGTGGAGGTTATACTCCTGGTGGAACGACTGGGGGTGGAGGTTACGCTCCTGGTGGAACGACCGGAGGCGGAGGTTATGCTCCTGGTGGAACGACCGGAGGCGGAGGCTATGCTCCTGGAGGAACGGGTGGAGGTAGAGGCCACTCTCCTGATGGGACGACCGGAGGTGGAGGTTACACTCCTGGTGGATTGACCGGAGGTGAAGGTTATGCTCCTGGTGGAACGACCGGAGGCGGAGGCTATGCTCCTGGAGGATCCACCGGAGGTGGAGGTTACACTCCTGGCGGCACGACTGGAGGTGGAGGATATCCCCCCGGTGGACCGACTGAAGGTGGAGGATATCCTTCAGGTGGAACGACCGGAAGTGGAGGTTACGCTCCTGGTGGGACACCTGGAGGTGGAGGATATCCTCCTGGCGGAACAACCGGAGCTGGAGGCCCTTCTGGTGGAATGGCCGTCGGTGGAGGCTATCCTCCTCCAGGCGGGACGTCAGGGGGGCGTTACCCTCTTGGTGGCACAACTGGAGGTGGAGGTTATCCTTCTGGTGGAACGAACGGAGGTGGAGGTTATCCTCCTGGTGGAGCAACCGGAAGCGGAGGTTATCCTGCTGGTGGAACAGCCGGAAGTGGAGGTTACCCTGCTAGTGGAACAACTGGAGGGGGAGGTTACCCTGCTGGAGGAGCGACTGGAAGTGGAGGTTATGCTCCTGGAGGAACAAACGGAGGAGGAGTGTACCCTCCTAGTGGAAATGCTGGAAGGGGTGGTTATATCCCAGGTGCAACTACCGGAACTGGGGGCCCTGCTGGTGGGATGACTGGCAATGGAGGCTACCCTCCAGGTGAAACGTCAGGGGGACGTTACCCTTCTGGTGGAATGACTGGAGGTGGTGCTTATCCTCCTGGTGGAACGACTGGAGGTGGTGCTTATCCTCCTGGTGGAACGACTGGAGGTGGAGGTTACCCTACTGGTGGAACAACTGGAGGTGGAGCGTATCTACCCAGTGGAACAAGCGGAAGTGGAAGTTATCCTCCTAGTGGAACTACAAGTGGAGGATACAGTCCTGGTGGAACGACTGGAGGTGGAGGTTACCCTCCTAGTGGAATAATAGGTGGAGGCTATCCTGATAGTGGAACAAGCGGAAGAGGAGGCTACCCACCTAGTGGTACCACCGGAGGTGGAGGTTACCGTCCTGGTGGAACAACCGGAGCTGAAGGATACCCTCCTAGTGGCACAACCGGAGGCAGCGGCTATCCTCCAAGTGGAACAACTGGAGGTGGAGGTCCTAATGGGATTGGTGGAGGTTATACTCCAGGTGAGATACCTGGAGTTGGAGGCCCCCAAGGTGGAATAACTGGGAGTGGAGCCTATCCTCCAGGTGGTAGAATAGGGGGACTTTACCCCCCTGGTGAAACGAAAAGAGGTGGAGGTTATCTCCCGGGCGGAACGACTGGAGGAGGTTACCCTCCTAGTGGAACAACCGGAGGTGGAGGTTATACGTGGCCAGTTGCATCTGGTCCTTTACCAGGGCCTGGTGGAAATAATTATTTCTGTTGTGTAGTTCCCAATAATGTTCTGAGCAGGGGTGATTATTCTAATAACTATGGAATTGGAAATGGAGTATCAAACTCATTAGGAAGTATCCCTTCCACAGGCAACCAGTACCCTAATAGTGGGGCACCGAATAACTTGATATCTCCGCAGGCAGAAAATACTTTCGGAAGACAACCAGGATCTCCTTCTAGTCCATACGGTACTGGAAGTAATCAAAATCAACCTAGTAATGTTTTCAATTCCGGCAATGAACCTAAAGCTAATGGCGCTGGGGGTCCTGTAAGTCAATTTGGAGTTAATGGAATGCCAAATGGAGTTACTGGACCAACAAGTAATTATGGTGGCACGGGAGGATCGTATGGTGCAAATTTTGCGGGTGGACCAAATGGATCTTCTGGAACTCCCACATCGAATCTAGGACCAGGAAGTGGAACAGGTGGACCATATGGAATTGGTCCTACAGGTGGACCTAATGGATCTGGAAGCTATGGAAACCAAACCCCTGGTCAACCCGGCGGATCAGGAAGACCGTATGGTACAGGTGGCCCTGATGGACATAACGGTCAAGAGGGTCATGGTGGACCGAACAGCCGTTATGGTGGTGCTGGCGGGCCTAATATGCCTCAAGGGCAGTTTGGAGCAGGATTACCAGATGCTTCTGGTACAGGTACTGTCGGGACGTATACACCCCATGATACTATTGGCCCTACTGGTCATGAAGGGTCATATGGAACGAGACCTGCGGGAGAAAGTATAGTTCCAGGCGGGTCGTATGGTCAAGTGGGAACAAATATTCCACAAGGACAATATGGTAAAGACCAGAACGGCCGGCCATATTATGGTTCAGGTTCACTTGGGGTACCTAACGGGAAATATGGCGACACAAATGGTCAAACGATCCCAGGAATAGGAATACCTAACGGATCTTACAACTTACCAACAGTAAACAACATTCCATCTGGTGGTAATGGACAAGGGCCCCTTGGCGGACCAGGTGGAAGCGCAGGGATGGGACAAAATGGTGCAACATTCGGGCCTCAAGGTGGACCGACTGCTACAGATGGGCAGTTTGGCAACACACCGAATAACCTAAGCCAGGGGGTGAGTAATAATTTTAATGAGGAAAGACATGTTATGTTGTATTAAATACAACAATGGGATATTCAACTTGAAATAAAACGTCTTTCATTTGTTACAGGTTCCGGTAGGACAAAATATTGATTATAATGGTAAGCACTCCAATTCTTTATTTCTTACTTTATAGTTGAAGTTTAAAAAAATAACGTCAATTATTTATTATTTAGGTATTCCTCAAAATTATATGGACCCGAATTTGATTGCAATCGATGGAGACGATTCCGAAGCTGAAGCCAGTGTTGATCAAGGTACAAACGGTACTTCCGCCAGCGCATCTGCCAAAGGTGGGAATGACAAGGGGAGAGCGCAAACAAACGTACACGGAACGTATACGGGTTCTGGTTCATTTCAAGCTCAAGCGCAAATCACTGGCGAAAATAAAGAAGCGCAAAGTGAAGTCAGTGGAGGAAAAAAGGGAGCTTCTAGTTCAGCGTCCGGCAGCGGCAAAAATAACAAATCTCAAGCTAATGTTCAACTTGGTTCGGAATCTGGTTCCGTTCAGACACAGTCTCAGAGTAATGGTGTGATGCATTCCTCAAACTCACAAGTTCAAGGCAGCGTTAAAGGTGGTATGGCTGATGCACAAGCACGTGGGCCCGGAAGTACTTCCTCGCAAGCTCAAATTGGTTTCACCCCGTACAAAGACAAAGATAAAGTGTCGCATGATTCCCAAACAATTCCATTCGTAGGTGGTGGCGTAGCATCAGCGCAGTCAAGTGGACGCACCGGCCAATCTCAATCCCAACTGCACGGCACCTTCAAATATGGTATCACTTACAATGGAGCAGCTCAGTCCGGTGCTAGTCTGGATAAAGATGCCGTATTTCCAAATCGACTTTCTTTCGAAAAAATTGACGTTTTTGATGACAACGAGAAAAACGTAAACGTTGATATGACCGAAAAGCCGCAATCTTTAGTCACAGAAGGAACTCCTTTTGATTCAACAACGACTTTACCTGAAACCTCTCCTCCTGAGCTTCCATTTGAATCTAACCTAATCGGCGAGGAAACTACTACAGACCATGTAATGGATGAAACAATGAAGAATTCTGAAAGTAGATATTCCAGCCATACACATCTAGATCACCACAAAATTGCTTCTTCTGTAAACCAGGGTACTTATGCAAGTGGGCCTACATTATTAGGTAGTAGAAAATCGTTCAACACAAATTATGGTCCCAATACAGATTACGAATTCACAACCTTTAAGGATGAAAACCAGCCAGATAACTACGACACGGATGTGGGTTTCGACAATGATGCCACCGACGTAGACCAAGGCGATTACTCCAATTATGACGAATTTACGAGCGATTCACCTACCCATCAATCATATCTAAGT
Source organism: Erebia epiphron (assembly GCA_963932025.1). NCBI lineage: Eukaryota > Metazoa > Arthropoda > Insecta > Lepidoptera > Nymphalidae > Erebia > Erebia epiphron. The sequence continues at coordinate 31,751,760 of OZ009945.1, forward strand.
CCAAGTAGAAAAGGTCTTGAAGTACGACAAACATTAGGTGGCAACACACAACAAATTGTGTTAGGGTCCTTAAGCAACCACAACGCACAGATAACCCAAAAGAATTCAGAGCGTCCCGATGAAAGTAAAGTTTATCAACCCGGCGAACGTGTTCCTGGGACTGGCGGCTACACAATACCTGTTGGCTTTACTGGCAGTGTTAAATCGGTAGCATCGAAGGACAAAACCTATGTCGTCGGTTCCAGGCATTCTCCATCTCAAGCGCAAACGGTAACACTTACTCCAGGAGCGGGAAAAATCAAATACACGTACCCGGCGTCTCACGCAAAATATGTGAAGCCCAAAAATTTGAGGTCGCTGCACAGTCCAAAAGAAAACAACAATAGATACGTATCAGTTTCAAAATCCGTTACTCGTGATCTAGACAGTGAGAACAACATTCGCAAGCAATACTCGCACACCTATTATACGAAGTCATCATCTTGCGGGTATTTCACCTTTACTTGCACGATGGTGAGCAGTGCGGAAGGACGGAAAAAGGTGTGCAAACCAAAGATACCGACTAATCCAGATGGCACTCCTATAAGATGTTAACCTTATGTAGCTCGTATATTGTCATTTAAAATCAACCTAAGTTTCTTAGGTTAGCTAGTATTCATACAATAAAGTAAGATGTATTTTTAAAGTTAAGTTATAATTTTTAATAAAAAATAAATATTTCTTTAAAAATTGTGGTTAAGATCAAAAGGCATTACTTACACCTATAGCGTTTTTTCTCTCAGTAATCAAAATGCAGGATTTTAGCAATTTTTCACAGATTTCGTTGATGGTAGTATCGTTTTCCACCACTGACTTGAACAGAGGTGCAATCATGTAAGGATAGGTATGTACGATACCCTAAACGTATAAGAATGGATACACGAAATTGAGCTCTATTCGATGCTGTTATGGTTTATTTTAATTTGAAGCCGAACTTAGACGATTTGGTCGACAATTCTTACATAATTGGGGGGCTGGTTGGTATTTTCCACGATAAAATAGCATCCAAACAGTCACGTGCTCTCGCCAGTCACATTCAGTTTATAAGTGACATTAAAGCGCAAAACACAGGGGGGGTGATAGTCGGGAGAAGTCTGCCCGTCCTCTGTGCGTTTTGCCCTTTATATTTGCATGTGCTGCATTCTACGGCTCAGACCTACAAACTTACGTAAAGTATTTCTCGATATAGGTACGAGCAATAGCGAAATCTCCAAAAGTGTAAATAACACCGTTTGATCCCGACTTCCTCAAATAAGCTTTTCAATAATATTTAATAGATCAAAAAAATGGCCATATCCATCCATCCATCCATCAGCCTGTATTCGTCCACTGCTGGACATGGGCCTTTTGGAGAGCGCGCAACCACACACGGTCCTAACTAACAATTACCTAAACTATCTTTTAAAGGGTATTTAAAGTAAGGAACCTAACCTAACAAAAATTGTTGATATAAACACACATGTATAATTAGTACAATTTATTGATATAATAATAATTTAAATTACATTCATATTGTTTCAAATATCATCACATCGACATTAGAATAGCGCCAATTTCTGGGTGTCAATTTATATTTAATAAACAAAGAACACCGCTGACAAATCCTTAGTATGTATCTATTTATTAAATATTGGCGCTCTAACATTTTAAATTTGTGTAATATAATATTTAAGGAACACGTAAAAGGAGTCCGTTTGAATAGTAACATTCTATTTTATTTATTGATGATTATTAATTTATTAATTACATGTCACTAAAGTGTGTACGAACAATAGAAACATCAATGTCGAATACAATACTATGGTATCTAAAATTTGCTTTATAATACCAAATCAATTTGCATCATTTAATTAATATTACGACAGACAACAATTATTTATTTATAATTTAACTTAATGGAAACATTAAGCAATTTACTCAGTGTCTCGTTAATTAAGTTCAACAAATTGACAATAATTTTACAAAATATTTGATTCTATAGGAAAAAAAACTATAGAAAAACGGAATATCGTGTTTGTAAATAATGAATATTTCAGACTTTATAATTATGTGAACACGAACAATCTCCTAAGGACATTACTCATTCAAATAAGAGTATGCGTAGGAATGGAGTGGAATAAAATAGTACGTATAATAATTTGAATGTAAATAGTTTTTTCTCCGAGATAACAGTTACATAATTTGATAATAAAAGATTTCTCGTGCATCATATCAATAATTTACCTGGTTTGATATTATAATGTATTAACATTGAATTATATAATATTTAGGTTTCAAACAATTCGTTTATATTAAAACAATATTTCCAAGGAATTACAATTTAAAGCGGTCACCAATACTGATTCATACAAATAATGATTATAGCCAAAAATTAAAATACTACATAACCGCAATTACAAAAATAGTGCATCTAACCTAAAAGAATATGATAGTTTACTAAAAATTAATAATTTTTAAAACACAAATGTAGACACATCACTATTCCATGCACACACAAGCAGTCTTCGCACAACCAGCCTCTAATAAAATTGAATCAACATGCACGTAACAGTAAAAATAAATCAGTCTGACAATGGAATGTATCATTCGTGTATGAAAATGTAATTAACATAATTTGCATATTTTGTACTAATAGAATCGGGTTTCTGATTTTTTTACAAATACAAAAAAATACAATAAAGGAATGGGTTCATAACATTCAATATATAGGTTTGCAACTTTGCATGGCTCATAAAAGCGATTTTTGGAACTTAAATGTTTTTATGCGAATGTAATGTAGACCAAAGATTAATATAATGTTCTTGCTAACTTTATAGTAAGTTAGTTATTACATGTCTATCCAAAAAGTCATGTATTAAATCTAGTTAATTAAAAATGCCAATAGTTTGTGCACACTAGTTACATAAAATAAAATTAATGATATTTTACCTTCCATGCATAGTACAGAGTACTACCGTATGAAATTAAACATTTTCTAAAATAAACTCACTAAAAACATGCAATTGAATATTAATAAAGTGACTAAAAGAACTCTAAGTACTAAGTACTCTTACGTAGTAAGAACTCTTTATTACTTGGTGGGCATATCGGCTCGCATTAAAACAGCCATATTTTCAAAATGTTAAATAACATTTTCATAAAAGTGCCAATAAAATCAACAACTAAAATTATTTTTAAATAAATTAAAATAATCTTAATCTACTATTTTATAATACTTCATAAATGGCAATCAATGTTTCATAAAACAGTGTATATTATTTTATATAAAGTACCATAATCTATGATTTCATTCTTTATAGAACTTGCCTCTTTTAATTGAATTCCCAGCAATGTTGAACAGAGAGTATAATATTCAATTTTTATTGAGGTATACAATTGTGAATATTTACTGAGATTGTTTGTAGAGAATTAATCAATAATTATTATTGTTATAATAGCTGCAAAAACTGTTTTTTTATATAAATACATCGCAAGTGATTTTCTATAGCTTAATATTGTACATTAGTATAAAATGCCATAAAAGTATATAAATAAATATTGAGCAATAATTATTTGTTACAGTGCCTATTTTATTTTATAATTTCCCTTAAACAACACGAATCGGTCCTTTTTGTCCATTTAAATCAGCACCGAATTTTATAGTCATAAATAATACTTAATCATTTATTGGACAGTAAAAATGACCTCTATAGGGACTCAAACCCTCGATAAAACAAGTTGTTAAATAAAATGTTCAGGCAGTAGTTTTAAGACTTCTTAAATGTATATCTAGAAGTCTTTAGTTACTTGGTTGGCTATTCGCATTAACAAATATCGTTAAAATATTAAAAACAATTGCAAACACACTCACACGCCATAAAACATCACACAAAATGCAAATATGCGCATAAAAATTAAATTAACCACAACACATGAGACACTTGGGCATAAAATATTTAATGAGATCAATATTTAAGTACAATTTTTATTAATGTTTCTGAATTAAAAAAAGGTTTTAAATATACAAATTTGTGGAATCGTTTGTATAATATATATGTTTATAAACCCAATTGACGCAAATAATGGTTATTAATCTACTTATAAATATCGTATGATAGCCGTTTAGTGGGTAATCTTCTACTCTTTAGTGCGCCAATTTGGTGTCCCCAAAATAAAAATTTACTGTATTTTTTATTTTTAGATCTTTAGTTCTTACTAACTGATATTATAACTATATGAAATATTCCAAGCGCCAGTTTGCCACCCTTAACACAAAATAGATATACATAATATTATATTATGAGGTCGGTTTCATGCTCAAAACGTATTACAGCGTTCGCTCTCAAAGTCGCGTTCGTACGGCAATGTACAGAAGCCTTACTACTTATGATTGCTACAATGTAATAAGTAATCGCAATCACCTCTGACTGGCAAACACTCTTTCCGCACTTCGAATTCCTACAATAAATTCAGACAATCATTGCAATTATTGACCTTGTAACAATGATTGATGCAGCTTTTGCGGAAGAGGGACACATATCCAAACATGGGACAAAGATCAAAATTCAGCTCCGTACAATCAATATATAGTCACAGCCTAGAGGCCTTAGCAAGTACCATTAGAGTAAACTATCTTTAGTAACAGTCCCACCAACATATCTGGCCCAATGGTCAAAATTGAAACTAATTTTTATTCCTGTTTAGTTCTTGTTTTTATTTTTAATATAATATAGGTACTTGCGACACTGTTACTGGGTCAGATAAGTTTGTGGGACTATACGTCTTCGTAAATCTGGTCATTAGTATGGGCATTCATTATTATTAACTCTAATATTATCAATGTACTACTGATTGTGTGAAACTAAATTATTATGATCTCGAACAAAATGTGTAGTATACTATTAAATAAAAGCTGAATCAAACATTGTTACAATTTCAATTTTTGGTGATGGGTTGATTTTTTTTTATTGCGCTTGACGACAAACATGATTAGTGCAAAGCAATGATGAGGTCTAGGTTGGAGCGCGCTTGCCTAGAAGATGCCTATTCACTGTTGCCTTGAAGGTATCTAAATTATATGTGGCAGCAGGGAACACGTGCGCTGGGAGGGCGTTCCACACCCTAGCGGTTAAATTTATGATATTATTACTGCCAAAGTGAATTTTGGCCAATAGCGGAAGCGTTAACCAATCAGAGGTGATTTTGACCTTATGGTGATGGTGACCTTAGCAATTATTTTTACGTAATTTATAACAATTTTTATTATTGTCATGAATAATCAAACTCAAGCGATTGGGTTTCTCTTCGGTCATTGTCATGTAAGAACTGGGAATCAGAAAAGTTGTAGAAAAACGAAAATAAATAAATAGTCACCATACTCGAAAGTAGCGCTTCAACCAACAAAAGACAGATGAAGAAAGACTTCAATGGAAAGAAAATATTAATTAAAGCAAATTATATAAAAAAAGACCCACTTTATTTTTTAAAAGCCAATTATCTAATGCAGCGATCAATAAAACATAATTTGACTTCACCCAAATTGAAGTTCCATTTAAAACGAGACAGATTTCTCTCTTACATAGCTCTGTCTCTTTGGAACTCTGAGCAAATTCAAAGTATGCTCTATTAGATTCCAGCCTCAGGCCACGGAAATTGATATCATATAATATTACCGTGCTGAGGCTTTGCCCTACGTGAGAGACAAACGCGACTCGATATGACGAGACACGACGGTATCAAACAATGCGTAAATCAGTTTGCTATTTGCTATGGTATCGCGTCGCGCAGCTTTCGTCGCTCATATAGGACATCGGGTCAGACTCAATGACTTCTGCTAATTTGTAGCACTTGTTGACGAATTAAAAAGTTTAAATTAAATATTATTTGTTACCGTTTATCCTTCAAGTATTACTTAATTAATTAAATTTATAATATGTATAGGATTAAGGACTGAACATGGACGAACGATGAACTAAGGACGTAAAAAGCAGAACCATCAAACCAGAAATATGTAAAACGGATCCGATTTGATGTTATCATAATCTGCTACCTAGATATTCTCAAAACTCTTTAAGAAAAATACACAAAATCGTACTTAAACGAGCAATCGTAACTTAAACATTCAACTAACTGAAACACAATGTGCAAACACTTCTTATGACTAATGGCTAGTGCCGATAGATATGCAAATGCGATCAGTTTCTGACAGATAGGTAATTAAAAAAATTTCACTGGTGCTTATTTAGTTGAACGCGTATTGAGTATACTGTCAAAGTGACAGATCTAAGTCCTATCTGCTTGTTACAATATTTTTTGTGAAAAACGGTAGCACTTTGAATTGTACTATTATTGTGGTAATTTAGTCTGCAAATAGCTAAAGATAGTGCTGTACTTTTCGGCAGCGGACATTTTCAAATATTTATAGCTGTCATTTTATTATAGTTTAGAGATTATGTAAACCGAATTAAGCCACAGTAGGTATTTTGAGTTGATTCGTGTAGAACCAATTCAGCCGCGCTGTTCTGTTCATTTATGTTGCTAACAACATCAACGGCCATTTTGTATTTTTATGCCGCCAACCGTACAGCTTTGATAGCTCATAATATCTCGGAAACCTGAAACTTTAAAAAGTTTTACCCTTATACTTGATTGTATTGATTCCAGCTATTGATTAACACTGATTTCGAGTGGCACCCTTTCGGAAAAAATAATTCAATATGGCGGACGGTAGATAGGCCAAAATATTCAAACCCCTCAATGTCCCCATAAAGGCCTACATGTCGTCCACAATGTCGCTGTTAAAATTAAGTTTTGTACCGCTTATGTACTTAGATATTTTAACTCTAATGTGTAAGCTGCAATATCAACCAACAGCTAGTGCAACTTATAATATACGGCAAGATTTAGCCCTGTTACGTAATTAAATTACGACGTAAAAATAAAATAGATCCTTAAATAAAAGAGCCAAGTCAAGCGAAGATTAGCTTCGCCTCAAGTAAGTTGTTTCTTACGTAATATAACAAGCTGAATGGTGTCGTTGGACACCGTAAGAACATAGTAATTACTTTAGCTATTCTATTTAAAAAATTAAATATGTAACACGAATTACGAATGTACGAATTTCGTGAGCGGGATTTGAACTTGCGACATCTTGCTCACTACACGACTCCTTTCCAACTGAGCTACAACGAGGTACAGATCGTGCGCGAACTGAATGCATTCGGGGCCTGAAGGGGCGGGATCATCTCCCCCCCACCATCTGTCACATGCCTACAGAGTACAGTATAGTGCTGTCCACGATATCTTGCGCACACTTGTAGATAATACAATAGGGCCTCCTTGCACGAGGCCAGTTTTCCTAACTAAGTCAGTTTTTATCAGTCCTTGTGCAAGTGGACCTCAGTCGAATGTGAAAGCTTCATTAACAATGAGAAAAAATCAGCTCGCACTACTTGACCGTGACTTATGACTTTAAAGTCATAAGTCACGGTCAAGTAGTGCGACTTCCACAGAGGTAGTCTGTATGTTTGGTCCTACCATACATACTGATTGAGCTGGTATATGTTTTTGCCCATTTATAAATTGTTATTTTATAAAAAGATAATAGTGAAGCAGCCCAATGTTATTTCTTACTTATTATTGAAAAGGTTGAAGGAAGTGACCAAGAAAGCTATCAGTTCGGTGTCAGAGGAAGATCAGTATGTATTATTTTTGAGAAAATTTACTGGTAGAGAGTTGGTTTGATGAAAGATATGCCATAGACCGATAGGTTAGCGCGCGTACAGGAAGTGACACTGATTCTAATGTCTATAGTTTGTATTTTTAGGGTTCCGTAGCCAACTTTGGCAAAAACGGAACCCTTATAGATTCGTCATGTCTGTCCGTCTGTCTGTCTGTCTGTCTGTCTGTCTGTCTGTCTGACCGTCCGTATGTCACAGCCACTTTTTTCCGACACTATAAGAGCTATACTGTTGAAACTTGGTAAGTAGATGTATTCTGTAAACCGCATTAAGATTTTCTTACAAAAATAGAAAAAAAACAATAAATTTTGGGGGTTCCCCATACTTAGAACTGAAACTCAAAAATTTTTTTTTCATCTAACCCATAGGTGTGGGGTGTCTATGGATAGGTCTTCAAAAATGATATTGAGGTTTGTAATATCATTTTTTTCTAAACTGAATAGTTTGCGCGAGAGACTTCCAAAGTAGTAAAATGTGTGTCGTCGTCGTCATCCCCCCCCCCCCCCCCCGTAACTTCTAAAATAAGAGAATGATAAAACTAAAAAAAATATATGTTGTACATTACCATGCAAACTTCCACCGAAAATTGGTTTGAACGAGATCTAGTAAGTAGTTTTTTTTTAATACGTCATAAATCGTAAACCGAAATTTACCTTTAATTCAATCAATTCAAATATTTAAAAAAACATTTAATTTAAAACTTACTACAGGTTTGTACGGAACCCTCGGCGCGCGAGTCCGACTCGCACTTGGCCGGTTTTTTTATTTTAATCTAATGAATTAATTTTAGGCGGTTTGTTTTCATTATTTCTAATTTTGTGCGCAAATATAAATAAATTTAAATAAGTATGTTGTTACATTGTTTTATTACAATTGCAATGAAGGTTTAAAATATTTTTATTTCAAGTTGGAAATAGTAGTGTACACTATGACATGTTATTTATCGACATGGTCGCATCACTCGCGCATTCCTCCCAGCTGCAGTCAGGTCGCGCACTTACTGTACTTAGAATTATTCAAAGTGTTCAACACTAACTAAACTAATTACATACAGATACTCTTCATCTAAAAGGAGAGAGAGACAGATTTTAACGCTATTTTTGTCGCGTACGATTTTTCCAGCTAGGTACATCATCGTCCCAAAAAGAACTATTTTATATTAATAGAAAGAAGTATTATGCCTTGTCAACGCTTGTGTCGTGAAAGTGTAGATAGTTCGCGTTGTTCTGAAATACAATTCGACTCCGTGACATTTTGCACGGAAAAACAGTAGTTCAGTGTAGACAGTAAAACAGGCATAAGATCAGGGAAATCCCTGTATGAGATGGCGCTTCGATCGTACAGAAATTGCTTACATTTTTAAGACCTTAAATTAACTACAAAATAATTTTGATTCCATGGAATATATTTGTTTTTATTTTATATAATAATCCGTATAGAAAATTTTATTCTCATTTCCTAAAGGACTAACTAGTAACTATCTAGTCTTCAGATTTCTGTGCCTCTTACTAAAACAAAACAGAAATATATTTAGCCTCTTGCTTCTAACAGTTTTTTTTTCTTTAGGATAGTTATGAAATGCGATTTTATTTAGCTTGAAACTTCTAAATTATAATTTGTTACACGTTTATTATAAATTAAGCTACCACCTTTTTATTAAAATACAACCGAATAAAAAAGAATCAATATTAATACTGACGTAAAAGTTCTAGTGTATTGTAAATTAATACCACACAATAAATACTGCATTAAACTTAAAACTCACGTACACATAGTAAAAAGTACGCAAAAATACCTAAAAACGTAAAAAGGCTTCAATATAGGTAATATAAAAATTGTATGTTGTTTAATATAACTATAGATTAAAATTTAATAGAACTGAGATTCGATTTAATACTTATAAAATTTAGGATCGCGCCTGCCTCTTTTCCGCGAGCTGCACCTACATAACGCATAAATACCCTTAAATTTAAATTCATATAGAATAATATAGTTATATTTTAAACTGATTTCTCAAATGGCGAGTTATACTCGCATATTTACTTGTTATTTTAGTATGGCTCCAGTACACATTGAACTTATGCGTTATGCCAAATTTGGCACATTTCGTCATGTTTGATGTATGAAACCCTACAAAAGCCGACCTGCGGCAACACGGGGAAAATGTACGCCAACTGGCCCAGTTCACATTCGCCATATTTAACAACAACGCGTTCGGCCAATATGTACACAGGTTTTTACCTATAGAAAAATCTGTCGCCACAAATATATGTTTCATAATTTCACCCAAGAAGGATATAAATAATAATCCTTCGTATATATATATATGCGAAGTAGAACCATTTCAATAAGCCACTTTTGATATTTAACATAAATACGAAATACTAATTGGTCAATAAAAGTAAATAAATAAATAAATAAATTAATATGAATCTCAATATGTTTTAGACAGTTGTGTGAAAATTAAATTTCAGACATTTCATTTCATGACTTAAAGCTTTTCCTTTTTTTAGTTTCCAAAATTTAGGTAATTTTTTTGACATAATATATTGTGAAAAGTATCAAAAGTGGCAAATTATGATCGCTCCACTACGGTAAATGAGATTCTGACAGAATATAACTAAGACCTACGTTAAACTTAGAGGGTAGTATTGGGTCCTCGGAGACGTTTCAGCCGCTCTTTCTCGTGGTGGTCCACTGGTGGTTCACGTTCGAACGACGTTAATTCCATTGCTGAAACGCGAATAAAAATATGATTAATACATGAATATTATTTACTAGCAGATGCCTCCAACCATAGACGCTATCATACGATAGACCTGCTACTTCGTTCACGTGAATATGAGGGGTCAGTAACTCATTAGGCCAAAGGTGTGTCCAAAAATTCGGTAGCAACACACAATGAAAATAAGATATTTCAATGTACAACTTAACTACTAGATTTCAACTTTGCATAAAGGATTTCTCAAAAGATGTCCACGGGCATATTAAATTACCCGACGTGGTACACGTCAGGTATTTAAGAATATGCGGCCGACACAACATTATCTGGGCAGCTGGCAATTAGACTCAAGGCGGTCTTATCTTTCCCCTGGAGTGATGCTGACAAGCGCGAAGCCCGATACTCGGGAAAGAACTCCTGAGTGAAGCGAGCCTACGAATTCTAGTGGAGGGAAGGAGGTAGATGCCGAGCGAAGCAAGCCGGCGACATCCATACCGAAACGAAGGTCGAGTAAATGATTCTGACACCTTTTTGACCAATTGTAATTAATAATTGAACATAGTATGGTATTAGAAACGAAAAGCAACCGACGTTATGACACGTTAGTCATCATGATTCATGAGACTTATCCAGAATACGTGTCAGGTATCACATCGCGTCACGTGCCTTCTGGGGTCATTTAGTCCCCCAGTGAATCCAAGTCTTAATTTAAATAAATGATAAATGATTTATTTATTTCACATAGGACAACTTGTGTCACTTATGATACGTCAAGACTTTACCACCGGTTCGGAAAACTGATTCTACTGAGAAGAGCCGACAAGAAACTCAGCAGTTGCTCTTTTCTCAAAAAAAGAAAGAGGTTACAATATTTAAGCAATACAATACATACGCAACGTTACAAATATTACCCTGACTTGTGGGTCACTGGATTCAAGGCCGGTTGCTTCCATGCAACTTTGTCGTTAATAAAATCGTCGATAGTATAATAAGCTCGACTTAACAAATGCTGTTTGACACAGTCTTTAAATTTATGTAATGGCAAATCTAGAAACTCTTTTGGAACCATTTTGGAAAAACGTTCACTCGACCCCACAAAGGATTTCTGCACCTTACGCACACGATATGACGCTGTTACTAGCTTATGGCGGTTTCTTGTACATAGATTGTGAGTATCAGCTATTTGCTTATAATGATTAATGTTCTGCCTGAAAAAGACTATATTATTGTATACTAGCTGATGCCCGCGACTCCGTCCGCGTGGAGCTATGAAAAATAGATGTTGGCCGATTCTCAGACCTACTCAATATGCTCACAAAATTTCATGAGAATCGGTCAAGCCGTTTCGGAGGAGTATGGGAACGAAAATTGTGACACGAGAATTTTATATATAAGATAATAATTATTAATAAAATAATAAATAACATCATTTTCTTGCAGCTCGGGGACCCATATTAAACACGTTTATAGTAAAAAAAACAATAATTAAATATAATAATAATAAATATAATTATATAAATACATTAAATTAAAATAAAGTTTAGAATTGTTGAAATGTAATCAATGCTCACTCTATGGTTATATTCATCTATGTAAGAATGTAAGATCTATGATCCTTATACATACACACTTTCCTTACATATGTGGTTAGTATGAATGTGGTTAGTAGTGATGAAATTGTAGAATCAAAACAGCCTAGTGATGTGTGTGAAGAAAGTTCATATGAGGAGTGTGAAAGCATGTGTGAAGAAGAAGGTGAACAAAGCACTGAAGATGATGTGCTTATTTCATCAGTTCAACCCAAGCGTACCCGCAAACAAACTTCTTTCTTCAAGTGTAATAACGCTTACTGTTTAGACGATGTGCCTACCACTTACAAAGAGGCCATGAGTAGGGTGGATGCTAGTAGCTGGCAAAAAGCTATTGATATGGAACTACAAACATTAAACAATAACAATACATGGAAATTTTGTGATCTACCAGAAAATACTAGTGCAATAAGTAGTAAATGGGTATTCAGGATGAAGCAATCGGGTAATAATATTCAATATAAGGCTAGACTTGTAGCTAGAGGCTTCGAACAAACTGATTTAATGGATTTGAATGATATTTATGCACCTGTGGCAAAGTTGTCAACTTTTAGGTTATTTACAGCAGTAGCAACTCAATGTAGATTACCAATATATCAAATGGATGTTACTGGGGCTTTTCTTTATGGGGAAATTGATGAAAAAGTGTTTATAAGGCTACCTGATGGAGCCTTCAGTGGGGATAAAAACATTGTTAAACTAAATAGGTCTTTGTATGGACTTAAAAAGTCACCAAAAAGCTGGAATGAAAAATTTAACTCAATAATTACTAAAATAGGATTTAAAAGATCACAGTGTGACTCATGTTTGTATACAATGTGTGATAGTCAAGATAAAATGTATGTTCTCTTGTATGTGGATGATTTATTAATATTTGGAACAAATAAAAACAAAATTTCAGACTTTAAATCATTATTAAGTAAAGAGTTTAGTATGAAGGACTTGGGCTTAGTATCAGATTTCCTAGGTATTAATGTGAAGCAAAATTTAGATTCTGGCAGTACAGAGTTAAATCAGAAACGTTATTTAGAAAGTGTATTACAGAAATTTAACATGCAAAATTGTAAACCGATATCAACCCCTATTGATCAAAACTTTAACATAAAAATACTAGAAAATAATGAGTTTAGTGATAAAAATATTGAAAACCAATGTAGGCAGATAATTGGCTGCTTGATGTATGCAGTTTTAGGAACAAGGCCAGACTTGTGTGTATCACTTTCTATACTTTCTAGGTACCAAAATCGTGCAAGTACTGTTTTGTTAAATTATTTAAAACGAGTGCTAAGATATGTAAAACATACTATAAATTACAAGTTAGTATATAAATGTACTGATAAGTCTTTGATTGGATATTGTGATGCTGATTGGGGAGGAGACTTAAGAGACAGGAAATCTACCACTGGCTATTGTTTTATGTATGCAAATTGCCTAATTTCATGGTGCTCAAAGAAGCAAAGTTCAGTAAGTCTTTCCTCAACAGAATCAGAATATGTAGCATTAAGTATGGCAGCAAGTGAGGCTTGCTGGTTGCAAAACTTGTGTCAGAATTTTAATATTCAAATTGATACTGTTACAATGTACTGTGACAATCAGTCTGCAATAATGGTTGCTAGTACTACATGTTTAAAGCGCCTAAAACATATAGATATAAGGTATCATTATATAAGAGAACTTGTTGGCAAGGGTAAACTAAGTATTAAGTATGTAGGAACTCAAGATCAGGTTGCTGATATGTTCACTAAAGCTTTGTGTAAGGATTTAATACTGAAATTTTCAAATAAATGTGGAATGTCCACCGTATAATGTTCAAGATTTCAATCATTCATTCTCAGATTTGTTAGATATTATAGTTTAAAGTTTTCTATTTTTGAGTTCATTATGCTTGTATATCGTGTAGTACCTAACCTATTGCAAAGTGTAACAAGCTTTATGTTTAGTTGGTTTATTTTATTTTTCTTGTGTATTACAGTATAAGTAAGCATTGAGAGGGGGTGTTGAAATGTAATCAATGCTCACTCTATGGTTATATTCATCTATGTAAGAATGTAAGATCTATGATCTTTATAATATTGTCTGTGGTATTGTTTTCTCTCTTTTTGCCTCTGCTGCCCAAAATGGAAGCCTGATAAAATATTAGTGTCCGTATAATTAGAATAAAATCAAGTACTTAGTATCACAAAAATCACAAAAATCATTTTACGTCAAGCGTCTGTTGTACCCTTAGCCAGTGTTTAAAACACATTGTCAGGGGATGCCTGAGCGACGACTTTAATGAACTTATTAGTAGAATTGCTGACGGTTCCCCAGAAACCGGCAATTCTACTCCGAATAATGGAATAGTAATCTGGGTCACCAGCGTCGGAGAACATGTCCCACGCGCTACAATACCTTGGCATTTAAAAAAAATTATGGTTGTCTGTAAAGTCGGTTTACGTACGATAGTTTTACGTGATAACTAGAAGTTCTCGAAGAAGCTCGCGTGGCGGCGTTCCATTAGCAGAACTATTCGAACTGCTAGCTCTGACGTCACGCGAGAAGAGAGATAAATATGTCACAAGCCAAAGCTTAAGCCGATCGTGCCTCTCTATCGCTTGTTCCGCGCTTTCACTTGCACGCTCAGGCTCAGGCGGAACGTGACACTTTTTCGTGCGTGCGACCGGTGTTCATGGATTTATAAGACGTTATCACGTCAAAAACACGAAGGTTATTGATGAACTGTACGAGGAGTGATGATGTTACAGGTTAGTACCACTCAACACGCACCTTGCTCGGTAAGCGCGGGCCGGCTGCTGAGGAAGCGCCAGGCGGGCAGGTGCATATGCGGCGCGGGCGGCGCCACGGCCGGCCCGTCGCTCATCAGCCGCCGCGACGCGAGCTGTGCGCTCACGTTCCGCGCCAGTATCGTGCACTTCTCAAAGTTGACCCGGTTGCCTGGCAACCTGCACGTACAATAGAATACAATTCATTCATTTGTCTGAATATGCGTTGCAATGATGGTTACATTATGAAATGTCGCAGCATATCCGTCAGGCAACCCTGACGCACAAAGGAGAAGGTTCATTTTGGGTGTAGTTCTTGTACACTTTATCATGAATAGTTTAAAATATATAAATTTTATTAAAAATAAAATAAAATAATAAACTAAATAACGTGCAATAAATAAAAATCTATTTCAAGTATTTCGATATGCCTCCAAGATGGCGCCTTCAGCCATAAAGAAGTCAGTAGGCGCGAAATGTGTCAAGTGTCATTTCTGACAAGTAACGTGAGTCACCGTGTTAGTTTTCTTTAATAATATTTGACACTTGACAGAAAACGTCAAACATATGAATCCGCCATTGTTATCTACTCATGTTTAGTATTGCTAATCGTGGAAAGATTAAATAATTTCACCACTGAAATTATGACCAATTCGTGGATTTAAACAATCAAATCTGGTTTGATATTTTATTTTCTTTATTTTCAATACTTGTACAAAGACCAGTCCCACGCCCCATACAAACCTGAATCGTCTCCTTTTTATGTAGTTAAGTATTTAAATAACCTAGTACAAGTATGTTCTAGTATTAGGATAACACTTTATAGGAATTACATCTTGAATAAATTATGTATTGGATAATTTATTACAAATAACGTCAGCCTTTGTAGACCAAGTAACATTCAAATTACCTACTCTTACAATAAGTCTATGCATACAATGGATGGCTATAATGTAAAGAATAGGGATGACGATTCAATCAAATCACTAACTCTTAAAACTTATAAACGCACTTTCGCATTTACAATATTAGAATGGATAACCTACTGAACTAGAACAGTCGAGGCTCATGTTTCTGGCACTGATGTGATAATATTATTATTACAGATTGTCAAAATTTTGCATACACTTCGCTAGCAAAAGTATAATGCATAATATTTTTATCTTCGCGTTGCATAATTGTTTGCTTTCTAATTCTTACAGTTCTAGCATGACAAATGGGACCAAGCGGTCGTCTATAAGAATACGTATCAAAGGGCGACAAAATTACCTTTCCTACTGCAAAAATTACCTCGCGTTAAGTTAGCTGTTTGGAAAGTGCCATGTCTTTAATTTTGACGATAAAAAGGATAAGGATTTTCCTTTTTTAAGGATCTATCCCTCGTCTCAAAGAGTCCACAGGTCTAGAACATATAAGTGGCTATTCAGCGGGATAACACAGTCAGCATTCTGGGCTGGGATGATATCTTTAATTTTTAGTTTTTAATTTAATTTAACTTTAAAGTTTTTTTTTGTTATAGATCAAAAGTAGTCTATATCCTTTTCCTGGATGCAAGTTATCTGCACCTACCAAATGTACGTATCTACCAATTTTCGACAAAAATATGGAAAAGTAAATGGGCCGTGAATAGGTAACAGATAGTAACAGAAGGAGACACAAAGCTTTCGCATTTTACATAATAGTAGTCAGGATATTGATTTATAATATAAACATAATATTAGTAAGGCACTACATTAATTCAGTAAAAAACTAACCCCGTACATGTTGCAATAGCTCTATTCATGAACAAAGCATGTCGAAAATTTTCCTACAAGTCATAAGAACAACTCTACAATGACAGCACAAAAATTCATCGCAATCATACGGGCCAAACAAAACACATAAGTATGTATATAAAAAAAAGAATATAGCAGAACTAGCTGATGCCCGCGACTTCGTCCGCGTGGTTTAAGTTTTGTGATTCCCGCGGGAAATCCTTAATTTTCCGGGATAAAAAGTAGCCTATGTCGCTCTCCAGGTCCTCAACTATACCGATGCCAAATATCACGTCGATCCGTTGCTCCGTTGCGGCGTGATTGAAGGACAAACCAACAAATAAACAAACTTTCGCATTTATAACAAAGCAGAATAATCTCACACATATACACAAAAAAGAAAGAGAACTTGCAAAAAGTAAATAATGTTATTAGTACGCACTTGGTAGGCGTGGCCTGGTTGACGAAATGCAGGTCCCTACAAGTGACGGACAGCAACGGCACGGCCGTTTCTGTAGGCGCCGCCGCTAATGCCGCACGGTACCTGCGTAATACATTTTTTTGTGCTAAACAAAGTTAAGTACAGTAAAATCAAAAAAAAAGGTATTAAAAAAACTTTTTTTTTCTTTCTTCCTTTTTTTATAATATCTGATAAAATATAAGCCTTAACACTAAATTATTATAGTTTAATTTAGAATGTAGTATATTTATATTTAAGATAAATTCCTTTTGTCTTCGTAAAAAGAACTTATTCTTTTTACGTTACGTACGTTTTTTGCCGGCTAGGTTGCCCCTCTGCATCATCCCATAAGGAACTTCGTTCCATAAAATACAGTAAAAGAAACGTGTATAGACTAATTGTGTGGACCACATACATTTCAAAGCCCTATTTTCCGCGTTCAGGGGTTGTATTTTCAAAAAATCCTTTCTAAGCTGGTGTCTACGTCATAATACCTATCTGTATGCCAAATTTCAGCCCGAACCGTCCAATAGTTTGAGCTGCGCGTTGATAGATCGGTCATTCAGTCACATTTTATATATTTAAGACAGATGAACAGGACAGTTCTGTGCATTCAGCTGTCGGGTAAAGAATAAATTACAATCACCTCCATTATGTCACATTTATTAAAATCCCTCTGAGTTGGAATTTACGAAAATCCCGAATCAATTAAGAACAATAATGGGCTTAAAATATAATATTAAGAACCTTGATACCAAAATAGATGTCCTTCACGGTCACTTCAAGAATACATTTACTAAATTCTTGAAACGTAGTTTAACCTCAAGCTAAAATACATTCAGGAAAAAAGTGACACACCTGGCATGATTTGAACTTGGATCCACACAAAGTTCCAGCTGCCGTAACTGCTGTCCACACACCGCGTTGGTCCGACTCCACTGAAAATAAACAAGTCAATTGGGTATTGGACAAGCAGTCAAATAAATTATTTTTTAGTGATTATTAAAATTAGACTACCCGCCAAAAGACGTGACATCCAGATCCATTCAGCTCCATCAATCAGATCCATTCAGATCCAATCAATCTGGCGGGATTGAGTAACAATAACATCCATCGATCCATCCAACCAAACTTTCGCATAGTAAGTAGTAATATAAGTAAATTGACCACACAGTTTTAAATTAATTAGCATACATATAATATACCAATTGAGTTCATTTGTTAAAATTTTGTCAATTATTGTGTGGGTCAATAAAGTTTTTTTTTAAATTAGTAATTAGTATAGATATACCGTTTTCTTGAGACGTGCGATGGGCGCCATATTGAGCGCACCTACGATAGCCATGAGAGAGTTGAAGTTGCCCAAGTTGAAGCACTCGCGAGCTGTCATGACCCATTGCTCCATCACACGCGCGCGATACTTGCTCTTTACTGCCTGCAACCATTTATATCATAGCATCAACATCGTGTTACCTGTGAATTTCTCAATAAGTAGGTATTTTTTCTTTTTCCTGTTCCGGCTGTCAAGTGATGAAGTATTGGATAGACGCAGGCGTTATTTTGCGGAATTACATGATAATGGAAGAATTTGAAGTTTAAGTTGATATAATCCGCCAATGAGAATACATTGAGAATAATTTAGAAGATTTGTGTGGTGTAGTGTTATGCAGGTGCGAATTGCTGGCCTACTGAGTGGAGAATATCGCAAGCTACACGCTGTACATACACGCTACGGATAAACACCTAGATTTGTTTACTTTGGCAGATTATAGCAAATTAAACTTAAAGTTGTTTCAGCTGTACCACATACTCGTAGATTTGTCTACTGTGGCGGATTATAGCGAATTAAACTTCAAGTATTAAGTTACGAAGTTACAAAAGTGTTATCGTAAAAAAAAAACATTTTTTAAACGTTTATCCGTATTTTAAATGATTTAGCCATTTGTGACAAATTGTACAATCCCTTCAGGAATACTCAGATTGAGCATTTTGCGCGTGAGTACTGGCTGATTTACACTATCATAGGCAGCGGTGATGTCTAGAAAGACACCCACCAATTAATCCCCCCTTATAAAAGCAAGGTGTATGTTGGTAGCTAGCATGCTAAGACTGTCCATGATGCTGACTTTTCTGGGCCAAATTGAATTTTTCCCAGATTATCCTTACTCTCCACAAACCAACTCCAGCCATTTTTTTAGTGTGTTCCATCACTTTGCATAAAGTAAATGAAAGAGCGATGGGATTCCAGAACACTGGTATGTTGCCTGACATATATAATATATAATATTATCAGGCAATATAATATATTGCCTGATAATATTATATATTATATATTGCAACCAGAAAGATAAGCCGGTTGAACCTGTCGTAAACGTGGTGGCCCAGCAGCTTTTAAACTACAGCACCAAGGACAAAACTGTCGAGGAAGATAAATGATAAAAATGACAAATGATTTATTTCACATAGGACAACTTGTGTCACTTATGAAACGTTAAGGCTCTACCACCGGTTCGGAAAGCTGTTCTACTGAGAAGAGATGGCAAGAAACTAAGCAGTTGCTCTTTTCTTCAAAAAATAAAGAGGCTACAATAATTATACAATACAACACATACGTTACGATACAAGTGATACACTGACTTGTGGGTGACTGGATGCGAGGCCGGTTGCTTCCATGCAATTTTGTCACTAATAAAATGATCGTTAATATAATAGCCTCGACTTAACAAATGCTGTTTAACACAGTCTTTAAATTTGAACACAAGAACATACCTTCAAGATATCCGTTGCAACCAGATAGCTCAGTCGGTTGAACCATTCAGCGTAGGCTTCTAAATTCTTTGTGCTCTTAGTTTCCACGTGATGTATGTTGATGTTCTTCGCGGAAGTAGCCTGCGGCGTCTGTCGCGGCGCAAACGTCTGGACGAACTCCTCTGGTCCTACGAAGGATAGCCGGTGCAGTTCCACGTTTGTCAGCTGGTTCGCGAGTTCCACTGGTGTCAGGCCCAGGGTTAATATGTCTCCCTGTATCAAAACACAATATTTGCTAAACCCTGAAATCAAAATCCATACTAATGTCACATGCGTAAGTATTCAACACTAGATGATGCCCGCGACTTCGTCCGGGTGGATAAGGATTTTTGATTCCCGTGGGAACTCTTAAATTTTCCGGGATAAAAAGAAGCCTATGTCCTTCCCCGGGCACCAATTACCTATCTCTGTACCAAATTTCGCCAAAATAGGTTGAACAGATTTTTTTTTTGTTTCCCGCGGGAACTCTGAATTTTACGGAATAAAAAGTAGCCTATGTCCTTTTCCGGGATACAACCTATCCACCACCACTACAGCCCATTAACGTCCCACTGCTGGGCACAGGCCTCCACTCTCATAGGAGAGAGGGAATTAGAGCTTAGACCCACCACGCTGCTCCAATGCGGGTTGGCGGGCTTTAACGACTATTATCATGTTAATAACCGGGACCGACGGCTTAACGTGCTCTCCGAGGTACGGGGGTGAAACACCTCAACTTCCTAACTCCGGGCTAGTCTATGTGAAAACATGCAGACACATGAGTATGACGTAAACAAATCATTGTCAGAAACGATTAATTGGTTAGGGAATAATAACTTAAACGTGAACATATTATGTAAAACTAAATGTATGCAATTTAAAACCAAAAGAGGACATAATAGGACATTGGATATAAACTATAATAATGAATCAATTGACATTGTACATAATGCAAAATTTTTAGAACTTTGACGAACATTGTGACTGGAAAAAACATATAGAGGACATTTGTAATAAACTAAATAAATTTGTGTACCCTTTGCGTCGCTTAAGACGTACAGTATCTCTAGAAGCAGCACTGGTAGCATACCGTGGCTACGTCATGTCTGTTATGCGCTATGGAATTATTATATGGGGAAACTCTACTGATTTACAAAAACTTTTTGTGATTCAAAAAAAGTGCATAAGGAGCATATATTTAAAAGGGCCAATTGATTCATGTAGACCGTTATTTAAAACGCACAAGCTTCTCACCCTGCCATGTCTATATATATATGAAATAGCAGTATTCGTACATCGGCACATGGAGTATTTCAAGACCTTCTCGCAACTAAATAATTATAATATAACAAGAAACAAAAATCGACTATGCACTACTAACTATAATTTACAGCAAACGTGTAAATCTTCGCATGCCATGTGTTTTAAAATTTATAATAAATTAGATAACAACCTGAAATTTCAAAATACAAGTAGCTTTAAAAAAAATCTCTTTCGTTGGTTGTGTGACGAATCTTTTTATTCTTTATCTGAATTTTTTAACAATTAATTGACATATTATTTATTTAAATTGGCATAATGTGACTGTTTAAGTGAATTTCATTTTAAAATGGACGTTCTTTTTTTTGTCATGATCATAATATGTTAATCTCATTAGAATAATTTTTAAATATAATACTATTCCTAATGAGTACTTACATTAAATATTTGCATGCTAATTTATAGTAGAATGTGAAGGACGCTAAAAAATTGTAAACATCTGTACATACTCATATTCAGCAAATAAATTCTAATTTCAATTAGTGCTGAGAATTTCTAGTCAGAAAAACCCAACACTTATTATGGCCCGACCCGGGACTCGAACCCGGGACCTCGTCAGCCACAGTCAAACATGCTAACCACTAGACCAACGAGGCAGTTACAACCTATCACTGTACCAAATTTCATTAAAATCGGTTAAACAGATGGACCGTGAAAGCCTAGCAGACAGACACACTTTCGCATTTATAATATTAGCATGGAATTCGAATGGATTCATAGTGGGGCGACGCCCATAAAAATGACAGACCGTAAACTCTCACGTAAGGTTGAGAAAGGTAGGATATACAAATACAAAATTGAGTTACAGAATTTTGTATTCGGGCAACTACCCTGGCTCAGTGTTAAGCGCTGTTGTCTTAACATGTTGTCCCGGGTTCAACCCGGCGGGATCCATTTGCGAATTTATAATTTCTGAATTTTCTCTGGTCTATCTATTACTACTATTTACCAATGGCAGCTGATCAACGTGGCTAACTTGCGGCACGTCCACCAGCGTCTCCTCGTACTGCTCGAGAGCAGTCAACTTGTCGAGCAACTTTTCCAACATGCTCGACACATCGGCACGGATCGGCGACATATGTTCCGCTGCACACCTGACGATCGAACAATCATCAACATCCCAAACCATCGCCGGCCCAGTACTGAGCAGGGTTCTCATGAGACGGGGTTAGGCCATAGTCCACAATGCTGGCCAAGTGCGGAATGAGACTTCGCGTATTGAGAACATTATTATGAAATCTACATCTGAACTGACAAGGAGTGCAGTTTTCTTCACTATATATTATATTACTCCAAAAAACTACTGAGATTGAACAAGCCGAGGGAGAAATTAGTTTTGACATATAAGTTACATTGGTCTTATAAATGGGAGAAGTATATGCGGAAGCCAAATTTCACAACCTTAATTCATTTGGCGTCATGACATTTCGACTGTGAACGTGAAATCAATGCACCATGGCATCAAGCCGAGCGGACGATCGCAAAATGAAGTCATTAGGACTATTTGCCAGATTGGGCAAAAAAATACTAGCGTAAGTCATTTGACTTAAATCGAATGACTTGTAGTCAATAACGAGCTACCTCTGAGTGATATTCCTGACGAGCGCCATAACCCTTTCGTCGCGGAAGTCGTATGGAAACATTGATGTCCATTGGCTCAAAACCCGGACGAGCCAGATCATGTCCGTGACCTCTCTATCCATTAGTTCCTTCATTTCCGTCTTGCCCTGAAAAAATAAATAAGGTGTGCTATACGATATGTTGTGACATGGCACTTTTTACACGAAATAGATACTCGGTGATAGTATGACTATATCTGTTATTATATCACAATCACATATATGTTTGGCAAGAGGTCACACTACATGGCAATGTTTAGTTCCGAGTGCTAAAATAATCGAATGAATGAGGTGCTTGGTATAGTAGAATTGCCAGTATGATAGATCCAGAACGGATTTTTATAGTCCGTCAAATTTATCTGACCCGGTGTCAGCGTCGCTATTTTATGTGAAAAATAAAAAAATAAAAACAAAAACTAAACTGGCATGAAATTAATTCCAGTTTTGGCCACCGGGTCAGATAAATTTGTGGGACTGTAAAATTGAAGTATTACATAACGTACTTTGACGTCATACCGAAACAAGAGGATCAACTAAAAGCCACCTGAATGTCCAAAAGATGAGAAACATAATCATTTGAGTTAAAAAATACGTGTCACCACATGCAAACATGCAAGCGTGGCGAGGGGGGTATAGGTGTGTGTGTGTGTGTGTGTGTGTGTATGTGTGTGTGTGCGTGTGTGTGTTTTCGAGTGTGTGCGCTAAGACTACTCACCACTTTCTCATAGTTTTTGAAGTATCGCTTGCAGAGCTTGGCCAGCAGCTCGTGCGGTTTGACGAAGAGACGCGAGCAAAGTAGGAACGTGAATACATATGGCTTGCTGGCGCCAGGACGTAGTACTTCGACTAGCGCGTCGAATGTCGCGGTGACTATGTGGCCGTCTTTGTACTCAAGATCCGGCTTGTCGTACGCACCGGCTGACTTCACATTGGGTGCCAACACTGCGGTCAGCTGAAAATATTGTACGTGTTACCCTCGGACCAATAATTAGTTACCTGGATGGAGCTCTAAGCTCGTTGTACAAGTATTTCTTTCACCAAAAAGAATAAGATTGCACCCAGAAATTCTTGCAGGGTAAGGTTAGAAGTTATATTAAAAAGTTCCTGCGGGAACCAAAAATCCTCAAATGGATGTATGTTACTCAGACACGCCAGAACGGTTGAACGGATCTGGACGAAATTTGGCACGAAGATTATAGTCTGAAATAACACATAGGCTACTTTTTATCCCGGAAAATTAAAGAGTTCCCGCGGGAACCAAAAACCCTCAATCCACGCGGACGAATTCGCGGGCATCAGCTAGTATTGTATTATATAGTATAAATTAATATGTCTTACCTGGGGAGGGTCTACTGATTGGGAAGTGACAAAATTTATGCCACCATTCATTACCATGTGTTTGCAGCTATTCTCAGACTTGAAATTATTTGCTCTCACCAGCGAATAGTAGGAATCGTTCTGAAAATAAAATTTTAATAAACCTTCAAATATGTATAAATGTGAAAAAGGTTTTGTTGTTTGACCTCCAATCATGCCGCAACAGAGCATCAGAACGAACTTTTTGAATAAATGTACATAATATATTAAATGAACTAAAAAAAATACGTAAACTAAAAGGAAAACCTGACGTATGATAAATCAATAAAAGCAACAATGATAAAAATCGTGTTTCAATTTCGTTATTCGTGTATTCGAATATATACTATGGCATATTACCACTTAACTGGCAGTAACATCTACACTCATTTTATAAATCTCAAATTTTTTCGGAACGTGTACCTCCGATGTTGACGAAAGTAAGTAATAAGTAATTTAAACAAACGTCGTGATTATATTTCTAAATTATAATACAGAATATTTATTTTTCTAGAATAATTAACAAAAAAATCTCGATACCATACACATATTATATTATAAAAAACCACAATATATCTGACTAAATAGCAGGGTCTAATAGTAGATTGTTCATCAAGGAACTAAAGTGAACCATTTCATACGAGATGTTTAGTAGAATGGCTTTTAGTCATATGGTAAACACTCTACTTTTAACTTCGATTGCGAGAAAATAAAACAACTTGGAACGAAATAAAATAAAAACTATATAATATTTTATCAAAAATTAAAAGTACAATGGAACGATTTTGAACACTCAACTTAATAGTTTTTCTCCGGCAAATTGATTCGTATTGTTTATTCGTGTAGGTTACCTTAGTTGCCAAGTACTTTACAAACAAGCTCATCAAAACAAGTCATAAAAACTCCTTCGGCAAACAAATTGACTCGTTTTTCACTTCTGCAGTTTAAAAAAAAAGTTTTTTGTTATTCCCGCGGGAACTCCTTAATTTTCCGGGATAAAAAGTAGCCTATGTCACTCTCCGTCCTCGCCTATATCCATGCCAAAAATCACGTCAATCCGTTGCTCCGTTGCGGCGTGATTGAAGGACAAACCAACAAACCAATAAACCAACAAACAAACAAACACACTTTCGCATTTATAATATTAGTATGATTGGACCCTGTAGGGGGCGCTGCAATCTGTTTCGACGTTCAAGGCAGGACAAAGTCTGCCAGGCCCACTAGTTCGAATATAAAAAAAACCTATGTTATAATTTTAAAAATAGAGCATCGAGTCAAGTACACGAAATTAATGATTAATGTAAACCTATAAAAAGACTCGCATGAGTCTTTTTATAGGTTTACATTAAGGCTCAAAACGGCTGGTACCCAGAGCCGTCAAGCCAGTACATTATTGAATAATGACTTTAGTACTGTTGTTGATTATGGACGGCAATTATTTAAAAAAAAAACTTTAATCCCTAGACCCTAAATGCTAACTTTAGTCCGCCTACGCTGAGCTATAATGACACCTTTTTAGAGCATGGGAGGTGAAAAAAATTATTATTATAACGTGGATAAATTTTAATACAACGTAGACGTGTCGAAATAAGCAGCGGTAAAAGATATAAATAACGTCAGAAAAATCAGAACATATAAAATGATACTTACAAATAGCTTGAACTTAAATAATTTACACCCCATTGTTAGTATCTTTGTAAAATTGCCTACTTATAGTATTATTAATAATTAATTATTGTTGGTGGCACTACCACGTGTTTTATTTATAGTTCCCCTCTGTCAATAAGTCCAAGACAGAACAATTTGTCCAAATTTGACATAAACCATTTCTGCCATTTTTATTAGAAATTTTAACGATCTACCTCCTTCTTAGGATATATTATTTACATCGATCGATATTTAATGTACTAATAGTAACGCTTGCAACATGACAGCATAAAAAGGGGATTTTTTCGTGGTATTTTCGTGGTGCTTAATATACAGACGAAAGCGCATTATTTAGCTTTTGCATATAATATTACCGATATAATAAATGCAAGCCTTCATGATGTGTACATTATGGCATCTTGTAATGCCCTATTACGTAAAAATTACAGCTACAGTGTAACAATCGCAATCACCTCTGCTTGGTTAACACTCTTCTGCTATTGGTCAAAATCCATTGAAGCAGCAAGAATACTATAAATTAAATTCAGCCAATCACAACAAATATTGAGACTGTAACAACGACTGATGCAGGTTGGGTCTACCTTACTTTATATTGCGTAGTACTTATTTGATCTAAACTCTTAATTCCTACCACTACAGCCTATTAACGTCCGACTGCTGGGCACAGGCCTCCACTCTCGTAGGAGAGAGGGAATTAGAGCTTAGACCCACCACGCTGCTCCAATGCAGGTTGGCGGGCTTTAACGACTATTATCATGTTAGTGATAATAACCGGGACCGACGCTTTAACGTGCTCTGCGAGGCACGGGGGTGAAACACCACCAAATTCTTAACTCCGGGCTATTACTGAGAATTTCTAGTAAAAAAAAACCCAATACTTAATTATGGCCCGACTCGGGACTCGAAACCAGGACCTCGTCAGCCGCAGGCAAACCTGCAAACCACTAGTCCAACGAGGCGGTCCATTAATTCCTACATAGATTATAAATTATGTGAAAGGGTGTCCAGTTAGCCGTACAATCACACTTCAAAAGAGCAATGGATTGACATGATTATTTGCATGCATATGATTAAAAACCTGAGTGACATAGGATAACTTTATCCCAGGAAAACGAGAGTTTACATGGGATTCTTAAAAATTCTAAATCCACGCAAAACAAATTTCAGGCGTCATCTTGTTCACAATAGTAGGTATAATAAGGAGTACAACGAGCCCCTTTCAAGTTAGAATCTCTTTTCCCAAAAACCTTTTGTTGGTTTACAACTTTATGGCACCACATAGCCTATACTGGTTTCTATGGAACTTTTGGAACTTATGAAAATTTTGCTCAGGGTTTCGTTATAATAACCTACTTATACTACTAATTATATTTACGATTGAAAACTATTATGATTGAAAATCTTAACAAGGTAATGATAGAAATCAACTCACATCATAATATGAAAGACCAGTACCATGGAGAAGTGCTTGATCAGTCGGTAGGGAAGAGTGTTCTGGCGGTGACGGTGCAGGTTCAGCTGGCGGTGGCGGCAACTGAATAATTGCAAGCTTATTAACGACCGACGTATTGGGCACGTGCCTTTTATTTATGAGCTGAAGGCCTTGAGTGGAGAGAGGGAGATATGGGGATAAAGAGCATGAACTGACCAAACTTATACACCAGGAAAACAATAACCCCTATGAGTAAAATAATCGAAATTCATGCTAAGTCGCAATCACCTAGCTATAGTTGTTCATATAAAAAAGCAAGATTGCCGATCAGAACCAGAAATCACAATAGATTTGCTGTTACCCATGAAAAAAAGAGGAGTTTCACCCATCACTGAACAATTCATCATAATTATATCTTTATGAAAACATGGGACCAACCAGAAAACATTCTTTCTATAGTAGAAAGAAATGTCAAAATAGGTTTTGATTTGACTGAGTTAGGGAGTAAAAAGTTAACAAAAAATTTCATCCCCAATTCCAACTAGGAACCCTTGTTTTTCAGGATAACAAAATATTCTATAGCTTGGTCAGGTTGGTCCCATATAAATTTTATAACAATATGATGATGATAAGTTCAACTATGTAAAGCGGAACTCAGCAGGTAACAACAGTCTATCGAGATCAGCTTTACTTTTTTTTACCTACTATATAAGATCTGGTCATCTAGTAGTATTCTTCAAAATCAAAATCAAATATTTTTTATTCAAGTAGACTTTTTACAAGTGCTTTTGAATAGCTGAATGAATCTAATACTGCATATATATATGTATATATAAATCTACCAAAATATTATAAATGTGAAAGTATAATATGTTTCTTACTCTTTCAAGCAAAAACTAAAGAGCAGATTTCAGTGAAATTCAACAGTAATATAGCTTATACATAAAAAATAAATAAGTTTTGTCAGTGTTCTTACCTTTACATTGCATCCACTGCAGGAGGCTTCGTTTAATTTGCTTGCGTAGTAATACATAGCCATTCAATAGCCAAATGTAAATCTGCCTGTGCGCTGGAATGAAGCCCCTGTGGCTTCAACTTTGCAGTTTCTATTCCATGTGTAGTACTTAAAATAAAATATGAACATGAGTCTTGTTTTAATGCTTACCACAGAACTCATGCATCAAAGAACATAGAAAGGACCTGATTATGATCACTTAAATCATAGTACCTGGATGACCAAGCTTTGTTTGATATATTGTTTTGGTAAATTGTGTTTTTTGGAAATTATATTTAAATACTAGCTGATGCCCACGACTACCTCCACATGGATTGAGAGTTTTTGGTTCCCGTGGGAACTCCTTAGTTTTCCAGGATAAAAAGTAGCCTATGTGCTATTCCAGACTATAATCTATCTCTGTGCCAAATTTCAGCCAGATCCGTTCAGCGAATTACATACTGATGTAATATGAATAATATTTCTCGATCTTACCAACATAATAATAAAAAAATATGAACTGGGCAATTGGGCTGCCAATAATAGTTTTTCTCACAAAAGAAGAAATTCGAAAAAAAGAGGGGAAAAAAAAATTGGACTGGAGACATCTGGACTCAAACTGGGTTTATTGGTTTTGAGACCGCCCCATTTCCCAACTGAGCTATTATAACCACAGAGGACATTATATACTGGTAATTATAACCTTGTAGTGTATACAAAAGTACATACAGGTTTAACTAAGTAATAAATTAATGAGTATGCAGCTGCTGTCTAGTTCATATTATAGCATCACTAGCTGATGCCCGCGACCTCGTCGGCGTGGATTGAGATTTTTGGTTCCCACAAGAATTCTTTACTTTTCTGGGATAAAAAGTAGCCTATGTGTTATTCCTGAATATAATCTATCTCTGTGCTAAATTTCATCCAGATCCGTTCAGCAATTCTGGTGTGATTGGGTGACAAACATCCATACATCCATCCATTAATCCAAACTTTCGCATTTATAGTATTAGTATAATTAATAAGTAATTGATAAAAGAAACAGTACACCAAATCATGTCCTATGTACATAAACAAATTTAGCTTCACCCCCCCGTGAGTATAGTATAGAAAAAATCAATTAATCGTTACTGTCGACAATGAATATGTATTAATTTATTGATAGGGCACGTATTGCTCTGGTTAGCAAATATAAAGAATTGACGCGTAAACAAACGAAAATAATTATTTGAAGACAAATTCCTAAATATATATTTCGTCTATTACCTTTTCCTCAATGAAGGAAATATGTGTTGAAAAATCTCTTTTTAGTCTTGCAGTGAAAGTTGAGTACATTATGAAATGGATTATCTTACCCAATTCTGTAATTTTTCCCGACGAATCAAAAGTTAAAAACTCATTGGAGTTGAGTAAATAAGCACATATTTAAATCAAAATTAATTTGAGTTACATATTAATTCTTTAAATGCGCCAAATATTCAATTATTCAATACATTCACGGACCACGGTTCACGATTTACGAAATACGAATACCACAGAGTAGGTACATTGAATATAGGGGTAACGAATACCCTGTGCGAATACCACACAGAGTATACCCTGCAGGGCGACCGCGTATCTTTTGCATCCATCATTGATACATCGCAAACACCTCCGATTGGCTGAATTTATGGTATTCTTGCTGCCTCAATGGATTTCGTCCAATGGTGGAAGAGTGTTATCCAATCAGAGGTGATTGCGATATATCAATGATTGATGCAAAAGTTAAGCGCTTTATACACGGTCCATCTTGCTGTACGGCTCAAGGCCGCGGTGCTGGATGTAGCATACAGACTATCGTGCGCGCATCAAGCGTGAGCAGAATAAATCGAACGAATTGAGAGAACGTGTTTTAATTTATTTAAAATGCCACCTGTTTTATCAAAACGCCAAAAAATTTGAGTTCTTCTGGTGTTG
The DNA here is from genome assembly GCA_963932025.1 of Erebia epiphron. Lineage (NCBI taxonomy): Eukaryota > Metazoa > Arthropoda > Insecta > Lepidoptera > Nymphalidae > Erebia > Erebia epiphron. The sequence goes on from OZ009945.1 coordinate 31,781,936, forward strand.
TCAGCAGCAGCAGAAGAGAGGGAAAAAAATAGCTAGAGGTTTTGGATGAAAAAAAATTATCATAAACGTGCAAAGTATACTCAAATAAATGTTAAAAAAAAACAAATACTTAAATAAATCTGCTGTACAGCAAGTCTATACACGATCAAGAACGCACGACACAGGACCGCTCTGACGTACATCCGCCATATTCACTGTCTATCTGTACGGGGCGCTCGCTGGATGCAAAATTGGTCGTGCAAATCCAGCAAACAATTAATAATAATAATTATCGACGTACGTCAAGCCTATTCACAGTCGTTTTGAATCGTGCATCGTGCATGACCTTGGCGTGACGTACAGCAAGATGGACCGTGTATAAAGCGCTTTACGCGGTCACCCTGCAGGTATACCAGTACCAGACAAAAAAGATCTATGATGTACGGACTACAGAGACAATTACTGACAAGCATGTAGGTACTATTTCATAGAAAAAAATTGGGCGTCCAACCTTTAAAGCACGCTCCTAACCAGTATAGCCCTGTCCTTGTTCCCGCCATAGCGCTGTCCCGCTTTTTAGACTAGATGGCGTTAGTAAAATTCTGTTTGACAGGGCCCGTCTATGTAAATTCAGGTGGTTGCTGACAAGTAACATATAATTATAAAAGATATGATGTATATGTAAATGTCACCGTAAGATTGTGAAAACTGTTAGATTGTAATCTATCTAGTGAAATTGTAAACTGTCAAAAGATTACAATTTAACGCATTATTTTTCGGTATTTTACCTGATTATTTATGTCGAACCCTAACTTAACCTACAACAAAGAGACAAGAAACGTAAAATACAATGAATATTAAAAAAATGGCACTTAGAACATTGAACGGTTCACAATCTGACGATAGTTTATAATCTATCGAGAAAAAAAGCGTTAGATTGCAATCTGACGATTTTTGCAATTTTACGGTGACATATATCCTACCAGCCACAGATTTATAATATGTCTGTGCTACCAGCATAGAGTCTGTGCATAGAGTAAATAAAAGAGGAGACAATGTAATAATAATACCGCAGGTGAGTGAAATGCCAAGGAGTGACAGAGCGAGAAAATGTTCGCTTATCCTGCTCAGCGTATCACTTTTTTTTGCTTGACCTATCCGACAGTTTAGGTCAGACAATCATGTTTCGTTTTTCTTATTCGTCCATATTCGTACGAAATCGGAATTGGACAGTGGTAACTGTGCTAGTAGCTTGCTGCTGTGTGCTATGCTGCAAAAGCCGAACTGGGCCCGTATTCTCTAACTCAGTGACTATCAAAAATTAAAGCCACTGACATATATGTAATATCCATTGAAGGTTTATTAAGAAATGTTACTTTTTATTTCATAGTAAACCTTCAATGGATATTACATATATGTCAGTGGCTTTCATTTTTGATAGTCACTGAGTTAGAGAATACGGGCCCTGAACGTTAATACGAAAACATAACCTAATACATAAGTTTACAATTTCGGCCTTATTTTTACCTGATTGGTACTGATAAAAACAGATTATATTTGTAAAAACTCGCATGAATGCTTTTGAAAATATCGCATTTAGACTATCGCTATCGCATACTGTATACGCTGACGCCATGTCTATATCTCTCTTTGTCTACGCCTACCAGTAACAGTCACCCAGTGTCCAAAGCAGTGTCTTAACCACAGATTTATAAAGGGAATATGTCTGTGGTCCTAACATATTCAATAAAATCGAAGCATTCAATATTTATCAAATGTACTCTGTGGTCTTAACAGTCTATACACAAATCATAGAGTAAACATATACCTAAATACAAAAAAAAAAATCTACAAAGAAAAGTCAACTTTGCAGCAAATGCTGACCTAATTTTTATAGGTCTTTCAGCAGATTTATTATCTGTCTGTGGGTCTGTCTGTCAGGTGTCAGGTGATTGCGATGTATCAATGATTGATGCAAAAGATACGCGGTCGCCCGGCTGGCCTCAAACATGCTTGGCAGCAGCGCGGGTCTTCTCCGATTGGAAGCGGGGGTACGGGCCTCGAGGCATGCCGCATGGCCTCCTTACCCGGGCGGGGCGCGGGGTAATTTTGTACCCCGGTAAATGTCTTCTAAGTTCTAGCCGTGAATCGGCTAGGGCCTGCCTTGTAGGCTACAGGCCCCTTAAATAAAACAGACCAACAGGTCCATTTTCCTAAGCTCCGCTTATCCGTAATTCATATATAATGTCATTTTTTAAACTTTATTGAAATCGAAAACTTTATCAGAACGAAGCCGAAGTTGGGAAGCCGATTTTAGGACTTGACAAGAAATAAGTATCAAACTGTACGGGAGCAGGTGATATGGCTCGACCGTATCGAGTTCTGTCAATAGAGGGCGTGCTATTTAAAATTAAATATATAGTATAATATATATTATAATAGCTAGAGCGTAAAAAAACTAATAAACTCTCACTCGCCATGATATTATTATATATTGCTATATATTTAAATATATAAAAATTATTAAACAGCTATTTATGGTTACAGCATCTAGTGCTGAATAGCTGAACTGAAAGCCAAACACTTTCTGTTCCAGTTCAGCTATTCAGCACGAGATGGCGTAACCATAAATAGCTTTTTAATAATATTTTAAAAATCATATATTGATCTAGAATGTTTTTTTCTTACTCGATATTTAAAATAATGCAGCGCCATCTAGTAGAGAGTAGTAAAAAGCTTTTTATGATAACACCATCTAGTGCTGAATAGCTGAACTTGAAAGCCAAGCACTTTCTGTACTGAGTCACTAGAGGGCGTGATATTTAAAATAATGCAGCGCCATCTAGTAGATAGTAGTAAACAGTTTTTTATGATAACACCATCCAGTGCTGAATAGCTAAACTTGAAAGCCAAACACTTTCTATACTTGTCAATAGATGGCGCAATATTTAATATAAAGTAGCGCCATCTAGTAGACAGTAGTAAAAAGCTATTTATGGTCTTGCCATCTAGTGCTGACTAGCTGAACTTGAAAGCCAAACACTTTCTATAGTGGTCAACAGATGGCGCGATATTCAAAATAATGCAGCGCCATCTAGTAGAGAGTAGTAAAAAGCTATTTATGGTCTCGCCATCTAATGCTGACTACCTGATTATTTATGTCGAACTAACCTACAAGTTGGAGCCAAGAAAAGAAAACTTTATACAATGAATATTTCAAAAATTGACACTCGGAACATTAAACGGTTCACAATCTGTCGACAGTTTACAATATCGCTAGTTGGATTACAATCAAACTGTTTTTGCAATCTTACGGTGACATATATAATAAATATTGCTATATAAATAAATTAAAGAGCTTTTTATGGTTTCGCCAACTATAAGTGCTGAATTGCTAAACTCGAAAGGCAAACACTTTAGTCTAAGTTGCATTATAGGTATATATTATATAAATATATTCATATATGTAATATGTATGTATATACATTAAAGCGTGAAATTTAAAATAATGCAGCTCCATCTAGTAGATAGTAGTACTTTAGTTTGTTTAATTGCTAATAGATGGCAGCTTAGAGAGTAGTTTGTTTAATAATTTTGAGTAGCTGACCACACTGTACTACGATGCTTTATCTAAAGATTTTGTATCCTAATAAAACTTGATTGTTGTTTGTGTCAGCTATTGATCAATACAAGTTTTATGCGAGAAGCTGTTTTTTACGGAGTAGGTTTATGAGGTGGACGTGCTACCTACTAATAGAAAAATGATTAAGAAAGTAAGAAGACGTTATATATTTTTATACTGTAGAATACAGCTTTATGTGGCGTTTACAGACTGTAACCATAGTTACAGAATTGACTAAACAAACAACGCGCTAAATTCTGCTTTTTTCTGAAATCAAAGGTACCTGTGATAGGAGATGAAAAGTGTGAATTGGTTTAAATACTTAACTAAAATACCCATATAATAATCTATTTTTTTTTATTTTTAATAAAGAATACTTACTTCAGATACCTATTTCAAGAGCACCATGAATTACTGTTTGTTTTGACTTTACGCTCACGAATGAGTATTTGAAATAAGTCTATGATTTGAAAACAATCGTTATGGAGAATGGAACTCAGCGTAAATTGCTGTTATCTACGTTGCCGGCCATAGACACTTTACAGCGGAATGTTCGCAAAGTTCCTACATATCACATGAGGTACCTAATTCTTTTTTAAATGTGTGTCTTGCGAGCTTATTACTTAGTACCTACTTATTGCCTTTTTATATTTCTTAAGACTAGGTAGTTAATTCTGTACCACACAAAAATCTCATTCCATTTTTGGAAAAGCGTCACAACCCTCAGCAATGAGGAAAACTGGAGACTCCTCTTGGGAATTACCTTTCCAAGAAACCACGAAGGTACAATGTAAACCACCAACGAATCATGACTGACTCTTACGGAGCCCGCCTTTTCCGTTGGCGGTCCTTCATAATCACATGAGCCCCAGCTAAAGTATAGGTACAGCCGTTTTTTAATTTATTCCACTCCAATTAAAGATATACCTTATCTCTGCTACAAGTTAGCCCTTGACTGCGATAGGTATAGGTACATGGCATCGTTTCGGAATGCTAAATCGCATAGTAGCACATTTTTTTCGATATGGTAGTAACGGTAACGGTATAAAATTTCAAAATTCATCCGGGAATCGAACATGTGACCTTCCACTTGTAAGACGGCAGCGATCCGCCACCACCCCCACTGCGCTAGGTAGGTCGTCAAAACATCATTATCTTACGGCGAAGTATCTCGTCAACAAGGGGGGGTTCATCGGGGAGTCCTTGTTAACAGAGGGAAGATAGGTACTGGCCCTGAGTATTGGGCAACCAACCGAAATGATAAGGCGAAGTGCGCCCTAGATCCCTAGTCGCCTCTCAGGAAAGCCACAGAATAGGAAGAGATGGTCTTTGGCAACATTCTATGAGTACTATTCGGCAAAAGGCTGTTTTTGAGGTACTATTATCACTGAATAGGTTTATTACTTTTAATAGCACTGAGTAGGTAAATAACCTTTTGTAAGTACTTACGTAACTAGATTTTTGAGTAACGTTTAGTATTGATTAATATATTAGTCTTTTTTATGTTACAGAAAACCTAGGGATATACCATTTCATCTACCTCATAAAAAACTAGTTGAAAGAATTGAATATGTAGAAAAGGAAGCAGAACCTCTGGTACCTATATTTTTAACTTTTAACAAAGCAACAATCTCTCATGATTCTGAAGAATGCAGTAGCTATGCAGAGTGGCGTGCAGTTCATAGAGGCATAAAAGCACTCCTACCCAAATGGAAATATGTCGATGATCATTTTCATTAGGTATAAACTCAGTAAATAGGTATTCTGATTAACTAATGCCTACCCTAGCTTCGAGCCCTGTGCACGCCACTAATGCTCATATCTAATTATTAACCTAAGTAGGTATCCATACTAATATTTAAATGCGAAAGTGTGTCTGTCTGTTTGTCTGTCTGCTACGCTTTCACGGCCCATCCTTTCAACTGATTGTGATGAAATTTGTTATAGAGGTAGATTATATCATCCCGGAAAATTAAGGAGTTCCCGCGGGAATAAAAAATCTTTATCCACGCGGACGAAGTCGCGGGCATCATCTAATTATCCAATGAGTATTAGTAGACTTCAGTCCTTCCCCGCGCGTCGGGCTATTGATATAGCTTTTAAAACATAGGTAGTAGCAGCGTAGTTCTAGTGGGAATTTCCGAAAATCCTTCCTTATTTCTTGTCTACATTATAAAACTGTCTGTGTAAAAAATCAGTTTTTTAGGTGTAAAGGTTTGGGCTGAGTACTGAGTCAGTGAGTCAGCGCGACAGCCCGCAAACTCCACCAAACAATAGAGGTTTAATAGTGTTGCGTTCGAGCTTCGATCGGTGCTGGAACCGGTTTTTTTCCAGCGATAAAGGACCGTGTTTGGTGGCGCGCTCTCGAAAAGGCCTATGTCCAGCAGTGGATGCATACAGGCTGATGGATGGATGGATGGAAAGGGATTTTCACGGACTACCATTTACTCGGGTAGTTTCGCGGTATTAGCGAGCTGTCTCGCCGTGAGTGAAGAGCGGCCATTGTAGTATTTCGTTTGCTTCATTCAGACTGGATTTGCTGACGCTCAAGAGGCAAGATTCAAAAAAGAGAGAAAAACTGGTAAACTACAACTGGAGCCAATCAAATTAGATGATGGTAAGAAGTAGACTGGAAACACACTTGTCACAATCGTTCTCTATATAACGATAGAGTTGTTTACTGCATCATCATCATCTCATGTTCTCAAACCATCGTCGGCCCAATACAGAGCACAGCGCTCCTCTCAAAATGAGATACAGTTCGCACTATCTAAGGACTTGAAACGCATTTAATAACATTATGGAGAACTCTCGGGGATGCAGTTCTCAATAAACCAATTAGTGATACTTTCACACAACTACGAATATGTGGAGACGACTAGTGATGTCCTGGATGTAAGAGCCATTTTTAGGGTTCCGTACCATAATGGTAAAATGGAACCCTTATGGTGCGACTTTCTCCGTCTGTCTGTCCGTCTGTCCGTCCGTCACACTCGATTATTTCAGTAACTACCGAAGCTATCGACATGAAATTTGGAATAGTTGTGTATATTAGTGGCCCAAAGATACTGGAATTAAAAAAAATTGGAAATTATTTTTGTTCTTATTTAAAAAGGGGGAAAATCTGAGGGTTGAAATTTAAAAGTGAGATAACTGTACTGTGTGGGGTATCATATGAAAGGGTTTACTTTGTACATTCTAAAACAGATTTTTAATTATTTTTAATTATGATAGTTTTTGATTTATCGGGGAAAATGTCTAAAAAAATTCCGTTCCCCCCCCCTTATCTCCGGAGTTTACCAATCGAAAAATTTGAAATAATTATGGTCAATAGGAATTTACGTATATTTTACAGGAAAAGTATAGCCAATGCTCTAACTAGCATAGTTTTTTTGATATTAACAATAAACCTCTAGAAACAAAGTTAGTCTTGCGGTTCATTAACAAAGGTAATTATTTATTAATAATGGTACGGAACCCTTCGTGCGCGAGTCCGACTCGCACTTGCTCGGTTTTTTTTTGTGACGGAGCGTCTTCATGCCCGTAATATTTCTCGACATCTCGTCGCATTCGCCTTGGTACCTAACTAGTTACTTCAAAATATTATGAAAGCATACGTCTTAAAACCCCTTTTTAAATGATAACAGTCACAGTTCCTGACTCCTGTTAGTCCCATCTTAGTTGATTAGTATACTTACTCTTTCTTCCCTTTGAAGTTAGCACTATCTAAGAAGCAGTGCCTGTTAGCATTTAAATCAAATAAATATTATAAATGCGAAAGTTTGGATGGATGTATGGATGTATGGATGTATGGATGTATGGATGTATGGATGTATGGATGTATGGATGTTTGTTACTCAATCACGCGTCAACGGCTGAACGGATCTGGCTGAAATTTGGCACAGAGATAGAATATAGTCTGGAATAGCACATAGGCTACTTTTTATCCCGGAAAATTAAGGAGTTCCCGCGGGAACCAAAATACCTCAAATGGATGTTTGTTACTCAATCACGCCAGAACGGCTGAACGGATCTGGATGAAATTTGGCACCGAGATAGATTATAGTCTGGACTAACACATAGGTTACTTTTTATCCCGGAAAATTCAAGAATTCCCGCGGGAACAACAAAACCTCGATCCACGCGTACGAAGTCGCGGGCATCAGCTAGTAGACTATAATTAACTAGATAACACTTTTCCTTAACTGCAGGCAGCAAAAAAAAGAAAGCTATTAAAATACGAGAATCGCGTAGCAGCTTCGATGTCGACGGTCGTGAAGGGACCACAGATCCTCTTAAGGTCAAACCAGTAGTAGCTTCACAGAATGAAGTAATAGAAAGAGTGAGAAATGACCCAACTGGTGGATTTTTGTACATGATCTATGCTGTGCATCCGCAGAATGTCTATTTCACGCCCTATTATTTAAAGTAAGTTAGAGGATTTTACTTTTCGGTTTTAGTTAATTCTTTAAAATGTGTCTGAGCAAGTACCTACCTAGTAGTGTAGGTATCCATACTATACTAATATTATAAATGCAAAAGTGTGTCTGTCTGTCTGCTACGCTTTCACGGCCCGTCTGGTCAACCGATTTTTTTGACATCTCATCTCATTTCATCTCTCTCATGTATATATAAAAAATCGATAACAAATCAACGCACAGCCTAAACCGCTGGGGTTAGAAACTTGAAATTTTGACAGTAGTCCTTTTGTGACGTAGGCGCCCACTAAGGAAGGATTTTTCAAAATTCCACCCCTGAGGGGATGAAAGTTTGTATGAAAGTCCGTAATTTCTCTTTGAATTTGATTAGTTATATCCATGAAACTTGGTAACGAACGACCGGTTGAAAATGAAGAAATACGAGTTTCACAGTTTTTGAAAATTCTACCCCCGAAGAGGTAAAACAGGGGATGAAAGTTTGTATGAAAGTCCTTCATTTCTCAGGATGTTCTCAAGTTATATCAACGAAACTTGAAATTTTGGCTTCCGGTAAAAAATAAAGAAGTACGTGTGTCAATGTTTTTCAACAATCAAGGGGTAAAATAGGGGTTGAAAAGTTACGGGTTGAAAATCAAGAAAAATGTATTTCACAGTTTTTGTAAATTCGACCCCCAAAGGGGTGAGATAGGGGATGAAATTTTGTATGAAATCACTTCATTTCTCAAGATATTTTACAAGTTATATCAACGAAACTTGGTATTTTGGCTTTCAGTAAAAAGTTAAGAAGTACGTGTGTCACAGTTTTTCAAAATTCTACCCCCAAAGTGGTATATTAGGGGTTGAAAGTTTGTATGAAAGTCCTTCATTTTTCGAGATATAGCCATGAAAGTTGGTATTTGAGCTTCTAGTTTAAAATAAAGAAACTCGTGTTTCACGGTTCTTAAAAATTCTACCCACAAAGGGGTGAAATAGGTGATGAAAGCTGCTAGAAAGGCCTTAATTTTTCAAGATATTTTTCAAGTTATATCAACAATACTTGGTATTTTGGCTTTCGGTAAAAAATAAAGAACGTGTATCACAGTTTTTCAAAATTCCACCCCAGGTAAAATGGGGGTTGAAGGTTTGTATAAAAGTCCTTCACTTTTCAATTTATAGACATGAAAGTTGGTATTTGGGCTTCTGGCTTAAAATAAAGAAATACGTGTATCACAGTTTTTGAAAATTTTATCCCCAGGGACGTTAAATAGAAAGTTTGTCCTTCTATCACGCCGCAATTGAGCAACGGATCAACGGGAATTTTTTGTATGGGTATAGTTGAGGACCCTGGAGAGTGATATAGGCTACGGGAATTACTGCCTGTGGGAATAAAAAAATCTTATGCCACGCGAACGCAGTCGCGAGCATCCGCTAGTTGGGTATAGAGGTAGGTTACATCCCGGGAAAGGACAAAAGCTACTTTTTATCCCGGAAAGTTTTCTGCAATTACAATTCAACAATCAAAAATCTTAAAACTTGCAAAGGGGTTTGAAATTTGAATATTATAATAACAGCCACTCATAAAACTTGTATTAATCCCATTAATTTACAAGCAATTTATAAGTAGGTAGTTTTAATTTAAATTCGATATTGACACCACTAAGTACAACTTTGATAGCAAGTCTTGTAAACCTGAAGATTTTGTCTCATGTAGGTACTATTTCCTTGTTTTGATGCCAGCTATTGTACTTAGTGATACTACAGGTATTATGAGTGCCATTTAATTAAAAATAAATAAATGGCGGAGCTGTAGTTAGGCTAGGGTTAGGGTTGCCATCTCTTAAATCTGGCAACTAGGACGAGAAGCGTGATAACCCCGGATTTTGGAGCTTAGAACCCGGACATGTCAACAGTATGTTTTTTAAAGTTACTTAGTAAAATAAAAAAGTCATAATTAATTTCGCAAGGGCGGCCCGTTGGCGAGCGGTGACTTGAAAACTTTTAAACCTGGACTACAAATGAAACCCCGCCCGGAAACTCCCTGGACGCCCTTTAAACTGGGGACAATCCGGGGAAATCAGGACGGATGGCAGCCATAGCCAGGGTCCATATATAAACATTCAACCCCCTTTAATACGAATTTCGGCGTTCTCGACCCAAGGGGTTCGACTGGGCGTGGATGCAGCCAGTGAGCGAACGAGACAAGATTTTTAGACAAACTGATGCCCGCTGGATGTTTATTACTCAATCATGCCAGAACGACTGAACAGATCTGATTGAAATTCGGCAGAGATAGGTTATAGACTAGAATAATACACAGGTGTGATACTTTTTATCCTGAAAAATTAAAAAGTTCCCGTGGGAACTTAAAAACCTCAATCTACGCGTCTACGGGCATCAGCTAGTATTTTAAGATGAAAGGTCCGACCTATTATTTTACGCAACCTTGTTGCACTAAAAGTTCTGTTCCAAATGAATGAAGTAGGAATTTTCCACAGCGTGGTTCCGTATGAGGATATAAACAAGAAGAACTATTTCACCATCAGCCCCTGCGGTGTGACACATTACACCAACGAAATGGTATTCACAAAGCTTGCAGACTGGGAACAAGAATACACAATATTCATGAAATTCACTAACGTAAGTTTCTTCATTTCTTAAAAGTTTTTTGGGCTAACGCCAATAACGGACGGAATGGTGCCACGTTGAAACCGATTAGGGATATAAATTGGGTTTAATATTACCACCATGCCCTCAGGTTAGCCCGGTGCCATCTTACATTTATCATCACTTGCCACATGGTGAGATTGCAGTCAAAGGTTACAATTTATAGTAGAATAAAAACAAAAAAGCTTAGTTTAAGTTGTCAACAAAAAGCCTTGGCCCCACTCTACTCCGTTGGGTATGGCGCTTGACCTTAGACTGCACCAGGTAAGATCGCAGCCAGTGACGAATTGGTCATGCCATTGCAACACGTGATCACTCGGAAGGATGTCAAGGGATCTAACGATACCCCGCACACGATATATTTAGAAGTTATGTTGGAATAAAGAAACTTGCATACTGAAAACATCATACTGGGTACATATTTTGTAACCCAAAAAATGATTATTTCAAGATAAATTACACTTTTAGATCAAGTTCTTCCGTGACTATCGCTACTGGAAAGCTTTCTACGTCTGGCGTAAATCGATTTTGTTTCGGAAGTACAGTAAAGTACGCACGAGGGTTGCCAAGAGGCTGTTCATTCTTACACCCGTTCTGGGCAAAGGCCTGCTCAGTATACAGGCTATGTGCTGCGATATGTATACGAGAAGTTTCGCTGACCTCTCCAGGGATATGGATACTGCGTTTTTCTATTTCATCGAAGTCCTGGTTTGTTGTATTTTTTTATACATGCTATTATATTATTTGCCTGCCTCTGCCTCGTTGGTCTAGTGGTTAGCATAGTCGACTGCGGATCACGAGGTCCTGGGTTCGATTCCCGGTCGGGCATAAAAGTTAGGTATTGGGTTTTTCAATTAAGAAATTCTCAGTGCCAGCCCGGAGTTGGCGGTGTTTCACCCCCGTGCCTCGGAGAGCACGTTAAGCCGTCGGTCCCGGTTATTATCACTAACATGATAATAATCGTTAAAGCCCGCCAACCCGCATTGGAGCAGCGTGGTGGGTCTAAACTCTAATTCCCGCTCTCTTATGAGAGTGGAGGCCTGTGCCCAGCAGTGGGACGTTAATAGGCTGTAGTGATGAGTGATTATATTATTTACCTAAATTTTAGATGATGCCCGCCAACATAGTACATTTGGTTTTTAGTTCCGTAGAAACTGTTCGATATCTCGGGACTAAACGTACCCAGCCTATATCTAAACTCGGGATGCAACCTACCTCTGTACCAAATTTACCTTTAATTTACCGAAGGATCATTGGCGATCGATCGCATGCGCATCTTACGCAGGCGAAATTGCTGTTTACAGCATAGACGCAATGTCGTCTGCCTATGGGTTTTTTATCGGATATATCATAGGGAGAATGCTCAGGAACTTCACAACCTTGTTCCTCCTTCTCCGTTCTACCATTTACATTACCTATTCTGTAGTTCTACCACCAAACAGCGAGAAACCGACAGTGCGGGGTTGGAATGCTTTAAATGTGTTTGACGTGAAATCTACTCGCACTAAGCACTTTTTGCTTTGCACTAACCATGATTATAGTCAAGCACAAGCCTATCTTGCAATAAAAAAAATATGGGGGACGGGCTGTGATCTGAAAAACCAACGGAGATAAGCCAAACACGCAGCAAATAATATAGATCACAAATCTTAGTTAACATAGGTGCACTCTCTATCAGAATTAAGTAGGGGATGCAATTTCTAAGGTAGTAAATATTTATTTGAGGTTCCAGTTGAAAATGAAGATAATCCTACGTGATTCTGTATTTCGGGCAATTTCATCTCCTCCGTTAATTTTTTTAGCACTGGTGAAAACAAGCAGCTTAAGAAAGCATACTGTTTCGTCCAGCTGTGGACGTCTATTAGATAGGTTGAGTTAACGAACTCTGCAGTCTGCTTGAGATATGGGCCCGGGATTGTTTCTTAAAGATGTTTAAAAACACTCTCTTAGCTATTGGAGCGTACTTAAAAGTTTCAGTATTAAAAGGCAAAAAAAACATTATCTTTATAGATGAAACGTGTCGAGTTCATTCGCGACAAGTTGCATGAATTTCGAGCTGTGGTGTTGGAAGTGGTAACAGCATCTTGCCACGCAGCATTGTACCTTCAGGGATTCACGTTCAACGACCGAAATGTGCCCCCCTTCCAGGTCATACGTGGTAAACCTACTGGTGGCATGTCTTATACCGAGAAGGCGAATAAGAGGAAATACTGTGAAAGACTCGCTTGGTAAGTAGCAGCTTCGGTAAGTCGATAACAGCACGTTTTTTAATCCACTACATGTTAGCCCCTAACTGCGATCTCACGGTAAGTGATGATGCAGTCTAATCTAAGATGATATCGGGCTAATCTGTTAGGGGCATGGCAGTTATATTAAATCCATACCCCTAATTGGTTTCTACACGGCATCGTACCAAGCGAATAAGAAAGGTACAAACGCGACTAATTTGAGAGCACAAGCTGATTTCTGCTTTTATTATAGAGCCAACCTTCTGTGTCTATCTTTTTGTGATATTAATGTCACCGTAAGATCGTAATAATCGTTTGATTATAATATACCTCGCAAGATTGTGAACTGTCGAAAGATTGTGAACCGAACATACCGGCTTACAATTTAACGCATTATTTTTCGGTAGATTATAATCCATCGAAGTGAAACTGTTAAATCACAATCTGCCGCGCGTTAAATTGTCAGCTGTCCGAAGGCCGTCCCTGATTGGTCGGTGTTGAAAGATAGGCTCAATATCCGACATTGTAAATGTTATCAAATGAGATCACATAGGTTCACGCGCATAAAAAATATTAAAACACGCAAAATTTCTGTAATTTAAGGCTATGTTTAGTGACGAATACTAACTTATCTATCATTCAAACTGCACTTCTTTGGTTAATCATAGAGTCATTTTACTTCCACAACAATTTTATGTAACGAATTCTAAAGCTGTGAGTTATTTTCAACACGAAATCAATTTACAATCACCAAAACACTGTTTGTTTACATTCGACAACAAATGAATTATCAAACAAATATGGCGACGCATGGCATATGCCGTTCAACCAATCAGCGCGCTAGGTGCGTTCCGTCGCACGGTATTTCACAATTTGACGGTTTTACTTCGATGGATTATAATCTACCGAAAAATAATGCGTTAAATTGTAATCAGTATGTTCAGTTCACAATCTTTCGATAGTTCACAATCTTGCGAGGTATATTATAATCAAACGGTTTTTACGATCTTACGCTGACATTAATATAACATAGTGGAAAATGGCATCCACAGGCTTGATCTCGTACTTCTCCGAGGTTTTGGGTATTTGACAACTAGGTAGTCAAATCAGCAACATTTTTTCAACTTCAAAACGTGCTTAGTGTGGGATTTTGTATGAAATACTGAATTGTGACGTCATCAAAGTTCGATGAAATTACTATACGATTTCAAAGTATATTCATCAACATTGTCACTTCAACCCATTGCCGGCTTACTATTGAACATGAGTCTAACCAGCTTGAGAAGAGTTTGCGGATTGGCAAATGGCATTCTCATATATCTTTGAATACATTATGAAGAACTCTCGGGCATGCAGGTCTTTTCACGATGTTTTCCTTCACCGTTATACCCAATGCATAGCTTACCCACAAGGCAGTAAATTATCTCGTAGTAAATTTTTCGTTTACAGTTTAATTAAATTAGTGGATTATATGAAGAACTATATGCTGTACCGTTTGACGAAGCGGTCCAACATGCAAATGGCAGATATGTTGCGCACACACGTGCAGTTCACACCGGCCCCGGAACTCCTAGCTGGAATGGAAGTGGACGAGGTGCTCGAAACTTGGCCTCGACAAATCGATGTTTGCAAGGTAAGGTTGCTAGGAACCGATGGCCATTGGGGCAGCCGCGTTCTGTACGCGTTAGGACTTAGGTATTGCTTTATCTCATTCATTCATCATTCTGTTCATAGTGGGCACTGTTCCAAGTCGACGCTTACGTTCTCCCTTCGGGAGAGGCTGAACTTAACCCCAGCGAAGAGGTAATTTCTAGTTACCTGCAAAGAATAACGGATTACTGGGACGAATACGTGCGAACCTTTCACAACTATCTAAACGACGAGACGTTGCAAATTTTTGTGCAACCTACGATAATGGGGAAACAAATGGAATGGACGGCCGGCGAAGCGCCTTATCTCTACTTCCTAATGAACCAAGACAAGACAATGTTGAATGACATTCAGTTCATTTCGCAAGCACCCCACGAGGCTTATGAAAAAGTGTGGACTTTCCTGCAACGTATGCGCCGTTTTATGGACAATTTCAGAGAAGCTCATGAGATCGATGTTAATATTATTAAAAACGAAAGAGACGTGAACGCTTTCCGGAAGTTGTGTTCGGAGCTTGTGAAGCAAATGGAGGAGATTGAAGACGTTGTCAGCTTCCAACCGCTAGGATTGATATTTTTGAACCTCACTCCTTTCCAAGAACTGTTTAGGCCTCAACCGAGGAAATTGTTTGAAGTTGTAAACTCTACCACGCCTGAGTAAGTATCATCTTCTAAAGACATTAAATAATGTTTATCTGTGTATTGGTCACGTGCATTCGCACCTTATTCATCCGATTGAATTGAAATTTTGTACAATTGTCAGTGATACTTCCGTGAAGGTTTCTGATACAATACCATCAATATAGGTTCTTACAATAAGTGATGATGAGTCGCACTGCCAGTGGCTATACGCATGCCAGACATGAAAGCTGCTACATAATAAAATAATATACAATCCATTAATTAAAACACTGAAAATTCTTTTTAGTATCGGTCACGATTGTATCGAAGCCATATTAGAAGGTATCGAATCGATTAACAACGATATAACAAAAGAACCAGAAACCGCAGGCGAGCTGGTTGCGTTCAATACCTTGTTGGATGGACTCGAGGGGAGAGTGGCTCGCCTCGAAGAACGCCTTGAGTATTTGCGTGAACTATACGATCTGATGGGCGAATTCAATATAGGCATCCCACCAGACGATATGAACGAGTTTTTGGGTATGTTAAAATTGTTTATAAAATGAGTGCTGATAATTGATATATAGCAAAACTAGCTGATGCCCGCGACCTCATCCGCGTGAAATAAGTTTTTTAATTCCCACAGGAACTCCTTAATTTTCCGGGACAAAAAAGTAGCCTATGTCACTCTCCAGGTCCTCAACAATACTCATGCAAAAGAACAATGGCGAAGTTCCATACATCAATAGTATTGAGAAAAAAAATTAATGTACACGTGTGAAAAAAATATATTTAGTTAAGCGTCGAATATGAAGCTCTCAGAAGCAAGAATTTTTTTTAATGAACCCAGAAAAAAAAGATATTTCGTTTTAAAGTTTTGTAGGTTATGTGATAATCTCACTTTTAAAAATGTCAAAACTCCGTTAAAAGATCACAGGATGATC
Organism: Erebia epiphron; assembly: GCA_963932025.1. NCBI lineage: Eukaryota > Metazoa > Arthropoda > Insecta > Lepidoptera > Nymphalidae > Erebia > Erebia epiphron. The sequence goes on from OZ009945.1 coordinate 31,798,061, forward strand.
GGAGATCTATGTTAACAGCTTTTTACTTTTTATTCTGAGTGTAGTCTTTAGGAAAACCACGATTTATATTGTACCAGATGATCGCGACTTTGTCGCCGTGTATTTAGCCATATAACCACAGACCACATTTATATGTGGTATGTGGTTCTATGGTTATCCATAGAACCACAGACCCATATAACATTAATTGGCATAAACACAGACCATCAGCATCAGTGCTGCCATACTATTCTTTCATTTATTACCATTCTGTTCGAGATTATAAGATGAATTATAAAATAAAATGCTCTAAAATAACAGAAAATCCACTAAAAATGAGCTATCCCATTGTTTAGGCAAACATCAATCATATAAAATAATTTCAATTTTTAAAACGATACAAAATAATCGACCAATTTAGATTTATTCTAGCTACTAGGTAGATTATATATAAAATGGTAACACTTAACTGAGAAACGGGAACTATAAATAATAAAAAAAGATTCCCTAAATTTTTTTTTTTTTACCTAGGTTCAATTAAATAAGGCGAAAACTTGATAAAATATAAAAAAAATTAGCAAATTCCTTTCGTCTTTACCTTACTTGTGTACAATCAAGATGTGATCTGTACTAATTTCGCCATTGCCCTTTACTTCTTCTTCTCTTCTAATGCACTAGCTTACATTAAAAAAATATTAATTATAAGAACTTATAAAAATGGCATTAGTGAAATCGTTTTGAAAGTAGAAAACAAAATTGTTTTTGAAAAGATTATCGAAATTTATAGAAATTTGAGATTTTGCACGTAAGATCTCTAGTCTCTACATACTAAGTGAAGATGAGAGAAGAGAAGTTATTAGAAGTTCTTCCCGAGCTAAGTCATCTTGTCAACGGATAAATAAATAAAACTATGTCAGGTCTTAGCGTGATTCTGGGCACCCTGCGTACGAATGTTGACGCGCGTTTGGAGACGCGCGGCAAGTTAGCCGGCATGTTCGCGAGTCAGATCGGCAAGGATATAATGGACTTGATCCTCGACATCAACAAACTGAGAGATGATATTGCGGTATGTATATTAGCACGTTAACGCTACTAAGAAATTTGTAGAAAACACACCCAGTTCAATTAACGACCGGAAACTGAAATCTATCTAAAGAGTCCAACCGCTAATAGTTATCATTTCCTAAGATAGCGGTGCCATCAGCAGTAAGACAGGGTCGTAAATTTCGTCATTTTGTTATATGTATGTTTGACAATATTTCAAAAATCATTATTATCAAATATGAAACGCGGTAAGTCTCCGGGATATGATGGCCTGAGCGTTGAGCACATGCTCTTCGCAGGTGACCAACTATACGAGGCGCTAACAATGCTGTTTAATATTTGTATTAAATATGGTTATCTCCCTGATAATATGCTAAAAACAGTAGTCGTCCCAGTTGCCAAAAATAAGACGGGTGACTTATCCAGTATGGCAAACTACAGGCCCATATCACTAGGTACTATCGCAGGCAAGATTCTTGAGCGACTACTGCAGCCTGAGCTGGTGAAGAATGTGCGGATAAGCGATGCTCAGTTTGGTTTTCGTCCCGGTCTCTCTACAGACTCGGCAATACTGACTCTGAAACACGCTGTAAATTACTATAAAAAGCGAGAAACATCTGTATACGCGTGTTTCTTAGATTTGAGTCGCGCATTTGATCTCGTTAATTATAATATATTATGGAGCAAATCTAGTGAGTTTAGGCTAGAGTGTGGCGTGCGACAGGGAGGCCTTACCTCTCCGGACTTATTTAACCTGTACATTAATGACCTGATTGAGGACCTAAGTGGCACCGGCATCGGCTGTCATATTGACGGAGTTTGTTTAAACAACTTGAGCTACGCCGATGACATGGTGCGTGGTCTTCGAAAGTTAGTAGCGACTTGCGAAAAATATGCCAAATCACATGGCTTGATGTATAATGTACGGAAGTCAGAAATGTTGATCTTTCGAGTTCCGGGTCCGGAGAGGGTACCGCCAGTATTCTTAGATGGATCACCGGTTCAGGTTGTGCGGCAGTTCAAGTATCTTGGACACATGTTGTCGGAATCCCTGAGCGACGATCTAGATATAGAACGGGAGCGAAGGTCGCTTGCAGTACGGTGCAACATGCTCGCGCGCCGTTTTGCTCGATATTCTGAGGATGTTAAAGTGATGTTATTCAAAGCTTATTGTATGAGCTTTTATACCTCACAGCTTTGGTTAAGCTATACCAAACGATCCTTTAACACCCTCAGAGTTCAGTACAACAATGCCCTCCGCATTTTATTAAAAATGCCGAGGTATTGCAGCGCGTCGGGTATGTTCGCCGACGCCGGGGTACCCGACTTTTATGCGATCATACGGAACAGAATTGCGGGTTTCTGGGAAACTGTCCGTAATTCTAATAATAGTATGATCAGTATCGTCGCTCAGGCATCCCCTGACAACGTGTTTTTTAAACACTGGTTAAAAGTGTACCAGACAGAACACTAAAGTGACATAATATACCAATGGTATTGTAATGAAGTGGTAGCTTAAGTTTTAATTCTACATTTTATTTTTATTTTTTATTTTTATATTCTGTATTTTATTATGTATTTTGTATTATGGGTCCCTACGTGAAATAAAACAATTTTATTATTTTATTTATTTATTTATAGACGCTCTTGAGTACTAAGAGACATCCACCAGCTCACGTTTTATTAGTCAATCACAACACAGTATCGCACTTTACTTAAAATTGGACTAAAATCTGAATAATTAGTGTCATTGGTTTCTATGGCCTGAGCTGTCACATCTACTGGCTGGCATCCATTGAGACACTCGGATATGGATTGGGCATCCAAATGGAACTATTTGAGGGTACCCGCAAGCTTCTTATACTGATACTATTAAAGGTTAAACGCTCAGGAGATATTAGCCAATGGGTGCCCAGTTCTTGTCAAACATATGCTTCAGCAAATAAACTGTTTTAGCAACCCTGGCTGTACGACGAAAAGTCAGACATGGAAAAAGTAATGGAGACTTTAAACGATCTAAGTGAGAAACTCCAAGTTCACTCCGCAAGGGACAAGCAGATACGCGAATGGCAGAAAATATTCAAGGTATAGTAGGTACCTAATAATGAGGTAAATGCAGAATGAGTTACTCATCAAATTCATCCAGTAGCTGTCTTCTCCAGACCAACATGAAGGACTAAAAAAGGGCAAGAAAACCGTTAGTAGAGCAAAAAATTGGAAAGTACTATAGCTAAATATATAGAACAACTTTTCCATTTAGTACACAGGTCGGGGAATTATGAAATGGCGGTCAACCTTCAATAATATGAATTATTTTGTCACACCAAATCGCTTTTGTAGAAACTAAGACAGACTCGCTCCATCGAGCTCGTTCATTTCTGCGATAGGCGATGAATTTATTTGTTTTCACTGCAGATACCGCCAGCAAGACTCGAGATGCTCGACGAAGCTATAAACGACGTCAAATTGAGACAAATGCTGTGGAAATCGTCTAAAGAATGGATGGAATTATATCAATCATGGTAATCAAATACATCGGAAACATGATCTCTTACGTTAAACTTTTTACTGACTGCAACTACGTCCTAGTGAATCTAGTGTTTAAAAATCTCGTAGGAACTCTCTTTTTGAGGTGTTTCCACGTGAACCGACATCAATAGATTTTAACGAAAAGCGTTAGCCGGTTTATGTGGTATTTTATCTAGTGAGACCAAATCTATATTATAGAGAGAGTATAGATTGCCCATTTGATTGAGACTAAAGCCTATAGATTGATAGTAAAATATTCTACCACAAATTGATAAATATCGAGCAGATCAATTTGATGTAATAGGGATTGTCGATCTACTTACGTTGACTGGTCTTAATATAATAGGTATTGATGCCATCCATCGACGCCAAACCTAGGTGGGTGTGGTGAGCGGTCCATATTTTCAGTATTTTCTTTTGTATCATAGGTATGAAGTGCCATTCAATACTCTCGATGTAGACGAGATACAGACCACAACTATCAACTACGGAAAGATTTTTAACCAGCTCGATAAGGGGTTGCCGCCTAATAAGATTCTGCCTGGTTGTAAGGCAACCATTGATGTCATCAAGGAAAAGGTGAAGAGTATTTTGAAAATTATTGATAATAATGTTACATATTCTCATTGATTTGGTCACATTCACTTAAAATAGGAGAAACTAGCTTACGATGGTTTAAAAATTCTCTCTCTCATCTCACACCTCGCAATAAAGTGAAAATTTCACTGAAGCCAAGCAGATATATACAGTAAGTTTTTTTAACCAATGAAGTTTCTACAAACAGTTGCCAGTGATGTCATACCTACGGAACCCAGCGCTGAAACCTCGGCACTGGGTGAAGATTGAAGAAATTCTTCGCACCCGTATTACGCCCGACATGGTGGTGACCCTGAAAATGCTTGAGGAATTACATGCCTTCCAGCACGCTGATGAGCTGATGGAGGTGGCTGGACAAGCCAGCTCGGAGGCTGGACTTGAGGCATTACTGAAGAAGGTAACTAATACCTTGAGATCCTTTAAGACCTTGTCGGCACACTTGGCTTTATATTATGGAAATATAGCTCAATTGTATTTTTTATAGGTTGCTTTATTGTGTATTTGATTACCTTAATAATTATTAGTTAGGTAATTGAAAATGTTCTTTGTGTCACAATAACTATAGTTTGTTTAAGTGGGCACTCAAAATGTCGGCATAATGCACGCCTGCAGAGTACAGTGGAACTGAGCGGCGGTTAACAACTGAAACTTTATTAATTTTTATAAATAAAGCTTAGTTTAAGAAGTAATAAGAAACTGCATCTTTCCTATCAATTCGACGAACAAAGAGATATTAACGTCATGCCTTTCTCAAAAGTTTAATACTCACTGATGACTTTCACACCAACCGTAGGTAGAAGAGATATGGGCAACCTTAGAGTTCCCGGTAATCCTCCACAAAGACGCACGTGACGTGTTCGTCTTGGGCGGACTAGACGAGATACAAGCTGCAGTAGACGAAAGCAATATCCACGTTAGCACGATACTGAGTTCCCGGAACTGTGGCCCCATACGCAGTCGTGTCGAAGAATGGGCTAAGAACCTCGAATTGTTCGCGAAAACTGTGGTATGACTTTCTTTGTATTCCTCATTGCTGAGGGTCGTGAGTCGTGACCCCTTTCCATTAATCAAATAATGATAATAATGCGGTGTGTTCCCAGGTCAATCAGCATATGACTCGACTAGTACTATTTCAACACATAGGTTTCTAATAATAATTATTATACGTTAGTGATAATAACCGGGACCGAGGGCTTAACGTACTCTCCGAGGCACGGAGGCAACGAAAATGTCAAATTCGGACTACCAAATTCGGTCACCCATCCAGTTACCGACTTGGGTCTACGTTGCTTAACCATCGCAATCGACTGATAAGCATTATCGCAACTAGGCCACGCGCTCCTTGTGGTATGTCTACCGTCTCGTTTATAACTATCAGTTTACCTGTTCGTAGACCTTTATGAACCCACATCTGGACATAAGGTTTCCTCAGAGCATTCACACACAGACTCTACCGTTTTCATCTACCCACTTTCCATAAACTTGTGCTCCCTACTCCTGCGATTGCTAATCTCCGTGCCGTGGACGTGCACGTTACATGTTATCTTGGATGGAAAAAATATTTTCATAATATGTCTTCATACATTTAACCTCTCTGTGTTATCGTGATGACGTGGACGTCCACGGTACTATCGTCACCTTAGAAAATTATAAAAGCGCACCGTGACCGTGATTAAATTCGTAGTACCTACAGATATGTTTCATTTGCCCCATACAGGACGAATGGTACCTCTGTCAGCAAACATGGATCTATCTCGAAGTGATTTTCTCAGCGCCAGACATTCAGCGTCAATTGCCCAATGAGACCAGATTGTTTACCATTGTTGATAAGTCATGGAAGGACATAATGCGCAAACTGGCCAAGGTATATCGTAGTAGATTTATTGATGCTTCCAAAGATATATATATCCACATAAGTATATGTCTTTTTATTCTTTACAATACTTCATGGCTTTAACATAGAGCCAATCGCGATAAATGAGTTCTTTATGTACTGAAAAATTTATTTACAACTTACATAATAGCTATGTTTCTTCAAGTCCAATTTGACTTCTGTAAAAAATGTACAGTGGTTCTGTCGAAGATTTTATTCAATACTCAAACGGGACTATAAAGAAACTTGAATTCGACTTAGTATGATATTATACTTATACTTTTAACATGTGATTGTTCAAACCGTGAAGTAAAACATCGTGAGGAATCTGCATACCCGAGAGTTCTTCATAATGGTCTCAAAGGCGTGTGAAATATGCATATACGCACTTGGCCAGCGTGGACCACGGCCAAACCCTTCTCATTCCGAGAGAAGACAATGGATTGGGTTGATAAGATAATGATGATGATTAAAATGTGATATTTTATTATGTTTAGGTGCCTTTGGCAATGCCAGCAGCGACGCAACCAAAATTGTACGAAGAGTTCGTACGCAATAATGAAATGCTTGATCAAATTATGAAGTGCTTGGAAGCCTATTTGGAAACGAAGCGGGTTGCTTTCCCGCGATTTTTCTTCCTTTCCAATGACGAATTACTTGAGATTTTGGCTCAGGTAAGGCTTTGCACTCTATGCAGCTTCATGAATGAATTATTTGCTTTTATGTGAACTGAGGTGTTCGAAATAATTTCAAAAATGTAAGAGGAGATTAAACGAATGTAATCGTAAGAATCTTATGCAATCTTATGATTTTGATTTCGATTACTTAAATCACCTCTTACTTAATTTGTTTCTAAAAACTCAGCATAGACGACATACTTAATATGTAATTTTGTCTAGACACGAAACCCTCATGCTGTCCAACCACATTTACGAAAATGTTTCGACGCGATCGCAAAACTCGAATTCGGTGTCAAACTCCCTGAAAGCGAAATGGAGATCACCGAAGATGGCACTCTCGTTGAACGAGAGATGTCTTTCAACACCAGAGATGCCCTGCAAGCCCGTCTAGCGAAGACTGCAAAACCAGAAGACCTGACTACTGATATCATTGCTATGCTGTCGCCTGAAGGAGAGAGGGTCAATTTGGGCAAGGTAACTAGTATGTTTTTTAAGATGATTAAAATCCAAATCGTTCCCAAATTAGCCATACTTAGCAACGGATTAACGAGAAAATGCTAATCACGTTGCTTTGTTTGATAAGTTATACTAGCTACGTACGTAGTAGGTACACTTCAGGTTTGAAGTTCAATCAACGGGAATTATCGTCATCGGAGTCGGCCAATAGACGTCCGCTGCTGAACATACTTAGGTCTCTTATACGGATTTCCACATGCCGCGGTATTATGCCGCTTGTATCCAGCGGCTCCCTGCGACTCGTTTTATGTCGTCCGTTCACCGAGCGAGGGTTCTTGCAACACTACACTTTCCAGTGAGAGGCCGCGATTCCAGCACTTTGGGATCCTAACGTCCCAAAATGCTGGAACGTCCGTCGAATTATTGTATAAAGTTGTAGAGCCACAAGATTGGCCATTATCATGGCCATATCTAAAAAAAACATAATGCGTATGCGTAACGTTGTTTCCTGAAATCCAAGTTGAGGTAAAATTTCACTACCTAATACAGGGCCTAAAAGCTCGGGGAAATGTAGAAGATTGGCTAGGCAAAGTGGAGGAGGCAATGTTCGCTTCGGTGAAACGTTGTATGAAGTTTGCTTTGCGGGAGTACATGCAGCGCACGCGTGTCGATTGGGTCACTCTACATCCCAACCAGGTATCAAAAATCCACTAGGATTAAGAAAACTTATGACTTAAGTACCTTTAAAAGTATCTTAATACTAAAGCTTCTAGACTCTTTCTATCTATCTAGACCTACTTAATCATTGACTTAAAAAAAGACCAATAAAAATTATTGTACTCTCTAGCCTAGGCCTCATTAGATATTGCTTCGACTAAGTACAATAAAAAATGAATTAATAAATGAATTATTAGGAGACCAGTGACCAGCCTTTGAGCAAATTCTGAGTGGTGTCAAATTTTGCACCATACAATGTACATTTTCTTAAAATCCTACCGATTTCTTTAATTGTGGCTTCCGGTCCGCATCTTTTCATAGGTAGTCCTTGCGGTGTCCCAAATGATGTGGGCGAAGGGTGTTCACGAAATATTCGATTTGGAAATCCCACTGCGCATTGATACGGGGCTATTAAACTATGAGAAAAAATGTATATCTGACCTAAACGACCTCGCTGCGCTCACGAGGAAGGATTTGTCGTCCTTGTTCCGGAAAGTTCTGTGCGCACTTATAACAGTCGATGTGCACGCCAGAGACACGATATCGCAAATGGTGGATAAACATGTCCAGAAAGCGTAAGTATGCTCAGTAATTCATTCAGTTCATTTCAAGTAATTGGCCTTTAAAAGAGTAGGGTATCTTTCGAATAGGGCATTTTCAGAATAAGGCTTATCACGAATAGATAATTATACGACTACAGGTCTTTTGTGAATAGGTCATATGTTTTCTAACTTAGAGCTTGTACCTCCGCAGTACGCGATTGATCCATCCAATTATTTATCTAAACTGTTTTATTTTTAAGGAATAAGGTAATGTTCGTGCTATTTCGTCCGCAAAGGTTAAGGTTCCCAAGGAAGTTCCTTCATTTCCCAGGAACCTATCAGAACCTATTTTGGAACAAAATAGATATTCTTCCAGTCATGCATAATTTGACTGAAAAAGTTTGAACTTTGAGAGTGACCGCGGTAATTTTTTTCAGTGTGGATTTTGAATGGCTTAAAATGATTCGCTACTATTGGGAGGAAGACATTGACAACTGCGTGGCGCGTATGTCCAGCTCCATGTATATTTACGGACATGAATATTTGGGAGCCGGAGGTAAATAATGTTTCTTCCGATAGTAGAGGTAGGGTAGGTATACCTTACTATTCCAAACATAAGCTCTACTCTGCAGTACTACTACAGTAAAGTCTTAGTTTATTTTCTAAACTCTTTCATACTCAACACCCTAACCTGGCTCTATACTCAAGCCTATCCTACAGCCTGAGCTCATAGTCCAACGTAAGCTCTACTCCTATACTAAAGTGTATACTCAATATTTTAAACTACTCCACCTAGAAACTAAATTATCTTGAGTCTAGAAATTATTGACGACTGCTCTGCATGTATATGTTTAGTTCTACATAACTATATTTTATGGCCACTCACTCAATCTTCTCTCTTCACTCTTTTTTTCTCTTTGCTCACTCGATCCTGTAATCATTGACTATACTTATGTATTATTCAACAGTAAACCTATAATTTTTCTACTAATTGCCCAGGTGTGCTAGTGATAACACCGTTAACGGATCGTTGCTATCTCTGTCTGATGGGAGCTTTGCAACTGGACCTCGGCGGTGCTCCAGCTGGTCCCGCTGGAACCGGGAAGACAGAAACCACAAAAGATCTTGCTAAGGCACTTGCCATACAATGCGTGGTGTTCAACTGCTCTGAAGGTACTGTTTTCAAATTCTGTTAACATAATGACTACCACCGTAGCACCGAAAAGCGCAGTTTAAGATGACCCCCCACTAGGCACATAAGATCTCAAGCGAGTAGCTGGGAGTCGCTGGAAGCTAACGGCACAAGACCGTGGCCTGTAGTCAGCTTCGTCCAGCAGTGGACGTTTACTGGTTGAGATGCTGACCACCGCTTGACATCTTCTGCAGAACAACGATGTTGAAGACCTCTGATACGTTAGAAGTTGAGCCAATCATAACAATAATTAAATTGCGAATTTAATCTGTCAAAGCGATCATAATTTCCCAGTCGGAACCTCTTAGGAACCATTATTAGGCCTATAAATTAACAATTTTTTCATTGTGGTCAAGGTTTGGATTACAAAATGATGGGACGGTTCTTCTCCGGACTAGCCACCTCGGGCGCGTGGTGTTGCTTCGACGAGTTTAATCGCATTGATATCGAGGTGCTCTCCGTGATCGCTCAACAACTTATTACCATCAGGAATGCGAAGGTTGCTAAGCAGTCTCGGTAAGATATTGTTGCTTGCTACAAGCTGGGCAAGTGCGGATTGGTAGACTTCACACACCTTCGAAAACTAAATGGAGAACTCTCGAGCGTGCAGGTTTCCTCACGATGTTTTCCTCGATCACGACGTTTTCCTGCGATCCTCTACAGGACATCGGGTGTATTGACCACTAAATAAATACTTAAATGGCTCAGCAGTCAGCTTTATGTTTGAGCCTTTTTCTAGAGATCTTATTAAGTAAAAAGATAAGTTTAATTTTTGTATTCTTATCATAAATTCTTGTTTGCCAACAATAAAAACAACACATAAACACTTATTTTCCGAAAAAGCAATCCAGATCAAAAATGTCTAAGAATGAACATTTTTCACAGTTTCATGTTCGAAGGACGTGAAATCAAACTTGTTCGGACATGTGCGGCTTTCATTACTATGAACCCGGGCTACGCTGGCCGAACTGAGTTGCCCGACAATCTGAAGGCGCTTTTCCGACCTATATCTATGATGGTACCAGATTATGGTAAGAGTTATTTATTAATCAACTAGCGGATGCCCGCGACTTTGTCCTGCTAAATCGGTCGAGCCTTACTCAAGAGATGCTACGTCATACGGCAATTGATTTTTATTTTTATAAGCAAGATTCATTTATTGACAGGAAAATCGATTGAATAATGAAGATGACATTTTTTTTAAAGCTTTGATCGCGGAAGTTATTCTCTACTCTGAAGGCTTCGAGTCCTCAAAAGGGCTTGCCAAGAAGATGGTTCAGATGTATAAGTTGTCTAGTGAACAGCTCTCCAAACAAGACCATTATGACTTTGGGATGAGGGCTGTCAAAAGTGTGCTCGTACGTATTAAAGCTGTAGTTCTATTCCGTAAAAGCTGTATTAAGCATTGTTACAATCTCTATTGATGTGATTGGCTGAGCTTATGGTACTCTTGCTGCGACCATGAGGTTTGGCCAATAGCGAAAGAGGGTTAGCCAATCTGAGGTTGTTACAGTGCTGTATAATATTAAATTAAAGTCTTTGCTGTAGTGATATTATAATTTTGCGTCTACAAAAGCGGACTTCTGTTTCTTGGTAAAAGTAGAAAGCGAAAAGTACGCCTTTGCGCCCTAGCTGTTCATCCACTATTTTTCTTTTCTGCTTTCTGATATTATCTCTCTCATGAACTCTCCTATTTAAGGTTATGGCCGGAGCATTAAAACGTGCGAGTCCAGATCAGCGTGAAGAGAAGACGCTGCTATGCGCACTAAACGACAGTAACTTGCCCAAGTTCCTGGCTGCGGATGCTATACTTTTTGCTGGCATACTCTCCGACCTGTTCCCAGGAGTCGATCTACCGGTTCGAGACTATGGTATCATGGTGGAGGTTATCCGTAAGTCATCTCGCTTAGCCTCATAAATCTCTACTTATGGTACCTTCTAAAGCCCGCTTGCAGTAAATGCCGGGTTATCCTTTTATCCCTAAGTTAGCTGCTACTTTGACAGAATTTGTATAAAACTTCTGTCAAAATTTCGAAATTAAGTGTCTGAAAACTTACATCGCCCTAAATTCAATAAGGCGGACGATAAAAGCTCGAATAAATAATGATTTTGAATCTCTTTGTTTCGGATCTTTATCATCCCAGGTTAGGTACCATTTAATATAGATAAAATTGTTTCATATTATGTAGAGGAGATTTTGCTGGAAAGAAAACTGCAAATTATGGACTGCCAGATACGCAAAGTGATCCAGCTGCATGAGACGATGATAGTCCGCTGGGGTGTGATGCTCGTGGGACCCACCGGTGGCAGCAAGACCGTGGTGTTACATGTTAGTATATTATCTATTTTCGTTAAATCGTTTTATCACGTACCTACCGACAGACGAGACTCAATACCTGACTCAATTCGTTTTTTTTAAATGTATGTTTTGCTGGCAATATATCGGAGATATATCGGAGATTTTTTATAGCTTAACACGGCTTGGGGTTTGGTTTAAAACGTGCTCCGAACTCTGGACTGATTTGAATGAAGATCCTACCACCTGGATGCCTGTTTTTCTTCACCACTCGTTATTCCATGATAATTAGTTTTACCATGTATCTGCTAATTGGGTATTTGACAACTAGTCGGGATTTTGTATGAAATACTGAATTGTGATTTCATCAAAGTTCGACGCACTATTTTACTTTAATCGATAGTTTAAAATGGTAACTAAGCATAAAACTAACAGGGGACGTGGATATTACGACTTTTGGGAGATCCTTTATTTATTTAATAATAAATCACTAAAAAAGTATTTATTTGGCTAGTAGTCAATACTCAAATAAGGAACCAGCTTCCACTGGCTGAGTTTACAATATTGGATTATATGCAAGGGGTGGATAAACAGATTCCCTAAAAGCCAGAAACGTATTGGTGATCCATCTGGCATTGCAAATGTTCATGGGAGACGGTAATCACATAGAATCAGGTGACACACCCTCTCGATTGCTTATTTTTCATATTTTTAAAAAGATGACATACTTATAGATTTACCTCAATGTCGATTTTACGCTTGATCACTTGAAACTTAATTCAGAGCACTGGAAACCTATTGCTTTCCTATGAAATAGGTTAAAGCAGATAGATGACAGATAGACGCCTTTTCCTAAAATATAGGTAAAGCATAAATAGATGACAATATTAATAGAAGCAATTGATTTTAGGTACTAGGAGACACTTATACTCGTCTATGCGAAAGAGAAGTGCCAGGTCCGCAATATCAGATCGTACATAAATACATCATGAACCCTAAAAGTCTCAGTATAGGAGAGCTGTACGGTGAAGTAAACTTACAAACCCTCGAGTGGCATGACGGCATCCTGCCGCTATCTCTCAGAACCGCTGTTCAGGTAAAAGTAAAGCTACTATGCTAGTAATACCCGTACCTAATGTTGTCATTCTGGTGACGTCAGTGATTTACTAAATATATTTGAAACTTTTTTTATTTGATACCATGTAAGCCTGCCAACCCTTGTAATTTCCAAAAATCATAGACTAAGTCATAGCCTACTTTCAAAATTTCTAGTTTCTAGCTTCAGTGGTTTAAGCTTTGCGTTAGATCATTCAGTCAGGAGTCAGGTTATTTCGTTTTATAGATGTTGAGTTATGTCAAATAATGTAATCACAACAATGACTTTGATAAATGCTTGTGAATGTGAGGTATCGAGGACTTTCTTGATGCACAAGAATCTTTTGCAAGTGAAGCTTGCTCCTACCACTTTCTTATCCAAAATTTTCAGTGCGAAACTGCAGACCACCAGTGGTTAATCTGCGATGGTCCAGTTGACGCCGTATGGATTGAGAATATGAACACAGTACTCGATGATAACAAGATGTTGTGTCTCTCAAACTCAGAACGCATTAAGCTTACTCCTTACGTGCATATGGTATTTGAGGTACGTACAAGTATCAGCTATAGAACTATACAAATCAGGCGAGCAACTTCTTCATGGACTAATGAATTATTTATTTGAAATATGGCTAAAATATAATGGCTTGGAATCTGAACTGGAACTGGAACTCAGACTATCACCTTGGTAGAATCGATTAACCGCAAGGAAAATTCGGAAATTTTCAAAATTGGACTTTGGTTTGCTATGGTGGGACGCTTCGACCCTTCCGTTGACTCCAAAGACTTGCTGACAAGCCTCTGGTGCCTTGTGGGAAACGATTGAGGGTACTGTAACTGGTATGTACATCTTAGACTGTACTACCACGTGACATTGCTTACTTTGCGATTGAATAAAAAAAATGCTGTAAGATATCGTATAATAAATCCGAGTCTGTACATATGAGCGTTCCAGCTGCTTTTCCATTAATATCTCCATCTGTAAGGTGCGTTCAAAAGCCTTTAAAACCTTGTTTTAAAGGTTGCTGACCTGGCTCAAGCGTCACCAGCTACGGTCTCCAGATGCGGAATGGTCTACATTGACCCGAATGAAATGGGTTATCTACCGTTTGTGAGGTCTTGGCTTAATGAGGCCGTGGAGAAAAACCTCTTCACCCAAGAGAATTGGGAGTTTGTCTACGAGCTGTTTAAGATGCTCGAAAGTGGAATTAATCATGTTAATACGAAGTGCAGTGTTGGTATTAAGCAGGTAAGACGAGGTCTATGAAGTGTAAATTCTATGGACTAGCTTCTTCCTTTCTATGGACTTTTGTTTGTTCGCCTAGGATTTGCCTTTGACAAAAATCCCAATCAGATTATTTTCCCTCGAAAGTATCATCAAAAGTTGAAGGAGTCGTTTCAGAGCATTTGGCTCATAACAATCAATTTAAAGGGGTTTCACCAGTAATCTTAGATTTATGTTCTAAATAGTTTGTACTCGTACATTAAAACAGGTGGATATAAGCAAGGTAGCGGCTCTATGCTGCCTGCTAGGCGCTTTACTATCAGAGCCGGGTGACCGATTTGCTGACAAAGCGGCTGTAAAAGTATATATCGCCCATTGTTTCATCTTTTGCTACGTTTGGAGTATCGGTGGCAATATCCTTGAAACAAACCGTAAACCCTTTGAGGAGCTTATTAAAAGGCAGTTCGAGACTTTTGAGGAAGCAGAATTGTGAGTATAAAAACTAATAAACACTAACCTCTCTACACCATACACCTGTCACTTTTCGGGAAGTTTTATAGAATTTATTATCGAGTGCTTCGGTGAATAAAATTATTGTGAGATAACCTTCAAGCCAGAGAGTTCTACATAATGTTACCTAAGGTGTATGACTTAAGTCCTTCATATTCTGGGAGGAGATCGGTGCTTAGTGGTCAGTGGATTGGCGATGAGATGATAAGGATGTTACGATGATGAAACTATTAATCGGCTGAATACAGATTAAAGATCACACGAAGCTGATCCTCTTAATCCCGCTGTCGATGAATGCGACGTATAGAGAGGTTGTGCAACGATTGAAAAATCAGCCCTTGTCACCCAACACTGGTGGTTCTTTTTTTCAGGCAGCTTTTTCTGTGGACATTTTACATATTTCTTCTACAAAACCTACATAATCAAATTTTAATCTATTTTAGTTACCCGCAAGGCTTTAATTTCTTCGACATGTTTATGGACACGAAGCAACGCAAGCTGAAAGTGTGGGCGGAGATTATACCGCAGTTTTTATACGACTGCAATAAGCCATTTTTCGAAACTCTAGTTCCCACCATTGACACCGTTCGCTATGGATACCTGTTTGAAAAACTCCTGTCTGCCGGAAAACCTGTCATGTTTACTGGAAATACTGGTGGGTATCTTTTCTATGCCTCTTACTTTAACATTTTGTCCAGACAGCCAATTCTGGAGTTATGTAATCTCTAAGAAGTTTTTGTTATACCTAAGTATAATTACTTTGTTACCTACTTATGTGTTCGCGCATTGTTTTCTGGATTGACTCTTTGTTCATTTATTATTGGAATTTACAGGAAAGTTTCTGACACAGTACAAGGTTTCGCATAAGTAGCATAAATCATGCCTAATTTGCCTATATTCGACCAAATAAAATCATCATAATAATATTATCTTTAAAAAATCTTTAAATCCCATTCCTGTACAGGTGTTGGGAAAACATGCATAGCTGCTGAAATTCTAAAGAAAATGTCAGCAACGGGCGTATTCATTCCAGTTATACTGAACTTTTCGGCGCAAACAAGCAGCCCTCGCACACAGGTTCCTGATTGAATTCTTTGCTAATAATCTGAAATTACCTATTACATTTCAATTAGTATTCTTGAAGGATTTTTGCCATTTGCCGAATTTTGTACACAAAGTTTTACTATTTATCTTACTAATAACAGGCACTGATACCAAAATAACTAGAAATCAAAATAAGTTAGTTAATAAGACCTAAGAGATCCGACTTGAGATTAAGATCTGATTCCTTTTCTGCCATTCCGTCAAAGAAGATAACTTCAACGACGTGTAAAGTTAAAAAGGAGCAATTTATAGTTTCTTTTTTTTCAGGTTTTCTTCCTAGGAAGATTAGGTTTCTTAATACTTTTCCAGAAGTAGATTGTGATGTCTATTCATTACGCATTTATAAAAGTTTCTTCTCAAATCTTAACAGTATTTTTTTATGATGATGATGTGTAATTAATTAGTAAAATTATTTTAGGAAGTAATCGAGCTGCGTCTCGACAAAAGGCCTAGAAAAGCAATAGGTGCACCACTTGGGAAGAAAGTCATAATATTCATAGATGACGTAAATATGCCACGCCTCGACGTATACGGTGCCCAGCCCACAATCGAGTTGCTTCGGTTTGTAAAACACTGCTTATGTGCCTACCATGCTTCATGTTTCACCTTAAAATGAGGCACTGGAAAGCACAGTTTTAGTCTTCCAGTGAGTAGGACAGACGACAAGAGGTTGCTGTCTACGAGTCATGGCAAAGGTCAGAGTATGTAACTCTACAAAGATTCGGCATGGTCAAAAGCTCTAGCAATGGACATTATCAACGTTCTCTTTATTTCTTAAACTAATTGCATCTATATCCTTCTGAGTTCCATTTTTCCTGATGATTCTTATAATACTAGTATCTTTTAAATTTATAGGTAGGTAAATTATTACTTTCGATCAGATATAATTGTGGTCGATCCACCACCACCACCACTACAGCCCATTAACGTCCCACTGCTGGGCACGGGCCTCCACTCTCATAGGAGAGTGGGAATTAGAGCTTAGACCCACCACTTGCTCCAATGCGGGTTGGCGGGCGGGTTGTGGTCGATCATGTTAATATAATGTTTAATATATTAATATAGATAATTCGGAGACTTGGGGGTTACAAAAGGTCAATTTTTTACAGATAATTCCATTTCTCATCCATGGCAAGCAAAGTCTATATTCGTTTCACCATTTTCACAGACAATTCCTAGATTTCGGTGGGCTTTACGATCGCGATAAGCTTTACTGGAAGGAGATTCTAGACGTGGTGTTATCCTGCGCTTGCGCTCCTCCTGGAGGGGGTCGCAATCCTTTAACTGGACGTTTCGTTCGTCATTTCGCCATGTTCTATATTTCAGCACCCAATTCTGATGCTATGAAGACTATATTTAAGGTGAGAGACTATATCTATAACATCTTATATTCCATTAATAAATTAATTCAATTAATTATAAATTACAAAATCGTCGTCTATCACTTCATTTTGAAAGATCCATCACCTTACCTTACCTTCATTGTCCTGGTAAAAGCATCTTTAGTGGAAGGCTTTGTGCCTAATTCGGTAAACTTGTTTAAGCGGGTGAAGCAATAATAATAATATTACTTAGTATTCATTTCATATAACTATTCAACAGGCAATTCTATCTGGACACATGGAAGACTTCGTAACAGAAGTATCTGTTTTGGGTGAGCCAATAGTTAACGCAGCTGTAGAGGTTTACTTGAAGATTTGCGCGGAGCTACTACCGACGCCTGCGAAGTCTCACTACGTCTTCAATTTGCGAGACCTGTCAAAGTCTATGCAGGGAGTGTTACAGGCTGATGCCGCCTACATGCGTGCTCCACAGGGCATGCTGAGGTAAACTGGTTCTCATTAGACTAACTTTCCACTAGCCAGATTGGATATTTGGGTATTGTTAAGTGACGAAGTAGGAATGACACTCGTGTAAGGTAGTCCTGTCCACGATCTCCTCAAATTGAGTATTTGACCACCAAAACGCGTGCATGATGGGATTTTGTATGAAATACTGATTGGTGATGTCATCAAAGCCCGACGCACTTTCTTAATTTAATCGATAGTTTAAAATGATTACCCAACAAAACTAACAGGGGAGTGGATATTACGACTTTTGGGAGATTCTCTATTTAATAATCACTAAGAAATAATTTATTCAACCAGTAGTCAAATACCCAATTGTTGTATTAGGAAGCCCCTTTTAGTCTTTTGTCTCTCTTGGTCCAAAAACCTTCGGAGTGTCATTAACTAAGCAACTGCTCTATAATAATTATTAGTTCACCTAAGTACGGGCACGAAACGGGCGGCGAAGGGGCGACGGCGGCAGCGGGGCGATACGATAAGTCGGATTTGTCTGGCGATTTGCAGGTATTATTGAAATTACTCAATAAATAGGTACGTGATTAAAATTTCAGATTGCCAAAAGTAAGTATATTTTTTGGGATTTTTAATAAAATATTTTTGAAGAGAAATAACCGGAAACGCTCTACCAGACTGGCAGGACTGGATTCGCCAGTTGACGAAATTATATTTTTTCACAATTTAATTTTGCCTAAAGGGCCTTCCCGAAATTCGTCGCTAGCTCTCGTATCACATCGCCCCGCTGTCGTAGTCGCTCGGCCGTCGCTAGTTTCGTGTTTGTTACGCCTTAATCATAGTATAATAATTTATTTCATTCAAAGAATAATTTTAATAATTTCTTTGTATAAGTGTGTCCAAGCGTTACCGATACCCTTGTTCGATTAAACATAAATTATGATACGAATATATAATTCCATCACCCTAAAACGTTTTACTAAAAAATTCTTTCCAAAAAACCGACTTCCAACGCCACTGTAAAGAGCAAAATAATTTTGATTTCTACCCACTTTGTTGAAGTGGGGCGGGTATTGCAAGGATAAGCTAAGTTGACGCATCAGACTCGCCCGACTTCAACATAGTGGGTAGAAATCAAAATTATTTTGCACTTTACAGTGGCGTTGGAAGTCGGTTTTTTGGAAATAATTTTTATTTTTAACTTTTTAGTGTCAGGTTTGAGGATTTGGAGTCAGAATCGAGAGCTTCCTCTAACGACTGATAGAAAAAAAAAACAAATCGGTTCGGAAACCACGGAGATATGCACCGAAATACATTTAAAAAAAAAACGCGCCGAATTGAGAACCTCCTCCTTTTTTGGAAGTCGGTTGATTGATGTGAAATTTATAGTTCTTCTTTCAGATTATTCTATCACGAATGCCTTCGAGTTTTCCATGACCGTTTGATAAACGTAGAAGATAAAAGCTACTTCTACCGACTAATGAGTAGTGTATGCCAGAAAAACTTTCAGCAACCCATCCTAGACATTCCGGACACGCCGATCATTGAACAACCACCTATACTACTCTTTGGGGATTTTATGAACTCTGCGATTCCTAAGGAAAGTAGGCAATATCAAGAAATACCGGATATTGGAAAGCTTATGATTGTTTTAAAGGTAATTTTTTTGCTTGGAATAACACTTGCTTTTTATTAAATGGAAATTACTAAAGAATAAATGGATACTTTTAAACTTGCTACAACTTAACGAAAATTATTATAGTTCCGCACTGCTTAGGATGAAGTACAACCTCTAGTTCAGAGACTGAATGTTATCCTAGGTTTAGATCCATATTATTGTCTTATTATACAATTAGGAGTACCTCGAAGAGTACAACTCGACGGCCCGCGCTGAGATGCAACTGGTACTCTTCCGCGACGCGGTGGAACATGTAGTTCGGGTGGCTCGCGTGTTCCGTGCAGAAAGAGGACATTGCCTCATGGTTGGTCCCGGCGGCTCCGGTAGACGATCCGTTGCCACCCTCGCTGGACACGTGAATGAATGCAAGTCAGTAGCTTGTATTATGTCATCAGCATATTGTGGAATACCAAGAAGTGCCACGGCACGCCAGAAGGCTGCTTTGTTGTCCCTTAGATTCAGCTCTCGGGACGCAGGAAGGATCTTCTTTGGCTCCTTCTCCCCCTTATGGCTTCATGCTCTACAAATACAAAGACCAGGAAAAACTCTAGTCCAATCTATATTTTCTGAAGATTGCTTTCGATCAAATGGCACGAGTGTATCAAAAATTTGTCTTAGGCATTTTGCAGTCCAGCAAAATGCGGACTCTGTTCTGAACAGCGTAATCCTACAATTTGATACGATAGCAATTGTTTTATGCAATAGGTACTACTTTATGTTGCTACGAAAATTCAATGTGTCGGCAGATGTATGGGCATGGAGCTAAAGCGTAACTACGACACTCCGGAATTCCACGACGACCTGCGTGGCATGTACATGCGCGCGGGCGTTGCGGGAGAGGACACCGTGTTCCTATTCACCGATACGCAGATAACCAAAGAGGAGTTCCTGGAGGACATCAACAATATGCTCAATTCAGGTTTCACGTTCAATCATCCATCTATCTACAAGTTCACTACTGAATATGCCATAAGAAAGGTCTAACTAAAATAATCGAACATTAATATCGTAGGCATCTTTTTTTTCAATCTATAGGTGAAGTGCCGAATCTATTTGAAGGGGATTCGTACGAACAAGTGCAAACTGGTTGTCGTGGCGAGGCAGCCAAAGCCGGCGTAAATCCAGGCGACCGCGATGCAGTTTACTATTACTTTATTAACCGAGTGAGGGGAAAACTGCATCTTTGTATCTGCATGAGCCCCGTTGGCGAAGCGTTCAGGTATCCATTCACAATTTTGGCTCAATCAACAGATAAAATTCCAGTTTTTCTTGATGTGCCCTCTAAAAATTACGAGGTTTGCGTATTTTATAAATACCTACCTTTACCTTTCGTGATGTTCATCTCATATCATATGAAAAGTTCGACACTATCTATAACAATTAGTTTTTATTCGTTGCAGACGAAGATGCCGTATGTTTCCATCACTTGTTAATTGCTGCACCATCGATTGGTTCACCAAATGGCCGCCAGAGGCTTTGCGCTCCGTGGCCCAACAGTGTTTGCAGCCACTGGAAAATGAAGAGATAATAGAAAAGATCTCTACACTTGCCGTTTCTATGCACGAGGTTTGCCCAAACTCTGGTTTCCTTGGATAGTAGGGACGACAGCACTTTTGGGTAGGTATACGCAACATAAAATAATAGTGTCAAAAGCACTCTCCAGCAACACCCATCTTGGTTCAGTGGATAAGATTTCAGTTGAAGCTTTGGATGCTATGCCATTTATGATGGTACTACTATCTGAAACTAATTAGTACAGATTATTCTGTTTCTCAGGACGTCGATGCGATGACAGGTCGGCTGTACGACGAGATGCGTCGCTATTTCTATACGACGCCAAGCAGCTACCTGGACTTGTTGAAGCTTTACCTGACATTGCTTGACAAGAAGCAGCAGGAGATATTGCGTGGTCGCGACAGAATTTCTTGCGGCTTGCAGGTTTTACTCTTAATATTACAAGTTTTCTCGATTTAATTGGTTTATTACTCTCGTGATAACTATTTGTTGTATAGATAATAATATGTCTTCCAGACAGTCTTTGAAAATATTTTGTCAAGATCGATTTAGCCAAGAAAATGACACATTTTCGACACCTATAATATATTTCTGGTTTTAGAAATTGTATGAAACGTACGAAGTTGTGGGTGTAATGGAACAGCAGGTGCGTGATATGGAGCCGATTCTCGCAAAAAAGGCTGAAGAGGTAATTGCAAAAATCGAATTTTACTTTTGCTAAGGATATCGGTTACAGGCTAATATTATGTGATTGGCGGTCCAAATTTAATCTTTTCGGTTCATAGAAATCATCATCAGAGAATCATTCGGTTCTTAGGACGCCATGGGGCATAGGTCCATCGGTGATATTCCGCCGAATTATACCATGAAACCATACCTTTTACAATAATATTATATAGATTGTATAATGCATGTGCTAAATTTTAGGGTAAAGCTCTTGTAGCACGGCTTAAAGTAGAGCAAGCAGCCGCAGACGAAGTAAAGAAAGCCGTATTGAAAGACGAAGCTGCAGCTAAGGTAATGAAATATTTTATGCTCGGTCTAAACATTTATATGTTACACCTATGTTACACCTATTTTGCCTTATCTTTTATTAAAATACCATAGATAAAAGCAGAAGAAGTAAAACAAATCGCTGACGAAGCGAAAGCGGATCTAGCGATGGCCATGCCAGCGATGGAGGCGGCGCAGAACGCGCTTAAAGCACTCAACAAGGCTGATATCAATGAGCTGAAAGCTTTTCAGAAGCCGCCGCCTCTTGTACGCTTTGTTATGGAACCCGTCTGCATACTACTTGGAGCCAAGTAAGTAACATGACAGTTTAAGGCTAGAGGCAATTTGATGCTTACTGAACAATACCCTGAAATTACCTGAAAAAGGCTAGTTTTTTATTATATAGGGAAGAAAAATATGTACCTGCATTGAAGTCCGCACAGGAAATTTAATTTACATAAACTTAAATGATGCACATTACAGCATAATATACAGGTTAAGTATGTTCAAGAAGTAATTCTCAAACACATTCTCACTTTATTTTACTTGTTGTCAATAAGACAAGAGGTTTTTCATAATCCTTCAGTCCTGAACTCATTGAATTGATACCACTTCAATATTTTTTTAATCCATACTAATATTATAAATGCGTAAGTGTGTCTGTCTGTCTGTCCGTCTGTCTGTCTGTCTGTCTGTCTGTCTGTCTGTCTGTCTGTCTGCTACGCTTTCACGGCCCAACTACTCAACCGATTTTGATGAAATTTGGTACAGAGATAGGTTACATCCCGGGGAAGGACATAGGCTACATTTTATCCCGGAAAATTGAAGAGTTCCCGCGGGAATCAAAAAAAATTATCTGTTCAACCGATTTTGATGAAATTTGGTACAGGGAGAGGTGGTACCCCGGGGAAGGACATAGGTTGCTTTTTATCCCGGAAAATTGAAGAGTTCCCGCGGGAATAAAAAAAACAATCCACGCGGACGAAGTCGCGGGTATCATCTAGTATTATATATTTACTAGCTGATGCCCGCGACTCCGTCCGCGTGAAGGTATGAAAAATAGATGTTGGCCTCAGTATTCTGAGATGTTGGCCGATTCTCAGACCTACTCAATATGCTCACAAAATTTCATGAGAATCGATCAAGCCGTTTCGGAGGAGTATGGGAACGAAAATTGTGACACGAGAATTTTATTATAAGATTAATCTTATAAAATTGACATAAAATAAGTTAAGGACTAATTTTTCAATTGCCAAATATCTTTATATATATATATATATATATATATTATTTTAGCGATCGATAAATCAGTATAGGTACTCAATTGCCACCATTCAATAAAGTCAGTATACCTATTGGCAATTCAGTATATAAGTACTTCTTCTAGGCCTGATTGGGATTCAACTAAAAAGTTATTAGCCGACGTCAACTTTATCCGAAACTTGGAAGAATACGACAAAGATCATATTCCGGACGCTACGCTCAAAAAAATAAAAGTTTATCTAACACATAAGGACTTTAATCCTGACACAGTTGTCAAAGTTTCTAAGGTAATGAGGTATATTCTTTCTATTCATAATTATCACATCAACCTGTGGACGTCCACTCTTCAACATAGGCCTTCTCTGATGAGTACCGCTTCACCCGGTTTAAAGCCTTACTCATAAGCAGCCGCAGGACTATTTGCCAATAACCTGCCTACTGCCACTTTAGCTTGCTGATCGCTTGGGGTATGTAGATAAGTTTTCCTGCAGATCTCAAATTTTATCCTTCAATGAAACTCATAACATCTAAGCTCTTTTGATAGCACATTGACCAGCAGATTTTTTGGAATGCTTGCAAATATCCCTATTTCTTTCTATAATTATATCGAAAATTAATTTACCATTATTTTATTTTACAAATACAGGTGTGTCGGTCTATGGTTTTATGGGTGCAAGCTATTGACATGTATGCAAAAGTGTTTAGAGTCGTTGAGCCAAAAATTATCGCGTGAGTATACCTTTTAAGTAGAATTAAATATACATGGTGTATGATAGAACAGCTAAGTAATTTCATTCACTTATGCCATTTCCTTAATTTATGCGTATTTTTCTTCATTTAGACATAAAGAAGCGGCTGCTGTATTAAAAAGCGTGATGGCAGTACTTCGAGCGAAACAGAAGGAGGTTGAAGCTATAGAAGCTCAGTTGGCTAAAATGATGGACGAACTCAGGGTATCAGAAATTTATAAGATAACGAACATTTTATCAGAGGCGTAAACTCCTCATTAAAAACGTATCCGTATAATGCTTGGCATGGAGTTGGCATGCTTTTAATATCCATTATATCAGATTATTATTGCCACACACTTATTATTAGAATTAAGATAAGGCCTATTTAAGCAAAGATTAAACAAATTCTTGATATTTCGAGTTCTATTTGTTCTGCATAATGTTTATGGGCGGCGGTAATTGGTAATCGATTTCCTGTATCGTCGATATTTTGAGAGCTAAATACTAACTCTTCCAGTTAAATATCACCGTAATATCAATGCATAATGCGTTTGCAGTTAGTTGAAGAAGAGCGTATCAAATTGCAAGCAGATGTGGACTTAGCAGCAGCCCGATTATTGCGAGCCGGTAAGCTCACGCAGGCTCTAGCCGACGAGAAAACGCGCTGGGAGGACAGTGTCAAGGTATTAAGCCACGTCACTTCCAATCTCACCATCACCATCATAATCATATCAATCAAAAAAATCTGATTGATGCATATCTGTCAGTAATATTTTATTGTCTCAAGTACAATAAATCAAGATCAGCTGCAAATGCTTATATTGCTTGATTTTATGATATATACAACACGTTCTGTGTAATTTATAAAGCCATTTTTAAATTAATTATCGTGTGCATGTTCATAAAATTATATATCTTGACCATATTTGTGTCTAACAGACAAAGATTTCTAACACAACTAAGTAGACGTTCAAACGCAAATATTGTCTAAGTAATACCATTGTCATTTATCACTAGGTAATTCGAATATTTCAGATTAAAGCTCTTCAAGTATTCGCGCATGTAAAATTGGAGTTTAGTGTATTTTGGTAACTGCTCCGTTAATAACAAATTTAACAACATTACATAATCAAGCGGATTACACAAACTCCTCAATGTATCAAATATCTAAAGTTGATCTGTAACATATAGTTAGTTTACATGGTTTTTACGCCAAATCATTATTTTCAGGTGGCTACATACAAGTTAAAGTGTACCACTGGGGACATTATAATTGCGTCAGGCTGCATCGCGTACTTTGGTGCGTTCCCTTCAAACTACCGCCGAGAACTTGAACGTAAATGGGTTGAACAGTGCCAAGAGCTGGAGATTCCTTCCTCCGATACATTTGAGTGAGTGTATTATTCCGAACTTGCTGTTCCCCACGGCTTTGTCCGTGTGGATTTCTTCATCATCGCCATCCTTGCCCTCAGAAATTAATTTTGATGGTCATCATGCGAGAAGCTTCTCCATCTATAGCCGCTTCTTTGAATTTCGGATAACAAAGCCTTAAAAAACCACATACATCATCCAACCACTTGCGTCTTTGGAGACTTGGGACACTCTTGCCTGCAATCCTTTCTTACAATCCTAATCTTGGGAATGAGAATTGTCTCTTTAAGTTTCCAAAAATGGTGGCTTTTCTCTGCATGATGGCGTGTGTGTATGTGTGAGTGTGTGGGTAGCGCGTGGGTTAAGGTTCAAGATTTTTTCTAGACAATTGTGTTGTTAATTTAAAATGTGTCAAAAAAGACATCTAATAAAGTTTATTGTTATAAAATAGCCACCCCTTTAAAGACCGGAATCGTCTTTCAGTTTGATAACCATAATGGCGGATTCGTATACGGTGCGCACTTGGAACGCCCAGGGTCTCCCCAGAGATGCTGTATCAACTGAAAACGGAATTCTAGTGACGCGTGCAGGAAGATGGCCGCTGACGATTGATCCCCAAGAACAAGTATTTAATATATATACTTAAAAGATACAACATACTAGTAGATTATTAACCAAGGGGATAAAGCAGTGTCTTCTGTCGCGGGTGACGATTTAAATCGCGAGCGTAACGAAGGACTCGAGGTTTACTCCCGAGCGTAGCGAGGGTGTTAAAAAATTAAATCACGAGCGAAGCGAGGGATTTAAGACGAGTCCTGAGTGTAGCGAGGGATTTAAGTTCACCCAAGACTAAGACAGCTTTATCACCGAGGAAAATACTCTACTTTTCGTACCATTTGCGAAAAAATTAACACAATAATAATTTTTTATAGAAAACATTCTTATAATTTATTTATCCATTTGCACTGGAAGAAGTGTAAATGGATAAATATAAATGCCGTTTTTCGGGTGCGTGTATGTAATGTCTGTTGATAGCTATGTATCAAAAAATTGATTGGCTTCACCTACAGCCTAAAAGAGTAGGATAGGATATCAACAAATGAAATGTCTATATCGTTAAATTTGTCTTGGTTGTGGTAGTGATATTTGTTGGATGTCGTCATAAAAAAAGGCAGACGCTAGCCACGTGCTAGCCAACAAAACAGTCATTTTTCAAGGCAGCCGTACTGGTCGAAAATCAAACATTGTTCTGTTCTATCAGGCGAACAGATGGGTCAAAAATATGGAGCGGGAGCAAGGCCTACAGATAACCAAACTAAGTGATCCCGGGTACCTTCGAATGCTAGAGAACTGTATACGTCTGGGTTGGCCAATGCTTATTGAGGACTTAGGCGAGGCACTGGATGCTACACTCTCACCCGTGTTACTCAAGCAGACCTTCCTTCAGGTACTACCGCAATTTGTGGCTAGTTTTAAATTTGAATTAGGGTATAGCTTAGTGATCCAGTCCGCAGACAAGCATTTTACATGCAAATTCGCACGTAACTAAGTTCATATTACATCTGAAACAATTCATGTTAAAAGAATATCGGCTGGTTTCTGAATTGAGAATTTCATGTTGAGTCTGTCTCAAAGACTACTTAAGGACTAATTAAGCAAATTTTTGTTTCTGAATTGATAATTGTCAGCAACTTTTACATTTCAGGGAACTTTCCATACCGTTACTGTTCTGACGACCTCCCTGGCGCAGTGGTGAGCGCTGTGGTCTTATAAGTAGCCATGCTCGTACGGTAATGGTATACCCGTAAAAGGTTAGCCCGCTACCATCTTTGACTGCATCATAACTTACCATCAAGTGAGATCGCAGTCAAGGGCTAACTTGTAGTGGAATAAAAAAAACAATGTCGCAGAATCATAATGGAATTCGATTTGCCCCTAGAACAACTAAGCAAGTCGTAAGCCTAAGAATACCTACATACATAATATTACATATCCCATTCCATCGATAAACCTATAGTTTTGGACGGAAAATGTGTCTAATATAAACAAATCTAATTTTATTATAGGCTGGTCGGTTGCTTATCCATCTAGGCGACAGTGACATCGAATACGACACGAACTTCCGTCTTTATCTCACAACGAAGTTGGCCAACCCTCACTATCTACCCGAAATTTGCATTCAAGTTACTCTGGTAAACTTCACTGTTACTCTATCAGGCCTGGAAGACCAGTTACTTGCGTAAGTTGAAATGATACTTTCTAGTGCCCACTTGCACCAATTTTGTGCAGTTGATGCTGTCACTTAAATAAGATTATTTCAGCAGTGATGAAAATTCTACTATTAAAGGTTTGGTGCAAAAGAAAAGCTGATAATATAACCTCATAGTAAGGACATGACAAAACGAATTATAGCAACACGGTAGTTTTGTTACAATTTGTTCGCTCAAATAAATTCAAACCCCTATATTTATTCGAAATACCTTGAGTGTTTACACCGTAGCGAAAAAATTATATGTCTATGGTTTACACAGTACACCTTCTGAACGTTTATAATATGAACGTCAATACATTCAAGATACTAATTATATTATGCACTTCAAATTTAGTCAGTCTGAAACGTCTTATGATTTTTTAATGATTAACTTAAAATATAAGAGAAGCCTAAGATTACGATTGAACTAAAATATTTTAGGGATGTGGTCCGTCTAGAGAGGCCAGACTTGGAACTTCTACGTTCAGAACTGATCGTGCGCATAAACACGGACAAAGCCACGCTTCTAGATATTGAGGATAAAATTCTCCGTTTGCTGTATGCGTCTTCAGGGAATATTCTAGACGACGAGGAGCTTATTGAGACTCTGAATGAGAGTAAGGTGATAATACCTTTATTAATTCTGAACCTATCCATTATTTAAACTATTTTTTATTCATCAAGTATGAAGTATGATGTAGGTATCTATATCGTCTATTTTACCTATTCACGGCTAAACCCCTGAGCCGATATTTAAAAAATAAATATTCCAGGAAACATCCGAAATAATCAACGCCCGATTGTTAGAAACGGAAGCAACCGAAATAAGTATATCAGCGGCGCGAGAGAAATACCGCACAGTGGCGACCCGAGGGGCAGTGCTATACTTTGCGGTGGCACAACTGGCGGATATCGACCCCATGTACCAGTTCTCGCTGAAATACTTCAACCAGGTCTTTAAATTATTACTTCTCATAAATCTAGTGGTATAGGCTTAGTCAGCTGTGGATCGAGATTCCTATTAGTATAATGGCTTTGCTGTTATGAAATTCTCAGTAGCAGCCCCAAGTTGTGAATTTCATGCTTGCGAGCTCAGTCTTGAATAGCTAGCTACAGCTACAGTAAATTACTGTAGATCCAGTTCCTGATAGGAGCCGTCCAATCAGACTATGTATAGGAGGAGGGAATACACATACTTACTTAGTGCTCCGTTTTCACTTTGCGCACATCTTTTAAATCTGTTTAATATAATTACTTACCTACTATCTCAAACTACGTTGTTGTTAAAACTGTCGATGACCTCCCTGGCGCAATGTTGAGCGCTGTTGGCTTAACGTGGGAGGTCCTGGGTTCGATTCTCGACAGGGTCAATTTGGGAATTTATAATTTCTGAATTTTCTCTGGTCTGGTCTGGTGGGAGGCTTCGGCCGTCTAGTTACCACCCTTTCCGCAAAGGCGTACCGCCGAGCGATTTAGCGTTCCGGTACGATACCGTGTAGAAACAGACTAGGGGTATGGGTTTAATATAACTGTCATGCCCCTAACAGCTGTTAGCCCGCTACCACATAAGACTCCATCATCACTTACCATCGGGTGAGATCGCAGTCTGGGGCTAACTTGTAGTGCAATAAAATAAAATAAAAATTACTATATTGACTTTAGATTATTATTTTACAATACAGAAAATTATGGCAATCATCATCATCATCATCACTACAGCCTATTAACGTCCCACTGCTGGGCACAGGCATCCACTCTCATAGGAGAGCGGGAATTAGAGCTTAGACCCACCACGCTGCTCCAATGCGGTTTGGCGGGCTTTAACGACTATTATCATGTTAGTGATAATAACCGGGACCGACGGCTTAACGTGCTCTCCGAGGCACGGGGGTGAAACACCGCCAACTTCCAACTCCGGGCTGGCACTGAGAATTTCTTAATTGAAAAACCCAATACCTAACTTTTATGCCCGACCGGGAATCGAACCCAGGACCTCGTGATCCGCAGTCGACTATACTAACCACTAGACCAACGAGGCAGTATATTATG
Organism: Erebia epiphron; assembly: GCA_963932025.1. Lineage (NCBI taxonomy): Eukaryota > Metazoa > Arthropoda > Insecta > Lepidoptera > Nymphalidae > Erebia > Erebia epiphron. The sequence goes on from OZ009945.1 coordinate 31,827,550, forward strand.
GCAATGTAAGAACAAAATTGTAAACTTAAATATTTCAGTGGTCACTACTACTTAAACTTAAATCTTTTAAACTAATACTCTTTTAAACTTACTCAATCACGCCTGAATTGCTGAACGGATCTGGATGAACATAGGCTACTTTTTATCTCGGAAAATTAAAGAGTTCCCGGGGAAACCAAAAAACTCAATCCACGCGAACGAAGTCGCGGGCATCAGATAGTTTCACATAAATTCTGTCAGATTATGTCATAGAGTTGATACCAAACAAGTGAATTTCCCAAACAGGTATTCAACATAGTGATCGAAAAGAGTGAGAAATGCGACATCCTTGAGCGTCGGTTGGAGATATTGCATGACGAAATCACTCTATCAGCCTACCGGAACGTGTCGCGTGGACTATTCGAACGGCACAAGCTGGTGTTCAGTTTCCTGCTCAATATGGCCGTGTTTTTGCACGCGGGCCGAGTTCAAGCGCACCAGTGGAACTTTGTGCTCAGGGGGGCGGCTGGCACAAAAGTGGTTAGTTACAAAACTATGATATTAGTTACAAAGTGTCCCGTGGTTTTAAAAAAATATTAAGAAAATGGCATGCCAAATTTTTTTCTCCAATTCACTTTTATTATTTATAATAATTAATTATTATCTCTCATTTATTTGTATGCCAATTAATTTCTATAAAAATTCCTGGTCATTTTCGTAAATAAACATATACTTACCTACCTAAAAATCCTAAAATTATAATATTATTTACTATAGCAACACTATCAATATGTCAATATGTATACAGCAGGGCGACCGCGTATCTTTTGCATCAATCATTGATACATCGCAATCACCTCCGATTGGCTGAATTTATGGTATTCTTGCTGTGTCAATGGATTTCGTCCAATAGTGGAAGAGTGTTAACCAATCGGAGGTGATTGCCATGTATCAGTGATTGATGCAAAAGATACGCGGTCGTCCTGCAGGTCTGATACTGGTGGGAGCCTCGGCTAGATACCAGCCTACCAGCAAAGCCATGCACTCAAGTGATTCTATGTCCCGATACGGTGCCACGGAGAAACAGATTAGGGTGTGGAACTCATATATATATAACTTATATATTTATATAAGTACCTACCTACACATAAATATAAGTTGTACTTGGATAATGTTTTTAATTTTAAAGCTTCCGTAAATTCCGCATAGGTACCCCCAAAGAAACCAAATATAGAGACCCTCACTGAACAAATGTGGTTAGCGGTGAACCATCTTCACGAAACGGACCCTAGCTTCGCAGGGCTTGCTGGTGACTGTTTACGGAAAATCACGATTCAACTCGGAACTTTTATCTTGGTAAGATCATATTATTATTTTTTAGTTTTGACGAACATACCACTAAACTGACACAGTTCACGGACCACAATGCCAACGATTAAAGCCATATTGTTACATAATTGTTGATTTTTGTGTTTTAGATTTATAATCTTTATTTTAGAAGCGGCAAGGTACGTGACATAAAACTATTTTTTAATTTTGATGTTTTGCTCTAAGCGTTGGCAATTATAATAATTGATCCCCAGAGGATATATATATATATATATATATTTACTATCATCGCTTTAAAAATCAGTATTAGGTACTTATTTTAAAATTGACATTTTATGTGACGTACCTTGACGTTCCTAAAGTAAAGTTCAAGTAAGTAGGTATAGTTTAGTAAGATTAAAATAATATTGCTTTATGCGATGGTATTAAGCCAGTTATTTTGCTTGGAACAAGCGTCTGAAATCAGACAGTATTATTTGCAAACCTTCACTTACCTGCTTACCTCAAGTATGAAAATTAGACCCTGGCAGAGCGCGGTGCGCGGCGCGCGGCGGCTGTTGTAGGTATTTCTCTCCTCTCTCTTAGGTGTGAAACAAGACGATTTCACGATTTGAAATCGTTTTTCCGCGACACACTATATTTTTCCTATTTAACCTGCATTGAACGTGCGAGTTTTATTAAAATTGTATTTCTTATTTATTTTAGTGGCTGGGTGTTAACAAAATATATACTTAATGATATCTGTCAGTCATTTTACATATTGATGGTTAAAATCAAATAAATATTATAAATGCGAAAGTTTGGATGGACGGATGTATGGATGGATGTTTGTTACTCAATCACGCCCCAACGCCTGAACGGATCTGGATGAAATTTGGCAGAGATAGATTATAGTCTGGAATAGCACATAGGCTACTTTATATCCCGGAAAATGAAAGAGTTCCCGCGGGAACCAAAAAACCTCAATCCACGCGTACGAAGTCGCGGGCATCAGCTAGTTAAAATTATAAAGGTTTGAAATAAATAAAAGATACTCTGACAGGATTGAAAGGAGAGCTGCTACGTCATTGACATTCAGCGCAGAAAGTGATGGTTTTCTACCCGCTGAATGACGTAGGTAACGTATTCGTCTGAAATTGACTAGTTTAGGGTGGCTCAACAGGCATTGAAACTCGCATTTTCAATGCAGGTTATATGAAAACAATTTTATATACAATAAGTAGTAGGTATCTAATGTAATAGGTACATATTTAAATCATTGAGCTAGTTCAAAATGATGACTAAATTTTGACGTTGCGTAAGCCTTTAGAATAATACGCATAACTTTTCAGCATGGTAAGAGGACTCGAGTTGTTGCGTTTTAAACAGGTACCTAGTTTTGACGACCTCCCTGGCGCAGTGGTGGGCGCCGTAGTCTTATAAGGGGAAGGTCCCGGGTTCGATCCCCGTCAGGGTCAACGGAATTTATAATTTCCGATTGTTTTTCTGATCTAGTCTGGTGGGAGGTTCCAGCAAAGACGTGCCGCCAAGCGATTAAGCCAGTATTATGCCGCCTATAGAAACCATATGGGATATGGGTTTAATATGACTGCCAACCCCTAACAGGGGCAGCCCGCTACCAGTAGCGCTACCATCTAAGACTAAGACTAATATTAATAATAATCTAAGACTGCATCATCAATTATTACTAACATGTGAGATTGCAGTCTAGGGCTAACTTGCAGTGGAATAAAAAATGTTTCAAGTACTTACTAGTTATCTTACGCTCTATTTGTATTCACAAATTACAAGATTTTGAATATTACATCACAGCTCCTATGACTCGTGCTTTGTACGAGTAGCCAGTTGACATTACGTAGAATAAAAGGCAAGACTTAACGCATTATCCCTTATTCTGATATACTACTTATCTACTGAGATTACTTATTAATTTTTGTTGGGGCTGACCAACAAAATTTATAATAATAAATCTCTGTTGTAGGACATCCATGTTAACAAAAAGGATCTCAATCCGCCGAGTAAAGACTGGGACACTCATCTGAGTGACTTTGAGAAGCTGATGATAATAAAATGCCTGAAGGAAGAGAAGTTGGTATTTGCCATCGCCCAGTATGTCTCTATCAGTTTGGGATCAGTATTCATTGAGAGCCCTACAGTGCAGCTTAATACCCTGTAAGTAAATATTGATTTGAACTGAATACTTAGTCGCAATGCACACCTGCATACCAGCTTAATACCCTGTTAGTAAATATTTATTTGAACTGAATACTTAGTCGCCACGCACACCTGCATAACAGCTTAATACACTGTAGTTAAATATTGATTTGAACTGAATACTAAGTCGCAACGCACGCCTGCATAACAGCTTAATACACTGTAGTCTGTAGGTAAATATTGATTTGAACTGAATACTTAGTCGCAAAGCACACCTGCATAACAGCTTAATACCCTGTAAGTAAATATTAATTTGAACTGAATACTAAGTCGCAACGCACACCTGCATAACAACTCACCTACTACCATGTAAGTAAATAGTATTGATTTGGACCGAATACTTAGTCGTAACGCATACCTGCATAACAGCCGAGGTGCAGCGTTTTTAAAGTAGGTATAACATAAACTTTTATGTAACTAAATTATGTTACTAAAACTATATTCAACAATTTTGAACAATTCGCTACCAAGTAGGGAGGTAAGTTTGTGAAAAGTTTCTTAAAAAACTTTTCACATACTTACCTTTTTTTAGTTTGATAAAAAAAATGTGCTATTTTTCGTGAATTCGCTAAGCATTGTATATGGATACTTTTATGCCCAACATAATTTAAATAGAGACATATAAACATAAATAATTATTCTATCGCATTAATTAGTGTATTAGGTGTAATAAAATAAATTAAGAAATAAAATAACAATAAACTTACGAAGTTCCCCCGGGATTTTTAAAACTTACACCCACGTTGATGAAGTAACGGGCATGAGGTAGGTACCTATGTATATTATAGAAATAAAACAATGATTGAAGAACCACATAGACATCAAAATAACTTGGTTTACATTTATAGTTGCATATTTCGGTTCTTAACATAACATAATACATCTAGATATTTATTTTCATTTTCATTCTAGATTAACTAGTGATTGTCAAGTAAAATTCCTCGTTTTCATTACCCCGTTACAAAATGAGCCGATTTATTTATTTTTGAAGTGAAACTTCTTTAGAATCGTTCTGATTTGAAAATTAGAACGATTCTAAAATAAACGAAAAAGCGACACTAAAAAGAGACAAACATAGTCACAATAGGATTTATCCTCCGAGAGAATGAGACAGAATACAAGACAAGTTGTTATACTTAATACAAGTTAAGTATATTTATTTTATTCTTTCATAGGCTACTTTTCTGAAGTTTCACTTCTGCCGTGTGTGAATTTCACACACACACACTTTTTTTTATTTTATAAGATAGTTAATTTAATTACATTATCCCAAAATAAGCCGAACCGATAAACTTATAGCTATTTATGCAACTGTATCGTAATTAAAATGACTAATTACGTACAGTTGCATACAAGATTTTATCTACGACAAGGACGTCTTTATAATTTTTTACTTTATAAATTAATAAAAAAGTCAAATCAATCAAGTGCCAGAACCCAGAGCCGCTAAGCTATAGGTATCCTATTTATGAAGATAACCATATCGATACAGCTACGACTCATAACGATACAGCTCCCATACAACGAACTGTATCGTTATGAGAAGCAAACACGAAAGAGGGTTCAATTCGATATAGTTGTCAAATTCGAAATTGGAACTTTTCGATGCTGGAGTAGATAAAGAAATTTATAATATAATCCAAAATTTTCACATAATATAATTATTTTACTATTAAAATAAATAGGTAGGTATGAGTATAATATAATTTAAAGATTGGAGTGATAGGTATTAGCTAAACGTTGTAATAACACTTAATCTTATTATAAGTATAAAACTTACTATAGATCACATCGAATTGAGCACAGAAGTTAGGTAGTTAGTAGATAAGTTGTTGTTGTTTTTCATTTTGTCCCCTTTCGGGACAGGCAAAGGTCCAAAACCATACAGCCTATTCAGTAATATTTCTTTTCCGTATTATTTTTTATATAAAGGCAAAGCCTATTCAAACGTTTTTCTTTAATGTTTTCTTTTTATACAGTATAATCTTTAAAGATTCATCTGAATGTGTCTTTCTTTTTCTCTCCTTTGTTTTCAAAGTAAGTCTAATCCAGGTCTTCTCTATTTTATATACATTGTCAATATTCAAATTTCTTGAACAGTACTCGTAATGAATTTATACAAATATTTATAATTTAATGAATTCTTCAATAAATCCTTTAATGAGCGCGGTACATCTTCAATCTTCTTATAAACATAACTTAGGTCATCAATTAGCACAAGGCGCTGGATGCCAAAAGATGAACAGGAAAAGAAAATGTGATCCAGTGTTTGGGATTCATTAGTGTTGCAGAAATTACATGACGGCGAGTCTACTATTTTCATTTTATGTAAATGTGAATTCAGGCGACAGTGTCCAAACCTTAAGCGGCAAATAACAGAGTAATATTTCCGATTACTATAAATCTTCTCTTTACAAAACCATGGCTTTTGATTAATATTATCATTTAAATTTTTATACCACAACCCTTTAAGCTCATGTTCAGGGGAATTCCTCATTTCTCGCCAGTTATTCTCCAATGTATTTATTAGTTTTTTATGTATATCTGTGTAAGGGACGGCAGCAGCATTGGTTTTTTGACAGTGACAATCAGTGCTATTTTGGTTATTGGATGACACGTTTGTTATGGCTTTAGCAAGGAAATCTGCATTTTCATTTCCTTTTACTCCAGAATGTGCCGGAACCCAAATAAAGACAATATCAAAACCATTCAGGTAAAGTTGGTAAGCTTTCTTCTTAATTTCATATATAATATAATTCAGTTTAGCATCCATCTTACAGTTAGAAATAGATTTAAGTACACTCATACTATCGCTGGCAATCACCCATTTTGACGATTCTGTTTTTCTATTTTCTATATAATGTATAGCTGACAAGATAGCAAGTGCCTCCGCTGTAAAGATACTTGCATGTGGATCAATTTTTTCACCAGAACCAAGCTTTATTTGATTATCATAAATGGCGATTGAAGTACTATTTTCATTCTTTGCTGCATCAGTGTATACAATTCTGTAGTTTAACCAGTTCGGAAGCTTGTCATAAAATAATTCTTTCGAGGAAAGGGAAGGATCTATTTCTACATTAATATTCACATAGTAACTTTCATATGCTCCTTCAAAGCATGGCCAAGTAGTCTCTGTTCTGTGAATGTTTGAGGATTCGAGTAACTGTAAATACTCAGAGAAATTATGTAACATGAACAAGGAATTCGTTTTTAACATTGTAGAATGAGCATTTAAGATGTTTATAAAAAGTTTATTACTTTTCAATGAATATAATTTCAATAATAGTTTATTTTTTAAGTAGGTAAAGCGAATACTAAGAGGTGGAATATTGCATTCAATTTGCAGAACATTAATTGGTGTTGTTTTGAAGGCACCTGTAATAAGGCGTAATCCAGTATTTTGAACAATTTCTAGTTTTTTTACTAAAGATTTATTGGAAGCAAAGCATATAGCGCCATATTCAAAATGACTTCGAATAATGGACTTATAAAGTAATAATAGAATTTTGGGATCAGCTCCCCAGTAGGTTTTAGCTAATGATTTCAAGATATTTAAAGCTCTAGTAGCTCTAGCCACTATGCAATCAACATATTTATTCCAGGACATATTACTGGTAAACAGGACACCTAAAAATTTTACCTCTGATGCCTGAGCTATCAGATTTTCATTATAATAAAGATGAATTGAAGGATGACTTCTTTTACCGAAAACAACAACTTTAGATTTTTTGGGATTTATATGTAAATCCAAGTAATTAAAATATCTATTTAAACAAATTAAACTTTGATTAATATTAGCTGTTATTTGATTTATACAAGTTCCAGATAAATAAATAACTAAATCATCTGCATACTGTAAATTTTTTGTAAAAGATCCTAGATTCATATTTAATTTATGTATATATAGTAAAAATATCAATGGGCTCAATATTCCTCCCTGGCAAACACCTTTAGAAGAATACCTAGGTCCATATAAATTTCCATGTTTAACAAATACTTTTCTTTCATATAAAAAGTTAAAAATCCATTTTATTAATTTTACAGGAAAACCTATCTTGATAAGTTCTTCACAAAGAATCTTAAGATTAACATTATTAAAAGCACCTTCAATATCTAGAAAAACAGAAACAAGGTATTCTTTTTGAGCAATAGATTTTTGGATATCAAGTTGCAGCAAAGCAATACTTTCTTGAGCAGACTTTCCCTTTCGGAATCCATATTGATTATGAGGTAATATATTATTTTTTTCGATAAAGAATTCAATTCGCTGTTTTAAAAGCTGTTCAAAAATTTTACCCATACAAGAAGTCAGAGTTATGGGTCGATAAGAGTCTTCATGAAACTCTTTTTTATCAGGCTTTAAAACTGGTATCAAACAATCAACTTTCCAATCATCAGGAATGAAATTTCCTTTCCATAAATGATTAAAAATATTACACAAAATCCTAAGTCCATTTTCATCTAAGTTCTTTAACAAAACATATGGAATGCCATCTAGGCCAAAAGCTGTGTCTTTCCTGCTGTGTATAGCTGTTCTAAGTTCTTTAATTGTAAAGGGATTTAAAATAAATTTGTTGGTAGGATTAATATTTTCCACATATGGTAATTTATCTATTTTTACATAATCTGGCGTGTACTTTTTTAAGAAATTCAAAATCCAATCATTTTTATTGTATATTTTTTTATAAGAATAAGTTTTGTTAAATTTTTTCATAAATGACCATATTATAGTCATTGGGGTGTTGCGATTAAAAGAATGACATAGCTCACTCCAACTACTTTCCCTTTCTCTTTTTAAAGTTAATTTCTTTAATGCTTGCAGTCTTTTAAAACTTATATAATTTTCAAGACTTGGGTCATTTTTAAATGATACATATGCCTGCTTACAATTTTGAACTGCATCACTACATTTACTGTTCCACCAGGGGAGACACAACCTCTTGCGTCTATTTTTTACATTATTATTGCGAGGTTTACAATTATTAGGGATTGTTTTTTGAACAGCTTTATGTAAAATTTCAATAAAATTATTATATGAATTTAAAGGAAATTCTGTATCTACACTAAAATCTAACAGCAAATCTTGAACTTCTTTTTTAAAAATGTCCCAATTCATACACTTGTAATTTGGAAATTTTGGTAAATTATTATTACTATCTTTATCTGCATCCTGATTGCTATTAATAAGAATTTTTAAAATTACAGGTAAATGATAACTACCTAAAGGATCATCATGTACTGACCAATCACAAGCTAATGCAAGAGATGGAGAAACTAAGGACAAATCTAAAGCATTTGGGCGCCACGTTAGTGAACCAACTGTAGTTGGCTCCCCGCTGTTCAAGAGTACTAAATTGTTATCATCAATAATATCAAGAAGATCTCTACCTCTGCAATTTATAGAATTACTACCCCAAGATGTATGGTTAGCATTAAAATCACCTCCGAGAATAAGCGGCTTCGGAGTATTTTTAATCAACAGATCGAAGTTGTTTTTATTAAAATTTGCATTAGGTGGGCTATAAAAACTAATAATACTTATTTCTTGATTATAGAGCTTAATTCTTATACAAATATTTTGATGAGCGTTATCACAATATGTATCTATTTTTGTGTATGATATACTGTTGTGTATTATTAGTGCAACACCGTTATGTTTGCTACCTACATCTTTTCTTTCAATTTTATAACCGCGTATATTAAGTTTCTGTTCAGGTTTTAACCATGTTTCACTAATTATAGCAATATGTATGTCATTCTCGTATAAAAACTGAGTTAAAATATGTCGATTACATAGTAAGCTTTGAGCATTCCATTGGACTATATTAATATAGTCCATTATTTTTTTGAATGGGGAGTTTTTTTACGGAATGTTTCAAGGAGAATGTTTTTAATAGTATCTGAATTAACAGGATTATTGTCTGTTTTATTGGATATGATTTTGACGATTGATTCTACAATTAAATTCATAAAATTGTCTGTTTTGAGTAATTGATGTAATTGTTTGTTAGGGTCATTTATTAATTTTGGAAATGTTTTTTCATCAAATAAATCTACGTACTGAAAAGCTCTCGCCTTAGTTTTATTTTCGTTTATTTTCTGTTTTTTTATTGGGCATTCTGCTGAAACAGCAATATGGTTACCATCACAATTGTAGCATTTTGCACTTGAAGTCTCAACAGTGCAATTTTTGTAACTATGATTTTCTGTACATATGGAGCATTTCACTGGGTTTTTACAAAATTTAGCAATATGTCCATATCGGAGGCACTGTAGGCACTGCTTAACTGGAGGAATGAAAGGACTCACCTCGTGTCTCCAGGAGTCTAAATGAACATATTGTGGTAGTTGAGTGGCTGCAAATGTCACAGCCACCGTTCCTGTAGGCTTAAATTCAAAATCATTGTTTACCTTAGTCCTTGTCATAAGACGCCTTACTTGTATAATGTTGCTTGTACTGGCCAAGAGAGAAAATATTGTTTTGTTCGATAATCCAAGAGGAACTCCCCTTAGGACTCCGGTGATTTCTGTGGCAGCAGCCGGGATGCTTGGTGTCATATTCACATTTTTGTGGAATTTCTCATTACTCAAGAATACGTTCGCGTTATTTGCCAGGTCAAAAACAATGCCGACTTTGTATTTATTAATTGCTTTCAGGTATTTTACTCCGTTAACACAGTATTGTCTAATAGCTGACGAAATAGCTAGCTTGTCTTTCTCTCCAATTGGTTTTTCTGCAATATTACTTGAGAGAAACACAATAAATTCCTCTCCGCGGCTATTTTCGGAATATTTTCTCGAGTAATTGTGAATTTTATACGGTAAGTAATTATTCTTGTCGTCACTTTCTAGGTCACTTGAAGACCTCGATTCATCACTCATCGACATCTCTTGTTTTTTCCGTTTTGCCTTGGCGCCCCTCATGATGGGGGCACCGAAATGCAATTTCAGTCGATTTCTATGTAGAAAGACTATTAAAATTAAATTTTTGAAAAAACAATATCAAAAATCGCGCCTTTTACTTCCAACGTTTCCCGCGCTTTTCGTTAGTAGATAAGTTAATAAGTAAATATAAATTTTTTTTTAATAACACTTTGGCACGAATATTATTAGGTCCCTAATCCACATTCTTCACAAACATTCACTTAACATTTGAGGGGGACAAAAACTAACATTTACACATTTGGCTCTATTCAATTTTTTTTCTAATCCGACTCAAAAGGTTGATTTTTATCGATATCTGTAAAAATAAAGTTCAATAAATAACTCGTTTAATAGAAAAATCAACCTGAAAAGATATATTTTTAAAGCAAGAGATTATCGTAGTACTATTTATTGACTTAAATTCTACCATTCACTATATTTTTTGACATATTATATGACATTTAAAACATGCATGAAAACTTCTTTAAGTATACTTAAACCTACTGCCTGTACTTATCGTTTTTTATGAGAATTAATGTTAGGTAAGTACACAATAATATACATAACACAAATAAATAATTACTTATGTAAGACTAAGTTTAAATAAACCTACTGCCTGTGTGTTTAAACCTACTACCTGTACTTATCGTTTTTTTTGTGAATTAATGTTAAGTAAGTACACAATAATATACTTAACACAAATAAATAATTACATAAGTAAGACTAAGTTTAAATAAATAAATAAATAAATACAAGCTTATAGCAATTATACCTATACGAATTTCACTTTTTAAATTGTCGACGCCTGACGGTTGGATGCTTCCGCGAAGTTGTTTAGTTATTAAAAATCAATGAATGAAACGGATGATTTCGGCTTACAGCTAATACATCGAGAGACGACAAGTCGTGCTGCGAAAGCCTGATATTCAAATTGATGGGTTCCGTCACAAAAACTGAAGTAGTTATTCTTGGTAATATAGTTTCGCCCCGTTGAAGAGTCCATAATACCAAAATCCCAGCTGCAGATACGCCATATCGCTCAGCGAGCGATTCCACAAGCGGATTTTTCACCAGATCCAAATTACTTATCATACGTTCTGTGTATGAAAAATTATAATAGGAAAACCAATCCATCTGTGGAAGAACAGCACAAAATTCAAAATATCGAACGCTTGAAACTCTATAATCTAACTAGGTAGGTATACTAGAAAATACTAAACCTGAGAAACCATGGGGCCGACTGCAACAACTTCAGTTAGTTGCATCGCATGTGTAACAGAAATTTTAGGTAATTTACACACACCCAAAGCATTGAACTTTCTTTGATCATAACATCGGCTTACTGCCATCCAAGTCTGGGTGGGTAGCGACATGTTCATGGAATTTCTTGCGTTATACTTCGGAAGAGCCGGGTAATGTATCAGGAACACGTGTAAATAATTATTCATCTGGAGATTAATAATTGACTTATCGAAATCTTTCGCGTGAAACATGTGGTCGCCAACGGGAGCTGAAACAAGTATAAATTACGAATTTAAAACAACCCGCGACATAATATGGAAGTAACAGATTAAGAAAAAACCTGATGACCTTCAGACGGATGAACAGATTTTCATGAAACATGGCTAAGAACACTCGGGATAAAATTATCTATGACACAAAAAGAAACTATACGAAAATCGGTTCATCCGTTTGGGCGCTACGATACCACAGACAGATATACAAACAGACACGTTAAACTTATAACACCCCTCTCTTTTTGCGTCGAGGGTTAAAAATAAACAGCTATGATGAGTTCATGACAATCGGGAGTGGCACATCTACTTTAAATACGTATCACACTACTAACTGATGCCCGCGACGTCGTAGATTATTTGGTTCCCGCGGGAACTCCTTAATTTTCTGGGATAAAAAGTAGCCTATGTGTTATTCCAGACTATAATCTCTATGCCAAATTTCCTCCAGATCCGTTCAGCCGTTCGGGCGTGATTGAGTAACAAACATCCATCCATCCATCCATCCAAACTTTCGCATTTATAATATTTATTATTTGATATACCTACCTACATAGACTCGAAACTACACATACTTATACAATTATGACATTATAATAAATTATGAATTCTGATGAGATACTTACTTAATTTTTCTATTAATAGCAATTTTTCATTAACCCCGAAAGGTAACAATTGCCGGAAATTTTTTATCAGTACGTCATCGTTTCCATATTCTGCTGTTGTCTCTGAAACAAAAAGGTAAAAGTCAGCAATAATAATGAGTTTCTAGAATTTAACAAAAATAAAAGCAATGAGAATTATTGACAGTCAGTAGGTACTAGGTACTTATAGGCGTCAGGCACGAAACTAGCGACGCAAGAGTGGCCCAGGTTTGATACCCGGCAGGGCTGTTTTGGGAATTTATTAAGTACCTATTCCTAAATTTTCCCTGATCTGGCCTAGTGGGAGGCTTCGGCCCTGGCTAGTTATCACCCTATCGGCAAAGAAGTGCCGCCAAGCGATTAAGCGTTCCGGTACGGAACCCTGTAGAAACCGACTTGGGCTATGGGTTTAATATTAGTGCCATACTCCCTAACAGGTTAGCCCGCTACCATTTTAGACTGCATACCATCAGGTGAGATCGCAGTTAAGGGCTAACTTTTAGTCGATAATAATTTATAAAAAACAAAAAACCTGACTGCTTGGATACCAAAAAGTATAAAACAAGACATGAATTGAAGTATTTCATTATTATCAATTTAAATCGTATAATATTAATAAAATTTACCAAGGCGCAGTCGCACGTTATGCTTAGCTTTGGGACGTGCGACTGCGCCTTGATAAATTTTATTAATATTATACGATTTAAATTGATAATAATGAAATACTTCAATTCATGTCTTGTTTTATACTTTTTGGTATCCAAGCAGTCGGGTTTTTTGTTTTTTATAAATTACTTTTTTATTTCAAATTTTTTTGTTAAGTATTTATCGGAAACAGGCGACTTTTTATCTGCCCGAAGTAGCACCTATTACCTATTCTGTGGTAGCACCAAAGGTACTAATAAGTATTTTGTATGAGAAGTAGTAATGAGCATCGGATTAATTTATTTGTAATGACGAGCGGTGATCACCATAACCATCATCAAATTTGCATATATTATAATGCTAATATTAATTTGGTAAAGTTCGTAAATCTGCTATTTTTCCTAAAAATGTGCTTATTAATTTTCGAGAGTCCTATCGCATCGACGTCACGAGACCTCGGCAATGAACGTCGGCCACTTACGAAAATGCCTGTAGACAATGCAGAAAAAGTAGGTATTTTTAAGTATTTTCAAAAACACAAATTGTACGTATTTAGTACGTAGTGGACGTATTTATTTATTTAGTACTTATTTAGTTTATAACTAAGTGGACTCGGAACTTATATTTTAATAGACACTAGCGAATGCCCGCGACTTCGTCCGCGTGGTTTGAGGTTTTTTGGTTCCCGCGGGAACTCCTTAATTTTCCGGGATAAAAAGTAGCCTACGTCCTTCCCCGGGATACAACCTATCCCTGTACCAAATTTTATCAAAATCAGTTGAATAGATACATTTGTTTGATTCCCGCGGGAACTCTTCAATTTTCCGGGATAAAAAGTAGCCTATGTGCTATTCCAGACCATAATCTATCTCTGTGCCAAATTTCATCCAGATCCCTTCAGCCGTTCTGGCGTGATTGAGTAACAAACATCCATTTGAGGTTTTTTTGGTTCCCGCGGGAACTCTTCAATTTTCCGGGATAAAAAGTAGCCTATGTGCTATTCCAGACCATAATCTATCTCTGTGCCAAATTTCATCCAGATCCCTTCAGCCGTTCTGGCGTGATTGAGTAACAAACATCCATTTGAGGTTTTTTTGGTTCCCGCGGGAACTCTTTAATTTTCCGGGATAAAAAGTAGCCTATGTGCTATTCCAGACTATAATCTATCCCTATGCCAAATTTCAGCCAGATCCGTTCAGACGTTGGGGCGTGATTGAGTAACAAACATCCATACATCCATACATCCATCCAGACATCCATCCAAACTTTCGCATTTATAATATTTATTTGATTTGATTGATTGATTCGCATTTATAATATTTATTTGATTAAAAATGTTAGTCGGAAGTTATGTTAAGTCGAATATGCGCTGCATGTGGCATTGATGAATTTATTGATTGATCGATTGAAGGAGTAAAAATCATCAAGTTTTTTGAGACTTATTTCGTCACATTAAGCTTAGGTATACAATGATATGTTACTATACTACTGTAATATTTATTATATTGTGAGAGTACGCCCCGCCCCACCTTCACCCTTTACCTATCCGCTGTGCTCCGCGTCATTTTCTGATGAGGTTACTGTATTTCTATATCTCATAAGATATTCATCTAAATTGAATGGTGTAAAGGACAATTTTTGTCTAAATTAAATACTTGAGATGAGTAAGATATTTATTGTGATAATTAATTAACGATTAAAACTATGTTGGTAAAAGACCTTCGCAAGTAAAGCAGTGACCAAATTTGAAAATCATAAAAATGGTTATTGTGAGTCAACCTTAAAAGATAGTTATATGCTATCGCGGACTTTTTTTTAGAACTTTTTGAGAGGAACGTTTCCACCATACATTGTTGTCGTGTAACCACAGAGTACTTTTTAGTGTAACTTTATCGATTTAGGCAGCGCACGCCACGTAAGCTCTCAGATGAGATCGACGTTTTTTCCGACTTAACGCACATTATTGCAATTTTCGTAAGGATCTCTAATTTTTTTGGAAATAAAATATAGCCTATTTTACTTGTTAATAATGTAGCTTTCTATAAGTAATATAATTTTTAAAATCGGTTGAGTGGTTTTTGAGATAATCCACCTAGTTTGATAGAAATAGATGATATGAGTAGGAACTTTAAACATTTCCGTTGAAACCTCGTAAATCCTAAATTATCATTTAAACGGAAAAATGGTCTACGGAACCTAGGTGTGATTTTAAAAGACCTATCTAACGATACCCCACTTGCTATAGAGCCTATCGACTATTGATAGGCTAAGAGCCTATCGACTTATATTTATTAATTGGCTTCTAGTGGACGCCATTTTGTTTTTCTCAAATTCGGCCTCCGTAGTGACACTCACAAGATTAAGATAAATCTAGTGGTGCAAGTATTATCAAAATCGGTTCAGCCGTTTTGTCTGTAGTGCGACACAAAGGAATACACAAAAATGGACCTTTGAAACCTCGTAAATCCTAAATGATCGTTAAAATGAGAAAATGGTTAAGGGAACCTAACTATGATTTTGCAAGACCTATTCATCGATACCCCACTTGCCATAGTCTATCGACTTTTAATTTTTAATTTTTTACATTATGGCTTCTAGAGGCCGCCATTTTGTTTTTTCTCAAATTCGGCTTCCGTTATGACACTCAGAAGATTAAGATAAACCTAGTGGTGCAAGTATTATCAAAATCGGTTCAGCCGTTTTGTCTGTAGTGCGACACAAAGGAATACACTAAAAATGAACCTTTGAAACCTCGTAAATATTAAATGATCGATAAAATGAGAAAATGATCAATGGAACCTAACTATGATTTTGCAAGACCTATTCATCGATACCCCATTTGCCATAGTCTATCGACTTTAATTTTTTAATTTGTTACATTATGGCTTCTAGAGGGCGCCATTTTGTTTTTTCTCAAATTCGGCTTCCACAGTGATACTTTACTGATATACTCGGCATAAACTGGTGCAAGAATCATCAAAATCGGTCCACGCGTTTAGGCTGTAGCTGTCCTGCAAGGAACAAAAATACATATATAGACTGATGAACACAATATAACCCTGTGCGTTCCGCAGTCGGGTAAAAAAAAGTTCCACCGACTTGGGGTTCCGGAACTTCACCTGTCTTAGTCCACTCCATGGCACTATCACGTTCGCAATATCAATTTAATTTTTTTAAATCATATTCTAATGCCATTATTTCAACAGAACTGCCGACACACAATGTTTATCACCACTGTAGTGAGTGAGTCAAAAACCGTCCAAAAGCATATGACCTTTTTGTTTGAAATCTAATAAATATTGGGTGATAATAATAATTATACTACTTACTAACAAAAAATATGTCAAATATCATATTGGTACTCAACATAAATTCATTTGTATTTAGAAAATGAAAATGTATCGATACTTCGATAGTATCGGAACAACACTCTAGTCTAGCGGACTGACTGACTGATGTGTCGTGCCCACCCTACAGGACGCCGGCGGATCGCCCCGCGTCGCTCCTCCTCGCTGCCGCCATCGCTCAGGCGCCGCAAATTCCATGCCCGGTGGGCATGGAACTCACAAACTTATCTTATTTGATATGAGTAATAAAATTTAAAAAAAAACTTAATAGACTCAAAAGTTAGTTCCAATTTTGGCCTCCGGGTCAGATAAGTTTGACGGACACTACCTACTACTTCACTTAATTCGATTCTGACTTTGGACATATTTTATATAAAAACTAGCTGATGCCCGCGACTTCGTCCGCGTGGTTTTAGTTTTTTGTTATTCCCGCGGGAACTCCTTAATTTTCCGGGATAAAAAGTAATCTATGTCACTCTCCAGGTCCTCACCTATACAACAAAAAAAGAATTAGCGAAATCGGTCCAGCCGTTCACGCGTGATGCCGTGACCAAGGGAAATAGGGATTCATTTTTATATATATACTAGCGGACGCTCGCGACTTCGTTCGCGTGGCTTGAGTTTTTTAATTCCCACAGGCACTCCTTAATTTTCCGGGATAAAATAAATATGTCACTCTCCAGGTCCTCATACCCATGCAAGAAATCACGTCGAACTGTTGCTCTGTTGCGGCGTGATTAAAAGACAAACTCTCTATTTAACGTCCTTGAGGACGTAGGACGTTAAATAGAGAGTTTATAGAGATAAAATTTTCAAAAACTGTGAAACACGTATTTTTTTATTTTAAACCGGAAGCCCAAATACCAACTTTCATGGCTATAACTTGAAAAATAAAGGACTTTCATACAAACTTTCAACCCCTATTTTACCCCTTTAGGGGTAAAATTTTAAAAAACTGTGACACACGTAGGTATTTCTTTATTTTTTACCGAAAGCCAAAATACCAAGTTTCGTTGATATAACTTGAAAAATATCTTGAGAAAAGAAAGCCATTCATACCAACTTTCATCCCCTATTTCACCCCTTTGGGGGTCGAATTTTCAAAAACTGTGAAACACGTATTTCTTCATTTTTAACCCGCAGCTCATATACCAAGTTTCATAGCTATAACTTGAAAAACTACGGACTTTCATACAAACTTTCAACCCCTATTTTACCCCTTTGGGGGTGGAATTTCGAAAAACCCTTTCTTAGTGGATACCTCGTCTTCACAAATAACACACTCTCCAAATTTCATGTCTCTAGGACCAGCGGTTTAGGCTGTGCGTTGATATATAAGTCAGTCAGTCAGCCAGTCAGTCAGTCAGTCAGTCAGTCAGTCAGTCAGTCAGTCAGTCAGTCAGTCAGGACTTTGAATTTTATATATATAGATAATATATAATATATATGTATATAAGATTCTTTCTAAAAAACCGACTTCCAAAGACTGTAAAGTAAAAAATAATTTTGATTTCTACACACTATGTTGAAGTTGGGCGAGCCTGACGCGTCAACTGTGCCTATCTTTGTTATACATACCCGCACGACTTCAAGTCGTTTTCGGAAAGAATTTTTATTTTTAACTGTTTAGTGTACACTAAATCCTCACGGCTTAGGACCGCAGTACCCTGCAGCATCAGGGTTGAAGGCTGGGACTTGAGTTTAAGTAGGTATATAGTCGTTGCTTGACACCACAGACCATACAACCAATTGACTGAGCATAGCGTGGCCCCTCACCAGCCAAACGTTAGCAGTATGACTGCTAACGCTACGTTTTGTGCCTATAGTCGCCCTCAGTCCGTATTCGACAGTGCTCGGGAATTGATCTAGTATAAAACGAAAATTAGGCCTCTATGTAGCATTAAATGGCGTGGAAAGAGAAGCAATACCTCCAGCTATGTAAAGGATGGGATAACATTTCATAAGTAAATAAGTGTAGTTTTGTAATAATAAATAAAAATCATCAATACGCAAAGAAATAAAAATATTTACAAAAATGAAAAGGAACCCGTTGATGTCTTTCAGTATTTCTTTGTCTTTCACATGTAGTTCTACATATCTCCGTCTCTTCCACGCATAGCCCATTGTAGCCCGTGCAACTATCGATAAATTATATCGATAGCCTTAGACCACTTGAATGCCAATAAATTAATTTATTGAGTAAAAACTTATATTTCATTAAATTCCGAACAATTCTGAAGTAGAAGAACAGGTTTCTTATTTATTTGATTAAAAGTTATTGTTGAATAAGTTCTTTAGTATAGAACTTGGGCAATTAAAAAAAATATATAAGTATCAGATAATTATGCATAATCATACATATGGTTGTATATTGCTGTTTGAATACAATTATTTGTATTGATTTTCCAATAGGTACCTACTGGTAATTTTTATCGATACATTTTTGTCGCGCAGCGGGAGGATTTCATGGACCTAGTACGGTACACCTATCAGTAAGGCATTAGGATTGAGGATTTGGAGTCAGAATTTTTTATGGGACCACCTCGCGAGCTTTTTCTAACCACTGAAAAAATATTTTTCAAATACACCGACATAAATTACAAAAAAAAAAAGATACGCGCCGAATTGAGAACCTTCTCCTTTTTTTTTGGAAGTCGGTAAAAAATGTATATCACCAACAAATAACTAGAAGAAGTTAAATTATTAAACTCTATACCTTTTTTAATGAATAATCTTCTTAATATATAAAACAAAGTAGGGTTTGTTCGAACACTATATCTCTAGAATGACTGGACCGATCAGGGCCGTCTTAACCATACTGGACGCCGGGGTGCGAAAATCAGCCTGCGCCCCCATTGCCAACAAAAAATAAACAAAATTGAATGATACATTTTTTATTTTTAGGGTTCCGTACCTCAAGAGGAAAAAGGAAACCTTATTAGATCACTTGATTGTCCGTCTGTCTGCCTGGCAACCCCCTTTTTCTCGGGAACACGTGGAAGTATCACGTTCAATTCAATTCAATTCAATTCATTTATTTGCAAGAAACATTGTAAAATTAAGATGACAAACTAATAAAAAGAACAAACACGTTTCGTCAGTGCTGACATGCAAATTTACAAAGTAACTATGTAATACAATTTATGAATCGTTAAGTTATTAAAATAATACGAAATTTATACAATTATTTCTAGACAACATTGAGTTAGTCCAAGTAGGTACCTATAATATATTTTTCAATACAGTTGTCAAACATGGCGCACTTTCAGAGGCTGTAGTTATGATTCGAAAATTGAATCTTTCGCATAGGCATCTTACTTTTACACGGTCGTGACTTACTTTTACAAGCTCGACACTTACTTTTGCAGTTTAGTTTTAAATTTTCCAAGTCAATTAAAAAAGTTTATTAGCAAGGAGTTTTCATACATAGAATATAATCGGATAGGCTTTTTACGAGGAAAAATGAATGAATCCGTACGTTTTAGCATTGAATTTCCAAAATTCTTTTAAATGGTTGTTGATTATATTTAATTACCAGTTTTAATTTAATTATTTTCAACATTTGACAAAAATCGAATAGGCTGTATACGCGTAGGTACGAACCCGTAGCCTAGTTTCGTTGAAAAAAAAATATGTCAGGGTGTAAATACGCGCCATTTGCTGAAATTTTTTATTTTTTATGTGATAAATTGATTATATTTTCAACTGTATTGAAAAATTCTTTTAAATGGTTGTTGATTATATTTAATTACCAGTTTTAATTTAATTATTTTCAACATTTGACAAAAATCGAATAGGCTGTATACGCGTAGGTTGTACGAACCCGTAGCCTAGTTTCGTTGAAAAAAAAAATATGTCCAGGTGTAAATACGCGCCATTTGCTGAAATTTTTTATTTTATAAGTGATAAATTGATTATATTTTTGTACTATTTCCCACAACTGTATTGAAAAACGTCGTGTGATACACGGGTGTGAAGGTTATTGCAAACTCGTGGCATTAAAAACCCTCACCTACGGCTCGGGCTTATTAATGACAGCTCGTTTGCAATAACCTACTTTCCACCCTTGTATCACAATATACTATAAATCGTATAAATTAGTAAATATGCCAGATCTCACAATACCAATTACATTAATTTATCATTACTTATTAGAATTTACATATGTTTTTCTAGAATGTCTCAAAAATTATAAAATTGACAATAAAATAAAATGTCAAATATATTAGAAAAAACTGTAATAATAAATTAATTTGCATTAAAAAATTCGTCGAGACAATAGAAACACTTATTTATTAACCATTGATGGAGTCTTCTTTTAAAAGCATTGAATGGTAAATCCTTCAACTCATTAGGCAATTTGTTATATTATATTTTAACAGACATACTAAAGCAATTTCTGCTGAAATTTGCAGTTTTAGATGCGGGTATTATGAGTCTGTTTGGGTGCCTTGAGTTAAATTTTACCTGGCCTTTTTTTGTGTAGAAATCAGACATATATTTTCGAACGAATATGCTTATCTCATAAATGTACAAGCATGGCAACGAGAGAATTTTCAAATTTTTGAATAGAGGGCGACAAGAATCCAGAGGACCGGTTCCGCAAACTGCCCTGATACACTTCTTCTGCCCCATGAATAAACGTTTTATGTCTACCGAGTTGCCCCATATGACCAGTCCATATCTTAAGGATGAAACTACGAATGCATGATAAGCCATAAGAGCTGTTTTCTCACTTACTGTTTTGGATAGTCGCTTAAGAACATAAACATATTGATTAATTTTTTTGTTAATTTTATCAATATGCGCCTTCCATGATAAGTTGCTGTCTAAAGTAATACCAAGAAATTTCACAAGTTGCACTTCTTTAATATTCTCATTTTTATAGTTAACATGTATGTTTTTCCCCTTACCATTCTTGTTATAATACTGCATGAACATAGTTTTTTTAATATTTACAGTCAAATTATTTTTAGTTAGCCATTCAATGGAGTCTTTTATTGTATTATTAATTTCTGCATTATAAGTCAATTCGCTATTACATTTAATTACAATTGAGATGTCATCGGCAAGAAGCGTACAATTATAAGAAGTTATGCTGGGTAAGTCGTTTATGTAAATTATGAATAGAAGTGTTTACAGTCAAATTATTTTTAGTTAGCCATTCAATGGAGTCTTTTATTGTATTATTAATTTCTGCATTATAAGTCAATTCGCTATTACATTTAATTACAATTGAGATGTCATCGGCAAGAAGCGTACAATTATAAGAAGTTATGCTGGGTAAGTCGTTTATGTAAATTATGAATAGAAGTGGACCCAGTACACTTCGCTGTGGTACACCTTTTGGATTAGGCCTAAGTTCTGAGCGATAAGATATAACTTCTTGTTTATTGTTTACGTTAGTAATTTCAACATATTGAGTGCGGTTGGAAAGATAACTTTTAAGCCACTCATTTGCTTGTCCTCGAATACCATATTTATCACATTTATCCAAGAGCTTTTCGTGACAGACGTGGTCAAAAGCTTTGCTCATATCAAGAAACACCTATGTTACCGGAATTTTTTTGTCCATGCATTCAGACAATTCCTTGATTAGAGTAAAACATGCTAAAGTTTTTGATTTACCTTTTTGGAAACCATTTTGTTCCTTCAATATGATATTATGTTTCGACAGAAAAGATGTGAGTCGCTTGTGCATGATCTTCTCAAATACTTTTGAGATAACAGGAATTAATGTGATTGGCCGATAATTTTTAACATCCTTTTTATCTTCTGCTTTGAACAAAGGCTTTCATCACTACAGCCTATTAACGTCCCACTGCTGGGCACAGGCCTCCACTCTCGTAGGAGAACGGGAATTAGAGCTTAGACCCACCATGCTGCTCCAATGCGGATTGGCGGGCTTTAACGATTATTATCATGTTAGTGATAATAACCGGGACCGACGGCTTAACGTGCTCTCCGAGGCACGGGGGTGAAACACCACCAACTTCCAACTCCGGGCTGGCACTGAGAATTTCTTAATTGAAAAACCCAATACCCAACTTTTATGCCCGAACGGGAATCGAACCCAGGACCTCGATGATCCGCAGTCGACTATGCTAACCACGAGACCAACGAGGCAGTAACAAAGGGAGAGAACAAAGGCTTTACTACAGACTTTTTTAAGTTTGATGGGAACTTACCTTCTTCAAAAGACAGATTTATTAAGTAGGCTAAGACTGGAGCTAGTTCCTTTGCACATTCCTTTATTACCTTTGTTGATATTTCATCATAACCGGTTGAATTTGAATTATTAAGTGACTTGATTGCTGTCATTATCTCTATTTCATCAGTCGGTGTCAAGAAAACAGTTGAATTATTATGTTCCAATTTATGTACAAGATCTTTATTTACTAAATTTTGATGCTTAATGTCAGTAGTTATAAAATGGTCATTGAATATATTAGCAATTTGAGTTGGATTATTTATAATTTCATTTTGATATTTAATTTGTTCTATGCATTTCGAATTAGAATTATTTTTATTTTTATTTTAATCACATTCCATGAAGCTTTGCACTTATTTTTTGAGTTCAGTATATATCTAGCATTATTGCGTCTCTGAGCCAGTTCTATACAACTGTTAAGAATTTTCGAATACTTGTAGAATTTGCTCTTGTTCGTGGGTGTTTTACACTTATAATATTGATACCTCAACTTCCTTTTTGTCAGGCATGAGCTTTTAATTCTTTTGGTCAGCCATTTAATTTTCGTATTAGAAATATTTATTTTATATTTAATAAGCGGAAAACAAAGTTTATAGAATGTAACCAATATTTCGTAAAACTCGTTAAAAGCTTCATCCAAATTTGTAATAGCAAACACATCTGCCCATTTAAGGCTTTTTATGCAATTCTTAAATTTAGTCACGTTCTGACTACACAAATCTCTTTTGAAGATAAATTTATATGACCGTGACAAATGATTTCTTTTTATTGGTATTGCTAGGAATTGCGCTGTATCGTGGTCAGATAGCCCTAAATGACGAATCTCCCCTATAGCATTTTCTATGTTACTGAGAAAGAGGTCAATACAAGATTTTTGCCGAGTAGGCTCATTAATATGACAAAAAAAGTTATAATTTCTCAATAGGTCTGTAAACTCAAGCTTTGTTTTAGTATATTTTAAAGTGTCGATATTAAAATCATCGACAGTCACAATGTTATTCGTTTCCCACGTTCTTAATAATTTATCTAATAGCAAATCAAACTTATGCAAAAAATCTGTAACATTTGAATTTGGTGTTCTGTACAAACATATCACTATTAATTTATAGTTTGGTATCCTCAAGCCACAACATTCGAAGGTAAATTCTGCACAGAGTTCATCAATTTGATAGCCTCAATATAATCTCTGACTAAAATGCAAACGCCCCCTCGTTTTTGCTTCGGTCTACAATAAGCGGATACCAATAAATAACCATTTAAATGAATGTTAGAAACGTTATCTGTGTTAATAAACGTCTTTGATAGACATAAAACATCTACTACTTTACCATTTTCAAAAAGTTCAGTTAATGCTATATTTATTAAATCCTTTTTATTTAAAAAACTGGCTATGTTTTGATGCATTATATTAAGATTGAATTTAGACTCGAAAAAATGTATCACTTTTACCCTCTATTCCTTCATTTTTATTTGTTATGTTTTTGTCGCTGATATCAGATTGTGTACTAATACAGCTTGGGCTAGAACTTAATATTGGCATTATTTTATCATGAGGACGAATTTTAGGTTTAGGTTTAAAATAATATGGTATAGTACCCTTCATTTTTTTTTTAATTATTATTCACAGTATTGGCAGATAGCAATCTTTGATCATACTGGGCGCCACGTACTATAAGATTTTTACTGCCAGGAACTAAATATTTTTGCTTATAGTACATTGAATCAACAAGCATATTTATTCTATAACAAAAATCTTGAATGAAATGTTTTCTATCATGGTAAGATTTCGCTAAATTCAAAAATATACAATTTTTATAATTTTTACAAGTCATTTTCAATAATGTATTCAATTTTTGTTCATTTAAATGTCGGTTGTGCATTACAATAACTGTTGCTCTACAATGATTCTTTAAAAAATACCCAAGTTCCATTATGATTTTATAAGGATTGCTGTCCTGCTCGCCTAAGCACAGTATTATTTTGTCATTCTGGTTCATCTCTGTAGTATTAAATGTATTCACCAGTTCATCACTCGTCGCATATGGCTTTACGAAAGAAAATATTTGATACTTCTCATATTTGGTGTTCATTCGTGATTGGATAAGTGAAGTTGCTAAGTTCACACATTGTTGTCCTCCAAGTATCATAATTCGCTTTTTATCAAAGTTCTTACCTAAATTCTCCTTTGGGTTTTCGGGTATTGAGTTCGAGCCACTAGAAGTGGCCTTCTCTTCCCTATTTATGCTTATGGTTTCACCTAGTCCTAGTGAATCCGTGAGTGGCTCTGTGACACCTTCCCCATTCGATGCGAAAGTTTTTTCTTCGCAAGTTTTTACTAAATTAGTGCAAGAATTTTGCTTTGGTTCCATATTATTTTAGTCACCTGGCATGTCATACTCTTGATTTGTTTCGGTATAGCTTAGATCTAGTTGTGCAGTTTGAGTAAATTCCATAAGCCTAGGACGAATATTTCTTTTACTCAAAGAAGTGTTTGGGCTATTATTACTGGGACTTAAGCACACTTTTTAAGGACTTCTATTTGATTTTTCTGTTCCGTTAATATTTTTTTCAATGAATTAATTTCTCCAGATAATGTATAAATTTCCGTGTGTGCACTGTTGAGCTGTAAGTTAAGTCTTGTAATTTCCTCTTTTAGGTCAAGGATTTCTTCTGGTGTGATTATAGTAGACAAATCAGGTAAGCTTTTTGCTTTTGTTTCAGAGCATAATGAGTCCATTGATTCATCTTGTTCGAGGCAAAATGAAGTGTAAATTTTGGGTTATTTCGTTCTAAGGGTGATGTTATTGGGCTCCATGATCCATAATATTGTATAACAATAAATAAAAGAAAGTCAAAACAAAAAAAAAATTGTGTCCGTGATTTGAACCCGTTTTTGTATGCTAACTTCTAACATTTAAATGCGGGCGATGCTAAGAATAGGCTACCAATGTTCTTGAGCTGAACGACGAAATTTACGAAGGGTTGTTAGACGACGCTTATACGATTCGCAGTGTCATTCAACCGACACAAGAAACTGACGCATCACAGCTGATTTTAAAACACTTGCCTACCGCCGATCGTTGTATAGTTTTTAAGTTAAATTCTATTTTCCACTTAATTTTGGTGTTGTTTTGTTTTATTGTTTATAATAAACACTTTATAAATTAATATCAAATACTTAGATCTACGGTCCATTGAAATTTGTAAAAATCAAGCTTTTATTATAAGTACATAATATGTACTTATAATAAAAGCTTGATTTTTACAACGGATTGCGTTGACTTTTATTATAAGTCAACGCAATCCGTTTATGCGGTATATTTTAACACTCGTCAATAAATCAAATCAAAACCTATAGGGTTTAACCTCCTCTTTTTTTTGAACCCGCTTCAAAAAAAGAGGTTATAAATTCGGCACGTATGATTTTTTCTGTATGTACCTACATCGATTTCTCCGAAATTTCATGACCGAATGCGTGTTTTTTTTGAATCTATAGAGAATGTTTGCGAGATGGTCCCATAAAAATTTCTGGCTTAATAACTCTATAATCCTGAAGCTGCTGGAGTGCCGGGGTTTAAATAAATATACAGAAAATAAAAATATAATTAAAAATTTTCTTTTGGGGCTATTAAGACCCTGTGTAGCGTAAAAGGGCTATTAAAAGCAGTGTATCCATCAAACGGTGACATAGTATGCTTGTAAAAATAATTTGCTGTTTTCGAGACCTTTAAGCAGACATTGACGCATCTCAAAACACAATTTTAAAAAAATCTCTGCATTGAAATTTATTTTAAACATACCTCTAAATTTACCTTTTAAAGCAATTTTTCTCCTTATTGAAAGCTCTAGAGATATAAGATAAAATTCATATTTCTATATCAAACACATTGTCGGATTCATTTGTATTTTTTTTTACAAATGATTTCATGCATTTTTTGCGACATACGCTTGCTCGATCACCCCTCCGCGTTGGTTTTTTTCATCTCGTAAGCTTACAGCGCCTTAAGGGCTCATCTGTAGCCTCGTAATTAAATGGTAGTTTTCGGGGTCGTGGATGAACATTTTCTGTTAAAGATTCACATTCTAAATTTTTTAATCTAGTATCAACTGCTCAAATGCCTGAGCGGTATACGCCTAAACCTTTTTTGACCACATCGATCATTTTGACCGCTTCTGATTTTTGCGAAGTTTCATATAATTTTGTTGCGCCCCCTAGATCCCATGCCCGGGTGCCACGCACCCCTTGCACCCCCGGGTAAAGACGGCCCTGGGACCGATTTTCATCTTGTATTTGTCTCCGTCCCGAATAGCAGAATAACTATTAAAACCATTGAAAAATTGATGAAAAAATAAAATAACAGAAAAAACATTTTCCCTTGATTTTCCCATACAAAAAACCACGCGGACGAAGTCGCAGGCATCAGCTAGTGCAGAAATAAAAAAAAATTGTAAAAAAACTTCTTATTTTAGGATTCTTAATTAAAAACATTCAATTTATATATTTCTTACTTACCTATATGTTTTCTATACTTAAGAAATCTATAAATTGAATGTGTATAGTAGGTAAAAAAGTAAAAGCAAGCGAGCAAGCATTATTTTTAACTTACCAAGTAGACGAATTCCAGAATCTATCATGTGATTTATGGTCACATAAAATATAATGTGCCTATTGATTTGAAATCCATTCACTGAAAAAAAAAAAATAGTAAAGAGAAGGAATTATCCAAAAAATTTGCAAACAGCAGGGCGGTTGTGTAAAATATGCATCAATAATACAGTCTCAATTGTTTTGATTGGTTGAATTTATGGTATTGTGGCTGCGTCAATGGATTTTGGCCAAAAGTGGAAGAATGATAACCAATCAGAGGTGATTGCGATCGTTAAACTGTAGCTGTCGTTTTTAGACAATCGCCCCTATTTACCAGATTTGAAGATATAGGGCGTGGGACTAGTCTTGTACCAGTAGTGAAAAGAAAGAAAATAGATCATTAAACCAGCTTTGATTGTTCAAATCCACAAATTCATCCTAATTTCAGTGGTGAAATTATATACATAATCTTATCACGATTTGCAACACTAAATATGAGTGACAATGAGGTGACAGCGGAGGGTTCAAATTTTTGACGTTTTCTGTCAAGTGTCAAATATTATGAGGACATTGTGACAGCAAGGCGACCGCGTAACTTTTGCATCAATCATTGATACATCGCAATCATCGCCGATTGGCTGTATTTATGGTATTCTTGCTGCGTCAATGGATTTCGTCCAATAGTGGAAGAGTGTTAACCAATCAGGGGTGATTGCGATGTATCAATGATTGATGCAAAAGATACGCGGTCACCCTGCAGCAGGGCGACCGCGTACCTTTTGCATCAATCACCATTTCACCCCTTCGAGGGTAGAATTTTCAGAAACTGTGAAACACGTATTTCTTAATTTTTTACTGGTAGCTGATATAGCAAGTTTCATGGATATAACTTTAGAAATGACGGACTTTCATACAAACTTTCAACCCCAATTTCACCCCCTTAGGTGTGGAATTTTGTATAAATATATAGCTGCTTGTGCTGATTCACTGATTGATCACCTCTCCTGTAAAATTTTGTATGAAAACTTTTTTTTTTACTTAGAGAGCTGATGATTGAGGATTTCGAAGACGGATGATTGTTGACTAGGATTTGGAAATTATGCAAGACCTTTTCAAAGTTTGTATCTTCGTACTGTCATTCTGACAAAGGATTCGGAGAAAACATAATTATGGAGATCGGATGTTTGCAAGATGGGTGAGGAGCACGGCCAAAATTTCATAGGTGTCTATTTCAGAAAGTATACTAGATGGAAGAGTAGAAGTAGGAAATATTTACGACTGATATGGTTTTTTTACAAGATTTGTTCTCTATGGAAGAATTGTCGGTTTGCCGATAGGAAAGCCAAGATGGCGAAGTTCAATGGCACCCAAAGGTACCCGATCGTCAGCGGTATAATATTGATTGTACTTATGCATGTATGGAAAGTTTTTTTACATTTAAAGGCCCTTTTAGATTCTTAGGGGGGTCTCTGTTTTATGTTTTCTTATGAGAATTTTTACGTCTGTCGGACGCTTGGCACGCTGGCGCTTCCGCTGTGCTCGCTAGCATAGCAGTGTGTTGTTTACTTCAGAACACGTAGGCAGTAAACCCTAAGATAGAAGAAGAGCAAGTAAGTAGACAGTGGGCCGTGCGGTCTACTACGCGGTCCGCTTCAGCGGGCCGCGCATCCACGCGCCCTACTAGTTTTGTATAATCCTTCCTTAGTGAGCGCCTACGTCACAAAAGGAACCTACTTTCAAAATTTCAAGTTTATAACGCCAGCGGTTTAGGCTGTGCGTTGATATAATATAAGTCAGTCAGTCAGTCAGTCAGGACTTTGAATTTTATCTATATATATAAAATTCAAAGTCCTGACTGACTGACTGACTGACTGACTTATATATCAACGCACAGCCTAAACCGCTGGTCCTAGAGACATGAAATTTGGAGAGTGTGTTCTTTGTGAAGACTAGGTATCCACTAAGAAAGGGTTTTTCGAAATTCCATCCCCAAAGGGGTAAAATAGGGGTTGAAAGTTTGTATGAAAGTCCGTAGTTTTTCAAGTTATAGCCATGAAACTTGGTATATGAGCTCTGGGTTAAAAATGAAGAAATACGTGTTTCACAGTTTTTGAAAATTCGACCCCCAAAGGGGTGAAATAGGGGATGAAAGTTGGTATGAAAGGCCTTTTTTTCTCAAGATATTTTTCAAGTTATACAAACGAAACTTGGTAAGTATTTTGGCTTTCGGTAAAAAATAAAGAAATACGTGTGTCACAGTTTTTCAAAATTTTACCCCTAAAGGGGTAAAATAGGGGTTGAAAGTTTGTATGAAAATCCTTCATTTTTCAAGTTATAGCCATGAAAGTTGGTATTTGGGCTTCTGGTTTGAAATAAAAAATACGTGTTTCACAGTTTTTAAAAAATTTATCCTCAAGGACGTTAAATAGAGAATTTGTCTTTCAATCACGCCGCAACAGAGCAACAGTTCGACGTGATTTCTTGCATGGGTATAGATGAGGACCTGAAGAGTGACATATTTATTTTATCCCGGATATCCTGGATAATTAAGAAGTGCCTGTGGGTATTAAAAAACTTAAGCCACGCGAACGAAGTCGCGGAAAAGAGACGAGCTTTGTTTTAATTTTTAGTTTCAAGTAGGTAAGTAATTCCCTATTAAAAGCTGTATTTACTGTTATTAGGCTGAATTTGACTCTTACATCTTTTTTATTAAATATTTTTAGAAAAAAATATCTTTATCCTATTTATTCATTATTAATTAAACCTTTTAAATAATTATGTTTTTATTAATAAATAATCATAACTCGCTGTAATAACTTAATCCCGAAATAGGGGCCATGAATTCACGAACTTAGAAGCAGAGCAAAATTATCACGAAATAGGGTTCAAACAAGAGGTCTACAAATAAATTAATATAAAAAAACTTATACTTAAACTACATAACTCATGCATTAAATTACTGAAAAAATACCAATATTGAACACACAAAAGCTTTCAAACTGATATCATGTTTAGGAATATATTTCCAAAATCTTAGTCTTAGGAGCCTTAGTATACCGAAAAGTGGGACACTTAATACGTTAGGGATCCGAATAAATTCAATTTGCGCGCGTACCTAGTAGGTATAGGTACTAGGTACCTACTGGAAGGTATCTAGCCCGCCATAGTTAACTTGTGACTTTGCTTAATAAGTAAATCGTACCGAAACGGGAAATAGGTAATATGAAAATATATCTTATCTCTGTCAAAACTAACTGCATTAACCCTGTAATCTTTATTAAAGGGGCTATCGAATACTATCGAGGTTCGATTCATTGAAAAATTTTGTGCTCGATGCAAACAAAAGATATATGATTTTTTAAATTTACATTTTGATACAGCAAACTGACTAATAAATAAATATAATATTGTAATTATAGATGGGGCAGGGTGTTCCGATTGGGTCTCAAGTTAATTTGGGCGGGCTATGTATCATTTTACTGCTCTAAAGTACCTACGTACTTTAGAGTAGTAAAGTAAGTAAGTAAAGTAAAGTACTTTATAAGGCATTTTAAAGTTCTCTCAATGTAGGCTAAGGAAGACTATAAGTAGTCTGTTCATCTAATCGAGTTAGTATATTCCAAATTTCAAGTCTGTAGCTAATAGTTACTACTTACAATATGCAGAATTAGACCGGGCAGACATAGAGAATCATAAGGGTTGCACACCTACTTTTTAGGTACGCAACCCTAAAAAAGAAGAAATAAACACTTAATAAAGTTTCCTAAAATAATAGATTTGATAAATCACAGCTAAGGAGGCGTTACAAATGAACAAGTCAAAGTGGACCAACTTATAAAATGTGTGCATATTGTGACGGGCAACTACGGAACCCTATAAGGCACGTGACCCGACCCACACTTGGCTGGTTTTTTAAAAGAGCAACTGCTGAGTTTCTTGCCGGTTCTTTTCAGTAGTAGGTATCTTCTCAGAACCGTTGGTAGAGTCAAAACAAGATGTAGCAAGATGATGATTTATATCCACATCTTTAATAATACTAGAGGTCGCCCGCGACTTCGTCCGCGTACAATTGTTGATTTCCTATGAGATTATGAAATTTTCCCGCTGCAAACAGCCTATCTATAGATGCTTTATATAGCTTATGCAGGTTTTTTTTATTATTTAAAACTGATAACTTAAATGCTGATTTTCATGTCTATACTTCAAAGTCATAAAATTTGTATGTAACCTTTCACCCCCCCTTTTACCCCTTTTGGGGTGGATTTTCGTAAAATTGCTTATACAGGTTATTATTATTTAAAGATAATAACCTAAATCCCGATTTTCAAGTCTCTTACTTCAAAAACTTGGAACCCTTATGTAAGCTCCCAACCCTCATTTCACCCCTATTGGGGTACATTTTCGTAAAATTGTTTATACAGGTCTTTATTATTTATAACTAATAACTTAATTGCCAATTTTCATGCCTCTAACTTCAACAACAAAGGACTTTCATACAAACTTCCAACCCCTATTTTAACCCCTTAGGTGTGGATTTTCTCAAAACCCTTTCTTAGCTGGCATCTACACCATAGAAGGAATCTACCTTCCAAATTTCAAGTCTGTACGCTTTATAGTTCCTGAGATATCGTGATTAGTCAGTGAGTGAGTGAGTGAGTGAGTGGTATTTCGCTTTTATATATATAGAATATAGAAGATAGAAGATTATAATTACGGAAGTTTGTTTGTCTGCTACACTTTCACCTTTTCAACTGATTTTTATGAAAATTCGGTATCTTCAGTGGTAGGTTGAATCCCGGGGAAGGGCTAGGTATGTTTGACTTGGGAGTCATCTCGACCGAAAGAAACTTGGCCGAGTTGCTCCTTTTAAATTTTTTAAACTATTTTGATGGTCAACTCGACCGCACGTACCTACAAAGTACAGTCATTCAGTTCAATGTTAAATTTTTAAATAAAACCAACTATGAAAGGAACAGTTATCCTGCAAGACATGTATTACTTTCGTTTCTTGTAGTACTTTATGTATTTTTTTTAATCTTACGTGTTTTTGTTATTTCAAACTGCTAGTCAGTTTATATGTGTGTGTGTCGAACGCCTTATTTTACATTTAATTTTTACAATATTTAACTATTTTATTGGTTACACGATTTGTTGCATTCTAGTAATTGTCAATACTATACAAATAATTTTCGCTCTTGCAAAAATAACCAGGGTAGGTATTAAGTAACGCTGGACTTTTTGACAAGAGTTTGCTATAATTTGTAGAAGGATTTAGATTAAAACAATACTAGTGGTTCGCCCCGAACTGAGACCTCGCGGTATCCATAAGATAGTTTTAACTATAAAAGGTATATTGTAAATAGTAAATAGTTAGCTTTTAACTTTAGCGCCATCTATTGACATCATTGCAATGTTTTGTTAAAAATACTGAATTTCCTTATAATATTTATCAAATTTTACTATTTGTTGTTCAATTACAGGATATAATTCAAATAATTGATCAAGTTTCAGGCTCAGCCTTTCAGAAAATTGAGAGTTTTGAGGTCAACTTTGGACGTTAGAAAATCTCCACTTTGAAAGCCCCCCATTTCGTCAATTTTAGGGGAAATATTTAAAAAAAATATTTACGGACTATTCCTAATTATCTTTAAAATGGTATAGCTTTTTGTTTTTTTTATACACTGGAAATTCCTGACGCATACCTCTCCGTGAGGGGACACGGAGAGGTTATGTGGGGCTTGCACCCACTAAAACCAGTGTGGTTCCGCAAACCGCAACCCTATGTAACGCTATAAAAAATATTTTACTTCGCATTCGCTTCTATGAGAGCCCCCCTGAAATAAACATTTTTATAACTTTTTAAGCCATATTCGGCGGGAGGTCATCGGTTTATATGTATAATATTTAAATTTGAAGTAAGTACTTTCAGTAATTTAGAAGTTATAAGGCTCTGACAGACGAATGGACGGACGGACGGACAAGTGCAAATTCACTCAACTAGACTCAGAGACCTTCGCTTCGCTCGGTCAAAAAGTAAGTAGTAATACATTGCACAATCAGTATATACAGGTTATTTGATCAGTCCACATGTACTTACTTAGAGAATGCAACGCGTATGAAAAGTTTTGTTTGTTTTTTTTGTTTTAAAAATGTTTTTATTATTGAATAATTATACGATATACCTAGATTATAGGTAGTTACATAGTTTATATCATAGAGGTAATACATTCTTACTCTGTGGTTTATATCCTATCCTGAAATAATCAATATATGAAACAGTTTTGTAGGCTTAGGTAAACGCTTCTTTCAAACTCACCAACTTCATTTCAAATTTTTGACT
The DNA here is from genome assembly GCA_963932025.1 of Erebia epiphron. Taxonomy (NCBI): domain Eukaryota; kingdom Metazoa; phylum Arthropoda; class Insecta; order Lepidoptera; family Nymphalidae; genus Erebia; species Erebia epiphron. The sequence goes on from OZ009945.1 coordinate 31,861,288, forward strand.
TAACAACACAATTAGATAAAAACTTCCTATGCTAACCTTAGTAAATACGGTTCACACTTATTAACAATTTTTCGTATGAAAACTGAAAGGAATTTATAGAGCCAATTTAACTGATACAATTTTAATAATATCCTCGCCGATACTACCTATTTCCATATTAATTATTTTCTCAATCAGTAAACAAAGTACCTATTAGATTCGCGAAACACTTTTGTATTTTGTATCAGTGGGCACGGCAGACTTTGTCCTGCCCTGAACCTCGAACCCGATTGCAGCGCCCCCTACCGGGTCTAATTGTGAATATAAACCATCCCGGGATCCAAACAAACACAACAAAAAAAATTAGCGAAATTGGTCCAGCCGTTCACGCGTGATGCCGGGACCAAAGGAAATAGACATTCATTTTTATATATATAGATTTGACTGTAGGTAGGTACCTCAGCATTTTGTTGCCGGTCGAATTGACCGACTCATCAAAAATATTGGTAAAATGGTAAAGGCCCCGAGTTTCTTTCGATGTGACTCCCAAGTCGTATGTTTATTCCAAAATTAATTAATCGACGTGAATAATTAATATTATTAATGCGAAATGTGTATTTGTTTGTTGGTTTGTCCTTCAATCACGCCGTAACAAAGCAACGGATTGACGTGATTTTTTGCAAGTGTATAATCTCGGAAAATTAAAGAGTACCAGTGGGAATTTTAAAAATGACTTATTCCACGCGGACGAAGTCGCGGGCATCAGCTAGTTTTTAATAAAATGTTTATTTCTAAGCATACTTACTGCCAATGACGGGGACAATTTGGCCTGCGCTTGTTGAACTATTTTCGCTTGCCATTTCAATGCTCAATCAATATGCTAATTATATTTATTTATTCGTACTTTCACAATATTCAAATATTAATTAACCATATGCTTTACAACTTTACACCTTTCATACTTTTAACATTTATTTATTCTAGATTTTTATCACTCGGACGATACCGTCTATTCAGTACGCATGTACCGGATGCAATGTGCATTCGAGGTCCGCGCTCTCCCGGGGATGCTGCGAAGGCTCTATTGATCATCACTATTCTATTAATAGCACTACTCTGAGCACCGGGATTTTATGTAATAGGTTACATCGAACAAAGAAACTTATTATTATGATTTTTCTACTTAGGTAGGTACACCGTACATTAGACAATATACAATCCGATAGAGACGTTTGCGTCTTATCGTTATTTTCCTCGGGCAGAGGTGCGGTAATTGCAGCGGTATTGCATATTATTAGCTTTAGTACCTATAGTTAGCGCGCGAATTGAATGCAGAGTTACTCTGCATTCAACTCGCGCGTGAACTGTAGTGATAAGATCGGAGCTCTCGACTCTTGTCTTTATTTTTTACCTTTTTCTGAGTTTCCATGTCAATATGTTCATTAGCTATTTTTGATATTTCACATATGAATTACTAGACGATGCCTGCGACTTCGTCCGCGTGAATTTTGTTTTCTTATTTCCCGCAAGAACTCCTTAATTATTATTTTTTATCCACTACAAGTTAACCCTTGACTGCGATCTCACCTGATGGTAAGTGATGATGCAGTCTAAGATGGTAGCGGGCTAACCTGTTAGGGGCATGGCAGTTATATTAAACCCATACCTACCCCTATTCGGATTCTGCACGGCATCGTACCGGAACGCTAAATCACTTGGCGGCACGTCTTTGCCGGTAAGGTGGTAACTAGCCACGGCCGAAGCCTTCCACCAGGCCAGACCAGGGAAGTTCAGAAATTATAAATTCCCAAATTGACCTTGCCGGGGATCGAACCCGGGACCTCCGCACGTTAAGGCAACAGCGCTACACACTGCGCCACGGAGGTCGTCCGAGGAATTTTCCGGGATAAAAGTGGCATTATATGTACCTACTTCTCCGGTATGCAACCTATCACTATAACAAATTTCATCGAAATCGGTTAAAATCAAGGTCCGTTAAAGCGAAGCAGACAGACAAATAAACTGGCAGACAGACAGACACACTTTCGCATTTATAATATTAGTATGGATTAAGTACTTAGGTACTATGGAATACTTAACCATATTATATACCATAGATACATAACCATTACTAATGCAGTTTTTTACAAATTATTGTTGTTATTTGGTTGTTTTAAATTAATCAATCAATTTTATTGCTTTGGGTATCTAGAGATAATAAATTAGCAAGCTCTATAATTACCTACCCATGTGAAGATTTGGCCATAATGACCGCGCTGGGCAGGCGTGTTGGTCATCGCAGGGTCGCACTGGTCGCGCCTGTGGCTTTCGCTGCTGTCCTATATCGGCCTGTATCTTGCCAATTTTAGCGAATTCAGTTCAGATTTGGTTAAACCACCATTTGTCGGTGGCCAGAGCCTCGTTTGTACCTACACCAGTAGGTGGCACGCTGCTGGCGTGAGGTTGGCTATTTGAGTGCTAGATGGAGGTGCAGTCATGATGAAGGTTAAAATAACGTGAAATGCCCCAAAGTCAATGAGCCTATGAGTCCCATGACTTTGTCATTATTCATCGTAACTCATGAACCCTGATTTGTGCAATCCATTTTGCTTATATTAAGATTTGTGATTAAAGTTAATTACTTACCGATAACCTAACCGTACCTAAAGTTATTTTGACCGCCTGCCTTTGTTTAGCGGTAAAGTAGTGTTGATGAGCTAAGATAAGGATTCATGTAAAATTTAGCATGAACAACCAAATTGTTGGTCTTGGTAGCTGTACCAATATTGAGATAATTATAGAATAGGTAAAGTGCAACAAGTGAAACGTGCTCAGATTCTACGCTCTATAGTCTATACTCTGCCACCATGAGGCGGCATTCGGCTAAGAAGGTCTTAGTCTATTTTCTTTATAAATCTTTAATATAGAAAAGGTACGTCTATAAAGAAAAATTCTTTAGACAAAATAAGTTCTATAAAAAAAGAGGTCAATGAAATTACATCGAAATATAACTTTATTTCTCAAAATTAAATAGGTATAGTTAGATAACTAGTGTGCGTTACATGTACATATTGATAATTCCATAGTTGGCTCATACGAGGACGTTTTTCTTTCATATGTAGGATTGTACTTACCGAAGATCTAAATAAACGACGTTTACACAATAAAATTTTCTTATAACTTTGATTACTCCTATACCGGCAAGGACCCGCCGGCGGGTCCGCCTTGAATGGCCTTGAATAAACCTACTTTTGCCTAAATCGGCAGCGGACCCGCCGGCGGGTCCGCGCGGTGCGGCCGGTCCGAGCTATTTGAAACTTTTTTTTCTAAATGATAGAGTTTATATTTGTTTGAACAACTTTGGCTCATAGACAAGTTTATTAAATAATCTATACACTGCAACACTAAAACCGTCAAGTTCGAAAATAAAAACAAACATAAAAAGCTATAGATAGAAGTCATTTGAATCTGTGCCAAACTTTTGGGTTTTTTGTCTGAGTTTTGTGTTGTTTATTGTTTTGTTATGACAAGTGGTGACAAATATAAATAAAAACTCAATACAATATGTTTATAAATATATTTTAGTGCAGTGTTAGTCTGGATTATCACTGAAATGTAATATCTTTATCGGGAAAATATATTTTTGAAAAATCGCGATCGTTATCGCGGTCGTTGGCGCATTCTTTCCGTTTATATGTAATTGTTTGTAAACTTCAGCTTCTATAAATCATACCTTCAAAAAGATATATTATAAATAAAGCCAATGCCGTTTACAGAACCATGTTAAGTGGTCTGGGTATTTTTTTGTAGGCATTTTTCTAAAACGCGACGCACGCGAAGTGCGCGAGGGGTGCGCGGCGGTTTTCGGGGGTGCGAAATATGAACCGTGCAAAAAATGATAATTAAATAGGTACCTACTTCTGCCGGCTGACTGCCGGCTGAAGGGATATACCTTGTCACACCGAATGCTAACAACAATTACATTTTATAACATTATAGACACAAAAAAATTTTTTAAATCGTAAAACATTCGCATCTAAATACATTTATATATATATGTATACGATTTAAACAAACATTGTAGCCTAGGTGCTTACCTTTCTACTTATAAGAAGAAGCATGCGATACCAATTATTTTTACTAAAGAAAACACAATATGTGGATAAATTAATTTCGCATTTATATTTTCACAAAAAATTAAATTTGTTAAGAATTAAGTACCTCTTATTATTAAAAATATTCTTAAAATCGAGACTTGTCCTATGACAAGTTACTAAGTATGACAAGTCCTGAGACCTTCTTATAGTCATTCAGACATTACAATAGGTACTATTATTGTAATGGCTGAATGACTAAGAAGGTCTCAGTATAAATAAAATAGGACTTATTTTTAGAAAAATTCTTTAAACAAAATAAGTTCTACTTATAAAAAAGAGGTCAATGAAATTACATCGAAATACAACTTTATTTCTCAAAATTAAATATACCCAGTGTGCGTTACATGTACATACCTATTGATAATTCCATAGTTGGCTTATACGAGTACGTTTTTCTTTGATATTTAGGTTAGGATTGTACCGAAGATCTAATACGACGTTTACACAATACAATTTTCTTAAATGTAGGTAATTCATCTACTTACCATAAATTTGAACAATACACCTTGTCACACCGACTGCTAACAGCAATTACATTTTATAATATTATAGACAGTTAGACACAAAAAATTGTTTTAAATCGAAAAACATACATTTTTATATATACGATTTAAACTAACATTGTAGGTGCTCTACCTACTTATAAGAAGAAACAAGCGATATTACCAATTATTTTTGAAGAAAATACAAGTAGACATATTAATTTCTCATTGATATTAAGATAAAAATATAATTTGAAATTTGCTAACAATTAATTCTTATTAGATATAAAAAATATTCTTAAAATCGAGACTTGTCATGAATAATGGGATATGTTAAAATATTCCAGTGAAACTCAAGGGACAGATTTGTTCCGAAGTTTTCTTATTTCTAATAATAAAAATAGGCGGAATTCGAGGTGAGGACTAAAATTTAAATCTTCTTATTATAGAGATGTTAAAAAATAGGAACATATTAAGTCCATAATAAGAAGTTGAAATATGAACAAAAGATAAACTTTATTTGTAAATACAATATTTTTTTTTGTAAAATAGGTACACTGATAAATCCACTCATAATATGAAGATGATTGATACATGATATAGGTTTAATAGAGAGATTGGCTGTCGTCAAAAAGAACCAATTAGGAAAAAGAGCTAGGTTCCGGACCCACAGCAGCAGCTCAGATACTTCGTTAAAATATCTGAGTAGGTACTTCGTTTCATTTTAGGCTACTAATGTGGGGTCCCAGGCATATCTTCGATTCTTAGCGGCAAGGCCATCGAGCAGCAACATATCGTTTTCGGAAATCCTGAAATTTAGTTTTTTATTGTCCCTAATATGTTCAGGATTTTGAGATCTGGGTATGACCGCGACGCCTTTCTGTAAAGCCCAAAGAAGCAGAATTTGAGCAGGAGAAACTTGGTATCTCATTGCCGTATCTCTTATCACCGGATCTTGCATAAGAGTAGTGTTGTTTTGGGACAGTCCACCAAATGAACTGTAAGCTTGAATGCGAATGTTATTTTCAACGCAATATTGAAGCATTTCGGGCTTGAAATAGTAAGGGTGCATCTCAATCTGTAAGAAAAAGGCATCTTTTTATAACTCGAATCGGAAGCTAAACTTAAATATAGCACAAGTTATTTGACTTACTTGAATAACCATGGGTCCGACAGGCGTTATTTCGGATAATTGCATCAAATGTCTAATACTGAAATTAGATACTCCAATGGCTTTGATCTTAGATTCTTCATAGAGTTTAGTGAGCGCGAGCCAGATGTCGGCGCGCATTTTCGCATTTCTGGAACTCTTCGGATCGGTGTGAGGCATCGCTGGGTATTGCAGCAAGTACAAATCTATGTACTCCATATCAAGGTTTTCCAGTGACGTTTCAAAAGAACGCCTCACATATCTAGCATCATTGCTCACCGGCGCTGTAAAAAAGTCGCAAAAGTTAGTTATATGAATTCGATTTAATTAATTGGATTAGAAAAGACAGTGGCTCGAGGCACTGAGTGGGAGCATTGGGGAATCAAAGCGAAATGACGCGTAGGTATAATTTCATTCAAAATTTTACCGAATATTGCAAATTAAGCTGAAGATTATCTCCATCCCACTAAAATTAATTTTATTTTTATGAACAAATTCAACCAAACAAATTCAAATCGACGCGTGCATTGATGCCACTGTTCCTCATTTTCCTTCTCACGAAGTCCAGAGATTTCAATTACTTCGGCACTTAGCTTGAACACCACACAGTGTCTTGAGCCTATATTTTTAGGGTTCCGTACCAAAATGGTAAAATGGAACCCTTATGGTGCGACTTTCTGCGTCTGTCTGTCCGTCTGTCCGTCTGTCCGTCCGTCACACTCGATTATTTCAGTAACTACCTAAGCTATCGACATGAAATTTGGAATAGTTGTGTATATTAGTGGCCCAAAGACACTGGAATTAAAAAAAATTGGAAATTATTTTTGTTCTTATTTAAAAAGGGGGGAAAATCTGAGGGTTGAAATTTAAAAGTGAGATAACTGTACTGTGTGGGGTATCATATGAAAGGGTTTACTTTGTACATTCTAAAACAGATTTTAAATTATTTTTAGTTATGATAGTTTTTGATTTATCGGGGAAAATGTCTAAAAAAATACCGTTCCCCCCCCCCCCCCTTATCTCCGGAGTTTACCAATCGAAAAATTTGAAATAATTATGGTCAATAGGAATTTACGTATATTTTACAGGAAAACTATAGCCAATGCTCTAACTAGCATAGTTTTTTTGATATTAACAATAAACCTCTACGAACAAAGTTAGTCTTGCGGTTCATTAACAAAGGTGATTATTTATTAATAATGGTACGGAACCCTTCGTGCGCGAGTCCGACTCGCACTTGCCCGGTTTTTTTTTGACTATACTTAGACTTACCTAACTTCGTAGTTATAAACAGGTCTGCTCGCGTAAGTCTGTATTTTGGTAACAGCTGACGAAAAGCGTGTCGCAATAGTCGTTCGTTGCCATAAATATTGGACGTGTCTGCAAAAAGCATTTCATTTTAAATAATATTGTCCAGAGGATCATATAATAAAACCCACTACACACAACTCGCGACATTTGCAGAGCAGACACTTAATCACGCGTGTTTATGCAAAACAAAAGCATTTCTTTAAAAAACTTTCGCTTCGCAGTTTCATAAATACAAAAATTGTATTACACCTTAAGAAAAAAGAAAGTCCTCTCTCAAAATGAGAAGGGTTTAGCCAGTCCACCATGCTGGCCAAGTGCATATATGGGCAGATTTCACACACCTCTGAGAACATTGTAATCCTCACGAATCACGATGGTTTCCTCCCCCGTTAACGTAATTGCTTTAAACGCACAATAACCTTTCTCATTCTGACTTCTGAGAGGAGTAACACAAAAAGACAAGTTTATATATCACACTGAAGTCACAAGAGAATAGTCACAATATACTTAAGTATTAAGTGTGAGCAAGACTTACCAAACAGTCTGTACCCACACTCCAACGCGTGGTCTATTGTGTTAAATAGAGTATTGTAATTACGCATTCCTAGTGTGCCCACTGAAACAATAAATATTTTGTAGGTACTTGTTTAGGGTCAGCCACATAGTTAATTTAACATCTTAATTTTAAGTAAATATTATGTACTGACAACCAACGGCCGGCATATAGTGTCCATTCTTCAAAGTAAAATACATTTCGCCATAGTTTATTACACCCGCCATTTTTCCCGAATACTCGTATATGCGAAAGCAACTTGAAAAGCTTAAACTTTAGACACACGAAAACTTTATTCTGTGCTATAACTTTAATCTGAGAGGCTAAAGGCCGCGCTGAAATGTATGCACGTCTGGCGCATACGCTTGTCACGGATGCAGTGATAAGAGGATGCAAATGCAACAGGGCTCGCAATCTAGGGACGCTAGCGATGCTGTATCGACCGTAGTCCATGCCCCATCCGATTTAGTATCTAGAGCTATTTTAATAAACTGGCCCGGAGATTTTTATGTTATTGATTTTGCAGCCTCCTCAGTCCTCATACGTTTTTGACGGAAATGGATTTGTTTTTAAATATAAGTACTTACTTATGACAACTTTTAACGGTCTTAACATAAGAATTAGCATAAGGCGCGAATAAAACTTAATTCTTTTCATATAGATTATGTGGCAAAAGAGTAAGTAGGTAATATTTTGATGAAATAATTTAACTATAGTTTTAAACAATACATACATTATGAAAGGCTCACTAGTAATTTGATGAATGCATCATCAAATTACAAGGAACCCCATAAAACAAACATCAAATTCCTACTTACCCATTTCAAGGAATGCCTTGAAATGGGCTGGAAACCAGAAGGTCAAAACCTCAGGTTTACAAGTGATTTAAGATTTTTATGAAAAACGATTTACCTATGTTAGTAATTTTGATGTACTTTTTCGTTTAAAAACTATTCCCATTAGTTCTACACACCAGAACAGAATACAGTTGGGCTAGAGCATGACTTCGAATTTCTTAAAAAATTGGTCCAGAAATCTCTTACTGCTTGCAATACAAGTTACGGGAATAGTTTCCTAAAACGTTACAATGCAATTACAACGCTTTAAGTTTTTGGTAAAAATACCCTCGATTGTCGCGTAATTTATACTGTGTTACTTCCCGGGAATTGATGAGCTGAGCTGTCTTTATTATTAGTTACATTAATCAAAATTCACCGACAAGTCCATTTGATAAATAATATTTAATCAAGTAGCGCTATCTACGTACGGCATAATTACCATCGCTCAAGGCCGTATTGTTTAAATATTGTTGACGTTCATGTTTCAGAAAATATAATATAATATGATCCTTTTTTTAACGACGTCAAGGTACGTGACATATAACTTTGTATTTTGAAATAATACTGCTTTAAGCGATAGTAGTAACCCCTGGACGAAACAATTTGGACGAATTGCTTAGGCGACCAACCTAGACCAACGTCACGTAATTAATCTATCTCTGTGCCAAATTTTATTCAGAGCCGTTCCGCCGTTCTGGCGTGATTGAGTAACAAAAATCCATTCATCCATAAATACATCCATCCATCCAAACATTCGCATTTATAATATTAGTATAGATAATACTAGAGTACAATTAGTGTTTGAATTTAGAACCCTGTGGCTTGGTATTTCTATTTCATTGACTCACGAAACGTTCAGAAATCTGTTTTTTATCCAATGCAATATTTTGTTATGATTTATTTTCTTTTAAAACATAACTCTTGAATTTTTAATAAATTTGTGTTTTGACTAAACTATGTATTTTTACGAGTAAAAAAATGTATTTCCTTCATTGAATTTAAGCAGAAAAGTGCTCTTTTGGAGTAAATGTGGTGAATTTTTTTTTTTTTTTGTAAAAACTGTTTTTATGGTGTAGTTTCCTTCAGAAAAGACTAGTTTTAAGTTAAAAACAATCTATCTAATTTTAAGTTTTTCCCAATACCGGGATCACGGAATCCCGGTATTGAAAAAAATCTTTCCGGTATTAATACCGGTATTGAAAAAACCGGTATTCGAAAGCCCTAGTTGATACGAATGCAAATTCACTAAAGTCGAAATTTTTAGAATTGATTGCACAGGAAAAAATTTAAAACAAAATGTTATAATCCAAATTACAACAATCGAAATCCTTACTAAGTTTTTGAAAATAAACTTTTCAAAGGATCGGTAAGTAGGTACTTATTTATTACTAGATGATTCCCGCGACTTCGTCCGCGTGGACCAAGTTTTTTCGATTCCCGCGGGAACTCTTGAATTTTCCGGGATAAAAAGTAGCCTATGACCTTCCCCGGGATACAATCTAACCCTGTACCAAATTTAATTAAAATCGGTTGAACAGATGGATTTTTTTATTCCCGCGGGAACTCTTCATTTTTCCGGGATAAAAAGTGGCCTATGTCCTTCCCCGGGATATAACCTATCCCTGTACCAAATTTCATCAAAATCGGTTGAACAGATGGGCGGTGAAAGCGTAGCAGACAGACAGACAGACAGACAGACAGACAGACAGACACACTTTCGCATTTATAATATTAGTATGGATTGAGCATTACATCCGTTTTTCCACCTGCCCTAGAAACGGACCTATAGTTGTTTTTATTGAGTCTCTTGCCGTACCAACCAAGCTCTTCGGTCGGTACAACGAGAGAACTGAGTTCTGTACCGTATTTGGCTACCAAATCGCGACGGTGGGGTGCTGGGTGGTGCAGGGTGCATAACGCAGTGGTTGGGGAGAGTCGGAGATTCACCTACACCACCCACCATTGTATGACTAGTGACTACAATAATTATTATTATTGTAATCATACAAACTAATCTATCTCTATCCCTACTAATATATAAAGGTGAATGTAAGTTTGTTTGTTACGCTTTCACGCGAAAACTACCTACTCAACCGATCATCATGAAACATTGTACACATATTCTTGGAGGTATTAGAAGGAATCAAAAAATGTATCTGTTCAACCGATTTTAATGAAATTTGGTACAGGGGTAGGTTGTATCCCGGGGAAGGAAATAGACTACTTTTTATCCCGGAAAATTCAAAGGTTCCCGTGGGAATCAAAAAATTTATCTGTTCAACCGATTTTAATGAAATTTGGTACAGGGGTAGGTTGTATCCCGGGGAAGGAATTAGGCTACTCTTTATGCCGGAAAACTTAAGAGTTCCCGCGGGAATCGAAAAAATTTGGTCCACGCGGACGAAGTCGCGGGAATCATCAAATATTTGGCAGAGAGATAGATTATAGTATGGAATAACACATAGGCTACTTTTTATCCCGGAAAATTAAAGAGTTCCCGCGGGAACCGAAAAACCTCAATCCACGCGGACGAAGTCGCGGGTATTAGCTATAAGTATATATATATAAAATCGTATAAGTATATTATATATATAAAATCGTTATCTAATCAACGCACAGCCTAAACCGCTGGGGTTAAAAACTTGAAATTTTGACAGTAGGTTCCCTGCAAGACGTAGGCGCTCACTAAGGAAGGATTTTTCAAAATTCCACCCCTAAGGGGGTGAAATAGGGGGTGAAAATTTGTATGAAAGTCCGTCATTTCTCAAGTTATATCCATGAAACTTGGTATACGAGCTACTGGTTGAAAATGAAGAAATACGTGTTTCACAGTTTTAAAAATTCTACTCCCGAAGGGTTGAAATAGGGGATGAGAGTTTGCATGAAAGTCCTTCATTTCTCAAGATATTCTCAAGATATATAAACTCAACTTGGTATTTCAGTTTCTGATAAAAATTAAAGAATTACGTGTGTCACAGTTTTTCAGAATTCAACCCCTAAAGTGGTAAAATAGGGTTGAAAATTTGTATGTAAGCTATAGCCATGAAACTTGGTATGTGAGTTGCGAGTTGAAAATTAAGAAATATGTATTTTTCAGTGTTTGAAAATTCAACCCCCAAAAGGGTGAAATAGGGGATGATATTTGGTATGAAAGGCCTTCATTTCTCAAGATATTTTACAAGTTATATCAACGAAACTTGGTATTTTGGCTAACGGTAAAAAATAAAGAAGTACGTGTGTCACAGTTTTTCAAAATTCCACCCCCAAAGGGGTAAAATAGGGGTTGGAAGTGTGTATGTAAGTCCTTCATTTCTCAAGTTATAGCCAAGAAACTTGGTATGTGAGTTACCGGTTAAAAATAAAGAAATATGTATTTCACAGTTTTTCAAAATTCCACCCCCAAAGGGGTAAAATAGGGGTTGAAAGTTTGTATGAAAGTCCTTCATTTCTCAAGTTATAGCCATGAAACTTGGTATATGAGCTGCTGGTTGAAAATGAAGAAATACATGTTTCATTTTATCCCGGAAAATTAAGGAGTGGCTTTGGGAATTAAAAAAAACTTAAGCCACGCGAACGAAGTCGCGGGCGTCCGCTAGTTATAATATAATCCTACACAAAGAAGTAACCCTTCAATATTTATATCTACTTACTAAAGCTTGTGATGACGATAGATGGGTGTTGCCAATGATGACTTACGGATCCGAGACATGGTCGCTAACTATAGGCCTGCTATGAAGGCTCAGGGTCACTCAGCGGACTCAAATCAGAAATGAAGAGAGCGTAGATGAACCAGAGTCACCGATATAGTTCAATGAGTTGCGAAGCTGAAGTGGGCGGGGCACATAGTTTGAAGAACCGATGGACGCTGGGGTCCCAAGGTGCTGGAATGGCGACCCTGCACTGGAAATCGTTGCGTTGGCAGACCCGCCACACGTGGACGGACGACATCAAACGAGTCGCAGGGAGGGATCTAGACGGCGCAAGACCGTGGCTTGTGGACGACCCTACAAAATACCTATGTCCAGTAGTGGACGTCTATAGGTTGACGACGGCGACTTTTACAGTATTCTGCTATTATACAATAACACAAGTGTGGAAGCGGTGATATCTTAGTCGTTAAGACCGCAGCCTCGTATTCGGGGCCTTGGGTTCTATCCCGGACACGCAACTTTAACTTAACGGAATCATATGCGTTTTAATTTTAAGCAATTAAAATAACTTGCTTTGACGGTGCAGGAAAACAACGAGAGCCTGCATGCCTTGGAATTCTCCTTAATGTTCCCAAAGATGTATAAAGTCTGCCAATCCACATTCGAAATGGCCAGCGGGATTAGCTATAGCCATATCATATAGCTATAGGCTAACAAAACTCATCTCATTCTAAGAAGAGACCCATATCTACCAGCGATGGCTTGATGATGTTGATGATGTAATATGACTCATAAACAACAACATTTTTTTAGATATGCTGATACAGCGTCCTCCATACCCCTGGTGTTTGTTCTGAGTACTGGGTCGGATCCTTTCGGTGCTTTCCAAAAATTTGCTACCGAGATGGGCATGAGGGAGCGTGTGCACTCTATCTCTTTAGGTCAAGGGCAAGGGCCCGTCGCTGAAAAGATGATTACTAACGCTAAGCCTAAAGGGGACTGGGTGTTTCTGCAGGTAATCATATGCCTAGGTACTATGATATCCCTTCTTATATATTAAATGCGAAATTGCGTCTATCTGCCTCTCAGCTACGCTTTCACGGCCTATCTATGGAACTGATTTTGTTGTTTGGTACAGAATATACCGGTATAGGTTGCATCCCGGGAGAAAAAAGATTTTTGTCCCGGAAAATTAAGGAATTAATGTGATCCACGTTAATGACGTCGTGGACATCGTCTAGTAATGTTGTAATAAACACTAGTAAGAAAATGCAAAATGTAGATTGCTGCGAAATTATAATATTTTTCTGACAAATTCGATTATTCTTCCACGCAAAAAAAAACATCCACAACGGGAAATACTTTCCGAACATAGTTAATAGACAGCTAATGGTAAGCGATAGCCCGGAACCAAAACCTCACGTTGGGTCACCTATAATGTACTTTTTGATGGTTCAACACAAGTAGACTCTAAGAACTCGATTCTTTCAATCAATTATATTCGTAGAGTTACACACACATAAAGTTAAATTAAGTATAATAATCTGTATTTCTCTAGAATTGCCATTTAGCGGCGTCGTGGATGTTAAATCTTGAATTAATAGTGGCCAATTTGGGAAACGAGAGCCAAGGCCTCAGCCCAGACTTTCGCCTCTATCTGAGTTCCATGCCCACGCCGAAGTTTCCAGTCTCAGTGCTTCAAAACTCAGTCAAGGTCACCAACGAACCACCTAAAGGCCTAAAAGCCAATGTCAAAAGAGCTCTCGTAGAAATGGAAGAGGACTTCTTTGAAAATCATGGTATGTGAGATGAGAATTATTTGTTATCTTTCTAGAAAAACTCTTGAATTTTACATATTGATCGTAACGTTTCAAGCATCGAGATTCTATAGAATAATATAGTGTCCTAACTCTTTCATTGCATTTGCATTTTTAGTAGGTTCGATTCCTGGCTCAGGTAAACTTAAAAAAAATTAATGAAGATATTCTTATTTTTAAAAATAATGGAATGTTTCCTTCGAGTGAAATTCCTTCCACCGTTTGTTCGTTGTATAAGTAATAGAATACAAAGATATTTTATTCAAATAATAGTTTGAGTACCTACATTTGTATTTTTTAGTTTTGGAGCAGGATTGGAGAACAATGTTGTTCGGGATATGTATGTTCCACGCCATCATACAGGAACGCAAGAAGTTCGGTCCGCTGGGCTGGAATATCACATACGAGTTCAACAACAGCGACCGAGAATGCGCCATGTTGAATCTGCAAATGTTCTGTGAATCCGGTCATATCCCTTGGGATGCTCTCGAGTACATAACCAGTAAGTTACTTAATTATACCAGGAAACACGGACGCCGGAAGGACACCGTAAACGTTTGTCAAACGGATAATTCGAACAGATATCTGCATGTCAAAAAGTGTCTATGAGCTCCATAAACAGGTCGAGTAATTTACGTTTTAAGCTCTTAAATACCTACTTAGACAATTGGACCTCAGCAGGGTGACCTTTTGCATCAATCATTGATACATCGCAATCACCTCCGATTGGCTGAATTTATGGTATTCTTGCTGCGTCAATGGATTTTGTCCAATTTGCGATGTATCAATGATTGATGCAAAAGATACGCGGTCGCCCTGCTGGAATAAAAGCTGATTTGATGTCAACCACGTCATAAGGTTGCCAACGTTCACGATTTCTCGCTGTTCTGTGATAGAATCATAGAACGATGAAAGAGGAGCAAGGTTATCAAGTTCGTAAAAACACTCTTCATGAGATGTCGATAATTGGCCAAAACGCCTGAACGCTTCTCATTTTGCCCAGCCGTTTGTTTATTATAATATTATTGTTTATCGAAGTGTGATGGATGCTCTCTGGCTGGAGGTTAAATCAAATGCACCGTTTATATTAACCGACAAATAAATTTAATAATTACGTAATTTGACGGTTTAAAATGGTGCAGCGTTAATTGTTTACCTAATCAATGCGGCGACTTTATTTTTCCTTGTAAGATCAAAAAAATCCTTTGTTAAAGATTTTCTCCGTCCAAGATTATCGTGCTATTTCTAAGAGTACTTCATCACCACTTAAAACCATTGCTGGCTCACTGCTGATCAAGGGTCTCCTTTCAGAATTTGGAAGGTTTGTCCATAGTCCACTTCGCTGACTAAGTGCAAATCGGTTTACTTTCCTACTCACCTTCGAGAACATTATGATGAACCCTCGGGCATGCAGGTTTCCTTACGAAGTTTTTCTTCACCGTTTGAAGCACCGTTTTAATATTTAAACTTTTAAAACGCATCGTGTCCGGGGATCGAGTTCGTGCCCGTGACCCCGTGTAGGAGGTCGGCTGTCTAGACTACCAGGCTATCACCGCTTCTTATTGTGACTAAAAACTTTCATCAGGTCAAATAACATATGGAGGTCGTGTAACCGACATGTGGGACCAAAGGTGTTTGACAACCATTCTCAAACAGTTCTTCTCACCACCCACTCTCGAAGAGACTTACGCGTATTCCGCTTCCGGAATTTACTATTGCCCACGTTTGGACAAGCTGGCCGCGGTTCGCGACTACTGCGACACCCTGCCCGTCATAGAAGATCCTGAAGTATTCGGAATGCATGAGAACGCTAATATTGCCTACGAGGTAACTCGGAAACTGAAATTTTTCGTTTTCTGTGGCTACAAATTATTTGATTTATTAAGCTTGTTAATTCTCTGTAATTTTTCATCATGAGTCAAAAACTACTGACCTTAACTAAGTAAATACTTAGGTATGAAAACCAAACAGGAAATCCTGCAATCGATTACTTCAATTGAAATCAAAGAATACTTGAACATTTTTTTTATTATCACAGAATAAAGAAACAAATACTCTGATACGCACAATAGTAGACGTGCAACCCCGTTCCGGCGGCGGCGGTGGGGGTGATACTCCCGATCAAATCGTGTGGAGGATCTGCGACCAGACACGTGCTACCATTGCCAAGAGCGTGGACAAGTCGCTCGTGAACCCTGAGCTGATGGTGCCGGATGACATGGGGCAACTGCACTCACTGTCCACGGTGCTGCTACACGAGACCGACCGCTTCAACACGCTGCTTGCGCTCATACACAGCTCGCTCAATGAACTGCAGAAGGCTATCAAGGTGAGTCGATGTAATAGCTGAGTATGATTTCAAAAAGTAAGTCATGTGCACACCAAATTTCCTATAAAACTTATGAAGGATCTGCTACCAAATTGCCATTGCCAAGAGCGTGGACAAGTCGCTTGTGAACCCTGAGTGGATGGTGCCGGATGAGATTGGGCAACTGCACTCACTGTCCACGGTGCTGCTATACCAGACCGACCGCTTCAACACGCTGCTTGCGCTCATATGTACAGCTCGCTCAATGAACTGCAGAAGGCTATCAAGGTGAGTCGATGTAATGAGTAGGCATGTGTACACTAAATTCCCTATAAAAATTATGTAGGATCTCCTATCAAACTGCCATTGCCAAGAGCGTGGACAAGGCGCTCGTGTACCTACCGTCAAATAAACTTGATGTGAGGAAACTAAAACTTCCGCAGATTTTTCCTATTTATCTAAGCCTGATCTAATCCTAATCTTTCTGGATTTGAAAATGGATGTAGGTAATTTTGATATTATTGAAAAAAGTTTTGAAAAATATGATTGTAGGTACAATATTGTTTCCGTGACCTGTGGTACAATAGGTGAATTTTATATTTCAAGTAATTGGGATTTGTACAAGCAGATTTAGTTTGATATAATTTCGTATGATCGTTCTTCAAATATTCGTACTCCCAACACTCTTCCGCTACTCGTCAAAGTTTATCGTCGCAGCAAGAATAGGTAGGTACTTTAAATTCAGCCTATCATAGTATCAACGCAATTGAGATTGTAAAAATGATTGATGCAAGAACTCGGATCACGTGACGCGCCAGGTAAAATGCTATACCGCGCATGCTCTTTCATCTCAGCAAACAATCCGGGCTCAATCGCTCGAATTCAGCTATACCTGGACATGTCGAATGTCCCAGGCATGAGTTGCTTTTGAACAGGATGTCAGCTCCAGTAAGCCCCGGGCGAGACGCTAAAGCTGGAAACATACTATATAACATTCGACCGCCACTTACACGAATTGCCGCACCACGCATGCTCGGATTCTGCGCATGCGTGTGCCACAGATCCCCAGCTACATCGTTGATCGTACCTACCTAGTACCTCGCCCTACAGACTAGGTAGCTGAATTTCCCAGAACTTTCGTCTATATGGTTTCATCTATTTCATATACCTAGATATATATGATAAATGCGAACGTGTGTGTCAGACAGACAAAGCTAATGTTATGTAGGCATAGTTATAATCGTTGCCCGTCGTACTGTTTGCACGAATGACGTGGACCAAATGGATGGAAAAAAGTAAAATTCAAATATTTTTTATTCAAGTTGACTTTGACAAATGCTTTTGAATAGTCTAGTGAATCTACCACTGGTTCGGAATGTCATTATTATTATTATTAAAATATCACGGTTCTACGCCATCGCTCGTAACAATACCTAAAATGTTCTAGAAATTTTAATGGCAACAAGGACTCATATAATTATATATATAATATGTCACCGTAAGATTGTAAAAACCGTTAGATTATAATCTAACTCGCGAAATTGTAAACTGTCGAATGATTACAATATAACGGATTATTTTTCGGTAGATTGTAATCTGTTAGGTTTATTAACCCGATAGAACCTAAGTGCCCGGCCACGGGCCGGGCACTACTTGATTAATTATGTCGAACCCTAACCTAACCTACAAGAAAGAGACAAGAAAGCGTAAATACAATGAATATTTCAAAAAAAATCACTCGTAACGAACGGTTCACAATCCGTCGACAGTTTACAATATCGCTAGTTGGATTATAATCTAACGGTTTTTGCAATCTTACGGTGACATATACACGTTAAACGTTTTGTATACGTAAGACACGACCTCGTCTGACTTGATTGTCTCGTTGGTCAGTATGTTAGCATGTTCGACTGCAGCCGACGAGATCCCGGGTTCGAGTCCCGGGCGGGCCATAACAAGTATTAGGTTCTGACAAGAAGTTCTCAATACCCGGATTTGAAAATTGGCGGTGTTTCAACCCCGTCCTGCGCCTGATCTCTCTCCGGTCGTATCGGATTTTCCGTCCCATCGGGCTATGAGAGTAAAGGAACAGAGAGTGCACCTGTGTATGCGCACACATTTGTGTATTATAATATTATCTCCCGCGTAGATTGCTAATCTCTCTGAAGATAGGCCACCGTGGCCGAAATTTAGTCAGGAGGACATTATTTTTTATTACTATCTGATACTCACACGTTCGTCCTCGAGGTTTTAGTTTTTTAAATTTTTTTATTCCCGCGGGAACTCCTTAATTTTCCGAGATAAAAAGTAGCCTATGTAGCCTCCAGGTTCTCAATGATACCCATGCCAAAAATCATGTCGATCCGATCCGTTACTCCGTTGCGGCGTGATTGAAGCACAAACCAACAAACAAACAAACTTTCGCATTTATAATACTATCCCTATTAAGTATGATAAATATTAAATAATATAAATAGTTATGCTAATAAGATGAAAGTTTCAGCAACTTTTAAAAGGGTAACTCCCTATATCTCCCCTATAACTTTCATCTTAATATGGGAAGTACATTTCGCAGGGCGTGGTGGTGATGTCGGAGGCCTACGAGGCGGTGTTCACCGCGTTCATCAACAACAAAGTACCGGACATGTGGCACCGCAAGGGATATAACTCGCTCAAATCGCTCGGCAGCTGGATACACGACCTCACCCTGAGACTCGACTTTATCGAGGTATTTTCACAGAACAATATAGATATGCAGTTATTGCACAGGTGGCATAGGTAGTAGACGTACCACCATGTTATAATATTATTGACGTTCGCAATTTAGCAACATGATAACATTAACAAATAGAAATTCTATTGCGCCGTTATTGCATTTCTAAAGGATAGACATGTTATTAAGCTTGGAAATTCATTTTGTGCAATATGTAGGAGTAGGACCAACCAAGTTAATAAGATTGAAATTACATTCGAGCCGGTATTTCCGCTGCATGTTTCAATTTTGTTACGCCACCCACCTCCCTTGCCTCCCCTTAATGTCCCCTCAATTTAATTTCCTAGAGTATGCTCAAGCCCTGGGGCGCTGGCTGTATTGATTTGTATCGCTGCGCTTTTCCTATTTAGTCAACTACGGTATCATGTTTTGATGTCATGTAAATTATGGATGTACCTACTTAGGTGCCTGATGTTACAAAATACGTACCTAATATTAAAATGCTTTTAAATACTTTACTGTAATGTGCATCTTTGTCGAAGCAGAGACAGAAGTAACTAGGAATTTTTTTACCTATCAGCTATTAGTAAATTATAGAGACAGCTTTTATTATATTAAACTATAGGTATACATGTATAATACTATTTGTAATGTGACATCCAATCTAAGATCTTGCAACGGAATTTTAAAGCAATTCCCCAAAATGGATCTGGGAGGTGGCCATAAGAACTTCTCAAATTCTCAACAAAAATCCATCGTGTTTGGATTCATTGAATTCGTCTTGACTCTTGACAAGTTCCTACTTAGATGGTGTTAAAAACATTTGAGTTTGAGTTCAGTCTGATGGCTGGAGAAAAGCTTGTTTTTTTATATATTTATTCATAAAGAATATTACACACACACACACTAGTTAATATTATAAATGCAAAATTGTATCCGGGTATGTCTTTAGCTACTCTATTAATTACGGTTATATATCCGTTATATCCGTTCAAACGATTTTGATGAAGTTTGGTACAATGATAGTTTGTATGTCGGACACGGACGTGGGCTACTATTTACCCCGGAAAATCATATTTGCCAAAAGGTTTTTAAGACAAGCGGATGTGTCCAAGGTCCATTAAGTAAAAAAATGTTTTTTACTAGCGCCGTCATATAAATATGCAATTCAATATTTCAGAGATGGTTAATAGACGGAGCGGCGCCTAGCAGTTGGGTGTCGGGGCTGTTTTTCCCTCAAGGGCTGCTCACAGGCGCCCTGCAGGCCTACGCACGCCGCTACAGGGTGCCCATAGATGCGCTTATATTTGACTTCGAGCCCATTAATTTCTTCCTGTCTCAGGAGGACGTCTTTAAAAGCAGCAAACAGAAGAAAACCAAGGTAGGCGGTACAGATTTTAATACCTACTGACTGACTAAGATTTCTAGCATTATAATATTCTCCCGACCGAATTTCGGCCTCGGCGTCAAATCTCCAGAGTTAAACACTTTACGCGGGAGATTATAGTTATTGGACAAAATATGTAGGTACAAACACAAATACAGAATATGCACTCTGTATTTCCAACACTCTCATAGCCCACAATATAGGTATATTGCTACCCTCACCACAATTAGGCAGATACATGAGGGGGGCACAGGTAGACACAACTATAATGACATCGTGCAATATTATTATCAAAACATCCCACGTAGCAGCAGCACGTAGCTTTCACGTCGAACAAAATGGCCGACAGCAAAATGTTACAAATGAGCGTAGGTAGGTACCTACCTACGTTAATAAAACGAGGTAACACGATATTACTTTAGAGCTCCCGAAAGGCTTAAATATTGCAATAACGAAGGTAGACACTTAAATTGCACGATTTCGCCTTTAAGAGCTTCCAGAAGGCTTAAAGCTTTCATAACGAAGGCACATTACCTGAGAGCTTCCAAAAGGCTTTATGCCTGCCACGCAGTGAAACTCATGAAACTATAGTTGTTAAGACTCCTATTTGAGAGGTCAACTCAACTTTTCAGAGTTAGGAGCAATTAAACAGAAGGAAACTTAGTGACTAAATCTCCATGCCAATAACCTCTTGGCCAGCGCGTTGCAGACTGAGGTCTTAACCTTAAGAGGAGATCCGTGCCCAATATTAAGCCGAAGGGTTAGGAACTTGGGACGATGATTGTCGATTGACAAAGGCTAATTCATGTTTACGTTTTTCAGGAGGAACCCACCGACATGACCGTGTTTGGTCCACTGGAAAAGCCGGAAGACGGCGTCAACATACACGGGTTGTTCATCGATGCAGGACGCTGGGACGCGAAGCAAAACTTGCTCGTCGATGCACTGCCCGGTATTCTTGATATTACGAGCTACTAGACTCTGCCAATATAGTTACTTACCTACACGTTATTTAAGGGAACCAGAAAATCTAGGAACTCAGTGGAAAAAATACCTTAATTATTTATTTACTTTAAAAGTGCCGTAAAGATCTCGCTACAAAGCTCTTCCTCTCACAACTGACTGAAAAGAGCTTGCTAGTTGCTACGCTTCCTCGCAAAGCTTGGGTGGAAACGGTCACCCCGTTTCAGTTCCGCTACGAATCCTCGTGCCCCTCATTTTTATCGCATATCCCTGATGGGAACGCACCAAGGCTGCATTTCCATTACCCACTAAAGCAGAGCGGAGCAGGGGTATATTCAATAGACCACCCACGATACTAATTTGCCTTTTTCCTCTGAAGGTTTAAAAAAGATCCGCTAGAGACAGCACTAGTGGGAGGGTACGTCATACGTTTTGATTTCTCCAATATGAGTAACGTTATGGGCAATTCTCATTTTGGTGATTTTTTTGTGCATGTGATTTAAAATGAGAAATTCTTATAATATTTATCTAATTTTCTTGTATTATTTCTCGAAGTAGTTTATATTATTAGGATTTTTTATATTAATTACAATATTAAAATAATTATTTAAATTATCGACAAAAAAGTGTCGAAAATGTTACCTACCTCCATGTCGTGTGCAAGGTTCACTCAGGACAATTTATCTAAAAATAAATGTTAGAAATCTTAAATGATTTAACAAGTGCCTACTGTTTTGCTTTAATAGATCGATTTAAGTTTCTAAAAAACACCAGAAAATTTAAACAGCGGTAAAATAATGATTTTAAAATATTTCATAACATTTGTGCATTGTGGAAATGTCACCTCCATGAACAAACATATTGAACGCAGCCATAAAAAAAAAGACGTGTGGCACTCGGAGACTGCCGCGGTAAAGCTATTGCAATTTGCATAGCCTGTAGTCCTGGTAGTCAGGGGGCGGTGCGGGTAGGGCTAAGCTAAGCTTAACCCGCTTGTCCTCCTGATTTCCGGACGAGCCTGAGGAGGAGGAGCTCGGACGTGCGCGCTTGGCCAATTCGAAGCCAGGCGTAGGTACAACTACGCGGGCTACGATGGCAGGCGTATCGTCGTCGCTGTCTTCGCTTGTTTCCGATTCTATCGGCGAGGTGGTGGCGGCGGTAGTAGTAGTGGTCGGAGGACGACTGACGAACTCGGCGGCAGGGAACGGGGTAATGGATTGGTCCATTATATTCAAGCGTACCACTGCGCGCGGAATCCCTGTTCGTCCTCTTCCCTGTTTCGGCGGCCTCTGGTCGAGCGGTTGCTTGTCGGCCATGGCGATGCGATTGAAGTACGTTTAAAATGTATTTAAAAACGATGAAACGATAAAACGATAAAAATAATGATTTAAAAACGGGTTTAAACGGTTAAAACTATTAACACTTAAATTTTTTTTGGTAAATCAATTTAAATTAAATTAAAATTTAATAAAAATAAAAAGAATAATAACCGAAAAAAGACATCTGGATTCGAACCGGGGTCTTCTGGTATCGTGACCACCCATTTCCCACCTGAGCTACTTTAACCTTGTAGATGGTGGCGAAATTTACCTTCGTATTGACAAATTGTAATATTTTTTTCGTTACGGAATTTCTGGATTCGGTCTCCCCGCTCAAGGCCCGCGATAGAAGCTATGCAATAGCTTAAAATTATTTAAACGGTCATAGACAACGGGTATGTCACCAGCTTGCAATTTTTTGAGAGTTTGCCAATTCTGGGGGAATAATGTCGGAGCCCTGACTCAAAAGGTGAGATTTTTTAAAAATTAATATGCTATTGCGGTCATTTTTGTGGATTACAATATATCACCAAGTATTAATTCAATAAAGGTACTAGATAACGTTGAATTATACAAAATTTTAGCCGTTTTAGGTTTTTAGGGTTCCGTAGCCAAATTTGGCAAAAACGGAACCCTTATAGATTCGTCATGTCTGTCTGTCTGTCTGTCCGTCCGTATGACACAGCCACTTTTTTCCGAAACTATAAGAGCTATACTGTTGAAACTTGGTAAGTAGATGTATTCTGTAAACCGCATTAAGATTTTCTTACAAAAATAGAAAAAAAAACAATAAATTTTGGGGTTCCCCATACTTAGAACTGAAACTCAAAAATTTTTTTTTCATCTAACCCATAGGTATGGATAGGTCTTCAAAAATGATATTGAGGTTTGTAATATCATTTTTTTCTAAACTGAATAGTTTGCGTGAGAGACACTTCCAAAGTGGTAAAATGTGTGTCCCCCCCCCCCCCCCCCCGTAACTTCTAAAATAAGAGAATGATAAAACTAAAAAAAATATATGTTGTACATTACCATGCAAACTACCACCGAAAATTGGTTTGAACGAGATCAAGTAAGTAGTTTCTTTTTAATACGTCATAAATCGTAAACCGCAATTTACCTTTCATTCAATCAACTCAAATATTTAAAAAAAAACATTTAATTTAAAACTTACTACAGGTTTGTACGGAACCCTCGGTGCGCGAGTCCGACTCGCACTTGGCCGGTTTTTTTATGTATTTCATTGTTTTCATAATAAATTAATGAGTTTACGAAAAAACGGTGTTTAAGTTGAAAATGTCACCTCCATGGTTGTCACCCACGTGGATTCTAGTACATGGAAGTAACAATATTATCAACCACAGACCTTACTACTCGGTGTTATCAACATTTTGTAACTAATTTGAATAAAAAATTTGTTTTTGGTATTAGTAATCATTGCACTATCTAAAAACAATCAAGTCTTAGATTTGACATAAGAAAAGACGATGATGAGTACACAGAGTTTGTTTGGACACAATGTGAGGGTATTTCGAAAGTAAATGATGATGATATCATAGTAAAACCATGTAAAATTTATATTCTTTTAGCCTAATTAGTTTTATATATTACTTAACAGTTAATTAAAACATATTAAATAGTTAAAAAAATAATAAGCTCGCAGTTGAATTTTACTACTTGGCTAACTTCTTGGGTCTTCCCCTTCTCTTCTTCTCTTTAAGCGGAGGTCACACTTCTCCTATGAAAAGGGTGAGCTGGGAGAAGTGGTATCTACCAATTGACTCGGTATCGCTCACCTTCTCCAGTATATAAGTCGTAGGACTTGCGATTTCCTTGATCCTGTAAGGCCCATCTCTCCTGGGTATGAACTTGGGCGTTTGGCCACGTCCAGCATCGTTAGCTCCTTGCATCTTCAGCAACACAAGGTCGCCGATAGCGTATTCGGGGGCTGGGCGACGCCCTTCGTCCGCATTCTTCTTCTGTAGTGCTTGTCTCTTTTCATGGACGTCTCTGGCGTCCAGAAGAACCGTTGTTAGCTTCTTTAGGTACGGTGTGAGGCTGGTCACAACGTTGTCACTTTCCACGATAGTCCTCATATCTGAGAGTACGTCCGCAGGGGCGCGCAACTCGCGACCAAACGTCAATATTC
This sequence comes from Erebia epiphron, assembly GCA_963932025.1. NCBI lineage: Eukaryota > Metazoa > Arthropoda > Insecta > Lepidoptera > Nymphalidae > Erebia > Erebia epiphron. The sequence continues at coordinate 31,886,065 of OZ009945.1, forward strand.
GTAAATTTGTTATCCATTTATGTTTAGTTTTAAGAGAATTTTTTACCTTTATAGCAGGGAAACAAGTCATAGAATAATTTAAAAATGTCAAAGAAATAATCGAAGGCCTCATTAGGATCCTGAGATAAAAATACTTCATTAAACGATGGAGAGTTTAGGCAATCTACAAACTTTTTTCACATTTTCCTTGCAATAATCGCGTTTAAAAACATACCAATGTGTCATTGGATGATGCTTCTTAACAGGAATCTTTAATAGTTGGGCTGTGTGATCCGAGAGTGCAAATTCTCGCAATTCACTTTTGATCTCGCTGAAATTATGGAATGCATTGTAGCAAGTCCCACTTGAGAGCCTTGTTGACTCATTAAATTCAATTGTTATACTGTAGCTAGTCAGGGTTAGTTTTAAATTTTTTGTCAAATTATTTACTTTTAAATTTATGAAATGTTAGAAATGGTTGAAATGTTTAGTAATGGGTAGTAGTAGTGTTTAGTAGTATGTTATTTTTATTTTTTCGCGATAAATGAATCCACTTCAAACACTTTTTCGTGTCAACTTGAGGTTTTATAATAGGTACCATCTTGCTTGTATGTCAGAAGTACAATTCGCAAATGCGCAATGTTTGGTAATCATGATAATTTACTTTTTAATATTTTTATTCACTTTATTAATTTATTTATTGTAATGATAAAGACATGCGTTTAACGTTACTGTTTATAGGGAAAACACGTGTACCCACCTACTAGTGCTGCCTCTAGCGGATCTTTTTTAAACCTTCAGAGGTAAAAAGGCTAATTACCATGTATGTAGTTGGTATGGTATAATAATTTTATTTGGCCGAAGTGCGCCGCGTCTGCGCTCCACTCCGCTCGTCTCTGCTGTAAAAACGGGCCCTTAGGCTACGTCCGCACTGCGAATAACATTCGCGCGATTTATATTTCGCTTAAGGATTTAACTTATTCCGCACTGCGAATGCGGTGAGCGTCATACAGCACAATATATTCACTCGGATATATTCTTACTGCACCACGTGAAATTTGTACCAAACCAGATATTTTTTTCCCGCGAATTATAATGGAGGTAACATTTAGTGTTGTAGAAAGGCTGAAAAAAATGCTTTTCTACGAAAAAAAATGATTTTCGCAGTGCGGACGTAGCCTTAATCGTTGTAACTGCCAGGTCAAATGAACCCACCGCTGCCGGTAGTGTGGTTCAAGCCAGTGCTGTCGCTGCCCAAACCGGACCCGCGTTACGAAGCGCCGCTCTACAAGACGTCGGAGCGCGCCGGCACCCTGTCCACCACGGGCCACAGCACTAACTTTGTGTTGCCCGTTCTGCTGCCCTCCAACATGCATTCAGAGTTCTGGATTATACGCGGCACGGCGCTTCTCACCCAAATTACTGATTAACCTACTAATTACATAGTTGATATTATCTGTAAAAATGAGCGGTAAATAGCCTGCGGTTACTTATTAAAGATGATCAAAATGCTATATACTCTTGCATGCCCTGTTATTGCTCCAGTAAATTGTAGGTATACAAAATGTCAGTGCACGTACACAATAAGTATCTTTAACACAGGAGTATGAATAACAGGATCAAAAATTATAGGGCTCGTGCAGCGTGCCGGCGATATTACGCGACTCAGGTCGTAGCGACTTCCAACGACGAATCATAGTGCGCCGGTGGTCGCCACTCGCTCGCACATTGCGCTGTGATTCGTACCGGCACGCTGCCCGAGCCTTTATAATGTATATGCGTACTAAAATCTAAAATTAAAATCCTACTCAACCCACAAGTGGGACCAACAGTCCAAAACGGAGATTTTGGCTTCCTATACTGCAGAACTGTTCGACTATGACGTCTTGCTATAACGGTGACGGAAATCATCGTGAGGTATACGTACAATATCATAATTCCATTATTTTAGTTAATGAATGTGGCCAATTTTATTTAGCACAATCTCTAAGCTATGTGACAGCTCTAATTCTAGTGCTGCCTCTTTCCACAGGAAGTAATATGAAGGGATAGCAATATAAATAGAGCTGTAATTTTAGTTTAGGGATGGTGTACAACAGAATTGGGCTGAATGTGGTCAATTCTGTTTAACAACAGCTCTATCTAGAGCTGCCCCTTTCTGCAAGGAATTTTATGAAAGAGATAATAAGCCACATAAATAGAGCTGTCATTTTAGTTAATACAGTCTCATCAACTTATCTGGCCCGGTGGCCAAAATTGGAACTAATTTGTATGCCTATGTAGGTTTTTGTTTTTACTTTAGTTTCATATCTACTAGCAATGCTGTCACCGGGTCAGATAAGTTTGTGGGACTAGTTTATGGTTTGTCCACTTTGCTATACACCTCTCATGTATCAAAATTTTATCATCCTAAATTATACAAACCCTAGAGATGGTGTACAACAGAATTGGTTTCAATATTCTCTTTATAATTTGATGCCTTGCTAGATATATATTTTTAACAATATCCTTATAGTTGCATTGTAATCAAATCATGTTCTATTATTCTAGTTGTTTTAACGATACCTAATAATATTAGTCATTATTATAAAGTCTGTATTGTAATAATTAGACATTTTTCAAAAATAAATAAATAAATTAAAGGATTGTTTTATTCGAGGACAACAATTGAGACGAGTGATTCTTATTTAAAATTGATTTATTTAAACTGATAACATCTTTGTATTTCGAACAATTGTCGCAACGCAAATCGCAATGCAAAAGGAAATGTTGTGATGGCGAAACCGAGAAAATAAATAGTATAAGATCTACACACGTGAACCTAACTTCAGGCACTGATCCGAATAGACCTATTTACAGTATCATCAAATTAATTAATTATTTATGTGAACGAATATCACAGTAATCGCATCAATCTGAAATATTATCTTAAAACGTGGAATTTTTGCCAATTCAGCGGAAGTATATTCTTATCGAGACCAAGACCGGATTTCTTTTACTACTTATCGCTATGTTTAATTAGTCGCATTCCTACCAACCATATCACACCTCGCTACTGTCTAATCTGTGGCGACCCGAAGGCTTCAGGTACACAGGCCTAAAGATGTGAACGCCGATACTGATCGAGTAGTTTCCAGTAGTTAACCGTTGAACTTTATCTGTGGCACGATATGATGGCCCTTATGACAGACATTAAATTTTACTTTTAAGACTTCAAGAATTATTAGCGTAAAACAATATGTACACTTGACATATTATTACCTAATATCAATACTATAAAACCTACTTAATATTCTTACTTAATACCCAAAATTTCATGAGCGCACAAACGTCAAAAGGGCAATCATATTGTATAGCACTATAGCAGCAATTTTTATTCCCAGTAGTTCAACTCTTGAAATGATTTATCTGCAGTTGAACAACGAGAAAAAAACTCCACTAATTCAGCGGTTGAACTAAATAGCGGGAACTACCCGATAATTCTGATTCAAACTTAATTGACACGCCACGAATTAGTGACATCCTTTTTACCCTCGACGAAGCGGAGACGGTATATGTGTTTGCCCTAAGAGGTTGTGTGTTTGTTTGTTTGTGCACTTTTTTGTTACCATTTTTCTCAAAAAGTACTGGGCCGATTGAGATGCGGTTTTTTGCATTAGATAGGTATAGCTTGTGAGAAGGTTCTTAGATATATTTTAGGGCCATAGACAACCAAGCTTAGCTGTAGTCTATGATTTTAATATTTCAACATGTTACCATTTTTCACAAAAAGTACTGGGCCGATTGAGATGCGGTTTTTTGTATTAGATGTGTATAGCTTGTGAGAAGGTTCTTAGATATTTTTAGGACCATAGACAACAAAGCTGAGCTGTAGTCTATGATTTTATTTTTTCAATATGTTACCATTTTTCACAAAAAGTACTGGGCCGATTGAAATGCGGTTTTTTTCATTAGATGTGTATAGCTTGTGAGAAGGTTCTTACACATATTTTAGGACCGTAGACAACTAAGCTGAGCTGTAGTCTATGATTTTAATTTTTCAATATGTTAAAAATTTTCACATAAACTACTGGGCCGATTGAGATGCGGTTTTTTGCATTAGATGTGTATAGCTTGTGAGAAGGTTCTTAGATAATATATTTTAGTACCATAGACAACAAAGCTGAGCTGTAGTCTATGATTTTATTTTTTCAATATGTTACCATTTTTCACAAAAAGTACTGGGCCGATTGAGATGCGGTTTTTTGCATTAGATGTGTATAGCTTGTGAGAAGGTTCTTAAATATATTTTAGGACCATAGACAACAAAGCTGAGTCCGACTCGCACTTGGCCGGTTTTTATTTTTATTAGCCTCCAGATATTTAAAGATATACAAGACACTCTAAATTAATACTGATCTTTGATTATGAGGACTTTCATGGTAATAAGTACTTAATTACAATTAGTAATTAAAATCACCAATCTGATTGGTCTGCCAGACACGTCTCCTCTCCGCTCCTAGGTGCAGGTTTAGTGACATGCGGATATTTTGCATGCACGCAGGATTGCCCAGATGCGTGAAATTCCATGCTGTGGGGTAAACGCGAATGCCAGTGTGCTTTCGCGTATTTATTTTTGAAATGACTAGGGAGATTTACCGTGTGTGACATTTTGTAGCAAGGGGTGCTACGGCGTAGGCTAAAACGATGTTTTCATTAAATCAACTAACAAACTACATGAACCTTGTGATTACTTAAAATAATAATTATTTCAAAGTTTATACACTGATTGGTCAAAGATATAGTCGGACGCTCGAATTGTGCAGTCGCTGACAATGTTTAAATAAAATTATAAAAAAACGATCTTTTTCTAGGAAAGTATCATTTTTAATAATTTAAATCTTTACAATAAACTAGTTAAAAAACACTGTACCCTTACGCTTGACGGGACAACGATCATCACAACAATTAGGACCGTCATCAATCGTTATACAAACACAATACAGTACATTGCACTCGGTGCACGCTCCGGCAGTGGGGACCTTCGGCTGGCGTACGGTCAGCTCTGTATATATCGCAGGGCCCGCAGTTTGAACACGAAGTAGATATACATAGGTGATAGGACGGCTGAAAGAAAGGATAGATCTGTACTAAAAGTGAAACATGCGTGCGCTCTCAAAACCGCGATCCTACGGGAATGTCAAACGCATTCACGAGTGTTTCACCGCTTTGAATTCGTTTGAGATTGTACTTTTAGTAGGTACCTACAGCGCCGTCCTTCTGTGTATATCTATTTAGTGGCTAGACTACACGGAACGCACAGTCCGTACAAAACATTAAACCTACAGAATATTGCAGTCCCGGACTCTGAAGTACGGGTTGGATTAATGGAGTCTTAAATGCAGTTTTATTTCTTAAAATCGAAGCTATATTTTATAAAAACACATCTTAGAAGTTAAAATCTCTTTGCTTATGATGATTTTGTATTATTACTGTATATCAATAATATTGTATTTGATTATAATATTAAATTTTGTATTCGATGAGAATATGGAAGTAATGTTAATAATGCCGTGCACGTTTCCGTAAGCCCGTGTTCTATGAACCCAAAAAAGTTTGATTTGGAGATTGTGTACATCAGGCTGTATTTTACACTACTTACATCACAGGCTCATAATTAATTAGGTAACTGACTTAAATCCAAAACAATGTTTCGGGTTATGCATTTCTGAGAGAGGCGTTTTTTACCATTATTCAGCTAACCATTTACCAGGCAACATTATTGCCAATAAAATTATTGCAATATTTATTTTAAGCGTCCCTTTTTGGGTTCGTAGAATATTCCATCCCATGCTCAGTGGCGCGACCGATCCTAATTTTAAATCAAACACAAATATTACCAGATTAACTTTGATAAACTAACTATACCATTGTTGATCCTGTGTTAAATTGGGTACTTGACAGGCGTTCTACATATTACGCAGTACAATCAAAAGTATAGAAAAAGAACACTGATCCAGTACAAATTGAATAATTATAACAAGTACTTACAACTTTTGAATCATAATAATTATATAATATAATAAGAAGAGCCCGCGCTTTCATCTTCTGGACACCTTGTTTATAAGTTCTATATATACAACCATTAACCATTACATCTTAATTTATTTAGTACAAATTAAATATATTATGCCCAAGTATCAGATATATTTAACAGTTTTTTAACTCCCTTTATTTATTTCTCACTTTTAATATTGGTGGGCTTTGATTCCTTGGCTTGGGTTGGCTAAAATCGTGAGCTAGGCGAGTCATCATTTCTTTGCCACCCACACATTTCATTATGTTAAACACGTCTGTTGACATTTTAGAAGCGTGTAACAAAAGACGGGATAACTCGAATTGCCCGTTATAACCGAAATAATTGGTTAATTTACTACGGGAAAATGCACGACAAAAAATTAACGCACCCTACTCTAACACCAATACTATACGATTACGCTACATGAATGAACCAATTGACTATCAAAACTTGTAAATTGAACAAACAAGAAATACATCAAAGCCGATACAATTTTTTTCCTAGTTTAAACATCAAACAATGACTGCACACCAAAATTACTTAAATATTGCTTGAAACAAAATAAGCATATCAAATTGTGTATTAGTCCGCCAAACTTATCTGGCCCTTGATAAGTTTGACGGACTGTAATTTAGCAATACATTTTATGTTTTGAGAGATATAGCATAAGAAATTTGTCAAAATTTTAAGTTTAAACGTGATTCGGAGTTGGTCCGCGCAATCGGCACTTATATTTGATTGGCTAAAAGCTTTGGTATACAACTATAATAGATAGTCTCGATATCGAAACAAGCAATTCCTGCACCGTTATTTTTGTTTGGACTCTGGTATCATGAGAACTCGTAACGGACACACATCGTATATCGACATAGTTAAATACATTCTTCTTATTCCTAGGATCTAAGTTTTTGTCGGCTAATTATTCCGAACCAATAGATAGACAAATTATTAAAAAAATTACTGATTAAAAACCGAATAAAGAAACTTTTGTAAATATAAAAGTAGTTAGACAAAGAGCGAAATACTTTTTTTTCTAGAAGACATATTATGGTGCATTAGCGCCAAACAAACCCGGGCACTATATTATGTGACTTGATGCTAATGCACGCAACGTACCAACGCAAAATGTAAATATGTAACCATTAAGTTAAAAACATGCCTTTTTAGTTACTTAATTGTAACAACACGCATTCCCACATAGCTCAGCATCGAGGCATAGCTATTGCATTCCACGAAGAGACACCCCACTATTTTCATCACATCAGAAAAAATGTGAAAAGATTTTTTAAGTGGTATGTTTCATGGTTTTTAGTATTGCTTTCCCATTATAAACCCGTATATCATATTTTTAAGCCGCGTATCCACTAGAGGCAGCCCCGGGCTGAGCGGCTGCCTCGCTCCGAGGCCGCGCAAGTGGAGACGATGCCTCAACCTGAGGCGCGCCGCGACACGAGGCAAATTCGCCATATTTTGTCGGTTTTTTTGGCGTGCTCAAAGGAGCCTCAGTCTGAGCCGTGCATTTGATGGAGACGGGCGCCTGTAGGCTTTAAACTGGCTCGCGGATCACGATGAGGCGTGTCGCCTCAATTTGATCCCCAACGTGCATCGGGCCTATGCCTCAGGCCGAGCAGCCTCAAACTGAGGCTGTTTGCCTCAAGTCGAGGCTGCTCGGCCTGAGGCTGCTCTAATGGACACGAAGCTTTACATTCAAACGTGCACTGCATGTAAAATGGTGCCATCATCACAACAATAAAATTGGGCCCATCTTCGTGGACTGACCAAACTATAATGTGTTTAAACAATCTTAATTTGGACATCAGAATGGTTGTCAGAATGAAACAAAATTTGTTTATAACTACGCGACATTTAATTACAGTGACACATTTTTCGAATAGTTTGTTACTTTGGTTAATCTGGTGTGCATTATAAGTAGTTCTAATCTATTTTCTACTTATACCTAAAATCATAACAAAGTTTTATGTGTTTGATTCCTATAGGTACTTAATATTTTACTATAATTGCCAGAAACACAATTATAACATACAGGCAATCCTACGTTTTTAAGTTAACGCTCGTGAACTTGCAAATTGATAGTCCGTCTGTAAGGCTATTGATTTAAACTCCATTTTATAGTAATTTATTGGAGAACCAAAACTAATACGTATAATAACACGTTGTTAGCGGGTAAGTAGTTACAACACTGATATTACTTTATCTGTCATCAGTAATTTGTCATTTGACAGATTATGACAAATCTGATAAATGTGTACAAAACGTGTAAGCTGTAATTCAGGATACATTTTGTCATTTAAGTCCCCAAAGCTGAGATCCATAGAGCGTACTTTGACTTGACACATTAAACAGATGATGATGATGACAGAATTAAAACGTGACATACTTAAATGTGTTCCCGATCCAATGTGTAGAAAAAAATCGAACATAAAATATTTTTTTATAATTATTGTGTAATTATATTTTATAAAAGGGTCATGCCAACCTTTAACAGAAAATAATAACAAATAATTATCATCATTATTCATTATCGTTATTATTACAAATATCCATCATACCAGACGACATTTCCATTACAAAAAACTAAATTAATTTGTTTACTGCTAATTTAAAGACATTTTAATCAACTCGCTTACAATATAAACCACTTATAATAATTTATTTTTTAAGGATAGCGTCAAATACCCAATTAAAGTGAAAAAGAGAAGATTTATAGCTCATACGTGCACAGTTCACTTTATGAAATAACGCTTGCACTACTTAACCTACCGACATACATAAACAATATTCCACGTTACAATCATATCCAGATGCTATTAGGATGATGATTAGCATTCTATCCTTTACTCTCTAGAAACATGAATCATAGAAGAAAAGAGAAAAATCTATTTTTATTATCCTGTATAGCATCTGGATTGGGCTATACGATGAAATTATCCCATGAAAAAAATTCAATATAACAATTACGGGCGAATTATTATAATCAGAGAGCGTAATTTAATGGCAAACATTTGAAATGTAAAAGGGGCTTATTGTTTTTATCGAGTTCACAAACTATAGATTATTTTTCAATAGACATGGCTTAGTACATTTTATATCGCAATAGCACAGTAATCAAAGAGATCAATTAATATCAAATATGGTTTCTAGGATAAACTTCCCATAAAAGTGTGGTACTTATCAGAATTTCATTGTAAGATAAGGATTTGAGGTTTGTTTAAGTTTTTGTCTTCTCTAAAAGAATAAACCTTTTAGGCACTAATTACTACTATTAAGTTCGATTCAGCTGTTGTCCTTACAATATTTTGCTTCGCACTGGTGTGAGTGTGACGCATTCAGCTTTACGCAGCTGAACAGATACATCAACATAGAAAACGCCAGTTTTACGCAAGTGTAATTAGTCCCTAGTTAAATTAGTTAAGCAATGAAGTTTGAAACTAAAAAGTATCGTTAGCTTAAATACTCGACAAAAACAATTCGTCTCTATTAAATTTCAGTTAATTTGCCATTAGATTCCACTCTTAGACTGAGATCTATATAGCGTACTTATCCTTTGCTCAGACTTAAGACATTGTTAAAAGAAGACAGCGTTATATCACTGATATAAATCTCTCTAGTTTTAATTGAAACTTAATTCAGAGCTAAGTGTGAGATCTATATAGCGTACTTTGTCTTTGCTTAAACTTAAGTTTCAGTTAAAACGAGACTTTTACTCTCTTCTCTTATATAACTCTGTCTCGTTTTAACTATAAACCTTGAACAAAGTCAAAGAACGCTCTATATATTATAGTGTGTTTTCTTTAAACTAGAAAAAATGTAAACAAGAAGCTTTTCGCTGAAACGCGTAAAAGACGCGCTTTCCACGGCGGATACGACATTATTAGCGCGAAATAACGATTAAATCTTGATAAACTGAACTCAAGAATGTCGAAAGCGCCAGGCAAAGCACATCGCTTCAAGCCGCTAAGGAAGTCTGCCACCGAAGTCGCGCGATATCGCCGGCACGCAGCACGAGCCCTTACGTTTCGTTTAGGTTTCTACGATTTGTTTAACTTTTCATCTTTCACAATCATTAAACTTTTATGTTTTCACGTGAGTAGCTTACACAACTGACATATTTTGCAAACAATACGCGGCTTAAACGACTGTTTACGTTTCGTAAGTTACTCACCTAAGCGACTTACGTGAGTAAAACTTACAAGTGTAATTGTGTGTGTTTTGACAAAAGTGACATCAGCTTTTTATTCAATAAAAAGTGGCAATAAAAACCACTGTAGGCCGCGGCCTGAGGAAAACTTGACTATACTATAATTATATATATCTCACCCTAAGTACGGTGTACAGATGTTATCCTTAGATTAATTATTATTATTAATCTGCAATCGCCTAGCTAAGGAGGAATCATACACTCGAATTGACGGAGCCTGGCTTAGAGCGAGTCGCACAGCACAGTAGAGTCATATATGGTGTAGTACGATAGGTGGAGAGGGCGCGGAATGCGGGGGGTGCGGGGGCGTTGGCGGTGGGGGGCGGCGGAGCGCGCGCCCCCCACCGCGGACCCTAGTCCTCCGACATGAACGCGTTCTGCGACTTGAGCTCCTCCAGCCGCGAGATCTGCTGCCGCAGGTACATAATCCTGCAATACCACGTCGTCGTCGTTAACGTCAGCCGTCAGTATCATCATTAATTATTCATCTATACTAATATTATAAATGCGAAAGTTTGGATGGATGGATGTATGAATGTTTGTAATTCAATCACGCCAGAACGGCTGATCAGATCTGGATGAAAGGAAAAGATTCATTTTAGGCTTACTCTTGTACACTCCCAACATTCTTGTTCTTGTACCATGAACCGAGGAAAATACATAGATTGTGTTAAAAATATAATAATTTAAAACAGAAAAGTAAATAACGAGAAAAAAATAAAACAAGTAAGTATTTCAAGTTTTCGATACGTTTCCAAGATGGCAACCTTCAGCCTTATAGAAGGCAGTAGGCGCGAAATGTATTATATATCAGTTCTGACAGTCACTGTCATAATAACGGGATTTTCTTTGGAAAACGTCAAAAAATATAAATCCGCCACTGTTACCCACTCATGTTTAGGATTCCTTATCTTGGAAAGATTAAATAATTTTACCACTGAAATAACGACGAATTCGTAGATTTGACCGATAAAAACTGGTCTAGTATTTTATTTTCCTTCATTTCTGTACTTGTACAAGACGAGGCCTACGCCCCATACAAATCTGAACCGTCTACTTTGGCACAGATATTGATAGTTTTGCTACTTTTTATCCCAGAAAATTAAAGAGTTCCCGCGGGAACCAAAAAACCTTAATTCCATGTGGACAAAGTCACGGGCATCAGCTAGTTTTTTCAAAAAAAAAAACACAATTGTTCACCTATTTATCTAATTAATTAATACCGTAATATATAGTAGCCACTCACTTCTGTTCCTGCAGGGTGGCCTGTATCTCCGTGTGGCGCACAATGGAGCGCGAGCACTTGAGCTCGGCCGACACCCGCGTCAGCTGCAGACATCCCATCTGGTATGCCTCCTCAGTGTACTTGTTAGACTGCACACGACATTACACTTGTGGGTGAGTTTGTAAACACGTGAACATCAAATCAAATAAATATTATAAATGCGAAAGTTTGGATGTATGGATGTATGGATGGATGTTTGTTACTCAATCACGCCCCAACGGCTGAACGGAACTGGATAAAATTTGGCACAGAGATAGATGATAGTCTGGAATAACACATAGGCTACTTTTTATCCCGGAAAATTAAAGAGTTCGAGCGGGAACTAAAAAACTTCAATCCACGCAGACGTAGTCGCGGGCATCAGCTAGTAATTTGTAATTAAAAAAAAATTAAAACACGACCGCCCTGCCGTATTGACTTTTTCAAAAAAAATTTGTCTGTCAAAAAGAGGATGTAAGGATTCTAATGATACATCCAATCTGTAGTGGAATCATGTAAGGATTGTCGATCAAATCGTTAAAGTTCGGCTTCAAAGTAAAATAAACCATAACGTTATTGAATTAGAGCTCAATTTCGTGTATCCATTCTCATACGTTTATGTTATCGTACATACCTAAACGTATGAGAATGGATACAGGAAATTGAGCTCTAATTTAATGCTTTTATGGGTTATTTCACTTTGAAGCGGAACTTTAACGATTCGATCGACAATCCTTACATGATTCCACCTCTGTTCAGGCATTTATTTGTGGTGGAATAAAGTAACTGACATATTATATACATGAACCCTGAAAACATACACTCTAACAAGAGTTCTAAAAGGAACCCTTATAGGATCACTTTGTTGTCTGTTTGTCTGTCAATACCCTTTTTCTCGGGAACGCGTCGAGGTATCAAGTTGAAATTAATATCAAATACTTATAGGTCTCCGGCCCCTTGGAGCTGTAAAAAATCAAACTTCCAAGTCAAGGATCACAAGATACAGTCGTTTATACCGCATATTTTGGCATTCGTCAATAAATCAAAACCTATAGGGTACTCCCCGTTGACTTGGAATCATGAAAATTGGCAAGAAGCAAGGTCACACAGCACAAGTATAGGTATAAAAATCCAATAATCGTTAATTAGGGTTCCATATTCAAAGTGTGTCAACGGTGAAAGAGATACTGGGTCACGAGGAGCCCTGCAAGGCCACCTCGCCAAGAAGATGCAATGCATTCGTGCGGACCTCCGGAGCGGACTCACGGAAGGTGTTAGAACATTGTTAAAGTGCCCACATAAAAATGTCCACAGCCTTGAAACTGGCTACGTCTACTGGCTAGACTCGCCAAGGGAATGCCGAGTGACTGACCTGCTTCTCGAGGATGTCCGCCGGCCAGCCGGAGACGTGCGCGCTGAGGTCAGTGCGAACGTAGTTCACCAGCGACGGAGTAAGCATGGGCGCTGAATGCTGTAGCGAGCCCACCACGGACGAGTAGCTGCCAAGGCACTCCACTGCAAAATGAGATAATCATTCAAGTCCACTGTTACGGACTATAGGTCCTCAGTCAGGCACGGAACCAGTGTCGTATCTCAACAATGTAGGCAATAGACACTTAGGTCTGCGTAAGTCTAGGGTGCTCGCGTCGTAGTGACGATGGACATTGTGACCACTGCAGTAGCTGCTGAAGTAGGTAGGCGGACGCTCGGTAGTCGAATGGTTAACGGAACGATCCCTTAAGATGCTATTATGCTCTTAAGGTGGACGGGTACATGCCCCGCGCCAGTGTGAGGGGGTGTGCGAGTTGTCTTAAGCAGCAATGAATTGCAGAGAAAACAACACTGCTTGCAAACCATAGTGCGGGGCGAGAATTTGCACCAATAGAAACATATAACTATCTGCAGCAAGACAGTGATGGGAGGGGTAGCTTCGTTCTCATTTAGCCATGGTGCGCCCTAAGGTTGAAACCTATTTGCCTAGAAATGCGTATTCAATGTAGGTTTTGTGATAGGTTTCCATACAAATACCATAGCCATATAATTAATCATTTTTATAATATGACAAATTATAATAAAAGAAGAAAACTTCACAGAGTATTCCTAACCTCAGCTGTGCGAGTGAGGAATAATGTCGCAAAGCTATTCACGAAAAAAATATCTATAGTGAAATAATAGTGCACAAATAAGGCACGAGTCTCGCGGACGAGTTGCTCAGCTCCCTCGGCCCACAAAATATGGTTATGCAATGCATCTTGGCTCTTACAGTTAGATTCAAATGTGACATCATTTGGTTAGCGCCAGCTATATTACCTATTATAATATGTATCACACAACAAGATGCCATAGATAAGAAAAGAAGAATATTATCTTTTTTAGAAAGCACGCCTTGCATGGCAACAAAAATCAACTAATGCAGGACATGAGAAGAGATATGAAAGAGAATGGAATGCACTCACTTTTCCTGGGCAGCGCGTTTTCGAGGTGTATAGGCGGCGCATGCGGGTCGATGTTCTCAGAGTGCGTGGGCGTGGGCGGGCCGGCGTCGCGGTGCGGCGTGTCGGCGCCGCTGCCGGGCGACGCGCCGTTGTTGGCCAAACACGAACCCGCACTCGCACTCGCTGCGCTCGGGCCCGCGCAACCGGACATCGCCATCGCGCCGGCCGCGGTGCCTACGATGCGCGGTAGCGCCGCCGCCAGCAGGGATCCGCTCTGAACAAATTTTCTCATTTTTAGAGCTCCATTGCAAAACAAAGACATCCTTATATCTTTATGTTGTGTTTTATTTTATTCATAGGAGATACCCGAGAAGACAACAGTTAATAGCCAACAATATTAAAAGCTAATTCAATTCCTAGATGTTGGCTTTTAGGTATGCCACAGGGGCAATAGTTATTTGTTATACAAGAGTGAAAAGTTGTTTTTTAACCGCGTGCTCAATTTTGATGACCGAGCATGGTTCAAAAATTAGAATGCTGAGCGTCAGCGAGGGAATCAAAAGAGCACGAGGTGAAAAATCTTTTCACTCGAGTGCAACACGTAACTTTTCATCCCACCTCAGCAAGGAAATGAAATACTTCTTGCGTTATTGTTGAGGGAGAAAGCTCATTTCCGCATTTTTAACAGTTTCAGTCAATTCTGTTGGCGTCAAATTAACTTCTTTGTCACTAGAATTTTAGGTTTTTCACTTATTTTCAATTTTCTTGTTTTTAATCGAAGGTTTTAATTTTAAACAATATGACGTGAAAGAAAATGGTGCGCGCAAAGCAAATTAAAAAAGTACACCAAGAAGGTTACGAGTGTGAGTTTTTAACAAATTAAAAACGGTTGTATGGAAATTCGGCACCATAGAGGTAGACGTAAATAGGTTTTAATGATGTTTTGAATTCACAAACTTCATAGACGATTTACTAACGTGCACACGATGTTCTAAATTCAATTTACTTTATCCTCAAGAGGATAATAACGGCTTTTGCATTCCGATATCGAAGCGTAAAAATACTCTTTCCGAGATGGTGGGATGAAAAAAAATTTTCACCAGTGTCATGTATATGAATAAGGCACGAAAAAGAGATTGTTCCGTTAAAGTACATTAAAAGCTAAAACATACACTTAATTAATTATATTGAGGTCACACAATAAAAACAAACAAAAATTATAGTTAGGTCCAGTCCATCTGTCACACAACAGTTTGTACAGCTGCCTAATGTGAAACTTGCATCAATCATTGTTAGTCTCAATTGTTGTGATTGGCTGAATTTACAGTATTCTCGCTGCGTCGATGGATTATGGCCAATAGCGGAAAAGTGTTAACTAGCCCAAGGTGATAAAGATTGTTACACAGTAGCTGTATTTTACATAATAAGACTGGTGTGTCACAGCTACTAAAATCCACCTGTATGAGCAGCATAGTTGAAAGTAGTTATACACTAATGCATCCTTCAGAGTTGCATACAATTCGCATACTGTAGAAGCGGGTTACCACTACTCAAAGGCATATTAAAATTTTAAAGAAGGATAGAAGTACATTTTATACTTTTAATCAAATATTAACAAAAGGAAAACCAAACAGTCCCTTGGTTTATTTAAAAACCTAACTAAAACATGCAGATGAAGTTGTACACTGTTGAAGATGAAACAGCTGCCTTTTAATACCATCATATCTTTTATATCATACTGAACACAAATTTCCTTTCAAGGTCAAGTTAATACACAACCACACTGGCATATCCATAATTTTGAGAACATTATGAAGAACTTCCCAGCATGAAGGCTGCAGGTGCTTTGCAGATACTAGCGAGAGTATAATAGTTACCGGTTGATTAGAATTGTCCAACACGACAACGGGCGGTACCGCGTTGGCCTCGCCGCGCGCTGTGCCGTCGCGTGCGCCGTACGACTTCTCTGAGAGTGGCGTACTCCTGTCCGGAGATATGTCCATGTCTTGTAAGGACTGGCCATCTGAAAAATATCAATTTCATTAGGGCACTATTTTTTTGTTTTGAATTGTCTAGCATTATGTCAGGAATGGCAATTTAACTGTTATTTATTTTAGTAACTTAGACTGTGTACAATTAGCCAAATTGTGACAGCAAAACACCATAATATACATTTATAAACTTCCATGCTCAGTTCGAAACCTCCATACAAGTTTCATGAATGAGAATACAAAGTTTCAACTCAATGAAGTGAATAAGTTGCAAACCCATAGTTAACAAACAGTCAAACATTAATTTTATTTTAATAGTAACATTAAACACAAGATTACCTTCAAAGAGGGTTCAATGCATTTTTTTGTGAAATATTAAGAATGTTGATAATAGTCAAATATTATACCTTTCCCGTCATGCTGTGATGTTGGACGTTTGGGTCTTGTTCTGTCATCGTGTCTTGGGCCATCTTCCTCCCTCCCGCTATTCCAATACCTATCTGAGGTATTGTTTGACCTTTTATTTGATTTTTCTGGTTCTCTCCGACCTGACCTCGAAGTTGATCTTTTATCACGATCTGAGTAAGAAAGAATAAAAGGTCTTATAAGCTCTTTCAGTGTAGCTTAGAATTTGTGTAGCTCTCGTTTGAGCTATTTCTATTTAAATCCACCACTTGCCTCGAATTAAGAACTTTTTTTAACTTGAGATGCAAAGTCGAGAAATTAATCACAGGGAAAGGCGGCTGATAAAGTAAGGATAAGTGACTGACTTCGACTTACGAAGTCCGATACTAGTCGGGCATTTTTTACAACAATACGTGAGTTCTAGCCGGGCTTTTGCTTTGGGAATTTAATTGCATGCCGAATAATGATTACTTTAGTATCGCAACTGGATTTTATCCCAACGCTCGCGCTGGCAACGAGGCTTAACATACGTCGAATTGTTCGCAGTTCATTGATATTGAATCAGCTGTTTTAAGGGATGCCACCTCAACATTTATGCTAAAATTTTGAAGTCCACATAACTCCCCCAGGATATGAGCTACACGTGTTATGACATTTTTCCAATATATCTATACACCATCTAACATGGGTAGCCGCGGGTATGTTATACTAATTACCATAGACCTTGTATAGGTTTGTGTAGACTAGTAAACACTAATAAATATTTTTCAGAATTTCCACTTCAACTAATTTTTAATATACCTACAAATTCTATATAAACAACACAAAAACCTTAAAGAAGGCTTTGTGATTTCTGAAATATGTTTATTTGAAAACTATCAATACAAAAACTTTGATATTTCAATATGTGCTTTTTGAATCTTTAACCTAAGTTTATTATGTAACAGTGGCAGTATTTGCATACATTTTCTTGATGGAAATATTGTGGGTAACATGCTATCTATTTTCCAGTATCTAATCAATTCAATATGCAATCCTACTCAAAGTTTTCTCATTGTTTTGGGCCCTTAGCTTAAATTTTGCTATCATTAACTTGCAACTTAAGCAAGCATGTCTCTTAACATGTAATACACCAGTTGCTGCACTAAATCCTCCTTTTGGTGTATTGCAAAGTCTAAGACATAGCTTTTTGTCTACTTCCTATATGACTAAGGCACTGCACCAACCACTGCAAATTTTTCCAAATGGAATTTGAAATTAATGATTTTCGGAATTTCCCTCTACTTGTGCTACAAAGACTAACTTCATCCCAAATTTCAAGATTGTAGCCACACCAGGAAGTAGGCTTAAGGTTTTGGGTGCAATGTCTTTTAGATAAATATACACTATCAAAAGAGTTAATCTAGAAATTTATACAGAAATTCTTAGAGACCATTAACTTTAGTATAAGTTAAATTATTAACTTGTTATTTCTTGGAAAAAGGGCCTTGACTACCAAGTTATACTATATGAGTTCTATTTTTTCATTATGAACTCTAAAAATTGAACCCTAAATGAATTACGGAACCTTAAATAATTAACTAAACTTAGTACTCACTGCTTCTTGATGAATATGTAGAATCTTTGGATGAAGTCCTTCTTGAGTCCCACTCAAGTGCCACAGCCGGCTTTTCCCACTGTGACACTTCACTGATACAGTTATAATAATACTTCTTTCCCGATGAACTAATATGTTCTGACCATTCACTGCCCAAAAGCACGCTTGATGAGGGAGCACTCCTTTTATCATATTTACTACTTCTATTAACACTACTATTCATGCCACTAGTCCTACTTTTTTTCTCCGATTCACATCTTTCGTGCATAATTTTCTCCCGCTCACTGTCTTTACTACGTTTCTCCTTAGGTGATCGGACATCTGTAAACAGGTAAAAATTGTATAAATAAATTTTAATGTTGATAAATACAAAATGACAAATTCTTTAATTGGTATCAAAGGTCTTCACTTAATATTTACTATAAATTAAAATCAGTCCTGACTGAAATAGTAGTATTTTATTTTATCAATTAATGGCAAAAATGAATTCGCTTGCTGCATTTATACATATCATCTCATAGTTTATGAGTAACTTATCACATTAAGTAAAATTTGCTTTTAATAAGTAATATCCTTAAAACAAATATTCCAACTTGTTTATAAGCAAAGTATTGAAAAAATAATCTAAAGATGAAATATATCATCAGATCAGATTTAAAAAATCAATGCAAGTCATAAATATTACGTAAATTACTTAATAAGGATTTACATGTAATAAAAAAAATTGAGGCACTATTAATGGTAGCACAATAACTTGAACATTATAACAATAAAACGGGAGTAAACTTGTTTTTATAAAGTAGTATATTTCTTGACATAATCGCTTAGAAACAAATGCAAGCATTTTCATTGAATAAATTTCGCTAACTAAAACCAATCTTCTTTTTAATTTAGTACCAATCATTTTAATTTGCATTAATTCATTTGTAAATAAAGTTTCACTTGGGGAAATTGAAAATTAGAACATTCTATCCAAATTGTTAATCCGTTGTAGCAAAATTTTATATCACATATGAATTCTATAGAATGTTATGTCATTTTAAATAGGGAAATTATCTGCAATATGTATTTCTATATACAACATAAGTAAACATGTTTAAAAATAGTCAAAATGTCTTTATGGGCTGGGAACATTTAGATTATTTTTTAGCTGAGCTATAAAATAATGAAGTTATTGATCCCAAGTACATATCAAAATGTTATGCTAACAATTAAATTGCTTTTAAATAGACAAATAACTCTTTATAAACAAGAGGAAACTGGAAACAGCTTATAAAATTAATATGATACAAATTGTGTCAATAATTGCTTGCCAGAACTGCTCCATACTAACAGTAATTAAACAATAATATAGTATACTAGATGATGCCCGTGACTTTGCCCAAGTGGACTAAGTTTTTTCGATTCCCGCGGGAACTCTTGGGGTAAAAAAAGTAGCCTATGCCCTTCCCCTGGATACAACCTATCCCTGTATGAAATTTCATCAAAATCGGTTAAACAGGTGGGCCGTGAAATCGTAGCAAAACAGAGAGACACACTTGCCCATTTATACCTAATATTAGTATGGATAACAGGATAATTTAAAAACACATTAATTCTCCTACTTTAACAACAACTATCTTTGTTTAGTCTGACCTTCAAAAAATTAAATATTGAAAACTATAAAACTATAATAAGAGATTTACCTGTATACTTATTTCTAGAGGATTTGTAGTCTCTATCTCTCTCCTTTTCTGAACCTTTCTGGATGTAGGAATTTCTCGATGTGACATATTCTCTTTCATCAGCCATGTGATTGTAATGGTGGTGGGCATGGCCAGAGTGGCCAGTGTGGCCACTGTGTGCACTGTGCCCATGGACCACATTGCCATTGGGGGATCTGAGTGGTGTGTAGCGGTTGTCAGAAGTACTGTAGTCATTAGCAACTCGCTTGGAGTTGTACTTCTGCATTTGAACACAAACAAATACTTCACATTTAAAATTACTTTTAAAATAAATAGCAATGAACAGATAATGAAAAATAATTCATAATGTCAAAACAGCACCATCCAACTTGAGCTTCAAACTGACATCTGCACTCTGCATGTACCTACACACCTGTATGTTGTAATACTATCATCAACAATGTACATTGCTAACAAATCCAAGGCAATTCAATGTATTAAATGACACAATTTGTTACTTCCAACATTAATTTCGAAATCATTTACTCAAGAGAGAAATTCTTTGAATATTTATTTACAAATAAAGATAAATAACAAGGGGTAACTAGTAGAAACAATTATTGTGAACGTTCAAAATTTAAACTAATTATACTAGCAGAAGTTGACTTTCTGATAAGTAAGAGGTTTATAAAATCAACTTTGGAGAGGTAACAAACGATTGAAACAGGAAAATAATGGACGGAGCCTGTTTAATACGTAGATAAATAGCTCAATATCAACTCTGGGCGATAATCCACTTTCTTACGAAATGCATTCAATTGTCATTTTACATTTTGAATGTGCTTACCTGATACGGATGGGTCTGGTGCTTCTCAAAGTACCTGAAACAAACAAATAGGTTTAGTCCTTCATCCGAGTTACAGCAAAACTCTGTCGGCGACCGCCATCTACAGATTGTTAAGCCGAAGCATTTGAATGCGTATCGTACCCATCGCTTATTCGCTGAGGTTTCCTTGCATGCATTACCATCAATGCAAATGTACGATTGATTACGGCCTCTGAAATAAAACGCTAAAAGATATCACTGTCATTAAAACAGTTTTACAGAAGGCCGTGATATTTCTTGATGGACGCCATGTCACATTAGAGAGTCGAGCACAGACACTTGCGATGCAAGATACTCAAGAGAGAGTCGATACGATAGATGGAGAATAGAAACGCGAAAGAGATAAAAACTAGTATCATCGACGTATGAGACGACGTAGGACGTAAATTAACGAATCGTATTTTTTTTAATTTAATTTAAATGGTTTAACGGCTCTGGATTCTGACAGAGCTCCGTACAAGGAAAAAGTATACGGAATAAGTATAGTATATATATATATATATATATTATATATATATATATAAGTATAGTATATTTTTGTCTAGGAGAAATCCAAAATCTATGGAGAACTAATAAGCTCAGCAGAGCAAGGATTATGTATACTATATAAGGATATAAAATCAAAGGGTAAATATCTGAAGTAAATAAGTGTAACGTAAATTTAAAGGTAAATATACTAACTCAATGGAGATTGGAGAAGTCCATGATATAAATCCCTTTGATTAGGTATATAGAGAGGATGTGCCCTAACATATTTAAATTGAAGCTTCCTTTATCCTTAAAATGGCGCATGGGCGGAGCTTAATGCGGGCATTAGGGCTGAAATTATCGATTCCTTTGATGATGTCGATACTTATATACTCGATATAAAATTATCAAAATAATATAACTAATAAATAATTAAACATAATTTTTGAAATACACTAGTATTCGTATTTTATAATGAACAAGCTGATGCCCGCGACCCCATCCGCGTGAATTGAGGTTTTTTGTATGAAAAAAAAATTTTTTACTCATCGTTTCGTATAGAAGACAAAAATTCATTCGGAGGAAAAATACGGAGAGAGCTGATGATTGAGGATTTCGAAGACGGATGAAGAGCACAGCCAGGGTATTCAAGATAGGTGGGGTACGGTGGGGTACGGATAGGGTGTGCTCCACCAAATGTCACTCGAAACTTCATCCAATTGACAGTGTGCTGAAAAAAATTCAAAATGGCGGATTTAAGATGACCACCATACAAATTTCGTCGGTGTCTATCTCGGAGAGTATAAAAGATGGATGAGTGGTTTCATGGCAAAAGATGATCAGGACATGAAGGTCTACTTGATGAACAGGAAAAAATTCAAGATGGCGGAATTTATTTTTCCATAGAAAATGTAGTATTGAAGAGGCTTACAAGCATCGATATATATGTAGGTACTAGATGGGCCCTTTCATAGAAAAAGGTCTGGTGACCGACTATGAGAACGCGTTCCTAACCTGTCTTTGTCCCCATCATAGCGATGTCACGGTCGCTCGTCGTGTAGTTAATTTGTTATTCTTAGGTTAAGATCTAAAGTCTTATTAGTTTGGCACTGTACAATTTTTATTTTAAGGTAAGTGTTTCAAGTCAAAACTATACATTTCCAAAAAAACGTTATTTAATCTTCCTATTTAATATTTTTGCCCATCACGCAATCATTTAATTTCCGCGGCAAACTGTATGATATTTTTTTTTACTAACTGGCCTTACGTCTTCTTTGGCCATGACCTATATTATCTATGACCGAGTCGTACGTTTTCAATATATATTGCAAGCAAGTTCCCGCTTTTCAGACTAGATGGCGTTGATGGCGTTGCTAAAAATACGGCCACATTCTTTGTTTGACAGGGCCCGTCTATGTAAATTGAGGTCGTTGCTTACAAGTGTAGAACTATGCAAGACTTTGATGCGGTTTTTTTACAAGATTTAGTCTGTATGGAAGAATTGTCGGTTTGCTGTTAGAAAAGAGAAGATGGCGAAGTTCAATGGCACCCAAAGGTACCCGATCGTCAGTGGTATGATATTGATATTAATCAACTAAGGAAGGTTTCTTTGTGTTTTTACTTCAACGGTCTCTTACACTGTATGCATGTCTGGAAAGTTTATTTACATTAACAGGCCCTTTTAGATATTTAAGGGGTCTCTGTTTTATGTTTTCTTATGAGAATTTTTTTTACGTCTATCGGACGCGTGGCACTCTGGCGCTTCCACTGTGCTCGCTAGCATAGCAGAGGGTTGTTTACTTCAGAACACGTAGGCAGTAAACACTAGGATAGAAGGAGAGCAAGTAAGTAGACAGTGGGCCGCACGGTCTACACGGGCCGGTGCGGTTCCATTTCAAAATTTGTTTTTAAAGAAGAAATCTCCATAATTTTTCGGAGAAAAAATATATGGAGGTGTTTATTTCAGAAAGTACCTATACTAAATGGAAGAGTGGAGTGAAAGTACCTATACTAAATCGTTAAGGAATCAACGCACAGCCTAAACCGCTGGGGTTAGCAACTTGAAATTTTGACAGTAGGTTCCTTTTGTGACGTAGGCGCTCACTAAGGAAAGATTTTTCAAAATTCCACTCCTACGGGGGTGAAATAGGGGGTGAAATTTTGTATGAAACTCCGGGTTGGCACTGAGAATTTCTTAATTGAAAAACCCAATACCTAACTTTTATGCCCGACCGGGAATCGAACCCAGGATCTCGTGATCCGCAAACGACTATGCTAACCACTAGACCAACGAGGCAGTCAAAAATAGTAATTAGTTAAAATGATACACAATAACTGCAGTGAAGGGACCAAAAACCACTTGAATAGACACTGTAATTTTCGAATACGAGACACCATCCCGGAGATCGGGTGTCTTAATCACAAGGTTATCATCGCTAGAGCCTAAAATGAGTTTGGTAATATTATAAGTAGAAGCTGACTGTTCAATTTCATCTCTCTACCCCTCTGTGTGAGAAACAGTAAGAGTGAAACGCATCATCACTTACCATCAGGTGAAATCGCAGTCAAGGGCTAGCTTGTAGAGGATAAAAAAAAAGTGATACGAAATTTTAATTTTTTCGATACTCAATTTATTTGTAAACAATACAATCCCCACACTATATAAACACTCAAACAAAAACTAATGAAATAATCCAAATTTTCGGGGATAGCGCAAAAATTTACGTGTTTTGGATTCAGTAAAGTAGAAACTAAGCTATAATTAGTTGAAATAACTTAAAATACTCGCCACAAAAAGAAAAATAAAAACAACTATGTTACTCACTTAAGAAATGAAATTCCTGGCCGTTTAACAATACTATTATTACGACACCCCACAACTGAGCACTTCACCATTGTTGATTACACAAAACTGCACAAAACTAAGCAAAAACACATAAAAATATTATGAAAATATTCACAAAACTGGTAATTAGCCACAACCAAAACACCGGAAGCAATACAGACGCCATATAAAGGTACAAAAAAATTGGCTTCAATAGCAAAATTTGATGACGTCATATGACAATGGCCTGACACGTTCACGCAATAACATAATACACCTGTCTCATTCTAAAAACGTAGCTTTCAATAAGTAAGAATAGTCAAAACATAGGAGTACATGTTTTATTATACTCGGCGCGGCGAACCTTGATCCCTATGACATTGACAGCTAATGTCACCATATAACATTGTAGTGGCGTCACCATTAAATTGGGATCATATTGGGGGCGTCTAAAAATGCCATTAATAAATTTTACGTAGCTTTATACCATTAGTAATGACATTCCGTTGATATTTTTAACAATTCTTAACATTTACAAGAAGTTATCTCTATCTGAATTTATGTTTACGTCCTGCGAAACTTACGTCGTGTGACGTTTATCGACTAGGGCGGCAAGTAAAAGTGTCGGTAATGGAAACGAGTGCACAATTTTTTTTCATACTCACATTTTAGTTCATATATTATGGAATGGAACAGAATATTACGATCATACCATTCATACATATGTGGTGCTCCGCTAGCTGGCCTTTTTGCTTCGCACCGGCCAGTGCATACGTCTGCGAGTTATTTACTGAAGTTCGAATATCGAATCGCTGATTGGCAGAAAGCAACGTCGAACGGCCGGAGGATTATTCACTCTACAGACGCGAACAAGCGAGGTTGTCCAGCCTCGCTGTTGGGCCCACCGTTCTTTTACCATTTATCTATACAATGTTATTATTCAACAAGTCATTATTATAATATACTATCATGATAGTGATTATCGAGTGTCTCATTTCAACGCCTACACTTAGGAAGTGAATCCTAACTAGGTAGTTGGTTGTAGAGCGAGGAAATCCAATAACTCCCTACAAATGGTGACCCCGAGAAGAATATTTTCAATAAAAGGTCAGTCTATTTTCAAGTGACCTCAATAAAAGGTCACACTATTTTCAAGTGACATCAGAATAAGGTCAAATCTCGCTTTTTGAGGACGTTTCATATCAAGCTAGAAGAAGAATAATCTTTGAAATTTAATAATAATCTGAAGAATACTTATTTAAACAAGAATATTATTGTGAAGCATCGTTGCCAAGGAGAAACATAAATTCATCGAAGAAGACTTCGAAATTATTTTCGAGTAAATAGAATGCTGTGACGGATCGATGGACATTTGACATCGCAGATTTTATTTCTTTTTTTCAAGATTCAAATATAAGAAGGAAGATTCTAGTTCAAATTCAAATTTTGGAAGAGAAAATTTATAGACAATAGTGTCAATTGTTTTGAATTTGTTTTATAGGAACGTGTCTATCTGACATTTTCAGATATTTTGTAAACAATAATTTATTTTCTTTCAGCGAATTAGTTTTTAAAAAAATTTTAGGATCTTAAATACTGTATAAAATAATGGAGAAAATTAAAATTTTGGAAGACGAAAATGAGTCGCTTAAAAGAAAAATTAAGGAGCTGCTTGGATCAGCTATGCCATTAGTGGAAGAAAATAAGTCGCTACGGTCCAAGCTTGCAAGTACCGCATCTGACCCCATTGCAGATGCACCTAAAATTTATAAGGTTTCAGCTAAACTTCCACCATTTTGGGTGGACCGACCTACAGTCTGGTTCGCTCAAGTCGAGGCGCAATTTGCAATTTCAGGTATCACGGTTGATCAAACAAAATTTGATCATGTTGTTGCACAATTGGATTCGCGTATAATAGGTGAGATTGAAGATGTTATCACTCAGCCTCCATCTGCTGAGTGATATAAATTTTTAAAGAAGGAACTCATCCGTCGTCTCTCTGCGTCTGAAGAACAAAGAGTTAGACAATTAATAAGCGACGAGGCATTAAGTGATCGCAAACCATCACAATTTCTTCGCCACCTACTTTCTCTTGCAGGACATGCATTGCGCGATCAAAGTATTTTGCGTCAATTATGGATGCGTTGTTTACCGCAGCATCTTCAGGCAATTTTAGCCGCTCAGTCTGAGCTAAGCTTG
This sequence comes from Erebia epiphron, assembly GCA_963932025.1. Taxonomy (NCBI): domain Eukaryota; kingdom Metazoa; phylum Arthropoda; class Insecta; order Lepidoptera; family Nymphalidae; genus Erebia; species Erebia epiphron. Next base: position 31,912,054 of record OZ009945.1, read on the forward strand.
TTACAAAATTGCAGACCTAGCGGACAAAATTTTAGAGGTCTCCCCTGGCGAACGAATAACTACTCCCTCTACTTCAGTTGTGACTCCATCTCCATCTACTTCTACTTCTACTTTAGAAAAAACAGTTTGCTCATCCGATTCTAATGTAGCTACACTTTCAGGTCGCATTGATGAACTGACCAAACAAATAGCATCGCTTACCAAGGATAGTAAGTTTTCTAACCGAAGCAGAAGCAGATCCAGAAGACGTTTTAACAATCGTTTATTTTCACCCTCTCCTAACAACAGAAATAACGGTGGTGAGGTTTGTTGGTATCATCGTAGATTTGCATCGCGCGCGACAAAATGCACAAAGCCGTGTTCATTTGTGGATCCGGGAAACCGGCAAGGCAATCTGTAGAGGCGATGCCAGCTTGCCCGCAACGTAGTCGCCGATTATTTATTTCAGAAAGAAGATCTAAAATTCGTTTTTTAATAGATACTGGCTCTGATGTATCTTGTTATCCAGTTTCGTGGGTAGAGCGGCACCCTAAAGTTGCCGATTATAGTATGCGCGCTGCAAACGGCAGCGTCATTAAAACGTATGGCTCAATTCTTTTAGGTTTAGATTTAGGATTACGCCGAGATTTTAGATGGCATTTTGTTATATGCGATGTTAGCACCGCCATTATTGGTGCAGATTTTTTAGCGCATTTTAATTTGTTACCAGATTGCAACACCAGCCGCCTGATTGACAACTCGACTGGACTCTCTAGTACGGCGTCAATCACGGTATGTGAGCAAGATAGCGTGAAGACAGTAAGTAGTGCAAACGATATTTTATCGGAATTTCCGGCCATTATTAGACCTCCAGGCCCAGTGCGCGAGATAAAACACAACACGGTGCATTTCATCAGAACTACTGATGGACCACCAGTATCTTCTCGCCCGCGCCACCTAGGTCCGCAGAAGCTCGCCATAGCAAAGAAAGAATTTGATAACATGCTAGCATGCGGTTCTGCTAGGCCTTCCGATAGCGCTTGGTCTTCCGCTTTACATTTAGCTCCAAAAGGTGACACTGACTGGCGTCCGTGCGGTGATTACCGCGCTTTGAATGCGCGAACGATACCAGATAGGTATCCCGTTCGTCACATCGGTGATTTTAATCAAAATTTGGTTAATTCAACGATCTTTAGTACGATTGATTTAGTTAAAGCATATCAACAGATTCCTGTCGCAAAGGAGGATATTTGTAAAACAGCAATTATAACCCCTTTTGGTCTTTTTGAATTTCCTTATATGGCTTTCGGGTTACGCAACGCTGGTCAAACATTCCAGCGGTTTATTGATGAAGTCGTACGAGGCTTGGATTTTTGTTTTGCTTATGTTGATGATATTTTAGTTTTTTCTAACGACCCGCAGCAGCACGCCGAGCATTTACGTTTATTATTCAAGCGCTTAGAGGAATACGGCGTGGTAATTAATGAGAAAAAATGCCATTTCAATGTTTCAGAAGTAAGGTTCCTCGGTTATAGGATTAGTGCTGCTGGTATCAGCCCGCCTGTCGAACGGATCAAGGATTTACAGGACTTTCCCTTGCCGAAAACGGTTCAAGGAGTCCGACGTTTCCTTGGTATGGTAAATTTTTATCGGAGGTTTCTTCCTCACATTGCACGTTATCAAGCGCCACTCATTGACGCTCTGTCAGCTATTCAAGGTAAAGGTGCAAAGCCATTTATTTGGTCACCTGACTTAGAGCGTAGTTTTGCAGCTTGTAAAGAAAGTTTAGCTAACGCAACCCTTTTAGCGCACCCTTTGCCTGACGCTCATCTAGGATTATTTACTGATGCGTCCTGTTCGCATGTAGGTGCCTGTCTGCAGCAAAAGGTAAGACAGAGTTGGCAGCCGATAGCATTTTTCAGTAAAAAGCTGACCGAAAAGCAGTCTACTTGGCCAGCTTATTATAGGGAATTATTAGCAGTCTATGAAAGTGTGCAGCATTTTAGGCACATTCTAGAGGCTCATCCCGCCACGATTTTTACTGATCATAAACCTTTGTTATATTTTTTCTCTCAAAAACGAGAAAAGCTTCCCCCTGTTCAGTTAAATCAAATTATTTTTATTTCACAGTATACTACAGATATTCAGCATGTAAAAGGGGCAGACAACCTCGTTGCGGATGCGTTCTCGCGAGTGGAGGGCATCTCAGCACAGGACCTCCTCGTGGAGCTTTCTCGTTCACAGGCATCCGATGAGGAATTAAGGAAGCTGCGTGATTCAACTTCAATGAAGCTGGCACGCGTTCCGATTCCAGGCACAACAGTTAAACTAGTTTGTGACCTCTCTACTGGAAAACCCCGTCCCTTTGTTACTCAGAAGTTCCGAAGGAATATTTTTGACAGCTTTCATAATCTTAGTCATCCTGGCGTACGAGCTACTTCACGCTTGATAGCTGAACGTTTTGTATGGCCGTCTATGAGAAAGGATTGTCGCATGTGGACACGTGCTTGTCAGGGGTGTCAACTATCAAAAGTTACCCGCCATACAAGTTCACCTTTGTCTAAATTTTCAGAACCATCTAATCGTTTTTCTGTGATTCATATGGATATAGTAGGCCCATTACCTTACTCGTCTGGTTTCAAGTACTGTCTCACCGTCATCGATCGTTTTACACGATGGCCTGAGGTATTTCCAATGCCAGACATTACCGCCGAAACGTGCACAGCTACATTCGTTTCTGGCTGGTTAGCAAGGCTAGGGTGTCCTGAGGTCATTATTACCGACCAAGGGTCTCAATTTAACTCTCATTTGTTTTCTAAGATAGTGGAGTTGACCGGCGCGCAGCATCGCACGGCAACTTCGTATCACCCGCAATGCAACGGTATGGTGGAGCGACTTCACCGCCAGCTGAAGGCGGCGATTATGTGTCACGCTAACCCGCAATGGACCGAGGTACTCCCACTTGTACTCCTGGGAATAAGGAGCGCCTGGAAGGAAGACCTCGGGACTTCTAGCGCAGAGCTAGTATATGGGGAATCACTGAGATTGCCAGGTGAATTTTTTAACCCTATTTTTAAGGATCGTCATATTGATCCAGCATATTTTATTGATAGACTTCGCACTCATATGGCGAATCTATCGCCAACTCCTGCAACTGCACATTGCAAAAAGTTTTTCTATATACCTAAAGATTTATCTTCCGCATCATTCGTGTATTTACGTCGAGGAACGATCAAGTTAGCGTTACAGCAGCCATACACCGGTCCTTTCAAGGTGTTGGAGCGTGGTGAAAAGACTTTTAGGATTGAAGTGAAAGGGAAACCAATCACAGTCTCTATTGACAGGTTGAAACCAGCTTACTTGTCACTCGATCCATCAGATGCAACAAGTACACCTCCAGTTTATACGCGTTCCGGACGTAGGGTGCGTTTTCCGTCGCATTTACAAACTTAATTTCTTTTTCTTCTCCCGTTTTTTTTTTTTTTCACTCTGCAGGGGGGTGATGTGGTGCTCCGCTAGCTGGCCTTTTTGCTTCGCACCGGCCAGTGCATACGTCTGCGAGTTATGTACTGAAGTTCGAATATCGAATCGCTGATTGGCAGAAAGCAACGTCGAACGGCCGGAGGATTATTCACTCTACAGACGCGAACAAGCGACTAGCGAGGTTGTCCAGCCTCGCTGTTGGGCCCACCGTTCTTTTACCATTTATCTATACAATGTTATTATTCAATAAGTCATTATTATAATATACTATCATGATAGTGATTATCGAGTGTCTCATTTCAACGCCTACACTTAGGAAGTGAATCCTAACTAGGTAGTTGGTTGTAGAGCGAGGAAATCCAATAACTCCCTACACATACACACATGATTATATTATACCCAAGAAAATTAAAAAATAACATCTATAGGACAAAATGAAATGAAACAAAATCTGTTTAACAATTATTTATTTACATACACAGGGTCAAGGTTCCAACCTTGTTATTAGAAAATAACAAGGTTGGAAACTTTCGTTTTACTTACCTACTTAATCTATGCCAAAAATCTTAAATTAATACATCAACAACATAATGGACATTAAAAATGCACATTATAATATTTTTTAAAACATGTTTACCAACGTGGATGAATGCAAGACACGCCTTTGTCTGAAAAAAAATATTATCGACACGACCAAAGACATGACCCATCACTAACACGAACTGTCATAGGGATCAAGGTTCGCCGCGCCGAGTATAACAAAATGCATCGTATAACTATAATTGAGTAAAATGTAACACATCCTCTCTATATACCTAATCAAAGATAAATCCATGTGGTACTTTCACAAGACACAGAGCATGACATATCTGTATGAAAATTCAATACCAACGCTGCATACGCATGTAATTCACAATTTTATTGATTAATGCAGTTTAAACTAACCTGTGATTTGTAAGATTGAAAATAAAAATACGGAGATGCCAATTCGTAAGTTTCATTTTAATAATGCTTATCGTGGCTTATCCAATGTTGGTACCACCCTTACGATGCGATGAACATCGATATATATGTAAGTACTAGATGGGCCCTTTCATAGAAAAATGGCGGGCGACCAACTATGAGAGCGCGCTCCTATAACCTGTCATAAGCCTGTCTTGGTCCCCGTCGTAGCGCGATCACGGTCGCTCATCGTGTAGATAATTTGTTATTAAGTTAACATCTAAAGTCTTATTAGTTTGGCACTGTATTATTTTTATTTTAAGGTAAGTGTTTCAATTCACAATTATACATTTCCAAGAAAACGTTATTAGTCTTCCTATTTAATATTTTTATCCATTTCGCAATCATTTAATTTCCGCGGCAAACTGTATGATATTTTTTTTTTACTAACTGGCCTTACGGCTTTGGGTTCCAGCCCTAGAATAGTCCAGTCCAGTACGATAAAAAAAATGCAACCAAGATTAGTTAATGCATAGATGGGCAGAACGGACAGTAGGCATTAATACCTTCCGAGACGCAATATTATGCTATTGTAATAATATGATAAAATTAGTTATTGACGTGAGTTTAATGTTTAACCAACTTCAATAAATAAAGGGTTTTTATTTATTAAAGTTGATAATTTTTATTTTGTACTAGCGAATGCCCGCGACTTCGTCTGCATGGTTTGAGGATTTTTTATTCCCGCGGGAACTCCTTAAATTTCCGGGATAGCCTATGAGCTATTCCAGACTATAATCTATCTCTGTGCCAAATTTCAGCCCGATCCGTTCAGCCGTTGGGGCGTGATTGAGTAACAAACATCCATACATCCATCCATCCAAACTTTCGCATTTATAATATTTATATATATATATATATATATATATATATATATATATATATATATTATATATTATTATTTTTGATTTGATTGATTGATATTTGATGAAAAATAAATAATTAATTCAAAATTCAGAATTTTATTATTTCGTTGAACAAAAGTTGTTCAGTATCTATTATGTACAGCTACCTACTTACAAGTGTTTATTACTTAATCGTATTTTTAAATGCACACTGTGTAAGTGATTTATCTTAAAATAACTTTTAATATTTCTTTTGATGGCAAGTAGCATACTTAGAAATGTATAAAATAAAATAATTTCAAATGAAGTATTTTTCTGTGACTCGATCCATTAGTACTCTTTCACCTCTCCCATTCCAACCCCTTTTTATTATAATAGTACAAATAATTATTTTTGAATTCTTTCATTTGCAATAAGGTTTGGCGAGGATTATTTTAAACTGTTTAAGCTGTTATTATTTTAAATTTCAAGTTTTTTGCATTAGTCGTTACCGAATTATGCTATGTGTGACGGACAGTCATGTCGCACAAGGGTTGTTTTCTTATCATTTTGGTACGCACTACGCAACCCTAAAAATGACTTTTCTCTGTCAATTTTTCGACAAAACTTCAGTATCAACAATTAACAAATAATTAAATTAAAAAAACCCACGACGAACTGCAGCGCCCCATTGTGTGGACTTTGACCTTTAAATATATCTAAGAAACTTCTCACAAGCTATATATATCTAATGCAAAAAACCGCATAATAATCGGTTCAATGGTTTTCCAGGAAACTGGTAACAAAAAAGTGGTAAAAATAACAACGTCATACTAACATTTATCGTTTACCTCAGAGAGTACACTCATGTAGGTATTATTTTCGACAAGCGCATCTGTACTAATCTATGACCGAGTCATACGTTTTCAAGATGGCGCATATGTTGCAAGCAAGTTCCCGCTTTTCAGACTAGATGGCGTTGTTAAACATAAGTCCACATTCTTTGTTCGACAGGGCCCGTCTATGTAAATTGAGGTCGTTGGCGATGAAGCTTTTGTATTCTATCAACACTTGATTGTTTTATGTCAGATAATGATCAATACAAGTTTTATGCGTGACGCTGTTTTTTATTAATTATTAAGTACTTGTTTATCCACTCAACTCGTGGACGGAGTATAAGACGTGGACATGCTACTAAAAGAATAATAATTATGAAAGTGAGAAGACGTTATATATTATAATATATTCATTCTGTACCTATAAGATCATTATATTCATAAATTAAACTAGTTTTAATCTGTATTTAATTTGTATTATTTCCCTTATTACAACACGCACTTAACTTATTTTAAGGCTGTCCGCTCCGGAAGTGAATTGAATTGTATGTAAAAAGCGAAACATATTGATTTAAAATTCATTCAATTTGAATTTCGTTTTCTTTTCTTGTTTTCACTTGTAGTAAAAAATTGCTATAGTTTAAAATCATGTTAGTGCGTGTTTGACACTATTGACACTTATTTGACATACTCCTGTCACGAATTCCCGTTAAGGTCTATATATTCCATGACTAGATACAACCTAAGACCGATTGACTAACTACGGATCTTTATTTGGAAGTTCATAAAACTACACGGGGGCATAGAACGAGCATATTTTTGGGTAGCAGCGAACAACTTCGCTACCCACAATGTACCTTATAGAAATCCTGAAATAGCACACTAACACATGTGTTAAAGATTACTCTTAAAATGCATCAGAGATTAAATAATAAATAAATAATAAATTGGAACGATACAACAAAGGACTTACTGGCATTTCAGCTATCATCTCGCACACACTTTACTTTCCAACACCACGTCTCAACTCACTCTATACACAAAAGTATAACACTGTATATATTATGATATATAAGAATGTACACAGCACAGGCGTGCACCTCTGATGGCGAGCGATACTCAACTTCCTGTTTACAGAATGACGCCCGTATTTATACACAATGTCTTTTTCGCCTACCCTCTACCAACTCTGAATTCATTAATAGTGCAATACCAACATGAAATCAGTATTGCCATTCTATAAATAATAAATAAATGTTGCCAGTCGAACACACGATCACGACATTCGGCCTGTCGGATGGCCGAATGTCGTGATTGTTGTGCAACCTCCCGGTGCACAACCACCAAACATTTGCTTTGCTAAGCTTAGTTCGCTTCACTCCTTGCAACAATCTGTAGTGTACAACAAAACATCTTCATCCATTCATACTTGCACGATGACATTTAGTTTTAGTAAATCACGACATTCGGGAGAATTAAAAAGGATAACAAAAAGGAAACCTAAATTTTTTCAATTTAGTAATATCAAACTTAAAACCTCAAACCGATCTGAAATCCAAAACTATCGAGCTTTTGATCTTGAGATTTGTGAAGTGTGTGTGAAGTGCAATTAAACTGATTGATATCGCTGAGTCGAAATTTCACAACAGAAATAAAAATATCGCAATTTAAATCTAAAACTCATATAGAATAAAGTTAGGCAAATAAAGGATTAATTATCTAAAGCTGAATAAAAATCTAATCTGAAACTTAATCAAAGTCTGGAACAGTTACAGTCTAAAACATAATCTAAACAGTATGTTACATATACCGTAAGCAAAAGTCTAAAACTGAATTCAAATTTAATAAAATACCCAATATTTATTTTATTTCTTATACCGTTTCAGTTATTTATACCTTACAAGCATCTGACGCTGAATCTAAAGCTAAGTAAATATCTAAACCCTGATTACAATCTGTAACAGACCAACAGGTCCATCATCCTGAGCTCCACCTATCATGTGTCATACATGACGTGTCATGCCTGCTTTTTTTAAAAAACTTTATTGAAATCGAAAAATTTATCAGAACGTAAAGGAAAGCTGATTTTATTAAAATTTTAGGACTTGACAAGAAATAAGTATCACACACTACCCCAGAGTTCACAATAAAATCTACAACCGCATCCAATGCAAACATTAATCAGGATTACTAATCTATCAATTCTTCAATTCAGTTGGATCTGCTGTACCATTAACTAATCTTTACTAATCGTTTGAATCAAATTAAGTCTATGTTAAATTATCTGCTCTAAATTCCTGACATCGTATACCTGTTGGCGGTAGACTGTTCCCACTATGTTAAATTATTACTATTTTAAAATCTTTAACTATGTAACAGTCAACGTTTTTAATAAATGAAATGAAATTTTTCGTAGCTTATTCAAAAATTTTAACAAATAGAGTTCAATTCTATTAAACACGCCTCAAAACACAAGTTGTTTTAGTTTATTCCCTTCTTTTCCTAACCTTTCCTTTCCGTGTTAACCTCTGAATAAACCCATCAAAAAGAGACAGCACCACAAAATTCAACCGAATCAGTTCAGGTTATGTTGTCCAAGACAATCTTTAACTTGTGAAATACTTAGAATCTTACCCAATGCTTTGAACTGGGTCAAATACCTGAACTTTGACTACAATCATCATTGAAAACCAAACAAAAAGTCCAAAACTAAACCTTAGTCCAAAACTAAATCTAACTCTTCATCAAAGGCTTCTTTGAAATGCAAAACTTTTGTATGAATTGAAGTAGAGTCGGCTTGCAATTATTGTATACTATATCTATATATACTATATCGTATAATACTAAATCGCTATCATATAATTATTCTAAATTAACTTTACTCAATAGCAATTTCAAATTAAAATACAAAATTCAAATTTTGTTGTAAATCCAAAGCTTGATACAAAACTAAATAATAAAAAAAAACTAGATGAAAACCCCAAATTCAGAAATTTGAATTTAATACTCAAAACCTCTTTTGTCTTTTTTTTTCAGAATCATTACCTTAACATATGAACAAAAATCAAACCAATTATAAATAAAAACGTTACACCAAGTTATAATATATTACGTCAGTAACATAATCTACTATATAAAAATAAGTCGGGTTTTCCTTCCTGACGCTATAACTCCAGAACGCACGAACCGATTTCCACGGTTTTGCATTCGTTGGAAAGGTCTCGGGCTCCGTGAGGTTTATAGCAAAGAAAATTCAGGAAAAAATTCAACAGAAAAGCGGGAAAGTCTTTTTAGCGGGAAAGCCATCTGGTGGCGAAACGGAGTTCGCCGGGTTTGCTAGTATAGTATATATACTGAGTGTTTTATTCATTCTGCTTTTTAATACTTTTTGCTTTACTTTTCTGCGTCTTTTAATAATTAAAGTAAGTATTTACAAATTAACTGACGGTTGTAGGCCGGAGCCGCTAGGTGAGGGTATACCTTCGTCACGAGCTTGCGGATCCACAACACCCGTGCATCACACGACATTATTCAATAAATTTGAGAAAAACAATATAGAGATAAAATTAGAGTAAGCAAGCACGCACTAGTCACTCTCTAGAAAATATAATTTTTACATCATATTATACTCTCGAGATTTTGGACGGCAAAAGATAATTAATTGCGCGATTTCATTTTCAATTCAAATAAAAGTCTGTTAAATTTTATCATCCAGTTCATTATTTCAAATCACTCAGATAAATATATAGAAAGAAAACCCAATGTGACTTCGAGAATGGCGCATTTTTACACTTTTATTACTTTACTGAACGGGCTTCTCGTGTCGTGGCTGTAGTTTCTAGCAAGCTACTTAACTTCGAGCCTCAAATGTTCAGCCCTTATATTTATTTATTTATCTTTCTTTGTGATTAGTAAATGTTCCAAAAATTTTAATCTTTTTATTAAATTCAATTTAACATTTAATGAACTAACTTGGTCAAACTGAATCACTGGAATGCTAATTAGTATTGACGAAACACGTTTGAACTATTTTTGGAATTATTATTTTTGCGATATCTAGAATTTCAAAATTACTACAACCTTCACCGTTACAAGCTGAAGTATATATCCTTCCGTATTTAATTCTTAACGCATTCCGAACATCGGACCGCATTATGTTGAAAGCCATAAAATAGTGTAAACAAACGAGTGAAAGATCTATTAACAACAACAAACTTGGAACCTTTGTTTCAATTTACTTTATGCATTCCTTGCTTGTTAACTTTTTAAACTACTAAGCATAGTCTACAAGTGAGTCATATATTTGAGAAACACAAATCTTTCAAATATAACGAATGGGTGAGTGACCAACTGATAAGTTGAACCAATGACAATAGGGCTATTAAATGCATCATTTCCTAAACCACATCGACATCGATCTGGTACTTTATTATAAATAGTGTACATATAATAACTATGTTGTTGTATATCTTCAAATGAAGCGTACTCATATAATATCGATCTAATTTCAATTAGCAAGTTCGTTTGATCATCATAGTTTTTTTTTGAAATAACTATAATTCATTCGTATTTCGGCGCATTCAGATTATATACATCCGAAACACGTCGAGGATCGGTCGCCTTACATCGGGATCACTAATTAATCCATTTTAAAGTCCATACAAATACAATCAATTTTTGCGGCTGTATCATTAGGTACAGTTATACTACTTGTAAAAATTGATCTTAGTCGTTTAAAATAACCGAAATTTATCTAAAATCATTCAAAATTTAAAAATGTAGAACTTCCCCTGATCAAAAACATTTAAAGGCACACAGGAACTATGAAAAATGAATAAAATGCCATGGTAGTTCTAGATAGAACGAGTTACTTGTACAGTAATCTACTAAAGCAGCTAATAATTCTGGACTAGAAAACTTGCTTTCATTATGTACATCCCTTTAGTTTGATATGTACGTAAAATTAAGTAAATAAAATACATTAGATCTTTCACGAACAGTTAGATAACATACTGTCAAAAACAGTAACACACTTGTTCACAACCTACCGGCTCATTAGGTCACAACTTATGGAAACACTTGTTCCACTCTAGTAACACACTTGGTTACATTCTATGGACTCACATGGCCCAAATGACACACATGGTCATTCTAAAATGGTGACTCACATGGCCACCTAGGTCACAACTTATGGAAACACTTGTTCCACTCTAGTAACACACTTGGTTACATTCTATGGACTCACATGGCCCAAATGACATACATAGTCAATCTAAAATGGTGACTCACATGGCCACCTAGGTCACAACTTATGGAAACACTTGTTCCACTCTAGTAACACACTTGGTTACATTCTATGGACTCACATGGCCCAAATGACATACATAGTCATTCTAAAATGGTGACTCACATGGCCACCTTAAAATATCGACACACTTGGCCACTCTATAATAGTGAATAGACACACTCATGACTACTCCAAACGTATACGAGCTCTCTGACCATCATTCAATATCTTTATTCTTACTCCCACAATGCCAGCTACGCAAAATCGTCAATTTCAACTTGAAATCTAAGATATTCTAACGTCTCTATCTTGTATTCTTCCAAAATCCTTCATTATTAACCTCAATCACTGATAAATCTTTCAAGAGACACTAAGGCTTCCGTACATGAAAGCGGAACCCCTGATGTCAATCAACCTGTAATGCGATAGAAAGAGGTTCCCCTTTTTTTTTTAAACTACAAATGATAATGATATCAATAGCTGATATACAATACAGTACTAAAATACATATGCTGTGATAATAGCACATATTAAGAGTTGCAAAAGGACTTGGTCAGTAAAACCACTATTATTCTTTCAGCATAGGTACAACTAACATCGAATAAATCACTAATAAAAGGGCAAATGATTTTAAGCAAGTGCTTAAATAAACTTATCATAAATTACATGTCTGGCCAATGTACTTCACTAATGTAATTTAAGTTCACTCGCGGCACTAATATAAATAGTTGCCCTGCCACTCAAAAAAATTACTTTTTAAACACTACAAATTCCTAAGACACCTGTTTTGATCGAGTCTAGTACTACCAGACTAAACTATCTAGATCACATAAAATAAGTATACCAGTAAGTATACTTTTATATCGAGAATTTAAAACTAAATCATACTTTTATCGTATTTCTTATAAATCACACATGAAACTAATCAGAGTTCGATAAATTGCTTTGCATCCTAGTATTGACATGAGGGTATCTTATTTGACATATTCACTTCTCTTTTTTTTTTTTATTACTATTATTCACTCCATGAATTCTCTTCGTGAATAACCAGTAATCTAATCTATGCCTGGTTAATAGAAATTTCAAATTAAAAACTAAATTAAAAATTAAAAACCTTGTAAAATCAAAATTCGAAACTTAAACAGTGCGTAAAAAAAAACTACAATCTCATTCAGTACACTAGTCTGAAGGTACGAGGCTGCTTTTAAATTCAATAATCATTTAACTACATTTACACTAAATAAAACTTTAGGTAACGTTCATCCAAAGTAATGGTCCAGAGAATAATTCACAAATACTTGAGTTAATTAGAACTGATAATTATTTACCTATTTCATATCTCTAGGAGTACCTCAGGTTAACCAGTAGTAATAACCAAGCTGTATGGTATCGCATTTAATCATCTAAAATGGCTGCTCAGACGGCCGGTGCTAGTGAAATTTATTCCAGTATGTCAACTCTCATACTGGCGAAATTCTCGCTTGACGCTTTATTTGTTGATTATAGCTAAATAACACAAAATTTCTTGGACTCATGTCCAGGACATGACATTTTTACATCATCTATCATAAATAAATACTATGGACACTATATTCAAAACTCAATTCACTGAAATTTCTATCGATGTGTTTCATCTAAACTAAATACCTTAGAATCAGAATTACTTCGACGTTAAAGTAAACTGCTTACAAAATCGTAATTCGGGGATCATCCTCCTCGATGGAAGCCAGTCGCCAAGCTGGTTTGAGTTGGCAATTCATTCAGATGAGACTTCACAGTCTTAACGTCGTGATGACGTAATATTAAAGTTTACAGCAAACTCTTTTCCAATTTGTGGGTAACTAAATACGAAATATAAATGTAATTCAAATATTAATTGCCTTGATACAATGTCAATTATTATCGCACGAGATCATTACCAAACATTCGATTTAACCTCTACTCAAATGGAATACAACATAATATTATAGCCAAAATAGCAAATCTAAGAGTTCACCCAGAACTAATGTTATTCAATGTACCCACACAATAGGTGTCAAAACGGATTTAGCAATATCCAAAAGTTCTTTGCTGCACGTTATCTTTATAGCATAGCAAGAATGGATCTCAAGTACATGCTAACTTTGATTAAAGTAGTCAATCTCTTTTGAACTAGTAAACGGAATACTCTTTGTTTAAAAGTTTTGAAGGTACGACACAGAGAATTCAACTTCCTGTTTACAGAATGACGCCCGTATTTATACACAAATGTCTTTTTCGCCTACCCTCTACCAACTCTGAATTCATTAATAGTGCAATACCAACATGAAATCAGTATTGCCATTCTATAAATAATAAATAAATGTTGCCAGTCGAACACACGATCACGACACTCCCAACTAGTGATAAGCGCAGTTTTCCCACAAAATATGATAAAAATTGTATGATGGCACAGACGTATTAAATAAATCTGTGTATGATGGCAATAAGGGTTTTTATAATATAGATATAGTACATATAGTTATGTTATATTATCACTTTCGCATATTGTGTACGGTGACGACCCGTCTATATATCTTTCTCTGTCTACGGTTTAAATATAATATGTAAACCGATGGCCTCCAGCCGAAAATGGCTTAAAAAGTTATAAAAATCTTTATTTCAGGGGGCTCTCATAGAAGCGAATGCGAAGTAAAATATTTTTATAGCGTTATAGCGAGTTGCGGTATATCATCTAAAAAAAAAAACCGGCCAAGTGCGAGTCGGACTCGCGCACCGAGGGTTCCGTACTCAAGAAGTAGGTACTGAAGCAAAACAATCAGGCAAAAACCAATATGTTTATTTGACGACGAGTACTTAGAAGAACTTGCGTTTAACCCTATCTTTGACGGTAATAATTACCTTTGTTAATAAACCGCAAAACTAACTTTGTTTGTAGAGGTTTACTGTTAATATCAAAAAAACTATGGTAGTTAGAGCATTGGCTATAGTTTTCCTGTAAAATATACGTAAATTCCTATTGACCATAATTATTTCAGATTTTTCGATTGGTTAACTCCGGAGATAAGGGGGGGGGGGGGGGGAACGGTATTTTTTTAGACTTTTTCCCCGATAAATCAAAAACTATCATGACTAAAAATAATTAAAAATATGTTTTAGAATGTACAAAGTAAACCCTTTCATTTGATACCCCACACAGTACAGTTATCTCACTTTTAAATTTCAACCCTCCGATTTTCCCCCCTTTTTAATTAAGAACAAAAATAATGTCCAATTTTTTTTAATTCCAGTGTCTTTGGGCCACTAATATACACAACTATTCCAAATTTCATGTCGATAGCTTCGGTAGTTACTGAAATAATCGAGTGTGACGGACGGACAGACGGACAGACAGACGGAGAAAGTCGCACCATAAGGGTTCCATTTTACCATTTTGGTACGGAACCCTAATAACTATGAAAGTCACAGTACGACAAGGTATAACTTCGCACAGCTGTGCGCCACTGTGCTTAACATCAGTGTTGCCATTGTATAGAACATGACACTAAATTTGGGAAAAAATATATTCATTGCGAATTCTTAAGCGCTTTATACACGGTCCATCTTGCTGTACGTCCCGCCAAGGTCATGCACGATGCACGATTCAAAACGACTGTGAATAGGCTTGATTAATTGTTTGCTGGATTTGCACGACCAATTTTGCATCCAGCGAGCGCCCCCACCACCGCGAACGTCGTGCAGATGAGCGGTCCTGCGTCGTGCGTGCTTGATCGTGTATAGACTTGCTGTACCCCAGATTTAACATTTAGAGCTTGTTTCGCAAGGTGACTGCATGTCAAAATGGATCGTGAAACACTTTCAAGATTTTATTTTATATTTATATAGGTATTTGTTTTTTTAACATTTATTTGAGAATACTTTGCACGTTTATGATAATTTTTTTTCATCCAAAACCTCTTGCTATTTTTTCCTCTCTTCTGCTGCTGCTGACAGCACCAGAAGAACTCAAATTTTTTGGCGTTTTGATAAAACAGGTGGCATTTTAAAGAAATTAAAACACGTCCTCTCAATTTGTTCGATTTATTCTGCTCACGCTTGATGCGCGCACGATAGTCTGTATGCTACATCCAGCACCGCGGCCTTGAGCTAACGTACAGCATTAGATGGACCGTGTATAAAGCGCTTTAGTTTAAATTATAATGTAGTCTTTCATTTTGTTTTAATTATTGCTCAGTATTTTTCTTGCTTGCTTATAGTTTAGGTAACATAAATCATAAGTTCAGTAAGTTTCGGGATTAGATTAACTGAAAGATTTTTTGAATAATTCAAGAGGAGGTAGGTAGTATATTAAAAACATCCTTGTTTTTTAAAAATTGTATACAAACTTATTAAAATAGTTATTATAATACATCTACTACTTTTTTAAGATCAGTTTCTAGTACCTACATACAGCGGATGTTAGGAGATGCAATAAGACAATTTTGTTGATGATGGATTTTTATTATTCACATTTTAAATAAGAGTACCTAATCAAAAGTGATCTTCTACATCTTCAAATTTCGAAGTGATGTGTCACTATCGAGACATTAAAATTCACTAATTCGGTGTCGCTATTGCAAAGAGTTTAATATATTATACTCTTTGATAATAATCGTTATTGCGATATGTGCGATATACATCCAACCTCTCAACGAGTTCAAAATGTGTCTTCCACGTAGCCGCCGTTACAGCTTGAAAAACATCTTGCTCCAGATTTAATATATCTGTTTTGGATCGTCCTACATTGTTTTCCTGAAATTATTAAAAACGTACTCATGAAATTAGTACACGTTACAGTATATTATAATATTTCTGATTTCTTTTAGTTATTCGGTTATATTTATAGTCGAGTTAGTTCCTAAAAACGCCTTGTGCTTTGATATCAAAGCTTACGTGGAATAAAAAAATAGTGTACTAACTAGTGACTACTGATAGCTCACAGATTTATAAGTACGTAAAGATGAGCGCGCATCTAGACATGGTCACCACAGATCAGTCATATACGTAGAGATACCTAAACCCGAGATAAATTATAAAAGTAACCGTAAAATTGCAAAACCGTCGGATTGCAATCTAACGCTTTTTATCTCGATAGATTGGATTGTGAACCGTTCAATATTCCGAGTGTCTATTTTTGAAATATTCATTATATTTACATTTTCTTGTCTCTTTCTTGTAGGTAAGGATAGGGTTCGACATAATTAGCCACTTAGGTTCTATCGGGTTACCTACGTAACAGATTACAATCTACCGAAAAATAATGTGTTAAATAATTGTAATCTTTCGACAGTTTACAATCTCGCCAGATAGATTACAACCTAACGGTTTTTACAATCTTACGGTGACATATACATGGCGTCAGCGTATTACCATATAGTATGACGTGACAGCGATAGTCATAGTGCGAAATTTTCATTGGTAAATAATAATAGGCTATTTGACAACAATGAAAATATACCTGAAATTGTGGTAAATCTCACTAATAACAACGTAAATAAGCATATTTCACTTTATTTTAATCAAATATATGTATATTTTTCAGCAAAATAAGAGTTTAATAATGTTATAATTTTTGATATTTTACCTGTGACAGGAACGCCCTGTGATTGGTTGCAACTCTGGTGACGTCACACTCGAAAATTTGCGGGAAAACAACAGCTTTTTGTACTGATTTTTCTGAGTGTTTTGTTTGGCGGGCGTTTTATTTTATCTTTTAGCTATTTAAACAGTAATTTTCTGGTTAACTTTATAACTAAACATACTAAGGAAATAAATAATTAAGTATTTCAAATCGCAGAATGGAATCAAATTTTGTGCGAGCTGATAATAGCAACCTACCTAAGGTAGATGCTTTTATGGTTGCACTTTACTTTAAGAATAATGCTGATTATTATGGCGCGGAACTGAAAAACATAAAAACAGCAATGTAAGTACCTACCGCGTCGAACATATTAGTCCTTCCTTTATTTATTATAATCATTAATCATTATCTCATTTTAGTTTATGTTGACAAATACTCAGGAAGTTCATGGGAGTTCGGTTTATCATGGTGTTTTCTTTTGTTTTACAGTTCTGCAAGGGAATCCTATGGAGACGATGCGATTGGCTACGTCCAGTTACACAGAGAAAGTGGAGTTTGCACTGTGAAGTGTAAAATATGCCCGGAGCATAAAGTCAGAACCAAAGCGTATAATGTGACGATGATCGTGAACACCATTCTTTCTGTTAAAATATATTAATTTTTATTAAATTTAAAGAAAAGCGAAGAAATTCAACTAAACTGTACGGTACTGTAGTCTATTTATATGCGTTTGACAATGTGTGACGTCACGAGTCAGATGACAAGCGCCATTACAAAATTGGCGTTTTTGGCGCGGTTTTGAAAATTGAAACTTTAAAAGTGGTTTTTAAAGGGAATTACATTAAATTTCCGCGAAATATCAATGTAATGTGCTTAATAGGTAGTAATAAATTCTTTAAAATCATTTTCAAATTTTAGTCAAATAGCCTATTAGTATATTATTTTTTGTTATTCCTTTATTTTGTAGCATTCATGCGTCTTTACATAATTATGTAACCTGTTTTTATGTGTAACAATCAGGTATTTCACAGATTATTTCTGTGTTCTGTGTATGTTACATACCCATAGATAAAGTATGTAACTCATAGATGTAATAAGGATGTAACATAAAAAAATCAAAGATTAATTCATGAAAAAACTTTGATTTTATATATCCTATATATGTCACCATAAGATTGCAAAAACCGTTAGATTGTAATCTAACTAGCGATATTATAAAATGTCGACAGATTATAATATCGGTAGTAAGATACAAGTTAGTAGTTAGTTAGTTACCGCATTATTTTTCGGTAGATTGTTAATCTGTTAGGTATATTAACCCGATAAAAACTAAGTGCCCGGCCGATTATTGTGTATTATTATTATATGTGTCGAACCCTAACCTAAGCTACAAGAAAGAGACAAGAAAACATAAATATACAATGAATATTTCAAAAATTGACACTCAGAACATTGAACGGTTCACAATCTGTCGACAGTTTACAATATCGCTAGTTAGATTACAATCTAACGGTTTTTGCAATCTTACGGTGACATAATTATATATAATCAAAGGAAAAAAATAAATAGTCTATGGAACAGTAACGATCTTTGCTGTGAGCTGTCATTCAAGTTCAAATCTCAATGTCACAAAGGTCATTTTTTGTTTGTTCTCGTTGGTATTTTTGTAAACGTAGTAAAGTACCAAGCTTCTGATTGGCTAGTTTGTGTTACAGTTACAATAAATCTGAAATTTTATCCAATAACCGACAGTTTATTAAACTTTTAAAGTTTTTTGATTCAGATCGCCTTTTCAGGCGTCTTTTAAGGTCACGAGGTCACCTTCGACACTGTTCGTCTCAGTGTTCGAGTTCGACACATTTTGCTTTCGCTTTGGGTTGAGGCGTTTTACGAGAAATATCTCCGAATCCAAGGGTAATTTGTAAGTACCAATAATGCATATTGATATCTGTAAGTAGGTAATCAGTGAATCACTTTTTCATATTTCTTACATAATATAATTACTATACTGTCTGCCACTTAGCCCACGTTGTTTCGAGTTTGTAATTTGCTATATTTAATGTATTACTATTATATATTTTCCCGGGCTGTATTTGACCGTCCCTAGGATGTTAAAATACACACCTTTGAGAACATCATTAAAGAACCCTGGTTCCCTGCAACTTCCTTGGAATGTTTTCCGACACAATTAAAACAAACAATATTTAATTGCTCAAAATGCGTATAACGGAAAAGTTAGATGTGCGTGCCAATCACCAAGTGTTAACGAACGCGACTATCACTGCGATCAAGTACCTAGTTATTTAGAGCTAATCAGCAGCTGTGGTTCACTCTACACAAAATACATAATATAATCTATCTCTGTGCCAAATTTCATCCAGATCAGTAGTTCTGGGTAACAAACATCCATCCATCCATCCATCCAAACTCGTATTTATAATATTACTTAGTTTTAGATAGCAACTAGCATGACAGAGAGCAAGTATACCTACACTAGCCGATGCCTGTGACTACATCCGTGTGGATTGAGGTTCTTTGGTTCCCGTGGGAACTCCTTAGTTTTTTGGGATAAAATAGTAGCATATGTTTTATTCCAGGCTATAATCTATCTATGTGCCAAATTTCATCCAGATCCGTTCAGCTGTTTGGGGGTGATTGAGTAACAAACATCCATTCACACATCCATACATCCATCCAAACTTTTGCATTTATAATATTTATTTGATTGGTTTGATTCCTTAGTAAGTGTGAATGAGATTAAACTTTTTCTCTTCTTTTGTTTATGTTCTATTTCAAGTTCATTATAAAATATATTTTTTGTTATTGTCCTGTTAAATTTATTTCTTGTCCTGTTCAGGTTTAGATCGTCAGCATGGGTCGTAAATTCGTTGTTGGTGGTAACTGGAAGATGAATGGTGATAAGAACCAAATCAATGAAATTGTCAACAATTTGAAGAAGGGACCTCTGGACCCAAATGCAGAGGTAGGTATCACAGCTTTTTAGAACTGGATCTCAAACAAATAAGTGGTGGATGTGGTGATAAGCTATTTTGTCAGATAAAGGTTTGTACCTAAATGGTAAAAAAGAAACTTTGCCCTTAGGCACTGCACAAACTTAGGCCCTTTGATGTTTTGTGTGTCGGATTCTAGCCACCATTAAATATATAATTCAATATATGGCAAACCAATCAACGATAGCGCAAACATTTCCACTTCCATTTCTACTGCCACATCGCACACAGGACACTATCACATGTGTCCTGTGTCAATTACTAAAGTAAAGTTTCTACATTTGTATCGCACCTACCCATATTGGACCTATTTGTAACTTAAGTAGCTTTGAGGCAAGAGTGAATAGACATCTTCAAGGCAAGTCCACTCCAACCTAGACCTCATCATTTGCTTTGCACTAGGCATGATTGTTGTCAAGTGCAAGCCTATTCTGCAATAAAAATGGCTTTCCTTATTTCCTTATGCTATAGAGTTGACATAAGGAATAGTGTCATTAGGAAGTAGAGCTAACCTTAAACTTGAACCAAACATGATGTAGGTCTAATACATAGCTTTCTGAAATAATTATAATTTTTAAATTCACATTTTATATATATTTTAATAAAATAATTATAAAATTGTGAGGATTATACAAAAGTGATTTTAATGCAATATTATACTTGTGTATTTTATAGGTTGTAATTGGTGTACCAGCCATCTACCTGGCCTACGTCAAAAGCATAGTTCCTGACTCCATTGGTGTTGCAGCTCAAAACTGCTGGAAGGTGCCCAAGGGAGCTTTTACAGGTACTATATTAATTTTTTCTCTGATAAAGCATGAACATTTACAAAGTAAAACCACTTGAGAAGCTGATCTTTGTATTACTTCTTAGCTCTTAGCTCTGATCTTATTTTGGATCTTTGTATTACTTCTGGACTATGGCCACACCCTTCTCATTGAGAGAGGTGACTTGTGCTCAATAGTTGTGAGTGATATTTAATATGACTGCCAAACATTTTTTCTAAGGCCAATATCTTCTATATAAAATATTTAGTACCATGTAATTATTATGACTCTTGATTTTAACACAATTATTGTTTGTTTTGATTATGTGTATATCTAACATAAACTAATTTTCAGGTGAAATTTCCCCTGCGATGATCAAAGATGTTGGTGCTGGCTGGGTTATTTTGGGACACTCTGAAAGGAGGACCATTTTTGGTGAAAAGGATGACTTGGTGGCGGATAAGGCAAGTGACATTGTGTGAATGTATATTAAGCGGCCATAAGCATATTATATGTATATATTAAATACATAAATATAATATGTTATGGCAGCTGCTATATGCTATATCTCAAAAAACACATTGTATTTTTTGAGATATTGAGAAACACATTTGGTTTTTCTTAGAAATTGATGTGACTAAAAGCATGGATTCTATTCTTAAAATCTTTACTTTTTAATTAGACGTTAGTTACAACCAGGGCTACTATTTGAAGTGCTTTCTTATATACTTGAGGCATGGAGGAATCAATAAGGTCAAAGCCTGTTGCCCATCCTAGGCAATTGACTGACATGACAAGTAATTGGTGGGGGGAGCGCGTATCGCTTCATTACATAATAATTCTGAATAACTGGTGTCTGCGTGTGTTCACAAACCACTAAGCCACTTCCTAAGCTTAGTCAAAGTAAGTTAATTTTTATTAGAAATGTGTTGTTTAGGTCGCGCATGCCCTTGAATCCGGACTGAAAGTTATTGCCTGTATCGGAGAAACTCTTGAAGAGAGGGAAGCTGGTAAAACTGAAGAGGTAGTCTTCAGGCAGACCAAGGCTCTCTTGCCAGCCATTGGCAACAACTGGGCCAATGTAGTGTTGGCGTATGAACCTGTATGGGCTATTGGCACTGGGAAAACTGCCACACCACAACAAGTAAGTAAAATTAACCATGGTAGATAGAGATTGACTCTAAACGCTACAAAAGTCAAGCAAAAAATGTGAAAATATGTGCCGTGCAGCTATGTTTTATTCATCCAGAACAACAAAAAAAGGTGTAAATATTTTATTTCATATATAAATCTTTAACACATAATTAGAAGAAAACATGTTGTGCTGACCCCACGTTGCGTGGGACAAGGGCAGGAGGAAGAAGAATTATTTATTATCAACTGAAATTTTTGTATGAAAAATGATAAACCTTACACATTTATATGTTTATTTATTTATTTATTTATTTATTTCTCCACTTACAACTAGCATTACAGGTTTCCCTAATACACTAGTGTAGCTAAAATAATCCTGAAGTAATTAAACATTATTATTAAATTACTAAAGTAATTAAATATTATTATTGTTATTATAACATAAAGCCCACAGAGCAATCCTTGTGAGTTCACTCAGCGTACAACAAAACAGATCTGTTCTCTCAGCTATGACGTTAAGGGTGAGAATCGCGCGCGTGAGCGGCGCCTTGTTAACCAAGTTGTTGTTATGTTATTTGAAAGCATAATTGTCTTATCTATGTTGATAAAAATCAGTTTACAAATTATTTATATATGTGTATAATTTGTTGTTGTTAAGTTGTATGTTCACATTGTAAATTATTTTTAAGTTTTTTTATTGTTACCTACCCTCGGAAGGAAGTGGTTTCCGCGATACAGGGAATCCTAGTGTGGAAACCACTGCCCCAATTGTTTTAACCGAAAATATTGTAATGTTTTTCAAAAATAAATGAAATAAAATGAAATGAAATGAAATTTATACAAAAAAAATTGGCACGCTTTTGCAAGCTTTCATGTCTATGTATTAAGTTGATGCAAGGCTGTAGTGTATACAGTTACTTTGCATATGAGCATAATCACATTGGAGGTGCCTGCATTTTATGATTTAGATATCAGGCTTTGGTAAGTCTTTGGTCAGGCATTTAACCTCCTGACTAGCTCTCCAGACTACTAATATAGTCTTCATTTATTTATTACCCTGACATATACATTTTTAAAATTACCTCTAATTGCACAGTTGAGGAGTTTGTTTTATAAAGGAAAGAGACGTGTATTCACGGTTTTGCTTGGTTCTAAAAAATATGATGAGGATTTTTGCACTTTACAGAACGCATAAGTGAGGTTACTACAATTGTTGCTAGTATAATGAATGTTTCCGGTAAGTTGATTTGTAAAACAAAAAATATCCCTTTCAGGCCCAAGACGTCCACGCGTCCCTACGCGGCTGGTTGTCTTCAAACGCGTCGCCGGACGTAGCGCAATCTGTGCGCATCCAATATGGCGGCTCAGTGACAGCTTCCAACGCAAAGGAGCTCGCCTCTTGTCCAGACATCGATGGCTTCTTGGTCGGTGGAGCCAGTCTTAAGCCAGAGTTTGTCGATATTGTTAACGCTACTCAGTAAAGCTTTAAATGTGTCTTTGTATTGT
The DNA here is from genome assembly GCA_963932025.1 of Erebia epiphron. Taxonomy (NCBI): domain Eukaryota; kingdom Metazoa; phylum Arthropoda; class Insecta; order Lepidoptera; family Nymphalidae; genus Erebia; species Erebia epiphron. The sequence continues at coordinate 31,935,482 of OZ009945.1, forward strand.
TTAGAATCGCAATCAACGGTTCAGGCTAGGTTTTATTTGTAGTTGTGAACTGTGAACAAGATCAACACCATTATTTATTTGTAACTTCTCTTTATGTAATCTCTGGCTTGCGTTCTTTTACGCCAGGGCAACACACTGCAACATCATGGCTGCACCCTACAATAATTTAAATTGTACCAAAAATTGTCGACAAGACTTATCGTAATATCACAATTCTACGTCACGATCATGGCATATAATAGACTGCCACATGCTGCCAAATGCTAAGCGAAAAACGGCCATCCATGCGTAACAAAAATACATAACAGAAAGAAGGATACAATAAATCTTCAGTATTACTGATATATTGATAATATACATGCTGTCAAATCTTATTATTGACCGAGCGAAGCGAAGGTCTCTGAGTCTACTTGAGTGAATTGGCACTTGTCCGTCCGTCCGTCTGTCAGAGCCTTATAACTTCTGAATTACTGAACGCAATTACTTCTTTGAATATAATGTGTAAACCGATGGCCTCCAGAGGAATATGGCTTAAAAAGTTATTAAAAAAATCTTTATTTCAAGGGGGCTCTCATAGAAGCGAATGCGAAGTAAAATATTTTTTATAGCGTTACATATAGGTTTGTGGTATATCATTTTACAGATAATTAGGAATAGAGTCCAATTTTTTTTTCCCCTAAAATTGACGAAATGGGGGGCTTTCAAAGTAGAGATTTTCTAACACCCAAAGTTGACAAGTTGACATCAGAACTCTAAATTTTCTGATAGGCTGAGCCTGAAACTTGATCAATTATTTGAAATATATCCTGTACTTGAACAACAAATACTAAAATTAGATAAGTAAATATTATAAGGAAACGAAATTATTTAATTTTTAATGAGCTTCAGTATTTTTAACAGAACTTCACAATGATGTCAATAGATGGCGCTCTTTAAAAGTTTATTCGTTTGTGCTTACGAATAATAGACGTTAGCACCATCTTACGTGGAATAAAAAAATAGTCTACTTATAGTACTGATGTCTATGAACGTAATGGTGAGCGCGCATCTAGACAAGGAGTACCCAAAAATTACATCTCCAATAACACTTTAGCTCATTTGCATCTAATGTTAAAAGTATATTACAATATTATATAGTAACTATCTTATGGACACTGTGAGGTCTCAGTTCGGGGTGAACCACTAGTATTATGTATAGATGACACCACAGATTTATTATGTCTGTGGATGACACCAAACTTTTTGAATTCTCAGTTGTTTATGTTGGCACCGCCGATAAACTTTTCGTAGATACTTGTTTAGAGCAATGTTACTCGCCACATGTCAATTTTCTCCACTTTGAAAGCCCCCCATTTCGTCAAAAATTAAAAAAATAATTATTGGACTCTATTCCTAATTATCTTTAAAATGTTATACCGCAACCCTATGTAACGCTATAAAAAATATTTTTCTTCGCATTCGCTTCTATCCGAGCCCCCCTGAAATAAAGATTTTTATAACTTTTAAGGCAATATTCGGATGGAGGCGTTTACATAATATATTTAAATTTGAAGTAATTACGTTCAGTAATTAAGAAGTTATAAGGCTCTGACAGACGGACGGACAAGTGCAAATTCACTCAAGTAGACTCGAGACCTTCGCTTCGTTCGGTCAATTATTACAAGCTGCTACACAACAACAAAGGAATTATATAAACGTTTGGAAATTTGGTAGTCTAGTTATAATATTAAGTACCTACATTGAAGTTAATTGTTTAAAGTTACTGTTTATAGTTTATCAATGTTACCTATTTAAAAGGATAATTCCATGGCTATATTTTAATTCGTATATATTAACGATAAATAAAAATATCATCATGTTGTTAAATTTTCAGATTGATTATTTATATTTTACGTAGCGTTTAAGAAAAGTATTTAAAAATATCAGCTTTGTTATGTGAGGAAGGAACATTTACTTATAACGTTACATCTGCGATAATAGTGTCACCACAGACCAGTTATACCATAAATATCGAGTACGTTTGGGTCACTTTAGTATTTTAATTGCGTTCCTTCTATTGTTCCGTAAGTTCCTTGCGTTGCCTAAACCTGCGGTGGTTTCGGTGACGTAATACACAAAGCAATCGGCCGTACGGGCAGAGCTAGCTGCTGATTAGTCCCTTCATCATATGCCTCGTGCATATCTGAGCCAGGCCTTTCGAAATATAAAAATACCAGTAGGTACCAAATTACTGCACTCACCAAATTCTTAATGTATTTTATCTAAGTGTAGAACAAAAAAATATCCTTTTTTTCTCAATACAATAAATAAGTTTTATTTAAGTGAGAAAAAAGGCAAATTACCGAGTTTTTTTTCAAATCGACCCATCCACAACAGGTAATCATCAAATCATATTTACTACCATGAATAAATTTATAATTACCGGTGTCCTACAAGACTTTCATAAGTACCTACCTACAATAACTGCCTTTGTTCTCGCATGCATATTATTTTTATATTATATTTGCTTACCTAAAAATAAAGTCGCAGATAAGTATATGAAAATAAATTGTTTTAATTTTTCCTTTTCCGTTGCACTTTTTTAGTCATGAATTTCAAACACTTTCTTCAGTTTTCGCAATGGAAATGGACCGCGTCTTCCATTTCCGTTAAATTTTTTTACCGACCTCCAGGGCGCAGTGTTAAGCGCTGTTGTCTTAACGTGCGGAAGTCCCGGGTTCGATTCCTGGCAGGGTCAATTTAGGAATTTATAATTTCTGGATTTTCCCTGGTCTAACCTGGTGGAAGGCTTCGGCCGTGGTTAGTTACCACCCTACCGGCAAAGACGTGCCGCCAAGCGATTTAGCGTTCCGGTACGATGCCGTGTAGAAACCGAACAGGTGCATGGGTTGAATACAACAGCCATGCCCCTATCAGGTTAGCCCGCTACCATCTTAGACAAAAATCTCATCAGTCATCTTAGACACAGTACAAAAATGGGAACGATTTAATTCCTAGGGAAATTAAATCGTTCCCATTTTTGTACTGTGAGTTGTCGAGGTAAGGTGCTCTCAGTGCATTGATCAGGTGATCAACAGCATCCAGAAATTAACGGCTTGCACCATCGTATTTAAACAATATTATTTGTCGAAATAAGTTCACCGTACTTTTACCTATTAATAATTCGGTTATAAATTATTATATATATGTCACCGTAAGATTGCAAAAACCGTTAGATTATAATCCAACTAGTGATATTGTAAACAGTCGACAGATTACAAATTAACGCATTATTGTTCGGTAGAATGTAATCTGTTAGGTATATTAACACAATAAAACCTAAGTGCCCGGCCGCAGGCCTGGCACTACCTGATCATTTATGTCGAACCTTAACCTAACCTACAAGAAAGAGACAAGAAAACGTAAATACAATGAATATTTAAAAAATTGACACTCGGAACATTGAACGGTTCACAATCCGTCGACATTTTACAATATCGCTAGTTGGATTATAATCTAACGGTTGTTGCAATCTTACGGTGACATATACGTTTATTATAGATATATAATATGATAGGTTGGACCTATAATATTATGATAGGTTCTATTAAATTTAACCAAAGCCCCAGTGTGGTTTTAGCAAAACATTGCTTGCTAGCTCAAGACTGTTTCAAATTATACGTAGGTAATTATTAAACCTACCCACATGGTAATATGTTAACTGTCACACTATAAATATACTACATCTTTCACTTTCTCTAATAAATCAAATGATTATACTGGGTCACCGAGTAGTAAACCTATTGAGAGCTAATAGCCACATTTTCGCTTTGAAACACATCTCACCACTTTCAGGTGGGGGACGAGGTAATAATAGCATTTTTTATTGGCTGGCTCAAGGTCAACTTTACACAGTTATAAGTACAAAGTATATGTTACCGCGGCACTTGGGCTGCCCGCTGCGGGACAAAAATATATCGATAAAATTTTGGAAAATCAATACAAATAATTTTATTCAAACAGCAAAAGACAACCATATGCATGATTATAGATAATTATCTGATATATATATTTTTTTTAATTGCCCAAGTGCCCAAGTTCTATACTAAAGAACAAGTTTTCAACAAAAACTTTTAATCAAATAAATAATAGACATCTAACCTGTTCTTCTACTTCAGAATTGATCGGAATTTAATGAAATACAAGTTTTTACTTAGTAAATTAATTTATTGGCATTCAAGTAGTCTAAGGCTATCGATATAATTTATCGATAGTTACACGGGCTACACTGGGCTATGCGTGGAAGAGACGGAGATATGTAGAACTACATGTGAAAGACAAAGAAAAACTGAAAGACATCAACGAGTTCCTTTTTATTTTGGTAAATATTTTTATGTTTTTTATTTTTTTGCGTATTGATGATTTTCATTTATTATTACAAAACTACTCTTACTTAAGTAATGTTATTCCATCCTTTACATAGCTGAAGGTATTGCTTCTCTTTGCAGGCCATTTAATGCTACAGAGAGGCCTATTTTTCGTTTTTTACTCGATCAATTTCCGAGCACGGTCGAATACGGACTGAGGGCGGCTATAGGCACAAAACGAAGCGTTAGTACTGATAGTGCTAACGTTTGGCTGGTGAGGGGGCACGCTATGCTCAGTCAATTGGTTGTATGGTCTGTGTACTGGGTATACTAATTACAACCAGTCATTACTACGAAATTACATATTACACACAATTTTCTACTTTTTGATTGATTTAAACCATCCTCCCACAGCCTAAATAAAAATTGATAATTAATAAGTCTAATATGGTATTATTACCATTTGTTGGCATGGTATTCATTGCATTTCATTATAATACTGCAATCTATAAATAAAATGTACATAATTCCCAATTTTAACCAAGCCTTACTCGTTACAATATTATCGACATCAAGAACAATCTATTTCAGGTACAATAATAAGAATGAAGAAGAGAAGGAAAAGGAAATGCATGCAATTTACTCCAAAACCAACTAACATGAACACGAGGCAATACTCAAAATTTTCTGAAATATTTTTATTCTTCAATCGGGCCTGTCGCCTCTTCATCACAGGATTACGAGGCGAAGGATAAGCCTTACGAGGAGTAGGTATTTTTATATTCCATCACGACCTTCTGCCTTGGTACTCGCGGACGTAGGACCCGCGCTCGCGCCGAATTTTACGGTACCCGTACCGCTCGTACCCGGCTGAGCTAGACTTTCATCGCATTCCATTTTTATCTGCTCCCCTGACCCCTCAGCCTGTCTCAACAGCTGTCTAGGCAAGATGTCGCCTGTTCCGCCTATATTTACGCCCATTTTGACCCTCGACTACATACGATCTCGGTTCCCGAGCCTGCTGAGTGCTGAACTACTTTTGCGCACACGTTCCTTACCGTCTACTATCACAACTTTGTCATTTAGGTACGTAAAGCGGCGGAAGAACTTTCGCAGCCCTAACTATCATAGTTAATTTGTTTTTGTTTTTGTTTTTGTTGCTGTTCCAATAAAGCCCTAGGTATAGTTCTTTTCTCGGTCAACTGATTGACTTAATAGTTAATTAGAATTCGCGCAGGGGAATTCATGTTTTCCCGTGGTGCAGTTCTAAAATTCAACAACGCTAAGTAAAAATCTTTACCTGAATCAATGGATTTCTTTAACAAACTCTTAACCGTGCGGACACTACGTTCACTCTTACCATTACTCTGACGGTAGGTACAGGGGAGAAGACGTCACATGCTTAATATCCCATGCCTGAAACTCACTAGATGAGTATGCCGTCTGTTATTAATTCAGCCGGAATGCCATGCCTGCCAAATTGTTCCTTCATCGCTCTAATTACCGAATTACTGTTAATTCCGTTTAACTCATTAACTTCAACAAAGTTGGAAAAATAATCGACTAAAATAATATAATACTTTTTCGCATACTCGAATATATCTGACCCAACTTTGAGCAGTGCCGTAAATAGCCTTTTCTGCGCCCTGTGCGAGCTTCTTTAACTGCGCCCTTGTTTTTTTAAGATATTAAGTACAGGTATTCTAGCTAGAGCAATGCTATGTATAGGCCTACTTTATTTCATTCAGGGTGATAAAATAAAGCACAAGGACCTTGGTGTTGACTGTTGGTGAACCAATTCTCTAATATTTTGGAAAAAAACTATTTTTTTAAAGAACTAGAACTAATGTGGGCAAACATTGAAGCAAACAGACGAGCTATTTAAAAAAAATTATAAATAAAATCAAAAGCAAGTTAACAGTCGTGCAAATGCGTTGCCAGCCCACCCTGATGCTTAAGATTTAATTTTTGGACCACTTTGGTCTTCATACTTCTATAATAAAAAAAACACCCTGCAAAGTTTCAGTAAACTCTAAATTAATTTAATTTTAAGTAGGATTTGGTAAGGTAGAGTTTTGATTAAGGAAGGTAGCATAAATTGCGTTTAAGTATGAATTGGTTAAAAAACGTTTATTCGAAAATATTTGCAAAGATTATTCACAACTACACAAAGACCACAAATTAATAAGTTGAGATGGTAAATAATCGACTAAAATAAGATAATACTTTCTCGCATACTCGAATATATCTGACCCAACTTTGGTCTTTGAGCATGGCACCGCAGGTACAGCGTGCGGCAAAAGTACTTTACTATTCAGTGACCTCACCGCCTCCGAATGCACTTTTTTTTTCAAGACTGTTTATTATACGTAATTATTAAACATACCCACATGATAAATATTAACTGTCACACTATAAATATTGTTATACTACAGTGGTGCTGGTACAATGAATCCACTCAGTCACCTACCTGCGTTGCCTAATAATATTATGAAGTATTTATATGGTAGGTATTCATAGCAATTTTTTTAGAAATAAAATTACAGGTATTTTGAAAATCTTTATTTCCATTTTTACACGAAGAATGTTTTCAATATTTCTTATGATTAATAATTTCTAATAATATTCTAATTTAATATGGTATAATATCCAATTCTTATTTATTACATAAGCAAAGTACTTAATTAATGCTGATAATAATTAACTTAAAACAGAATATAAAAGTATTTACACAACAATGAATGTAAGAAAATTTAATAATAATCATAAAATTTAAATCATTATATAATAACAATACAAATTGCAATGCTGAGCTTATAAGCAATATTTTTCATAAAATAATAACTATGAATAAACTTGAGTGAGTTGTTGTCCAAAAATATTAAATAAAATTTATTGCATGGCCTGCCCTACTGTTTTTTATTAGGCTCATGGCTTATTGAGTCGTAGTGAACCGAAGTGGGGCTAAGTATATTAAATTTAATTTTCACCACATATTAATTAAGGTGGTGAATACGCCCAGGTGAATTAAGTCTTAGACGGCATCTAATGTATGTGATCCAATTATTTTTCACATCTAGAGCCGATACACACACATAAGTGCAGAACACAGCGTCGATTACTCATCATCAATATGCCTTGAGCCCCACATATTTTGATTGTGACATTTGATAAATAGCTTAGCTATATTAATTACACTAGTGGTTTGCCCCGAATTAAGATCTCGCGTGTTATTAGTGCGTACATACCTCCTGCCATCTAAAGACGAGATAATTTGAACGATTATCAGTTAATTATTATTAATTTTATTTCGATTTGTTTATAATTGTTTTATATTATTTAACTAGAGGATATTACTGACACGATACCCAAGTATTAGTTTTTCACTTGAGTGCCGTATATGAGATATAACCTGGGATAAAATAGGTCTACAAACAACCGCTTAGACAGATCTGCCAATCGTAATTTAAATAAAATATGAAGTATTAGAATATATATTCTGCTAGAAATGTATTTTCAAAGATATCCAATAGTTTTTCAATGGTTTATCTCAATTCTTCGTAAAGCCTTAATATTTTCATTGTCCCCATTTGGTTATTTATGGACATACTGAATAGGGCTTGTATTGTTTTTGTAATTTTAGGCTTTCAGTTATCAGGTTCATGAATTCAGAAATGAAACAGATGTGTGGATGTAGATAGATGATGGCTCTGATAGATGGACAGACACATGGACAAGTGAAAAATCACCCAAGTAGACACGAAGACCTCGCTTCGCTCGGTCTATTAAAAAAGGGAAGGGACGCATAGAATGTTAATCATTTGCTTAGTGTAGATATTACAATACAAGTTGTTTTGATCACAAACATCTATCTTATGTAGACACAGAAAAATCAAGAATTTTCCTTAATACTATTATTATGAGTCAATACAACACAATGTTCTGTAGGATCATCACAGGTAAATAATATATATTCTCACTGCAAATTAAATCATGGATTACTAATAGTAGGTAAATTGTCATGTAACTTGCAAAACAGACATTAAATCCGTAGAATGAATATTGATTATTAATTATTATTTTCACAAAGATGCTATCTTAATAATTCTACAAACAACATGAATTACATTTTCCTATACCAGTTGTCACATTGATAATAATCATAAAATTATGTATGTATTATGTGGTCTCACATCCTAGAGATGTTGGATTACAATTTAAAGCCAAGAAGGTCGATTGATGGAATCATAGGGCTGGCGAACACCGAGCGGCGTCTGGTAAGCGGATGGGTAGAGGCCCATGATTTGAGCCCCCGTCTGTCGCTGGAGCTCCTCCTGATAGCGTTGCAAATACTGTTGGTACAAGGGCGAGGAGGATTCCGTACCCACAAACGGATACCCGGCCCGGACTTGTGAATGCCCAATGAAGGGCAATGAGCTGGCGCTCTGGTGATTGGAATTCTGATGCGCTGGCTTCGCTAGTTTCTCGGCCGCCGTCTCGTTGTTCCGCTGCTGGTGAGCCACTGCCGCCGCCATGTAGTTGGCGGCCATCAGTTGATTCGTGCTGTTCCTGAAGTCCTCGATTGTGAATCCACCGTTATCGCCGTACATGCCGCTCAGCGCCATGCTTGTGGAACTACTGAAGTTGAAGGGGCTCGCTGGCATCATACTCGACCGAACAGACGTCAGAACATCACTATTACAGGTGGACGTATGATAGGCCTGTCCCACCTGTGTGGCCGATTGCTTTGAGTCTGAAGTCCGTTTCCTCTTGTTCTTTTTAGCGTCCATCTGTGTGCTAGCGGTGCTTGCCGCGGTCTTGTAAATACTGTTATCTTTACTCATCGCAGCGATAGACGATTGTGAATATATACTGACAGAAGTACTCGCGGGATGAGCTTCAGAAGCTATATTCTTATTAAACATTTGGGCCATTTGAAATGTTTTGTCGTGATATAAAGAACTGGAACTGTTCGCAAAACTTGATAAATATCTTTCGTCATTCGTATATCGTTCCAACATCTGTGGAATATTTGGCAGGTTTCGCAAAGTTTCTATGGGCAGAGCAGAATGACTGCTGTATGGTGTTTTGTATGGTAAAGCTGATGCCAGTGGATGGTTTGGCATGCTTTTCTCAGATTTTTGAGACTTGTTATGGGCGTCTATATTCTTTGCGATGGTATCAACATCCCTGATTGTTGCAGTTGTATACATTGCATCTGATTTAAGAAGCCCTCGTGGATTAGGTATTCTCAATTCAGCCGGTAAGTTTTGTTGCAAGTCTTGATTTCGTTGAGTACTTGATCTTGGTACATTATTATAATTAGTATATTGTTGATGTTGTACATTTTTATTGTAGTTTATTGCACTAGATATTGAAGTATCAGTTGATTTCGATTTTTCTTCAGCTGAATAACTGTTAGAAGAGTAATCAGATGGTACCATGTCCGGTTTGCGCATTTGATTCATCTTCCAATTGCCGAAGTCTAGGGCGGCTGATGAAGAGTTGTTGTTACTAGCGAACAGTTTTTTATTCGCCACTTCAATGTCGTTTAAGCAAAATGAGTTAATTGGCTGCCCAGTCGGCAATGAATCATATTGATTATGATGTGCAAGTGGTATATTATGATTCGTAGGGATTTCATTATGGGGCCTCTCGTGAGTATGGGCTGGCGTCATATTGCTAAGCCCAGCTGATGGCTTACTTATCGGTTTTGGCAACTGTTGGTTGTTTATTCCTAGATTGATTGCAATCGCTTCTATTTCATATCCTTTTGGCTGGGGACCCAAATTCAATTTAGGTTCTCTGCTCACAAATTCCACATCAGGGGATTCCATATTATTCTTCCTATCTTCTAAGTTCATGTAGCCCATGTTCACCATGTCAATATCGTCTTTTTTTGTGTTACTGGCTGGTTTTGTGAGATCAATGTGGTGAATTTCTGTCTTTGCCTCGCGAGTCATAACATTGTTTTCGATGTGTCGCTCAGTGTAATTGAGAGTATTACTTTTCTCACGTAACATATTTAATTTCAAAGTTTCAGACTTCTCACTGAGGGCCAGAGCAATATCATCCACAGACGTTGACGGCAGAGCTTGACCAGAATGTGAAGACTGGGTGCTTTTAATTGGTGAAGATCGAATTGTCTCTTTATTTTCGGGTAGTATCTTAGGAGGCAGTGGGCTTTCAGGGTCATTGTATGTCCTCTTCTTGACTGGAAAGAGTGATGTTTTCGGATCGGGTAATATTTGGACAGGGGTAGCGGGCTGGCCAGTTGAAATTCCAGGTTGAGGAGATATTTGTGGTTGAGAATAATTAGTTTGTGCAGGTGGATATGGAGATGGCGTAGGTGAAAAGGGACCATTAAAACTATTTTGCTGGAATGAGTCTGGACTTAGGGATGTATAATCTTCATGCACCTTTGGAGGCTTGCTAACTAAAGGTGCTTTAGAGGTATCATAATAAGGTGGCGCGTTTTGACCGTATGTTGGTAAAGGACTTTTGTTATGATCCACAAAATAGTTGGGTGTAGCCGATCCAGCGTTGCTGTTAGAAGCGTAGACGTGTGGAGAATAGGGCGAGTAAGGCGACTGTGGTCCATCTCTGGGACTGCAGCTTTTCTCAGGACTGCTCTTAACAGAAGTAGTATCGTGATAGAAGCCAGCTCGAACGGTGCCGTTAATGATTGGATATGTAATTTTCTGGAAGTCATCAGTTCGCGGCGATGCAGGCGATCGTAGCAGGGGGGATGTGTGTGACATTTGGTGCCTGGGAGAGTCCAAATCTTGGCTGAATGAAGACCTCTCCGAAACTGAACTCCCGGTACTGGTTCTGCGTTGGCGCGGAGTCGCAGTCGCACTCGGAATAGGCGAATCGCCGCCGTCGGGGAGAGGCGAATTCAAATCGTTAAGAGAGTCATATTTTGTGGTAGTATTCTTTGGACTTGTCGTTTTTAAGTCATTTTCTGGTTTGTCTGTAGTTTTTTCTTCAGTTTCAGTTTCCTCAACCTTTTTCTTGGTACTGGTCGAAGGATTTGTAGTTTTAGGCGCACCGAAAGCTTTGAACCAAGCACTCAAGTTAGGAGTAGCTTTTTCCTGGCTTGGCTTGACTACTACAGGTGGATCTGTTTCAACTTCAGCATCTTTTTTTGTTGGCAATACGGGTTTTTCGTCAGGTTTACTCTCGACGATCTTCTCGGCCGTTTCGACCTCTTTAGGTTCAATAACAGTTTCTGTTGTGGTTTCTTTTGGCAGCTCAACCTTAGGTGGCTCATCGTTAAAATTATGGTCATTTCCCAGTGTGAATTCTACTGTCGCCAAAACTGAACCTAGACTGAGTTTCGGGCTAGATTCTTCTGCTTTGTTGGAATCACGAGCTTTATTAGATGGTCCGACACTCGCGATGTCTTCTGCTTTTTCTGTATTTTTGTTACTTATATTCGTCAATAGATTACCCTTGCTTTTTCCAGGCTGTAGTCTCTCAATGGTCCTTTGGTTTTGTCTTCTTTTCACAACTTTCGGTTCCCGCGATGACGGTCGTTTGCGACCCAGCTCCTTCCTAGAAAGTGGTGGTCTCTCTCCTAGCGAGGATTCGTCGTCCAGGCGACTGTTGTCGTGTTCTTCAGTGGAGATGGTTTGCGCAGGGCTGGCAGACGGCGAGCTTAGAGCTGAACTCTTGGGTGCGTCGTCCAGCCACTTGCTTATATCTTTCACTGCTTGCTCCAAAGCTTCAGAGGCTGACGCATTTCTCGCGGAACTCTTTTTACCTTTCTTAACAGTAGACTTTTCTTTTAAACTTTCAACAGTGTCATCTTCAGAGAACTCTGTCTCATCGTCTTTACCGGAGCCTCTGTAGTCTTTGGAATGACACTTTTCAGATCCTCCTGGCGAGAAAAGGCTGTTGAAAAGCGAAGTGCCTTTGTACTTTTCATTTTTAGCCTTGAGCTTTTCGATTGTTTCACGGAGTTTTTGGTTCTTCTCTTTCTCGGGCACATGTATGTTTTGTTTCTGCTTGTCTGTTTTTTGCTTGAAGTCGAAGAGCGACTCCCAGGCGGTCTTGGCCGCGTGGCGCCGCCTTTCTTTGATCTTGTCGTATTTGTCCTTAAGAAAGTCTGGGTCGATGGATGGAGCGGGCGCGGGCGAGGGCGAGCGCGAGGGCGAGAGCGAAGGCGTATGAATAGACGGAAGAGGGCTGGCACTCCGGCTCCTACTGGAACTCTCCAGCGACTCCTGCGAAGCACTCCTCTTCAACTCCGCCACCGGCTCCACATCATGTTTATTCTTCTTTTTCTTCTGCTTAGACTTCTTGCCTTCCTTGTCTTTATTCTTGCCATGTTTCCTGCTGTGTCTCTTTGATTCGTGATTAGACTTGTGAGAGTTTTTCTTGTGATTCTTGGAATGTTTGCCGTGACGCTTGTGTCCCTTGCGTTTCTTACGACCCTTGTCGTGTCGGCTTTTATGAGATTCCTTGCTTTTTTTTACCTCAGTTTCGTCTTCGTTATCATCTCGTCTTTCTTCATCTTCGTCCTTCTTCTCTGATAAACTAGATCTTGCCTCTCCTGTAAATCAGTCATATTTTGGATTACATACTATGAAAAGCTTATAGAATGTCAGGCATCACATTTGCATTTATACCAGTAAATAATAATTTTGAAAAACCCTATAGGTATGGAAATGGACTAGGATTCGAATTTTTTTATATTTATATATCATTATTCGTATTACCTGTGTCTGAATTAGATTTCCTTTTCTTCCGCTTGTGCCGGGTTGGGGACTCACTACTTTTCAACTTATGTTTTCTGGATGGAGTAGGCAGTTGATACTCCACAGCAATTTCTTCATCCGAGGAGGAAACCCGATGAATATACTTTTCCGTGAGACGATCGAAGGCAGCTTGTAAATTATCTACCATCAGCGTGTACTCTGAAAACATAAATATTAATAAAGCATTAGCTTTTGTCCAATAAAAAGTCGAGTAGGCTAAAGGTGGCCTTGCAGCCTCTATACTTAAATGTGTACCCAGGGAGGTCATTGAATCAGAGTTATTAAAATATGGAAAACATAATATTACCGTTATCTTGGCCGTTGTATAGTCTGCAATTGTTGACTATAAGTTTGAAATCGCCTTTGAACATGGAGAAGTCTGTATAGTATCCACTGTCCAGGCGTTCCTCCATTTTACGTAAGTCCATGGGCCGTCGTATGACGGCGTAATAGTTGGGCGCGTATTCTTCCTCCACGGGGTCCATGAACGGCCAGGCGTCTTCGTGCGCTGAGAGCTGTTCGAGCACTTTGTACATATCCGTTTGAATATCTTCTTCAGTTTGACTGAATCTGAAATGAGATTACTACTTAAGTGGCCATGATTCAACAATAATGTGAGAAAGACAATTTCATTTACTGTGATACTCCAGGAAAGGGCTGGTAATAAAGCAATGTTGTTACGTTTTTTACTTTTCTGTACGAAACACTAAAATCAACACAATCACAGCATAAATATATATTCATAGTGGGTAACACCCTTACAAATGACTGGGCCACCATGACAGTTGTATTGTGAGAGGCGAAAAACTTCATACAAATTTAACATTAGTGTGATAGAATATTGTATTGAAAATTCTGCCAGTTTCCTCTGTTAGGTCCCTGTTACCCTGCAGCGTCGCTCTGTCTTAACGCTTCCGTCGAACGATTGTCGTCGAGTCTAAGTAGACTGCAGTCTACACAACACTTACATTTGTGACGTTTTAAGTTTCTTCCTCGTGCTGTTAACAGGTTCATCGCTGTCTGGTATAACGATCTGGCCTATGGCGGCCGATAGAGAGTTATTGGTCTTCCTGCCGGTCTTGATCACTGGTCCTGGGGGCGGTTCACCCTTATTAGAGGATGACGAGTTTTTTAATCTCTTGGCCTTCGCTTTGGACTGCTTTGAGGCTTTCTGCGGCATTTCTTCTTGTCTGCTTACTGAACTATCTGATGAATCCGACGACGATGATTTTGTTCTAGAATTGAATATAAGGATAAGATATAATAATGTTTAACTGATATCGACCAAAACATCGGCGGTTAGATGGAGTTAACCAAGGCGCCAAGGAGATGCTGGAAAACGAGAGCTAATTTAACAGTAATGGATACATAAACCATTTGAGACCATTAGTGTTACAGGGTCTACTAACTCAATAATTTGTTTGTAGTTAAGTATTTGAAATATTATTATTAAAATTCCTATTCCTTTTTTATAAAATAGATAATATGGTACATGTACAGTACAAGATTTTGACTTGTGTTAGCGCGGTGTTATATCACTGCAGAGAGGTTGTCAGTTGAAAGATTCCTGCATACCTCAGCTGGTTCCTTCTCCTGGCTCTGCTCTCTCGTGCCGCGCTAGGGCTTTCCTTGCTGTCTTCGTCCTTGGAGTCATAAGAGCTCTGTTTGGTCTCCTCCTCTTTCTGCTTGATCTTTTGTAGCACGCGACTTGACGTGCGTCGTGGCGCTAGCTCCAGTAACCTAAGTAGTAGAAAAATCTTATCTTTCATTTGACATTCTCATACTTAACACCTATTTCATTGATACAGGACTACAACATGATCTTATAAGATGTCAAAAAGTACATAACCATGAAAATATCCCCTCAGCTATGATTTTGGACAGATTTTTTTGTGGCTATTGCATTCGCAGCCAATCTCTAAACTAAAATGAAAGATCTAAACATATTGCAGGTTTATGGTAAGTAATGCAATGCAAATGTTACATACTTTATTTTTATGCTTCTGCTGTAAAGAAAAAAAAGCTACAATCACTGCCAGATTTTGTGCGATTACATATCATGACAACAACGTGGCATAAAAAATATCAATTGAAATAATCATCTATAACGAATCCAAAGAGACAAATCTTTGGTTACAAATAGTTACCGTTACTATACGTTACGTTAATAGTTAATACCGTGATTGACAGACAGACAACGCAAAGCCCACCAGTGGATCTAGAAACTTGTAATTTCACATGTGCACGTCTTTAATAAGACTGGGGAATATAACAGAGAATTTTGTGACAAAATCGCAGGATTCAGCATGTCTAATAAGTTTGGGTTTAAAAATTGTAATACATATTTTGGTATGAATCAATTTTACATACATTTCGCATAGCATCGCAATCCTAATATAATGTGAATTACGGATCAACCACTGAACTTGGCATAGATTGTAAATCAGGATTAATTTTTTATCTCAGGCGTTCTACAGAATCATGCACAAAACTTTGATTTAAGCGAAACTATTATGAAATTAATATAAAACCCTGCGAAAAAAGAAAACAGTCTCGAAAGCTTATAAAAATAATATTGCAATTGGCTATAAGATAAGGAATTATAACAAAAATAATAAACTGGTTGACACTAAATTGGAATTAATTGCCAGTACATTAATTGTATTATGTTTTGTTCCTGTGAAGATATTCGATCTCGTAATAATTTCACAAATTCAATAGCCGTAAATTAATAAGATAACTCCGGAATAAAAGTTGGTTCAGTACATAGATGCATAAGGATATGAAATTTAATGAGTAAGGTATTAATGAGTCTGCCAATAACAAAGAAGTTGTAAAACGATATTTCGGATAGACTGCCTCGTTGGTCTAGTAGTTAGCATAGTCGACTGCGGATCACGAAGTCCTGGGTTCGATTCCCGGTCGGGCATAAAAAGTTAGGTATTGGGGTTTTCAATTAAGAAATTCTAAGTGCCAGCCCGGAGTTGGAAGTTGGCGGTGTTTCACCCCCGCGCCTCGGAGAGCACGTTAAGCCGTCGGTCCCGGTTATTATCACTAACATGATAATAGTCGTTAAAGTCCGCCAACCCGCATTGGAGGAGCGTGGTGGGTCTAAGCTCTAATTCCCGCTCTCCTATGAGAGTGGAGGCATGTGCCCAGCAGTGGGACGTTAATAGGCTGTAGTGATGATGATGATTTCGGATAAAGCTAATACTATGCGAAATTTATTCACACTATACTTCGTCTGCGTTAATTAAGTTTTTTTAAGCCCGCTGGAACTTTTTAATTTTCCGGGATAAAAAGTCATAATTATGGCCTTCCCCAGGGTGCAACCTATCTCTAAACCAAATTTCACCAAAATCGGCTAAAAAGATAGACCGTTAAAGCGTAGCAGAAAGACAGACAGAGACACATTCGCACTTATGACATTAGTATGGATTAATTATATTATCATAATTTATTGAAACCCTGATGGTTGAGTGAGTTTTTCATTAAGTAATTACATATTATATAAATCAATTTCATTAGACCATTTTATAAATTCGCCAATGCTTTGAAATTTTAATGTATAACTTTTTAAACTAAAAAGCTTACAATGCTGACAAAAGAAATTGTACCTCTACTAATGACTCCAAAAAAATTCTCAAAAAAAAACACTATTTCGCACTTGTCATTTTAATGATAAGACATACATATTGAACTACTCTAACTAAAGAATGGTATGGAAAATTTCTATGCCATTTTACGGTAACGTTAAATTGCTTAGCTGGATGATATCTTTGGCAGGGTATCACTAGTAACCAGCCGCGGCGGTAGCCATACTTTAGGAAACAAATTTGCGCAGTTTTTGTGAAGCTAGAGATAATTGATCGAAATTGACACAAAGACTACACATACTAACCGACGGTGTTACCTACTCTTGACAAATAGATCCATCTTAGATTACACTATAACAATTCATGTCAGCAGATCATGTAGCACGGCATCATATCGCATAGCTAAATCAAGTTACTTTACAATTGCATCGCATAATTGGGTAAACATTTTTAGAATCAATTCGTGGTGTGTTATACGTTTTAATATTTTATTCTTTTGACAAAACGAGAACAATACTCTTCGCAAAGCATTTACAAGCAAAGGACAACAAAAAATAAAATTGATTTGCTTTTGAATGCCTCAAAAGCTTAACAATCGAAATGTGGGTAAAAATTATATCTTTAGTCTTTCGAGTTCTTTTCACGGGGATTCAGGGATGACACCCTTCAGCATAATCTTGGAAAGTAAAACTTTATATAAACATAAAATTTACTAATAATTATTAAGTTTACTAATTTGAAGTAGTAGGGCATGAGAAGAAACTACTGTGGCGTTGGAATTCTTTTAAAATATAGCATTCATTTCTATGTTAGACCATGCCCTAAGGCCGCAATTATACTTATAAGTTTTTTGCAAACGAGACGCGACTTACAAGACTGTTTACATTTCGTAAGTTACACATGTATGCGACTTACGTGAGTAAATCTTACATGTGTAATTGCAGCCTAACATAAAGTGAAATATTAGGAGGTAGTGAAACAATAACCTTTTACGCTGTAAGCGTTCCTTCTCTTGAAACAGCCTTGGTATTTCCGGAAGGAAGTTTTGCGAGAGCGAGCGATGTAACTCCTTCTCTACTTTGCTGGTCGCCCGGCTGAACTTCTCAGTTAGGTGGGTCCAGTCGTCCTCCGTGAAACACACGACTTGCCACACTCTGTCCGTCTCATCGTCATCGAGCCAATCATCGCCGTAGAACCACCCGCGTTTTCTGCCCTCCCTCTTTTTCTTTTTACTTTTCCCTTTCCTTTTTATTATGTCCTCCCGATATAATCTAGTTCCGTAAAAATACCAATAAGCTGAATCGTTGTCATCCCATCTGCAATAAAAAATTGCAATAAGCGCTGGTCAACACAAGATCATATGCCTCAGGCAAGTTCTCCACATAATACTGAAAGACATTTTTGTTCCACAACTTTAAAAGAGGTATGAATATTTTGGCCTACCAACCGTTCCGCAATTATTACTTTTTCTCGAAATAGCCGCCACATAAAACCTGTATTAATCAATAGCTGGCATTAACACAAGCAACTATTATACTCGTATGAGACAAAATCTTCTAGAGCGTCAGGTTTCCGAGATAATCTATATTATAATCTACTCGTTGATGGCACCACCAGCTTTCCCCACCACCCAGCAACAAAGTCCCACTGCCGCGTCTGTCTGTCTGTCTGAACGCGATAAACTCCAATACTACCGAACCGATTTTCATACGGTTTTCAGCAATGGACGGAGTGATTTAAGAGTAAGGTTTATTTGTATAAATAATTCAATGTTTTGTGTAAATGGAGTGAAATATGACGATAATTGTTGAAGATGTCGGAAAAAATCAAGCCGACTGGATCCTTTCATCGAAAACGCTGCCTAATCTCTTTGAGATGTAAATGTACGGTGGAATCGTTCCTCTTTTATAGGTCTAAGGAAAAGTCCGCGATATGTATCTTATAAGGGTAGCTCACTGAACCCATTTTGAAGTTTTAAAAATGGTATGTAATAAAAATACCAAGAAAAAATATAATGTGGGAATTGGAAAACTATTTTGACGGATACGATATTAACTCTTATCAAATTAAATACGATACTTAGCATTAAGCATTTCATGCACATAATAATAGTCATTTACTCCATACAACTGTAAAAAATATCTTCGAGTTATCGCGAAATTAAAATTATCGCGTGACCTAATAAATTCGAGCAGTCTCACTCCTTGAAATTTGGATGAGACCGAGAGCAAAGGGGCGGGCAAAAGCTAGTATCAAACTCAGAATATAGAACAAACATTCTGAGTTATCAAATAAGAAAGGAACCTAGTCCTAAGCAACCTAAGCCTTTCGTAATAAAGCTTTTCTTTCGTGAAGGCGTGAAAGAAAAAAAAAAACAATACGGGTGGACTCGCGCGGCCATATCGCGCCAACGGATTGAAGTGATCGATGTGGACTTGTCAAGTCCGATAGTGCTACTACTGGCGATGAGTACATTACATCGAGATTACAGGAAAACTGGAAGCTTTGGTAAAGTACGTAGTAACCTGCTTAGTCGAGAATTCAACAAATCAGGATTGTTTTCTCGCATAGCCAGATTTTAAAACAAATAACTAATTCTGACTCATTACATTTTATTGATTAAGGAATAAAAATCCATTATAAAATCAAATGTATGTTTGCCTTCTCTCACTCGTAGGAGTAAAAATGAAATAAAAAAGCCTACAAAGCTACAATATAAACTTCAGTACTAAAGAGCATCTCAGGCCTCAGCCGGGGACATGCAAAAAAAAACCGTCGATGGTTAAAGATGTGCCCGCGCTCGCCTGCGACACTCTTTAGTATTGAATCTTGACAAAAAAAAATAGGCTTGACATAAGAAATTTTTTATAAGCATTTTTATTATTTCGTAAACTCGATAAATATTTCAGAAAAACTGTAAAAGAAACTTTAAAAATCATTTTTTGGTACCACCTGATGGTAAGTGATGATGCAGTCTCAGATGGTAGTGGGCTAACTTGTTAGGGATATGGCAGTTATATAAAGTATACGAGGGCGGCACTGAAAATTTCGGGAATCAAGGAAGTGACACAACATTTCTATTTAAAAATGTATTTATTGCTTTTCGAAGTATTCTCCGCGAAATTTCACACATTTTTCCATACGATGGAACCAATCATTGAAGCAACCATTCCATTCGGAAGTTGGGGTCTCCAAAATGGCCGTTTTGTAGGCGTCCACAGCTTCTTCAGGTGATGAAAATCTCTGACCACGCAATTTATTCTTTATTTTAGGGAAAGTATAGAAATCATTAGGGCTTAGGTCGGGGCTGTACGGCGGATGGTCTAATAATTCTATGATTTCTTGCTCTAAAAACTCTTTTGTTCTGTGCGCGGTGTGAGAACTCGCATTGTCGTGATGGAGGATGATGCGGCGGTTGCAGTTCTCTTTACGGAGTTCAGAAACGACCTTTGGCAAACAAATGTTAGCATACCATTCTGCATTAACCGTTCTTTGTCCCTCAAGAGGAATAGTCGCAACATGGCCGGTTTTGGAGACAAACGTGGCCACCATTTTTTTTGCAACACTCCGTGAACGAACAATTTTTGTTGGCTTTAACTCATTTTCAAACACCCAAACTCGTGACTGGTTTTTAGTTTCGGATTCGTACGCGTATATCCAGGATTCATCACCTGATACGATGTTGTATACAGCATTTGAGGATCCTGCATGGAATCTTTCGAGAGTTCTGACGCACCAAGTGACGCCAGCCGCTTTTTGCTCTTCACAGAGCAAATGCGGTATCCATCGGGAAAACAACTTTTTTACACCTAATTGTTCATGCAAGATTATTTGTATTTGACTCATGCCAATGTCTAAAGTTGCCTGAATTTCGCGGTATGTCACATGTCGATCTTCCTCAATCAGCTTACGCACAGCATCAACGTTTTCTTGTTCATCATCGATCATCACTGAGCTTGACACGTCCACGTTGAAATTCAGCAAACCAGCGATAAATTGTGGTTTTGGATGGGGCTTCATCACCAAATGCAGAAATCATCCGGTCAACACACTGTTTTTGTGTTAAACCACTTCGAAAGTCATAATAAATCATCGCTCTAGAATTTTCTCGAGTCAATTCCATTTTCTCAACGACTAAACAAGTTTGACAAGACCTTGTGACAAGACCGAGAATCTTTTTTTAAATAAATAAACGGTATTCGATTTATAAAACCAAGGAGTTTTAAATTAAAAAGATTTTAATATGACAGGAACAGTGGAAATATTCCATTACCGATACTTTTAGTGCAGCCTATGTACCCATACCCCTAGTCGGTTTCTACTTTCTACACGGCATCGTACCGGAACGCTTAATAACTTGGCGGTACGTCTTACGGTCATTGGTAGGTGGTTAGTGGTAACTAGCCACGGCCGAAGCCTCCCACTAGACCAGACCAGAGAAAATGCAGAAATTATATATTCTCAAATAGACCTTGCCGGGAATTGACAACGGGACCCCCCATTTTAAGACAATAGAGCTCACCACTGAGCCAGGGAGGTCACCAAAACCTATTTAACGAGATCCTACTCAAGGGGAAACGAAAAAAAAATCTGACCAATTCATTCTTCATTTTTAAGAATTTTATTTTGAAAAATTCACTACTAGTTCTACGGTCCACTCGTTTAGGCTACAGGCTGCACAGAACAATATTGGCTTACGGTGGCTGGCGTCCGCCTTATCGATTTTCTGTTACGTCACGTCCAGTGTCACTCACACAACCAAGATGAATCTAACGACACATCATTTGTTAAAATCCGAAATCAAAACCGTTGAGACTTCAGGCGACGCTAGACATTTTTTTGATACTTAAATACATATACACCATTGAGTTAATCAGCCTCATTGGATGCATATGTAGGGCATCCAAAGATGCTGGTTGCTTATACCACGACTGCTTCGTTGGTTTACTGGCTATCGTGGTCTTGGGTTCTATTCTCGAGTCAGGTCAAGTATTATTAATTTTCAGGGGCCATAGCAATACTTAAGCAATATTAGTACTCAAATGACAGCTTAATGTCACGTACGTACTATTCGGTCTATTCGTACTACACGGTTCCTACAATCCATACTAATATTATAAATGAGAAAGTGTGTCTGTCTGTCAGACAGATAGATCTGTCTGTCTGTCTGTCTGCTACGCTTTCACGGCCCATCTATTCAACCGAGTTGGATGAAATTTGGTACAGGGATAGGTTGTATCCCGGGGAAGGACATAGGCTACTTTTTATCCCGGAAAATTCAAAGGTTCCCGCGGGAATCAAAAAATTTATCTGTTCAACCGATTTTAATGAAATTCGGTACAGGGGTAGGTTGTATCCCGGGGAAGGACATAGGCTACTTTTCATCCCGGAAAATTCAAGAGTTCCCGCGGGATTCGAAAAAACTTGGTCCACGCGGACGAAGTCGCGGGAATCATCTAGTGAGGATTATAATTTTAAAACACGAAAGACTTTAATATTTAACTCTATCAAAAAAAAAAAATGTCGTATTTTTCTTTTACACGAAGATCCAAAAATAACTATGCGGAACTTATTATTTATACCTAAAAGTTAATATTTTGGAAATAATGGAAATTTTGGAAGTAGTCATATATTCACTCGAAACCCAAATATCAAAAGAAATAATCATGCAGAACATCGATATTCAAACCGATTATATTATTATTATTATTAAACCTTAACTGCGTCTATGCGATAATATACCTCCATGCTTTAACAATTATTGGATATAGTATAAAAATACCTTATCATCATCATCATCGATCATTTTTTTAACTATGAAGGAAGCTGTGCCTGGTAGTGGAGAAAAGTAAAAAGGGTGTCTGTCTATTTCTGTTCAATATTTAAATTCAATAAGTATCTTTATAATAATTATGTAATAAGTAGTAATGAGATGTTACGGTTTCACCTGAAACCGTAATATACAACAACCGTATAACAATTTATTCACATAGGTATGTGAAAAAATTGTCTAAACAAAATTACTGTGACAGATAGACATGATGAAACTATGGAGTTCTTTGTATCCTTAAAAAAAATAACATGGATATTTATAGTTTTTTGAATGATAATGAATTAATGAACATCATTCATAGAAGTACTATTTGCTCAGATAACAGCATAAAGATTAATTATTACTTTCCAGTAATCTTCCTGTTATTGAGTTACTTTGTAACATGATACCGGAATGAATTGGAATATAACAAATAGGTAATGTGTTCCGGATTCTTAAAATTACTATAATTATGTTTTAGTCATGATGTGGTACCTTTAAAATTGTAGGAGAATCTCTGCTGCCAAAGACTCTCTTAGAGATTGTTTAACAGTAGTTCTATCCTTTCACCAGTGGACATTGTGAAAAGGATAGCATCCCCCATACTATCCTTTTCACAATGTCTACTGGTCCACATTTACTATGTAAATACGATTGCTACAGTGTAACAAAGGCAATCTCTGATTGGTTGCACTCATCATTGATTTGGTAGATTGGTAACACTCTTCCACTTCTGGCCAAAGTCCATTGTCACATCATGAATACCATCAATTCAGTAAATTAACTCGTCACACATGACAAGGGCAACATACAGGGTTTTTAACAATTAGGAAATAGACTAATAGAGAGAATAGGAAATGTTGTAAGTCTAAAATAAGATTATTATAATAGACCTAACCCTAGCACAAATTGTATACTCAGTTGAAGGGAAAGGATTCACTTCACGATTCGATAGCACTTCTAAAAGTTTACAAATAAACTAACTAACAATGCAATTTCTACACCGAAATGCGGCGCGTGATCTTGAGTTCTTGACTCGCCGTTGCCAGGCAACAATTTCCCCGCTCACCGTGACAACCACCCTGCTCGGATTGCCAAAATACACATGATTTTGGGTAGAGGGAGGGGGTAATAAACAAGTGATTAATGGACGACCCCAAAGTACATGAAGGCGAGTTAGGTATATAACAAAAAGACTGACTCTTGTCTGTGACTGACACGTTTTTACATAATGCAATATTATGTAATCACAAACTAGCTGATGCCCACGACTTCCTTCCTTTAAGTTCTTTTAAATGCCCGCAAGATCTTCATCATTTTACGTGATAAAAAGTAGACACTATCCAGGTTCTCAACTATACGCAAGCACAAAACCGCGTCGATCCGTTGCGCTGTTGCAGCCTGATTGAAGGACAAACCAACAATTGGTCACGCGATAGTTTAAATTTTGCGATAACTCCCAAGATATTATTTAAAATTGTATAGTGTAAAGCAGAGGTTCCCAAACTTTTTTTTCTCATAGACCACTTTCAATATTTTGCTGGTTCCGGTGGACCCCCTGCAGCTACATTTCTACCATATTGCCAGTCGACAAAATATGTGAAGGTTAGATCTATTTAAATTTGCGTTGCGGCTGAGTTCAAACCACGAATTAACAGTTTTCGAGAAAATAGTGAGAATCAATTGGTTAATTAATTAATTGATTGTGCTGTGAGTGGATGTCAAAAAAGTAAAGTTGGCCAATCAAAAAAGTGATTCCATCCAACTTTAATTTTTGACATCTACTCACAGCAGTCAGCACAAGAAACCAATCAATTACTCTCACTTATTTTATTTGAAAACTCTCCATTCGGAGTGGTAAAAAAAAAAAAAAATTATATATTTTCTTTATGCGGCGGCGGCGCTTTGCAAGTCTCGACACGCTGTACTGAATATGAAATATGCAAGTTTTTACAAGTAACAGTCGCTGAGTTTCTTAAAATAGGTATTATCTGCCTACATTGTTATGTGAAGTCAAGCCAACATTTTAGTTCTTCACTATCGAAACCAGATACATTTTCGTGGACCCCCGCTTACGAATTGTGAACCCCCATTTTTTTGTCATGCCTACGTAGACCCCCATCGAGTCTCCCGTGGACCCCTTGGGGTCCACCTGGACCACTTTGGGAATCAATGGTGTAAAGGATAATTCTTATGTGCATGAAATGCTTTCGGTAACTAACGTATTTAATTTGTTAAGAATTAATATTGTATTTGTCAAAATAGCTTTCCAATTACCACATTATAATATGTGGCCATTTTTATGATTCAGTACCTCAAGAGGAAAAAATGAAACCCTTATAGGATTACTTTGTTGTCCGTCAATCTATAAATCACCTTTTTCTTGGGAACGCATGGAGGTATCAAGTTGAAATTAATATCAAATACTTAGGTACATTCCCTAGGGGCTGTAAAAAAAACAAACTTAAATTCATTGCAAGCAAAAGATACAGCCATTTATGCCTCATATTTTGATATTTGCCAATAAATCAGAACTTATAGGGTACATCCCGTTGACCTAGAATCAATAAATTTGGCAAGAAATAAGGTCTCACAACACAAGTATAGGAAAATATTCGAAAATCGTTAATTAGGGTCCGTACACATTGGGTGTTGAATTGTTTGTCAGGAGCTACCAGTTAAGCACCATATGTAAGCCAGTTATTTAATTGTAACTGATTGTGTGCTGTTATGCCATCTTTCTTGTTATTTACTAAAATAATTTATATTGAGCGCAGGTCTGACTCAAATGACCATTTTTTTTTAATTTAACATGGGTATAGTGAGCTATTCTTAACAGAATAGACATATGATGTCACTGACTTTTCAGTGTACTTATTAAAAAACCTTTTATATAAGAGGGACAGTTGCACCATACATTGTTTTGTTGTATCTCCAAGGTATTATGCAGATATGTATGTATGTATGTATGTATGTGAGTTTGTATATTCCACCATAACTTCTATACGCCTGAACCGATTTTGATAAATGAGGTATCGTTAAAATGCCTAGCTTATTCCGGGTGACATAGGCTAGTAAAAGTTTAAAAAAAATTGATGGGGTGACCATGGTTCCGCATTAAAGACTAAAGTTGAAAAAAAAATTAGAAAATAACATTAATTATATAATCATCATCTAGAAAATGATGAGTAGATTCCAAAAAATATATAACACTATAGTTCAATATCCAGTTATTCACAAAAAAAAACATTCAATAAAAATGTGAATAAGATTCCAAAGGTAATTAATGACTGTGGTATCGTTACGTAGCAGGGGTAGCTGTACTTCCATTCGAGGGGGTTTTTTATTACATGACTGCCCAAAAAAGGAGTATTATGTTTTAGTATTATGTTTAGTATTATGTTAGTGTATGTTTGTGTCTATGGCAGAGCAGTCGTATTTTTTAATAATTTTAATTATTTCCAATATTTTCAACAATCATTTTACACAAAACATTAATGAATTAAGGTTATACACATAAACCTTCCTCTTGAATCACTCCATCCATTGGTGAAAAAAGTATGAAAATCGGTTTTGCAGTTACTGAATTTATCGCTTTATTGTTTTATATTATGTAGTGATAACCCACTGCATTCCACATTCAAATAAAAAGAGCATAAGGATACAGTATGTTTTAAAGTTTAATTTCAGAACTTTTAAAGAAATATTTAAGACACTATATTAGTACTCCCAGAATGGATCCAACCTTTTTGGCCCTATTGAGTTATGCACTGGTTACTGAGCTGCATCCAAAACCAAGCAAATGGCCCTAAATGTTTACTACTAGTTTGACATACACCCGTAAAAACCAGTATTTCAGCTTTATAATATAAAAAAACCTGTCAATTTGTTAACCCACCTGCCGCTTATTAATGACATAAAAAATAAGTGAAATCAAATTTCTAATTCTAAAAATATGTACAAACATGACAGCTGTTTCAATTAAGTAACCTTTCAAACAAAAAACTATATCAAAATCGGTTCATCCATTTGGGAGGTTAAACTTATAACACCTCACTTTTTGTATGGGGGGTTAAAAACAGACTTACCCTAGTGGCTCCACTCGTAAACTTTCAGCTTCAAGGTTCTTAAATAAATCAAACACATCTTCAGCATCTAGTCGAAAGTCACATAGTGCATACAAAATCTCCACTTTGGTGCGGAGAGGAAGGAATTGAAAGTCAATGTCAGTATTGAAAGGGTTGAGTCTTCCTGTGTCTTGACATTTTTGCCTGAACAAGCGCCTCAAATACATCTGTAAGAATAAAAAAAACAATGTTATGACAATGCAACTGCAATGGTACATCACAAACTGAACGTAGTATTTATGTATTACCTGATAATTAAAAGCAGAGATATCATTGTTGCCCAAGCAACCGTTTAGAAGCCGCACTATGAGTTCTGTCAAGAGAGAGCTAGCAGCCTCCTCAGTGCCATCTGTCAGTAGAGCCTCTTCTAATTCCTATAATTTCAACAGCATTTATTGCAATTAGTTACTAACATTGGCGTTAAAACTGTTGTGAAACACAAAATGCTCTTTTACTCACTTCGATGTCAAAATCCAGAAGGTTGAAAGCAGTCCTGAACAGGGAACAAAAGTATGCTATGCTGGGCACTTCCCACCATGACTGAATGTCTAGAAACCGTGAGAAATTCATTCAGACATCACTTTTAGGGATACTGTCCTGGAGAAATACGCCTACTGAATCTTCCGATTTACTGAAACACACCTAAAATAGCTTTATTAGACGGAAACATAACCTTAAATTTTCTCACTACCTCAAAGATCACATCATTTTAATAAAAACTATATACCCATATTCGAGCTTTGCCAATAAAATTGATTTATTGGATGAACCGATATTTCTTTTTCTATCGAGAGAAAAGACACTATATGCGTTGTATATCAGACACAAACGCCATATCAGTTTATAAATTGTTCAAGCGAAGTACTTATTTTTAATTTTAGTTTAGAATCGTAATATTTAAATCATTTCAGAACACACACATATTAAAACAAAAAATAATGAATCATTTAAGAGCACTATAAAATAATTTTATGGTAAAAGAGGAAAATTATAAGTTGAGGGTTCTAAAACGTTTACACTTTGAGCGGAAGTTTATTCAGCCTTAGTTTATGTTTTCTTCTTTTTCTAGCTCATGCATCCTCCATTTTATCCTATAACCTGGGCGGACCACGGTCCTGGGTCCATAGATGATATAATACACAGAGGTAATATTATATACCTTTTATAACTCTATGCTTTAATTTAATATTATGACCGTAGACGAGTGTAGGTACGCTTTGATTTTATAATACACTAGAGGTCGCCCGCGAATTCGTCCGCGTTCTGTCCTATGAGGTTATGAAATTTTCCCGCTGCAAACAGTCTATCTACAGAGGCTTTATATAACATAAGCAGGTTTTTTTATTATTTAAAAATAATAACTTAAATGCTAATTTTCATGTCTATACTTCAAAATCATAAAATTGTATGTTACCTTTCATCCCCATTTCACCCTTTTTGGGGTGGATTTTCGTAAAATTGCTTATACAGGTTATTATTATTTAAAGCTAATAACCTAAATCCCGATTTTCAAGTCTCTATCCTCAAAAACATAAAACTTTCATACAAACTTACAACCCCCATTTCACCCTCCGTGGGGTAGAATTTCCTAAAATTGCTTATACAATTTATTATAACTTAAAACTAATAACCTAAATCCCGATTTTCAAGTCTCTTACTTCAAAAATTTGGAACCCTTATGTATGCTGGCAACCCCCATTTCACCCCTATTGGGGTACATTTTCGTAAAATTGCTTATACAAGTTTTTATTATTTATAACTAATAACTTAATTGCCAATTTTTATGTCTCTAACTTCAAAAACAAAGGACTTTCATACAAATTTCCAACCCCTATTTTAACCCCTTAGGGGTGGATTTTCTCAAAACCCTTTCTTAGCTGGCGTCTACAATAAAGAAGAAATCTACTTTCCAAATTTCAAGTCTGTACCCTTTATAGTTCCTGAGACATTGTGATTAGTCAGTCAGTGAGTCAGTCAGTGAATGAGTGGTATTTCGCTTTTATATATATGTCACCGTAAGATTGTAAAAACCGTTAGATTATAATCTAACTCGCGAAATTGTAAACTGTCGAATGATTACAATATAACGGATTATTTTTCGGTAGATTGTAATCTGTTAGGTTTATTAACCCGATAGAACCTAAGGGCCCGGCCTGCGGCCGCGCACTACTTGATTATTTATGTCGAACCCTAACCTAACCTACAAGAAAGAGACGAAAACGTAAATACAATGAATATTTCAAAAATTGACACTTATAACATTGAACGGTTCACAATCTTTCGACTGTTTACAATCTATCGAAAAAAAAGCGTTAGATTACAATCTTACGGTGACATATACATAGATAGATAATCAGTGTGGACGTAGAAAATCAAAGTGTAGACCAAAGACTTAGAGTTTGTAGACCTTTGAGTGTAGACGACGGATTCGCAATGGGTATAGAGTAAGCTATGGGCTTTGATTTTATTTTTACCTTTGATTATAAATATACGAGAGGATGTGCCATATCATATTATTTAAATTGAAGCTTCCGGTAAGTATAAATGGCGTAATGGGCGGAGCTTAGGGCTGGTATTATCGATACTTATATACTCGATATAAAATTATCATAAAAATTCTTAATAAATATTTAAACATAATTTTTGAAAAACACTAGTATTCGTATTTTATAATGAACAAGCTGATGCCCGCGACTCCGTCCGCGTGAATTGAGGTTTTTTGGTTCCCGCGGTAACTCTTGAATTTTCCGGAAAAAAAATAGTCAGTGTTATTTTTATCTTTCTCTTTCATCGATCCATACATCCAATCTTTCGCGTTTATAATATTAGTATAGATTAATATTATCAGTTGAATGTGAACTTTACAAACAAAACTGTTTCATAATATTAGTTGGAATACCTAGGTATAATGGAAAAATGTTACTGAATGTGATAATCTATACTTAATATTATAAATGCGAAAGTTTGGATGGATGGATGTATGGATATATGGATGGATGTTTGTTACTCAATCACGCCCCAACAGCTGAACAGATCTGGATGTAATTTGGCACAGAGAAAGATGATAGTCTTGAATAGTACATAGGCTACTGTTTATCCCAGAAAATTAAAGAGTTCCTGCGGGAACCAAAAAACCTCAAATGGATGTTTGTTACTCAATCACGCCAGAACGGCTAAACGGATCGGGATGAAATTTGGCACAGAGATAGATTATAGTCTGGAATAACATATAAGCTACTTTTTATCCCGGAAAATTAAAGAGTTCTTGCGGGAACCGAAAAACCTCAATCCACGCGGACGAAGTCGCGGGCATTAGCTAGTATGAATAATAAAAGTAAACTGATTTTAAAAATGATTTATTTCTAAAAATAGACGATATAAAAGCTAATTGATAATATTACATTATCTTACTAATATTATAAATGCGAAAGTTTTGATGGATGTATGGATGGATGTATGGATGTTTGTTACTCAATCACACCCCAACGGCTGGACGGATCTGGCTGAAATTTGGCACAGAGATAGATTATAGTCTGGAATAGCATATATGCTACTTTTTATCCCAGAAAATTAAAGAGTTCCCGCGGGAACCAAAAAACCTCAAACCACGCAGACGAAGTCGCGGGAATCCGCTAGTACATATATAAAACTTCCTGCTCTTTTTCTTTTTCTTAAACAGCATTTATGTTGGCCCAGTAGTTTTTCAGAAAAATCACGATCGGAGGGCCTCTTGTTGGCCAGCGTAGCGGACTATGGCTGAACCCTTTTCATCCCAAGAGCTGGAAGCGCCTACTCAGTAGGGGGCGCTGGCTAGGTTACATGATGAATAAAAATATAATTATGATGCAACGCCCCCGTGTTGGCCAGCTTGGTGGACTATGGCCAAACCGTTTTCATTCCGAGAAAAGACTACTGCTTTTAAGTGAGCCATCAATGGGTTGAAGTATTCTGTATTCTGTTTTGAGAAACATCGTCATTAGTGTCTGGACACAAATTGAGGTTCAATTCTTGAATGGGTTGCCTTGCCTGTTGCCCAGGTGGTAAATTCTGCAATAAGAAAGAAAAGTAAATTAGAGAAAAGCATTATTGAGAAGTTTAAATTTTTGTTTTTATTATTCATCACAAACAAGAATATTGAGTAAAGATTCTTACTGGTATACGTAGAAAAGGGCAGTCATCATCTTTGAGACGCTGGCGGTTTAGAGTGTAATTATTAATGTCATTCCCATTGAAATGATGACTTCATATTCTGCTTCCTTTTGTAGGCTTGAACTTAGGTCTGTTTATAGCATTCAGCCATCTTTGTCTTAATTCTTGATATTTTGGAAATCTGAAACAATTATAAAACATTAGTTAAATGTTACATAACTTATAAATAAATTGTGTATAATAACACAATAACTGCAATAAAGGGACCAAAAACCATACCGGAGATCGGGTGTCTTGATCACTAGGTTATCATCGCTTCAGCCTAAAATGAGTTTAGTAATACTATAAGAAGAAGCTGACTGTTTAATTTCATCTCTCTACCCCTCAGAGTGTGAAACAGTAAGAGTGATATATTAAGTTTTAATTTTATCGATATTCAATTTATTTGTGAACAATACAATCCCCACATTTTAAATACACTTCAAACTAAAACTAATGATATAAACCAAATTTTTGGGGACAGTGCAAAAATTGACGTGTTTTGGATTCAGTAAAGAAGAAACTAAGCTATAATTAGACGAAATACTCGCTACAAAAAGAAAAGCTAGACATTTTGTTACTCACCTATGAAATGAAATTCCTGGGCGTTTTACATTATTATTATTATGACATCCCACAACTGAGCACTTCACCATAGTTGATTACATAAAATTACAACAAAATACATGAAAATATTCACGAAACAGGTTAGTCACAGCCGAAACACCGGAAGCACAAAATACGCCATTTATAGTTAGCAAAAAGTTCAAAAAATTGGCTTCAATAGCTAAATTTGATGACGTCCTAAGACAATAAATTTGCGGGACATGTTCACGCTTAACATATAACATTATATACCTGTCTCGTTCTAATAACGTAGCTTTCACTGTGTAAGAAAAGTCAAAACATAGTTGTATATGTTTTATTAACAAAATGCATCGTATAACTATAATTGAGTAAAATGTAACATATCCTCTCCTATAAAATCAAAGATTTTTACATATTCATGGGCTATGGGCATTGAGTCATGGAGGTAGGAAATTAGTATCTATTTTTCTGGTTAATGCATTGATGTAGAATTTTAGTTCCTATGGTTAATGATTAGTTTTTGCTCAGATAGGTTCTTAATCTGAGAGTTTTTGATTCTCTGGTAGGCTGTGGGTCAGGGTTAACGGGGTTAACTCTCTGGGTTAACTTGTCTCTGCTTAAGTGCTTAGTAGTCTGTGTCTGTGGTTGTCTGTCATGGTGCGAACTTACAATCACCGCTTACAATATTCGTAAAAATAATTTCCTCTCAGTGTTCCCTTTTATTCTTTATTTTATATTAAATCTCTTGAATTAATAGTTTATGTTAAATAATCCATCGAAAGACTGATACCAGACGCAAATCTGAATTTAAGTAATGTCGGTTGATTTTAATTTGATTAGTAGAGTTTGTGTGATTTTTCTGTAAACAAATTTAATTTTATCAGTTTAGCTTTTTAACAACAACCACGAAATCGAATATTTGTTTATAATTAGTTAATTAATAGTAGAACAATTATAATTGAGTGATTGATTGAATGTAGGTATTGTAGTTGTAATATTTTTATCCACATTCCTTTCTTCTTATCAACAATAATTAACATTAACAGGATATTTGCCCTACAGTTATAACTTATTTAAAATAGTACTTGTTGTATGTAATCATGTTATTGATTTGAATGTGAACAAATGTAATACTGTGATAAAAGTATGTGCCATAATAACTACGGACAGAAATGCCACGGGATATTTTGAGCGATAGTTTGGCTGTGCTTAGGATTGTTGAGGTATTTATAGATGATAATTATCAATCAGTACAAAGCCAACTATGTGTTTCAACTAAGTTGGTACTTATAATTAGGTAAGTTCACAATCAGTTTAACTTGTACCACCACCAAAAACAAATTTCACTTCATTAATATACTTTTAACTTTTTATTACTTTTATTATACACCTATGTACATTTAACTATTAAGACAAAAGCAAGAAAAAGGGAATCTAATAATTCCAAATACAAGTTTCACTTAACATAATGTTTGCTACATGGTGGGGATCTTATTTGAAACATATAGTCAGTCAGATTTTATATCTTATCCTTTTATGATCTCATAAAGTACTGAATTTATTAACTTAAGTCAAATTTCTAGTTTTTTTGTCTAATACAAGTTAGCCCTTGACTGTGATCTCAACTGATGGTAAGTGATGATAGAGTCTAAGATGGTAGCAGGCTAACCTGTTAGAGGTATGGCAGTTAAATTAAACCCATAGCCCTTATCAGTTTCTACACTGCATCATACTGGAAGCGCAAATTTGCTTGGCCGCACGTTGTTGCCAGTAGGGCAGAATCTAGCTATGTCTGATGCATCTCATCAGGTCAGACCAGAGAAAATTCAAAAATGAACCCTTTCGGTGATCAAACCCGGGGCCTCTCATGTTAAGACAACTGCATTGCTCAATACTGCATCAGGGAGGTTGTCAACAGTAGAAAGTAGGGAGTAGAATTCTGAACCAGTGGTAGTTACATAACAACCATTGTAGTAGTAGAATGTACACACATGTACCTGATCATAATTAGACACTGTAACTTCTAGTATGGTGAATCCCAGCTTCCAAATGATTACTTGTCATCAGTGGCATCAACAGAGTTTAGTGAAAATCTGGATACAAAATCTCAATTTTCTAGATCCTGTGGTGTGTGTGTTGATATCTCAGACAATTTCTCCTTTTACATTATTTAATTTTCTAAAGTGTGTGTCTCTTAGTTACTTTCCACAATGCATTCAATTAACAGATTTTAAAAAACATTATCACAAAGATAGCTTTTCACAGCATGAAGATGAGGAAAACTGGCCTTTAGATGACAAGGGACCTTGCAAACAGAACAATAAGAAAGTAACAAATTCCAACTCTACAGATAATGGACAAACCTACCCCAAGGATGACTGTGCTTGCTATTACAATTATGCGTGAGTATCAAAGAATCGTTGTCATTGTCATCAACTGATAGATATCTCCTGTTGGACATAGGTCTCTTTTGGGGTCTTCCACCAAGCCACAGTCTTATGCCGCCTGTATCTTGAACCAAAAATACAATGGCGATTTACAGCATCCAACAAGCAATGCATCCAAGCATTTAAACTGAATTAGGTACTGACAGGAATTAACAGTGATCTCTATGTATTACTAGCGAATGCCCGCGACTTCATTCGCGTGGATCGAGATTTATTGGGTCCTGCGGGAACTCTTTAATTTTCGGGGACAAAAAGTAGCCCATTGGCCAGTTTCTGAATTGAGAATTTCATATTGAGTCTGTCTCAAAGACTACTTAAGGACTAATTAAGCAAATTTTTGTTTCTGAATTGATATTGGGCTGGTTTCTGAATTAAGCATTCAAGCAAAAACAGCAAGTTCCAACTCTCAAACCTTACACAATATCAATTCAGAAACAAAAATTTGCATAATTAGTCCTTAAATAGTCTTTGAGACAGACTCAACATGAAATTCTCAATTCAGAAACCGGCCGTATGTGTTATTCCAGACTATATAATCTGTCTCTGTGCCAAATTTCATCCAAATCCGTTCAGCCGTTAAGTTAAGCCGTGAGTGACAAATTAGTTAACTAATAAAAACTTATTCCACGCGGACAAAGTCGCGGGTATAACGTAGTAGGTCCCTAGTAATATAGTTTATTTTGACAGCTTCTTAGTAGCCACTTCTGAGAAATAAAATCTTGTTTACTAATCTAATGTGCAAGGAGGCAGTTTCAAATCTGTTAGTACCTACTTCTTAAATCAAATATTGTTTATTACCTGATTCGTCCTGGCATCGTACGGGTCTACGTTCGGGCTTTGTTAGCAGTATTTAAACTAAACGGAACCCACAAAGGATATAAGTTTTACAAAGTATCAAGCTTGAATCAGAAAAAAGTGTAGATATAGATAGTAAGATGTCATTTGTTTCGAGGTTTGAATTGTAAGTGCCTTATTTTAATTTTTAAATTTAACTCATACTTGTATTCTACTAGACTTGTACCATTCTATGACTATTTCGTGTATGTATAAATTATAATAATATAATGTAACATCAAAACTCACTTGCATACAATCTAATCCCTAATCCCTAAGGGCACACCCTTTAAAGCTTAGTATTGAAAATGTGTACTGTTCTGTTATATAATACTAGATGATGCCCGCGACTTCTTCCGCGTGGATTAATGTGTGGAAATTCTTTAATTTTCCGGGATAAAAAGTAGCCCATGTCCTTCCCTAGGACACAAACTATCCCTATACGACATATCATCAATATCGGTTTAACAGATGGGCCGAGAAAGCGTAGCAGACATACAGACAGACACACTTTCGTATTTTTAGGGTTCCGTACCAAAATGGTAAAATGGAACCCTTATGGTGCGACTTTCTCCGTCTGTCTGTCCGTCTGTCCGTCTGTCCGTCTGTCCGTCTGTCCGTCCGTCACACTCGATTATTTCAGTAACTACCGAAGCTATCGACATGAAATTTGGAATTGTTGTGTATATTAGTGGCCCAAAGACACTGGAATTAAAAAAAATGGGAAATTATTTTTGTTCTTATTTAAAAAGGGGGGAAAATCTGAGGGTTGAAATTTAAAAGTGAGATAACTGTACTGTGTGGGGTATCATATGAAAGGGTTTACTTTGTACATTCTAAAACAGATTTTTAATTATTTTTAGTTATGATAGTTTTTGATTTATCGGGGAAAATGTCTAAAAAAATACCGTTCCCCCCCCCTTATCTCCAGAGTTTATCAATCGAAAAATTTGAAATAATTATGGTCAATAGGAATTTACGTATATTTTACAGGAAAACTATAGCCAATGCTCTAACTAGCATAGTTTTTTTGATATTAATAATAAACCTCTACAAACAAAGTTAGTCTTGCGGTTCATTAACAAAGGTAATTATTTATTAATAATGGTACGGAACCCTTCGTGCGCGAGTCCGACTCGCACTTGCCCGGTTTTTAGTATTATAATATTAGTGTGGATAAAAAATCTCTATCATCTGTTAGAGTTTTCTGTTGTGTTTGTCTGTCTGTGTGTTATCTGTCTATTTGTGACCATTTGCACACATCGACTTGGTACAGTTATTATTCAGACTTGCGGGAATCCATACTTATATTACAAATGCGAAAGTGTGTCTGTCTGTCTGCTACGCTCTAACGGCCCATCTGCTAAACCGATTTTGATGAAATGTGGTATAGGGATAGTTTGTGTCCCAGGGAAGGATATAGGCTACTTTTTATCCCGGAAAATTAAAGAGTTCCCGCGGGAATCAATAAACATTGATTTCCGCGATTTCCCGCCAATTTTGGTGAAATTTTGTATAGAGGTAGGTTACATCCCGGGACCTACCTCGGAATTTTAATCCTTTTCCGGGATAAAAAGTTGCATAAGTAAAGTAGTAAAAGTAAAGAATGCTCCCGGGAAATAAAAAAACTTAATCCACGCTAGCGGAGTCGCGCATCATCTAGTAGTATTATATTATAACGTAAGATAGGTGCCTTGCGAGTCGCATTGCAATTATGGTACTAGCTGATGCCCGCGAGTTCGTCCGCGTGGTTTGTTTTTTGA
The DNA here is from genome assembly GCA_963932025.1 of Erebia epiphron. Taxonomy (NCBI): domain Eukaryota; kingdom Metazoa; phylum Arthropoda; class Insecta; order Lepidoptera; family Nymphalidae; genus Erebia; species Erebia epiphron. The sequence continues at coordinate 31,971,945 of OZ009945.1, forward strand.
TTTCCGCGGGAACTCCTCAATTTTCCGGGATAAAAAGCCTATGTTACTCTCCAGGTCCTCAACTATACTCATGCCAAAAATTACGTCAATCTGTCGCTCCGATGCGTCGTGATTGAAGGACAAACCAAAAAACAAACACACTGTCGCATTTTTAATATTAAGTAGGATGTTAAGAAATTGTGTGCAGTGATACTAGCCAAAGTTTTCAACAAAACATATGTCTTTATCACAAAGATACACTGTAAGATACACTGTAGTTACACTGTATTAATTGATATGATCACGTTCAATTGATGTAATGGGATATTATGTTGGTTCTGCGAGTTTTTGTGCTTGTGTAAGATGAAATAAGATAGCATTGTTAACATACATAAATATATTGTGGCATGTTTGTCCATACAATAATTCTTACTGACTGCCAATTTAACATTTTGAAATTGATCCATGTATTTTAGTAAGTATTTATCTAATTACTTGGCTAGCATGTAGGTATGTAGGTACTTAAATGTTAGCTAAGTACATAATTGATAAAGTGTTTTGTTTAATTTATTGGCTAATGCCCGATAGCTGATAGCTTTGCAATTGCACGCCATACGTTGGTGGTCTCTATTATGTCAGGAACCTTGCCGCAAGTCCCTATAATAACTGTACAACGTTTCAACACAACCACAGGCAGTATAAGCTGATTGACACCTCATATGCTAACTTCATTTCTGCTCTAATTCTTGGCATTCATCATGATCATGCCAACTAATAAGCTAAGGCCATAGTGTGGGTTCGCACACCTTTAAGAATTTTATGTTTACGTTAAATTTAAAGCAACTGATATTTGAGTTAATACTTAGATCACACTAATTGCGTGCTTGGGATCGAACTCCAGATCCGCGAATAGAACTCCAAAGTCATAACCACGAAGCTATCACCAATTTGAATAGCATTTGGACCGGGTGATATCTTAGAGGGTCCACACAATTATTATAACATGTACTTATTGTGTGTTGTTCTAGTCTTGGTGATGCCACCACAAATCGGCAAAATGATCCCATATATCAGTACAAGACTAGTAGCCTGCCTGCTGCGTCATCCATCAACCAAACCTGGGATAACCTTGTGTGCTCTCCCTTGCGGATAACACCAGAAGATATTGCCAATCAGTTATCGCTACTAGACTTGCCATGTTTTAAGGCCATTCGGCCAGAGGAACTCTCCACTTGCGGATGGACGAAGGCTAATAAACTGACCGTAGCACCGAACGTGGTGGCCTTCACGAAAAGATTTAACAGGGTAAGTTTTAAGGTTTAATTTCACCATAGCAGGGCGGCAGAGCGTCCTGCGTCATACTGAGAGCGTGAACAGGTTTTAGTCATATACAATTTAGCCCATGACTGCGATCTTATTTGCTATGTGGTATGTAATGATACAGTCTAAGATGGAAGCGGGGTAACAGATTATTAAACCCATTCTTCCACCATTATGAAACCTTTTATTGGTTTCTTCGCGGTGAAATGCCAAACTACCTGGCGGCACGGCTTTGCCGTTAGATGGTGCCTCCCACGTGTAAACCACCGTCTACCACACTGACCACTGCAACAAGGAATTTGTATGAAGCATTATAATTAGCACGGCGTAAGTATATTAATTTATTATCCTTACAGTGCATCGAGCCATCGACGTCCATACAAATTGCTAACACATGTGGCACATTCTCACCGACTAGACTTACTGAATTTTGTTCTTTGCAAAATTCGACAACCTATTTTAATGTAAACAATCTTGAACATATTATGTAAAACGAATGGCATTCCGAACCAGTGGGAGATTCATTCGACTATTCATAAGCACTTGTAAAAAGTCTATTTGAATAAAAAACATTTGAATTTTTTGAATATATGCATTTATTTGGCGTATTTAAAGTGATCGTTTCATATATTTTCAGGTGAGCTTTTGGACAGTACAAGAAATACTCAATGGCCAGTCGCCGAAAGCTAGAGCTGAAACTTTAGCCCATTTCATAAAAGTCGCAAAGAAATTATATGACCTCAACAATCTCCACTCGCTCTTCGCAGTTATCTCAGCTTTACACAGTGCAAGTATATACAGGTAAACAACTTAATTTAAATCAAATCAAATAAATATTATAAATGCGAAAGTTTGGATGGATGGATGTATGGATGTTTGTTACTCAATCACGCGCCAACGGCTGAACGAATCTGAAGTAAATTTGGCACAGAGGAGGTTGGAGGCGTAAAAAAAAGCAATCCACGCGGACAATTATATCATTACTAACTTATGCCCGCGACTACGTCCGCGTAGATTGAGGTTTTTTGGTTCCCGCGGGAACTCCTTAGTTTTCCGGGATAAAAAGTGGCCTATGTGTTATTCCAGACTATAATCTACCTCTGTGCCAAATTTACTCCAGATCCGTTTAGCCGTTGGGGCGTGGCGTGATTAAGTAACAAACATCCATCCATACATCCATCCATCCAAACTTTCGTATTTATGATATTAATAATTGTACAATTATTTTTTCTTGAGGCTTATAATAAGCTACTCTTTCTTTTATTAAGAGATTTTAAATAGAAAAGTCCGGAAGGAAGAATGTAGGAAGTAGCCCAGTTCCTTTGGCGTGTCTTTGAGAATTGAGATGAATAGATTCAGATTTCTAAGTTTCTACAAACAGAAACATAAATAAACTAAAAAAAACTAGAAACAGAATTCTAAGTTTTGGATTGATCATATTATTAAAGAAGTTAGTACGCTTAAGGTGTATATTATTATTATCTGAGTTTGTATGTTCAAAAATTGAATGTCTATTTGTAACAGGCTGTCAAAAACCTGGGCTTGCCTGTCTAAGAAAGATAAACAGCAATTCGACAAGCTCGCAGAGTTATTCGGTGAAAAGGACAACTGGACGGCTCTTCGCGAGTACATGCGGTCAATTTCACTGCCTTGTATACCTTACCTTGGTAAGTAATGTCAACTTAGCTTTCATATCGATTCGACACTGTTTAGCCTCTCTTTGAAGAAAGGAGGATCCTCTATACGATGATCGATGATCACATCTTCGTCAAACTTAAGCCGTACATTGTTATTGTAAAAATGTATGTTAGTATGTGTATTTGTTCATTCGTAAACGTAACGTAGGTGACGTTACGTTAACGTTTGTTCAATGGATTTGAAGCTTTGTACAGTAGTTGATATCAGTTGCATGAAAGTTGCTGACATATAATATTAACTACCATAATAGCACATTCGGGCGCGCTTTGTCTCATTGCAATGCATATCGGAATCCATGTTTATTTTTAGTGCGTGCTAAATTCCCTAAAAGTTTTAGGCAATTTAGTACCAAAAAAAGAGAACAATCGAAGTTATCTAAATTAAATCTGAGCAGGAGATTCTATATTATTATAGTGTGTAGTGTATGCACAAATAGAAATCTAATTTTCCTTCATTCATATAGTCCGATGGAACAGCAATCTTACATGACCGGAGTGAGACCTGGTTCTGTACCGCCTTGGCAACAGGGTGTAACTAACTTCCTATTGATTGGCTGCTACTACACAAAAACCATACATTTTTGCCACTTTGTTAGACTATTTAAAGAAGAGATATTAGAGATATTTTATTATTAAAAAACTTGAAACATTTGCATTTTGTGGAATATTTGAGAGAAGCAATCGAGTTCAATTGCCTATACTTTATCTGGTTTTATTTTGGGTTTCGTTTACAGGTATTTTCCTCACAGACTTAGTTTACATAGACATGGCGCATCCGGCCGGTTCGCCGCATCGCGTATCCAAGATGGCCGTCGTTTTGAAGGCCTTAGAACGTTATCAGACATCAGAGTATGAGATCGCGCCCGTACCTCATGTGGCCAACTATCTCAACAGCGTGCGGTATATTGAAGAGCTCCAGAAGTTTCTAGAGGATGATCAGTACAAGTGAGTTTTCGTTCGCCAAAATATACACAACGGTACAAGGTTTTACGCGGTATAAACTTAATCTGAGATGAATCACATTATTTTTAAAACATTTTTAAAATGTATTTTAGGTTGTCACTAAAATTGGAGCCACCATCACCCATAGGAAGTTGTGCAGGGTCCAAGGAATCTGTCAAAGAGGCCACAGTTCAGGGGTCTTGCACATCATTCTCCCTGTCTCCGTCGCACCGCTTAGGTTCAGGTTCCCTGCGCCTCCAAGGCACATATACACAGACCAAATTCATACCCACCCACCGGAAATGTCGTTCACTTGGCTCCAAGTAAGTATTCTACTTATAATTTCAAAAATTATTATTTGTGTATCGAATATTTCGGTATTTGTACAACATAAGATATCAACGCATTTTTAAAACTTTTAAAGATGATTTGGAGATTACCCGACAGTATTACCTCATATTACGTTTTCTAAAATCATTATTCGCGTTCAAATTTATCGGTGTTTGAATGACTGTTCACCCAAATATCAAGGCATATTTAAAACGAATCGAAGATATGATTTGGACGTTAAAATATCATTTCTTCATAAAATTTAGAGTAACTTTACCTGTTAAACTGTTCTTGTATTGACAAATAGATTTTAAGTAACCTAAAAAAATATCATTACTCATATACTGGTTTCAACTTTGAACTTAGTAAAGTTCAAAGTATGGATATTGATTATGGAATAACACTTTTAAAAGCTGAACTTAAAAAAATATCTGCTATATAGTTCTCAATAAATACATATAAAATAATTTTTCTTAATGAATGCAATAATGCGACTAGTTTTCATGTTATTAAGGAAATCAAAATTATTCGCATTTTGTAGATATCGGTTCAAGAATACAAACAATTTAGATTTTTTTTGGCATACAACTAACAAATTACGCAATCCTTTATTCTTCATCCGCAATTATCCTAATACTACTAATAAACTACTACTAATAAATTCATATACAATCGTCTTTTCGACATATTATGCTTTAGCTAAAAGCAATCGAACAATTTGAAATATTTAAGGTTATTTACCTACGTACTAGTTATGCATAGAGATAAAGTAGAAGTTAAATTACTTGTTTAATATTTGGTGCCTTAAAAGACCTCGTTCTAGTTTGGACCGATATCTATACAAGTAGTTGTATACTCAGTGACAAAAGTCAAAACGTATAAAACATCATCGTTAATCATTTAGGTTAACATCCTTTTTAAAGCCAAGTAAACATTTTTTTTGATTGCGACTTAGTCCGTGTATATTGCTAAATATTCCGTAAGAACTCTTTGATTTTCCTAGATAACAAAGTTTATACGTCCGTTTTCCGGATCCAATCTATTTCTGTATCAAATTTCCTCCCAATGATTTAAGCGGATGGGCGGATCAAATGGTTGGAGGCACATTCGCATTAACATAATATTATTATGAAAATAATATTAGTACCTGGTATTAACATTTTTTAATTTGTGAGTTTATTTTTTGTTAGTCATGCAAAACTTTATTACTATTTACTGTGTAAAGGTTTTGACTTTTGTCAACGACATTACATGTTCCCTCAATGTTCATTGGTGTTTCTCTTTCTGGATATCTGCATACAGTTGACTTTTTAATGTTTGATTTTTTAATATAAGCTGATTACTGATTAAGTAACAATATGTAAACAGTATTATTAACCAAAACCTTGTTATCGAAATACCTATGCTGTACACACCATTTTATTGATTACAAAAATCTTTATTGGTCCGTTTATTTTATTATTTTGTAACAGTGAACTGAAAACTAAATTGTCCATTAAACGGTCTACTGTAGTCAATCTCCCTCTTTACTTCATTTCAAGTATCTATCTTCCATTGGTATATGATGGTGTTGTCTTCGAATCTTGCTTGAGCCCCTTTCATTTTATGTCAACGCATGTACTGGTACTTATAATACCGTGGTCGTTAAGACCGAGACATAATCATGAACTATGCGATAGCATCGAGGGTAAAAATCTATGACTTACATTAACATTAACAACACATAATATAATTATCTATTATTAGATTTTTTTAATGTGTGCGTTTTTAACATTACGCAAAGGATGCCTGTCTATCTTTTAATGTACTTATTGTTAAAATCACACATTGGTACTTTACTTTGAACGACATACCTAGCCGTAAAACAAAGAGCTGTTTCAAATGAACAACTAACAACATGAAAAACTTACAAGCGCTATACAATTATGAAAAGTATTCCTTAGGTATCCCTACAACGAAGGATAGGCACAATAATGCTGAAATATATTAGAAGAAGTCAGGCAGTAAAAGAAGGTTTTGTCACGGACCACGTTAACCTAGTTGTTTCTTACGAGTTTTTTACACCCTCATAACCAAAGTAAAGTCACTATCTTATTTATCGTGTGGGATATCCAGGGGACACTACATAATTTTACAACTTCTTGACCGAGTTGCAGTCCATTTAAAGGGCAGTTCATACCACGTTATATGTTGATATAGCATAGCAAATATTATATAGCTCAAATCGCTCTGCATACGTTTTATATGGACATTGGACACGATCACATAATGTTATGCAATTGCTAATTGTAGTCAATTTTTATAATATTTTTGCTAGTCGCTATATAATATAGAGTGACATGCTTTCCGGAACTGCGTTAACGAGCGTTTGTAATATTCACGTTGTGGGCGCGTAAAAATGTTATGTGCAAAGTCCATAAGTTTGTCATTTGATCCTGCTACGTACTCTTAAATCTGATAGATTAGCATTCTTCTTATTATATAAAATCGCACACACATTTATACACTGGCAATCGGATCATAGGTTTCGAAGCGCGAGCTTACCAAGAAATTTTCACAAGGTCAATTTTGGTGTGGGGTGAGTGAACAAAATAATATCGGTTAATTGGATATAGGCTTGCATTTTGGTGTATTGTAGATACGAAGTACGAAGTGAATGCATGCTTAATGCGCGTATCCTTACTGGGAGGCATTTTATGAACAGAAGTAGTAACCCTCGCATGGTAATTTCTGAATTTTAAACATGAATGAGATAATATTGTCCAGAAAGAACCGGGTGTTGTGAAAATTGCGTAAATTTTAAATAATAAAGTTAAAACTATTAACTTTTTGCGTAAAATTTTTAAACTTAGCATTAGGAATAGTTTTTATCACAAAACTTGCTTGAAACACTTTCTCTAAAAAAAATTGTCAACTACGCCAATAATTAAAAATATGTGTCTTTGCACACGGTTGTATTATTACGATCTTTACTTTAATTCACATTGAATATTTCTTTATTTTTGGAAAAACTACAAAGGAACTGTTTTAAATCATTATCCAGTGTTTTTACTTACCCAGTTCTTTCTTATCGCGTATTTAATTGCATATTCGCAAATATACCTTATTTTTGATAACGGTTGACCGGTTTAAAAATGTAATAACTATATACGGAATTTTAATTCGATTCCAGATTTGACAATTTCAGTGTTGCAAAGTAATGACAAATACTAAATCACGCTGGAACAGAGTAAACATCGACGTGACTTTTTGCAGAGGCAAAATTAATGTGACATAAGCTACTTTTTATCCCGGTAATTTAAGAAGTTCCCGTGGGAATCAAAAAGCTTATTCCACGCGAACGAAGTCGCGGGCATCAGCTAGTGACCTATAAAGCCAAAAAAAAAACATTTAAAACGCGGGCGCTTAAAATTTTACGACCTAAAACTGCCAAAAATCTACGTCTGATAGGTTTTTTTGCTATAGGTACTTAGCTGTAGCAGCATTAATCGGACATCATAGTTATTTTTAAGGATTTTTTTTCATTTAGGTATACGGAATCTTAAAAATCACCGCCAAGCTCCTCTGCCCAGAGTATAACGGCAGACATATTATTACGGAGAATTTATGGCGTCAGGATGGCAAATTATCCCTGTGAAATCTTAAGAATTATGTAAAATGACCTGTCTGTGATTATATAGTATATCCATATCGATTCCTCTCGTTTATAGTAGAAACTAAGTATATCAGGAAATTAAATATTTCTGAACGGATAATTTAGTTATGACGATTAATTTTATTAAGGACTAGATGATACCCGCGACTTCGTCCGCGTGGATTGTTTTTTTTATTCCCGCGGGAACTCTTCAATTTTCCGGGTTAAAAAGCAACCTATGTCCTTCCCCGGGGTACAACCTCTCCCTGTACCAAATTTCATCAAAATCGGTTGAACAGATACATTTTTTGATTCCCGTGGGAACTCTTCAATTTTCCGGGATAAAATGTAGCCTATGTCCTTCCCCGGGATGTAACCTATCTCTGTACCAAATTTCATCAAAATCGGTTGAGTAGTTGGGCCGTGAAAGCGTAGCAGACAGACAGACAGACAGACAGACAGACGGACAGACACACTTTCGCATTTATAATATTAGTATGGATCTGAGAGTTTTCTTTAATAATTGTGTGTGAAATAAATAAATAAATGTGATCATGAAGGAACATGAGAAATAAAACAAATAGGTGTATTATGGTGATATTTTATTTTATAAATCGTCGCCGTCATCGCTATCGCTATCGCTGTCACTTTCTGTAACATTTATTATAAATGTGTCTGTGATATTGTCAATTAACATATCTAGCCTACTCATTTTTTTCTCTTCTTTGACAACATGGGATACGCATTTAGACCAAACACAACGTAACAAAACTTTAACAAAAACCCAACAAAATAACAAAATATCGATTCGCAATGAAACAAGATATTCGTGCAGTCAGACTGAGAGAATGAAGCCGAATGACAAGATAAACAAAATGGTGATAGCTGCACGAGCGCGCACGGGTTGCCAATACAGAAAACTATCTATGCTCTTTTATTATAAGTTTTGTTTTTAATATAAAAAACAAAAATATTAACTTTTTATAAAATAAAGCAGCGGTTACTAATTAATAAATAATTATTATGAATAATTATGTATTTATTTAAATAAAAATCAATAATTTAGTCTTTAATTGGCACACCAATATTATGATTACATAAACATAAATCGCGATTGTTTATCGATTTTTGTGTTCATCACTACACTATTATATGTGGTATCATTATTTTACAAAATGACAGTAGTTAATGTCAAATGTGGAATCGAATTATAATTCCGACTTTAACTATTATATTTTTATTAATTGCGCCTACATTAAATAAATAGAACTTACACAGTATACAGCTGTCTCTACGTGGGCTGAGCGGTACGTAAATGATGCAAAATTTCGATTCAATTATAATTTGCTTAAAAAGAGTTAATAATCGATTAGTTCAACTGTCAATAAAATAGGCATTGAAATAGTTTTAAGTAGTCTTGTGCCAAAATTATTGTGTACATGCACTTTTTTAAATGTATGTTTTAATTATATCAACAGTAGATGATACAAAAAATGATATAGGATTTTATGTTATTTTGAAATGAATATCTTTATCACATTGGCCCATTGAGTACAGAGGTGAAATAAACGCAGTTTCGCATTCACATTAAATTCTTACGATTACGGTCTGTTATGGTACTTGATAAATCTTAATGTATGTTTAATTAATGTTTCGTTTATATCTAAAACTAGCTAATACCCGGCGTGGCTTCCAATGCTTCTTTGTATGAACGACTTGCGCCACCTAACGTCCGTTCAAACCTTCAAGTCATAACGACAACTGTTGTAGTTTCATTGGATTCGGGTGAATAGTATAGGAACACATACAGCACAAACATGTATACCTACCGACGTCCATTTGTATATACATTGATGTAAATAAAGCATGTGATTATGTCTTGCGAAAAAGACCTTCATCATAGAACAGATAAGTGCATGGTGTGTTGTTTATTAATGTCTAATATTTTTGCTTTTAAATATTACTCGATAAGTTTGTATATCAATAATTACAATTAGGCACTTAAAAAAAAAACAATTATGTTAACTTTTACTCAAATATTTTATTTATAAATAATTATTCGAGTTTAATCAAATAATACATCCTACTTTGATTCAAACGTATTTATAGTTTAAAATGCTTTGTGTTCGAGTAATATTGCATACTGTTATTTTTTTTATTTAATTACTTAGAATTCCTTATCACCTAATCGTCAGTAGTTTCTTTCATTATCAATGCTCTTATAACTCTTTTAGTTTTATATGTAGTGTGTTTGTAGAATGTAAATATATTTTGATTTTATATGTTAAGAAAGACTAAAGTATATTTTCATTCGATATTAGAGTATTTTCCTGGCAGTTTCACTAAGACTAATAAGCACAATTTTGAAAGTAAAATTATTATGCTAATTTCACTATGAATCGTGCGCATGCATGCATGCATGAGTAATTAATTCACTAAAATAATTATAAGTTAAAATAAGTATGTGTGATACAATTTGTTGCTTGGTTGTAGTCAATAAAAAGTTTCTATCATATTCATTTTTCTCAAGGATCTCAGATTGCAAATAAAACAGCTATATTGACTTTTTATATGTTTGGAATTGGGCAGCATCTGTGTGTAATAGTGAACACCTTTTGTTATAAGACTTTAAAATACTGAGACAAAATAAAAAATTCAAATGACAATAAATTGGCTGTTCTAAGACAAAACTCCACACTAAACGCGGTCGGCGCGCGGTGGATCGGTTATCTCTCGACTTACAAGCACAGAAAAAACATCTTTCATTGAATTTATAGAGATGTTTTAAGTAGTTGTAGAATTTAAAAAAATTAAAGGTTTTTAAATTTTGTGTAGAGAAGTTGCCCTTACGGCCCGCTTACGCTTACGCAGGGTTACGTTATACCCAGTAATAAATTTGAAATTTAGAATTTAACCTTCTGGGTTAGGGCGTCTTTTACTTATGACCTCGTGTAATATCACGTCAGCTATTGGTATGTCCAACAGTATATTTGGGAAAAGCCACAGTGAAGACAAGGACGAGAAGACGCCGGCTGGTTCGGTGAACTTGCTGGATGATACGCTGCTGGAATCTCCTGTCTCGGTGGCTGGTGCTAAGATGTCGCAGTCCTTGCCTTACAAGTATATATGACATAGTCATAGTTTAATCCATACTATCCATACTAATATAATAAATGCGAAAATGTGTTTGTCTGTCTGCTACGCTTTCACAGCCTATCTGTTCAATCGATGTTGATGAAATTTGGTATAGTATAATTTTATTTTTATTTTTATTGTGAGATGGGCTTGCGCTTGACGACAATCATGCTTAGTGCAAAGCAATGATGAGGTCTAGGTTGGAACGCGCTTGCCTTGAAGATGCCTATTCACTCTTGCCTCGAAGGTACCTAAGGTATACGTGGCAGGAAACACGTGCGCTGGGAGCCACCCTAGCGGTTTGGATCAGAAACGTCGAACAGAAACGTTTCGTGCGGGCAGATTGGACAGCTTGTATCCCGGGGAAGGGCATAGGCTACTTTTTATCCCGGAAAATTAAGGAGTTCCCGCGGAAATAAAAAGACCTAAACTCGGCGCGGCGAACCTTGATCCCTATGACACTAACAGCTAATGTCACCATATAACATTGTAGTGGCGTCACCATTAAATTGGGATCATATTGGGGGCGTCTAAAAATGCCATTTATAATTTTTACGTAGCTTTATTCCATTAGTAATGATATTCCGTTGATATTTTTAACAATTCTTAACATTTACAAGAAGTTATCTCAATCTGAAATTATGTTTACGTCCTGCAAAACTTACGTCGTGTGACGTTTATCGACTAGGGCGGCAAGTAAAAATGTCGGTAATGGAAACGAGTGCACAATTTTTTTTCATACTCACATTTTAGTTCATATATTATGGAATGGAACAGAATATTACGATCATACCATTCATACATACACACATGATTATATTATACCCAAGAAAATTAAAAAATAACAGCTATAGGACAAAATGAAATGAAACAAAATCTGTTTAACAATTATTTATTTACATACACAGGGTCAAGGGTGTAACAAAAGTAAGTGATAATACTTTAGGGTTTGCATGTGTTCCTTATATAGTTTACAGTGAAAGTACTCAGCGCTGAAAGCGAAATTTTTTTTTTTGTGATTTGTATGGACAAGCGCCACGTAAGCGCAAAGAACGTACTGAAGAAGCGAGCGCCGGGCGCCGGCCGCCAAGCGATCGCGCGCGTCGCATCGTAGTGACCGACCAAATAGTGTGGCTATATCGAAAAATATCCTATAATATTATTATAACCTATTGTAGGTTATACTAACAAATTTTTTTCAGAAAAAATAAATAAATGGGGAACATTCATTTTCATGATAAAATATATACTTATATACCTAGCAAAAACGTGTTTACCGGGTTAAACATTATTAGAAAATAACAAGGTTGGAAACTTTCGTTTTACTTACCTACTTAATCTATGCCAAAAATCTTAAATTAATACAACAACAACATAATGGACATTAAAAATGCACATTTTAATATTTTTCAAACATGTTTACCAACGTGGCTGAATGCAAGCCACAACTTTGTCTAAAAAAAAAAAAATTATCGACACGACCAAAGACACGACCCATCACTAACACGAACTGTCATAGGGATCAAGGTTCGACGCGCCGAGTATAATCCACGCGGACGAAGTCGCGGACTTCATCTAGTAATAATTAAAATATCTGTGTCTAACAGTGACGTGCTGTCAGTGGATCCATTTGAGTGCGACTTCCAAAGTTATGTGAGAAGGAAGACCATAATAAAAGACGGCAGGAAGATATCGCTCTCATCCTGGCAGCGCTACTGGGTGCAAATGTCTGGGAATATCCTTATATTCTATGGATCGAAGTCATTCAAAGGGTATGCCAATAGTTTTACTTAACCCTGCTTATATTCCAACGTTGAAACATCCCTTTGACCGTAAAGCCTCGTATTCACTAGGGACAATTGTCGCGCGACACGTGTAGCTAGAGAAATCGCCGCCACGGCGCACGTCGCCAGACATCGCACGACAAGTCTGGCAATAGGCGACAACAGGCAAAAGGTCGTGAGACAAGAGGTCATTCGACTTCGCATAACGTCGTCTGACATCTCTAGCTACAGATGTCGCGGAACATTTGACCCCTAGTGAAAACAAGGCTTTAAAATAAGATCTTCTTCTTTTGGTGCTTCTTGTATCGAAGGTTGGCGATCGTATTGGCAACTTGAACTTTCGACACTGCAGCGTATTCGTAGTAGTGTCACCGCTTATAAACAGTTATAGTTATAATTCAATCGTACTATTATGCTCCAAAATTCCTTTTTGACAGTGGACAGATTGGGATAATTGATTTCCAAATTCTACAATAACGAAACACAATAGTATATTTCTGCCCTGGCCGAAAATAAAAGGTCGAGGCGAAGCCGAGGACTGTCCAAGTGAATTTAAAATGACGAGGCGGCAGCTGAGGCCTTTTAAATAAACGAGGCCGTGAATTACTATTTTGGCCAGACTTGTATAGTACTGTTCTCTAATTTTCGAAGAAACAATAAAGAGAATTTGTTAAGTAAACTTTTCTACATTACCGATAGATGGCGTTGACTCCCCTTAACTTACGCTAAAAACCTTGTGATAAATGGAATTAAGAATGAAGTATTAGCGGCCAGAAAAGAGCCAATATACGCATTGTGTTTTTAAATAATGAAGCAATTTCCTAACAAGTGGGAGAAAATTTAATCATTGTCCTGTTTAGAACGAACCGAAGCGACTTCAGCAAGGAGCGCTGCAAGGTGATGCGGCTTCACGACGGCTGGCGCGCCGTGTGGCTCGAGGCGGAGTCATCTGACGCCTTCCAGATGATCGACCACCACTGTGGCACCGTCTACAAATTCAAGTGAGGTTCAACCATTCGTTTAGCACAGGGATTCCCAAAGTGGTGGATATCGACCCCTTGGGGTCGTTTTCGGTTTCCCAGGGGTCGAGATAAACGAAAACTAATTTTGGGGGTCGACAAGGTCTAAAAATCGACCCCTTTTTTAATGTTTTTCTTCAAAAAATAATTACCTACTTAAGTATTTTTATGTAATTTGTATTATTAATTATACTTGTTATAAATTACTGAATTTTATGTCTATTTATTTTATAAAATTTTGATGAATAAATGATGTCAAGTTTACTCACTTAACCAACCGCAATATTTTAAATTGGTAAGTATTTTGTATCAATAGGAAAAAACTAGAGATAGGATTTTTCAGGTAATTTGGCTTTGGGGGTCTGAGGAATCAGTTCATTTTGAAAAAGGGGTCACTAGCCCAAAATAGTTTGGGAATCCCTGGCTTAGCACAATTATTACAATATTGTTTTTTTATCCATTGAAGGTTTGCTATGAAATGTTGATTTTCATTTCACACAGTAAAGTAGCAATGTATATCGAACTAATTCGGTGGCTTTCATTTAGTGATGACCACTAAATTAGAGCATAACTCCACAGTGTGGTTTATTTTTAAGTGGGCATCTTCTCAGTCAGTAATTAGTTGTCTCAGTCAGTTTAATAGTTTCCGTTTTATACCAGAACCGGATGCGAGACCACGGCGAAGCAGTGGGCGGCGAAGATCAATGACGTCACAGATAAGATGGTAAAGCCGTTACCCGCCAATCTCATGTCCTTCGAATAATTTATCGAATCTTTTACACTATGTACGTAATAAGTGATCTGATTTATGACTGACCCGTTAGTAATATCTGTGTACTTGTGAAGTCACTGCTTGAGTGACGGTATTGTTAACGAGAAAAGTGAACATCATGAAAATCGAGATACTTTACTTAATTTATACAATGTAAAATAAAATGGTTTAAAAATAAAACACTGTGGAAAATTTAAAAGTTACTCTCAAATATTTATATGTTAGTTACAAGAACGAGTCTAATTAATATCATTCAGTTTGATTAAATACTATATAATTTATATAATATTTTACATGCTTCAAACTACCATATTTAACAATCGTTCTACACTTTGTTGTATATCGCTCGCGTGCGTTTTGTATCTTCCTTCTCACTCCAATAGAATCTTGAAAGTTTATACACGCCATTTTGTATATATCTAGATTATTCTTTCATTCCATTGATTTATTGATTTGATTGGTTAATATTCAAATGAGTATCAGGCTTTGTTCGTATCTTGAGCACTCAAAATGCACAGATATTATTTCCGATGGACTCTATGCGTATGGCAACTTTAGTAACTGAACTAAACTACATTTTAGTAGATTATTATGTTTATTTTATTATAATTATAAAATCATTATGCTTAATTTTTGCCGAAGAGGCTCTTGTGCTACTGTTTTTCTTTTAATGCGAATGTATTAAATGTGAATACCATTATTGAATGAATATATTATACAAAATCAGTATATAAAAGGTCTTATCACTAAAGCTTGAACAACACCTAAGGTTGATTATTGCAATAATTAAGGTACAATAGTTATTTGTTATACAAGAGTGAAAAGTTTTTTTTTAACCGCGTGCTAAATTTTGATGACCGAGCAAGCGAAGGATTCTGCGCTCGTGGTTCAAAAATTAGAATCCTGAGCGTCAGCGAGGAAATCAAAAGAGCACGAGGTGAAAAATCTTTTCACTCGAGTGCAACACGTAACTTTTCATCCCACCTCAGCGAGGAAATGACATGACGTGAAAGAAAAAGTACACCAAGAAGTGTGTGAGTGTTACGAGTGTGAGTTTTTAACAAATTAAAAAAGGTTGTATGGAAATTCGGCACATAGAGGTAGAAGTAAATAGGTTCTACTGATGTTTTGAATTCACAAACTTCATAGACGAGTGTTTTTTACTAACGTGCACACGATGTTCTAAATTCAATTTACTTTATCCTCAAGAGGATAATAACGGCTTTTGCATTCAGATATCGAAGATTAAAAATACTCTTTCCGAGTTGGTGGGATGAAAAAATATTTTTCACCTCTCGTGCTCTCAAAAGATGTCATTATAGCTCAGAGTAGGCGGACTAAAGTTAGCATTTAGGATCTAGGGATTAAAGTATTTTTTTTTAATAATTGCCGTAATATCCTCTTTACTGTATGCGTGATATATCCTCATTCGGTTATCCAAAATTTTTAGTCTATGGTTACTATCAACAGCCAAAAAATTTATGTCACATAATTGAATGTCAATGTTACCCATCGTATCCTACCATTATCCTACAGATGTATGTCTATGGTACTACTGTTAGTTTTTAAATTCCTTCTTGATAACGATACGGAGAAAAATAAAGTTGTGCAGTTTGCCGCGAAATCATAGATTTTTTTGGTGTAATTATTACATTTCTTTAAATGGATATGTTATGGATGATAATTAATCCATTTCAAAACACAATACATAATACAAGGTGAAGGCATTACTATTTGTTAATATCATCATGTTAAAATAAAGATCTTACTCCTAGTATGAAAATATAACAAAAAGGCAAAGAAATAATTGCAAATTGTTATTTATTTTATTTTCTCGCAATCGAAGTGAAAAGGAGAGTGTTACCACGGGACTAAAAGCCATTCTACTCGTTCCTATAGCATCCCTCGGGAAGCTAAACACCTCGTATGAAATGGCTCATTTTAGTCCCTTGATGAACAATCTATTATTAATAGTTTCGCCTACCCTTTAAACTCAGTCTAAGAAATATTCAATTACATTTTATAAATACATATGGATCAAACTTACACAAATCATAATTAGTGCGTTAATTAATATAATAATTAAACCTTGGTGTGGTCCCAGCTTAAAAGTGATATGTACCGGGCAACTAAAGAACATTGTCAATGTATAATCAAATGAAACAATTATGAATATTAATTTTCAATGTATAACGAAATGAATGAATTGTCAATGTTTAATGAAATGAAAGTGTTGCGCAATGCATAATTAATTGTTTCGGTCTCGTGGGCTCAGAGGTTATGTTCAGTGTGACTACGACAACCTTTTTAATAGCCTATTTTAGAGCCTATGCTCACGGCGTATTTAGGCTCTACGTTTAGGTAGCACGTAGTTCAGATCGCGTTTGTAACGCGCCGTCTGCGCGTGTTAAATGCGCCGTGTGCATAGGCTCTTAAAGTGAAATACTTACGTAAAATATATTATACTTTTCTTGCCAACCTAGTATTGAAAACTGTAATACTCAGTTGTTTAAATTTATAATAGTCCATGAACAAAGTACAAGTAACTTTGCACGATCTCGGTTTCACCTTCGAATATTATGGATAAGTCACTGTAATGCTATTAATCGTTTAGGCCCTCATATTTGTTTTACATTGCATATACTCGCTACTAAATTATATCGGCGGCCAGTCGATCCCTTCAGGCCGTATTTTCAATGGCTGACACGATACCGGTTTATATGGCTCCGACACGCATTCATACATTATCAGCGACTATATATCGGTGTCGTGTCGGTCAGTGAAAAAGCGTCTTAGATTACATTTCAATGCCCCGATATCGGTGAGTCTATAACAACGACGATGTTATCGGCCAATGAGAAAACGCCCTCCTTATATTCCATACACATTGGACCTTTGAGAGCGAAACTAACTGACTAGCGACCGCTCAGTCCGAATCGGAAAGAAATGACGCTTTGTCTTGTTTTGACGCCTGGTGTGCGCTGACTTAGCTTTACGTTTTGAGATTGTATTATAAGAAATGATATAAGTTTATTAACTTTGCGTAATTGAGTTTATTAAATTGATATTTGACTCATTCGATGTATTTCAATCTGTTAGTTCATTGGCGGGAACGCCATATTGGAATAACTTGTATAAATACGAGTATTTCGACGTATGAAAGTCAGTCTGCATCTCGCAGACTCAGCGAGTATTGAATACTTTTGTGTTGAGATCGCAATTTGATTTAAAGGTGCCGATAGCAATCGAGCCTGGTCAAATGATTATTATCGTAATGCTTTAACCAAGTATTATAATTAACTAATTACATTCTCTCGTGGAACCTCTACACGTTTGACCAATTAATCGTGCAAGTTTTATAGAGAGTACACGCAATTTTATTATTCACCCACTTCTGTAATTATGCTTACACTTAAAACAGAATACTTAAGTTGTCTTTCTGTAACAAAAACGAAGGGTGGTCCGGTTCCCTATAGGTTACACTATGAAAAGGCTTACTCTATGCTATTATTGTTCGAGGTTATTTCTTCCAATGCATTTTTACCCACCGTCAAAAATGGCTCACATACGAATGGCCGCCGATTTATACAAGTAGTTTGGTCACGCAATTGATTGCGTTTAATGAACAAAATTATACGATTGTGTTTGAAGTGCTCTTTTGAATTTAAGGAATTCGCAGCTCCTAAACGGACGGATCTATTTCAAGTGTTACTTTGTTTGATTTTGCATTGTGGTTGCTATTATTTAATGATAGGTCTTTTTGTATAAAGCTGTTAAAATGTGTTGAAGTTTTCTGTAATTGTCTTTTTCATTTAACCCGGGCCTTCTGTGTTAAAAATGATTGCTACAGTCTCATTTGTTGTGATTGCCTTTCTTGTTGCGACCATGTATTTTGGGCACTAGCGGAAGAGTGTTAACCAATCAGAGGCGATTGCGATAGGTAGGTAGTATTTAGTAATCATTTTTACGTAATAAGTCCCCAGTTTAAGCAGTTTGGTACAAGAGAGCCTTAGTTCCATTTGCACCTAGTCGGTTAATCATTGACGTATCGATTACGTTTAACGCTTTCTTTTTAGGTTAAGGCTTCGCTTTTTTTTTAAGTTTATATCTGCACATTTCATGTCAACCTTGCCAACCAGCTTATGCAGTTTTGTGCAAGACGGCCTTTGTTCTAAAATGATTTACTTATCCGTTTTAGGACTTTGAAGCCACGTGTCCCTGGATACTTTAATTTTTAATTTTAAATGTAATGCTTGCTTTAGGTTAAGGATAAAGCTCGAATCCACCGACGCGACTTACTAACACAGTCAATGTCAGTTTTTATATCGTTATAATAATAAAGCTGATTATGTGTTGTAATGTACCTACGTATCTATAGGTTATTTTATGGTAAGGAAATTTGTTATTTTTATTATTAAGTAATACCTACCAACTATACTCAATAAATATCTTTTGAACAATATATACTCGGTTGTTTTCTTTTATTTGCTTACGAAGTACCTACGACTAGACTACCTTACTTTTTTCGTCTATATCGTATGTTGCAAGATGCATAGTCTATAGAAGAATTCCAAGGTAACTGCTCACTAGGAAAGTAAAGAATAATTCGACTGCCTATAGTAACCAATATGTATGTAGAAACAAAAATCTATGTCTAGAAATGTCTGATGTAGAAAATAAGACCCAACTTTGTTCATTTAGCTAAATCCTTTAGGATTTTATATCAGTTAACTCTACGATCTTAGTAGATCTAGAGTATACGAGTACAATTCTTTATGGTCAGCATACGGCTTAAGGTTTTTAAATATATAACACAGGGAACGGGAGCGGGCTGGGTCGGGTGCGCGGCGGGTTGAATTCCTTGTATTTATATGGACGACATCACACAGAACGCGGCTGCGGGTCGGGTGCGTGGCGGGTGACGCTGTGTGATGTCCATATAAATACATTTTGCCCTTTAGTTTTTTTTGCCGGAATCTGGCGGATAGTGGCAAAATCCGCCAGATTAAAAATAATTAATAAAAAAAATGTCCGAGAGTGTTTTCGCTTTGAAAGGTGTAGCCGCTTTATCAATCTTGGCCTAATTGCGAGGAAGGTTTAAACACACACAATTTACACCGAAAACATGTTCCACGCGTGTTACCAAAAGTTGCAATAAACATGACAAAGACATCACACATCACTATCATCACTTCGAATGCACGGAGCCGTCGTACGATGCAGTGTGACCTTATGTAGGTATATTTGTATGATGTACATACTTACGTTTTTTATAAGAGTTTCAAGAGCGGCGCATAAAGAGAAAGACCTTCTCTTGAGAAGATGTCGACGTGTCCGATGACTTCGTCCGGATGGATATGATTTTTTTATATGCTAGGAATTAAATGAAATTTTTTGAGGAAACTGTGTGGGTGTGTCAAACCCGCCAATGAGCGCTTGATTTTCACAGTTTAGATCGCTAGATCTTAAATGAAACGCTCTTATTTGTGGGTTAGACACACATCCGCAGCTTAGCGGAGCAGTGGTCCTAATTTGGCTCTACCCTACTTTTAATAATCACTCTTTATAGGTACTCTATTATATAGGGTTTTATTAGTGAGGTACGTAGGGTATTATTAATTAGGATGATAGTCCGCGGTGACTAAGTTTTTTATTCCCGCGGGAACTCCTTAATTTTGATGGATAAGTAGCATATGCCCTTCCCTGGGATACAACCTATATCTATACCAAATTTCTGATGGGCCGTGAAAGCTTAGCAGACAGACAGACCGAAAGACAGACACACATTCGCATTTATACCCAATATTAGTAAGGATTTAGCAGTTTAAATGAAAATAAATGCATAAAATACCTACTGTTGCGCTGAAATGTGTCAAAAACGAAATAGCTTTTACCTACTGAATTACCCGTTGCATATTTTGCACCTATAAATTACCTCTGAATGTTTCCTCGATTTAAATAAAAAATTTCCTTTGTATTACCTACTATGTGGTAGAATGTAGGTACTTATTTAACGTACGTACACGTACGCAGGTAGGTACACTTTCTGTTATTCTTCCGGTTGGTTTATGCATGCATCCCTACTTTACGTGTGTTACCCTAATTACCTAGAATATGGCTTTAGTAGCCTTCATAATTTGACCGGAACCCTAGAGCCATTGACGCTTTTTATAGTCTGCGATGTCGCCAAAGATTCACATTAATTAGTACCTACCTATTTTTCCTAGCAAGCGCCACTAGTAGGTAGACCATTGATGTAAAATTTTAGTACTTATTCTATTTCGATGAGGTAGACTGGAAGACCCTGTCTACATGATTTCGTCCAGTTGCTTTCCGCTGTCCTTTTTCTATCCACTCGTCTGTCAATCAACTACAAACTTACTACGCAACGCTACGAAACGCTACGCTCACGCTACGGTTACCGCCCTTATTTTTACCCTCGACGAAGCGGAGACGGTATATGTGTTTGCCCTAAGAGGTCGTGTGTTTGTTTGTTTGTTTGTTTGTTTGTTTGTTTGTTTGTTTGTTTGTTTGTTTGTTTGTTTGTGCACTTTTTTGTCACCATTTTTCTCAAAAAGTACTGGGCCGATTGAGATGCGGTTTTTTGCATTAGATACGTATAGCTTGCGAGAAGGTTTTTAGATATATTTTAGGACCATAGACAACCAAGCTGAGCTGTAGTCTATGATTTTAATATTTCAACATGTTACCATTTTTCACAAAAACTACTGGGCCGATTGAGATGCGGTTTTATGCATTAGATGTGTATAGCTTGTGAGAAGGTTCTTAGATATATTTTAGGACCATAGACAACAAAGCTGAGCTGTAGTCTTTGATTTTAGTTTTTCAATATGTTACCATTTTTCACAAAAAGTACTGGGCCGATTGAGATGCGGTTTTTTGCATTAGATGTTTAGAGCTTGTGAGAAGGTTCTTAAATATATTTTAGGACCATAGACAACAAAGCTGAGCTGTAGTCTATGATCTTAATTTTTCAACCACTGTTACCATTTTTCACAAAAAGTACTGGGCCGATTGAGATGCGGTTTTTTTATTTATTTTGTTATCACCATAATAAATGAATTCAGTTTAGTACAGTAAAATCAGTACTACTTGTAAGTCTAACCACAACCGTGAGCTCGCGCACAGGGCGAAATACTAGTTAGATATATATAGCTTGAGAGAAGGTTCTTAGATATATTTTAGGACCATAGACAACAAAGCTGAGCTGTAGTCTATGATTTTATTTTTTCAATATGTTACCATTTTTCTCAAAAACTACTGTGCTGATTTAGATGCGGGCTTTTTGTTTTAGATATATTTAGCTTGTACCTAAATGCTGCCCAGGGTATCATGATGGAGTCAGGAGGCGATCATGGGAACTCCTTAAATTCTCATCGTATACCCGTCGCGTTTGGACTCTTTTGATTTGTCCATTTGAAAAGGGTTTGGCCATAGTCCACAACACTGGTCAAAAAAACTACTGAGCTGTCAAAGATGCAGTTTTGTGTTTTAGATATTATGTAATATATACGTTTGCTACGTTCTAATTGTTGTTTCAAAGTTATAAAGGTCAAAGGTGTAATGCAGCTCTGCAGTTCGTCGTGGGTTTTTTTAAAATTTTTAATTTTATTACTTGTTAACAAAAGTTATAAGTCCGAAAAACGTATCTGACCCAGTGGCAGCGTCGCTAGTATCTGTGAAAAATAAAATAAAAACGAAAACTAAACAAGCATAAAATTAGTTCCAGTTTTGGCCACCTGGTCAGATAGGTTTGTGGGACTATACAATCCGACAATTTTGTAAAGAAAGTTCCACACTTCTTTTACAAATTTGTCGGATTGTAACTTTTATTATGTCACTAACTATCTACGCGGTGTAGGAGTTAGGACTTTTCGGATCACACGGCCATCGTTCCTCGGACAAGCATGACCTGTCAACATCGATCCTACTCGTCATTTGTTATTCCAAGAACGCTATTGAGTTGATACCCTATAGTTCCTTGGCCTAGTTCTTATACATAATTTCCACTTCGGAATTCATTTGAACTGCATATATAACTGCATTTATCGATAAACTAGATGATGCCCGCAACTTCGTCCACGTGGATTTGTGTTTTTCGAAAACGATAAAAGATAAAAGTAGATTCTCCGCCCCTGGATGCGATGAAAATCTCTTGAATCTACTGGAAGATCTCTTTATCTTTGGTCAACATCGATTGAACAGATACACCATGAAAAGATAGCAGGCACACAAACAGAAGACATACATACAGTCAGACACAATTTTGTTCATCATCATCATCATCACTACAGCCTATTAACGTCCCACTGCTGGGCACAGGCCTCCACTCTCATAGGAGAGCGGGAATTAGAGCTTAGACTCACCACGCTGCTCCAATGCGGGTTGGCGGGCTTTAACGATTATTATCATGTTAGTGATAATAACCGGGACCGACGGCTTAACGTGCTCTCCGAGGCACGGGGGTGCAACACCGCCAAATTCTAACTCCGGGCTGGCACTGAGAATTTCTTAATTGAAAAACCCAATACCTAACTTTTATGCCCGACCGGGAATCGAACCCAGGACCTCGATGATCCGCAGTCGACTATGCTAACCACTAGACCAACGAGGCAGTCTATATATACCTAACAATTTTGTTACGTTGTAATATTTGGTTAGTACTTTCGGATTTATAATATTGGTATCGTTTGCTGTCGGCCTTGGATGACCTGTTTTACTCAGAACCCCCATTATGTTTGTTTAATAGGTCGGTGTCGTTACTAGGTCACGCTGCCCCGGCGAAATACCTAGGTACATAACTAGTTTTACATATTAAATTTAGCATTATTTAAGCTTAATAGGTACATAATTGGTTAACGAACTTTAATAACTTCACTATGAATAATTTTATGAATCATCATTATCTGAAACCATTGCCGGTCGACTAAGTAATTAATGATGCAGTCTAAGATGGTAGCGGGCTAACCTGGCATGGTAGTTTAAATATTAAACCCATACACCCAATCGGTTTCTATAGGCATCGTACCGGAACGCTAAATCGCTTGGGGGTACCTCCCATAAAAATATAACATAATATACCGGCCTCGGGGGCTGAGGCCGGTATATTATGTTATATTTTTATGGGTCAACGGAATTTTTTTCATTAGAATTTAAAGAAAAATTAAGAACGTACCTAAACGATAACGTATACCTAACAACTGTGATTAAATATATCGCGAGTATAATCGATGTTCACAAAATATCATATAAATTACACTTATGAATAAGTGACTAGAAGCTACCTATATTTTAAATTTCACAAAGGCTTATTTAATATCCAGAGGTATTTGTCTTCCAGATACCTAGAGATATTCTCTTTTTGGTCTTCATTCATAAATTATTATCTTCTAATAGTATGTAACTAAAGATAAATAAACGTTGGACAATGAGGTTATATTACATGTAGAATGTAGTCATAAATTGGATTTCCTTTCGTAAAAATATCCACACAATTTGCCCAATATACCCGCGATGTTTTCAATATCTAATCATGTTGCAGGGATAAAAGTTTTAAGAATATGAAAACGAAATCTGTAACGTTAGAACCGAAGCTCACAATAACTATATTATAATATTCGGTTTTCATTTTTAAGTAGCTGTCGCAGCATTCGTAGCAACATTTCACCGATCCAAAATGAAATTGAATAAATAAATAAATGTTTATTGATCAACACAACAAATTAATTACATAACGTAGTTATGTGGGTACTGAAAATTAAATTATTATATTTAAAACCACGTTAAAACCATTGATGTTAAACTCCGATCAAATTTAAACTGCAGCTGCAGCTGTCGTTGAGAAATCAAAAACTAAAACTTTAATTGGCATTCGACTCTCGGCATTAAAGATACGAGTTACTCCTACAAGTTTCAATGCGGGACATAAAACTTAACTCCTCCAACTTTGAGAATTGGAGAGCTGCTATTAGATACGACGTACCTACAGAGGATGGATCGGAAGGTGGAAGTCGGAAAATTTTCTCTCTCTGATGCTACCGACCACCGTACTTGCCCAATAAAGCAGTTTGGGTAGCCAGGAAATTACCTTTTGGGCTTACGCGAGTATGGATTAATATAGGTACCGGAGGCAATATTTTACTGAAGAAAATGCAAGGAGAAAATTTAGAGCGTCCAATTTGTCAAGTAGTCGCGGAAAACATTTTGACAATATGTAAGATAAGTCGACTGGATTCGTAAGCATTGGTAAAATTATGCATTTTTCAGGAAAAATTTTTACGGTCTTTTATTTTTTTCACAACTTACCCAATGAATTTCTAAGTACTTATTTGAATATTCCTCACGGACTATTTCAGGGAATTCAGTACGATTTTCTGAGAAAGCAGGTTACGTACGTTGGAAAAATAATAACTAGTTATTTAAAGCTACGAGAAGAAGCGTGGGAATACCGTGTACGTTCTAAAATAAGCAACAATACTATACAATTACGACAACTTGCTACCATCGCAGAATTTTCAATTCGAGTTAATTGTTTACCTACGTTCTATTTTAGACCGAAACACAATGTTGTCTGTGTTAAAATAAAAGCTAAGCCTACCCTAAGATTTATTTTCTTTAAGAAACATGGAAAATTCAATTTTCTCTAGCAGATTCCCTGTTCCGTGTTTACAGCTAAGAATATAACCTGTTGTCATGTCTTGGATGGGTGTACGGTTAACACAATTGACCCGATTTGTGAAATGAACTGTAGTTTATGTCATAAAAAGTAGCTAAACGGTGAATCGATGGCGAGAGCGGAAGGATGGTTGCGGCGAACGCAGAGGGGTGCGCGCGCTGCTGCCATTGCCGTCGCTCTCTGCAGTGAGCCAGTACTTACCGCCATACCGATTGTGTTTACCCCTCAACGGCGGGCGTCACGAGTTCGACTCCGCCACGCGACGACAACTTGGTAGTAGGTAAGTCGCACTATTCACATAAATCTTACTTAAAAAACACGTCAAGTTTAAAAACTAGTAAATTTATAAGTAAAGTTTTAAAGATTTTTTATATATTTATGAAATTAAAACTAAACTGTGTGTATTATGTGTACGCTCGCGATGATGGTCAACGCAATCAACAATACTTTAACATTGGTCAGAAAACTTATGAAAGCTCTAGTTAAGATTAACTTAAATAGTTATGTATTAGGTACTAGTTAGTTATTTAAATTTACTATTTAAGATGACATAATTGCCTTAATTTTGTCAATTCACTATTTATATTAATAGATAGATAACGGTTATAATAATCTATATAAATAAAAATTAATTGCCGAAATGTATGTTCTCGCATCACTTCAGATCGGCTGGCCCGATTTTGATGGAATTCCCAGAGTCCCAGGATGGATTAAATTTACAATTAGACCCGGTAGGCGGCGCTGTAATCGGTTTCTTAGTTCTGGACAGGACAGCGTCTGCCGGACCCACTAGTTAAAATAATAATTATTAAGAGCATAATTGTAAATAGAAATATAATGATACTAGATGATGCCCGCGATTTCGTCCGCGTGGATAAAGGTTTTTTGATTCCCGCGGGAACTCTTTAATTTTTCGGGATAAAAAGTAGCCCATGTCCTTTCCCAGGATACAACGTATCTCTGTACCAAATTTCATCAATGAACATATCATTCAACAGATGGGCCGTTAAAGCGTAGCAGACATACAGACAGACAGACACACTTTTGCATTTATAATATTAGTATGAATATATTTAAAAAAAAGCCTAATCCTATATGCTAAATGCTAAATTTTAGTATATAAGACATATTATACCTAAGGTATAAATATAGTAAAATAGTAAAAAGTCCTTTTAGCCTAAAACCTTTAAGAAGGAGGAAATTTTCAGAAAAACAAAATTGTCAAGAGCATGTCCGAATACGCATGAAGTATTTCGTAGGCATACTAGTATTTAGCTAAAACTTTGTAAATATCCCTAATCTTTGCCTACATAGCAATGTACTCAGGTAAAGTATTTTTATAGGTTATTCTTACCTGTTTAAATATTTATCTGCTAACAAAGATGTTCCTATTTAAGTGCTCGTAATACTAATGGTAGTTCCCGTGTTCAACGAACGGCTGTTATTGACTTTATGTAGTCTTGAGTCTCAATTTTTCAGTAGGAATTAGGAGTGACAGTCAATACATTATATCGCAAAGTTCCGCTTCAATTCAAAGATCGTTATTCGTTGGTACCCTGTAGGTGCACTTTATGGAAATCAATCATATTCGACGCGGTGATAATTGATTACGGTATCTTAAAACTAAAGCTAGGAGGGAAACGTGCCCTGGTCAGGGAAGAGCGTACAAAAAACTCAGCTGGGGTTCTTTCATTTTTCTGGCTGGCTGAGCATAGCAAGGTCTCCGGGTCGACCTGAATGTGTAAATGTAAATGATGTTAAAATAAAAAAAACTAATTAATTTTATCAAACGCCTAGAAATAGTTGAAGTTACCTGATAGTTTAGTCTGTTTTTTTCAAAAAAAAGAGAAATTTTTTCCGGAAAATTATCTTTTTTTATTTTTATTTAATACTAGATGATTCCCGGGTCTTCGTCCGCGTGGACCAAGTTTTTTCGATTCCCGCGGGAACTCTTGAATTTTCCGGGATAAAAAGTAGCCTATGTCCTTCCCCGGGATACAATCTACCCCTGTACAGAATTTCATTAAAATCGGTTGAACATATACTTACATTTTTTGATTCCTGCGGGAACCTTTGAACTTTCCGGGATAAAAAGTAGCCTATGTCCTTCCCCGGGATATAACCTATCCCTGTACCAAGTTTCATCAAAATTGGTTGAACAGATGGACCGTGAAAGCGTAGCAGACAGACAGACAGACAGACACACTTTGGCATTTATAATATTAAGTATGGATTTTTAACGGAACCCTGTAAGTTCGATTGTATTATTTTCAATTAAAAAAAACCATTAGATGTTATGGTAAACCTAAAGATAAGTTAATAATTTGACCTGTATGTAGGTATGTAACTGTGGTCGCAATATTCAGTCTTATATTCTAAACCAGGTTAGGTCGGGATAGTTGTTATTCATTGTTTGATGAACATTCCTTTTAGCTATTTCAGGATCAGACTTTAATTTGGTAGGTACACGAATATGGCATTTTTTTGCATCCCGAAATTATATTGTACTCCAGCGATTCCGAGCTCTATTATAATTCCCATTCTTTATCAAAACGGCCAAAAATCATTTTTTGGCCGTTTTGAGTTGATCTGATAGCCATAGTGCTGATAAAAGTTTGATCTTCACAGGCTTAATGGGGTGAACATGCGTAGTAAAGCTATATTATGAGAATTTGTTAAATGTTTTTTAATCACTATGAGTTGACTGCTATTGCTATTGACTGTGATCTATCCCGGTGGTTAGTGGATGCAATAACAGATGGTAGCGTGCGTAGTCATAGGTATTCTGTGATAGTGGGCTAACCAGTTAAGGGTTCTAATGAAAAAAAATCAACTTGTATCTCTCTCAACTTGTAGCGCGGCGGTCAGTCGGACGCTTTTTATTTTAAGATTTAATTTTTTCTTGGTTTCTCGAGAGGGAAATGCGGGAAATAAATTATTTTTTTTCTTTCTTCGTCAAAAACTTACTCTACTATTTTCTATCACCATTGATTTTAGTAACACTGTTAAAAATCTCGACTTGATTATTGACTTTTCCTTCTTAACCACGTCAGCCGACGCCTCTTTGCTATTATCGACTCTCTAAAACGCTCCCTTCCAGTCAAAACGAAAATATCCTTAGCTGATACACTCCTCTTACCTATATTAGACTAGATGATGCCCGCGACTTCGTCCGCGTAGTTTATGTTTTTGTGATTCCCGGGGGAACTCCTTAATTTTACGGAATACAAAGTACCTATCCTATGTTCTTTCCCGGGATGTAGCCTACCGCTATACCAAATTTCATCAAAATCGGTTGAATAGATGGGCCATGAAAGAATAGCAGACAGACAGACACACTTTTACATTTATAATATTAAGTATGGTTACCGATCGCAGAAACGGATCTAAATGAGGCACAGATCACAAACAAACTTGTGATTTTAAAGAACATGTGTGTTCGATTCATCTATGGATAGCGGAAATTTGATCATGTTAGCGAGTATCGTGCACGTCTCGAGTGGCTTCCAATTAGGTTGCGTTGAAATTTTCATGATCTTTCTTTACTATTCTCTATCATCTACCACCGCTCCAACTCATAAATAAAGTAAAACCCATTTTAGACAGTAAGTATTAGGTGGTTAATTAGTGTTTTAAATAGTTTTTAATTTCAGTTTTTAAATCTAATTAGGTATGTTGTTAGTTTAGTTTGTTTAGTTCAATATTAATTTTAAGGTACTTTTTGTAGCCGGGGGAGACGAATTGAGCAACTGTTAAATAAAGAATAAAGAATCATATTATTTTGCTGCGTTATACCATGGATAATAAACTCAAAACTACTTGCAGGCGTACACAACTTTACAGTAAATCGTACACGCTGTACAATTACGGAATACTCTACCCAAAAATATTGGAGTCTCCAAATCCTTACATATTTTTAAAAATAGTCTCACATAATATTTTCTTAACCACGTCATGCCATAATAACTACATTATATGTCTATCGTAACTATGCATAAGTATTAAGTAATATTTTTATTTATATGTAATGTAAAAATATATAATAGGTCTATTATGTTTTATGTTGTTTACTTACCTACTATTAATAATAACGTGTATTGTGCTATACTACCCTACACCCGTACTGTTACCTATTCTGTGCGTATACCCACCTTGTTCAGTACTCTCACTAAATGTTGCCTGATGGAGAGCTCTTTATGCAATAAGGCCGCCTTTGCATACGTAGATTTTAGATAACTGTACTTTTTGTTTTCTTTCTTGTGTGCAGTAAAGTATTAATTTATCTATCTATTTCTTTCCACTTGACACTGTTGTAAAGAAGTTCAAGTAAGTGTTTATCACTCGTCTGTCTGTCTGTCCGTCCGTCCGTCTGTCTGTCTGTCTGTCTGTCTGCTACGCTTTCACGGCCCATCTATTCAGCCGATTTTGATGAAATTTGGTACAGGGATAGATTGTATCCTGGGGAAGGACATAGGCTACTTTTTATCCCGGAAAATTCGAGAGTTCCCGCGGGAAACAAAAAAGTTTATTTGTTCAACCGATTTTGATGAAATTCGGTACAGGGATAGGTGGTGTCCCGGGGAAGGACATAGGCTACATTTTATCCCGGAAAATTCAAGAGTTCCCGCGGGAATCAAAAACCTTAATCTACGCGGACGAAGTCGCGGGCATCATCTAGTTAAATATAATACAGACAGCGCGCTATCGTTAGTTGTAACTTGTAGCGCATGTACAAAACTTCGATTTTCAGTTGTTTGAAATACCTAGAAGTTTTTACAACCAGCTACTACAGACAGGCCAGACGAGCGTAATTTTTTGTTGCGAGTCGCGTAAATTTAGTCTCGTAATTTCTGCTGCATTCTGTTTTATATAAAAGTCCGAAACTGCCAAACGATAATTAGAACTCACGTACGGCTTTGGGTAGCAGAAATTACGCGACTCAAAGCTCAAAAAATTACGCTCGTCTGACCTCACACTTAATTATTATTGACTGAAGAGTTGAATGAAAACGGCGTTTTTTGCAATTGCTTCTTTGTCCAATACTGTCGGTCAAAAATTTACTTAACATGCTGCAATAACATACTATACGGTCTAGCAAATCAAGTATTTACTTGGTTTAATATTTAATTAATTTTTATTGCATTTGATGTATCTGCAAAATAAATAGTTACGATGCAAAATAGCTCCTTGTTTGGCAAGATAATTAAATTGGTTTGAAGAATAATCGATAGACATTTTATTCAGAGAGCTTTTTGAAAAAAATAGTTGGCGCTTGTATTGAATAATTAGTAATGGGCGGGGCGTCCCGTGATATGACCAATGTTTAATTACAGAGTTGTTACTTAACGCATTTGAATATTATATTGCATAATTTTTATTGAATTCCCTATCAGTTAGGTTATGTTAGAACAATTACCACAGCGTACGAGCCAAGCGAGCGCAGCGAGCGTGCCGCGGTATTGACTGGCGAAGTGCCAGAACCGAATTATAAGCGTTGTACATAAGGAAAGGGAGGGATAATAGATAAGGCCTCCATCTAGCCCTCCAAAAGCCAACATCACCTGCCCATGGTGCGCTCTGCTGGTCTACAAACGAGGCTCTGGCGAGTGACAAATAGCTAGACTGTATAAATGACACAAGTGGATGTCAAGCAGCAGGCGCGGGAATGGTGCGAACAGTCTAGTCCTGCGATGACCAACACGCCTGCCTAGCGTGGTCACTATGTTTAATTTCCTTGTATTGGTTTGAAAACAAGGCCAAGGTCTCTAGTCCCCGGCAACATAAACGCAAGCATTTCGTGGACAGACAAGAAGATCATTGAGCTAGAAGATGCAGTGAGCAATTTGAGTAGAGATATTACAGAGTTATCTGAAGTCCGAGGAGAGGACTCGATAATCCTCCAATCCAGCAACTCGGCCTACTCCGATCCGATCGGATCCATGACAAATGGTCCGAGAAATATTCGCTAACTATGGGCCCAATAAGAAGACTCAGGGTCACTTAGTGGGCGGATAGAGAGGCTGTGTGATCAAATCAGAAATGTAGAGCTCCGTAGAACAACCAGAGTCACCGATATAGCTCGATGAGTTGCGAAGCTGAAATGGCAATGAGCAGGGCATATAGTTCGGATAACCTATGGACGTTGGGGTCCCAAGGTGCTGGAATGGCGACCCCGCACTGGAAAGCGTAGCGTTATCAGACCCTCCACACGGTGGACGGACATCAAGCCATCAAGCAAGTCCCAGGGAGTCGCTGTATCCAGGCGCCGCAGGACCGCGTGGCTTGTGGAGGACCCTTCAAGAGACCTATGTCCAGCAGTTGAGGTCTTATCGTTCGACGACGACGACGACATAGTGAAACAATAGTAACTATATGCAGATAAAAGTTTTTTTTTAAATTTTAATATCCTAGGAGAACGTTATATTATATCTTTGCTAATTTAAAGTAAAATTCTTGTTGTTCCGAAATATAAATTATTAGCTTCAAAATTTGATTACCTTAACTTCGATAATACAACTCATATAAATATTGGCTTTCTAAATAATTGTACAGCCCTCCATTATGATATTTTTTCAAACTATAAGGGGTCGTCCATTAATCACGTGGTTTTTATGGTGGTGGTGGTTTAACTTTGATGTTTTAGTAACTTTTAACCTCCCCCCCCCCCTCCTCCTGGTGAAACGTGGCGAGGTTTTGGACTAACATAATATACTGGCCGACAGAACACATTTTGCTGCAAACCAACTTTAATATTTTGCCAACCGGAAAAATGATAGCCGATTTGCTACTATCCGTTCAAGAAGACTTTAGCTGGACACTACTGGACAGGATTTTAGGGAGCATAATATGTTGGTAATGTGGTATCGATCGGGGTGTAGGGGGCGCAAGGTTGACCTTAGAGCGCCCGGTCGCCAGCGGAGACGCTAGGAGTGACCTTGACTCCTGAATGTACGGCCTGTGGTACGGCGCGCGCTTTCTCCCCCGCACAATAACAACCCGCCCTTACTAGAGGCCACCTAGCCACTTTTCCCCGCTTTCAAACGAGGTGGTGCGTCATTTCTAAGCGTTCCTAAGCTTTCAGTTTTACTATGAATGATCGGTTTGTTATTTATAACTTGTTACCTTACTCATAATGCTATTTTCGTTAGTGTTCTTCTTATTATCCTTTGTACATATTTTTGGTGTTATATAAATAACTCAGTCCTCAAGCCTGTTACTGGTAATAATGGTTAGTAATATTTTTGTTCACAAGATTTGTAGATCAAGTGAAAAGTTGTTAAGTTTTTATTACATTTTAGAAAAAAGTGCTCAGAACTATAATTTCACTATAGAACTATAGTTTAAAATAGACACCTATTTTAGACCTATCTTACTATACTATATACTATACTATAATATTATAAATGCGAAAGTTTGGATCGATGTATGGATGGATGTATGGATGTTTGTTACTCAATCACGCCCCAACAGCTTAACGGACCTGGCTGAAGTTTGGCGCAGAGATAGATTATGATCTGGAATAGCACATAGGCTACTCTCGGAAAATTAAAGAGCTCCCGCGGGAACCACAAAACCTCGATCCACGCGTACGAAGTCGCGGGCATCAGCTAGTGTTTAAAAATTAAGTACTTAACTACCTTGCATTTAGTTTATTTAGGCATAGTAAAAGACACCTATTTTTTCTTTATTTATTTAGAAATTTTGTACTTATAAAACTAGGTAGGTACGGAGAGGCGACCACTGCGCGAAATCGTATGATATATTTTGTGGGGGCTTCAAGTCGATCGAACATTTCAGGGGATTCTCATTTTCCTTAACTTTCCTAAGGGAACCAGAAACCTCCTGGCATACTCGATTAATTAAATGCGTAGGAATTGAAAATGAGTATTTATTTTATCCACGATAAAGAGCTCTCGTGGCAACTGAAAACTCGAAAAATGAGAATGAGCACATTCTTCGAAATAATATAAGAATTGTTGAATATATATATATATATATATATATATATATAAATATATATATTTATATATATAAAAATATATATATTATATATATATATCTTACTTCCTTTCTGATTTTTTATTGGATATTTATAATATAAGTTTAACTCATGATACTTTATCATACTGTAAAGTTTCGTCGCCTGAGGAATTATTGTTGGGGTCCACTAGCTTTATTGCCTAGACTATTGTGTTCATCATGGTCTCTAAAACACGAAACTCCCGGTCGTAGAACGCGGAAGCGTGCACACGCGTAGCTGTGTCGTCACAAAGATGGCGGCCGACCGTAGAAGATTATTGTTGATTTCTCGAGTTATTATTGTACTAGCGGTCCGCCCCGGCTTCGCACGGGTAGCACTTGATCAAAATAGTCCCAATAATGGTCAGTCGGCACTGAGACGAACAACTCCACCATACGTTCTCAAATTTTGTTCAGTAAACTGCTGTGAACGCTTGGCACTTGAGTCTCCAATACGACGTATTTTCGCTGCCCTCGCCTGGGAACTATGTTTAGAACTAATAACTAAGTTGAGACCTGGCTCTTTTAGGCATTTTGCAGTCTGTCTACAACAGTTAGATATTAAAATGTAAAAAAAAAATGTTAGTAAGTTCTCTTGTATTTATTATGACATACAATTGACAAATATGATGCCTATAAAAGTCAAACAGAATTTGAATATAGTAAAAAAATTAATAGACGAACAGAGGTCTAACGTAAGAAGTTGAAGAAATCAAAATTTATTATTGCAATTTTCGAAGGGATCTCTAATTTTTTGAAAATAAAATATAGCCTATGTTACTCGCTGATAAAGCGGCTTAATAGGTGAAAGATTTTTTTAAATCGGTCCAGTAGTTTTTTAGTTTATCCATTACAAACAAAAAAACAAACAAACAAACAAACAAACAAACAAACAAACAAACAAATCTTTCCTCTTTAAAATATTAGTTTAGACAAATGGGTTGTGTCTTTGGAAAGCTTATTTTAATTGCCTATAATTGATTTTTTGAGACCTATTACGTAAATATAATGATTATAAAAGTATTTGAAAAAGATTGAATTTTTTGCTTTATGCATTTGCATATTTAACAATTTAACTCAATAAATCGAAACTGTAGCTAAATAAATGTCATTATAAATAAAAACCGGGCAAGTGCGAGTCGGACTCGCGCACGAAGGGTTCCGTACCATTATTAATAAATAATTACCTTTGTTAATGAACCGCAAGACTAACTTTGTTTGTAGAGGTTTATTGTTAATATCAAAACAACTATGCTAGTTAGAGCATTGGCTATAGTTTTCCTGTAAAATATACGTAAATTCCTATTGACCATAATTATTTCAAATTTTTCGATTGGTAAACTCCGGAGATAAGGGGGGGGGGGGGAACGGTATTTTTTTAGACATTTTCCCCGATAAATCAAAAACTATCATAACTAAAAATAATTAAAAATCTGTTTTAGAATGTACAAAGTAAACCCTTTCATATGATACCCCACACAGTACAGTTATCTCACTTTTAAATTTCAACCCTCAGATTTTCCCCCCTTTTTAAATAAGAACAAAAATAATTTCTAATTTTTTTTAATTCCAGTGTCTTTGGGCCACTAATATACACAACTATTCCAAATTTCATGTCGATAGCTTCGGTAGTTACTGAAATAATCGAGTGTGACGGACGGACAGACGGACAGACAGACGGAGAAAGTCGCACCATAAGGGTTCCATTTTACCATTTTGGTACGGAACCCTAAAAATATAGAGTGTTTCTTTAACTAGCTAAATAATATATAAATAACATTGTCATACGATAGTAAAAAAATAAATTGTAAACAATTCTGTAAAGCAAGTGCCACCTCGCGCTTGAGTTATGCTACAGTGAAATTAGAGCCACGCGCCGCTGCTTGTAGTTTTTGAAGATTTTGTTTTAGGAGCCCCTTGTTTTACAACGGAAACGTCAAACTGCTCGATTTCACCCATACTATAAAAAAGTCCAAGCAAATACAGGTAATTATATTTAAAAAAATGTAACGTAACCAGTTTATTTATCTGTAAAAATAGTTTCTTGAAACTATTCCACGTAAAATATTTTTAGCTTTGATATTTTTATTTAGCCTATTCGCAGGCATGATACGATGTATTTTTATGAGACACAATTTTTTCTAGTTTAAAATGTTTTCTGTGTGTTGCTTTTTTGTAATATTAGAGGTAATACTGGCCTCAGTAGAAGGGTAGCAAGATGAGCGCATGCAAATGAATGCATTGCATTTCTGTAGATAAATTTAAATATTGGCCATACTCAAGTAAAGTTGTAATTAGTAATTGATTGATTTACTGTAATTAATTAAAGAACTTTATTTGAAAAGAGTAGTTTATAATCGTGTTAAAAGATTACTCGTAATCTCTATGGCTTCTAAAGCACTGTTAAGAAGATTGATTACGAAATAGAGATTAGCATAAACGTGCTTTCATAATGCGCGGTACATACTAAATACGGTCAATAAATATCACGATCCCATCAATCTATATTATATATATAATAATATGAAGAATTTCAAATAAAGACAGCATTGTGACACATGAAAATCGGCATTTAAGTTAATAGTTTTAAATAATAAAAATCTGTTTAAGAAGTTTTACGAAAGTCCACACCGAAGGGGGTGAAATAGGGGTTGGAAGGTTGCATAAAGTTTCTAAGTTTTTGAAGATAGAGACTTAAATCTGGATTAAGGTAATTAGTTTTAAATTATTATAAAGCGTGTAAGAAAATTTACGAAAATACACCACCCCACAGAGGGTGAAATGGGGGTTTGGAAATTTGTATCAAAATCATATGTTTTTAGTAGTAAGAGACTTGAAAATCGGAATTTAGGTTATTAGTTTTTTATAATAACTTGTATAAGCAATTTTACAAAATTCCACCCCAAATAGGGTGAAATGAGGGTTAGAAGTTTGCATGAAAGTCCTATGTTTTTGAAGTTAGAGACTTGAAAATCGGAATTTAGGTTATTAGTTTTTTATAATAACTTGTATAAGCAATTTTACGAAATTCCACCCCAAATAAGGTGAAACGAGGGTTGGAAGGTAACACAAAAGTTTTATGATTTTGTAGTACAGACATAAAAATCAGCATTTTGGTTATTAATTTTAAACATTAAAAACCTCCATGAGCTTTAGAGCCTGTATTCTTAGATAGACTTTTTGCTGCGGGAAAGTTTCATAATCACATAGGAAATCAAAAATTAATATCACGTAATAGCTAAAAATGTAAGAATGTATTGTATCGAACATTTCGTAGCCCCTCTACAATGCGTAGCACACTGTAGATCTCACGTAGAATGGCGACTTCTGTACTCTCTTTACATTCTTAAATAGTATAATTATTTGTTCCGAATATTACGATGTTTTATTGAGATTATTCAGATAGGGTGAAGACACACTATGACAGGACAGGACAAAACATACGCATGAAACGTCCGCTTCGTATGGGAAATTTTCGATCACCATCACCGATCACGTCTTATATAATACTTTGTAAGCATGACGTTCAGAACGTGTACTTTATAGGTACCTATTTTGAATAAATATGTTTTGAGTTTGAGTTTTATGTTCGTCAAGTCGCGCCAGTCTGCTCCATAGTGCCGATTTTTTGTCAGAGTTTTTCTATACGTCGTGTGTTTTCGTCCTTATACATGGATTTTGAAGCCGAAGAGGCAAAAGCCTGAAATGCCGAAAGAAATATAGAGGGTCGATGTATACTCGTTTTATATTGAATGATGAAAAAATTCTGTGAGCTATTTGAATGTGTCCCCAGCGTTACCTTCAATAGCGCCACATAGTGCACTTTGAATAACATGATCTGGGACTTTGAGTCTCCTACAATGTAGCTGTTTGCGTTTGTGGAATTTAATATCCTAACTTTATGAAGTTACTTTTCGATTCATGTTCTATTCAAATAAACTTTAAAATAAGATTTTAATATTTAAAAACATTTTCAAAAACGAACTATTACCGTCCGCGTATCGATTTCGTACCTATTCTTTTCAGCAAACCGTTATAATTGATGTCTTTGATACCCATATCATGAGGGTGCATAAAAATTAACTAGTCCGCCATCATTGGGAGTGCACTATATTGGATTTAGAATAACGTCACTTAGCTCACCAAGCTATCATCCAAACCCAACGCTTAAATGCAGTATTTTAGCTCAATCGGTTGGGGATAACTGTTTTAAAACAAACAGTGCAAACGTTAAGTGAAAGCTTATAAAAAGGGTTATCTGAAGATCACTTTAACCTTTGTTTTTATATTTTCCTTTATATATGCATTGATATATAATTTAGAACAAAGTTTGTAATGCTGCATTTTTTTATTGTGTGATAGGCTTGCGCTTCACGTCAATCATGCTTAGTGCAACGCAATGATGAGGTATATAGGCAAGGTTGGAACGCGCTCGCCTAAAAGATGCATATTCATTCTTACCTTGAAGGTACTTAAGTTATATGTGGCAGGAAACACGCATGTGGCATTATCTATATATCTATCTTGTTACCAATCTCTGTATTATCAAAGTGTCATCAAATTAGGTATCGCACTTCTAAGGCTTACATTCAATGTTCACTATAATACATAGTTATGTACATAAATAGTACGTTTTTAGTAAAAATGTAAACAAACCGCCTTTTTTCCTAGACTATAAGGGTTGAAATGAAATGTTTGCTTGTCACGAAATTTCGTTTCCCCGTACTGGATCAATATTATCATGGGAGGGCGGCGACTGCCGACGAAAATGTAGACTACAGTATACATACCTACAGATAGCCGTCCCGTACGAACGTACGAATATTTTACTATTACTTATTTATTATCATTGCCTATTTTGGCAAAGTTATAGGTATTAACACATTCGCTGCGGCAGCAATGGATCTAAACCTTCGGCTAGTGCGTTACGAGACAAAAACTGCCCGTATCTATTTCCTGCTAAGCGTTACGACCTCTATTTTGCCGTACCGGAACCTGACTTTCAAAGTCCATGCAGACGTGGAAACTCCCCATATCAATGGTTTTTTTGAACAAATCGATAGGCTACATACTCGTGTATACTTAGCTGCGGTAGCCCCGGGTTCTCTATGATATTTCCAAAGATACAGAGATTTTTCAAAATCAGTCATTTACGGCAATATACATTATAATCTAACGGTTTTTACAATCTTACGGTGGCATGTGTATACCTGCAGTTCGTGTATCTGTATCTGGTACTTGTGTAGAGCGGCCTGCACTGCGGAGATGGTGCTCTCAGCGAACGCTGTGGCGTTGCCCGCAGACGTGTCCCAAGAAATAGTGTCAAGCGCTTGTCCAGAGGTAGAACACCACTAGGGCTACCTGAATCACCCCTATGTATGTTCCGCGATTTTGCGTAGTTTTTGAGTTATGATTTTTTTTCGTATTTTTTGACTAATCCCGACTTGCAAGAGATTATTCATCACAGAGGCCTCAATTATTGAGATATGTGCTTGATTTTTTTTTTATTAGCTAGGTGAATACAAAAAATGCCTAGCATACAAAAAAACAATTGTGGTCAGATCTGATACCGTTAAGTCATAAAAAAAAGTTGAATACCATAGTTAGTAAAATTTCAAAACCTGCATAAGTTTTTCGAAGGTGATTAAAAAAAAAAGTCACTAAAAAAATTCTGCCCAGATTTTTTTTAAAAACTTGCTAATTTTATCATCTAGTAACCCTATAAATTTCAATGAGCTATCTACTACGCTAGCTACGGTGTCATACTTAAACTTGATCAAGAAAACGTGACCAGCCAAAAATTCCTCTTTAAAATTTTTAACTTATTAATTATTTAAATGGTCATTAAAACCTATTTACCTGTGCGCAAGCCACATTTAAAATGATAAGAGCATGATTTGACAGAACCCCCTTTGCCTAAATTCACTTTGGCTTTCTCAGTGGACTTTAGAGTGCTCGTCGATTTGGATTTGTGGTGATAACGACTTTATTAGACCATTGGGGCTTTCTCGAGTGTACATCATTTGGTGAGCTATGCCTTTTTCACCTAAAGACTATGCACTTATGCACTATTATTATGGCCGGGCACGGGGAAACGCTTCTGAAGCAGCCCGATTGTACAGAGCGCAAGTAGAAAGAAGTGGTGAGCCTCATCCCCAAAGATGGCCTGATCATCGTATGATTTTACGTGTCCATAACTTTTACATGGAAGGTCGCCTACCAGGCACAAGGCCTGGGCGTCCATCGGAAATGCAGGACCCAGATGCCGTCGAAAGCGTTCTTGGAGAAATAGAAAGAGATACATCAATAAGTGTAAGGGCCATAGAAAGCCGAACTGGAATCTCGAAATCCCGTGCAAATCGGATACTCAAACAAGAGCATTTTCACCCCTACCATATTCAAAAAGTTCAACAGCTTAAACCTGAAGACTACCCAAACAGAGTGGCGTTTTGTCAAGAAATGTTGCGGCGTCAAGCTGAAGATGAAAATTTTTTCAACACGATTTTGTGGACTGATGAATCCCATTTTAAACGTTGTGGAATTTTCAACATCCACAATTACCACACTTGGAGCATCGAAAATCCACACAACGCACGTGCATCCAACTTCCAGGAACAGTTCAGCGTGAACTTGTGGTCTGGGGTTTTGAACGGACAGTTGATTGGCCCTTTTGAACTACCCGACCGCTTAAATGGCGAGACCTATTTACGTTTTCTGAGAGAACATCTGAATGGATTATTATTAGATATCGACCTATTAACTCGTAGGCGTATGATATTCCAAAACGATGGTGCCCCTTGTCACTTTGCAAGGATCGTCAGGCAACATCTAAATGAAAGATTTGGTGACAAGTGGATCGGTCGGGGAGGGCCTATTGCATGGCCTCCACGCTCACCCGATTTAAATCCTATAGATTTTTTTGTTTGGGGCTACTACAAAGAGAAAGTTTATCTAAAAGAATTAAGAAACGTAATGGAATTACGAGAAAAGTTAAGACAGGCCGAAGACATAATAAAAAATAATAGGGTAGCATTTTTAAGATTAAAAGATAACTTTTTTAGAAGATGTAGATTATGTATTGAGCACGAAGGTAGACATTTTGAAAATTTTCTGTAAATACAATACATAACTATTATTATTATTTAGTTTTATTTAGCTCATCTTTTTCCCGGTTCCCAGGTCGTACCTACGTTATCTTTGGTTAGTTACGCTTTGAGTCAAATTTTAAGTATGATGCCATAAAGATAGCTCATTGAAATTTATAGGGTTACTAGATGATAAAATTAGCAAGTTTTTAAAAAAATCTGGGCAGAATTTTTTCAGTGACTTTTTTTTTAATCACCTTCGAAAAACTTATGCAGGTTTTGAAATTTTACTAACTATGGTATTCAACTTTTTTTTATGACTTAACGGTATCAGATCTGACCACAATTGTTTTTTTGTATGCTAGGCATACTATTCACCTAGCTAATAAAAAAAAAATCAAGCACATATCTCAATAATTGAGGCCTCTGTGATGAATAATCTCTTGCAAGTCGGGATTAGTCAAAAAATACGAAAAAAAATCATAACTCAAAAACTACGCAAAATCGCGGAACATACATAGGGGTGATTCAGGTAGCCCTAGTGGTGTTCTACCTCTGGACAAGCGCTTGACACTATTTCTTGGGACACCCTGTATATGCCGTATAGCATAGAAGTTAAAAAATGACTTCTGAAATGACAATCGATATTTTAAAGATATTCTTTAATAAAGACCCAACAAATATAACATAATTCTTCATAATTAGTCAACCTAATAATTATTCTTACAAGTATCTTCAAATAAAAAGCAGTCACATGTACTTAGTACAAAAACACTTATTAATAAAAATGTTAATAAGTTTTTTAAATTTTGATTCTTATTAGGATATCAAATTATTATAATTACTATTTATTTTTAATCTATGATGTGATCACACAATATTAGGAACTTTAATTTAACGTAATAAAATAAATTTTAAAAACTAGGTATGGTTTCATCAACGTTCTATATAAGCCTTCTATATTCTATAGAAGTGCTAGTAGGTAGTTATCACACTGAACAATTTTCACTCTTGACATCGATAGTTTTTTGCATAAATAATATCGAGCGCTTACGTACGTCTCACTTACAGCCAACACTAGTGCAAATTGAGTGGCCGCGCGGACGCATGCAGGGAGGCACGGGGGTACGGCAAGATAGTCGCCGTACCGCACTGAATAAAAATACTTACCTTACTGAGTGTTACGGCAACTATTTTGCCGTATATTATTAGTGTACAATGTCATTATATTAAAAGCAACCATATTGAAAAGACACTGTCTCTTTCCTAGTACGTACGGGATCATAGTTAGATCATCACGCGCAAATAAGGACAACGAGCTGCCGCACTGGCTAACCGTCAAATACGGCAAAATACTTGCAGTAACGTAGCGAATGTGTTAATAATATCGATTCGATATTTTTTATTGTATTAATTTATTGACGAAAACGGTTGAATCTTAAAAGAAAAATACATTAAATTATCCACATCTAGCGCCATTGCCTTGATTAGTTTGCGTACACTTAAACTAATCAAGGCAACGTATATAGCGAAGTCTAAGTAGGCCAATTGAGAGGAAGCGTTTTTCTCAACATGACCTAGTTACAAACTAAATATTTTCACTACACTACACTTAATGAGTGTTTTCACAAGACGTAGAGAGTAGCGAAGCACTATTGAGAATATTAAATATGCAGGTCATTTTTACCATGGCGAAACTGTTATACTAGACTTACCCATACCCTATCACTTTTTATTACTCATCACTGACCATGAGCCTCCTCTCAGAATGAGAAGGGTTTGGCCTTAGTCCACCACGGTGATCAAGTGCCGATTGGCAAACTTCACACACATTTGGGAACATCAAGAAGAACTCTCAGGTAGGCAGGTTTCCTCACGATGTTTTTATTCACCGTTAAAGCAAATGATACTTAATATAATAAATAAATGCGAAACTGTGTGTGTCTGCCCATATTTTCAACCAATTTTGACGAAATTTGGTACAGAGATAGGTTGTGTCTTCTGGAAGAACATAGGCTAAATTTTATCCAGAAAAATTCCACGGAGTTCCCGCGAGAATCAAAACACCTTAATCCACGTGAACGAAGTCGCGGGCATCATCTGGTATAGCATATAACTCTGAAAGTAAGAGGATAGAATCCCCGACCGCCCGTACTTATAGGAGGCCAGATGTCTAAGCCGGCTATCGCCACTTTACACAATTAGCGATAAGACAAATATTATCATCGAAAACTGAATTCTCGTTTCAAAAAAATAATATAAATTTTGCTTTAAACTTAAATGTGTTATGTTTTGAAGCACCCTTGATTATATTTGTTGGTTCTTAATGCTTTTTACGCTATCAATACTAATTTCACAGATTACTACTTACTATCAGACTAAATTACGTGTAGATAATATTGTTTTTTTCACGCTTCTAACACTGAAATAGGCTGAACCGGATATCTTCCCACGAGATGGCATCCTTTCTGTATATTGACGTAAGATAATTTCAATGTCACGGACATCAGCTTATCCATACAAAATAACGATACTGTAAACATTCTTTTAATTGAACACTTAAATGATGTCCGCGACTTCGTCCGCGTAGATTGAGGTTTTTTTGGTGGGTTATTACCTACTTATTATAGCATGATAATATATGTAATTAGGTACAATTTAAAAATCTCTTATAGAAATGCAATTTTCTCCATGAATGCACGTCAGTGTATATAAAAAGATTTAAACAATAATGTAGGTAGGTACCACTTAAACGTAAAATGTAAAATAAAAATAACAACTTTACACATGGTACGCAAGGCATAGTTACTAATTAATATATCTAAGACTAATTTAAATTAAAAAAAAACTAAATACTTAGGTAATTTTCCTAAAAACAACTAAATTACTATGGAGGCAAACCTAACATCACTTTTTGTAGCATTACGAATAAATGTGGACTTTGATTATTTCACAGAATGGAGAGGTTGTTATGAGATGGATGTGCATAATTTCTTCGTAGCATTCTCCGAGAATTAAAGGTAGGTACTTAATTAAGTAAAACTGAAAGATTCAATGAATCGTTCAATTTTCTGCTCTTTGCTCTCGTTTTATTTTCTGTTCATTTTCGCTCAATGCTGATGGCATTAAATATACCTAACGTTGCACCAACTGCACGACCTGCACGCCTTTAAAAACTGAATTAATAATGGAGTTTTAAGTGTGATTACGAAATAATGAGATAGAATACAGGTTTAATAATATCAAAGTATAGGATAAAAGAGATACTTAAAATTAAAACAATGAAGAAATGATAAAAATATTAAAAAAAACTTAATTACATTTACAAAAAATATACGCCATCCAAGTGACCGTTAATGGGCATGGTGCCCAAAACACAGGCGCTATCACCTCGTTGAATGGCAAGGCTAAGCCGTTGTACTAAATAAGCGCAAGCTTTTTGGTCACCAGAGGCGTAGATCAGTTTTTGGGACGCGACATTTATAAAATTCTTCGTATCCGATGACCATGGGCCCAGAGTCTCAAAAGCAAGTGCTGCAAAAACGTAGTCCTTGGTCTAGATCCTATTATGAATATGTGTGTCTCTTTTTGGTGTCGCTTTTTTGTGTCATTGAATTTTTAAATCAAAGTATGCCCATTATTAATTCAGTTTAACACCGCTTTTTCACCACTTGGCAATCAGCACTTTTTTACTACTAGCTATCACCGCTTTTTCACCACTATACTATCGCCGCTTTTTCTTCACTAGGA
Source organism: Erebia epiphron (assembly GCA_963932025.1). Classification (NCBI taxonomy): domain Eukaryota; kingdom Metazoa; phylum Arthropoda; class Insecta; order Lepidoptera; family Nymphalidae; genus Erebia; species Erebia epiphron. The sequence goes on from OZ009945.1 coordinate 32,016,107, forward strand.
TATCGTCGTTTATTCCTGACTAGCTAATGCCCACAACTTGGTCCGCGTGGATTAAGGTTTTTCGGTTCCCACGGGAAACCTTTAATTTTCCGGGATCAAAAGTAGCCTATGTATTACTCCAGACTATAATCTATCTCGGTGCCTATCTATGTGTACAACAGAGAGCTTACTGCCATCGCTGCTGCTGGAGTATTATTTTAATACAGTTGACACTCTTGTTTCAGAATTATAATACTTATTTTACGGACATCAAGGCTCGTTATATAAAACTGCAATTTTAAAATGCAGTACTATGGTAGTAAGCCCACTGTTTGCGTTTCACATTATATTTTGAATGCAAACAGCTGTTAAATTGAACCCCGGCTGTGAATATTTACCTCTATTTTCAGTTTTCCGTATCAAGCACTGTAAATTAATTGGCGTGCAATAAAATTATATCTGTCAACCATTTATTTAACTTTTGACATAAGCACGCCTATGAAGCTTCATTCTTTATAATGAAGCGACAAAAAAATGCAATACTCCAGAGACGCACAATTTTTTTTTCAATAGTGAAGCGACGTGCCCTTTTATCCGATATTTTGTAACTCGTATCTCGTAATTACAAGTATGACTTTAGTTTTTAGGGTGCCGTACCTGAAAAGGAAAACACGGAACCCTTATAGGATCACTTTGTTGTCCGTCCGTCTGTGTGTCAAGACCCTTTTTCTCAGGAACGCATGGATTTATCAAGCCGAAATTCATATCAAATACTCAAGTCTACTGTCCCTCGGAGCTGTGAAAAAATCAAACTTCTAAGCCAACACAATCAAAAGATACTGCCGTTTATGCTGCAAATTTCGACACTCGCAAGGGAATCAAAACCTACAGGGTACTTCCCGTGAACTCGGAATCTTACTTTATTACTTAAATACCTACAGGTTTGTACGGAACCCTCGGTGCGCAAGTCCGACTCGCACTTGGCCGGTTTTTAAAATACGTACGTTAAAATACGTACGGTCACGTAGCTGCAACACAAACTCTCTTGATTGTCCTTAAAGCACCTTTAAGATATTATGTATTATCGAATTGACACCTGAATCTCTCACATATAAGTTGGCAGCTTGAGAAAAGCTACCCACATTTATTTACTGGTATTACAAAAAATGCTTTGCGAATATTAGGCAAATGCCATAATTCCACAACGTCAGATCGTGAACACCTATTGACCTGAATAGCTAAGAGTTCAGAGGTCGAGTACGCATCTCTATTCTCTACCTACTGGAGCCCAGCGTCGTCTATAGTTTGAGTAATACAATGACCTACTTTAAAATACTAGACAATATTTTGATAACCTTGGAATGTAATCCATAGCAATAATAAATACGACAGTGTTTCAGTGTGCCTGACTATGTATCGGTATATTTGTCTTTATGCTAAATTTTCACGATAAATTTGCTTTACCAATTTTCATAGCTTGAATCCTGCAACTTATGTATTTATATTATGTTATATCCTGGAAAATCAAAAGTTCTCACGGGAGTAAATTAATTCTTGAACGTGCGAATGAAGTTTCGGGCATAATTAGTTATTGATATTAAAAACAAACGTACCTACTTAATTTTCTGCTATACTTTTCTGCGTCTGAATACGATTAGAAGAAGTTGGCTTGTAAGGTATACCTAACCCTGTTTCCATCTTAGACTGCATTATCACTAATCGCCAGTCAAGGGCTTACTTTTTATCGAAATTTGAAAAGGTGACAAGATTACAACTCTACGCCGCGCCGCCAAGCAAGTCAAAGCTAACGACGCCGAATCTTTAGTAACATTTAATGCGAAAGTTTAGATGGATGGATGGAGGTTTGTTACTAAATCACGCCAGAACGGCTGAACGGATTTGTATGAAATTTGGCACATAGATAGATTCTAGCTGGAACAACAAAGGCTACTTTTTATCCTGCAAAATTAAAGTGTTTACCACGCGTACACCACCTAGTAATTCAGTAGTAGTATGGTGGTTGTATGGTAACAATTAACATAGTCCATAGGTAACTTAACAGATAGGAACCGCTTGAGTTATATATCAAAATATAGGTAATTTTATAACAAACGCGATGATATATCACTATTGACTACAATGAACTTGACAAATAAAAAAGTTAATTAAAATTAATTAATTTAAAAATAGCCTGGACCGGATTTTGATAGGCAACCTATTTTAGGTGTATTTATCTATTACTAAATAAAAATAAAAAGTAGGTTTCATCCATTAAACAGCTCGGTGAAGTTCGGGGTTATATACGTATCTTAGACTGTAAATATCGAGTGATTTGCAAATTGGGAACCGGCCCCCCAAATCTGTCAAATAAGGCAATACCAAATACTAGTATTCAAGGTATTCAAGCTCAATTTTGTCCTTTTCCAGCGCAATGCCAGCTCGAATGATCGGCGCGCGCGGGGCGGGCGGCGGCGGCGAGGTGAGCGTGGCCGACAGCCCATTCGCCACCTTCGAGTCCCTCACGCAAGCCGCGATCATCGCCGTTATGGGTGTCGCCATCGTAGTCTCTAACATTCTCATCATCGCGGCTTTCCTCAACTTTAAAGGTATTCAGATTATTACTTCAGGTGAGTAGCCCCTGCAAACAATGCTTAAGAAATGTTGTAGATATGTTCTAGAAACTAAAATAGGCTTGGGCTCAAAGATTTACACATTTTGGTTGATTTAATTTTCTGTGCTCATAATATTAGGGCACTGTAGGAAGCCACATGTTTTCTTTGTTTTCTTTTACATCAAATGAAGTTAAATAATATGATACTTATATTGAAATCTTCGCAACTTTGTGACTGACAATGTTTTGTCCATAGCCTTATCCCATGAGGTGATCAACTACTACTTGCTCTCCCTGGCGGTGGCGGACTTGCTGTGTGGGCTGTTTGTCGTACCGCTCTCCGTGTACCCGGCAATCACCGGCCGATGGATGTTCGGAGACCTTATGTGCCGCCTGGCCGGCTATATAGAAGTGACTCTGTGGTCCGTCTCAGTCTACACCTTTATGTGGATATCGGTCGATCGGTACCTAGCCGTCCGGAAACCTCTCCGATATGAGACGGTCAGTCTGACGGTAGTTATCAATTTCTATATTATTCTTCCTCCTTCACAATCTGGATGCTCTGGTTCTACTGACTTCAGGAGCTTGTTCAGGGCGCATAACATCAGGTCTCCATCAAAACCAACTTTGAATAATTGAATAAATATCAAACTTTTGGTAATTCAACATACCCATATAAGTATTTCCCTTATTTAGTTTTTATTAATATTTCTTCTATTTAAATAGCTTGAAATATAACTCCACTTGAAGTGTTGTTAGTTTTGTTTATTTTTTCTTCTGTAATAGTTTTAGTTGCAAAAGCTTTACATTCTTTTGTGTACATTTTCAAAAGACATTCAAGACAAGATTAACTTACTTAACATACAAGTATCCCATTTCATAATTTAAAAATATACATTTCTCATTAATTACTGTCGAATAATGCATTCGACATGTCTGTCGTTATATTTGTAAAATTGATTAAATTTACATAGTATGATTAGATTCATAAACATATTGGCTCAATTGATGGAGAAATCGGATGTATTTGTCATGAACACTGCATTATCCTTTTGCATGTAATTATAATAATTCTGAATAGAATCATGATTTTATTAATTTTACTCTTACTAGCGTAGCATGAAGTGAATATTTAAAATACTTCCTATTTATTAGAATTAGAGATGATTATTAAGATTAAGGTCATTTAGAGCCAGAATATCACAATATGCACAACCAGCACACAAATTTAATTTCTATTTTATCACGTTTAATTTTCAATAGATAAGCTCGATTTTATATAGAGTAAATACGTAACAGCTATTACTAAACTTTCAGTAATTAGGCGACGGTATTAAATATGTTGTGATATTAATAACAAAACGCATGAAATTGCCTTCGGCGTTTAATTCATAGCATTGCATTTTGCTAACAACAGATCTTGAAGTTATGTTACTCCTAGCAGCTATTTTAAATTGCGGTCCAAAATGATAAACGTATCCGTTGCTTCATACCATTACGATAAACGAAAAATAAAGTAACTTAATGATGAAGAGACAATCGCTGAAACATGATAACAATTATGTAACTTGCACAAAAAATTAAAATTAAAAAGAAATATTCACGCGGCTTAATTGGATTATAATAAATTAAAATATGACTAAAATTCATTGTTTATTAAAGTCAACGGATAGTTGTAACAAAGATATAAAAGATGAAATGAGATTTTTAAACTGAGAAAAGATTGAACAGGGTGTAAAATCCACAAAAAATCTGCGCGCTATCGTTTATTAATATTTTTATCTAATCAAGTTTAGTCGCCCTTACAATTGTAAGGTAATAAAACTCAATATTATTGCCTAAATGCGTAAACTAAATGGTTAACTAAAATCGTTACAATCATCCGATGACAATCATGTGTAAAGAAACATCGCGTAATTCGTTCCTCGTGCATCTTTTACGCGAGCCGATTGCGAAAAGACCAGTAAAATCGTCTCTTTATCGTTTCTATTTTAGAGCAAGTTATATTGCTATAGCCATTAATCAACTGTTAATTAGGTCACCTTCTTTAGGTCACCTGTCCTAGTTTGGCCATTATTTAGATGTATCTTAATAGAAAAGGTCACCTTGTTGATGAATTAAAAATATATTCGATAAACTTGAAATAATTCATCGATAGAATTTTTTTTACTTTAAAAATGAAACTAAGTCATGATTGGGTATTTAAAAATACTTATAGTTTCATGAATCTGACAATTTTTTAATGTAGATAAATGTAATCCAGTCATCAAGAAGGTACACGTCTTGAAGTTTTCTTTAATTTTCGTATAACGTAGGTCAAAAGTAAAATGTGCCCTTTTAGGTGTATATTAAAATAAAATTACGATTCGAAAGATGCATTTTATTACATCTAGGCAGCAACTGATACTTTTATAAGGTACCTACGGCTAATTAGTTTGTTCCTTTGCGGCAATGTTTTGCGTGATCACAATATCTCATAAAATAAAACCGAATACTAACTCATACACGTTTTAAACATACATCAGTTACAAACGAATACAGTTAATATAATGTACACCGATGGAAAGCCTTTTGGCGCAATTCAGCGACGTCAAAAGTTACCTAATAAAAATAAATGGTCGTCGTATTTGGCCGAAGCCTGCGGGGATTTCTTACTGTAACTTTTCTTAATATAATGAACGTGAGTAAGTTATCAAGTTACTTACATCACCAAATTAGAATAATTATCACGACAATAAATTTTAAAATTTTATTTCGCCAATAATATAAAAAAAAAATTATTTATGATTTAATGTAAATTTTTGATGATATCATAATATATTTTAATCTTCTTATTATTATTGTCGTGATAGTCAACATATTTTGCACTAGTCTGCAACATTTGTATGATGAACACTAACTACTTCATTACATTGATTTAGGTTCAAACGCGAACGCGAAGTCAATGTTGGATGGTGTTCACCTGGATTTCAGCGGCCATGTTGTGTTGCCCTCCGTTACTCGGGTACAAAAAAGAAGCCAACTTCGATAAGGAAACATTCATTTGCATGTTGGATTGGGGTACAACATACGCGTATACGGCGACCTTAGCTATCCTAGTACTGGGACCGAGCGTCATTTCAATCGTGTATAACTACTTCTATATATTCTCGATGAAGAGAAAACTGCATAGCGGCGCACCCATCCACGACAAGGAGTACGCAACAGCGCTGGCCGAGAATCTTTCCAATCCTAGCCATTGGATGAGCTTCGTTCTGGTCACTGCGTTTTGGCTGAGCTGGGCGCCATATGCCGGGGTACGGTGTTATGAATACTTCATTGGTCAAGAGTTAAAAATTCCTATGTTACATTTCGGAGTCGTTTGGCTAGGCATATTAAATTCCTTTTGGAAAATTGTCATCCTTTTATCTCTAAGTCCCCAGTTTCGACTCGCCCTCAGAATACTCTGCTTGACAGCCTGTTGTCGGACGAAAGGACGATTGCAAGCTGAATTACTCGGTTTGGACAACGACGATTAACTTACCAGCTAATATTTTGTGTGTTGAAATTCTAAATTATTAAAATATTAATTTACGTATTAAAAACAGAGTAAACTATTTTAATGTATTTGTTAAAATGCTGATTGGGGGTTTAAAATCACATGCTCAATTTATTCTGTGACGTGCAGTATATAATGTAGAGAGTATGGATATTACTCAACATAGCCAACGGCAAAAGTATAAATGTAGTACATGAGCATGAGCAAAATCACAAAAATTATTCTAGTTTAATAATGAAACAAAAAACAACAACAATCACTATCAGAATGTCATTCCTCTTACTAATTAAGGCGTAGTTTAGGTATAGAGATATAGATTCTATTTACACTCGTTCATTGTTTTTGCTAATGGCGCCCACATATTTTATGTTACTTTAAGTACTGTTTATACTGTGTACGTTGAGTTGTTTAAAATTATATTGCAGTTATAAAATTGTTAATTGAATGTTCTGACAATAATATATACGGTTATTCATTTGTAATATTAAATATTTTGAATATTGATGATATGCAATAAAATATTCCATATCATTTTTTGGATCTGTAATCGACGTTAGCGTAATAAAGATGGTTTGAACGAAGTACTGAAAGCTCGTAGGTTTGACTTTGGTCCAGATTTATTTCCAATCATACCTACAAGTTTCACGATGATAAGTAATGGCATTATTATTATAATGTATTTACATTAGATTACGTCCTCGCATGTACGAAACGAAAGATGTCCAAAATCCAATAAAATGTTTTACTTTGTAAACAAACAAATGATGCAAAATGGTTTTAAATCACACAAATATTTCCACCACACCACACCTAGTCCTCTCTTATGAAACTACTTAGAATCCCATTTTAACATAAATCTATTTAGTCTATTACTAAAAATAATTTTAAATTAATCTAGGAACGATAAATTAAAAAAAAAGGGCAAGTGCGAGTCGGACTCGCGCACGAAGGGTTCCGTACCATTATTAATAAATAATTGCCTTTGTTAATGAACCGCAAGACTAACTTTGTTTGTAGAGGTTTATTGTTAATATCAAAAAAACTATGCTAGTTAGAGCATTGGCTATAGTTTTCCTGTAAAATATACGTAAATTCCTATTGACCATAATGATTTCAAATTTTTCGATTGGTAAACTCCGGAGATAAGGGGGGGGAACGGTATTTTTTTAAGACATTTTCCCCGATAAATCAAAAACTATCATAACTAAAAATAATTAAAAATCTGTTTTGGAATGTACAAAGTAAACCCTTTCATATGATACCCCACACAGTACAGTTATCTCACTTTTAAATTTCAACCCTCAGATTTTTCCCCCTTTTTAAATAAGAACAAAAATAATTTCCAATTTTTTTAATTCCAGTGTCTTTGGGCCACTAATATACACAACTATTCCAAATTTCAAGTCGATAGCTTCGGTAGTTACTGAAATAATCGAGTGTGACGGACGGACAGACGGACAGACGGACAGACAGACGGAGAAAGTCGCACCATAAGGGTTCCATTTTACCATTTTGGTACGGAACCCTAATTAACATTCCGTTTACAAAAAAGACATTTTATTTGAATCAATTATACCTAGTGGCCAATATGACGTAGCCTAACGTAAAAAAATATGCCTTTTAAAGTATTTTTAAACTTATACAAATTCTTATTCTTAATCATATTTAGTAATTTAGAAATAAGAGAAAATGGTCTTTTTTGCGTAATAATTATCATTAGCAAAATGAATATTGTGAGAGTGTAACTAACTATCAACGATTTATTCAACTAATACGTAGTTTATTTCTTTAGTGTACAAAAAATATCAGCTATTCAATCCATTTGAAAGGTATTGAAAATTTTGTTCGTTAACATTTAACAGAAACAAATTAACTTTAATTTCAGTAAATTTACTAGTTTCTTCTTAATTGCAGTACCATATGCGCCTTTTTCCCTGCCTCGTTGGTCTAGTGGTTGGCATATTCGACTGCGACGGAGGTTTATAGGTATATATTTATGTTTATATGTACCTATTTATAAAATTATTTATGTATTATTTGTATGTAAAGTTTATGTAGTATATTGTATAGCTGTCTATATTGTTGCACTATCCCGTACATATATTAAAGGTTCTTAGTTAATGGGTTGTCTGGAGGAGATCACTTTTAGTGCTAAGACCGCCCTTGCACACTTTGTATTTGTTTTGTTTTCTTTTCTATGTATTTTTATGTATTGTGTAGCAATAAAGAATTTATCTAGCTATCTATCTATCTATCTATCTATCTATGTTACATAATATATTTCATACCTACTAAGATAAAGATCAAATACCTTCGATGAAATAACTAAATATGAAAGCTCTACAATAATTTTCACCTGCAAACAATCTAATAGTCTCGTTCGTTAAAACATTCGTATACCTTATACGGTTAGATCAACCTATTTTTATATTCAAAGCAACCAAACTCAATAGTAATACAAATACTGAATGTAATTCTCCCTGTCAATTCTACACAAAATCTCTTTTCACGAGGATGAGAAATATTAGGTACCTAAATCCAACATAAAGAGACCCGATGAATGCTAGCCTATTCAATGAATCCGTAGTAGATCGACACTGAAAAGTTGTTCATATGTGTTGGATATTTCTTAATCGGTCACCTACATTGATTGTAAATAATAGAATCTAATAGCAGAAATAAAGTGCGTAACAATTTATAGTACGTAGTGTTAGTATTTAGTGTAATTCAAACAAAACAGTGTCATGCTATTTATAAGCCAACAATCAACTGCCGTAATTGATCAAAGAATTTTTAATCTAAGTAATATAAGCGTATATCGTAAAGTTTTGTCTTGTTCTCGTCATGTATTTAACAGGTAATAAATATGTTATTTATGTATCCAATGTGAAAGTATACTTGTCCGTCCGTTGTCCGTGTTTATTTGTTATCTTCTCATGAACCGTTCTTTAGCAGAAATAGCTTACATCCTACTGATATAGCATAACTTAATTCCGAAAAATGTGAGAGTTCTCTCAGAATTAAAACCAAAATTCGCAGCTAGCTGGCATCAGCGTGTAAATAGCATGTCGTTATGGTGAAAACGCACTATTTATGACCATTTTATAGGCATTACTAGACATCGAGACTGTCATGCCGTGTAGACAGTCCGTAGCACGGCGTAGGCTTATCTTTCTCTTAATGGAGGTAAGGGTGAAAATAAACTACGGATGTGAAAATACACTACGCAATGGTTAAAATGGGTCAATAACTTGGGTACATGTCGGTAGTATGATGTATATTGATGCAAGTATAATCAATTAAGCGGGAAATTGAATTTTTGTATACTTAGCTACTAGATATGGGTAATGTACCTTTAAAAAAAAAAGCAATAAAAATTACGTTTAGAGAGAAATGTACTTAGGAGAAAAGCTCATATTTTTTGCATATTTAAACTGTAACGAAATATCTAATAAAATACACGATATAATATAATATTATATTATATACTTGTATAGTCACCGTTTTAACAAAATGTAAAATAATTTATGATTATTCGTGAACATCGTGTGTACGTTAGTAAATATCACCCGTCTATGAAGTTTGTGAATTCAAAACATCATTAAAACCTATTTACTTCTACCTCTATGGTGTCGAATTTCCATACAACCTTTTTTAATTTGTTAAAAACTCACACTCGTAACCTTCTTGGTGTACTTTTTTAATTTGCTTTGCGCGCACCATTTTCTTTCACGTCATGTCATTTCCTCGCTGAGGTGGGATGAAAAGTTACGTGTTGCACTCGAGTGAAAAGTTGTTTTTTAACCGCGTGCTCAATTTTGATGACCGAGCAAGCGAAGGATTATAAAATTGAATCACGAGCGCAGCGAGTGGTTCAAAAATTAGAATCCTGAGCGTCAGCGAGGGAATCAAAAGAGCACGAGGTGAAAAATCTTTTCACCTCGTATAACAAATAACTATTAAGTGTGACCTGATATTGTAAGGCTCGCGGCACATCATGGCGAGGCTAAACAATGACGCGTATTTTAAAAAAAAACAATAATCAAAGCTCTTCTACAAAACGTATAATTGTTTTTCATGTTATTTTACAATAACATGCGCATACTATGTAATAAAAATGATGCTACATTATTATTGTGTGCAGACTCAGACATGTGCCTGAAGCCTAAGGTCAGTGGCTTGTTATCATACCTGGTTGTTGTTTATTAAGTAATGAGAAGTGATACAAATTACAAGCAATAGCTAAATACTGCCATAATCACTTAATTATACATTATTGCTGATTGATAGTACAAGCTTGCGCTTCAAGAAAGCTTCAAGTCCGTATCCTCAATTGATGTCATTCGCGTTTTCTTCTTAGTAGGACACGCAGACATTTTTTAACAAGCGTTGTGACTTGAATTAATAAATAATAGCATTTTTTGATGCGTGAGCTGTGATGTTTGATCAGCGATAGGTCAGGCTGTGATGTTTAATCGGCGATAGGTCAGCAATCAAGCGGCATTCTGCGCATGTTACTCTATTTCCGACAATAATTCCGACACATGCGTAAAATACAGCTAGATTTGCAGCTGCCTGCCGCGTCACGTACAAAGATCTACCGAACTATAACTGATATAAATATCTAAGGTTAAGTATATATTACTAAGTAGCTTATAAATAAAATCTGCATGCATCGCTGGATATAGTCAATTTGAATTCCAAAATCTAACTTTCCAATATACAGGGTGGAAAAACTAAAGGAACCTGGATGAAAACTATATAAAATATTGAAGGTATAACATTTCATTCAAAGGAAACATTCCTTTTTTTTAAAGAGCATAACCACATATTTTAAATAATACCGAGCCGGGAGTCTTACTCTATACTCGTACTGATTATAATCAGTCTAGGATAGGAATTAGGATGTTAGGTACTTTCAAAAAATCCATTTTATTTTTCAAATGAACTTTAATGAAATTTTTATAACCTAAATCAAAGAAAAAAAAATTACGTGCTAAACCAATTAATTTTTTTTTAAAGAATCCTTTGATTCCAAGATTGATATCATACAAATTATTATATTTCATTGTCTTTCTCAGTTGAAAGATTTAAAGATGGTTCCAGAGATATAATGTTTATCGATTGCAATCGATGCTAAATAGTGATCAGCTATGCAAAATAGTGACTGTAATTATTGAATTGACAATTCGTTCAATTTACAGTTTAGGTAAAATTTAAAAAAACAAAAATTCTGTTAAAATGCATATAATATGTAAACAAAATAATGTTTCCTTAGAGTGAAATTTTATACCTTCAATTCTCACCATGCCCCGTCCGTTTTTTCAACCCTGTTTACCTTTTATTGCTGATTGCATATTGAAATATGGTCTATCTTTAATATCGTAGGCTGAATACATTTCTAAATCATATTATATTATTGTTGTTACTATTTAAGTAGGCTAGATAAATGATTCATTCTAAATAATAGTTTAATCGCACTTATTTAACACCAATAAATATAAAAATGTAATGAACATGAAAGTGTTTAATATGATTATTGAAAAAATTGAGGCGATTTTACGAAAACAAATGTAATGAGTCGATAGACCGCCGATGTCGAAGTTTTTTCTGTAAAAATATCTGTCTTTCAATAATATGTACTTAATTTGTTTAATACAATATAGGTACGAATAACATTTACTAGTACTAACATGCTGGAGTAAATCTAGGAAAATATTATCATTTTCTTCTTCGTGATCCGGCACGTGCGTTTTAAGAAAAAAGCTTTTTGAGTTATCATTTGTTTTTAAGTAGCTATTTGGAAGAGAATGGTTTTTGATTTCAGCCCCTTCCCATTCGATTCATTCTTAGCAAGTGAGAATGCAAGAGTGGAATATAATTTATACTACGCTACACCAGAGACTGAGTTGTCCCTTCTTTTGGCTTTACCAACTTACTCGAAATTTGTTTCACTAACAGATATATTCACGTCGACGCTGCAATATAACATATACTGACTGCCTCGTTGGTCTAGTCACTAGTGGTTAGCATGTTCGACTGCGGCTGACGAGGTCCCGGGTTCAGGTCCCGGGTCGGGCCATAGCAAGTATTGTGTTTTAATAATTTTTTTGTATTTTTTTGTATTACAAGAAATTCTTAGTACCAGCCCGGAGTTAGGAAGTTGGTAGTATTTTACCCCCGTGCCTCGGAGAGCACGTTAAGCTGTCGGTCCTGCGCCTGATCTCTCTCCGGTCGTGTCAGATTTTCCATCCCATCGGGCTATGAGTGTAAAGGAACAGATAGTGCACCTATGCACACTTGTGCACTATAATCACATTGTACTATTCTTTGCTATAATATCTCCCGTGCAGATGGCTAAGCTCTCTGGAGATAGGCCGCCGTGGCCGGGTCGGGAGGACATTACATTATATTATCATATACTCATATAATGTGGATTAAAAAATATAAACCATTTTCTTCCGACAAACACCATCCTGTTGTGGTTGTGATAAATATGTTTGAACTTGGTTATTTTTATCGTAAAAAGGCTCGTGACATCGTTAAAAATTATTCATATTAATATCCATTTCGCATTTATAATACTAATATTATAAATGCATTATGCATTTATATACGTTGCATATGTATAATATAATATCAAAAATAACAGCGCTGATAATGTTATTTATTTTTATAAATATAGCCAATTAAGGGTAGCACAAAATATTTAAGTTCTCTATGAAACTTCAGTAGAGTACTAGATTCGCCCCAGCCATTTTTAGTCAATTTTTCGCTAGAAACTAGAAAACAAAGTGGTTGTAGTCATTAGTAGAGGTATAAACAAAAGTTTTAGTGTGTAGAGAATTAATATTTTAACCGTTTATATTAAACGCTAACGTACTCTTATAAAGGTTTATTTTTTGTATTAGGTAAGAAGTAGTCGGTAACTTTATTATTCTAAATTAGTTAGTAAGAATCTGAATATTTTGCGAATAACTAGATGCTGCTAGAATAATAAGCATCATAAATATACTTAGGTGAATGATAAGGTAGGTACGTGTACTTACGGCTGAGGAACGACTGATTTTGTAGCAAATACACAAAGCGTGTAAGTTAAAGTTCTGATTTTCCTATACGTAAATACATATTACAAATATAATTTACTAGCCCGCGACTTCGTCCGCGTGGTTTAAGATTTTTTTATTCCCGCGCGAACTCCTTAATTTTCCGGGACAAAAAGTAGCCTGTGTCACTCTCCAGGTCCTCAACTATATCCATGCCAAAAATCACGTCAGTCCATTGCTCCGTTGCGGCGTGATTGAAGGAAAAACCAACAACCAACAAACCAATAAACCAACAAACAAACACACTTTCGCATATAATATTAGTATGATGATAGCTAGCCTAATCTTATTACTGCACAAAACGTGCACGTGAAATGGAGCCAATAATACTGGCTGCATTTCTGCGCCGACCAGCCGGACCGGACCTATTCTTAAGCACTCTTTGTGTAGTAACTATAGGAACAGAATGGGTACTTTAGGCAGAGATGATATTGAAGCGCTATTGTAATATTATAACTCACGGGTTCTGAATTATGGTGGGCGTATTACTTTATTAAATGCAGTCTAGAAATACGAGTATATACAGCTATGTTATAAAAATATCGAAGATGCAAACGAAGACACTGTAGTTTGCGATGGCTTCACAGCAATTGCAGGAAAATATTCGTATCGATGTTTTAGATTTCGATATACAGTGCAACAACACTTCACTGATGTGTGTAATATTAAATAGGTACCTATACACTTTATCGATGTTGCTTGGTTAGGTCGATGGCACTTGGAATTAGGTTTTGCCAGTTGCACATGTAAGTGTACGTAACGTATTTACGGTTAAAATCTATGAATGTAATTATCTATATCGGCGCGAGTGCCCTAGTTGTGACTACGCATATCAGTCGCTTTCCGATTGTTAAGCAACTTTGACCCAAGTCGGTAGCTGGATGACCTAAGGAGGTTCAAATTTAGCCTTTTTTCCTCCGTGATTTTGTATCGTTGCTTGGCCCCGGTTATGATCACTTACATCTGATACACAGGGTGAAAAAAACTAACGGGCCCAGACTAACTAAGAAAAGTACTTTTAATATTTGAGATATGAAATTTCACATTAAGGAAACATTCCTTTATTTTTAAAAATAAGAATATCTGCATTCAAAGATAATATTAAAAAAAGTTTGAATGCAAATATTCTTATTTAAACGAAGGAATGTTTCCTTGGAGTGAAATGTCTTCTTCAATATCTTCAATATTTAAAGTACGCGGCCCGTTCGTTTTTCCACCCTGTATAACCCACTCCAGATGCTATTAGGATAATAAGATGTCCTTATAATATCTGGATATAATAGTAAAAAATTAAAAATCTATTTTAGTAAGGCTGTATTTTCGGTTGGCAGCGGAGCGGCCGCATCGCATCGCATCGCTCGCATTTTGTATCGAGATATTTTCGGTGGCGAGCGGAAAACGCGGCGGATCCCCAAGTTTATATGCTTGTAACATGCTGTTTGTCTTTGTGTTTATTGCGTTGACATGGGCAGGTTGGCGTATTCCGCTATCGGTAATCGAAAACACAACCGCAGAACGCTGTGTCTTTTTTTCCGCTCCCTGCTGCCCAACGAAAATGCTATGAGTTGAAATGGTTTAAAGTCAATATCCGTGGTTTTAATACAGTTTAATACAGTCGTATGCGTAGTGCAGACTGCGATTTGCGTGCGGCTGTGCCGTAGGGATGCCGCGCACTTCTGAATGATGCAATTATCACATGGTTCGTTTATTTACCTGTACTTGTATTTTTCTGCTTAGACTAATCATAATTATGTGATTCATTTGTTTGTCATTAAAACCTTTAGATCAATTGTACTCTTTTTATTTGTGAAACTGATCCGAATGATTATTTTACTAATAATAATAATAATCAACGAACTCTGAAACCCACAAATAAATAAATCCCTGCTGACGATTTATGAAAAGTTCACTCACATCTCTTTGATACACAAATATGCTTTCAAAATTATCAGTATGAAGAACTACACTAGGTGGACAGATGGCCAGATGGATTGTGGAGTGGATAATATTTATCGGTTGTATCCGTTGACGCCGATGACGAGGATCCACACTAGGTTAGTTATATACCACTGCAACCGAGGTTCCTGCCGGTTCTTCTCGTGGGAATGAAATTCCGAACCAGTAGATTCACTCGATTATTCAAAAGCACTTATAATAAGTTTATTTGAATAAAAAAAACATGAGTTTGAGTTTGAGCAACATCCGCATTGAAAAATAGGATCCTTTAGAAGTTCAATGCTCAAGACTTCTGGCTGGACTTCTAATTTCTTAGTTAGAACCTCCCATGTATCACTCGCGTTTCGTGGAAAGTCGTCTGATTTATATATGTATAATAGTGTACTACGTATAAATAAGTTCAAGTTTTGAGTCAAGTATTTGTACGAAACATCTATACTAATATGTCTATCTATATTTATATTATAAATGCAAAAGTTTGGATGGATTTATGGATTGATGGTTGTTACTCAATCACGGAAAATGAAAGAGTTCCCGCGGGAACCAAAACCTCAATCCACTTAAACTTATATATTATTAGCTGATGCCCGCGACTTCGTACGCGTGGATTGAGGTTTTTTGGTTCCCGCGGCAACTCTTTCATTTTCCGGTATAAAAAGCCTAGCCTAGCCTATGTGCTATTCCAGACTATAATCTATCTCTGTGCCAAATTTCATCCAGATCCGTTCAGCCGTTGGGGCGTGATTGAGTAACAAACATCCATCCATACATGCATCCAGACATCCATCCATCCAAACTTTCGCATTTATAATATTTATTATTATTATTATTATTTGATTTGATTATTTGATCTACTATCGGACTCTATCGGTACAGATTCAGAACAAGTTTTGTGGTAATTACTAACTAACAGAAGTAAAGGGCGCGTTCAATCGGAAAAAGAGTTAATTACAAAAAATTATTTTGTACAGAAGTATGAATAGAAATAGTGGATGTATCTACTTAGGGATGAATTTGAAAAAAATGTGCAAATATACCTAGTACCTACCTACTTTACTTTGTTTAACTTACGACTGGCGTAGCGCCATCTGGCTTCATATTATCAAATGTTGTTGTTATTAATATCACCAAAGGTTCATAGTTTTTAAACAAAGTGGGTGTGAGACAAATGCAAGCGCCCCCGAGACGTTCAAAAGGTTTAAACTGCACAGTGCCGTTTGACGAACCTTTAAACCGGCATCAAACACGTAAGGTTTGAGTCAAACCCTTTGATCTTCTCGGAGGGACTTTACTAAACATCAGAGACAAGTTAACCAGAGATGGTAAACATTATGCTAGTTATTGTTATGATAGGATAGATGGCGACATCGTAGAAAATATTATATAAATATTTAATTAGTCTCAAAATCAGCTCTACATTGAGTTTATAGAGGTGCAGTTTTTTTTGAGTTAGGAGGTCTAGGTTTTTGTGATTGTGATGGTTTGTTTCTCAGGAACTAATCAACCGATTTGGATAAAATTTTGTGTTAACGTAATGATTGACATTCTAAGTTTATCTATATTAGTTTCATCATTCATGAGTTCCTGGGTAACACCAATCAAATAGAAGAAAACAAATCAATGGAGACGATGATAGCCTAGCGGTATAGGCATTACGATACCCGGGCACGTACCTCTAACTTTTTGTAGTTATATTGTACGTTTAAGGTAATTCAATATTTGCTTCAAACTATGAAGGATAGGTAATATCGTGAGGGAACCTGCATACCCTAGAGTTCTTCATAATGTTCTCGTAGGTGTGCGAAGTCTGCCAATCCGCACTTGGCCAGCGTGATGGACTATGGCCAAACCCTTATCATTCCGAGAGGAAACTCGTGTTCAGGTTGTGAGCCGGCAATGTGTTCAAGTGATGGCGATGATGACCAAATTGAACGGCAAGGAGTGAAGCTCGGTCTCAAGTACTATGTAGGTACCTAGCGAGAACGTAGAGTGCGCCGTGAGCCTGATCTCTCTCCGGTCGTCTCGGATTTCGCGTCCCACCGGACTATGAGAGTAAAGGAACAGAGAGTGCACCTGTGCACTATAATATCTCCCGCGCAGATGGCTGATCTCTCAGGAGATTGGCCGCATTGGCAGGACATTAGGTACCTATATCTAAGCCTCCGCCATTCATCGCGGCTGGCGGCGTAGATAAACGCGTGGCGTCTGCGCATTTAGAAATTGAGCTGGCTGGGGAAGTTTTGATGCACTTTTGACTGTTAGAGCTAAAATTGTTAATACTTCATACAAATATTACAAATGCGAAAGTGTGCTTGTGTGTTGGTTTGTCCTTCAACCACGTCGCAATTAGCAACAGAGCAACAAATCGGCGTGATTTTCCGTGCAGGAGTTAAGGACGGAGAGTAATATAGGCTATAGTTGTCATCCCGGAAATCCCGCGGATTTCCCGATAAAATTAAAAAACTTAAACCACGCGGACGAAGTCGTGGGCCTCAGCTAGTAACCTAAAATGTGAGCCCTAATAAGTATTGTCTCAGAAAATTGAAATCATATGAGAGTTTAAAAAGTATTACTCGAACTGTTACGATTTTCTAACACGGTTGGGTCTTGGGGGTCAGGTGTGAGGGAAGAGTAAGAGATAAATGAAAAAACTTTTGCTTTTGATTAATACGTAGGTAGATGTTATTGTATTAACCGTTATAATAATATAATATAATGAGTGTCAGAATTTTTTCACAATATATTGGTCAGCAATAAGATAGGCAAAAGTCGCATTCAATAAAACAAGAGTACCTAACAGATTTTTTGTCACCGAATATAATTGGCTGGTTCAATTTATCTGAATTTAGCTTTACCTGGATGTAATAAAGTTTTTTTATTATTATTGGTAGGTATAACGTAGGTATTTTGTTTATATTTCATTAAAGTTTCTAAAATTTATCCAGTAAATTTTAAAATCCATTGAAGATAATTCCAATGGTAAAGTTTTTAAAATGACTTAATTACAAGGATAAAATATATACATTATTATGTGAATATAATAATAATTTGGAACGACCAGCACTTTGGCAAATTCTCTTGATTTTAGCACTCGTCAAGAAATATAATTAGATTAACTACATCGGGTTTAACCCTGTCGTATTATACGTATAATACATTCACTTTATCAATTTACATATAACATTTATTTACTAAACATATTTTTATGATTTTATTAATGAGCAAGAAAATTAAACAGAGTGTGAGTTCATTCTACCAAACTGACATTTTAGTGTGAGTAGTGAGTACCTACCTACATATAACACATAATGTTATAGGTACGATACATAGAATAATTTAAAAGCATATTATTATTTTTTGTTGTATTTGTAAATTTTTTTGCATTTTTTAATATATCTGTGTGATACGCAAAACATCGATTTAGTTCCTATCTACTTGAATATATTATATGTAAGTATATGTATCTAAATGACCTGATCCCAGAATCAAGACATTATACTTAACGATCAAAAAGTGTCCGGTATTCGAAATTTTAAATTGTTAGGTACTTGTCTCTTAGTTATTGATTTTTTTGCATTACAATCTTTTGTTCACATCTGTGAATCGTCGCTCAAAGCCACTATGTTATGTTTCATCGAGATAATGCACCCACGCACACATAAAATATTAATAACCGGAGACTTTTTGATTGCCCCTCGTTTAAAACTGGAAACAGTTTTCCTTGAATACCCATTAAAGATCATCCACATGAAGTTCATTCAAATGTCTAGCCGCTAGATAGGTACATATTGTTTTTGTATTTATACCTACAAGTAAATTTGTTAAAATGTTCTCTTCGTTCATATAGGTATGCATAATATAAAGTTGTGCGAAGAAGTGTAGAAGATATGTTAATATTTATATTATTTATTTAATTCGTGTAAATAAAATATTTATAGTTGTAGAGTTCCACTTTCGGATGTGTAAATATACTATTTGCTATTAGATCCTAATATCATTAGAAGTATCGGGATGCTCTTGTTCGTTATTTACATAATTATAATCCAACCAACTTATCTGACCCGGTGACCAAAATTGGAACTAATTTGTATGCCTGTTAAGTTTTTGTTTTTATCATGGAACTAGGAATCTGCTTTAGTTTTTATTTTATTTTAATATATATACCGGGTCAGACAAGTTTGTGGGACTATAATATTATGTCACATAGCTGCATTTTCCTTGTCCTTTAATTTTATATTTTGTAAAGATATACAATATGGATACCATTTTGTTGCTCAAAACGTAAAAAAATATACATAAAAATATCACCCCAGGAATCTAGATAGTTTGATTTTTATATAAATAGATTTTATTTATAATATAACAATATATTTATAATATTTATTTTTGAAGATCCATTTGCAGATTGAAGCAATTGACGTTTACAATATTTTAAAATAAATTGAATATAATTACTGTTACACTACAAATAGTATATTAAACTTTATAAGTATTCCTGTAATTTCCCATTTAAACATGGCACATAGAATTTAACTAATTAAATTTTGTCACCAAATTCGTAAGTCATGTAATCAATAGAGTTATATAGGCCGCAAAATTAACTTGCTTTAATATTTAACCTCACTAATAATAAAGGTTACAATTTTAGCGTGCAGCCCAAACCGTAATAAAAATATAGGTACTCAATAGGAGTTTGCGTCAGTCATTCAGTCAGTTTAAATGGTTTGTTATGTCGTAAGTACTGAGAAGCAATACAAGGAACAACATACGTCTTCCAGTTTATAGTAGGTAGTCAGGTTAGTATTGAATAGTAAATTGAATAATAACAATAATTATAACTGTTGTATAACAATTATTCGGTTATTATACAGCAGTGATTATATTTTCAAACATTTTCAACAATGCTTTTTTTGATATTTCCACCTTGTTTTGTCTAGTGTGTCACACTAATAGGTGTGTATATAATATTTAAGCTGGATAGGGCACCCAAAAATAATTAATTAAAACAGTGATTCGCTAATCCATTCATTGCTGAAGTCGGCAAAAGTATTGACCGCATTCACTCAACTTACATAACAGCCAAAAAAATAGTATTTTTCTCTACAATAGATTACCTATAAAAGGTAGTCTTTATTAATCTAGGATTAAAATCAAGCAAGTCGATGCGTTAAATCTAATAAAATGATGCACTAGATAATAGTGTCCTTTTCTTAGTGAACCGTGTGACAACTGACATGAAGCGTTAGCACACTCACTGACGCGATAATATAACTGTTGGTACACTATAAGCATGAACATTGATCACGTACTGTAAAAGTGTTTTTGCCCCTGATTTCCTCAGCGTACCATTAAGCTTATAAGCAATATAACAGATTTCTTACAGCACTGATGCGTCGATCGTTTAAAGAAAATTATTTCGTATTAGGTGTATAATAAAGTTTGGGGTGCCGAAATGCCTGATCATAAAAAGCGGTGACAGCAGGTTAACTGTCGAACGTCGGGGCTCGCCGATATGGCGAAGGAGTAGCGATTATTCCTTAGGCTGGACCTTTCCCCCGTCGTTCTTGCCAGGGGTAGCGGGGGTACCCTCCTCCTTGAACAGCGGGTTCTTTACTTCCATGTCGCCAGTCTGAAATCACATTACATACGTAAATTCGTCAGATTCAATTTCGAGATTTCGCGAACTCGATCACTTGAAGTTGGATAACAAACACTAACCTTAACACTCAATCTGAACTGAGTAAAGAAACTAAAAGAAGCAAGCAAATTGCAGGGCATTGTACCGGTACGCTATTTAATCGCTTGCCGGCACATCTTTGCCGGTAGGGTGGTAACTAACCACGGCCTCATACCAGACTAGACCAGAGAAAATTTAAAAATTATAAATTCCGAATATGACCCTACCGGGAATCGATCCCGGGACCTCCCGCCATAAAACCACAGCACTCAACACTGCCCCCGGAAGGTCATCAAACTGTACGCATAAACTTACGGTAGCAAAGCCTGGACACTCGTAGACGGTGTAGTCTCCTTCCTCGTTCTCTTCCTCGGACTCCGGGTCGGATACGGAACCATTGCGATCCATGCCGTTCCTTAAAATAATAAAGAGTTTTAGTGTTGAGCGTTAGATTTCTTCCAAGGACAAAGGACTTACTTCTCATCTATAACAAAAACAACAATATAATAAGTTAAAATAATTAAAAACACGACTGATCCGACAATTTATTTTTAAAATTACAGAATGATGTTAGGATGCTAAAGATACATCCAAATCTATTCAGGCATTAAAAAATTATGGTGGAATAAAGAATATATATAATAACATACATGAACCCTGAAAACATTACACTCTTTTTTTTGGGCATTCGTGTAATAAAGCCGCATACCGTAATCCGTTTTTTACTGTGTATTCCTATGCCTTTCTGTGTGCTTATAACTTGTAGACAACTCAATAGATTTATGAAATATTTTTATTTATTTCAAAGCAACACAACACCAGCACGTCTTAAAATCAGATTTAGACCAGGGAATAGGACAGTATTAATTTAACTACGGCTGATAATTAAGTACTGGGTTTTTCTGACTAGAAATTCTCAGTACTAGCCCGGAGTTGGAAGCTGGCGGTGAATCACCCCCGTGCCTCGGAGAGCACGTTCAGCCGTCGGTACCGGTTATTATCACTAACATGATAACAGTCGTTAAAGCCCGCCAACCCGCATTGGAGCAACATGGTGGGTCTAAGCTCTAATTCCCACTCTCCTATGAGAGTGGAGGCCTGTGCTGTAGTGGTAGTGGTGGTGAAGTCAAATCAAATTAGTTTTGTGACCGAATTATTATGATTATATATAGATTGGATCGGATTGGATCCACTTGCTAGATTTCTACTGCTAAATAAATCACAATGCGGGGTGAGTAAAAAAATACGAACATAACATCTTAGAGATAGCTTCTGTTCTTATACTCAACAACTTTTTTCTGGTCTGGCTGGCCGAAGGTTTGCTGTGAGAAATCGCTTCAAGTGACCGCCTTTGCATGCAAAAATTTGTACTGTATTTTTTTACTTTGTAAACTATGGTCCTGTATTTGTGTGCAATAAAGTAATAAATAAACAAACTTTTGTTCAAATAAAAACAAAAAAACACAGCTAACAATACCAAATAAAAAAACTTGGCTGCTCTAAGATGACGTTACCCTACGTGAAAAAATTAAAGCCACTGACATAGGTATACTTTTTAATTATTGCTTGTTTTGCTATGAATTGTTATTATTATTTATAATGGATTAAAATATATTAAGTCGGTGGATTTCAGTTTTTGATAGCCACTGAGTTAGAGAAATAGTGCTACATAAATTGATGTAGAATTTTAGTGCCTAGTACTCATTCTATTTCGATAGCTGCATATTACCGATCGATAAGGGCCCACTAAAAACCCTGGACTTCAAAGTGTCTACAGTCTACATCAAAAAGTTTATTAAAAGTTATAAAACAAGAGATTTCAGTATCAAATGTAGAGAAGGTACTCTTACGAGGTTATTATTATTTTTAAAAATATCCAAAATACACTCGCCGGCATATTTAGCGGAACATAAAAAAAAGGTTTCATATCAGTATCATATAAGGTTGCTGGCTGGTTTATACGTCATTTAATTTAAAAAGAAATATTTTCAAACTAAGAAAACAACTGAACATCACATTTTATGCAATTGTTTTAATTTTATTCAAATACACCTTATCTGGAGCGAACTTCGAGTATTTCTTCCTTCTGAGTTTGATTTAAAATTTCATTGAAATACTGTTTTTTGTTAGTTTTTTTAATCGCGTATCTTTCTGGAGTTGATGACTGAATTATGCCTGAAGTCCCAACGGAGATTGCCAGGGCACTCGAAATGCGAAGAAATGGTCAAACCTACAGAGTGATATCCAGAGATCTTCGTCGACCAGTTTCAACGATCCATCGCAGTATCCAACGGTTCAGTGAGACCGGTACTTATGTGAGAAGAGCAGGACAAGGCAGAAAAAAGACGCACTTCGAGTAGGGATGATCGTTTCATTCGGCTTCGTGTACGTAGGAACCCCCGTTTGACGGCCGTCCAAGCCCGACATGAGTTAGAAGCAGTGTGGGGTGTAACCGTAAGTGAGCGTACGGTACGAAGAAGGCTCGAAGAAGCTGGTTTGGGTTCATTTGTGCCCGCCAAGGCTCCAAGGCTTGAGGTAAATCATCGTAGAAACAGGTTAACTTTTGCTCAGGAACATCGACTTTGGAACGCGGACCAATGGAGTAAGGTATTGTTAAGTGATGAGTGCAGAATTTTCTTAAATCAAATTGACGGCAGGCAAAGAATATACAGACGCAAAGGAGAACGATACATTCAGACAAATTTTGAAACTACAGTAGCATACGGTGGTGGATCAATAATGGTTTGGGCGGGCATTTGTTTGGGAGATCGCACAGACTTGGTAGTGATTGACAGAGGGAGTCTGACTGCAGACCGCTCTATCAGAGAAGTTTTAGAAGAAAATGTCGTACCGTTTGCCCCATATATCGGTGACGATTTTGTTTTTATGCAGGATAATGCTCGGCCGCATACCGCTCGGGTAACTCAAGCTTATCTTAATGATATGAATATCACTGTTATGGAGTGGCCGGCGAGATCACCGGATATGAACCCAATAGAGCACGTTTGGGACTTGCTGAAAAGAAAAGTAAAGTCCAGAATTCCAGCTCCTGCCAACGTGGGTGAACTGCGAATCGCCGTAGTTGAGGAATGGCGGAGACTATCCCAGGAGACCATCGATAACATCATTCTCAGTATGCCTAGACGGGTAGAAACTTTAATAAGAGCACGTGGAGGAAATACGCGATATTAATCACCATTTTTCTAATTTAATTAATTGTTATTTTAATATTAAATTTCACTTTTCCCGGTTACATGAAAAGTTCAAAAATGTACCATTTTTCACAAATAGCCTTTACTCGCAAATCTGTTCTTAATGTGATCTCAGTTTAAGTAAAACAAATGAAACTTTAAATAACAAAAGAAGTGTAGTAAGTAGATTTTAAAATAAAACCAAATTTTTTTAATTATGGACCTTTTTTTATGTTCCGCTAAATATGCCGGCGAGTTTAGTTAACAGCATAACAATATCATACGCTGTAAAGCACAGGCGTCAAGAAGTGATCATCTTAAATAGCCCTTAGAAGGTTCATTGCTGTAATAAACATCCGATCAATAAGGATGTGAGTCATTTTCATGTAAGTGTGTTTACTTAGAGCGGGAAATTAGAGTTACAGGAATATAGCTTATGAAATCATTTCCACGAGATACTTAATTAATAATTTCCTGTTTAAGCTAAGTCACTTGATTAACGCTTTGAGAGGAGAGTGGTGATAAAATAAGATTAGTCTATTACGACAGGCTTGATTGAGCAGGAAAATCTGAATCAGCTGTGATGATAAATTGTCCCGGCATATTAAGAAGCTATAGGTCATGTGTGAGGGCAGGTTTCCACCAAAGCTGACAGGAGAGGAGATATACGAAGACAAGCAGCGCAAGTTATTTCCACCAATGCGGAGCGAAGACGTGAGCTAGCTAGAGCGAGGTAATGCTGCCCCCGAGTGGAGGCAAGGAAAAGCTTAGTGGAAATTTAGTGACGCGCTTTGGTTACAATTTATTTAGAAGCTCTGACGCTGCCACACACACTTTTCAAATCTCCGCTGCACGCCGCCCGCCTGGTGGAAACCCGCCCGTCAACTTAGACAGTAGAGTTACGATACGTCACTGAAAAATGTAGACAAAATATTTTTCCACTACAAGTTAATCCTTGACTGCAATCTCTCTGGTAAGGGATGATGCAGTTCACGATGGTAACGGGTTAAGGCAGTGTGAAACTCCTATGTGTCGGTTTCTTCACGGCATCGTACCGCAACGCTACATCGTAATTGCTGGTAGGGTGGTAACTAGCTTCCGACCAGACCATATAATTTCCCAAATTGACTTACCCAAACACTTACCTACTAGACTCACGCTAGAGGCTAAACTTTTCGTTTTTTCTGTGCAATTAAAACTATGCAGTCCAATCTTCAGTATGTCGACAATTGCACAAACCATGCTTTTGAGCTTATGCAAGGTTGTGTTTGTTATTTCCGTGTCTGAGGCTAGATGGTAGTACACAATAAAGTTGCCATTATAATATTGTAATGGGACTTTATGGTAAGAAAAATAAAAACATCCGTGTTGGCATCCACAAACAAGAGCTAGACTGCACCAACTAGAATGTGTGTAATGTACCTCGCGCATACTTGCACAGGTATGCGCGAGGCAAGACGGAGCGTGTAGGCGGAGCTTTAGAGACCAAAGAGGATGTGTGGTGGTGTAAGGCATTGCTAGGTTGCTTGTTCTGCATGTTTTATAACTGGAGTATAGCGTGCATGCTAAAATATTAGGTAAGCATATATGAGTTGTCACTAGTTTTTCGTGATTCAGATGTAAAGAAATTTGGACGACAATGGTGGGAATGATGTCTGCACATACATTTATACTGAGCTCGTAGGTATGTATACTCCTGTCATCGCGGCTCGCGTTGTACCTAATTAGTACAAAGGTACAAGGGTCAAATATCACAAAAAAATGAATTTGAATGCGCCTATTTTACCTTTCCATTGCAATAATTTGTTGCTTCTGGTGCTGATAGTGGTACATGTGCGCCGATTGTGCAAGCTTGCGATCGCCGGACGTGTCCACGTTAGGGCCAGTAACGCCATATGCGGGGTAGTCTACATCCGCAGCAGCCTTTGCCTTCTTCGATAAACTGTTAAGGATTGCGAGGAGATTAAAAGAAGCCGGAGGTGCAGTGAGAGAGTAACAGACGCGAGGTTTCAAATGCATTGTATTAAATCTAACACTCATATTATGGGCCAAACCTAACCTAACCTAAACTATAAGGTGAGCTTCACTTATTAAAGCGCTTTTTGCAAGCTCCTCATCGCATAATATAGTTTTCAAAGCTCGAGCGACTAGGAATTCATTGCGTGATATAATAGCCACCCATAGTCGCCCATGTTATTCGTTGTTTTAAACGACCGACCAGTTATAGGTGACCAATCAGTTTGCTAAAGTGAGTGAGTGAGTTCGAACAAGCCACTGATGACTGGGGCAATTGGAAAATCAGCTGCTGAAACATATCGATCGCACCCGCGCCTTTATAATACCGGCGAAGGCTAACTTTCTTTTTACGCCACCACAAGTTAGCCCTTGACTACCATTTCACCAGATGGTAAGTGATGATGCAGTCTAAGATGATAGCGGGCGAACCTATTGAGTTATGGCAGTTATATTAAACCCATATCCCTACACCCCAACCATAACCCATAACCCCCCAATCGGTTACTTAGCGGCACCCGAGCGCTAAATCTAAAATAAATATATAAAATTGCCTGTAGTGTCGTAACTAGCCAAGGCCAAAGCCTCCGAACAGGCCAGATCAGAGAAAATCCAGAAATTAGAAATTTCCATATTGACCCAGCTGGGAATCGAACCCGGGACCTCGCACTCCTCGCACTCACACACCGGGACGCCAGGGAGGTCGTGAAAGTCGCTACTGCTTGAAAATGCTTGTAGAAGCGTTCATGTGCGGAACAAAATCGAA
The DNA here is from genome assembly GCA_963932025.1 of Erebia epiphron. Classification (NCBI taxonomy): domain Eukaryota; kingdom Metazoa; phylum Arthropoda; class Insecta; order Lepidoptera; family Nymphalidae; genus Erebia; species Erebia epiphron. The sequence continues at coordinate 32,042,944 of OZ009945.1, forward strand.
AGTTGAGTTGAATTGATCACTAGCTAGTAGCGAATGTGCACTGCGGGCAGTCTAAAGTGAAACACATTTCCGTGGGAACTCTATAGGTATAATATTACCGGGATAAAATTTACCTAAGTCCTTCTCGTGGAGAATCTTTTTATATTCTACTAAACAGCAAAATCAATTCAGCGACGGTGTCGTGAAGGCTACTAACACACGCACACAATTTTGCACTTAAAGAATTAGTAGGATCTTATAATGTATATTTATTTTACCTTATTTTTTCTACTCTCGTTATTTTACATATTAGTCACCGTTTGACAAAGGATATGTTTTTCTTAGAGCCTGCCTATATTGTCTGATAATCTCATGATATTTTTAGACAGTAAATTAGACTTTAGGGCTGCGCTTGTTAGCTATCTCACTTGATGGTAGGCAAATATGATACCTACTTAATAAAAATACTACTTAATATCCTACTTAATAAAAATCCTTGAATGCTATACACACTGAATAAACTTTATACTTAAAGGCGTTTATACACTGAGGCGTAAGTTAATGCCGTAGACGTCGCCTGATGCAGAATAATATTGTTTGTATCATTATGACGCGTCACGGCGCGCGTCACGCTTGCTGTCTCTTTAAACTTTATATTGCTGTATGGATTTCGTTTTATGGCACTTTTATTACCCAGGTGACGAGCAAGGGCGTGTCATCTACTTTGCATATACGTAACCGATGAAAAGCTATTACTGTGAGGTATATTTCCATTTATGGGACTGGCGGTGACATCGGCGCTAAGTAGGTAAGTACTAAAAATATAGTTTTTAATATCAAGCCCAATATTTATTCCAACAAAGCGAGTGAATGAAGCGCTACCAGATTCTTGTTTCTTTTTTAAATTCAAATTGTCAGGTAGAGCATACGTCTGAGATGTAGCTATTAAAAAAAAAATTGAATCACTACCCATATTATTAGTGCGATAGTTTGTTTGCTGGATTGTCCTCAAGTAGCTAATGCTGCAACGAAACAACGGATCGACCTTATTTTTTGCATGGTATAGTTAAAGACCTGGAGAGTGACCAATAATTTATCTCGGAAAATCAACGAGTTCCCACGAAAGTTTTGAAAAATCCATATTCATACTAATATTATAAATGCGAAAGTGTCTCTGTCTGTCTGCTACGCTTTCACGGCCCATCTTTTCAACCGATTTCAATGAAATTTGGTAGATTGTATCCCGGGGAAGGACATAGGCTACTTGTTTCCGCGGGAATCAAAAAATCTTAATCCACGCGGACGAAGTCGCGAGAATCATCTAGTTCTAAGTAAACGCACACTAAGTCGCGGGCATCATCTAGGTATTTATTAGTATTATATATCTATTATTAAAGTTACTTACGTGTACCATCCAAAAGCTAAGCCTATGACAGCCACGGTGAGGGCAGCACCGATAGCAGCCAGGAGCGCAATGCTATATATGGACTCAGATGGGTCAGCTGTAGGCGTCTCCAGGATATGAATGTGGTGAGGCTGGGCCGTACCTTCAACATCTTCTCGTGTACTGTTCATAAGCAAAAGAATGCCATTAAGGGCCGAACCTCAAACCGGCGACGTAATGCATCATCAAAAAACTAAAGTTATTAATTTCTATAATAATTCTACGCAGCTGTGTAATTAAAATTATGTATTAATTTACACACATCACAAACATAGTTTCCACCTCGCTATGCACAGCCGCGCCGAAGTTTTTGCATTTTCTGTCAAAAATTTATGTACATAATTTTTGCTACATGTTTGTATGTAAGTATACTTAATTATTTATATATATATTAAAATATAGCTCAAGGTTTTGTCAAAGCTAAAATATAATATACGAATTCTTTAGTAAACCACGGTACGGTTTGAATAGGAGGCAGAAAACTTTATAGCGTAAAATCTAAATCAATGAACAAATGTATTTATAGATTCACCATTAATTGAGTGAACACTCATAAAAACGTACTTAGGTAAAAAGTATACGGCAAAATCGCATCCGACAAAGTTATTTTCCTGTTTATCTTCTCTTGAAACATTTCCCATTTTATAATAGATTCCATTAAGGTATGGGGACATTTACAAAGTCTAAGTAGTAGGGCAGTAGGTACGATTAAATGAGGTATGCTTATATGAAATTCTTCGTTTTATTGTGGCTTCTTATAATTAAAATTGTTTTAGCGCAACCGCCCGGAATGGCTGGCATTTTTCAAGAGAATTGTCAGGAAATATTATTTCTACAATAAGTATAAAGTTTAATAAAAGTACATGTACCTAGCTACTGGTACGTTTCCCATTTAATCGTACTTACTCTGAAGCTATGCTATTCACGCAAGGGAAAAGGTATAAGTGATGCATGCTAAATCCAAAACTCCTATATATTGGTGTCAACTAAGTAGTGAAAATGTGATGTCATGCATTTCATAATTTATGCTTTAGGGCAAAACTTATAAGATTACTAGGAGAAACTTGTTGCTGTGTATATATGTGTCACCGGTTGTAGCTCACTTGTTTTGTCGGAAATTGCCTGACTAGTTTTGAACCCGTCCGGGGCCCTAATTCATGAGCCTGTTCGCGCAACACTGCGGCGTCACAAAGGCAATATGTCAACGTTCAGCTGCCGTTTTCGTCTTTCAATTTCCAGCAAAACAAGTGAGTTACAACCGGTGATATATAATATACAGATATAATGAATATCACTCCAATATCAGCCCACATTATTGACTGCTAAAATTATTTATTTTTTAAAGTGGAACAAAAAATTGCTTTTAATTGCACCTAAAACTCATGGAATCCATGCTTCTAATAAATAACTCGGGTGGGTGACTAGATGTCGCTACGTGTTAATATTTTGAACATCACCTCTCCTCAAGTTCGATAGGACGGTTTATTTTCAACCAGCGAAGATTGGTTGGCAGTAACGAGACTGGTATACGGTAGTCCTTATTAGACCTGCAATTATTCCGCTTTCTACTGATTGCTCACAGAGAGGAAATTGACGTACGCCCATTGATACTCCATTATAAGTTGTAAAAATATCATTGATAACGCTTGTCTGTTTCCAAGTAATTTTCATGTATGTAAAACAGGAAAATCATATTAAAGCACAGCAGGTTGCAGTGTCAGAGCTAACCACGAGCCAAAATAGCGCTACAGTAAATAGTTTGTACTTAATTATACTATACTAAAGCTATGACGTGATGTAAAGCTTTGGACCGGAAAGTAATTTACTTTACGAAACCTCGACAAAGCTTTGTACCGCTCAGCTAGCTAGCTTGTAAGCTCGACAAAGTGATGCGAGGCACGTCAAAAAAAGGCAGGAAAATATTTAGAATTTTTCACTTTGTCATTATTTCTGTTTTCATAACGGTACCAGGATCTTCGTTGCTAGCGTGCAAAACATTCATATAGTTGATAAAATGAATTCTCTGGGATATTTAATATTCATGTTCCTACTGATTGATTTTAAGAATACCGATTCATATTTAGTTATTATATTCATTTAAATTCGAAGAGCTGTGAAGGTATATACTTATTTTAATGCCCTGCATATACATAATGTATGATAATAGGCATGATGACTGATTTTGAAAAATGGTCAGATTATGTTCGGAAGTATCTACTATTTCGAAAAAATATCTTATTTCAGCAGAAAAATAAGGTTTGGTAGATAAAATTGGCATTTGAAATTTAAATTTTAAAATTCACGCCAAAACGTGCGGCGGTGTCATGGCGTCGTTTGTGACGTCACTATTGTTTTTACCAATGTACTCTGTGCAGTGTGCAGTAAACATAGTGTGATTGTCAAAGCTCGAAAACAAACAATTGTGACGTCATTCGTTTCTTGGTGTTTTATCCAATATGGCGGATTGCTGTATTTTATAGTTTTATATTATGAAAATAAATAGCAATCTCACTCGAAATAGAAAAATAAATACGTTTTTACAATCCATGAATCCTATTTCATTAGATAAATTCACAATTTCATTGATTCTTGGTTACTGTCATCATGCCTATTGCCAATTATTTGAAAATATATTGATGTCCATTTTTCTTTCTGTATATCGCATCGCATCTAAAGCCAATGCAGATACTAGTGTCGTGATCGTGTGTTCGACTGGCAACATTTATTTATTATTTATAGAATGGCAATACTGATTTCATGTTGGTATTGCACTATTAATGAATTCAGAGTTGGTAGAGGGTAGGCGAAAAAGACATTGTGTATAAATACGGGCGTCATTCTGTAAACAAAAAGTTGAGTATCGCTCGCCATCAGAGGTGCACGCCTGTGCTGTGTACATTCTTATATATCATAATATATACAGTGTTATACTTTTGTGTATAGAGTGAGTTGAGACGTGGTGTTGGAAAGTAAAGTGTGTGCGAGATGATAGCTGAAATGCCAGTAAGTCCTTTGTTGTATCGTTCCAATTTATTATTTATTTATTATTTAATCTCTGATGCATTTTAAGAGTAATCTTTAACACATGTGTTAGTGTGCTATTTCAGGATTTCTATAAGGTACATTGTGGGTAGCGAAGTTGTTCGCTACTACCCAAAAATATGCCCGTTCTATGCCCACGTGTAGTTTTATGAACTTCCAAATAAAGATCCGTAGTTAGTCAATCGGTCTTAGGTTGTATCTAGTCATGGAATATATAGACCTTAACGGGAATTCGTGACAACTTCAGAAGTGAAAATGAACCCAAGAAAACAATATTTTTTTAACACGAGAAAAATATTGTTCACTAAGTAGTTATATTGTGACACAATTCTCTGTGTCGTACCTTTAAAACTTTTAAACAAAGAGTATTCCGTTTACTAAGTTCAAAAGAGATTGACTACTTTAATCAAAGTTAGCATGTATTGCTTATATAGCTTGAGATCCATTCTTGCTATGCTATAAAGATAACGTGCAACAAAGAACTTTTGGATATTGTTAAATCTGTTTTGACACCTATTGTGTGGGTACATTGAATAACATTAGTTCTGGGTGAACTCTTAGATTTGCTATTTTGGCTATAATATTATGTTGTATTCCATTTGAGTAGAGGTTAAATCGAGTGTTTGGTAATGATCTCGTGCGGTAATAATTGACATTGTATCAAGGCAATTAATATTTGAATTACATTTATATTCCGTATTTAGTTACCCACAAATTGGAAAAGAGTTTGCTGTAAACTTTAATATTACGTCATCACGACGTTAAGACTGTGAAGTCTCATCTGAATGAATTGCCAACTCAAACCAGCTTGGCGACTGGCTTCCATCGAGGAGGATGATCCCCGAATTACTATTTTGTAAGCAGTTTACTTTAGTGTCGAAGTAATTCTGATTCTAAGGTATTTAGTTTAGATAAAACACATCGATAGAATTTTCAGTGAATTGAGTTTTGAATATAGTGTCCATAGTATTTATTTATGATAGATGATGTAAAAAATGTCATGTCCTGGACATGAGTCCAAGAAATTTTGTGTTATTTAGCTATAATCAACAAATAAAGCGTCAAGCGAGAATTTCGCCAGTATGAGAGTTGACATACTGGAATAAATTTCACTAGCACCGGCCGTCTGAGCAGCCATTTTAGATGATTAAATGCGATACCATACAGCTTGGTTATTACTACTGGTTAACCTGAGGTACTCCTAGAGATATGAAATAGGTAAATAATTATCAGTTCTAATTAACTCAAGTATTTGTGAATTATTCTCTGGACCATTACTTTGGATGAACGTTACATAAAGTTTTATTTAGTGTAAATGTAGTTAAATGATTATTGAATTTAAAAGCAGCCTCGTGCCTTCAGACTAGTGTACTGAATGAGATTGTAGTTTTTTTTTACGCACTGTTTAAGTTTCGAATTTTGATTTTACAAGGTTTTTAATTTTAATTTAGTTTTTAATTTGAAATTTCTATTAACCAGGCATAGATTAGATTACTGGTTATTCACGAAGAGAATTCATGGAGTGAATAATAGTAATAAAAAAAAAAAAAGAGAAGTGAATATGTCAAATAAGATACCCTCATGTCAATACTAGGATGCAAAGCAATTTATCGAACTCTGATTAGTTTCATGTGTGATTTATAAGAAATACGATACAAGTATGATTTAGTTTTAAATTCTCGATATAAAAGTATACTTACTGGTATACTTATTTTATGTGATCTAGATAGTTTAGTCTGGTAGTACTAGACTCGATCAAAACAGGTGTCTTAGGAATTTGTAGTGTTTAAAAAGTAATTTTTTTGAGTGGCAGGGCAACTATTTATATTAGTGCCGCGAGTGAACTTAAATTACATTAGTGAAGTACATTGGCCAGACATGTAATTTATGATAAGTTTATTTAAGCACTTGCTTAAAATCATTTGCCCTTTTATTAGTGATCTGTTCGATGGTAGTTGTACCTATGCTGAAAGAATAATAGTGGTTTTACTACCAAGTCCATTTGCAACTCTTAATATGTGCTATTATCACAGCATATGTATTTTAGTACTGTATTGTATATCAGCTATTGATATCATTATCATTTGTAGTTTAAAAAAAAAGGGGAACCTCTTTCTATCGCATTACAGGTTGATTGACATCAGGGGTTCCGCTTTCATGTACGGAAGCCTTAGTGTCTCTTGACAGATTTATCAGTGATTGAGGTTAATAATGAAGGATTTTGGAAGAATACAAGATAGAGACGTTAGAATATCTTAGATTTCAAGTTGAAATTGACGATTTTGCGTAGCTGGTATTGTGGGAGTAAGAATAAAGATATTGAATGATGGTCAGAGAGCTCGTATACGTTTTAGTCATGAGTGTGTCTACTCACTATTATAGAGTGGCCAAGTGTGTCGATATTTTAAGGTGGCCATGTGAGTCACCATTTTAGAATGACTATGTATGTCATTTGGGCCATGTGAGTCCATAGAATGTAACCAAGTGTGTTACTAGAGTGGAACAAGTGTTTCCATAAGTTGTGACCTAGGTGGCCATGTGAGTCACCATTTTAGAATGACTATGTATGTCATAAGTGTTTCCATAAGTTGTGACCTAATGAGCCGGTAGGTTGTGAACAAGTGTGTTACTGTTTTTGACAGTATGTTATCTAACTGTTCGTGAAAGATCTAATGTATTTTATTTACTTAATTTTACGTACATATCAAACTAAAGGGATGTACATAATGAAAGCAAGTTTTCTAGTCCAGAATTATTAGCTGCTTTAGTAGATTACTGTACAAGTAACTCGTTCTATCTAGAACTACCATGGCATTTTATTCATTTTTCATAGTTCCTGTGTGCCTTTAAATGTTTTTGATCAGGGAAAGTTCTACATTTTTAAATTTTGAATGATTTTAGATAGATTTCGGTTATTTTAAACGACTAAGATCAATTTTTACGAGTAGTATAACTGTACCTAATGGTACAGCCGCAAAAATTGATTGTATTTGTATGGACTTTAAAATGGATTAATTAGTGATCCCGATGTAAGGCGACCGATCCTCGACGTGTTTCGGATGTATATAATCTGAATGCGCCAAAATACGAATGAATTATAGTTATTTCAAAAAAAAAAACTATGATGATCAAACGAACTTGCAAATTGAAATTAGATCGATATTATATGAGTACGCTTCATTTGAAGATATACAACAACATAGTTATTATATGTACACTATTTATAATAACGTACCAGATCGATGTCGATGTGGTTTAGGAAATGATGCATTTAATAGCCTTATTTTCATTGGTTCAACTTATCAGTTGGTCACTCACCCATTCGTTATATTTGAAAAATTTGTGTTTCTCAAATATATGACTCACTTGTAGACTATGCTTAGTAGTTTAAAAAGTTAACAAGCAAGGAATGCATAAAGTAAATTGAAACAAAGGTTCCAAGTTTGTTGTTGTTAATAGATCTTTCACTCGTTTGTTTACACTATTTTATGGCTTTCAACATAATGCGGTCCGATGTTCGGAATGCGTTAAGAATTAAATACGGAAGGATATATACTTCAGCTTGTAACGGTGAAGGTTGTAGTAATTTTGAAATTCTAGGTATCGCAAAAATAATAATTCCAAAAATAGTTCAAACGTGTTTCGTCAATACTAATTAGCATTCCAGTGATTCAGTTTGACCAAGTTAGTTCATTAAATGTTAAATTGAATTTAATAAAAAGATTAAAATTTTTGGAACATTTACTAATCACAAAGAAAGATAAATAAATAAATATAAGGGCTGAAAATTTGAGGCTCGAAGTTAAGTAGCTTGCTAGAAACTACAGTCACGACACGAGAAGCCCGTTTAATAAAGTAATAAAATTGTAAAATGCGCCATTCTCGAAGTCACATTGGGTTTTCTTTCTATATATTTATCTGAGTGATTTGAAATAATTAACTGGATGATAAAATTTAACAGACTATTATTTGAATTGAAAATGAAATCGCGCAATTAATTATCTTTTGCCGTCCAAAATCTCGAGAGTATAAATAATATGATGTAAAAATTATATTTTCTAGAGAGTGACTAGTGCGTGCTTGCTTACTCTAATTTTATCTCCATATTGTTTTTCTCAAATTTATTGAATAATGTCGTGTGATGCACGGGCGTTGTGGATCCGCAAGCTCATGACGAAGGTATACCCTCACCTAGCGGCTCCGGCCTACAACCGTCAGTTAATTTGTAAATACTTACTTTAATTATTAAAAGACGCAGAAAAGTAAAGCAAAAAGTATTAAAAAGCAGAATGAATAAAACACTCAGTATATATACTATATTATGTTACTGACGTAATATATTATAACTTGATGTAACGTTTTTATTTATAATTGGTTTGATTTTTGTTCATATGTTGAGGTAATGATTCTGAAAAAAAAGACAAAAGAGGTTTTGAGTATTAAATTCAAATTTCTGAATTGGGGGTTTTCATCTAGTTTTTTTTATTATTTAGTTTTGTATCAAGCTTTGGATTTACAGCAAAATTTGAATTTTGTATTTTAATTTGAAATTGCTATTGAGTAAAGTTAATTTAAAATAATTATATGATAGCGATTTAGTATTGTACAATAATTGCAAGCCGATTCTACTTCAATTCATACAAAAGTTTTGCATTTCAAAGAAGCCTTTGATGAAGAGTTAGATTTAGTTTTGGACTAAGGTTTAGTTTTGGACTTTTTGTTTGGTTTTCAATGATGATTGTAGTCAAAGTTCAGGTATTTGACCCAGTTCAAAGCATTGGGTAAGATTCTAAGTATTTCACAAGTTAAAGATTGTCTTGGACAACATAACCTGAACTGATTCGGTTGAATTTTGTGGTGCTGTCTCTTTTTGATGGGTTTATTCAGAGGTTAACACGGAAAGGAAAGGTTAGGAAAAGAAGGGAATAAACTAAAACAACTTGTGTTTTGAGGCGTGTTTAATAGAATTGAACTCTATTTGTTAAAATTTTTTGAATAAGCTACGAAAAATTTCATTTCATTTATTAAAAACGTTGACTGTTACATAGTTAAAGATTTTAAAATAGTAATAATTTAACATAGTGGGAACAGTCTACCGCCAACAGGTATACGATGTCAGGAATTTAGAGCAGATAATTTAACATAGACTTAATTTGATTCAAACGATTAGTAAAGATTAGTTAATGGTACAGCAGATCCAACTGAATTGAAGAATTGATAGATTAGTAATCCTGATTAATGTTTGCATTGGATGCAGTTGTAGATTTTATTGTGAACTCTGGGGTAGTGTGTGATACTTATTTCTTGTCAAGTCCTAAAATTTTAATAAAATCAGCTTTCCTTTACGTTCTGCTAAATTTTTCGATTTCAATAAAGTTTTTTTAAAAAAAGCAGGCATGACACGTCATGTATGACACATGATAGGTGGAACTCAGGATGATGGACCTGTTGGTCTGTTACAGATTGTAATCAGGGTTTAGATATTTACTTAGCTTTAGATTCAGCGTCAGATGCTTGTAAGGTATAAATAACTGAAACGGTATAAGAAATAAAATAAATATTGGGTATTTTATTAAATTTGAATTCAGTTTTAGACTTTTGCTTACGGTATATGTAACATACTGTTTAGATTATGTTTTAGACTGTAACTGTTCCAGACTTTGATTAAGTTTCAGACTAGATTTTTATTCAGCTTTAGATAATTAATCCTTTATTTGCCTAACTTTATTCTATATGAGTTTTAGATTTAAATTGCGATATTTTTATTTCTGTTGTGAAATTTCGACTCAGCGATATCAATCAGTTTAATTGCACTTCACACACACTTCACAAATCTCAAGATCAAAAGCTCGATAGTTTTGGATTTCAGATCGGTTTGAGGTTTTAAGTTTGATATTACTAAATTGAAAAAATGTAGGTTTCCTTTTTGTTATCCTTTTTAATTATCCCGAATGTCGTGATTTACTAAAACTAAATGTCATCGTGCAAGTATGAATGGATGAAGATGTTTTGTTGTACACTACAGATTGTTGCAAGGAGTGAAGCGAACTAAGCTTAGCAAAGCAAATGTTTGGTGGTTGTGCACCGGGAGGTTGCACAATGTCGGATGGCCGAATGTCGTGATCGTGTGTTCGACTGGCAACATTTATTTATTATTTATAGAATGGCAATACTGATTTCATGTTGGTATTGCACTATTAATGAATTCAGAGTTGGTAGAGGGTAGGCGAAAAAGACATTGTGTATAAATACGGGCGTCATTCTGTAAACAAAAAGTTGAGTATCGCTCGCCATCAGAGGTGCACGCCTGTGCTGTGTACATTCTTATATATCATAATATATACAGTGTTATACTTTTGTGTATAGAGTGAGTTGAGACGTGGTGTTGGAAAGTAAAGTGTGTGCGAGATGATAGCTGAAATGCCAGTAAGTCCTTTGTTGTATCGTTCCAATTTATTATTTATTTATTATTTAATCTCTGATGCATTTTAAGAGTAATCTTTAACACATGTGTTAGTGTGCTATTTCAGGATTTCTATAAGGTACATTGTGGGTAGCGAAGTTGTTCGCTACTACCCAAAAATATGCCCGTTCTATGCCCACGTGTAGTTTTATGAACTTCCAAATAAAGATCCGTAGTTAGTCAATCGGTCTTAGGTTGTATCTAGTCATGGAATATATAGACCTTAACGGGAATTCGTGACACTAGGTAGTCGCTTAGAATCGCTAAAAATATACTAGTGTTAAAAATTATGAACAAATTGTGATTTTGTATTACATTAATAATATAAATATTAAAAATAATATACTTACATACTTAGGAGTCATATTGTCTGCAAGATTACCTACTTAAATTCGATATACTTATGTAAATAATTTTAAAGTTAAGAAAATAATTTTGAATAGGATATATGAGTTAAAAAATTATGTATTAATAAGGATTCCAAAAAGGGTTCCTTTTAATACCATTCTGGCACGAAATCCTAAAAACACAAGGCTTAAGTTTCACGATACAGAAACCCTTCAGGGCTTTGAACTAACTAGGCCACCTAATATTGTGTGACCCCTGGAAGAAGGCAGCTTGCCGTGGTATTGGCTTTTGGACAGAACATGTTTTCGGGTTTAATCGGCCCAGGGACGAGCCCATCATGGGCGACGCGCATGGGAGGCATCGGCGCAATAGTTGGTAAAAGTTCCCGGGACCTTTCATCATGCGCTGAGGATGGCCAGCGAGGGGGATTTGGTTACGTGGCTACAAATTACACATAATCTCCCCCCCCCCCCCATTCCTCCCCTCCCGAAAGGTCGGGTATCTTAAGAAGATTTCCTCCCCGTCAACAAGAAGAAAAAGACTGCTGCGTAGAGTCGAGATGATCGGATTTTTTCTGAATACCCCAATCCAAATATACCTATTCAACGCACAGTAATCAAAAGCAGATTTAATACAAATTAAAAGTTTAAAATTAGTTTTAGTGAGAGTAATTTAACTGCTGCTAGCAGAGTATGGTTTCAATCGGAATTAGTTTTAGCTAATGCAAACGCATTTGCACTAATAAAGTCGATAAGCTATCTAAACTTCATAGTTCCACCTCGGAGCGGAATTTGCAGAAAGCCAATTACAACTTCAAATATATCACTCCCAACACCCAAGTGTACCTATCACATTCCAAAATTCAAGACAACTTGCATTTACAGCATTGGGCCGTTGCAGTCGGTGTGAAATTAAACAGATCACATACTAGTATGATGAGATGCAGTAAGAAAAACGATCTAATAAGACCAGTTTCAACAACAAAAGTTGGCAGGAATATAATTTTGTAAAAATTTGTTTACGGATATTATTGTTTTTGTATTGTAAAGTTTAGCCCATTCACTTTCAAATTATTATTTTCTAATTATCCTGTACAAAATTTGAATTGAAATATTTAAAAAGTATTGTACTCATCGAAATAAAAATGGCGAACGTCGAATGAAGTTCAGGTTTAATTTTTAAAAATGAATATTTTTTTACAAGCGTTCAATGTACGCAACGTTTCCCAAAAGAATCTGTACATAATTGACTTTTCATATTTATATAATAGGAATAACGTATTTACACTGTACTATATAAAACATACAAAAAGCTTTCTGTGCAGAATTTTAAGTTACAAGTTTCTATTGTGCTTATGACATCTAAGACTGATATATCAGAAGGTCTAGTATTCATTCAATGCCGTTCCTATATTATAAGCACCTACGCAAAAAGGCGTCTATACTTAGAAATAATCTGCTGTGTATAACTATTTAATAACATAAATAAAAATTAGGAAATAAATTATTGTAAGTAGGTACAAATTATTATAAAAAAATAGAAAATTAATTTGCTGGAAGTATGATATTCTTCTCACGCCGGTCGTCGGCGCTGACATGCCACTTGTGCATGCCACAGAATAATATTAGTCGTATCGTTGCCACTGACAAACCTTCGCTGTTGCATTTTTATCGCAAGCGCCGGTGATCATAGTGAGAAGAAATACAGGAATAGATAGTTTAAAAATTGTGTTTCATTTCAAAACATTGTTTTTCACTTACAATCCGGTGCGAAGCGTGTCAACATGTTCAGCGATGAGCGTCTTCGTTCTGCTCAAGTTAGGATTTTGTCGGATCTTACGCGGATCTATGGTGTCGACCATATTATACTCCGGCTCCTCTTGTTTGGGTGTCACTGCGTTAATAGTAAATATCATAAAACAACAGAACAAATAAAATAATTCGCATTTTAACATGGCCCTTGACAAGGCCCAAGGCCAAGTTAGGTTTCTTCACGGCATCGTATTGAATTCGAAATGCTTAATCGTTTTGCGGAACAGCTTTAACTGCGGTAACTTGCCACGGCCGAAGAATTTAGGCGAAACTGTGTTCTCTAAAATACCAACGGCATGGCATGATTTCCATGCGGGCGAAGCCGAAGGTAAAATTTAGTTCAGGAATTACTTTTTATATTCTGGAATCTAATGTGTGGCTATTAGGTACTAAAATTCTACATCAATGGTGGCTATAATTTTATTTATTTATCTCATCGCGTTAATAATTTGTTTGATTTTATGACGTTAAAAAAGAATTTTGCGGTTTACGTTTAGCTTATTCAAAATTTATTGATTTGTATTCTAAATTTGAGCGCTTGCAAGCATATTCTTTCAAAAGTAAAAACATGTGCACGTCTACTGTACTGACCCAGAATGTGGAAAAGTTTATATTGCTTTTAGAAGAATTCATTGAGCAATTCCTATCGGTTACACGTGAAGAAAACAATAGGTATTTGATAAAATAAGACCTATACAAATACCTACAATTTCCCTCGAGAGCCTTCACGATGGATTTGTTCTTACAAGAAACCTTCAGTTTTTCAATTATACTCATTGTTGATAAATCGTTGAAAAATAATGGAGGCCGTTATTTTTATATTTTACCTTTATTTCTTTCGGGAACACACCCACCCCTCTCTCATATTTCTAGGATTGACTTTAAAAATGACTAGCGAATTAAAAGATTCCGGCCACAATACCAAATGTAGCTCACAAAACCTTCTATGACTATGAGAGAATTAACCAATAGATGCAAAAAAGGTTTGGATCGAACGCTGTTTAAATTTAAAACAATTAAAATTATTAATTGATCAGTCAGTATAAAATTAAATGAGAAATTAAGAACTCCTCGCGTTGTTTTTTATTTTTATTTTAACTGCACGTGCACTGACATTTATATCAGTTGTAGGTTAGACTTGTCAATAATGTTTTATGAAGTTTTATATTTTTACCAAGTGGATCAATGACAAAGAGCTTTATGTATTATCCAATATTATTTATTACGAGTACATTAAGTTGTTCCTCTAAAATAGTATTGATACTTACTTGAAAATAATCAATACTTAAAGCATTTTAAACTGGTTTTTATAAAACTTATTGTATCAGTAAAGTTTTAAAAAACTGGACAAGTGCAAGTCGGACTCGCGCGCCGAGGGTTCCGTACAAACCTGTAGTAAGTTTAAAATTATTCAAAATATTTTTATTATACGATGTAACAAAAATTTATGCTTTTCGCAATTTTGCCTTTATCTTTGCTATAAGACGTTGCTTCGCACCAAATTTTAAGATTCCGAGTTCACGGGAAGTACCCTGTAGGTTTTGATTCCCTTGCGAGTGTCGAAAATCTTCAGCATAAACGGCCAGCATCTTTTGATTGCGTTGGCTTAGAAGTTTGCTTTTTAGGGTTCCGTAGCCAAATTTGGCAAAAACGGAACCCTTATAGATTCGTCATGTCTGTCTGTCTGTCTGTCCGTCCGTATGTCACAGCCACTTTTTTCAGAAACTATAAGAACTATACTGTTGAAACTTGGTAAGTATATGTATTCTGTGAACCGCATTAAGATTTTCTTACAAAAATAGAAAAAAAACAATAAATTTTGGGGGTTCCCCATACTTAGAACTGAAACTCAAAAATTTTTTTTTCATCTAACCCATACGTGTAGTTTATCTATGGATAGGTCTTCAAAAATGATATTGAGGTTTGTAATATAATTTTTTTCTAAACTGAATAGTTTGCGCGAGAGACACTTCCAAAGTAGTAAAATGTGTGTGTCCCCACCTGTAACTTCTAAAATAAGAGAATGATAAAACTAAAAAAAATATATGATGTACATAACCATGCAAACTTCCAACGAAAATTGGTTTGAACGAGATCTAGTAAGTAGTTTTTTTTAAAACGTCATAAATCGTAAACCGCAATTTACCTTTCATTCAATCAACTCAAATATTAAAAGTAAAAATATTTTTAATAATTTAAAACTTACTACAGGTTTGTACGGAACCCTCGGTGCGCGAGTCCGACTCGCACTTGGCCGGTTTTTTCATAGCTCCAAGGGACAGTAGATCTGAGTATTTGATATGAATTTCAGCTTGATACCTCCATGCGTTCCTGAGAAGAAGGGTCTTGACAGACAGACCTCTTGATAGGTACCTTCAAATCAAGAGTGAATAGGCATCTTATAGGCAAGCGCGCTCCACCTTAGGCTGCATCACCACTTGCAAGCAAGTCTGATTGCAGCCAAGCGCTAGCCTATATATAAAAAAAAGACAAACGGACAACAATGTGATCCTATAAGGGTTCCGTTTTTTCCTTTTGAGGTACGGAACCCTAAAAACATAAAACTACTTACCATTTTCTTCAATATTGTCATTTTCATAATAGCCCGAATCAAGAGGTGTCAATGCAAAGTTATTCTTTACATCAGCTGATGCAGATCCAGGGTTAGCTGTTGTTTCGCCGTAAATTTCCTTACTGAAATCTTCATCTGTTTTATCTTTCTTCATCAGTTGATTGCCAACAACTCTGAGAGGTGGGGGCACGTAAATGTTGGATTTCTGGTCTGGGTCCATTCGAGCATCAGGCATGATTGGTTCTAGGACGTGCTCCAAGTGACGTGTCGGTGAATCAATATGTTCCCAGCGAGGATACTGCAGCCCATATGGATTGGGTTCAATTCCTCGTAATTCCATTTGGTTGATAATATCTATTTCCTGCGCAGACAAAAAAGACAAATGTCGAATCATTATCATTACTATATGATGCCCGTGAGTTCCACTTCAGGGTTTTCGATTCCCATGGGAAGCCTTTAATTTTCCGGAATAAAAAGTAGGTAGCTTATATCCGTTCCTGGGATACAACCTATCTGTGTACCAAATATCATCAAAATCGGTAAAACAGATGGCTCGTGAAAGCGTAGCAGACAGACAGACAGACAGACACACTTTCGCATTTATAACATTAATATGTATTATCAGTAATGTTTTAAAGTGAATCCATTGCGCTTTTAAAGCCGCTAATCTCGTAAAGTGCTAAATGTTACTGGTGTTGTCAATGTTTTACCCGGCACCATATCCTACCGAGATAATAGAAGCGACGCTTCTATGCATTGAAATAGAATGAGTAATTTCTACATCAATGCCAAATTAAAAAGCGTCAAAACCATCAAAAAGGATGGGATGTTTTGTGAAGTAGTGAATTGTGACGTCATCGAAATTCGACGCACCTTTTGTACTTCAATCGTGCGTCAGTTTAAAATGGTTTTCAAACATAAAACTAACAGGAGACCTGAGACATGGAAATTACGAATTTTGAGAGATCCTCTGTTTTTAATAATCACTCAAATAGAATTTATTTGAATAATTGTCAAATACTCAATCATGCTACAAATACGATAGCTAAAGGGTATAACATAATATTATAATAGGAATAAAGAAACAGTAGCCTTCCAGAAATTCGTTATACATTTACCTCGAGCGTTCACAAGATAGTACGAGTAGGTACTACGCAACAAGCCTATTATCTCCACGTAATAGGGCACGGTCTCTCCAATAATCTTTAGATCATTTGCCAATTAGCACCGGGATTGGCGATCCTAGTTCTAGCAATTATTATCATCGTTTAAATTCCAATAGGCGATGCATACCTACAGTGATCTTAGTTATGCACTATTACTATTATATTTTGTTTTACGTAGGCATACTTTGCAGACGCTCGTGATAGGTCAAAAAGTTCCAATGATAATTAATGATTAATGATGATCATCATCATTAATCATTATCAACCTATTGTCGGCTCACTAGTGAGCACGAGTCTCTTTTCGAAATTAGAAGGGTTAGTCCACCACGGTTGCCAAGTGCGGATTGGCAGATTTAACTTCGAGAACACTCGGGTATGCCTTTATACAAGCATCATCCAAATGACAGGTCATGCGTAGATGATAATAGGCATGATGACAGTAACCAAGAATCAATGAAATTATGAATTTATCTAATGAAATATTTATTTATTTATTTTTATTTATATATTTGTTTAAGTAAGGCAACTAGGCCCATAGAAATATATACATATTATCCATACAAAATCTAAAAATAAAATAAATACATATGAAATTATTATAAAACTGTAGGGATTCTGGATCATAAAAAATATAATAAATAGAAATAGGATTCATGGATTATAAAAAATGTATTTATTTTTCTATTTCGAGTGAGATTGCTATTTATTTTGATAAAATAGTACTATAAAATACAGCAATCCGCCATAATGGATTAAACACATTGAAATAGAATGAGTAATACTAAAATTCTACATCAATGATTAAACACCAAGAAGCGAATGGTGTCATAATTGTTTGTTTTTAGCTTTTACAATCACATTATTGTTTACTGCACACTGCACAGAGTACCTACACTGGTAAACACAATAGTGACGTCACAAAAGACGTTTTGGCGTGAATTTTAAAATTTAAATTTTTAAATGCCAATTTTATCCACCAAACCTTATTTTTCTGTTGAAATAAGATATTTTTCGAAATATTAGATACTTTTTTTTCATCCACAACAAATTAGCCCTAGACTGCGATCTCACCTGATGGTAAGTGATGATGCAGTCTAAGATGGTAGCGGGCTAACCTGTTAAGGGCAGGGCAGTTATATTAAACCCATACCCCTATTCGGTTTCTACACGGCATCGTACCGGAACGCTAAATCGCTTGGCGGCACGTCTTTGTCGGTAGGGTGGTAACTAGCCACGGCCGAAGCCTCCCACTAGGCCAGACCAGGGAAAATTCAGAAAATTATAAATTCCTAAATTGACCCTGCCGGGGATCGAACCCGGGGCCTCCGCACGTTAAGACAACAGCTACACACTGCGCCACGGAGGTCGTCAAACATAATCTGACCGAACATAATCTGTCCATTTTTCATAATCAGACATCATGCCTATTCAGTTAGTCGTTGTAAGACCGTAAGCATCTCCAAAGAGCTACGCTCGCCTACGACGTAGACGAAGTGCTACAATATTTAACGTAGTTTTTAGCTTATTCGGTATTCCATATACCTAGCTCAAAATTAAAATTTGAATAGTCATACATCCATACTAATATTATAAGTGCTAGTGTGTCTGTCTGTCTAATACGATTTCATGGCCCATCTGTTCAACTGCATCCACGTGGATTAAGATTTTTTTTTTTTGATTCCCGCGGGAACTCTTTAGCTTTTCGGGATAAAAAGCTGCCTATGTCCTTCGTCGGAATACAAACTATCCCCATACGAATCCTCGCCGACCTGGGCGGCCTGCTTGGATTCTGGAGTGAGCTCGGCTGGCTGGAATGAACCGGCGGGGAGTCGCACCAGAGGTCTCACGCACAACGGGCAGCTTTGCTTAAGTGCGGAAAAGCCCAGGGAGAGAAGAAGAAGAAGAAGATCCCCATACGAAATTTCATCAAAATCAGTTGAACAGGTGGGACGTGAAAGCGTACGTTGCCGTGGGAATCAAAAAACCTTAATCCACGCGGACGAAGTCGCGGGTATCATCTAGTACCTACATAATATGGGTCAAAGTTTTTTGTTTTTTTTTTTAAATAAAGTACTAAGAAATAAACGAAGTGTATAACAACGTTTGGCCAACATTTTCCTTCGTGGAAATATTAATTTATACCGACGATATTGTAAGCCCTATTACGCTTCTCTACAATACGAGCTCCTTTATAGAGAGTGGAAGCTCTTGGGAGAATTAAATCGGCTATACAAAAACGTTGGGCCATTATCTTGCATAGCAAATACCTCAGGGCAAGTTTTGAATATTTATCATAAAGGCATTTATTATAGGAAGGTATGAGAGGTAAAGGAATTTTCATGTTGTTACCTAAGCATAGACTTAGCTTAAAGCTCTTCTAAAAGCTTTCGCATACACGTTCAAGTTTTTAGAGGACGGCTTGTGTATATATTTGTTATATCAATTTATATGTTCATATTGAAAAAAAAATACCAATAAAAAATTTCATTACAAGTTATCTGTTAGGATTGTGGCAGTATGTATTAGAATCGGTTTCTTCCGGCATCGTTAAGGAACGCTTAAACTCAGAAATTCAGAAATTGAAAATTTCCAAATTGGTCGTTCCAGGGATCGAATCCTGGACCTCCCTCTTATAAGATCACATGAGCTCACCACTGCGCCAGGGAGGTCGTCAGTCAATATTCTTACCTCCATAGTCAAATTATGGTAAAAAATAGAAGCACGCTGAATTATGCGCGCCGGGGAAGTAGTCGGAAACTGCATGTAATTATACTAATTGAAAAAGCAGTTCCTAGCTGCGTAGTCAATAAATAGTCAGGATCCTTTGAGAAAAAATACCCGGCTCAACTTTCACCAAATGAGGCAAATAATAGTCAATTAACAGTGTTGAAATGTCACGTAAGTTTTTCCTTGTAATTTTTATTGAAAAATATATCGGAATCCGAGCCCGATAATAATATATAGGTACAACATGTTTATGTGCACAAAATCCATACATATTCATACTAATATTATACCTAAATGCGAAAGTGTGTCTGTCTATCTGTCTGTCGGTCTGTCTGCCTGCTACGCTTTAACGACTTGTCTTTTCAGCCGATTTTGCAGATTTGATGAAATTTTATATACCTAGTGGTATGTTAGTTATATCCCAGGGAAGGACATAAGCAACTTTTTATCCAGGCGATTAAGGAGTTCCTCCGGGAATCAAAAAAACTTAATTGACGCGGACGAAGTAGTTTAATAAATGCGAAAATGTGTCTGTCTTTCTATCCGTCTATCTGTCTGTCTGATGCGCTTTAACGACCCATCTTTGCAACCGATTTTGATAAATTTCGGCCCAGAGATAGGTTGAATTCCGAGGAAGGACTGTATAAGCTACTTTTTATCCCGGAAAATCAAAAAGTTCCCGCGGGAATCAAAAAACCTTAATCAGCAGCAGCTATTAAAGAAATAATTGTTTATAGCTCCAAAATGTTGAAAGCTATCGGAATTCGGATATTGATTAATGAACTGCGTTCGCAGGTAATGGTTCAACGGTTTTCATTGCGGTTCGATCATAAATTTGGTCATCTATCTTGTTCCCGTCAAATAAATCTCATTTTCATACTGAATAATAAAGGTTTGCGCTTAACTCTGCAATCATTTCAAATATAAGTTGACTAGCTGATACCCGCAACTTCATCCGTGTGGGTTGAGGTTTTTTGGTTCCCGCGGGAACTCTTTAATTTTCCGGAATAAAAAATAGCCTATTTGTTATTCCCGACTATATAATCGTTCTCTTTGCCAAATTTTATCCAGATCCGTTGAGCCGTTCTGGCGTGTTTGAGTAACAAACATCCATCCATCCATCCATCCAAACTCTCGCTTATATAATATTAAGTATAAATGGTGCAGTCTATTCGCGCTTCTTTTGAAGATACCAATATATCTAACAGAAAAAACAGAAGCTGGGACGACAGTGCGCATTCAAGCGGCGCGTATGAGAAATGAGAGATCGAATCCCTTCATCTCTGTAATTTATTATTTTCTTACTAATTATTATTAGCTGATCGTTCAGATACGACTGATGCCCGGTTTCTGAGGCACTTTTGTCGGTGGTTTATCTTTTCATTAGCGCTATTGGTTCTATAACTTAGGATAGACGTTTCGGAACCACGCGAGATTTACTCCGTCGACCAATCTGTGCCATTTATCGGTTCCATAACTTAATATTATTTTGTCGTTTTATTTTAATTTAACTTAACTAATTTTAATGGTAACTACTTAGTTTTTTAAAAGCAATGCCACCTTGCCTTCAGCAACCTGATTTAGGTTGTACCTTATTACATGAACCTGCCTAGGTGCAGCAATAAAATTTTATTCAAATCAATAGCTAACGAGAAAATGACTGGCAACTTCAGCAACCGGGCATGAGAAAATCATAAGCACTTGAAAAAGTTTATTGGAATAAAAAACATTTGAATTTCGAATTTTCATCATCTTCACTATAAATGGAGATTGCCTTTACATTAGCTGCCATTTCAAAGTTATGGGAGACTCGTTTTGAAAATGGAGAACGCTAAGTCATAACTAAGAAATTAACATTTTTATTGGCTTCATCTTAACAAGCTGACCTACAAATCTTGGAAGTTGCATTTAAAAACTTATAATCATTGTATAGATTTGAAACTTAGCAAATGTATTTATTATTAAGTAATCTTAATATTTATGACAATATAATAATTTAGTTCCTTCGAGCTGATCAGACGATGGATCCAGGAGATGGATAGTAGAACTCTTCAATGGCATCTAGTTTCCTTAAAGATAGAACAACAGTGCTACTTTGTGTACCTGATCGTGCCGCTTGTACGACATATAAACAGATTTAAAAAGCTTCATGATACCTATATTTTTACTTCTTTGATACTAGACTTTCATACTTATATGTATATACCTAGGTACGCCTCTTGATAAGATCAAACGCAATTGTATATACCTGATTTACTTTGTATAGAATAAAGAATAGCTTGGAAACATGTGGACACAAATAGTGCTCTTGCGACATCTTTGACACCACGTTTGTCGCGCATAACAAAGCGATTTTCCAGCCACCTCAGATGAGAGAGTTCAGTGATAACAGCGCCTTGACATTTTATGATCCCACGAACAGTTTGTTTGATTTCTAGTATTTATATAATCTAATCTAATCTAATATAATTTAATTTAATCTAATCTAATCTAATATATATATATATATATATATATTAAATCGTAAAGGGATCAACGCACAGCCTAAACCGCTGGGGTTAGAAACTTGAAATTTTGACAGTAGGTTCCTTTTGTGACGTAGGCGCACACTAAGGAAGGATTTTTCAAAATTCCACCCCTAAGGGGGTGAAATAGAGAGTGAAAGTTTGTATGAAAGTCCGTCATTTCTCAAGTTATATCCATGAAACATGGTATACGAGCTACTGGTTAAAAATGAAGAAATAGGTATTTCACAGTTTTGTAAAAATTCTACCACCGAAGGGGTGAAATAGGGGATGAGAGTTTGCATGAAAGTCCTTCATTTCTCAAGATATTCTCAAGTTATATATACGAAACTTGGTATTTTGGCTTTCGTTCAAAAATAAAGAATTACGTGTGTCACAGTTTTTGAAAATTCAACCCCCAAAGGGGTGAAATGGGGGATGAAAGTTGGTATCAAAGGCCTTCATTTTCAACAAAACTTGGTATTTTGGCTTTCGGTAAAAAATTCAGAACTACGTATGTCACAGTTTTTCGAAATTCCACCCCCGAAGGGGTAAAATAGACGTTGGAAGTTTGTATGAAAATCCTTCATTTTTCAAGCTATAGCCATGAAACTTAGTATATGAGCTGCGGGTTAAGAATGAAGAAACCGGTATTTCACCGTTTTTGAAAATTCGACCCCCAAAGGGGTGAAATAGGGGCTGCAAGTTGGTATAAAAGGCCTTCATTTTCAACAAAACTTGGTATTTTGGCTTTCGGTAAAAAATTAAGAACTACGTATGTCACAGTTTTTCGAAATTCCACCCCCGAAGGGGTAAAATAGACGTTGGAAGTTTGTATGAAAATCCTTCATTTCTCAAGTTATAGCCACGAAACTTGGTATGTCAGTTACCGGTTAAAACAAAGAAATATGTGTTTCACAGTCTTTGAAAATGTACCCCCAAAGGGGTGAAATAGAAAGTTGGTCCAATCAAAGTTCAATCACGTCGCAACAGAGCAACGGGTATTTTGCACGGGTAGTCGAAGACCTGGAGATAGATATAGGCTACTTTATATCCCGGAAAATTAAGGAGTGCCTGTGGAAAAACAAACTTATACCACGCGAACGAAGTCGCGAGCATCCGCTAGTTATTACATATAATGCTACATTTTAGGCTCTTTTCGCATTACATCCGACCCGAATCCGAAAATTCTCGATCGGAAGTAGCCATACCAAGTACTACTTCTATATTTTCTGATGCGCGACCCTTCATACAAATAATTCTACGGCTAGGTACTTCGGATCGAGAATTTTCGGATTCGGTTCGGATGCAGTGCGTAAAGAGCCATAAAGTGTGTCTAATATCTACGAGTCACACTTTGCATATTTCAGTAAAAGCATCACAAGTTATGATAAATGTTTGAAATTTCGAATAGTTTTGAATAATGCTTGCCCAAACTTACTGCAAATACAAGAATTCAAAAAATATTATTATTACCAATTATGTTCTTTAATAAATAAAAAAGAGTATATTTACCCTACAAAGGGGTTGAATTTTTAAAGTGAAGTAACTTCATTTGCACATTCTAAAGTTTATTTTTATATTTTACTAGTGGGCCCGGCAGACCTTGTCCTGCCCTATCTTTCTCTCAATTTTTAGGGTTCCGTACCTCAAAAGCAAAAAACGGAACCCTTATAGGATCACTTCGTTGTCCGTCCGTCTGTGTGTCAAGACCCTTTTTCTCAGGAACCTTTAAATTTTCCGGGATAAAAAGTAGCCTATGTCCTTCCCCGGGATACAACCTATCCCTGTACCAAATTTCATCAAAATCGGTTGAACAGATGGGCCGTGAAAGCGTAGCAGACAGACAGACAGACAAACAGACAGACAGACAGACAGACAGTCAGACACACTTTCGCATTTATAATATTAGTATGGATAATTTTAAACTTACTTCCTCGTTCCGCATGAAGGCGTAGAGGTTTTAAATTGAAATTAAAATAATAGATAAGTGGAATAAAAATACTAAGTATAACTTTTACTTATATACCTACAGGTTTGTACGGAACCCTCGGTGCGCGAGTCCAATTCGCACTTGGCCGGTTTTTTCAATATTTTCTCACCGTTTAAACCTCCCCTGTACTACGACAAACATTTCAAAACCAAAATCAGCTATATCGGCCCAGCCATTCTCGAGTTTTAGCGAGACTAACGAACAGCAATTGATTTTTATATATATAGAGATATAGATAGACTAGTGGACCCGGCAGACCTACCTAGAACCCGATTGCAGCACCCCGGGTCCAATAATTGTGAATATAAACCATCCCGAGACCCACGCGTATACTTTTTGACTTATATGATTAAAACTGAACAAAAGAATCTAAAATACAATCTCTAAGCACAGCTTTTTATTTAGAAATCAGCCATACATTCGGAGTTTTTTTTACAAAGAAAAAGAGATTTTTACAGAGATTTATGTAAACTTTACAAGAAAAATACAACGAAGCTAGCTCGGGCAGTAATTGCTACTACAGACAATTTTTTTGCAACTCACACTTGGCCCGTTTTTTTAATGAGTTATTTAAAAACTGTCTGAATATGTTGAGTGGGTATTTATTTACTTCAATTAAATAAGACTGTTTTAAAAATAAAAATTGATGTCGTCATACGCCTACCTCGTTCACTCTGCTACTACGAAGAGAATAAATTGTGGTTTGTAAGACCCTCAAATCTGCCTGTTTTAGTTCGCGCAAAAAGCACGTATGCTGGAACTTCACTGTAAAAAGTTTTCATACACGCTTTTTGCTACTCAAGCTTTTAATTAAATACTAAATTAAATGGCGATTTGTACAACTTATAAGCATTGAAGGAATAATGCAAATAAATTAATTAACCTATATCTACTTTAATTAATAAATACTATTATTTAATTGGTATACACGTGCCATAAAAAAGCAGTGATAGCCTATTGGTTTAGACCCGGCTTCTTATTAGGTTGGAAGGGGATTCCATCCCCGGGCACGTTTCGAAGTTACTATTATGTACGTTTTATGAAATTAAATATCCCAGGAAAACATGAAGAATTTCAGCCCCGGCGGCCTATCTCCAGAGAGACTGGCCAACTGGGCGGGAGATATTATAGTGCACAAGTACATACACAGGTGCATTCTCTATTCCTTTACTCTCATAGCCCGATGGGACGGAAAATCCGACACGACCGGAGAGAGATTAAGCGCAGGACCGACGGCTTAGCGTGCTCTCCGAGGCACGGGGGTGAAACACCTTTAGTGCCATTAGTAATGAGAATTTCTTGTCAGAAAAACCCAATACTTATGTAATAGCCCGACACGGGATTCGAACCCTGGACCTCATCGGCCGCAGTCAAACATGCTACCCACTAGACCAACGAGGCAGTCAATAAATGAAACATGTCATAATATGAAACGAAAACAATAATTATTGATGTGGAATATAAAGTTACGGTTCACTAGTAACGAATTAACGACACACGAGTGCACTGTGTATTAAAAGGCAGAGATTGAAATCGCTAGTGAACCACACGGGTATATTAATTTATTTATTTAGTAGGTGGTGTTACGGCACTTCAGTTTCACATATTTGAGAGTATAATAAATGTTCATACATTTAGTCAAGTTAGTAGGAACTTTTACCTTCTTATTGTTGTATAGGAGATTAGAGAAAACTAGCTCAGAAAAAAATCTATGAAAACTATTTTTCTTAGAAGTTTGGTAATGATTCTTAATCTAAATGCTTTTTAACATGCTATTATTAGCCTCATCTATAACTTAAATAATAAATATGGAAGTCAAACCACCTTCTAAGTGCCGTTTCGATCTGATTAGATTTGATTAGAGTGACTTGATTACTTTTGCAACAAATCAAATGCAAATATTCTTATTTTCTAGGAAGAAAAGAATACAATTATTTTGCTATAATCCGCCAACAGAAAAAATTCTGTATGGTCAAGCATGCAGTTACTAGACAATCTTGCATTGTAAGGTCGACATCTCCTGAAGATGCTCCGGTGTCGGGGCGAAACGTGCGTCGAGAATAGTATAAAAGTCTTGTGTGGTGGTGCATGTGAGTGGTGGTGGCATTGCTTGCTTGGGAACTTAGCTTTCTTGCTTGGTTGGGAAGGTAAACGGTGCTTCGCTTGTAACTGCATGCTTGACCATACAGAATTTTTTCTGTTGGCGGATTATAGCAAAATAATTGTATTCTTTTCTTCCTAAATCATGAACTTCCGCAAAGTAACGCCTGATTCTATCCAATATTCTTATTTTCAAAAATAAGGAAATGTTCTCATTGAGTTCAATTTAATATACTTATTCAACATTTAAAATACATTTCCCCCGTGTCCCGTTCATTTTTTCTACCCTGTATATCACGTTTATCCGTTACTCTGTTGAGGCGTGATTGAAGTACATAGTACATACTAACAAACGCAGTCACTTTTGCATTGATAATATTACTACGAATTTAAATAATATATCCCGTCATAGGGGGGTGCACCTTGTACCGTATTATAATGTGACTTTGAAGAGCTCTTACACAATTCATACTAATATTATAAATGCGAAAGTCACTTTGTTTGTTGGTTTGTTGGTTTGTTGGTTTGTCCTTCAATCACGCCGCAACGGAGCAACGAATTGACGCGATTTTTGGCACGGGTATAGTTGAGGACCTGGAGAGTGACATAGGCTACTTTTTATCCCGGAAAATTAAGGAGTTCCCGCGGGAATAACAAAAAACTTAAACCACGCGGACGAAGTCGCGGGCATCAGCTAGTATAATCATATTTACTAAGTTACTGAGAAGAGCCTGAGGATATATTGTGTTCTAATTTAGTTTTGAACACGCTATATATGAAGTAGTGAGGCCGTTATACGACGCCGTATGGTAGAATAGCTTATAAAAACTGATGGCTCTACGAAAATTTTGGGTTTCTACAATGGCTAAAGGAAATGAAGAAATCCGTAGAGGAACTAGAGTAACCGACATCGCTCGAAGAGTCGTTAAGCTTAAGTACATAGTAAAGGGCATAGTTCGAAGAACGAATATGCGTTGGGATCCTAAGATGCTTGAATGGCGCTTTGCTACGGAAAGCACAGCGTTGAATGACCCCAGTAGATGGATGGATGATCTCAAGTGAGTAGCCGAGAGCCGCTGGAAGCAAGCGGCACAAGATTGTGTCTTGTGGAGATCCGTCAAGGAGTGGACGTCTATTGGTTGAGACCACGACGACAACAATGGCTTCTATAACCGCACTTTTAATTTATAGTTGCTTTAGCAGTCACCGCGTCTAAAAAGGAGTCAAGCTTTTCGACGGCAATTACGAAAACCCCAAAAGCTTCAATTCAGACACCTCTGGGTGTCTCATCGGATGCTTATGCTGCAAAAGATCAGCCGCTGTAGTTTGCATAATAGCGATCATCAGGTGACAGTACTTACTTAACCAATATATTTTTATAAACAACAATTACACGCTTCTTTCAAGGACAAATAAACACTGCTTTAACGTTCGATATTCAGTAATTAAAAATCTATTATTAGATGAGGTCGATTTTTAGTTGAATGCTTTTCCTACTAGCTTTCTTTTTAGGGTTCCGTACCCAAAGGGTAAAAACGGGACCCTATTACTAAGACTCCGCTGTCTGTCTGTCTGTCTGTCTGTCTCCAGGCTGTATCTCATAGACCGTGATAGCTAGAAAGCTGAAATTTTTACAAATGATGTACTTCTATTGCCGCTATAACAACAAATACTAAAAATTAAAAAAATATTATTATTATTATTATTATACACTTTATTTGTACCACCACAAGATGAAATTACATAGATAAAATTGGAAAAAAAGTAAACACAGACAGAAGTAGGATACAAAAGGCGGCCTTATCGCTTAGGTAGCGATCTCTACCAGGCAACCTTAGGAAAAGGAGAAAATAAGGGAAAATAGACTGCAGGTGGATCTATAATATACTTACATCCAAATAACTACATACTAATACATAAACCAATAATAAACATATAAATAATATTACATAATATTGCTAATTATAAAATATACTAATATATATGAAATATAACATATAGGTAAGTATATCAACTATGCTTGAAGAATAATTTTCGCTGTCGTCTTTAGTTTGCAAGATAATGATTCTTAACAGCATTTTTGAATATGTCCAGTGACTTAGATTGGCGTATGGTCAGTGGAAGCGCATTCCATAGCTGAACGGCTCGAACACTGAACGAATTGTTAAAGAACTTCGTTTTATGAGTTGGGGTTTTCAGCGTTAAGGTTCGGCATGGTCTTATATCGGATTGCACACCAAAAAAACTGAATTTCTCCTTAAGGTAGGAAGGAGTTTTTAAATGAAATAGCACACAGTACAGAAGAGAAAGTACATGCAGATCCCGGCGACGGCGTATAGGGAGCCACTTGAGCTTTTGACGAAATTCGGATACGTGGTCATATTTGCGTAAGCCGAATATGAACCGAATGGCGAGATTTTGGAGTCGCTCAAGCTTGTTAAGTTGATCCTCAGTCAAATTAATATAGCTTGCGTCAGCATAATCGAGAATAGAAAGAAGGAGAGATTGCGCCAACATAACTTTGGTAGGAATTGGCAGGACAGAGCGCAACCGTCGCAAAGAGTTCATCGTAGCAAAAGTCCTCCTACTCAGCTCTTTAACATGCCCAGACCAGGACAGTTGTGAATCTAAATATATACCTAGATCTTTAACGGAGTCACAAAATGGGATCACAACACCATTAAAACAGATCGGGGGTAGTCCTCGCAGGTCAAGTTTTGCAATGTATCCCGGACTGCCAATAATGATTGCCTGTGATTTGACTGGATTAACGCGGAGCCCATACTGCTTACTCCATTCAGCAACAGCAGTTAGATCAGTATTAACGGCAGAAACAGCAGCGTCCAGATCTTCTAAGGGTGCTGAGCGATAAATTTGGATATCGTCTGCATACATGTGGTAGAGAGAAGAGATGAACGGGGTAATAGAATTAATGAAGATAGCAAACAGTAAAGGAGACAACACACCACCCTGAGGTACCCCGGCCGTCACATCACACCATGACGAACAAGTATCGTCAATTTTAATGCGCTGTCGACGACCTCTGAGGTAACTCCGAAACCAGTCAATCACCGATGGAGCTATGTTAATAGAACGTAACAGACTCAGCAAAATGTCGTAATCAACGGTATTAAACGCATTACTGAAGTCGAGCAAGGTTAAAATTGTGAGCTGTTTATTGTCCATCGCCCATCGAATGTCATCAGTAACTTTGACCAACGCTGTTACCGTACTATGACCGGGACGAAATCCCGATTGCAACGGACTGAGAAGGAAGTTTTTGTTAAGGAAAATATTCAACTGTTGGTAGACTAACTTCTCAAGGATTTTTGAAAGAAATGGCAAGATAGAAATGGGACGGAAATCATTGACTGAAGATGGGTTAGACTTTTTTGGAATAGGAACAATTTGAGCAGTTTTCCAAGCTTCGGGGAATTTGCTAGTGCTGATGGAACAATTCAGAATATGGGTTAGGATAGGAGTTACAAAATCAAGAATGGGTACGATCATATTACGGCTGATGCTGTCTGTGCCAACAGCATTCGACGTGACGGACAATATGTTCTTCTTAACATCACATTCAGTGAAAGACTCAAAAGAAAACGGTAAAAAGTCTGGAGATGAGGAGGATGAAAGAATATTAAGAGTATGTTCTTTATCGACACTATCAATTGTATCGGAAGTAGAAAAGTGTTTGTTAAGGAGTTCAATATCAATATTAATAGAAGGTTTTTGAGAAGATTTACCAACTCCAAGTGACTCAAGAAATTTCCAGGTTTTAGCAGTATCACCATTTTCAACTGACTTATGTATGTGGCGTCGTTGAGCATCTCTACACAGTGTATTACAGCGATTCCGGGCTTTGTGGTATTTCAACCGATTGGCATCAGAGTCGTTCATCTTAAATTTATATTTAGCTGAGTTTTTTTTATCCATTAAGATTTTAATTTCATCTGATAACCAAGGTGCTGGGAGGTGTTTCATCTTAATCGGTCTTATGGGTGCATGTGTATCAAAGAGCTGTGTCACTAAGGTATTAAAAATTTCGACTTTACTATCAATCGATTCAACATCTCTGATTGCATTCCAGTCCAAACGCCTAGCATCTTCGCAAAGGCGATCCTTGTCAATCCCTGCAAAGTTACGCTGCAGAAGAATTCTCGACTTTGCTTTTGGAGGACGAATTTTATAGGATAGAAATATCAAGTCATGATAAGAAAATGCGTCAGCAGGATACTGTCCGTGTTTGAAGACAAGATCTGGAGAAGAGACTATGATTAGATCAAGAAGAGAGGGAGTACAGCCAGGAGAGAAGTGCGTAGCAGTAAGTGGAAGGACATGCAAATTACAAGATTCCACTGCAGTTAATAGTTTCTTGCTGCGATGATCATCCTTGAGTAAACAGGTGTTAAAATCTCCCATTATAATGGTTTGACTGTACAAGGGGACTATCTTTTCTAGTAAACTTTCAAACGAGTGAAAGAAATTAGGATGAGAGGGAGGGGAATAAAACACCCCAAGGAGGATTTTCGTGTGAGATAGGAGAACTTCGACTAATAAGTGCTCGGCCGCGTCTGGTACTGGAGGCTGTGAAGACGAGCTAACAATAGTGAAAGGAATATGTGATCGTAAGTAGATCGCTACTCCACCACCTCCCTTACCAGTACGGTCATTGCGGATAAGTCGGAATCCCGGCAGCGAATAAGAAGTTGATGGTAAGCGAGTTTTAAGCCAGGACTCCGAGACCAGAATGGCATGTAAATTACGTGATTCAAAAGACGCAAGCATATCGGGATAGTGAGCCGGGATACTTTGTGCATTAATATGGACTACATTAAAATTTTTCACACAGTCTGAGAAACAAGAATCAAGGGAGACATCAAGCGGAATGAAAGATGTACTGTGAAAACTAACATCACTGGACAATTCACCACTAGATGCAGACAGAAAGAGATCGCTATCCATATCATCCAAACTGTTCGACAGCATAATTAATTATTATTATAGCATAAAAATATATATAAAAATAAATATACTCTTACTAAAATACCTAGTAGTAAAAACCAAAAGGTCTTAAACAATTACTTACAATAATATCCTAATCCGCCAGCTGCCCAGTAGAAGTAAATATGACAGGATGAAAACTAAATATTTGTACAAAAAATAACACAATAAAAGCACACTAATAAATTAAAACTATCAGAAAAAACAAAAACAAAAATTACAGTATAAAGTCAAATTAAACAAAAACCTATAGTGTGCCGCAAGCTTTATTTGTCACTTGCAACTTCAATATTCCTGAACGAGCTGTCAAGTGTCAAGCCAAAATATGACGGGCTAATGCCAAACGTCACTGCGTTGACTTTTATAATTGTCATTTGTCATTGTCAAACTTTCTAAAATAAAAATAAATATTGAATAATTAATTTACCTTCAAGTTACATAGTTAATTACTGATCTTCAAAAAAAATTGCAAATCTAAAACATCAAAATAAACTAAACAGAAAGAGTAGGTAATTACAGCTACGGCACACACAAGGAGGGACACCTTATACATGAATTATTGTCATCCACTACTTTTTGATCACCCTCTTGACTCGAGGGTTGACACTTCTGGAGTCTTTCGAAGCTACAGCTGCAGATCCAGGCGCAACGGGATGCCGAGAAACATCTGCTACAGAAGTCGGGATAGCGTTCAGCTCTGACATAGTTGAGATACGATGCCGCTTAGCGTCAGAGTCGATAACCATAATGTATCCATCCCTGGTCCAGCACTTCGTCACGCCAAATCGCTGTCGCGCCGCCAGGAACGTCTTATGGCGACTTCTTATTAGGAACTCGGATAGTGTCACCCCGGTGCCCTTCAATTTTGTCTTCAGCGACCAGACTTTATCCCTTAAGGGCAGATCCTTAAATTTGACGAGCATCGCACGGGGCTTGTCATCACTAGGCCGACCCAACCGATGACAGCGAGCAATAGAGTCCGGCGAAAGTTGTGATAACCCGAGCTTCTCAGACAACAACTTAGAAACAGTTGTGCCGGAATCTTCCTTCTCCACCTCTGCAACTCCATGGACTAGAAGAATTTTCTTCCTGGATCTCATCTCAAGCTCGTCCTGCTGCCTAGCCAGGAGCTCAACCTGCAGCTGCAGGTTTTCCAAGGCAGTCAGGACGAAACTACGGAAAGCACCAAACTGAGAATTTAAATTTGATGTCGGACTTGTGGCAGGAATAGAAGTCTTCAATTCTTTCTGGAATTCCGTCATTCTGGTATTGAAGTGGTCAGTTATTTCACTCAAAGTTCTTTGGATAGATTCCATTGTGATATGTGACAGCAAAAAAGTGAGGTTAAGTATAATACACAGTGGACACAATTATTAGTAGGGTTTGTTTCTGCACAAATATTTGTGGGATTGCTGGCAGACTTAAAGTAACTAAAGGTACATAATATTATTATTCTATAATTCACTATTTATTATTATTATGAATATTAAAAGCAGAGCAGTTAAAATTAAGTGTACTTTATTTAAGGCCTACCCACAGACATCTTAATATAAAAATATATATATTAAGGGGGGTCCCCATACAATAAACGTGTTTTTTTCGTATTTTTTTGCTCAATATTAAAAACGGTAACAGGTAGACGGTTCAAATTTTCACAGAATATTAACTTGTATATTACCTTTCAAAATAAATAATTAAATATCAATAAAGTAAATATTAAAGGGGGGCTCCCATACAACAAACGTAATTTTTTGATATTAACAGTAAACCTCTACAAACAAAGTTAGTTTTACGGTTCATTAACAAAGGTAATTATACCTACTTCTTGAGTACGGAACCCTCGGTGCGCGAGTCCGACTCGCACTTGGCCGGTTTTTATTCTTAATGAGTTTAAAATTATTGTAATATTTTTTTCCCAAGAACCCTAATAATTTAACCCGATTTACCCATAAACTTTGGCTTCCAAAAGAAATAAAGAAGCGAAGATATTTTCACCATAACTTTGACAAAATGAAAACTTTGTAAACTGACCTCGAGAGCATTAATGATCACAAATTTCCAAAATTTTATCGAAAATTGACTTTGACATATCGTGGGCATTATTGCATAGACTTATCTATTAGTTGTTTAAATATTTACAAATATTAAACATCACATTTCGTAGAAAGAACAACGAACAGACTTATGCATAAATTAATACATACCCGATCCAGAAAACTATTCCGCATAGGCCGCGGGAGACGCAGTTCTTCATCGTAACCGAGGTAGTGGGGCAGCAGGAAACGGGGGAGGATGTACTCTGTGAGGTATTCTCTCGGAGGCGGTATCGGCGCCCGCTCTCGCTGCGGCCCCGGCGGCATGATTGGGGGGCCATCTGTGACCGCTAAAAGGAACACGTTGTCAATATGGGGTAATAAGTAGTAGAGAAATAGGGTAAGATTGAGAGGGGAGTGTGAGGTGGTCTACCTACAGCTGTGACTACTCATATCAGTCAATTGCCATTGGTTGTTGACCCAAGGCTATAACTAGATAGTTAACCGAATTTGGGGGTCCAAATTTGGCGTTTACGTCTTATTCGTGCCTTGAAGATAACGTTAGGCTGTCGGTCTCGGTTATTATCACTAACACCGGATTTTTAATCATTAAAAATCGAAGAATAAATCGTAGTTAAGTCATATGCGGCAGAACCTGGGAATTGGGGACCCATTTTTAAAAGCAAGTTGGTATTATATTAATATCAGTAGTACTTAGTGTGTGCAATCAAATGTTTTATTATCTATCTATATATCTATTACTAAACATATTCATTGAATAAATAAGTTGGATTTCAAGGAAAACTTAAAAATGCACGTAATTGTCAACATACGAAAGGTTCACAAAAATTAAATAAAATGCATGAAATCATTAGCTATTAAAGAATTAAAGTAAAATTACAGGCCATATCAAGGATGTGGCCATGGATTGCATTCTTATAAATTATAATAACATAATAAATTGCATACTAAGCTGGTTTGTAAAAAACTTTAGGTATCATGAAAGACACTGGGGCGAGGACGGGTCGGGGTATCAATACCTACTTTTACCACTGCATAAGTATTAAGTAGTCTCATACAGTGGGTCGACGCCCATACAAATGACAGACCCGGGTACCATGACAGTTGTAGCACGTAGAGTGCTAGTTCACTCTGATTTCAAATTTGTAATCAGAGTGACAGAATTTTGTATTGAAAATTCTGCCAGTTTCCTCAGTCACATCCCTGTCACCCCGCAGCGTTGTTCTGTTTACACGCCTCCGTACAACGACTGGTAGGAAAGAACCTATAACATCCTTAACGTGTACTGTACACAAACCATAGAGTTAAGAAGTCTTACTAACGTAAGGTTTAAACGTAGAGCGGTAATGCGCTGTATTGGATGTCTGCCGCGCATTCGTGAGTATGGTCTCAAGTCCTTAATAGAAGGCGGCAGAATTGTGTTCTTCAAACGCCGCGTTTTGCTGCCGTGCTTGCCACTCTATTTTTGGACACACCTTTAGACTGTAATTCTACTGTCCGATTCATAGAACTTCGCACACCAATAAGAATCAATAAATTTATCTCATGAGAATACAAACCCCAATTCCTTATTCCTGATGCTACAGTTAGCGGTGATAGCCCTGACTACGTCAGTCTTCTATTCGAAAGATCTACTATCGGGCACGCATTTTTCTACAAATTATCTATTCAAAATATCACTCGCTATGACCACAGCTATTTACTCTAACTGAAAAGGAAAACATCGTGAGGAAACCCTCATGTCTGAGAGTTAGTACCTTTTTTTTCGAGAGGGAAATCTTCATAAGATACCTGACTTCTTGGGGTGGAAGCCAGGTTATGTGAGATTCTTACTCACTAAAACCCCCTCGGAGACCGGCCTTAGTGCATGTCGGGAAGCTCCGAGATCTCATAAATGAACGCAATCGAAGCCTCTCTTGCGCGGCACTTGGGCTCGTCCCTAGCAAAGCGGTCCTTTGCGGTCACTTCGCGTGCTTTGCCTTAAAGCACGGCTGCTTGTGCTGCAACAAACAGCTGCCTTCCCAGGGCCTTTTCGCCTGGGACTAGTGACGGACGGATGGATGGATGGATCCGGGCAGTGGCTATCACCGCCTCGTTGGCCACGTCTCCGAGCGGGATCGTTTTGCTCACGAATCCGCTCAGCAGCCTCCTTCTTACCTATAACGGTTTCGCAGAAGGAGACCACTGCCTTCCATGCTGTGTCCTCTGTCAACATTGCCTGTACCACAGCCGGCAGGGAGAGATCACTCCCCACGTGGCTGACTAGGACACTACGTTCATAGTCCCAGGCAGAGCACTCTTGTTGTTCAGAGCTCTGGACTTCATCACAATGGTGACACTGTGGTGTCTCCTCGCGACCTATCCGAAACAGGTACTCACCGAAACAGCCATGTCCAGTGAGCCTTAGTCTGAACGTTACATTGCCCCACTTTCTCTCTAGCCAGGACTCAAAATTCGGCAAAATTGCACCAACGATGCGTTGGCGTGCGTTTTTCTCCTATTCAAGACGCAAACGCCAATTAGCTAGTGCCTATTGGAGCACTTGCCGTCTCAGATCTTCGGGCTCTTCACTCCTCGGGCCATCCTGGTAAGTTTGGGCGTATGTATTCGAATCCATATCCGCTAGAATATCGAATGGAGGGAATTGAGCCAGGATAGTCGCAGCCTCAAAGGATATTGTGCGATGTAGAGTCAGTACCTAGAAGACTCGGACTCGGTAGTGGGCCGGTGATGGCTTGATATGACGCTGATTATGCTATAGTTACCAGTTACATCTACTGGCTACGAAAGCCGTGATAGCGAGCGACTGCTAACGAGCATTAATTACCTATTACCAACCCACTCTGCGCCTTAGTCTGCGTGTAGGTAGGAGTTACCTTTAGTTTTAGAACGATCCACTTGGATTTTCTCAAAATCCTTTGCGCACAGCTTGAGTACTTAAGGAATATGTGCTCCAGGAACACAGGTAAAAAAATCAGTCAGCTTCGACTTACTACTATTTCAAAATCCAAATTCTTTGTCTATTTCATGCAGTCCGCACTGGTATATATGTAACACGTGGTTCAATAAGTCCCGAGAATAAGTACTAAACAAGGTTCTTTTTATAAAATTATTTTTTATTCATCAACGTAGTCTCCTCCAAGAGCGATACAGTCCCTCCAACGCTTTTCTAACTTTTCTATCCCATGCGTGTAGAACGATTTGTCTTTGGTTTCAAAATAAGCCTCCGTTGCTGTGATAACTTCACTATTTGAGTCAAATTTCTTACCCCGGAGCATTTTTTTGAGCTCTGCAAACAGCCAGTAATCGCTGGGGGCCAAGTCTGGCGAATAAGGGGGATGAGGAAGCAATTCAAAGCCCAATTCATTAATTTTGGCCATCGTTCTCACAGACTTGTGTGAAACACCACTTTCTTTTTGTTCATTTGAGGCCGTTTATCCGCAATTTCGTACTTCAATCGCTCCAATAAGTACATGTAATAGTCACTATTTATATTTTGCCCCTTTTCAAGGTAGTCGATGAAAAGTATTCCACGCGCATCCCAAAATATAGACGCCATAACCTTACCAGCCGATTTCTGAGTCTTTGGCCGCTTCGGGCGGCTTTCACCAGCCGCTCTCCACTCCGCTGACTGCCGATTGGATTCCGGAGTAAAATGGTGTATCCATGTTTCATCCATTGTCACATACCGACGTAAAAAATCCTTTTTATTACCGCCAAACATCGCTCTGAATCATTGATACGTTGTTCCTTTTGATCAGTTGTAAGCAAACGCGGCACCCACTTGGAAAAAGCTTTTTCATGGCCAAATGTTTATGTAAAATAGTGAAAACACTACCAGCTGAAATCTTCACTATCTCGCGCACTTTTATCTTCCGATCGTCCATTACGATTTTGAGGGCTTGGTTAATATTTTGTTGAGTCACTGCTTCATTTGGACGACCTGAGCGTTCCCCATCTTTTGTGTCCATGCGCCTGCTTTTGAAGTCGGCATACAAATGGTTGCTTTAGAGGGAGCTGATCCCGCATAACATTTTATAAGCCATTGCTTTGCTTCAACGGTATTTTTTCCCATTAAAAAACAATGTTTTATCAACACGCGAAACTCGTTTTTTTCCATTGTATCGAAACTACAAGTGTAGCGTCACATAAAGGTCTGAAAAATCAATATTTTAATGTTCCATTTTTAAAAATGCACATATCTTATAATGAAGGCCAGTACTTTTGAAAAATCAAAAGATTTTTTTAATATATACGCCATTTCCAAGTTAGTCTCGGGACTTATTGAACGATCTAGTATGTCTCAAAATTATAGGGTATAATTGACTCTACCACCGATTTGGAATAGAGACTTCTGTTTATAAAAAAAAAACTAAGTAAATGCTGTTCGTTGGTAAGCGCATCACTTGAGAACAGATGGACCAAATTGGCTATTTTTTTTTTAAATAGTTTTAGTTTTAAAATATTCGTAATAATCCATATTATATAGGTTTTCATAGAAAAATTGGAAAAGTTTCTCAGAAAATTTTCAAATTCAGGGAAACTGCACGTCCCTTTTGTATGGGATTTTCGTGTGAACTTAATTTATTGAAATTAGACAGGACAACGCTTGTCTGGTTAGCAAGTTGGGAATAAAATAAAACTGTTCAACTCAATACAAAATAATATTTAGTTCTATAAAGTTACATTCCTGAAATGTCGACACACAGATTAAATCCATTCAGATGGAAAATTACATTTCCGTTATTATGAGTTATTTAAGTGAATTCGCATGTGTTGGAATTGGAATACTGTCGCTGACTCGCTGCCATCATTGCACTTCGTTCGTATATAATATCTATTTCTGAGAAGTATGCTTCGTATTACATATTCTAAACTACCAAAATATATTCATCTAACTTGCTGTACACATATTTGCAGTAAAAAGGTTAATTCCACATATCATAATTATCAAAGGCCAGTGTGGTGATGAGGCTTTATCAAAGCGTTCTAAGGGCATACTACCATCGCTTGAAGCCGCATTTTGTTTTAATATTATTGATGTTAATGTTTTACAATTAGGTATAATCCTTATTTTTGGGACGTCAAGGTACGTGACAAAAACCTGTCATTTTGAAATGACATTAACGTCTCAGAGTGCTCCAATGACGGCCTAGAACTGGGAAGTGCAGCTTTGAACGATCTGCCACTATTTAACTAGGCGCGGACGATCTCAAGCGAGTAGCTGAGAGCTGCTGGAAACAAGCGGCCCTAGACCGTGTCCTGACTACTGTAGCGGTCCATGTAGGAGATCTTCACCCAGCCGTAGAGACCACAGTTAAGACGACGACAAGATCAAATTACTTATATGAAGTAGGCACAGAATAGATATCTAAGCAGATTTGTAATTCTTTGGTACTTAGTTGATAATGAAATGGATATGTATGAAATCTAGGATTTGTATACAATTTCTAGGAAATGTCCCTATATCATATCTTCAAAGAGGAGCCAATTTTGGCTCTTTCTAGGATATAATTTCATTTCTAGGATAGGTATGTGGGAAATTGCCTCTTAAATTAGGTCAGCGCGGTGGTATCCATGATGGATTTCCCCAAGAAAAAAAGGCTAGAAGGTTAGAAGACTGCAGCTGGAGCTGTTATCTGAACTTCGTGGTTTTTCTGATAACCACCCAGACATTACTGTCTTGGACATGTACCTATACAATTCCTAGGAAATGTAAACAAAACAAATCCGGTAATAACTACACCAAGAATATATCAGGAAATAAGAAGTACTAAAATAAGAACTTAAATCAGGCATTTTTTCGTAACAAATAAGTACTAGTGGTTCGCCCCGAACTGAGACCTCGCGGCGCCATCTATTGACATCATTGTGAAGTTCTGTTGTAAATACTAAGATCCATTAAAAATTAAATAATTTCGTTTCCATATAATATTTATCTCATTTTCGTATTTGTTGTTCAAGTACAGGATATAATACAAATAATTGATCAAGTTTCAGGCTCAGAATTTCTGAAAATTTTGAGTTCTGAGGTCAACTTTGGACGTTAGAAAATCTCCACTTTGAAAACCCCCATTTCGTCATTTTTAGGGGAAAAATTATAAAAAATATATTTTTGGACTCTATTTCTAATTATCTTTAAAAGGATATACCGCAACCCTATGTAACGCTATAAAAATATTTTTTCTTCATATTCGCTTCTATGAGAGCCCCCCTGAAATAAAGATTTTTATTACTTTTTAAGCCATATTCGGCTGGAGGCCATCGGTTTACATATTATATTTAAATTTGAAGTAATTACGTTCAGTAATTCAGAAGTTATAAGGCTCTGACAGACGGATGGACGGACGGACGGACAAGTGCAAATTCACTAAGTAGACTCTGAGACCTTCGCTTCGCTCGGTCAAATATGTAAACCGATGGCCTCCAGCCGAATGTGGCTTAAAAAGTTATAAAAATCTTTATTTCAGGGGGGTTCTCATAGAAGCGAATGAAATGAAAATATTTTTTATAGCGTTACATAGGGTTGCGGTATATCATTTTAAAGATAATAAGGAATAGAGTCGAAAATTTTTTTTAAAATTTTTCCCCTAAAATTGACGAAATTGACGGAAGGCTTTCAAATTGGAGATTTTCTAATGTCCAAAGTTGACCTCAGAACTTTTCAGAATCTTTCAGAACAAAATTTTCTGAAAGGCTGAGCCGGAAACTTGATCAATTATTTAAATACTTTTTTAACAATTAATAATCCTGTACTTGAACAACAAATACTAAAATTAGATAAATATTACAAGGAAACGAAATTATTTAATTTTTAATGAGCTTCAGTATTTTTAACAGAACTTCACAATGATATCAATAGATGGCGCTCTGTTATGACGATACCGCGAGGTCTCAGTTCGGGAGTATTACTTATTTATAGTGGTAATAGAATCAGGTACACTCTCTCACAAAATTAACGGTGTGTAGACTCTGTGAGTCTGTAGCCATTATAGTACGGTTCATGGGATACAGCCCGCTGAAAGGACGACCGGACGGATAGCGGAGGCTTATTAACCAACCGGGTTCCGTTGACACGTTGGCACCCTACGTACGGTAGGGTACGGAACCCTAAAAAGCACACTCACTTTGCCGGTAATATTATTTAGTATCTGGATGACTGGGTCCCAGCAAAAAATATATTGGGTGCCAATTTCAGAGATGCCACCTCCGACGGTATCTACCGTTGTGCGTGAGCGTTTCATCGAACTTTAATTAATTATTGTACGTGCCTTTCGTGTCAGGGTCGTGTGTGCGAATCCAACTCGTGACGAGAAATCGAATGCCGCTGTAAACAATCTATTTTAATGTGTCAATGGCCTAAACGTATTATCAGGCTCTTTTATGGGATGTGAAGTAGCACTATTGGTAGCGTAAATATATTTTTTACTAGTAGGCCTGGCAGACGTTGTCCTGCCCTGAGTCTAGGCTGCAGCGCCCCCTACCGAGTCCAATTGTGAATATAAACCATCCCTGGACCCACTAAAAACAGCACAAAAAATTTCATCTAAATCGGTCAAGCCGTTTCTGAGTTTTAGCGAGACAAACGAACAGCAATTGATTTTTATATATATATAGAGATTAGTATTAGCTTCTTAGTCCCAACCTGAGTTTTAAAAATAAAATTATTTTTCACCCATCTAGCTCGAGAAGAAAGTCATGCGCTTGAAATGGCTGCGCTGCGCTTTAAAGCTCATACCGTTGGAAGCTGGTTCTACAGCCTCAAGTTATTCTATAGAATAAGACCATACATCGGCGTGGAACTAAACCGCAAATAGTGTGAGGCTTTAGTTATAGTATAAGAGATAGCTGCACTTTTGTAACTATCGCTAGAAAAGCTGATTCAGTAATAGGTGGATGCTACACTCTCCACTGATGACGATAGTGCAAGTCTGCCCGCATGCTGATGGGCCTTTCACTAGATATGGCCGCTGCAAGACGGTTTATGGTGGCGTAAGAATTTATTTAAAAGCAATCAACGTGATGACATAATAATTTCTAAATTTTTTTTACAGTACTTGTTCATAACGTCTTTGAGAGGTGATATCTAGTGAAAGGCCCATCCGCATGCGGGCAGACTTTCACTATCATCATCAGTAAAGTAAAAGGAAGCCTTTAGCTAATACAGTTTTTTTTTATAAATCAGCAGTAAACCATAACATTGTACTGTAAAGTATTTTTTTTAACTTCGTTAATTGTAAACTTGTAGCACCGTCTTCATTATTTAGAGGTCTTATTTAAACCAAATCCTTCCAAGGTACGCAACCACGGTTTCATGAGTCCAACTAGCACTTAACCGGTTTTTTGCTATATTTTTCCGCCAAGGCGTCATTTAACACCATAGATTGTTGCGTTGTAACTTATTAATCTCGTCGCAAACTCCATCTGACTACCCTGAGTCCCTGAGTATATTATGAAAAAACTAAGGTGGGCAGAATATGGTTACTCAGATCGCACGATAGAAACCCGAGGGCTCTCCATGTTAACGCCACTGAGTTTATATCGATTTGCCCCCACACGTGCATTACACCATACGTGCTATTCAAATTATTAGGTTAATTATATAAAGTCAAGCTGAAATTTCATCTAATTACACAGCAAAAAGAGAACTGTGCTCAATACCTACCAA
Source organism: Erebia epiphron (assembly GCA_963932025.1). Classification (NCBI taxonomy): domain Eukaryota; kingdom Metazoa; phylum Arthropoda; class Insecta; order Lepidoptera; family Nymphalidae; genus Erebia; species Erebia epiphron. The sequence goes on from OZ009945.1 coordinate 32,084,819, forward strand.
CGAACATGTCATAGGTAGTATGAAAGATTTCGACTGAATTTTTAGGGTTGCGTAGTCAATAAGGAACCTTTATAGTTTCATGTCAGTCCATCCGTCCGTTCGTGAGTTCATCGTATACATATTAAACACGCCGACAAATCCCCTACATTTAAAGTCCGGATGATTTGTTTTTATCGAAATTAAAAGGAAATATATCACAAGCTCACAGCTAAGTAGACTTTACAATTTTACGAGTAATAGTCAACCAACGTAAAAAATCCGTTTGTTGTGACAAGCAACTACGGAACCCTACTCTGAGCGTGGCCCGAAACGAACTTGGCCGGTTTTAAAAAATATGCAAGTAGATACGTTGGAAAACTATGCTCAGTAGTGGATCGGTGAAAAAAGAAAACAAATAAATAGTAAAATGAGGTACCTATCTCAAAACTACTAACTTATGGCTCCAGTCTCCCTGTGTAAGCTTTTAGCTTATTTATCTTACGAGAGGTTCCGAAGCGGATCATTTTTGGTTTTATATTTTCGATTCGATTAATGTAAACAAAATGATTTTTAAATATAGTTTTTTATGAATAGAACACATAATTAATAATTCCTTTTTAAGTAGGTATTTGAAGTGTGACTTCTCTAAACGGTTGGTTTCTAGTAGAAAAGCAGTGGTCGAATTATTCATAAAATTCTTAAACTAAAGCAATTAGAAAAAAGTAACCGGGAGAGATAATTTTATAATAATCGAGAGTAAAATGTCTACTGAATATATTTTGTATTGTCATAATTTTTACGTGACGAGTGCGTAAATGAGAGCTTCAACGCGTAGTGCGTAAATGAGAGCTTCAACGCGTAGTGCGTAAATATAGGTATGTTTATAGGCTTAACAAAAAGCTATACAAAAAACCGCTCAGTTTCCTAGAACAACTAAGTTTAGATACTTATAAACTATTTTCAATCCGCATTATAATGGAATACCTAACCCATTATCATGTCGTAGCTAGTAATAGTTAATACCTAAATGGAAACAGATTCGTACGACAAGCACGACAATGAAATACTAGCGATAAGAGTTAACCAAAGAGTTAAAAGAATCCCCATTAGATAAGAATCAAGAATAAATAAAAAACTTAGTGCGGAAAAAAAACAAAGTCATAAGTATTATTAAAAATCATGAATTACACAAAGCGTAACAGGTGTCAGTCGCTTTTCATCCGTCGGCAGCAACAAAATTAACTCTCGCTTGAAAACGTTCCGTTTATTTGGTAATCGCGCAGCAGGTCATTGGGCGAATTCGCACAAATATTTGCATTCATGAAAAAGTTTGCTTACCTGGTGGGCGGGCTAAGGCGCACGCGAGCGCCGTCGCGAGGAGGGCTAGCAACGTCTGCATGCCGCGAGGTATTCAGCACACAGTGGCCATGTTTACTGCTCTAGTCCGCGAGTCCTGCCGCGCACTCGCGCACCGATCGATACCCGCCCACATGATAGACACGTCCTGTCCCACAAAACGACACATCTCCCATTTAAATAAACGCTGGAAACCTAATCACAACGAAATAGGAACTATTATATAGACATACTCCCTTTTGCTCACGAACATGGTACAGGATTGTGCATCCGATCTCAAAGTTACTTAGCATTCGCGACCTACTGATCAGTGACATAGAGCTCAATGTGTAGACTCTAGAAAAACGATATTGCTGACGAAATGAATGAAATTTTACTCCTCAGATGACGCTTCGTATCCATGGGCAACTTGAGATATTTAATGTGGAAAGTGGAGCTTAACCAAACTAACTGGATTGTTACGTAGGCATACGTTTCATACTTACTGGACCACCGCGGGCGGGTTAGAACTTAGGCTGCATTAAAATAAAAATATGTTTGATACAAAAATCGAATAACGAGCTCGAAGACGTAACTTTGAAACTGGTGAAACTGATATAAAAGGGCAATTTTGTACCCTCCTAAGGGACCTTGTTGAATAACGTTTTAGGTACGTATCCTAGTAGGTAGGTACCTTATACCTAACTGACCTTCCAAAAAATATTATGAGAATGTTTTATTTAAAGGAAGTAATTATAGGTTCTTAATTTTGGTTTGCTGACACTATATGAACACTAATCACTATATGAGTGAGTGATATGTCTACCTATGTCTAAACAGGCGGAAGAGCGTGACGCGTCTATTTTGCGTGATATCTTTTTCATATAACCTGCATTGAAAGTGCGAGATTCAATGCCTGTTGAGCCACCCGAAACTAGTCAATTTCAGACGAATGTGTTGCCGGGCAGAAACCGACTGTTTTCTGCCCGAGGGAAGAAAACGATGATTTTCTGCCCGCTGAATGACGTTGCGTTCGATCCTGTCATATTATCTTTTGTTTATTTCAAACCTGTGTAATTGACATTTTAACCATCAACTAAACTGACAGTTATTACATTTCTGCAACTAAATAAATAAGAAATACAATGTTAATAAAACTCCCACTTTTAATGCGGGTTATTACTTATTATATGAAAAATATAGTGCGTGACGCGGGATGAAACAGCATCACCCGAAGTCTTGTTTCATCCCTAGCCACACAATATTCATATAGGAAAGTGTTAACTAGCCACGGCCCAAGCCTCCCACCCAACCAAATTATAAATTCCTAACGACGACGATGCTGGGCATTGAACCCGGGACTACCCACTTATAAGCCTCAGCGCTCACCACTGCGACTAACATAACTCTACAATTTGATTTTATAGTTTAAAGAAAAAGGAACCTATATTTAGTTCAGTATAGAATCCAGTTTACATTTATAATGTAAAAAAAGTCCTTCGAGAAGTTTCGTACACGTGTTCAAGACTCAAGTTCCTCTGTTAGGTGATACCTATCTACTTATCTATAGCTTTATATAGAATAGTTAGTTTCACAAAGAACTAAGAATATTAATAAGCCCCTTATGACACTCGAAGCGCAATCTCGCTCAAAGATTTGCAATCTTTGAGCGAGATTGCGCTTCGAGTTGCAATAATGTTCCACGCTCCAGTTTGTAATCCTCTTTCAACCTTTGACGGCACGTACCAGGGATTACAAGCCGCCCTCACTTTACATCGAAATTATAGTTTCATCAGGTTATGTAGAATAGACTAGAATATGTTAAATAACAATAGTCCCATTTGTAGGTGTTTATTTTGTGTAGTTTTATTGTTTTTATGTATTGTGCAATAGTTAAAGTAGGTATATAAATTACACATGCAACATTATTTCAAGTGATATTCTTACTATCACAAATCTGCAGTAGATTGCGATTAAGCAACGTTAACCCAAGTCGGTAACTGGATGGATGATCGAATTTGGAGGTTCTTTGGACTCACCATTTCCTCCATGCCTCGGAGAGCACGTTAAGCCGTCGGTACTGTTCACTATATGTTTTGATAAAAATCGTTACAAGCCCAAGTTGAAATATTTTTTTTCGTGGCGGAAGGACCTGGGATCTACCGCACCCTACCACGTTATTATTCCAAGAACACTCGGCTTACCGTTAGGTAAATAGTCCGAGATCCGGATATACCACGACCTTCATCGATCTGTTTATCAGATGACCTACTTTTTATTTATATTTAATAATAGCTAATTAATTAATTAATTTAAAAATAGCCTGGACCGGATTTTAATAGGCAACCTATTTTAGGCGTATTTATCTATTACTAGATGATGCCTGCGACTTCGTCCGCGTGGATTAAGGTTTTTTGATTCCCGCGGGAACTCCTTAATTTTCCTAATTAGCCTATGTCCTTCCCCGGGATACAACCTATCCCTGTACCAAATTTCATCAAAATCGGTTGAACAGATGGACCGTGAAAGCGTAGCAGACAGACAGACAGACAGACAGACGGACAGACAGACAGACAGACAGACACACTTTCGCATTTATAATATTATTATATAAGTATGGAAGTATGGATTAATGGAATAAAAAGTAGGTTACATCTGGTTAACAGATCGGTGAAGGTCATTGTATATCCGGCTCATAGACCAAAATGAGATTTAATGGAAAGGGGTCAGGACTCAGGACTATCAGCAATTAGGAACATGAGGCAGAGAGAAGACGCATTCTTTTTCCGGACTTGTGGTAGATATTACTAATTAGTACTTACCTACTAATTTTCTACCAAATACTAAAAATGTTGAAATCCTTGAAATGATTTTTTTTAACCCTTGGGCCTTCTGGTGAGCTGATAAAAACAAGACAGTTCAAGTGGGAGTCAGACTCGCGCACAAGGGGTTCCGTGCCACCACACAATGTAAATTATTTTAGTAAATAACAAGATGTCAGAACAACACGTAATCAGCTGTAAAATAACGGGCTTACAGCTACGTACGCCGCTAAACTAGTAGCGCCTGACAAACAATTCGACACCCTATGAATAAGGAACCCTAATGATGATATTATTGGAGAGTGTCAAAACATGAAAAATATGGGCCTGTTCCACTAGTCCCTACCAAGTTATCCCTGGGGGGTAAGTGTTTTTTTTTCCACGTATCCCCACGGTGCGGAATAAACGGCAGTATCTTTTGATTGCATTTACCTAGAATCTTAATGTTTTTACAGCTCCAATGGACGTAGACCTGAGTATTCGATATTACTTATTTTCAACGCATTCCCGAGGAAAGGGGCGTTGACAGACGATAGACAGACAGACGGACAACGAAGTGATCCTAATATAGGTTAAGTTTTTCATCTTGAGGTACGGAAACCTAAAAAATAACTCTGCATGCCCCGTAAAATGCTAGTGGGTAATATTATAAGCAGTGTGGAAAATGGTAAGTATAGGATAATGCAAAGACAATAGTTATTGAATACTTACGTTTATTTTATGTCTTCAACTCTTTATACATGCTATGTATAAGTACTTACTCATGATACAATTTAAAATATTGACGGTAACAAATAACAGATGGTTATCTAACTATAATATAACTGTCACCGTAAAATTGTAAAAATCGTTAGGTTGCAATCTAACGCTTTTTATCTCGATTGATTGTAAACTGTCGAAAGATTGTGAACCGTAACAACTGCTTACAATTTAACGCATTATTTTTCGGTAGATTGTAATCAGTTAGTGCCCGGCCTGCCGGGTTAATATACATTAACCCGGCAGGCTGGGCACTTAGGTAGGGTTAGGTTAGGTAGGGTTATGTCGAACCCTAACCTAACCTACAAGAAAGAGACAAGAAAATGTAAATACAATGAATATTTCAAAAATTGACACTGAGACCTTTAAACGGATCACAATCTGTCGACAGTATAAAATCTATCGAGATAAAAAGCGTTAGATTGCAATATGACGGTTTTCACAATCTTACGGTGACATAACTATTCAGATTACACAAAACTGAAAGATAAAATTAGAAAGAAGAGGTCGTTTAGGTGCGTTTTCCGAATTTATGAACAGAACGTCATTTTGTAGCTTCTCTGACCGGCTCAAGGCGTTTGCGCGTCGATCGGTTTGGTGTGACCCCATAATGTTTTTATAGTTGGCGACTGAACCACAAACTGAACGACCAATGACGTACAGTTCACATGTTTTACTGTCTACTTTGCATGTGAACGTTTGGACACACATTGGAGCCGCGTACATTTTTAACCCCCGACGCAAAAAGAGAGGGGTATTATAAGTTTAACGTGTCTGTTTGTGTATCTGTCTGTGGTATCGTAGAGCCCAAACGGATGGACCGATTTTCGTTTAGTTTTTTTTTTGTGTCATAGATAATTTTATCCCGAGTGTTCTTAACCATGTTTCATGAAAATCTGTTCAGCCGTTTGAAGGTCATCAGCTCTGTAATAGTTGATGAGCGGATCTGACCACCTTCTATATGGCCTATCTATTCGAAATTTGGAACCGTATTACTTCAGTTATACCTACTTTGAAAAGACAAAATAAAAGTAAAATTAAAAATTTGAAAACCCCCCGACACAAAAAATAAACTCTAAAAACTAACAAATAATATTTTAAACCTATTATAATTATTATTATAGTCACATATATTATGTAAGTTCAAATATTTTTATTTTATCCCGAGTGTTCTTAGCCATGTTTCATGAAAATCTGTTCATCCGTCTGAAGGTCATCAGCTTTTTTCTTAATCTGTTAAGTACTTCCATATTATGTCGGGGGTTGTTTTAAATTTGTTATTTATACTTGTTAGATTAGACGATCCGTACCAGTTTATTATAATAATAAAAAAAAACTTGAGAGAAGTCAAGGGACACCCGACTGGAACGAAGTACCAAAAGTTGTAACGACACTTGTTGCTATAGTTGTAAGCCGTGCGGCGTGCGCGTGTTTCTCTGTGTAAATTTTATTACAATTCCTTCACTAATTAATCGAAAGGAACATCGTTAACTAACGAATAACTAGCCTATGTAACTATTGAAAACATAATTCTTTAAAATTATTTGGCCTTTTTATTTTCAACAACTTGAAGTCAACAACACAAGTAGTCATAGCAACATAACAAATGTGTCGCTACAACTTTTGGTCTTAATTTTTTCCGTCGAGCCCCCTTTCGTAACGCGCGATAAGGAACTTCGTTCCAATATATTCTCAACATAAAAAGGATTTCTAACAACTTTACCCGCATTATGGTCACGTCTGAAGTTCACCGCAGGACGCGTCGCAATAGCATATTTTCGCGCGTATTATGTAGGTACGTTGACTTCGACAGTTTACATGAGCTGAGCAACAAGCACTCGCACCTCACCTAAGAAACGCCAACTTGATTAGCGCTAACTATACCACTGGTTGTTTGAGTACCGCTGGTTAGTAGAAAAGGATATACCTACTTTGTACAAAACCTAAACTGTGGCAAATGCCAATAAAATGCCAATTAAATAAGAATCTCAACTAATCAGAGTCATATGTACCTATAGCCTCTTATCTAGATATATTATGACGTTTTGTTATTTGCTGCCGTCGATATTATAACCTGTTGAATTCATAGGTTAAAGGAATTCTTATTTTACACTTACACGTAGATGCATTTTAAGTACACCCTGATTCATTGCAAATCTCTTTGAATTTTGGCGTGCTTGCATTATACGAAGCTTATGATTGGAACGTACAATAAATAAATAATTAGTTGAAATAAAAAGAAAATAGCCCCTTTCGTAACGCGCGATAAGGAACTTCGTTCCAAAAATCATTAAAAAATCCTGCCTTATGTATTCGACGAGTCGGCTATGTTGATGTTTATGCCAAAAATATTAAGAACTGAATTTGAAAATAAATTTCATTGATTTAATCTTGACTACATATAAGAATATTAATAACTATACGAAGTAAGTATTTATTTAATATTTTGTTTTAAAATAAATACGAATGTCGAATATATACAAAATTCATTTTTATTTAGATTCAACATCTTCATCAAAGTGTTAACTTTTGTTTATACAAAAAGGAATGATATAATAAAAATGATTATGTTTATTTCAAAGTATATACATATTCTTGTATGTACATTATTTACTACATTCAAAGAGGTTTTCATGCAAATCAGACTATAATTTCCTGTCTGGCCAATAAAAGATGATAATTTTTTGTAAATTTTTACACTTTACCAACATTATTAATATAATAGAGCATGTGCAATACAGGGACAAGCAGAAATACTCTACAAATAAACAAACAAAATGATTCTGTACTTTGTGATCATTTATGTGATGTACTTTTAACGTAGATTCAGTCAACTCTTATTTTGTTCTAGCCTTTAAATATCTCATCTTTTGTTAGCCAAACCATAACACATAAATATAAAACGTAAAAAAATAACATAAAATAGGCATCATATCAAATCAAATCATATGTATGAATAATTAATAATTAATATAGTTTTAAGAAACAACTAATTCATATGTCAAAGGCACAAAAATCTTAAAAGACTCTTAATAACGCTTATCCTAATATAAAATTCAATATGTACAATTTTATACAAATGTTGATAAAACACTGATAAATTATGTACAATTGTATGAATGAGGCATACACCTGTGTCAGAAATCGTCCGAGGTAGTCTTCTCCGCATCCTTCGTATATTTTTCACTACATTTGGTTTCTTCTTTCACGTCATTGCTCATGGTTGAAACGTTCTGATCGGACGTATCCTCACTCACGAAATCCTTGGACACGTATACATCCTGAGCGCTATCGCAAGTCTTGAGAGACGGATCTTCGTTCGACATAGACAACTCAAATTGTGCTACGAGTTGCCCGAGGATGTTTCTCAAGTGATCAAAGGATTCCTTATCCCCGGACAAAATGTTTGCGTTCGTGATGGGTTCGCAGTCATCGTTGTCGCAGAAGTGTTCGAATTCCCGTTTCATGGATCTAAGTTCACCAATAATGAGAGTAAGGTCGGGATCATCGCGTAAGGCCTCAGTCAAATACAAGCCTTCGAGAGAGTAAAGGAAGACGGCTGGTATATCGATATCGTCCTTCCCATCTCCGGACATAGCGAATAGCGTTGTTGTTTCGTAGCTGGTATCTTTGACGTTATCCAATATAATCGCGAACCTCGCCCCCGCGTCTTGCATGACGCGTACTTTTTGTGCGAACGTGCATTGACCGCGCGTTGCGATCGCGAACTTTCCTTCTATTTCGTCCCTGTTTTCCACTGCGGTGCAGGCATCTATCGGAGTGACGAAAACTGGTGTTCCGACGTACCTGTCCGTCCCTGAAATTACCTTGCCAAAGTGTCCGGGCCCGGCTGGGAATATCTTGTCGTTGATTTTGACTCCGGCAGTGACGACCCCGTTCTCTGAGTCACCCATTGTGTTCCACTTGGACATTTCGCGCATAAATGTAAGGCCTTCGGCTGCATCTCTAGCTGATTTGGCCTGGAACAACTAAAAATATTAGGCTAGATTTTCTACGTACTGCATTACACCATTCCATGGGCATCCAAGGCGTGAGCCTTGACGTTCGCTGCAATTGGCCCGCGTTAATGATGATGATGACCGAAACCTTTACCTTTACTTTACATGGCAGAATGTATGCTAAAATATTACTTATATAACACCCATAAATTTTCAATCTGAGCAAAAAAATAAAAGAAATGAAATGAAAATTTCAACTACATCTGATGACGGGGTGGACGAACCCACCAGCATTATATTTTTAGTACCAGCAGGCGACACCGCGGTCGACGATATGCTTTCTCCCGCCATAGTGTTGTTGTCAATGACTATGCGAGTTTAACGTCGAGTCGTCTCAGTCGCATCCAAGATTTGGGACTCTACGCCTCATTCTCGACGCGGACTAGTCTCTAGTCTCCATAGAGTCCGCTTAATGCAGGGCGCGCAAATGTATTTAAAAAAAAGGCGACACCACGGTCGAGGGTTGCCTCGTCATGGTATACATTGGTCCAGTGGTTGGCATGTCCAGGGTTCGAGTCCCGGGTCGTGCCATAATTAAGTATTGGGGTTTTCTGACTAGAATGCCCGCGACTTCGTCCGCGTGGATTGAGGTTTTTTGGTTCCCGCGGGAACTCCTTAGTTTTCCGGGATAAAAAGTAGCCTATGTGTTATTCCAGACTATAATCTATCTCTGTGTCAAATTTCATTCAGATTCGTTCAGCCGTTGGGGCGTGATTGAGTAACAAACATCCATCCATACATCCATCCATCCAAATTTTCGCATTTATAATATTTACTTGATTGATGGATTTTGGAACAAAATAAATGTTTATCATTATCACTAGCTGATGCCCGCGACTACGTCAGCGTGGATTGAGGTTTTTTGGTTCCCGCGGGAACTCCTTGGTTTTCCGGGATAAAAAGTAGCCTATGTGTTATTCCAGACTATAATCTATCTCTGTGCCAAATTTCATCTAGATCCGTTCAGCCGTTCGGGCGTGATTGAGTAACAAACATCCATACATCCATCCAAGCTTTCGCATTTATAATATTTATTATATTATTTGATTTGATTGATTTATTTATAATATTTATCATTATCATTATACCCACAGTGTTGGTGGTGTAGAGTAGCTGCACGCGGCCGTCGGGCAGAGTGAGCACGGATATGCCCATGTCGGAGAGCGCGTTGAGCTGGCGCGGGTCGCTGAGCGTGCGCAGGCGCGCCGGCGGCCGCGCGGCCGAAGAGCCCAGCATCTGCCGCAGCGGCTGACGCAGCTTCTCGGCCACCAGGGAAGCCGTGTTGGGACATGTTCTGGTGACAATAAGGAATGTATTATTACTTATCCATACTAATCTATACTTCATATTATAAATGTGAAAGTTTGGATGGATGGATGGAATCTTGTTCCTCAATCACGCCAGAACGGCGGAACGGATCTGGATGAAATTATGCATAGGGATAGATTGCAGTCTGGAATAGCAAATAGGCTGCTTTTTATCCCGGAAAATTAAAGAGTACTCGCGGGGACCAAAAACCTTAATCCACGCGAACGTAGTCGCGGGCATCAGCTACTATATTATAAACGCGAAAGTGTTATAATAAACGGCCCATCTATTCATCCGATTCTGATGAAATTTGGTATAGGGATAGTGTGTATCCAGGGGAAGGACATAGGCTACTTTTTATTTCGGAAAATATATAAGTTCTCCCGGGAACCAAAAAAACTGTCTCTTCAACCGAATTGGATGAAATTTGGTATAGGAAATAGTTTGTATCCAGGGGGAAGACATAGGCTATTTTTTTATCCTGGAAAATTTTCTGCGGGAATCATAAAATCTTAATCCACGCGGACGAAGTCGCGGGCATCATCTAGTAATATTATATATGCGAAAGTGTAACTGTCTAGGTGTACACTACGGTACATCTGTTCAAGCGGGGCGAGTTCCCCCTGGGATTTTAACTTCAATCGATAGTTTAATATGGGTATCCAATAGGGATGATGCCTATATCAAAAATAAATTATTTCTAGCTGATTATTAAATAGAGTCTTCCAAGACCTAAAATTCACTAGTTTTAAGTTTGACAACAATTTTAAAATATAGATTACAGAAACAAAGTGCGTTGAAATTTTATGACGTCACAACTGTGAATTTCATACAACCTCCATACTAGAAGTGCGTTTTTAAGTTTGATAGAGTTGCTGATTTGATTGAGTTGTCATCATTCCTATTGTATAAAACTACTGCAATACTTCATAATATGGCATGTTAAAAAGTTATGTTTTATTTAATTTAATGTTGCATGTTATACTCTTTAGTGGCTTAAAAAAACAAACTTACTTTCTATACTTATCTTCGTCGTCATCATCAATTTTGATATTCAAATGCGTGCTATTCCGGCCGTTGGTGGCCAGAGACAACGGCAAGAAATGGGCCTCAGTGGTTAAAACGTAGTCTTCCAGTTTCACGGGCAAGTCTTTGTCTTCCCCAAACAGCATGTATAGGTACTTGAAGGTTTCTGCCAGAACGAAGGAGTCCATTCTGTCTTCTTGCACTCTTGTTCTGACGTCATTCACTGCAGCATAGCCGCAAGGCACTCTGGTGTGTTGCTGTAAGGCCTTCAGGACCATTTTCCCTACTTGTAAGTAATGGTCGTCTCCCGTAGCTCGGTGGAGGAAGTATGTGGATTCTAAGAACTCTGGACGGAGTGGATGTTGACCCCAGTGGACCTAAATTAATAATTAAGTATGTAAACTAATGGCTTACTATGCTTAGGGCAATTTTAAAGATTGGTCTAAGTACTTGTATAAGTCCATCCTCTATACAAGACTTGGAGTTTGGAATTGAAATTTAAATAATGTTTCCCTAACCTTATTGCAAATGAATCTTACTAATATTATAAGTGCGAAAGTTTGGATGGATGTATGGATGTTTGCTCAATCACGCCCGAACGGCTGAACGGATCTGGATGAAATTTGGCACAGAGATAGATTATAGTCTGGAATAACACATAGGCTACTTTTTATCCCGGAAAACTAAGGAGTTCCCGCGGGAACCAAAATACCTCAATCCACGCGGACGTAGTCGCGGGCATCAGCTAGTATTTTGATATATCTAACCCCATTTTTTGATTTAATATCTTAAAATACCATCATATTATTCTTAAATTTTTAACTCCTTAATTTATTATGCTTATGTGTTATTCCAGACTATAATCTATCTCTGTGCCAAATTTCATCCAAATCCGTTCAGCCGTTGGGGCGTAATTGAGTAACAAACATCCATCCATACATCCATCCATACATCCATCCATCCAAATTTTCTTTAAATAAGCGTGTTTTTGACTTAATTTTGATGAAAAATTTAAAAGTACCATTTCTCCCCAGTGCTTTGTAGTATTTTTTTGTAAAGTAGAAGCATACTAACCTGGAAGTCAGAAGTGAAGGCCTCTGGTATAAAAGTGTGACGTTGCATCACTTGATAGAGCATTTCATGCGTTTCCACGGCGGGCCGCACGTCTCCTAACAACACTTGCAGTCCTGGCCAGAATGCGAGCAGGGCGTCCATGAAATTACGCGATTGCAAGTGAGGTCTGCAAGGAATCAGGCTATTTACACCGTTTTTCAACTCATATGTATTCAAAAATAAAATCCCATTCCAATTTATTTCAACCGCAGGTAAAGTATACTCGCAATAATTACTTCTCATCATTATATAAAAGTAGCGTTTGGCAGAAATCAGACCTGCAAGTGGTAATGCAGCCTAAGGTGAAACGCGCTTGCCTAGATCATGCCTATTCACTCCTGATTTGATGGAATTGAAGGTAAAGAGGAGGGGAGAACGGAAGCCTATCATCTAGTATTAAATAAAACAAATCTATAATACCTATGCATATGAACGGCCAGCATAATCGGACCCCGGCTTATATACTTCATAACCGCATTGTAGTGCCTATTGAACCTGGCCAAGTATTTCTCATCACCAAGGAGTATGTAAGCTTTCAGACAGTATTCATAGTATGAGTCGATCCCAGCGCCAACGCCAGAGTCTTTTCTCACCCAGTCGCCGTTATGTATATTAATTACTGTGCCCATTAAATCCGAAGCTCTGAAAATTAAAAAAAAAAACTTTATTAAAAAAATTAAAATCCAGGGAAGAACGAAACTAATTCGTAAAAACCTGTAAGATTTAGCGTGGTATGTGCGTGAAATTATACTGTGCGCTATCGGACCAATCAGGTCCGATCAATCAAGGTTTGATTTGCCACACTCTTTGACCTACGAATATTACAACAACCGATTCAGCCGCGAAACTTATACTTATCTTACTTAAATGCCGAATAAAATTAACCGACAAAAAAATGTACTTTACAATTTATTAAATACCACAAAATCAAGGTTAAATAATATTCTCTATTGCAATGCGACTCGAACCCTTTACGCAAGTGCCGACAACAACTATACAAAGATCTATTTAATCGGATGGTTGATGGAAATTAACGAACACACAACATATTTAGACTTAATATATCATATTAGAAAGTACCTGTGCCTAATTTTCCACAGTCGATCCATAGCTCTGTGGGCCTTCTGCTCAAATAAAGGCTGGCCAGTGAGACGAGAGAGTGCCGCCATTTCTAAAATCATGGTTCCTGCACAAGCGGTACATGTCTCCCTTGACTCAGAGAGGCGCTTTATTCCGTGCCGAAGGTTTATCTAGACAAAAACATCTATAATAACATATGACTTTTTTAAAATTGAATTTTAAAATCATCGAAGATTAAAAAGCCGCATTATAAGTATGTATGTTTTACATATAATACAAAGAAGTTTTCTATTAAAAGTCATAAGTATCAGTTATCAAGAAACCACTTAAGTTTAGATGGAGAACGAAGTACGTCTCAACAAGATTGACAGATTTCGCATGCTTTGGGCGCTAGTTGTAGACATCGAAGCGTTTACAACCAACTTTAAACTGGTAATAGGGTTAAGTATAGGTACATTTCACTTAAATGTGTAAGTGTTTGAATTATACATTCCTTTCTTGTAGAATAGTGGGTCACGACTTCCAGTCAATAGAACGCGACTAGAAGGAAGAAGAGGTATAGAGGAATATTATAGTCTAGTCTGGATTGATGGATTTACAAATATCTTATACTCACACGTCCATGTGGAATGCCAGTGGAGGTGTTGAAGGCGGGTAAAAGTCTTCGACCTAGATCTTCAGCCATCGCTAACAATTCGCCATCATACCATTGTAAAGCCGGTACGTCGTTTTTCAATGTCGTCGCCAAAACATGAGCTGATAGGAGACCACTGAAAATATTACCACACCCAAAGTCAAAGTCCAGTATGTTTATTCAAAATCGGTTCATTCACAGTACACAAGAAGGTCAATTATACGAAGGATAAGACGTGATGGTGATAATTAACTGTGGTATCTTAACACTAAAGCTCAAAGGGTACTGATGCTAAATTTTACTGTACACAATGTGGCCAATTCTTTACATACTCCCTGAAGTAAACTGAAAACTCTAAATTTAATGCCGCCGGGAGTATTATGAAACAGATACTGAACTCACTAGAAGAGAGGACAATTGCCACAGTACCTGGACTTCAATGAAACAATAGCAACGAAAAAGCAGATGAATTAGGAAGAATGAAACAAACAGTCCATTCTGTGGTCCTGAACCTTGCTTATCTATTCTGTAATCAATCACCAAGAAAGTGATTGAGGGAATCATAGTAAGAAAATTGAATTCAAGATGGAACAACTCGACACAATATCAGCTATTGAAGCTGTTCTTTAGATCGTTTGACAAAAGAACTAGTTATGTCGCAAAGCAGATCTAATAAAGCACTGATAGCAGGCATAACAACGGGACGTTGTCTGCTAAATAGATATTTCACAATAATTATAATCAAAGAAGACCCATCATCCCAAGTGTGTATTATATTATATGATACTAGCTTATACAGTGTAATCTATCTATCTAGTGCGGAGCAGTAAAGGAAATTCTTCACATGCATCTACACTAACAGGTAAATTGTCTTACCCAAGCACGCGTATGTTAGTCTCGAAGACAGACACGACGATGTCGTGGTCGAATGTGACGTCATTGATTATCAACTTGATGGCTCGACTAAACTCTGAGAAATCACCCATGATTACCAGGGTGTCTAGACTGTCCACCAGCGTTAAGGAGAAACTGAAATTATTTGGTATACATGTAATAAACTGAAAGAATAAAAGTATAATCAAATCAAAAAATTAAAGCAAGTTGTTTTTACAGCCTTTAACAAAAATGCCATAATTTCTTAACCAACTCACTGCACAATGAAGGAACTAGAAATTTAAGTCACTGTAATCCGCCCCAGTAGGTAAATCTATGTGTGATTATAGCAAATAAAATTTCTAGTTCCTTCATTATCATGGACTTCCGCAAAGTAATGCCTGCTTCTATCCAATACACACTGTATTCTCAACAGAGTAGATGAAATTGACTTGTGGTGTTGACAAACATTTGTGCATACAATAGTTATTACAACACTACTATAAATATGTAATCATTTTTAGAAAACATTTATCAGACTTCAATAATAAGCTAATAAGAATTTCATCCCCAAATTTAGTTTTCTTTTTTTGATTTCTTATAATACTAACTAGCTAATGTTAGCCAAGACTTTGTCCATGTGGATTGAGGTTTTTTGGTTCCAGCGGGAACTAACTCTTCAGGAATAAAAAGTAGCCTATGTGTTATTCCAGACTATAATCTTTGTGCCAAATTTCATCCAGATCCATTCAGCTATTCTGGCATGATTGAGTAACAAACATCCATCCATTACATCCATCTATCTATCTGTCTGTCCAAACACACGCTGCACACTTATATTATAATTATAGATAGTATACATGAGCCAATTATTATTAGTATTAGGTAAGTTTAAGTTATTGCAGTTATAGCCTCGTTTTTAAGACTTCACAACACTAAAGGGAAGTCTGAGTTTGAGAATCCCAAGCAACAAATTTCTAGCTTTTTGCAGTAGCATGCATTAGAAATAATATAAGTATAAATATTTAAAAGTAAAGAATAGCCTTGTAGGTATGTATTAGCAAATTGCAATAATTCAATGGAGGTCTCTAGAGTCTAGTCAGAGCAATAATGCAGAGTGACAGGGATGCGATGGAGGAAACTAACTTAATATTAAATACAAAATTCTGTCACTTTAATGTCTTTGTATGCAGTTACCTACCTCTCACAACCTTAGGTGAAAGTACTGTACCTTTAGGTACTACAAATGTCATGGTAGCCAGGTCTGTCATTTGAATGGACATCAACCTACTGTATGAATATAATATAAGTACTCTGTGCTCGTTCTCAATAATGGGTAGGCACAATGAGATGAGATAATCATGAGTCAGTAGGGTCTTACTTTCCAAGCACGTCGTCCATATCTCCACGACTTGGGGTGACTCCTCTCCATCTTCCTTTACAACTGAGTGGCATTAACTCGTCCGCTGGGTAGGCATTGTCCATGTATGCATCATACGCATGGTAAAACATACGACGTGATTCTTCCCTAAATAATATATAAATGTACATACAGGCTTATGAGTAAGGTTCTGTATTGTGAATAGAACTTTACTTATAGGCCACTAATAGATGTTTAGTAGGTACACTAATAGATACATCATGGTATTTACACCTATGAAAACCAGATAAGTAGATATTTTATGAATTACTATCAAACTGATTGAAATTAGCTAGGTAAAATAGAGACAATCTTTTAGTAATAAGCACAATTGAAGATTATTGAGGTCAATTAAAATAGTTATATTGCATATTTTGTTCATTGCAATAAATTCCTTTGAAAGTTTTGCTATCAACATCTAAGAAGCAAGAGCTTTTCTGAAGAGTATTTATATAAAAATCTTTATTGCTCATAAATTAAAATAGTAACAAAAGACATTAAAACTAAGGTTAGAACTATAGGTTCAGTATGCAAAGTACAATAATCAAATGAGTTAATTGTTAACATTGAACGCCTGAGGTGAAATGAAGCCTAATATACCATTTGCAACACTGGAGTACCTACTGAGCTATGAGGAAAAATACATATTTAGATAATTTACCTACCTTAGACTCAACCTTTCAGCTTTCGTCATTCCTAATGAAATCTCCTCTTCTGTGGTCACATATTCAATTGATAAAACAAGAACCACTAAGAAATAATAAATAGACATTATAATCACAATATTTTCAAATGACTAGTAGCCTGAGCATATAGCAACAAAACACTTAATGCTTTAATTATCAATTAAACTATACTGTTACGAAGTTGCAATTAGAAAACGTGAATTTTACATCGCTAAAAGCTAACAAGAAATTAAAAAATGTTTAATTTTTATTGGTTACTACTTGATAAAGTAAAGTTGAAGGTAAAAGAAAACTAGAGTAAAAAAATCGCAAAACTTCAGCGGTCATGTCATGTCATTTTGTAAACACGTCAATACAAAATTCGTCCATAATTCCATAGACAAGTAGCACAGAGTACCATCATCAGTGGTAATGTCGTTGTCAATGGCTGGAGTCGACGTCGCGTAGTCCCACAAAATCTTTCACAAAATCGGACCCCACAAACAGGGGATAGTAAATAGATGGTACCCACAAACTCAAACATAACCGGTGACAGCGTCGCGAGTATAGGAAAAATAAAAAACCGGCCAAGTGCGAGTCGGACTCGCGCACCGAGGGTTCCGTACAAACCTGTAGTAAGTTTAAGATTATTAAAAATATTTTTTTATATGATGTAACTAAAAATGTATGCTTTTCGCAATTTTTTCTTTATCTGTGCTATAAGAAGTTGCTTCGTACCAAATTTCAAGATTCTGAGTTCACGGGAAGTACCCTGTAGGTTTTGATTCCCTTGCGAGTGTCGAAAATTTGCATTAAAATATTTCTATCGGGTAATATACCTAATGATTACAATTTACCGAAAAATAATGCGTTAAATTGTAAGCAGTAGGTATGTTACGGTTCACAATCTGTCGACAGTTTACAATCTATCGAGATAGAAAGCGTTCGATTGCAATCTAACGGTTTTTACAATTTTACGGTGACATATATTATATACTGCTGTAAGGGTAGGTATCGCGGCCGTGACGTGGACTGGCAACGTTACGGCCGCGATACCTACCGGCGCGACGGCCCGTACCGCGTGCGCCATGTATGCGGACCCAACACTTACCAGCTAGAGAGGATCGGCGATCAGGAGGTTATCGGTAAGTACCACTCATCTGATCTTACTCCCTTCGTTGGCCACATCCAAGCACCGCTTCAGGAAATGCGTAGACGGGGCCGACCCCGTAAGTTACTCGTACCTGCTAGTCCTGGTGGTAGCACGGTACCACCTGGACTATAGGGGGAGGATGTAAGGGTAGGTATCGCAGCCGTGACGTGGACTGGCAACGTCGCGAAGCGATCACGCCACCCAACACGCGGTAAACGCGTGCGCCGCCCCGCGCGAGGTATATATAACTCGCACCCCTCTAACACCCCAGGGAGTCCTCACGCATCCTTCTAAGGTGCTACACGTCAACCGGGACTCGAGACCGTTCTCGCGCGTACGCGATGTACTCATGTCACACTCATGTATATACTTATTTCAACTCGTGCTCATGTTTCATGTATAACATATGATCGTGTTTTAAAAAACGATTTGTGACGAGTAAAGTGTTTTATTGATCATACTGTTTTAAATAGACTAGAGATCTTCGCAAATGTCTTCGTCGCTTCGCAGTACCGAAAATCTAGAACACCGAAAGGAACGCCGCTTATGACTATCGTCGTCAGATCCCAATCAGCCCCCCAATTATGTAACAATTGTCGATCAAATCGTTTAAGTTCGGCTTCAAAGTAAAATAAATCATAACAGCATTGAATTAGAGCTCAATTTCGTGTATCCATTCTCATAAGTTTAGGTATGTACGATACCCTAAACGTATAAGATTGGATACACGAAATTGAGCTCTTATTCCATGCTTTTATGGTTTATTTTACTTTGAAGCCGAACTTAGACAATTTGATCGGCGATCCTTACATGATTGCACCTCTGATCTGAGGTATCGTCTCGTATATGCTTAGAACTCATATATATAAAATCAAAGAGCTATTTTTTCTAGCTCTTTTGTTTTTGACCGAGCAAAGCGAAGGTCTCTGAGTCTACTTGAGTGAATTTGCACTTGTCCGTCCGTCTGTCAGAGCCTTATAACTTCTGAATTACTGAACGTAATTACTTCAAATTATATATATAAACCGATGGCCTCCAGCCGAATATGGCTTAAAAATTTACAAAAATCTTTATTTCAGGGGGGCTCTCATAGAAGCGAATATGAAGAAAAAAAATATTTTATAGCGTTACATAGGGTTGCGGTATATCATTTTAAAGATCGTCCGGAGGGAAGGGCAGTTTTCGGGCCGGTGCACCCCGGTAACATGGCTAATAATTTCTCGTTATGGGATATTGTTAGCCATGGCTAATAACCTGGCGGGGGGTGGGGGAGGTTCTCCGCGTGTCCCTCTGATTAGCTGAGGGCACAGTGGAGGAACCCAGGGGGGCGGGGGGCGGGAACGCCCGGTAGTTGGCGGAAGCGGCACCGCGAGGAAGAAAACCTCGTTAAAAAATAACCGAAGGGGGCAGGAACGCTTCAGCTTCCGGGAGACTTCCACCCTGACGAGGGCTCCGGGCGGCTGACCCATCGTCGTCGTCGTTGTCGCCCGTCGAGCCTCAGTCGCGGAGGAATGCAAGGGGGAGTCGGGGCAGCATGCCCCCGGGGGAGGATCCGCCTGGGCGGATGTCGCTGGCTGGGTCGCGGATGATTGCGCAAGTGTTGCCGTAACCCAGCCTTAAGGCGATGTGCAGGAGCGCCGCTGGGTTTTAGTGGGTATTCTGGAGTGCCAGTGAGTCCCACATACCCTCTTGGAAGCATCGTGGTTTTCATACTGCCTGCTTCCGGGAGGGATGCCTAAACGCATTTCCCAGCGATAAAAAAAAATATCATTTTAAAGATGGGGTGGTGGGCCAGGTAACCTCCTAGTGTGCTTGGGCGCTGCTAGTCCTTCTGGATACGTCCGGAGGGAAGGGCAGTGCTTGGGCCGGTGCACCCCGGTAACATGGCTAATAATTTCTCGTTATGGGATATTGTTAGCCATGGCTAATAACCTGGCGGGGGGTGGGGGAGGTTCTCCGCGTGTCCCTCTGATTAGCTGAGGGCACAGTGGAGGAACCCAGGGGGGCGGGGGGCGGGAACGCCTGGTAGTTGCCGGAAGCGGCACCGCGAGGAAGAAAACCTCGTTAAAAAATAACCGAAGGGGGCGGGAACGCTTCCGCTCCCGGGAGACTTCCACCCTGACGAGGGCTCCAGGCGGCCGACCCGTCGTCGTCGTCGTTGTCGCCCGTCGAGCCACAGTCGCGGAGGAATGCAAGGGGGAGTCGGGGCAGCATGCCCCCGGGGGAGGATCCGCCTGGGCGGATGTCGCTGGCTGGGTCGCGGATGATTGCGCAAGTGTTGCCGTAACCCAGCCTTAAGGCGATGCGCAGGAGCGCCGCTGGGTTTTAGTGGGTATTCAGTAGGCCGAGCATGGGCGAGGAGATTTTATCCACGGGGAAAGGATAAGATGTCCCAGTAGGCTCGAGACATCTTTTTTATAATTTAATGGTATGAATATAAACTTAAACACACGTCCTATGCACAAGTCAAACAGGGATATACTTCTCCTTTCCCCTGTTGCCATTTTCTAGCATAATTTTATCTCTTGTCAGTGGATATAATCGGGGAATAAGATTTTTGTCCCCTCCCATGCTCGGCCTGCTGGAGTGCCAGTGAGTCCCACATACCCTCTCGGAAGCATCGTGGTTTTCATACTGCCTGCTTCCGGGAGGGATGGCTAAACGCATTTCCCAGCGATAAAAAAAAATAAAAAGATTAGAAAGATAGAGAAAATCATTTTAAAGATAATTATTAGGAATAGAGTCCAAAAATATTTATTTTTTAATTTTTCCCTAAAATTGACGAAATTGAGATAAAATGGAGATTTTCTAACGTCCGAAGTTGACCTCTGAACTCTAAATTTTCAGAAATGCTGAGCCTGAAACTTGAACAATTATTTGAATTATATCCTGTTCTTGAACAACAAATACTTAAATTAGATAAATATTTAGAAACGAATTTATTAAATTTTTAATGAGCCTTAGTATTTACAACAGAACTTCATAATGATGTCAATAGATGACGTCGCGAGGTCTCAGTTCGGGGCGAACCAATAGAAATAGTAATATAAAATCAAAGGCGTGTTATCTAAAAAAAAACCGGCCAAGTGCGAGTCGGACTCGCGCACCGAGGGTTCCGTACTCCAGAAGTAGGTATAATAACCTTTGTTAATGAACCGCAAAACTAACTTTGTTTGTAGAGGTTTACTGTTAATATCAAAAAATTACGTTTGTTGTATGGGAGCCCCCCTTTAATATTTACTTTATTGATATTTAATTATTTATTATGAAAGGTAATATACAAGTTAATATTCTGTGAAAATTTGAACCGTCTACCTGTTACCGTTTTTAATATTGAGCAAAAAAATACGAAAAAAACACGTTTATTGTATGGGGACCCCCCTTAATATATATTTTTTTGTCAATTTTTAGTATTTGTTGTTATAGCGGCAACGGAAATACATCATTTGTGAAAATTTCAGCTTTCTAGCTATCACGGTCTATGAGATACAGCCTGGAGACAGACAGACAGACAGACAGACAGACAGACAGCGGAGTCTTAGTAATAGGGTCCCGTATTTACCCTTTGGGTACGGAACCCTAAAAAAGGAGTGTTATCTCTGTATATGAAAAGTGTCCGTCGAAATGCATTAAATTGGGGGCGCCACCTATCATCAGGGTAAATTTAAAAGGAACCGCCAAATATTATTAGAGTAGGTTTGAAAAATAAACAAGGAAAGAAAACATTCATCACTATTTTGTACAACGTAAGTTGTCGAAATTTTTAATAAATAACTACCTTAGTCGACAATTACAATAAAATTATATTAAATTTTTTAACTCAGCATACTTCACTTTATGTCTACACCAGCGCCATTGTGGAAGTGTTTTGAACTGCTAATTATATTTATAGGCACAGGATGGCTCTCGTCGGTATTCATTGCTCCAATCCACTAATCCCAAACTATTAAATTCAACCACGAGTTATGAAACAACTATTATTATTATTACAATTATACAAAGAATTAGAATTGCGCCAGATAAAACCGATTCGTCGTGCAAGCGGTGCGCCGGCGGCAAAAAGTCGGTTTTTCCGCCGAACTACCACCAATGCGACGCTCCGTCAGAGTGACAACTTATTAAAAATAAAAACCGGCCAAGTGCGAGTCGGACTCGCACACCGAGGGTTCCGTACAAACCTAACCTAGTTTAAAATTATTAAAAATATTTTTATTTTAAATATTTGAGTTGATTGAATGAAAGGTAAATTGCGGTTTACGATTTATGACGTATTAAAAAAAACTACTTACTAGATCTCGTTCAAAAAAATTTTCAGTGGAAGTTTGCATGGTAATGTACATCATATATTTTTTTTTAATTTTATCATTCTCTTATCTTAGAAGTTACAGGGGGGGGGGGGGGGGGGACACATTTTACCACTTTGGAAGTGTCTCTCGCGCAAACTATTCAGTTTAGAAAAAAATGATACTACAAACCTCAATATCATTTTTGAAGACCTATCCATAGATACCCCACACGTATGGGTTAGATGAAAAAAAAAATTTTTGAGTTTCAGTTATAAGTATGGGGAACCCCCAAAATTTATTGTTTTTTTTCTATCTTTGAAAGAAAATCTTAATGCGGTTCACAGAATACATCTACTTACCAAGTTTCAACAGTATAGTTCTTATAGTTTCGGAAAAAAGTGGCTGTGACATACGGACGGACAGACAGACAGACATGACGAATCTATAAGGGTTCCGTTTTTGCCAAATTTGGCTACGGAACCCTAAAAACATCACTCTTGTCCGACGTCTGTTAATTGTCTATGGTATCAGCGAATGTCGTGTTTCACTCCATTTGCGCCGTCATATTATTTTTATAGCGACCACTGATCACTTTTTCAACTTTTCCTCTCCCATAAAGAGATAACACTCCTTCTACTCTACCCTCCATAGACTTCGCCCTTCGGAGTGCCTTGCGCGCTATCAGCAGAAATATTTGGCGCGCTTTTTTAAACATTGAATAATAAATCGCAAAGTAATCATTTATGCGGATTAAAAATAGTCTTCCTAACCGTAATAAATGAGAACAGATACTTATATTAAAAATTAATATTTTTCCTTACCACAATAATTTAATTTAATAAAATATTATTTTTATTTTAGACTGGAAGTCACGTGACGGATTTGAGTCATGGGCGATCGCCGCCATATTGCGTTTGTGGAGTAGTCGGGGATCATGTCGCACTGTCCCTAATTTATTAAATATATAAAAGATTGTTAAAAGAAGTTATTTTTTGGTGGCTTGTGACGTTCAAATTAAAGTTTTCTCTGTGTTGTGCATACATTACCGTCATTATCACATAGTACATTTATAAAATTGTAAAAGCTAGTTTGCCCTGGGTTATACCATTGAATTATCCAAGTAGTGAACGTCGATCGAGTACCAGAAAAGTGTACGCCACGGAGCACCGTGAACTGGATCAGGTCATGAATCTTACTGTTTTTCATATACTTATAGTGCCAAAAATTGTTTTTATTATTTTAAAAACAAATACAATCACAATCTATCAACCGGCATCTCGATTGTTTACATTTTAAATGTGCAAAAACTTTTTGTAAATCTGTTTTTGTAACTGAGTATACTGAGATAAAATCTATTAAGTATTTATATAGCGAATAAAGAATAAAGTTATTTGTTTAAATATTAAATAGGTTAAGTATACAAATTTCTCTCATTCGTAGCGAAAGTTGTTTCGCTACCTTGAGCTGTTTTGACCGTTCATCTTGCGTAAACATAAAAAATAGTTTATTATGCATAGGTTAGTACGTTTTCTTATAAGTGGGAATCTTTTTCGATGTTGTGACCTTTGCGGTATACACGTACACGTACTTCTACAGAATTGTACCATGGAACCGCCATTTTGATTGCTAGCAAGGCGCCAGGGGAGGGGTGAGGAGGTCGGGAGGGGGCGGACTTCACTATAAAAAAATGTGACGCTCTGTCATTTAGTATTTCATGAACATCATAATAATGAAAATATATCCTTATTGTTTGATTGTATTTTGACAGGTTCTATTGATATGGAATGTAGCTTGATACCAATATGAATGGGAGAGTGAACGGCACCATGGAGGAGTCAACCGAGTTGTCTCATACTGCCTCCCCTGAGAACTCTCACCCAGATGAGACCACTGAGGAGCAGGACCCTTCACAAAACAAGCTGAACCATAGTACCCCAGAAACCACAAATCATGTAGACAGTGCCTGTGAACCCATAGAAAACTCCAACAATATTGCTGAAGTTGCAATCAGTAATGGCATTAGGAACGGCAAACCAGATAAATTTAGTAATGAAACCTGTCAGGTGCCCCAACAGGACAATATAGATAATGCCATAGAAACTCAGTGTAATACAAGTTGTAATGAATTGAGCTCTGACTCAGTATATAGTCTGAAAGAATCAGAAATTGAACAAGAAGAATGTATTAACGTTTTGGAGGAATCAGATCCACTGAAGAATATTAATGATAGTTCCAAAAATGAGGAAAGAAATGACAATCATAGGGTAAGTTTTAACAAGTTATCTCTAGTTACTTTTTCAATGTTGTACTACTTATATCCACTCTGTACTTGTTAGGATGCATGTTTATCTGGTGATCAAGTATAAACAATATTCAGCTTATCACCATCATAAATATATTTTATCATTATGAGACTTACTTAACACTATAGTTGCCAAATAACCCCTGTTACCTTTACATGTCTACCACTGAACTGATCTTGATGGGCATAGAGATCATCGATTGACATGACACTTTTTGTCCTAGAAAACTAAAGAGCTCTAGAAGGATTTTCAAAAACCATTTCTTGTGATGTCACATGATTTTCTAAATATTGTACAGCAAGTCACACGTCTGCAGAGCGAGACGCGACACACAACTTCTTAAGTCTTTGTATTGCAATTTCTATACAATTCCATACAAATTGTAGTTATAATATAAGAATAAAGGCAATCTCCCAATAGGCACTCTGAGCACGACTCAGATTCTTCTCAGAATAAGAAGGGTTTGCCAATAGTCCAGCACACTGACCAAGTGCTAATTGGCAGACTTCACACACCTTTGAGAACATTATGAAGAACTTTTGGGCGTACAGGTTTCCTCAAGATGTTTTCCTTCACCATATGTAGCAAATAATGTTTAATTTCTTTAAAAGTTAGAGTTGCTTGCCCAAGGATCGAGTCCACCGACCATCTGAATAGGAAGCTGAAAAAAGATAATGACAACACTTAAATAATTTGAATCTTATATTCTAATTCTTCAATTATTGACTTTTGAATAAAATATTATTTGACTAAATCTATATATGTATATAAAAATGAATCCCTATTTCCCTTGGTCACGGCATCACGCGTGAAAGGCTGGAGAATTTCGCTAATTCTTTTTTTGTTGTATAGGTGAGGACCTGGAGAGTGACATAGGCTACTTTTTATCCCGGAAAATTAAGGAGTTCCCGCAGGAATAACAAAAAACTTAAACCACGCGGACGAAGTCGCGGGCATCAGCTAGTTACTAATAAATTAATAATTGTACTATAAAAGTAATATTTATTTAATATAATTATATTTTAATAATTTGACGGAGCACTCAGGTGTCTGAATTCAGGGCCAACATACACAAAAAAAAACATTACCAATTACAAAATAATAAATATTAAATGCTTATATTTTTATTATATAATGTATGAAAACCATTTGTAAAAAAAAACCGGGCATCTATATAATGTATCGGCGTGTTATGACGTTATCAAATGTTAGGATCCTTATTTTTCATTGACAGCTCCATATGAACAACTTCATAAAAAATAAGATACATCAATTTTCTCACTCTGCGCCGCGAGCTCAAGCTCGACTCGGCTTTTCTTATTGTATCCAATGTATCTCGTTTTAGATGTCTGATGAATCAGAATCGGATGATGATGAAGAATGTTCTGAAGTACCAACTGTGCAAAAGGTCGAAGGAACAGAAACCTTAAAGGTGGATACAGACATAGATGAAGAAGACTCCTCACAAGAAAGTCAAAATCCTATTATAAATCCACCTTTAAAAGAGTTGTCAGATGGCCAAAATCCAAACTCTAAAGATTTATCCAGTCCAGAAGTCCAAGAAATAGTTGAAAACTGTGCTATCCCGGTTGAAGAGGAACCTAAACCCATAAAAGAAAATAAACCACCATTACGACGAAGTAGTAGGGCTATTAAAAGAAAGAGGTATGATGGCCAAGATATGGAAAATGGAGATGATGATTCAGATGTTGAAGAAGTTGTAATGCATGATTATAAACGCAATGATCCAAAACGTAGATCTAGACCTATCGTCATTAACAATACTAAAGCTTTAGTTGAAATGGCATCAAAACAAATGAAATCAGGCTCTCCAAAAAAGGAAAACACAGTAGTGATACTAGATACTCATCGTGAATCTTCTCATAGGGGTCCAATGATGCGAAAAAATCCAATGGCTTTCAATAATGCGTCATTGAGTGCACAGAATTTATATCAGAGTATCCTAGCACGTGGTACAACAGTAACCCCAGTGAGTAGTAAAAATATTCCACAGCAGACACATATACCTATTTCTAGTGCACCAAGTTCTTTCACAACGAGTTCCAGCACCCCTAGTTCGGCTACACAGAATAATATTCAGCATACACAACCACCCATACTGCCCTCGCTAACAGATGACATGTTCGTCGTTGAAGCTCCGTCGTTTATTGTACCTTATGTATATGAAAAGCCATCAGTAAAACCATTTAGAGAATTCGTAGATGAGTTAGGTAAGGAATTAGCGGCGCAAAAAGCTAAAGAGGAGGAACAGGAGAAGGAAAAAGAATTGGCGGAGAAAGCAAAAGCTGGAGAGGAAGCACCTAATACAGAAATAAAAGAAACAAAGGAGATTAGTGAAGAGGGTGAGGACGAAAATGCCAAACCCGAAGGAAATGACAAAACTGAAGAAAATGCCAAAGAAGGAGATGCGAAAAAGAAAAAGGAAATAAGAAAAGGTGAGCAGTCATAATCATAAAGTTTATATTTTCGTAATTCTGTTAGGAAGCCGTTTTTTTTTCAGTAAAGGTTTATTTGACTTTATATATTTTTTTAGTATCTATTTTATATTGCTGATAATGTGTCTTGCTTGAATAGATTTACCCATTTGTATAATATCTTGGCCTGTTTCTTTTCATAAGAAGTTTTTCTAGTTTGTTTTCCGCCATTAATGGATGTTTATTTTCTACTTCTAATATTTTATCAATTTGAGTCCACTGATACTAAAAATATAATTAAGAAATTTTTTATTGAAGGAAGCATTAATATCGATACAGGACTTATAACAACTACCTAGTTGATAATTTAATTATTCAATTAATTATTAGAACGCCGCCGACGTAAACGTGACGACGACGACGCATCTTGGGATGGTTCTTTGGATTCAGATGAGGATGATGTTTGCAGTGATGAGGATGACGCTATTGTTATAAAAGACAAAGTGGACTCTATTGATGACATAAAAGATGTTACAGATTTGACAGTAGATAAGATTGTCACTGGAAAGTCAGATAATTACTTTGATATGACTCTCGGAAAGTTTTTCATGGATATTGGCCTAAATTTAGTACAAGGGTTTGTTCAAAATGATCTGTTAAAGCAACAAAACAGAAAACTTTATAAAGAAAAGAAAGGAGGGCATAGTACAAAAGCAACAGAGACATCGATTGCTTTGCTTATGAAAAATTTAGATATCAGTAAAGAAAATAATGCGCCGTATAGGTTTACACAGCATAAATGTGAATTTTGTAGTTTTAAATCGGAGTCCTTATTAGCAATGTCACACCACTTGGAGACTCCACACATGAAAAATAATGTTTATAAATGTAACTTTTGTGAGTACGACAGTAAAAGTCCTCATGAAATATTGTATCACATGGAATCTGAGCATAATACCCGTGGAAGGTTGGATAGGGCACCGGCCTACCACCAATGTGCAAACTGTCCATTTGAAGACAATGGTAAAGGCAAACTTGCCCGTCATCAAATAGCATGTGCTAAAAAGTTCAAACCTGAGTTCAATTTATCACCACCAATAGAATGGGAACCTCCTGCGAAAATACCAAAGGTACAATAAATTTAAATTTTGTTATAGATTTATTTTTACTGTTCATAATAATGACATTGATTTAGAATAATATGATCTTCCTAATGAGTACATTTTTCCAGATGGCACGAGCTCGCAATCAAATGTTAGGGTCGTATCAAAATGTGTTCAACAAGGGTCAAAATATTAGTAA
Source organism: Erebia epiphron (assembly GCA_963932025.1). NCBI lineage: Eukaryota > Metazoa > Arthropoda > Insecta > Lepidoptera > Nymphalidae > Erebia > Erebia epiphron. The sequence goes on from OZ009945.1 coordinate 32,113,331, forward strand.
TAATTTTGGACGACCCGTTATGAACAACTTTGGATCTAGTTCTATGTATCGTCCAAGAGGGCGTTCACCGATGGGTGTCCCAACACGACCAACTCCTATTCAGGGCATACCGATCATCCGTAGTGGAATAATGGGAAGGAATAATAATCCTACACAGGTGTCTTCAAACTTTGCTGGGGTAATTGTCATTAATTGTAAATTATGTGACCTTAATTTTATCTGACATTACATTCACAACTATCTAAAAGCTGAAGTCTTAACCACCAGGCTATCACTGTTCATAATATATAGGATAGTAGTTCAAAAACCTAGGTTATGTTAAACAATTATTTAAATATAAACTTTCATTTAATCATACTAATATTATAAATGCAAAGGTGTGTTTGTTTGTTGGTCTATTGGTTTGTCCTTCAATCAGTTCGAAACAAAGCAACGGATCGTCGTGATTTTTTGCATGCAGGTATAGTTGAGGACCTGGTGAGTGATGTGCTACTTTTTATCCTGGAAAATTAAGGAGTTCCAGTGGTAATTGAAAATAATTATTCCACGCGGACGAATAATTTATACATCATAGAGTTGACTGATAATGCAACGTTCAGCTTAAGTACTTAGCTGGGTATAGAAATTTGCGAAGGTTCTCACAAACTCCAAAGTGATGGAGGGGGTTGGGGCAGTTACTTTGGGATAAAGAATTAAGCATGCCAGTCTCTGTTTATTATGTTAATATAAACAATGTACATATTTATTTTATTTAATCAACAGAACAACGAAAAGAATATGCCAAAGTCAATGTACCAGCCGTCGATTTCCATCACACCGTTGCCGAGACAGCCCCCGCCAGTCCAGCCGCCGCCACCGAGTCAGCAGAACAAGAGCACTTGCGTCATCTGCGAGATCTGCGACGGCTACATAAAGGACTTGGAACAGCTCAGAAACCATATGCAATGGATACACAAAGTCAAAATCCACCCCAAAATGATATACAACAGGCCACCACTGAATTGTCAGAAGTGCCAGTTTAGGTATGATTTTGTTAATTTACTTTATCTTATTTTATTATTAAGCTTAATGATAACTCTATATAAACTGGAGTTGGACTATTTATACTGGAGTAGTAAATGTGGATTTGGCTTGAATAAAAGTGAGTTACGAAAAGTTGTAAAAATAGTATTTTTAAAATTAGTAAAATTAAAGTGCGTTATTCAGTTCGATGTTTTTGAAAATGTATTTGCAGGAAACAATTATGCCGTGCGCTAGTAAAGACTATTATCAATTCTAAAGTTGATGGATGGATGGATAGATGGATGTTTATTACGCAATCACGCGATGGATGGATGTTTGTTACGCAATCACGCGATGGATGGATAGATGGATGTTTGTTACTCAATCACGCCATAACGGCTGAACGAATCTGGATGAAATTTTGCACATGGATAGATTATAGTCTGGAATAACACATATGCTACCTTTTATCCTGGAAAATTAAAGAGTTCCTGCGGAAATAAAAAAACCTCAATCCACGCGGACTAAGTCGCGGGCTTCAGCTAGAATGTTAGAGTCGTCCAGTAACTGCGCGGCATTCATCGTGTGGCAGCCGCGCGAGATTGCCGATTTAAGTCTTGTATTCACTATGACTAGGGGACAAATGTCCCACGACATGAACCCTTAGAGATGACGTTATGACGGCGACGTTAGGCGATGTCGTCTGGGGTTGCTAGATATCTGTTCTCACGACCTTGCGTGTTGTAGATTATAATGCAACTTTGTTCGCGTGGATTTAGTTTTTTGGCAAAATCCCGGAGGCACTAATTGATCACCCCATGTAAAAGCAGTTGAAACAACCGATCCCACGGGAATACTCTTAAAAAGGGAACAGAAGAAAACACAACTAGCTTTAAAACTATTATAATCTGAATATGTCTGCAATGACAAATAACAATCATAAATGACACTAGTTTTTTAACTATTCCCAAAGGTTATACATTACAGAAGTATGCAAAAAAATCGTCTCGATCCGTTCCTATGTTGCGGCGTGATCGAAGGACAAACACACTTTCGCCTTTATCATTTTAGCTATTGATATGGACAATGAACAAACTTTTTTCCTGTTGATTTCCAGGTTCTTTACTGACCAGGGTTTGGAGAGGCACCTATTGGGGTCTCACGGGTTGGTCACAAGTTCCATGCAAGAAGCGGCAAACAAGGGCAAGGATGCCGGCCGCTGTCCCGTGTGTGGAAGGGTAAGCATTTATCCTTACCTATATATATTTAGCTTATATTATCCATTATCATCAATTTTTTATGTTACTAGATATTGCGCGTCCTGCTTTGCTATCGTCTTTCAGTTTGCTTAACACAATCTCGCGCTGCCGTTTGTACGTATTGACGTACGACACAGCTTTAGGCCCGGCCTCCACCAGAGCGGAGATGTGTGGAGATGTCTGAAGTGGAGACTAGAAGAGATGTTTTTCAGCTAGGGTGTATCCACCGAAGCTGTGTGGAGATGTGTACTGGATAGACTGGATCGGAGATGGGCTAGAGCGGAGATGTATGCTGGCTAGACCGGGATTGAGCTGCGTGCGGTGAGCGTTCGATGTTGAGATGAACGCGGCGCGGCACCGCTCACACACCGCCGCTCACATCTCCTCTAGTCCCCGCTGCGCGCCGCCGCCAGCTTGCGAGCCACAGGTCACATCTCCGCATCGATCGCACCATACAAATATGATACATCTCCGCTCTGTGGTATCCACTGAAGCTGAGCGGAGACGAGATGTGGGTATAACGAAATTCTATTGGTTGTTTAAATCACATCTCCTCTCCTCTCGTCTCCTCTCCGCTCTGGTGGAGTCCGGGCCTCACTAATGATTAGAGCTGTGTCGATCGAGCATTTGTAGTTACCCAGGTCAAACGCCATCCACTAGCAAGGATTGAGTCACAACAATGCGATCTTAATATTTTCTGTATTCTATCGCGGATCGTCTTTCGAAATCGAATTGGGATCGACTCTGTTCCCTAGTCTCGAATAACTGAAACGTGATGTAGAGACGAAGAAAATGTTTATATTATTTTAGTACAATTATTTAATTCAAACTCAAATTAGAAAAAAGGGTTCATCAGTAGGTTATTTATTTAAAAAAATTGCAACTAATACAATGTGGTATAGTCCCACAAACTTTTATGAAAAATGAAATATAAACAAAAACTAAACTGGCATGAAAATTAGTTGCAAGTAAATGACAACTCTATGACACATATAGTGCCATCGCTTTCATAATACTCCCTGCGGAAAGGGGCAACACTAGATTTAGAGCTGTCATTTTAGTTTAGTTTAGAGATTGTGTTAAACAGAATGATTGGTCACATTAATTGATCAAAATATTTTTTTGCTTCAAGAGATAGCCGCATTATTTTGTTTGTTTAACTTCTGTAAAGTAATAGGGGGTTTTCATCTTGCTTCCCTATACAGTATGTAGTGTTTTACAAAATATTTAATAATTTCAGGTGTATCAATGGAAGCTTCTCAACCACGTAACAAGAGACCACAAGCTGCCACTGAAGCCGGCTCACCTCTCATACAAGTGCACTGTATGCACCGCAACATTCGGAATGTATAAGCAGTTTGAGAACCACGTTTATTCTAAACATAGCGTGGTCGCTAAACGCGTTATGGACAAAGGCCAAACCGCAGCCGCCCCAGCCAAGACCGGCCAGTCCTTACTCAAACCGCTGAAGATAAACGACGAGATCACTATCATACCGCAGACTTCAAAGTCTTCCACTGACAAATAGGTAAGTGCGATGAATACTTACACATCTCTGGCGTCATAGTAAGTTACAAAGTCAAAACTTTTCCCGGGGAGTAAAAATGAAAAAGGATTGTGATTAAATAAACTTGATTCTTAGCTTTGCCTATAGATAGTTTGGACTCATGTAATGAAATATATCAAGACTATCTAGTTAACGCTGAGAGTGCAAAATGCAATGGCATATTAAAAGTTAAATTTGGCCTGGTAACCTAGGAAGAACTAGGAATAAATACACGAATATGATCGTTTTGCCCCAGTTTTGACAGTATCAAAAAGCGTGAAATAATCATCGCTTTCACTAGACAGACTTATCTATAAGACAAATATGATTAAGTACAGATTAAATTAAGCTATTTGTAGTCTTATTATTATGCTAATCAGTAGATAAAAGGGCAGGGTGCAAACGTTTTGGCTCATACAAATAGTTGTGATATATTTGCTAGTTCTTTGACCTCAAGAACAAAAACAGGCTAAATGTAACAGACTAGTAGGTCATTTTATAGTTTTTTTCATATATAATTCCAGGTTTTTATAACATAACCCTTTTACTCCTCCGTTGCTACCCAATCTGCAATCGCAACTAAATCAATCCTAAGACTGTAACTACTATTGCAGGTGCTTATTTGTGTGTTTTACTTATTGTTTTTTTTTAAGCGCAAGATATGCTTGCGCTTGACGAAGATCACGCTTAGTGCAAAGCAGTGATGAGGTTAGATTGGAATGCAATTGCCTAGAAGATGCAGTTTGTTTTTTACGCATGTTGTGATCATTTCAAGTGTGTTTCAATCTGGTGAATGCAGTTTAAGCCTAATTATAAGTTTAACAAGTGACTATAAAGTGACCCAGGTTAAAATTAATTTCAAAAAGTCACTTTTTATCCCACCAAGCAACGCAAAGGGTGCCTCAAAATCATTGTCAGATCCTCGACTATTTTGGTATTGACTCGTATAAGGAATATCTTTTAGGTTTCCATCATTCTTCATATTAATATTATTTATGCGAAAGTGTGTTTGTTTGTTGGTTTGGCCTTCAATCACGCCGCAACAAAGCAACGGATCGACGTAATTTCTTTCATGGGTGTAGTTGAGGTTCAGGACTCCATGACCTGGAGAGTGACATATGCTACTTTTTACCCCGGAAATTTAAGTAGTTCCCGTGGGAATAAAAAAAACTTATTCCACGCGGTCGAAGTCGCGGGCATCAGTTACTTTTTAATAATAAGATACCTTAAAATCGAATGAATCTTCTAGGCAGCAATGCAATTATTTAAACAGCAATAAAATTATTACTAAGCTGTCATATTTAAAAGCTTATTTGACTTTATGTGGGTGATGATAAACATTTAACGTGATGACTTTTTAGTTTGTAGGTCCCCTGCATTGCGAAATTATTTCATTTATTTAATTTGCCACAGTTGAATGGAGACATATTATTTAAATAAAAAGTAGCTGGGATGTAACCTGGATCTATATACCAAATTTCATCAAAAACAGTTGAAAATATGGGGTGTGAAAGCGTAGCAGACATACAGACATACTGACTTTCGGATTTATTATATTAGTATGGATTATATTGATCAGACATTGGGTTTTATCTATGAAATTTGGACATTGCCCTTTTACCTAAATCAGTTCACATGAAATTTTCACAATTATTCATTGACTGTTAGTTTATGTGTCGGCGACGGGCGAATGATTAATTTACAATTAAGTTCTAAACAATTAACAAATGTAGCATACTTTTAATATTATACAAAATACTAGTGGGCCCAACAGACTTTGTGCTGCCCTGAACCTCGAACCCGATTGCAGCGCCCCCAATCGGGTCCAATAATTGTGTATATAAACCATCCCGGGGTCCAAACAAACACAACAAAAAAGAATTAGCGAAATCGGTCCAGCCATTCACGCGTGATACCGTGACCAAGGGAAATAGGGATTCATTTTTATATATATGTATAATAGATTATCTTATCTAATTTTAAACTCTACAACTTGTTTTTCGCTATTGAACTCCCGCGATGCGAATTTACTTTTTTATATTATTGTTATAGAATCCTGTTTAATTTAAGATATAATATTCCTTCGACCTTTACTATATGTATACTAGCTGATGCCCGCGACTCCGTCTGCGTGGAGGTATGAAAAATAGATGTTGGCCGATTCTCAGACCTACTCAATATGCTCACAAAATTTCATGAGAATCGGTCAAGCCGTTTCGGAGGAGTATGGGAACGAAAACTGTGACACGAGAATTTTAAATATAAGATTATCTTAGTCATACATATGTTTTTGATTATGCTATGCTTTTTTATTTTATATGACGTGTATTTATTGTAGTAACATTAAATTATATGTTATAACATTATATTTGAATACTAATGAAATGAAATGATTTATTTTGACGTAGGACAGCTTGTGTCACTTATGACATGTTGTGACTCTACCACCAATATTAATTGCATAATATTATTTCCTACGATTATTTGACTGTACAACTAGTGACCCTGGCGAAAATTGTGACATAAAATTCTATACTAAAATAACGCACTTATAGATCAAAGTTTAAGAGGTGTACAAAATGGCAAAAGCTATACTTTAATGAATATGCTTTGTTTTATTCCTTAAGTCGGTGTTTTTTTTTGTTTTATTGTGTAGAAATTAATGCATCAAATGAAAATGACACTACGATTAATGGAGCGTAATTACTTTGTTTCAGATGGCTGCGGTGCAACAATTGGAACAAAGCCGTGAGCTTGCCAATGTCTTTGTCATACGTTTCTTATGGTTTACGTGCATTACGGGGCCTATTCGTTACCTATAGTGTACATTCCAATGTGTTAGTGTACACCAAAATTAAAATACAGGAAATAAAGCGCTGATTCGTAAACTTTAGTTATAGTTTAATATAAAGCCCTGGTCACACGATGCGTGATCGCAAAGCTTAGTTATTCTAGGAGCGAAAGCACACTACGGGACGGACAGGACAAAAAGTCCGCGTGAGAGGAGAGCGACGTTTTGTTCGGTTGCCTAGTTTACGCTCCACATCAAAATATTGACTTGACTCTTTGTCTCGTCCGGTCCGTAGTGTTTTCGCCCTTACAGTTTATTGTAAAGCTCTAACTACGGTTTTCGAGACGCGTTGCTGCTGTCAGTGTCTGTCGCCGCGCCTCGTGTTTGCTAGGGTGTTTTATTCATGGGCCAATGATATCGGCTGTTTGTCCACCGCAACCGATAACGACAACCGATATGTTGGTCTTCAGAAGGTTTAGGCGACCTGACCGACTGACAAAAACAGGAGACCAGCCTTAGCGAAATGGCGATATTGATAGTCGTGGACAAGTCCAGGCTCGTTTTCTATTGCGAACAAATCTAGCAATACGAAGCAATACGAGCGCTTTAGCAATACGAATGATATGGGATAAATATAGGTAGGCTATTTCTTGGCCGTCGGAGGTTGTGTGGGCAGACGACTATTTAATCGCATGGGTCGCCATATCGGACCGATGTGTCTGTTGTCGTTATCGGTTACGGTGGACAAAGGGCCGTAAGCTCGCCGTTTACTAGTTAGCTACTTATGCTAGTGATGTGCCGGATATCCGTACCTGTATCCGCGGATATCCGTGGGGAAAAAATATCCGTATCCGTTACTTTTTCGACGGATCTTTTACCTTATTAATTTTCAATACGTAGATGAAATTCTATGTATTAGGTCGTTACTGATTAGGTAGCAATGAATAACTACTAAATTCCATTAAGATTATTTCTTAAAATCAAATATTTGGCACCTTTATATGGCAAGCATTTATCGTAGTGAGTTACCAACCATACCAATCTACACTTATATTATTAAGCGAAAGTTTGGATGGGTGGATGGATGTTTGTTACTTAATCACGCCAGAACAGCTGAACGGATCTGGATGAAATTTGGCACTGGGATAGCTTATAGTCAGGAATATCACATAGGCTACATTTTATCCCGGAAAATTAAAGAGTTCCTGCGGGAACCAAAAGACCTCAATCCACGCGGACGAAATCGTGGGCATCAGCTAGTAGTACATAACTTAAGTGTAAAGTTTACACTACAAAACTTCTTTGCAGACTTTTTTTAACTAGTAAAGCGTCAAGTGGCGTCGACTATCGTTTTAAGGTCACGCGTACTGACACCGAATGAGTATGAAAGCTAAGATCCGTATCCGTATCCGCGGGTCTTGACACCAAATATCCGTATCCGGATCCGTATCCGCGGATATGCATTTTTGCATTTTTGACGATCCGGCACATCACTACTTATGACGTTATTTTGCTGTGTTAATGTGTGTCGTGGTTCTGCTAAGAGGGCATCGTTATCCTTTCGGCCAATGATAAACGCTCTTACCAGGGCCTCCGAAGTGTTTTCAAAGGGGCGCTCTGTACCGGCGAAGTTTGTTTCTTATTTGAATATTATTATCAAACTTTGAAAAATAAATTTTTGTATATGTCACCGTAAAATTGCAAAAACCGTCAGATTGCAATCTAACGCTTTTTATCTCGATAGATTGTAAACTGTCGACAGATTGTGAACCGTTCAATGTTCTGAGTGACAATTTTTGAAATATTCATTGTATTTAGGTTTTCTTGTCACTTAGGTTCTATCTGGTACCCTAACAGATTACAATCTACCGAAAAATAATGCGTTAAATTGTAATCTTTCGATAGTTTATAATCTCGCTAGACAGGTTACAATCTAACGGTTTTCACAATCTTGCGGTGACATGTGCATGCTCTAGAAACTAATATCTGTCTATGGTTTACAAGGTTTCCGTAAAAACGTGATTAATCATTGAGCCTGTGTAAAATATTACTTTATATTACTTTCCAGGCTAAACATTGAGTTTGATTTGTACCAAATTTCGTTTCTATGGTGAACGCCTCTTAATTTCGATATACTCGGTCTCAGAGATGTGTTCAAGAATAATAATTGAAAAATATTTTTTCGGAACTAATTTGGACAATTTTGTGTCTCGGTTCTTATACATTGTGACATAAGAGTAGACAGATAAAGTTAAATCCAGAATGTACTACTTATTCATCTTATCACAAACAATAATATAGTGAATACTCTCCATCACACTTTTACTCTGTGATTTATAAAGTGATAATTTTTTTATATGTTTAGGATCGATAAAGGGTGGGTTACTCATTGCCAATTTATTGATCAAGGCTGTGCTGTAAGGCTAACAAATGCCTAAACCAATTTTGACATAAATATTATATTATTGGATTCAACGAAATCACAACATAGGTAAAATCTCGTTTTAATTTTTATCTAACATAGGAACTGATTTGGAGATTAACCTACTTTCTACTTTGTCTGCCTATTTTAATGTCACCAACAATTATTTATTATAGGAGTGTTTACTGTTTATGAAGACACGTTGCTGGCTGTCTGTATTTCAAATAAATATTTATATAGATGAACCAGCGGCTTTGTAAGAAATATTTTGCGTTATTGATAGCGAATTTAACTAGAATAATTTTTTTTAAGTATAAGAATCTTTATGATCTCTCATGCTTGTGTAATCTAGATTGTCTTGCTGGCTATATATAGACTCAAAAAATGGTCCAATCCAAATGACACAATATAAGGCATGCGCTTGATCAGAGTCGCTCCTGAGTGTTAAAAGTACACACAATATCCTAAAGCTCGAATTAAATAGAATTGACGAACTTGGCAACGGGAATGATTGATTGCCGCCTTGTCTTGGTCATCTCCAGTTCCTTGTGAGTTGCGCTCATAAGAGGTTAAAAGGAGGCATATATATTATAATTGTCAAAAATCATAATAGGTACTAAAACAATGCCATGTGTATAAGAATAATAGAGATCACACTGTTGCGCTTACGAAAGGAACTATCAAGTCTTTTAGTGTGAATTTTAGAAGAGCTGGGTTTGAAAATTATGTTTAAACAACTGTGTAATTTTTTTCACAATTTTGTGCATGCACTATGTTAACAAAGATATATAGAGTCATCACTACAGCCTATTAACGTCCCACTGCTGGGCACAGGCCTCCACTCTCAAAGGAGAGCGGGAATTAGAGCTTAGACCCACCACGCTGCTCCAATGCGGGTTGGCGGGCTTTAACGATTATTATCATGTTAGTGATAACAACCGGGACCGACGGCTTAACGTGCTCTCCGAGGCACGGGGGTGACACACCGCCAACTTCCAACTCCGGGCTGGCACTGAGAATTTCTTAATTGAAAAACCCAATACCTAACTTTTATGCCCGACCGGGAATCGAACCCAGGACCTCGTGATCCGCAGTCGACTATGCTAACCACTAGACCAACGAGGCAGTCAGAGATATAGAGTATGCAGGGTTAATTTAAAAATATTTATACCCTCTAAAATATTGAAATAGTATGACAATTTTTAAAAAAAACAATATTTTCATCATGAATGAATTAAAACTTTTCGTATTTCACTCTGACTCTTAATGGTCCAAGATCCCAGAGCCGCCAGACCTTACTTATTTTCTGAGAAACAAAATGTGTGTAATATAGTAGCTTTGTTACGAAGATTTAACGTACGCATACTCGCAAGTTTGGAGCAACGGCCAATTTAAAGTTATAAGGTGCTAAAGGTACGTAAAAACGTTGCTAACTTTACTTATTTTCTGAGAGCTGATTATTATGTATGTTTTGCAGAATAGCGTTAATAATTAATAATCAATACTCCCAGACTCATGCCGTGGGCCGTATTTTCTGCCAGACACTAAGCTGGCAAAAAAAAACCTTAACTTTACTTATTTTCTGAGTCTTGATTTTTTATACACGATACTCAGGGAACTATTTCAATACTAATTGCAAGCAGCCAGACTAATCTGATGGGCCAAACATCCGCCAGACTCAATTTGAAAATTCGCTGTGAAAAAATTTTATGGAGTAAGGAAAAGTCATCATTTATTGCAATATTTAAGCCTATGTAAGCAGTTTTACAAAAACCAACCCCAAAGAGGGTGAAATGGGGTTTGGAAGAATGTATGAACGTCATATGTTTTTTTAAGTTAGAGACATGAAAATCTGCATAAAGTTATTAGTTTTAAATAATAAAAATCTGTGTAAGCAGTTAAAAAAAAATTGACAACAAAGGGGGTGAAATGTAAGTTGGAAGTTTACATGAAGGTTCTAAGTTTTTGAAGTTAATGACTTGAAAAGCGGCATAAAGATTATTAATTTTGAATAATCACAACCTGTTTATGCAATTTTACCAAAATTCAGCGATAAGGGGGTGAAATGGGGGGTTGTTGTTTTGTTTGTATGAAAGTTCTATGTTTTTGAAGTTAGAGACCTGAAAATCGGCATTTAAGTTATAAAGTAGTGTTAAAAATAATAAAAACTTGTTTAAGCTTTGTATTAAAGCCTCTATAGATAGGTCTTATGCGGCGGAAAATTTATAATCTCATAGAAAATCAAAAATTGCACACGGACGAAGTCCCGGGCGACCAATAGTACTGATTAATATGTTTATCTATGCTTATATCTAAATATTCTTATACATTTTTCATGTACTATTAAAATAGTAGTTTATGAATACTCAATTGGGATTACAATTCCTGATTTCATGCAAGATTATGAAATTTTCCCGCTATCATCTTAGACTGCATCATCACGGACCACCAGGTGAGATTGCAGTCAAGGGCTAATTTTTAGTGGAATATATTAAAATATCATTGTTGACTTAAGGAAGAAAATTTTTACTGTTTTTATTTAGAAAACTAGGTAAAGTATTTAACTAGGTTATTGACAGAAATTAATTTTATAATATAATAATATTAATTAATGGCATTGTTCCAGGCGCCCGGTCATTTCGGAATACTAATTTATCAAATACGATGATTGCTTTAAAAAACAGGCGTTTGCATTTTGCGAGCTTTATTTTGTCTGGCTGAAATAACGGCCCACGGCATGAGTCTGGGAGTATTTATTATTAATTATTAACAATATTCTCTAAAACACATAAAAATCAGCTCTCAGAAAATAAGTAAAGTTAGCAAAATTTTCACGTACCTTTAGCACCTTATAACTATGAAATGGCCGTCGCATCAAATTTACTAGTATGTGTACGTTAAATCTACGTACGAAAGCTACACACACACACACATTTTGTTTCTCAGAAAATAAGTAAGGTCTGGCGGCCCTGGGATCTTGCTCTATAATTTTTTGTTTCGAATAGGCAGGTAGTCGATCGATGACGTGTCTGCCAAACGTGCGTCACGTAGAGTAATGCCGTTTTAACTTGTTAACGCCAAAACAACGCCTAACTTGGAGCACTAAACCATTTGTGTAGTATGCCTAATTCACATTGAACATGCACGGGTGTGCACTATACAGGTAATACAGTGCAACCTTAATATAACGCACCTCAATATAACGACTTCTTCGATTTTACAAATTCTTCGTAATCCCCTAGAATTGTCCATAAGTGTCAATGTAAAATATACCTTTACATTGCGATTTTTTTTTGCGTACAATCTCTTTATAACGAATTTTCAACTATAAAGAAAAAGTGTAAATACCTCTAATTAACTAATTTTGTCAAGTCAAAACCTTTATATAACGGTTTCGACGCGCTTTTTTTCGTAAAACAATCATTGTTGTTTGATGGAAAGTAATGTAAACACTGCTGCTCGTCACTATTGTTACAGATTCAAGTTGCAATGGCTCAGAAACGTAAAAGGTGTTCCTTATCGGTCGCAGAAAAGCGAAACATCATAAATAGGCGAATAACACTATTTTTTTAACTCTTTATAACAAAGTTTAGACCAACCTAACCTCAACATAACAAACCTCAATTCAACGAATTACTTGATATAACAAATATTTACTTGTTCCCTTCCGATTTGTTATATCAAAGTTGCACTGTTAAAGCATAATATAATTATAAGCTCTGCTTACCCTAGTTAAAATAGCTCAATTAATTTTTTTTAAATTATGAACTGCAACTAAAGTCTATCTAGATTCCTTCTTCACTAATGTCTACCCAGGCTTAGAACAATTTGCATGCCACTGTTATGTGTGTTACAATTTAAATAATATGTTTTATTATTGTATTGAAGAAATAAACAGAATTTGTAAAAGTCATAAACCAAAAGTTGACCCGCATTACGCACAGAAGTATGTATTATTAATTTAACCCTGTAGAATATCGTGGCAATCACAGTTCTGTAATAATAATGTTCGAATGCTATATCGGCACGAATGATCGATATACCATAGGGCCCAGTGTAAGCCTATGTTAAATTAATCACTAAGTAGGATAATACAGAATAATCATGCACTGTATTATGTCACTGCCTCGGATTTAAGCCAGTGATTCTCGAGTATAATAACAGAATTTGAAGCACTCGATACGAAAAAATAGTTTACAAATTAAGCCAACCTCGACTTTTGTATACTAAACCTTTACTGAACTAAGTATTACGTATTTTCTCAATAAAATAATTCTCGACGATTGGAATAGTTGTGTAAAAACTCTGCCTTATTGTTCGAAGAACAATGTTGTATGGTCCCATTTAACTTACCCAGGTTCAGTTGGATTCGTGTACAAAATAAATTACTAAAGTCTCTTAGGTCATATAATAATTATCTAGTTTTAAGAAACACAACTGACTGGTCAGCCTTGGTGTACGCCGCTTTACTATATATTGTACTATAATATTATCGTAAAGTGATGAAAAACTGAAAGATTTGAAGAAGTTTCTATGAAACTCTGTTATGTAAATATGATAAAAAAGTTTCGGTTTCTCGTATTTTAAAAACAATGAACCGTCTGTTGATCATTTTCAAACCACTTAAAGAGACTTTAATCAGCTATTGTTTAAACATGTTGGAATGTAGGCTAAATAAATTTTGAACTTGCACCATAATGCTATATATACCTCAGCAAATGTAATATATGTTCTGATATTTATAAATTCGAAAATATCCCTTGTGTAAGATGTACGTTTCGGTTATAAGTAGTCTATGAACCGTAGGAAAATTACATAGTAAGGTGATCAATGCCTTGATATTTATACTTTCCATATATGGTATAGGCATTACCCAAATTATATTTACATAGACGATGTAATAAATAAAATAGTTAGCTCTTACAATTACATAATTGGATGAGCATTAACTGATAATTATGTAGTACATCATGTACATCATTCTTTATTGCACTCTCATTTCAGTTGACCTGTTAAAAAAAATAATCTTGTCCTAGATAGTTTATTATGCCTTTTGTTATTTTATTTAGATCGATTCATAATTCACTCTTGTTTAATGTTATTAGAAAATTTATGTTTATAATACATTCAGTTATATTTAATATTATTTTACTAGCACAGAGTAGATGCAATTGCTTTTCTGTTTGTTTTTTGTTAAATTACGCACTAATATATCATCTTACTTGGTACTGAGAGTTATTTTATTTGTCTTTAAATCTTTCTTACTTAGCAATGACTTACATACAATATGATATAGATCTATGGCTTAAAATAGACGTCTGATTCGAAATGGAATGCCTTATATATGTAAACAGTGAGAGATGTTATATAGCATGTTATGATTATGGATACTTAAAACCATTATATTCATACGAACGAATACGTAAATATAAAACCGCTTTAGCCTTCACAGCGAAATATTTGTCCATATTAATTTTGTTATTACAATACCATTTTTACAGATTAAAGTAAGTTTGATGTCACATTTAAGAGTTTTGAAAGAATGCATGTAAGGAATTGTTAAATGTATTGGTAAATCCCTATTATAAAGCAAGCAATCATATTATTCTATTTGAAGTAATTCTGTTCCACTATTTACATGTTAGATTAAAATTATTGATACAAACAAAAACAAATAATTTTTTATTGAATCACCGAATAAGACAAATCTTTAATGTCTGTAAGTAACTTTTTAACATACATCTGCATGTAACATAGAGGTAAGTTGATCTTGAATTGAAATTGAATGACCATGACCAGTACAAATGTGTTTCTATAAGAATTGGTTTTACTGTAAGTTAAGGGCTATGTGGTAGCAGCAAACAACTACTTACTTTGTTAAATACACATCTACTGAATTGTTTAGGTCCACACAATTAATAATTAATATATAATTAGGCTGTGTATTGAATTGAGTACGGTTTGCTTAGTATAATAATTATATTTTATTTGTGAAAAGTATAAATAAAATAAATAAATAAAATATAATTATTATTACATAATAAAAAATAACGAATAATAGGAATACTTAATTTTATATACTTAATATATCTTGTTTCAAAGCGTTAATTCTTAATATATCATAATAATATCCTGATCTGAAATTCTTTAAAGTATAGTATTTTTTGTATTAGGGAAATGAAAGAAAAAAACAAACGAGATTTTTATTTTAGATTTACAAATGCATAGAATGATTTAGATGATTAAATATGTTTTTGTGTGCGTGCGTACCTTTTTTTAGTTGAATGTCCCATTATATTATTTCCATAATTTAAATTATTTGACAGTTAGGCCAGTTCTGTTGTACACCATCTCTATACTAAACTAAAATGACAGCTCTATTTATATTGTTATCCCTTTCTTAATACTCCCAACGAAAAATATTTTTTTTTAAGTTCTAATAGTTCAAAATAACTACAGATAAATCGATAAAATCGTCATCGCTGTGTTCGTTAAATTGGTACATTGATGTTATTAAATACTATAGAAGTTATATAATTTAAAAATTGTTATTATTATACGAGTTCAGCAAAAATTACCGAAAAAGATTAGCTACGAAAATGTAAGAATTGTTGAGGCATTCCTAGATACAATTTTCTGTAGACTACCAGAGGTGCGTGGATTATAATATTTATTAGTATTTAAATTAGATTGTTTAATATTAGTTAAAAAGTCTAAAGATGTTTGTTTTTCTTTTCAATGTGGGTAGATATGGCGTAGGTACCGAAATAAATTATATTATGTGCGCCACCGGATATAAAAATTTTGTAAGATTTTGTTATCTTTGATTGTAAATATTTGGTATCGTATAAGTATTTGTAATAAAGATACCCTATACCATAATGAATGTTTTATTAACAAATGCCTGTTTTTATTTATTAACGCTTTCGTGCATTACTAGGGTTACCTCCACGCGCGCGGTTCTGCTTAACGCACACCAGAGCCCTGGATCATTTATATAATTATTATGTCACCGTAAGATTGCAAAAACCGTTAGATTGTAATTTAACGCTTTTTATCTCGTTAGATTGTAAACTGTCGAAAGATTGTGAACCGTTCAATGTTCTGTGTGTCAATTTTTGAAATATTCATTGTATTTACGTTTTCTTGTCTCTTGTAGGTTAGGTCAGGGTTCGACATAAATAATGCGACCGGGCACATAGGTTCTATAAGGTTAATATAACTAACAGATTACAATCTACCGAAAAATGATGCGTTATATTGCAATTTCGCGAGATGAATTATAATCTAACGGTTTTTACAATCTTACGGTGACATATACAGTGTGTCCGGCATCGAACTAGCGATCATTTAGGGGCGTCTTCTACCACTTATTACCAGGTTAAAACCACCAAAAGGAAAATCACCCCAGCCAAAGATAGCCTTTAGGAGGTGGATTTAGAGTGATAATGAGATGTAGAAGATAACCCTAAATTATGGTTTTATAGTTGGCGCCAGATAAACAGTCGTCCCTCTGAGGTGCTCGTGCTAGCTAGCACGGTTTTTTGTCGTTTATTTGGTCTACCAACAGCTACATAATTTAATTTAATTGCTAATGACAATATTGTAAAATTGCGGATATACATTGTATATCCGCATATATTTTAGGTACTTAAACAAAAATATGATTAGCCGATTAGCCACATGCGGTTTAGTGATAAGTTCTTTTACAACTTATAAATAGGTACAAACACAAAATCAATTCATGCATTACAATAGGCATGATGACTGATTTTGAAAAATGGTCAGATTATGTTCGGAAGTATCTACTATTTCGAAAAAATATCTTATTTCAGCAGAAAAATAAAGTTTGGTAGATAAAATTAGCATTTGAAATTTAAATTTTAAAATTCACGCCAAAACGTTCGGCGGTGTCATGGCGTCGTTGTGACGTCACTATTGTTTTTACCAATGTACTCTGTGCAGTGTGCAGTAAGCAATAGTGTGATTTTCAAAGCTCGAAAACAAACAATTGTGACGTCATTCGCTTCTTTGTGTTTTATGCAATATGGCGGATTGCTGTATTTTATAGTTTTATTTTATCAAAATAAATAGCAATCTCACTCGAAATAGAAAAACCGGCCAAGTGCGAGTCGGACTCGCGCACCGAGGGTTCCGTACTCAAGAAGTAGGTATAATTACCTTTGTTAATGAACCGCAAAACTAACTTTGTTTGTAGAGGTTTACTGTTAATATCAAAAAATTACGTTTGTTGTATGGGAGCCCCCCTTTAATATTTACTATATTGATATTTAATTATTTATTTTGAAAGGTAAATATTCTGTGAAAATTTGAACCGTCTACCTGTTACCGTTTTTAATATTGAGCAAAAAAATACGAAAAAAACACGTTTATTGTATGGGGACCCCCCTTAATATATATATTTTTTTAATTTTTAGTATTTGTTGTTATAGCGGCAACGGAAATACATCATTTGTGAAAATTTCAGCTTTCTAGCTATCACGGTCTATGAGATACAGCCTGGAGACAGACAGACAGACAGACAGACAGACAGACAGACATACAGACAGACAGACAGACAGACAGACAGCGGAGTCTTAGTAATAGGGTCCCGTTTTTACCCTTTGGGTACGGAACCCTAAAAATAAATACGTTTTTTATAATCCATGAATCCTATATCATTAGATAAATTCATAATTTCATTGATTCTTGGTTACTGTCATCATGCCTATTTAAACCTAGCCCTTCAAACCTGGACAAGCTAATCCAGCTTTTTGGATTCTCTTAAGTTTAAATTCTCGGTTTAAACTTCCAAGTCATGGTGAAGGAAAAATTAAAGAAAACATGCCTGATTTTTGAATTTGAAGTCTGCCAATCCGCATAGTGGGCTATGATTTAAACCCTTCTCCCTTCTCATCAGTAGTGGGCTGGCTGTGGATTGACATGACGATCAACATCAGGAACCAAGAATATCGGGTTCTGAAAGAATTGTAGGCTGGACTCAAGCGCTTGATTGAGTTGCAGCAATTCGACTTTCCGCAGTAAGTATTAGGTAGTATTTTCTTTCATCGAAACACCACGACTGAGTTCGTGTAATCAGCGAAGGGAAGGAAGCGACCAGCACTGAAAGGTGATGGTTACTTGAGTAAAGTGCTTACCGTCAGTCGGCGTGACAATGTACCGGTGGTTAGTTGTGTGGTCGGCGGTACTGTGCGTAGCGAGTGGAACGTTGGACGTGAGATTATTAAGCTCCCGCTATCCTACAGCATCACAGGTATACCTAATGCTTATTATTGTACTAACTCAATTAAGCCCCTTTTCGCTGTCGCGCCCATATTTCCAGATCGTAATGAACAAGAGGCGAGAAGCGGAGGGATTAGGGGAATTTCAACATGAGTTTCATAAATTAATGAAAAAAAGCTAAATCTTTAGAACGAACTGCACTTCGATGTAAAATTACCTAGGTATATTTAAAATATATCTAATCACGTCAGAGTTAAACTAAATTGGCGAAATAAAAATTTAAATCAACATTTTACTACAAATTACAGAAATCGTTGAACTGCAGATTTTCATGAAACTCTTATGATCGTAGTAACCTATAATAAAGTTCATGGTTTGAGGACACTACATTTTTAGCTAGCTATTTAACGAGTTAGTTAAGCAAAACCTGGTCAAATGATTTGATTTTGATAAAGGTATTGTAACATATATTATATGTACCTACCTATCTCAAAATTTTATTTTGTGTAGCATGTAGGTACAAATGACTAGGTACATTGTAGGTGCTACATAATATGTGGTACAATGTACAATATAAACTTATAATAAACGATTTTGTATTGTGATGTATCATAAACATTTGACGTAGCAATCTTAAATTGGATGAATTAGCAAATTCATCCAATTTAAGATTTCATGTAAGATTACTCCGGTTACCTAAATACACTAATTTATTCTTTTATCATAATTTTTTAAAGTTTATTCTCGTTTTGTATTAGGACAGTTGGTCATGATTCTTGAGTTGTCTGGTAATGTTATTTCCGAATACTTATTATATTTTGTAAGGCTCGTATTCATAATATTACCTATTTAAAAAAAATTTACATGACTATTTCAGTAAACGTGTAAATTATTTATATCAGTAAAAGTGCTTAAATAACTATTATTATTGTTCTGCGAATAACTTTGCCAAAGGCTGAGCGAGTTAATTTTGCTGTTATAAACATGTAATATAACGATGTGTTAATTTCTTCCGCGATACAATCTTAGCACGGAGCCAATGCGTGTCTGTTTAATTAGGTATTTGTTTTCACGACTGACATGATCGCATTTGTTTTTGAACTGACATCAAACATTGCCGGCAGTGCATTGTAGGTATTCCGATTTTTTAGTTCTTATATTTTGCTTTCTAATTAATTTAATTAACTTTCTTTTCATGTAAGTAAGTACCTACTTATTTAAAAACTTACGTGCTTACCTGTCTAGGTATTTTAAATTAACTTTGCATAATATTTTATTTCAGTTCGAGTGTTACGACTATCCACCAGCTATGCCCCTCATATCTTATGATACAGGTAATAACTAAACACCTAGCCAATATAAAATGTAATTAATATTTTAGCAACTAAGTAGGCTGACCTTTATTTCCAACTAGCTAATGCCCGCGACTTCATACGCGTGGATAGCCTATGTGCTATTCCAGACAATAACTAATCTATGTCTGTGCCAAATTTCATCCAGATCCGTTCTACCGTTGTGGCGTGATTGAGTAACAAACGTCCATCCATACATCCAAACTTTCGCATTTATAATATTAGTATTAGTATAGAGTATAGATAAAATATTTACCAACTAGAAGACTACGTTCCTGCTAAAACTAAAAGATATCTTCCTATTTGTTTTATTTTATTAATTATTATGTATTTCCTTTTATTTAGGGTGGCCGATGAATAAGAATTTAGGGAAGATTTTTGACATAACAACCCCAAAATATTGGCCTAGCTCAACACCAGGCTTTAACGAGATATCACGAAGAATTGATTTGCTTTGGAATCGTGATGATATAATCAAGGAACACGCTAAATTAGTTCAAGACATAAACAGCCTGAAACAAGTTATGTACGTCGCTCCAGTGGCCGAAGAGAGAGATTATGAGGATAGTGTTTTTCCTGAATTAATAGAAACATTCTCGACTACCACCGCTCGACCGACGACTAGAAGTGCCAGACCAACTAAATCCAGCTTTCCAGTTATATTGCTTGGCGGAGGGAGTCGCCGATATTCGACCAGAAGCCAACCGCCAAAGATTCCAAGGAAAACGATAAGCTTAGTCGGGACAGCATCCCCCGTAGTTAGACACCCATACCCTTTTGTGATGGCAGCGGCGTCTCATCAGCCGATTAGAATCTGCATGCCTTCATCATCTCTTACGTTTCCAACTACTACACGACGCCCAAGTTTATGGGAGCGGCTAGTAAGGGCAATTATTCCTAGATAAAAGTAGGTAAGTTAAGTGGGTAGTTCTAGATCGTTAATCTCCTGAGGGTTATTGTAGCAGCTAGTTGATAATACACAAAGCACAGTGATTTATAATTGTAGACAGTTTTCTCATTGGTTTTTTGTTGAGGCACGGAAAGCGAGAGTATAAACGCTCGTGCATTTTATGTAAAGACTCGTTCACATCGGTTGTAGACCGTATATAACTTAAAAAACTTTATATAATCTTTTTATAATCTCTCTATTTTTGAAAATTTAAAATATTTATGGAACTCAATATATTATACACATAAGTAACCCTTCTCGAAAAATTCTTCTATCCATTGGTGAAAACAGTATAAAAATCCATGCAGTAATTACCTACTTTGGTAGCGCAAGCAGACTACAATCTCGAAGAAAGGACTTGGCATTATAACAAGTACCTTTTTTTCCTGGGGAGGAGGAAATCCTCATGGATGCCAGCCAAATTTGGTGGTATGTCCGAATTCACCTTTATCGGTGCTCTACGGACTAAAACCTCCTCCTCACTGACCTTTCTTCCCGGTACTGCAGGTGTGCAAAGCTTCAGGAATCATATCAAGTAGGTACCTAGTGAAGTAATAGTGATAGTGACTGTTACTTTACACCTCTTGTTTGTACGCCTTTGTTGTGGAGTGCGTGCCGAGACTGTTGAGGCGACGACCGTTTGCTTGCATGTTCCACCTCTAATTACACGGTATACGTACCGTACGTATTGTGCGTTTTTTATAATCAATTCGTCAGCTAAATTCTCACTCTGTCAATGGAGATAGCGGTAATGGTCTCGTTAAATCCATTGATGAGGTGGGACTTGATGACATTATTATTGTTCTATTCAGAGGCTTGTGCATTTACGTAATCCAGCCACTGGATTATGTAGTTTAATCCATACTTTATACTAATGTTATAAATGCGAAATGCGTAGGTAGGTCTGTCCTTGTCACGGCCCATAAGTAGGTACCTGCAGTAACTTTGTAGAAATTTGATACACATAAAAACATAGCTTTATGCAGATATTTTAGCTTCCAGTGACGGCCAGCCATTTTGTCCATCAAAAAAGTTTAGTTGAAAGACTTCAGACGAGTTTGCAAAACCATGATATCGCCGCTGGCCACAGGGCACAGACCATAGGGTTACTAAGTACTCGGTGCCGTTGGCAAATTCGCAGGGAACTTATAATTTTAAATTATGCTATAGGTAGGCCTACAAATCGAAAGCCTGACGGTGACGCACTGAGATGGAAACTTGTCCAACTAGGCTCTTAGCAGTAGGAAGTCTTCGAGCCCTAGGGCTCGCACCGGATATCTCAGCAATGCCTAGCGCTCGCCTACCCTCAGGTGCCGCTGTAGCGGCCAGTTGGGTTAACGCAGCATGCTCAATCCGAAAATGAAATATCTGCCTTATTTTAATTTTTTCAATTATAATTGGAACGAAGTTCCTTATTATTGTTTTATTTTGAATTTAAATCTAATCTCGTGAAGGCACAGTTTAAGCACAGATGAAATAAGAGGTATTAGATGGGTATTAGCCACAGTTACTTAGGCTATATTATTAATGCATTATTGTTATTATTCTCTAAGGGACAGTTGCAACACTGCAAGTTAACGTTATTATAGTTACCTTAACAGAGACAAACCCACCAAAAAGCTGTCAACGTGAGTGGCACGACTGAATCAGTATTCTTACCTCCTGAGTCAAAATGTGGTAGGTAATAGGTAGAAAGTGTTTTTTAGGTGGTTAATAACCGCCTTCGGAGTGATGTGTAGGCACTTATTTTATAGAATTAAATACCACTTGCCACAAAACTTACTACACAAACACACTTACTACAAACGGTGAAGAAAAATATCGCGAGGGAATCTGCTTGCCGGGTTGGCCTTCATAATATTCTCAAAGGTGTGCGAAGTATGCCGATTCGTACTTGACCAGCGTGTTAGCCAAATCCCTTTTTCTTATGTGAGAAGACTCGTGCTCAGTCTGTAGTTGGCCCGCATCGAACTTGAAGTGTGATAACCGCCTTCGGTGCAATTTGCCCTAAATAAATGAGTGATACCGATTATTTGTATTAAACAGTAATACAAAACGAAGTATCTAAGTAGTTGTAACTGAGTCATATATAATAATTTTTGAAATGTATTTTTACGTTAGTTACTAGGTTTACTGTAAGAAATTAATTTTCCGGATTGTAAGTAGGTAGTTATTATCCATCCATTACCTACTCGTTGTTGGAATGTAGGTGATAGTGTAAGTGATTATTTTTGTTTACTCAGCCAAGTCATACTTACCTGGCCCCATAGTTATTAGGTACTTAGGTAATTTGTTTCATTATATTATAGTAGCACTAGATGATGCCCGCGACTTCGTCCGCGTGGACTAAGTTTTTTCGATTCCCGCGGGAACTCCTTAATTTCCCGGGATGAGAACTAGCCTATGTCCTTCCCCGGGATACAACCTATTCCTGTACCAAATTTCAGCAAAATCGGTTGATCAGATGGGCCGTGAAAGCGTAGCAGAGAGACAGACACACGGGCAGACAGACAGACAGACACACTTTAGCATTTATTATATTAGTATGGATTCATAGAAAAAGAAAAGACCTATTTATTTATTTATATTTTAAGAATTAGGATTAAAATTATCTTCTGCCTAAAATGTAATGTATCAAATAGTAGGTATAGGTACGGTTGTGATATTTTAAATGACCTAGAGATTAGTTAAACTCCTGTAATTACGGCGCTATAATATCTACGAATACCTAGGTAGGAAATGAGAGGCGAAGCTAGCTACCACATTCCCTACCTACCATTGAAAGCAATAAATCTCATGAAACCAAAATAATAGTTTTATTTTAACGTGTCCATACTCCTTAGTGATGGCGAGGTACATCATAGGTACCTATAATACAGATTAAAATAAACAAAGTTAATTCGTAATAATATGACATGGCATTCCTAGTCACCTAATATCATTAACTTAAAATTAAAATAGAATCTCTATTTTACAATGAAGATTGAAGGCACAGAGTAGGTACTATACACTCAATTAGACGTGTGCGCCGCGCCGACCCGCCGCCGCCGCCGGCATTTTTTTGACGCCGCCGCCGCCGATCTGCATTCGGCGTAAAATCGGCGCGACTTCTAAACTTATTAACTACCTATCGAATATTATACTACGTAAACTACGTATGTATCTATGTTCAGTTCCGAAGGAGACCGAGCGGGGAACTCCCTCACATAGATGCGCTGCACAAAGATACGAGTACCGCACCGCGCCTTTGTTCCCCACCCCGCGCGTTCCACCCGCGGCGTTCAATTACTTGCTGTTTGTGTTACGTAATAGACGCGTTTTTAAGTACGTTGCAATTGCTTATCAGTTATGGAAGAAATGACCGATAAAATTGATATAAACAAAGTAAAAGTAAAACATTTTACTGTAAATCCACTATTTTCAAAATCAAAAAACAGTTTTTCGTGGAAATACTTCGGACAATTAATACTTGAAAACGAAGGCAAAAGAAAATATGTGATTACTGAACAAGTTTTTTGCTCGAGCTGTCTAGAAAATGCGAAAAATCAGGCCCCTGACAGTCCGTTTGGATGGTGAGTAAAAATATCGAATTATTTTCGAATTTCAATTATAGATAGAAGTTCTTGTTGTTTGTTATAGTTTAGCTGTTGTGATTTTGTTAGTATTCCGTATTAAAATAAGTACCTGCTGTTTGATGGGTTATAAAGTTTAGTCTACATTGAAGGAATATTATCAGAAAGGACTTTCTGTCCTAAAAATACTACTGGTCCGATATCGATATAAACTTTCATGACTAAAAGGAAATTCTAGCTAGCTAGTACGTAAATATATATATACCTTACTCTAAACTTTAATGCACATAATAACTTCGATGAAAAATTGCATATAGCGTAAAAACTTTACCTATAAAGGAAAAACCTTTAGAGTACTTTCTAGGTACGATGATGCTATGTAATTCGGTCATTCTGTTGTTTCAATGTTGAGAGTGAGAGAGACCCAATTATAGATGTCCTAACCTGTCCCCTTGACGGATTCCCTCTTCCACTTTTTTAAACTTATAAGTTATTGTTATTTGAATGCAAAACATAGAATATCAGAATGAATAATGAATTTACCGAACTGAATATCACGCGGGCTTGCTAATAAACTGATTAAATAACATCTAAATAAGTATAAATATGTTTCTATTTTTTTTTTTCAGTGTCAAAATTAAGTCCTACAGTTCAAAAGTGAGCACAGGAAATTTGATACGCCATTTGAAAGACGACCATTCATTATTGGAAGAAAAAAACCCTGCTGCTGCGACATCCAAAAGTTTAATAACATTTTTCAAAGTATCACGTCCGACGACATCTGCTCCATCATCTTCAAAAAGCCAAAATAAGTGGATGCTCGCAAGGGATTTATGTTTGTGGCTCTGTCGATCCCTCACAGCATTCGATACTGTTAGTAATGAGGGGTTAAAAGACTTCCTGATGAAATATAATATCATATACAAAATAGAAGATTTACCTTCTCGAACCACTGTTTCTAGAGAAGCTTTAAGTGATATATACGACTGCATGCTAGCACACATGAAGCAAGATATCCTGGCAAAAATTGGAACCCATGCAGCTCTTACAACAGATCTTTGGCAAGATCTTTACCGACGTTGCAGCTACATAACGTATACTCTGCAATATATATCAGATGATGCCAATGAGATGCAAAATTATACTTTGGCTACAAGATTATTTGAAGGCAAAAAGACTGGAGAAGCTTTAAGTGCATTCACTCAAGGTATTATATCTTCCTTTGGTCTCGAAGGAAAGTCTTTGTATCTTGTTACTGATTCTGGAGCAAATGTAAAGCGCATATCTCAAAATTTGCGAGGAATTCAAAGCCACTTATGTCTGGGACACGGTTTGCATAATCTTGTAACAGTAGACGGTATCAAAAAAACTCCCCAAGTACAAAATCTCGTGGTAAAATGCAAGAAAGTTGTCAAAACACTGAGATATAGATTGCCTGAAATTGAAGAAGAAGCTGACAAGGAACAGCGCCGAATTTTGACAGAAATTGATGATGTTCACGACCATCTTGAAGATGACGAGAACTTTCCACTTGATCCTGTGCCAGAGTCAGACGTACCATCAGACGAGGAGACTGACGTTTATTTCTCTAGAGCCACTACGACATCAGCATCATTATCGGTGCCATCGATTAAATCAGCAACACCCACTCGTTGGCACAGTACTTTAGCGATGCTACAAAGTTTAAGCAGTAAGTGCAACCGAAAACCAGTGAACGCCATGCTTGCAAAATATAACATGTCGGAACTTAAATTTGATGATAAGGAATGGGAACTCATTGAAGATCTGACTAAGTTTTTGGCAAAATTTAAACCAATTACGGAAGTTTTATGCACACAGACAAATTGCTCAATCAATTTCGCCTTAGTGTTCAGATCAGAAATAAAAGATGCATGTGAAGCTTTGAATGATGATGAAAAGTTAATAATGTTGCATATGAAAAGAAATATGGCGGAAATGCTCAATCACAGATTCCCAATCACCAAAATTATTGTAGCAGCTGCTTTGCTAGATTGCAGATTTACAAAATTACAAGAAATAGATAATTATATGGAAAGTAACAATACGACAAGAGTGGACTTTTTGGTC
The DNA here is from genome assembly GCA_963932025.1 of Erebia epiphron. Classification (NCBI taxonomy): domain Eukaryota; kingdom Metazoa; phylum Arthropoda; class Insecta; order Lepidoptera; family Nymphalidae; genus Erebia; species Erebia epiphron. The sequence goes on from OZ009945.1 coordinate 32,139,555, forward strand.
AACTACATCAAAGAAGTAGTGCCAGCGTGTGAAGTTGAGGTGCAATGCAGCCGCTCTAGTACGTCAAATAAAGATGAAAAAGACAATTTTCTGGTTAGACTAGTAGAAAAACATGCAGTTGCAGTTACGTTTAATGACGAAGGACAAGACTTTATTGAGAAAGAATGCCTGAAGTATTTGGTATCTTGTGATGCCAGTGATTTGAAAGACGGCAATGTTATTAAATATTGGCAAGACAGACAAGCAGCATTTCCGTTACTGTACAAATTAGCGAAGGCTATTTTATCAGTGCCTGCTACAAGCACGCCCAGCGAGAGAGTGTTTTCTATTGCCGGTTTGACAGTAACGGCAAAAAGGTCTCGTTTAAGTCCATCACGAGTGGACAAAATTATATTTGTGCATGATAATTACAACCGTTGCAAGGCAGCCGTTAATTAATTATACTTTTATTATGCTGATCTTGGTTTACTGTTAATTTTGGTGCCACACTTATATTTTTCAATGATATAATTACTGCTGTTGCAAAACAGCCATTACCTACTTATAATTACTTTTGTTTTGCTGATTGTGAAAATTTTAACAAAAAAGTTATATTTGTTGATCATAATTACCGCCGTTTATTTTTGTTTGTTTTTCTTCTATTTTGCTGATATTTGTTGATTGTGCAATTTTATAACAATGTTTATGCTAGAGAGATTGGTAAAAACAAGACTGTTTCTCTAATAAAAATAAATCTCAAATCAAATTATGCAGTTTTATTTCAATTCTTCACGCCGAAATCACGCCGAAATCACGCCGCCGCCGCCGATTTTTGACCGGCGCCCGCCGCCGACGATTAAAGCTTCGGCGCACACGTCTACACTCAATACAGGGAAGCTGAAGCTTCATGCAAACGGCTCGCGGCGACTTCGCCCCTATAGCGCAACGATGTGTGGGTGAGCTCTGACCGACACATTCACCGACACGCGCCGTCTGGGTCCGCGACGCCTCGGTCTGGGTCCAAGCGTAAGGGCTGACGGTCGTGCGTTTAGTAAAAATAAATAGAGGAACAATTTCGTGATTGAACAAGTTTACTGATTTTGTAAAAAAAATAAAACTATTTAGATTTATTTATGTAAATAGTGTTCTGTTTCAACAAAAATGCCAGTTAAATAAAAGGTTGTAATAATAATAATAGTCGACGCAAAACAGTTTTTGCGATAATAATAAATGACAGTGCTATCTATTAACATTATTGTGAAGTTATGTTAAAAATACTGATGTTCATTAAAAAAGAAATAATTTCGTTTCTTTACAATATTTGTCTAATTTAAGTATTTGTTGTTCAATTTCGGGTTATAACTGAAATTATACATTATAATAACTATATAATATTTTTATTTTTTCCTTAAATTGTTGACATGCATCCGGTGACAACCCTAGCAGAATAGGTACATTTTCGAGTTTCTTAGGAAGCTTCCCCTCTGGTCGGATATATACTCGTGTGGTCTTAGGTCCACTCACGCAGGGGAAAAAAATTCTACATACCTAAGTAGGTACTTGTGTGGAATTTGCGGGCAAACCAGGTACCTACTAGGCAGACCAATTAAACTCTTCGTTTGATGTCAACTGTTTATTTCTGATACAGATGGATTAGATCTTAAAAGATACATTATAATTGACGATGTCACTGATACCTATCAACTTATTCAAAACTACATACTCGTACTTATTACAATAACAAACAAACGTAATTAGACATACCTTCAATTAATTAATTACAAATCATCAAGTTAAGTAGGAACATAATTTTGTTTAATTTTATTTTATCAACTTAAAAATATATTATTATAAGGGCTCAAAGCACATTGTGAAGAGTCGAAGTGACACTAAATTATCAATTCTGCACGCAATATGCATCATTTTTAATTTTCCTTCACAAAATTCAATTTACTTAACGTTACCTACGTTTGGTTTGAGGTAGTTGTCATCACGTTCTTACAGAAATCACGCATCATTTCGCTTCCATTCTACCGCAATGTACTTTGAACTTAATTAAACTAAGAACTAAACAGTCGGACTATTTGATTATAAAGATTGAAATTATTCACATGAATGACGAAATTAATAAATGATAATGAAAAATAAGAAATATAGGTATATTGCCACTCTCCGTATAAGAGCACGAGATTCGGCAGATAAAGTAGAGAAATCATATTAATTAATTAAATATTATAGAATTGATAATGGAATTGAATTTAGTATGTACATTATTATAAGCAGATTAGAATGTAATTCTACATTCTGCATCATCTGTTAGCATAAATTGAAAAAAGTGATAGTTAAGATAGAAAAACATTTCCTATTAAATAAAAAGACGTGTGGCACTCGGAGACTGCCGCGGTAAAGCTATTGCATAGCATTTTTTATCAACTTACCTAACACTTTGGTTGCTATGACTACTTGTGTTGTAGTATTGAAAATAAAAAGACTAGATTATGTTTCAAAACATAATTCTTTAAAATTATTTCGCCTTTATATATATTTCAAATCATCTTTTCATAAAAATAGTCTTTTTATTTTCAATAATTTGAAGTCAACAACACAAGTAGTCATAGCAACCAAAGTGTTAGGTTTTTTTGTAACGGAATTTCTGGATTCGGTCTCCACGCTCAAAGCCCGCGATAGAAGCTATGCAATAGCTTAAAAAAATATATTATTCTATTAATTAAATCAACAAATAAAAACTCAAAATAAGAAACAAACCTTATCACCTAATCGAAATTATATTTACTTACTTATGTTTACTGGAGTTTGATATTAAAAATACATACATACGTTGGAAACTGTTCTATGTTCTAGAATCTAAAGAGCCTAGACCACAATGGCCCAACGCGACCGGTGAGTATTTGCCTTTGGAAAGAATTTGCCAAGCCAGGCAGGCAGCCAGCACCTGCTGGCGTTTTAGTTTGTATAGATAAACTATTAAAATCTATTGTAATTGACTTCATGCCGAATGCATTGGGCCGATGTGAACGGGAGTTATAAAGGTCAAACTCTTATGTTACATCAGTAGGCCTAGTTACTGCAACTTGCAAGTAGTATAGTTAACACATGAAATCAGAAGATAACTACGAGTAAGTATATGAAATTAACAAACTATATAGAAATTAATTCGTAACAGTACAGTCTGATTTAGATATAACTTTACTAGTTACATTCTAGTTATATTTGAAGAAAAAACCTAAATAATTATTCCGCTTCTAAACTCGTCAGAATTTACATATTAAAACTACCATTAACATTAAGTGACAAGTAAATTGACAAACTATAATATTAACAACTATGCTTATCTTCAACAAACGTCGATGAAAGCTAGTAATTTGTATAATTTTAGGGTTATGGAAAACTCACAACGCGTACACGCAGACTCCAAGGAGTTGTTCAAAAGAAACCTTAGTATGAAGGATTTAAAAGCGAGAATGTCATCCTGCACGCTGTAGCCAAAGCACGATAAGTGAAAACAAACGTTTAGTATTACAATAACAAACAAACGTAATTAGACTTACCTTTAATTAATTAATTACAAATTATCAAGTTAAGCAGGAACATAATTTTGATAATTTTATTTTATCAACTTAAAATATATTATTATAAGGGCTCAAAGCACATTGTGAAGAGTAGAAGTGACACTAAATTATCAATTCTGCACGCAATATGCATCATTTTTAATTTTCCTTCACAAAATTCAATTTACATAACGTTACCTACGTTTGGTTTGAGGTAGTTGTCATCACGTTCTTAATATTTACAGAAATCACGAATCATTTCGCTTCCATTCTACCGCAATGTACTTTGAACCTAATTAAACTAAGAACTAAACAGTCGGACTATTTGATTATAAAGATTGAAATTATTCACATGAATGACAGAATTAATAAATGATAATGAAAAATAAGAAATATAGGTATATTGCCACTCTCCATAGAAGAGCACGAGATTCGGCAGATAAAGTAGAGAAATAATATTAATTAATTAAATATTACAGAATTTATAATGGAATTGAATTTAGTAGGTACATTATTATAAGCAGATTAGAATGTAATTCTACATTCTGCATCATCTGTGAGCATAAATTGAAAAAAGTGATAGTTAAGATAGAAAAACATTTCCTATTAAATAAAAAAAATATGACGGCGCGTCGCTAGCGCCCTCTTTTTAAATTACGTCGGAACTAGATTTGACAGTCTGGCGGAGCGTCGTGTCGATGGTCAGCGCAGCCATATTGGACGATACATTTTAAAACGTCAACGGCAAGCGCACCACGTTTCCGACGAATCGCTTTTGTTCCGCGTAATCCAGTAAATATTTTATGTTAGAAATAATTAAAAACGTTGTGATTAATGATTATCTAATTAGTGGTACCATAATTTCATTGATTACATAAGGAATTATTATAAAGAAGATATCGTACAAACTGTATGTGAAGCCTGTCATTTCTTGTACCGTCCTTTGTCGTTAACCACCAGACGCTATGTCTGACGATCCTGATAGAGGCACGGACTTGCCTTTATCAGAAGTGGGATCCCATGTTTCGCCCACAGAGGAAAATAGTGCCTTCAAAGTGAAGTCAAGGAAACTGCATCAGAAACTGGGTTACGCTTGTGGAACATGATAGAACGTATACAGTCCCAAATGCCAGAAGATCTTTTCAGAATATTAAGCGGTATTTCACTAAAGAGACGGTTAGAAGTTTCTTATACTCAAGAAACCGGTTTGAAAACGCCTTCAAATGTCCGAAGCTAGATGCGGCGCGCGTACATCCAGTCCGACTTCAACTGTAATAATATTTGCGGAAATCCAGGACACGTAACAACGATTGTCGAGGGGTACCTTAAGAACGTCACCCGGTGAGTCAGTTTCCTTCCTATTTGATAGCCGATCGTTTTGCTCTTTGATGAAAGAAAGCTTTTCTAGTAAATTCTCAGGTAATGTGCGCAAGGATCTCGTTTATCTTACGGGTACTGGAGGTGATAAAATAAAACGTACGTCTCAAATTATAAGTTTGGAATATTGAAGAAATTACACAAACTTTAAAATTTCACGTAGTACCCGATGCTCGTCTTGTGGATCCAGTTATATTATGAAGGGATATTTTAGAAAACGGTGTGAGTTTTAAAAATAATAATGATAATTTGATATTCTATTATAAGGAGCAAACTAATGTTTGCGAGTCAAATTTTACTTAACCAGATTTTGTCCAAGTACTTAGATACTAATTTGGTAGGTAGTGATAAAGAGGCCCTTATTAAATTTTTGAATCGATACGCTGACTCCTTAAGCGTGTGAAAACCGGAGAGTTAGAAATCGAGTTGGTTGACCGAAACAAAATTGTACTGAGGCGTCCTTATAAGTTATAGCACCAATAAAAAAACAAATTGTTAGGTAGAAGGTTCCAGAACTCATTGACGTGCATGTTATTCGAGAAAGCTCATCACCATTTTCAAGCCCCATCTTCCTGTTTTAAAACAAATAACACTGAGAATATGTGCGTGGATTATTGAGAGCTCAAATCCAATACACGACTCGAGCAACCCCCTGCGTCGTATTGAGGAACAAATTAATCAACTTAGTGGTGCACATCATTGGATATGGCGTCAGGCTTTCACCAAATTCCTATTCACTAAGGCTCAGTGGCAAAGACGGCATTTAATATCACATCCGAGGGTCAATTCGGATATCTTGCAATGCCTGTTGGGTAGAACAATCATACAATGCACATTAGGCTTATCAGCGGTCCATCGCTAAGGCTGTACATGAGCCGAAGGATAAGCCCCTCATTTACATGGATGATGTTTTGTGTTACTCATATGACATACCTGAAGGTTTCAAACGTTTCGATGAAGTCTTAAATGCTCTCTCTGCTGCTGGGTTCTCGTTCTACTTTAAAAATGTAGGTTTATGGAAAAGAAAATAGATTTCTTAGATAGAGATAGGTGAGACCTAATTATCGCAAAACTTATTGACTCTCCCTAGCCCAAAACAGCGACACAGGTCCATAAAGTTTTACTCTTGCGTCTTATTTTCGTAGATTTATCCCAGGATTTACTAATAGAGTCCGTTGTATCCTTTAACAATACTAAAAGGTCCCATAAAACGGAATGATAAACATGAAAAAGATCCGTACTAACGTCATAGAGATACTTACCTCCGAACCAGTTCTGATGATTTTCGACACAGACTTGCCCGTTGAGTTGCATTGCGATGCCAAATCTGGGCGGTGAGGGGTAATTTTAATATCATCATCGGGTGCCATCTTCAAATTGAAATTTGGCGGTCAACTGGTGAAATGTCTTGTGATTTTGAGCAATCTTCTTTATTTCTGTGTAATTATGACGGGTCCACTCCTTTACGTCATCCATCCACTTCCTCCTCTGTCTTCCAGGTGCTCTCTTCCCAGGACTCTAGCTTAGGATCAACCTTGAGAATGCGTACTGGGATCCTCTTTGAAGGTGCCCTTTTTCTGCACGACGGATGTCATTAGAGCTCGGTTACAATGCGCTCGTTTAAGTACCTCAGCTTATGAGACGATCTGGTTCCATGATATCTTTAGCATCTTCTCAGCGCCCACATCTCAAATGCTTGTAACCGTTGACAGCTTTCTTTCTTTAAATCCCACGTTTAGCAGCCATACAAAAGAGTGGACCAGGCATAACACTTGATTACGCTATATCTTTTGGGGTCGCACAATACTTTCGACATTTTATAAAAAGTGGCCTTTGCTTGTCAAATTCTACATTTAATTTCTTCCATAGCATCTAGCTCCGTTGTTAAGAATCGCTTTAAATACTTTAATTTATCTACAACTGCGACATCACCACCGCGAAGCTTTATTTTGGGAGGTGGCATCTGGGTTTTAGCTATAACCATTGCTTTGGTTTTATTTATGTTAATGTTTAGCCCCGTCGCGTCTTCAGCAGCTGCCACATCTTCCAATAGTCCCTCTATCCCACTTTCCGTGTGATCCTAATACCAAAGAAGAAAGATCTTCCACATACCATGGAATACTTTAGTCGACGTACGACAGAAGTTGAATCCCACTACCGCTCATACGAACTGGAAAAGCTGGCAGTCGTACGAGCGGTACAACACATCCGACACTATTTATATGGCTGAAGTTTCAGGGTTTTCACGGACTGTAACTCTTTAAAGGCATCTAAATCAAAAACCGATCTAACCCCACGTGTCCATCGCTGGTGGGCGTTTTTACAAGGCTATGATATTGATATCGTATAGCGACAAGGCCGTGGTGTGGAACACGCAGATTCCGCCTCCTTGAAATTCCTTGCCTGATCCTAGTAGTTCAGCTTCCTCATCGCGAACTTCTTTACCTGCAGCCAAGACACTAAATGTGGAATTACACCATGGCTGGCTTTCTGTAGAGCAAAAGCACGATGCTGAGATTCGAGACTTAATTAACAAGTTCAATAATAACGAATTTCCCGATACAGTTGGTCAAACATTTGACGTTAGTGACAGCATTCTTTATAGGGAGGTCGTAACAAACAAGATCATGCCATGGCTACCAGCGATCCCTCGTTCCTTAATTTAAACTTATTAATCATGTTCATGACGATTAGGATACATCTAGGGTAGGGTAGAAAACTTTGTACGAACTGTACGAACAGTACTGGTTTCCTCAGATGTTCAAGTGCGTTAAAAAGTTTATTTATTCGAGCATTGTCGGTAGCCGTGACGGCGTCGGAAAACGTAGAACTTAACGAAGATCCCCTCGACAGACTAAGTCCCTTTCATTCGTTAATCGCGAACTCCGATACCGTTACACCAGATTCGGACACACTTACTTATCGGGTCAGATACTCTTAGTGTCACCTCGGATCATGAAATCATTGGGCATCAAGTCGAAATTCACGTAGAGCGAGACCGTCCATAATTGATAGGTACATGTAAAGGCTGCGTATTATCAGTTACTTAAGATTACTTATATCAAGATTGGAAGGAGTCATTGGGTATTGGGTGAGTCATATGAAGGTGATCGAAAGGACAGTGTCGTACCGGGCCATGCAGCTGTAAGCGGCTGGTTGAAAGGACACACTTGTCTAGTCCGATTTGGAGTATTTGCTGGTCGAAAGGACAGTGTCGTACCGGGCCATGCAGCTGTAAGCGGCTGGTTGAAAGGACACACTCGTCTAGTCCGATTTGGAGTATTTGCTGGTCGAAAGGACAGTGTCGTACCGGGCCATGCAGCTGTAAGCGGCTGGTTGAAAGGACACACTCGTCCGGTCCAGGCTAATACAATATGCTGCAGTTGATCTAAGTGAGACGGTATCGTCCGGGCCAGACCCTTTGGGTTGGTTGTGAGGACATACTGATCGAGTCTAAAGTGCGTTGCTGACGGTATCGTCCGGGCCAGACCATTTGGGTTGGTTGTGAGGACATACTGATCGAGTCTAGAGTGCATTGCTTGTTTGAGAATGGAAATATAGTGTCGTCCGGTCCATGCGTGGTCGAAAGGACACACTGTTTCCATTGTTCAGAGATAGTGGTTATGTGACTATAATTTCGGTTAGATTAAGAAAGGTGTTCAATGATAAATACAGACAGTTAGTCAGGTTGGACGAGCGGGTTGCTCAACGAATGCTAATACGAAGATATTTGATGCTTGTGTAATTGTTACAGGACTACAACCTGAGGCGCCCGAGGACGGCCGCAGGTCAGTCCGGCCGTGACGGCGCGTCGCTAGCGCCCTCTTTTTAAATTACGTCGGAACTAGATTTGACAGTCTGGCGGAGCGTCGTGTCGATGGTCAGCGCAGCCATATTGGACGATACATTTTAAAACGTCAACGGCAAGCGCACCACGTTTCCGACGAATCGCTTTTGTTCCGCGTAATCCAGTAAATATTTTATGTTAGAAATAATTAAAAACGTTGTGATTAATGATTATCTAATTAGTGGTACCATAATTTCATTGATTACATAAGGAATTATTATAAAGAAGATATCGTACAAACTGTATGTGAAGCCTGTCATTTCTTGTACCGTCCTTTGTCGTTAACCACCAGACGCTATGGCTGACGATCCTGATAGAGGCACGGACTTGCCTTTAAATATTATTCTATTAATGAAATCAACAAATAAAAACTCAAAATAAGAAACAAACCTTATCACCTAATTGAAATTATATTTACTTACTTATGTTTACTGGAGTTTGATATTAAAAATACGTTGGAAACTGTTCTATGTTCTAGAATGTAAAGAGCCTAGTCCACAATGGCCCAACGCGACCGGTGAGTATTTGCCTTTGGAAAGAATTTGCCAAGCCAGGCAGGCAGCCAGCGCCTGCTGGCGTTTTAGTTTGTATAGATAAACTTAGGATATATTGTAATTATTGACTTCATGCCGAATGCATTGGGCCGATGAGAACGGGAGTTATAAAGGTCAAACTCTTATGTTACATTAGTAGACCTAGTTACTGCAACTTGCAAGTAGTATAGTTAGCACATGCAATCAGAAGATAACTACGAGTAGGTAAGTATATGAAATTAATAAATTATACAGAATTAGAAATTAATTCATAACAGTACAGTCTGAGTTAGATATAACTTTACTAGTTACATTCTAGTTATATTTGAAAAAAACCTAAATATTTAGTTATTCCGCTTCTAAACTCGTCAGAATTTACATACCTATTAAAACTACCATTAACATTAAGTGACAAGTAAATTGAGAAACTATAATATTAACCACTTTGCTTATCTTCGACAAACATCGATGAAAGCTAGTAATTTATATAATTTTAGGGCTATGGCAAACACAATAACACAACGCGTACACGCAGACTCCAAGGAGTTGTTCAAAAGAAACCATAGTAAGAAGGATTTAAAAGTGAGAATGACATCCTGCACGCCGCTGTAGCCAAAGCACAATAAGTGAAAACAAACGTTTTGCATTTATGATGCGTTGGCTAGCTTTGCCTTCACAACCATGGTCTGATGTGACACTTTAAGTGGATCCGATATACTCGGTACAGGGCTATGTAGCTACAAAATCTTTTTTTATGAGTGTGGACAAATTGGCAAATTTACTGGGAAAAGCATGTTGAGCTCAATCATTGCCGCCATAGTAAGGAACCCAAAATACACTAGTGCATATGCCATACCTACTTTCCAATCCAATTGGAACTTGTTTAAGAGGAGTAATAAGTAGAACGCTAATAAAGTAGACAGAAGAGAAATAGCGCTGTAGGAGAGGCCGCTCGAGTTGATCATTACCTGTAATTAGAAAAGTTACCAAATTATTCATATATCCATACTAATATTATAAATGCGAAAGTGTGTATGTCTGTCTGTCTACTACGCTTTCACGGCCCATCTGCTCAACCGATTTTCATCTCGGAAAATTCAAGAGTTCCCGCGGGAATCTTAATAAACCGGCTAAGTGCGAGTCGGACTCGCGCACCGAGGGTTCCGTACAAACCTGTAGTAAGTTTTAAATTATTAAAAATATTTTGATTAAAAGACGTATTAAAAAAAAAAACTACTTACTAGATCTCGTTCAAACTAATTTTCGGTGGAAGTTTGCATGGTAATGTACATCATATATTTTTTTTAGTTTTATCATTCTCTTATTTTAGAAGTTACAGGGGGGGGGACACACATTTTACCACTTTGGAAGTGTCTCTCGCGCAAACTATTCAGTTTGCGCGAGAGACACGAGAAAAATGATATTACAAACCTCAATATCATTTTTGAAGACCTATCCATAGATACCCCCCACGTATGGGTTAGATGAAAAAAAAATTTTTGAGTTTCAGTTCTAAGTATGGGGACCCCCAAAATTTATTGTTTTTTTTCTATTTTTGTAAGAAAATCTTAATGCGGTTCACAGAATACATCTACTTACCAAGTTTCAACAGTATAGTTCTTATAGTTTCGGAAAAAAGTGGCTGTGACATACGGACGGACAGACAGACAGACAGACAGACAGACAGACAGACAGACAGACAGACAGACAGACAGACATGACGAATCTATAAGGGTTCCGTTTTTGCCAAATTTGGCTACGGAACCCTAAAAATGATCTGTTCAACCGATTTTGATGAAATTTGGTACAGAGATAGGTTGTATTCCGGGAAAGCACATAGGCCTCTTTTTATCCCGGAAAATTCAAGAGTTCCCGAGGGAATCAAAGAACCTCAATCCACGCGAACGAAGTGTCTAAGTAGTATTGTCTACAGCTACGAATTCTATATTACTGCAGTAGTACTTTTTTCCTTTTCCTTCTTGTTCTGTTCTGAGTCTTGAAACGTTCACCTTTTGCAGCTACGCTGAATAAGTGGTTTGGGTCAATTTATAATCTATATGTATAAAATTCAAAGTCCTGACTGACTTATGTATCAACGCACAGCCTAAGCCGCTGAAGTTAGAAACTTGAAATTTTGACAGTAGGTTCCTTTTGTGACGTTCACTAAGGAAGGATTTTTCAAAATTCCACCCCTAAGGGGGTGAAAAGGGGGTTGAAATTTTTTATGAAAGTCCGTCATTTCTAAAGTTATATCGATGAAACTTGGTATATGAGCTATATCGGTAAAAAAATAAGAAACACGTGTTAAACTATTTTTGAAAATTCGACCCCCGAAGTGGTGAAATAGGGGATGAACCCCTATTTATGTATAAAAGTCTAGTATGTATAAAAGTCTAGTATGCATTAAAAAGTGTAACAAACATCGTGCTTTGAGCTTATAGGGCTACGAAAATTGCTCGGCTCAGAGCACTACAAGCATCTCTAAAAGAGGATTTAGCCCAGAGATGGTGACATTATACCAACTACTTCCCATTTCTGGAAACTATATATATTACTTACCCAGTGATTATCAGGATACGAAGGAATGAACACGGATTTGACAAGCCAGGGCAGCCCTAGACACAGCAGGATGTCGAACGTGTTCGATCCTATTGTATTGCTAATACCCATTGAGCCGTGACCTGAAATATGTTAAAAACACATAACCATGTGCGTTCCGCAGTCGGGTAAAAATAAAAAGTATATATAATACTATATATTTAGGAAATACTATCAGAATACTTTCAGAAGCACAATAATTATTATTGTTGACTGTGGTAACAATGGAAAGAGATAAAGTTCAAATATTATCATCACCATCGTCGTTTCAACTCATCACCAGCTCACTACTGAGCACGAGCCTTCTCATAGAATGAAAAGGGTTATTCACCAATAAAAATTTATCCACCAAGCTGGCCAAATGCGGATTAACAGTCTACATACATCTTTAAAGGAAATTATGGAGAATGCAGGTTTTCTCATGATGTTTCCTTCATCATAGTTATAGAAATCATCCGTACCTACGACAGAGTTTGATTACTTAGACCTTTTTTTAGACATAATAATACGGCCTAGGTATTCATCGAGCATCTTTGTCAGAACTCAGATGCCCATCGTACTAGAGAACTGACCTCATAAAATGTCGTCCCTACCTAATATGGCGATATTGAAAATATGATCCCGCATGGAAAGGGTGGGTATATCACCAACAGTAGAGATAATATCGTGGGCAAAGTGGAAACCTGCAAGCCAGAGTTCTTCCTTTTGTTTTCAAAGACCTTTTATTTGATACCAAACTCGTTAGACTTGCCTATCTTCCTATACCTGGAAAAGTCATTTTTGCTCACTTGTGAGAAAACTTGTTGAACAAATAACTATATTCTAAGATACCTTGCTTTGTTACTAGGACGCTTGAGACAGCTTCAGGTAGACTTGCGCCCGCTGCTAAAATGGTGAGGCCAGTAATACTATCGGGTACGTTGAGGGTATCGCCTAAAAGAAAAAGACAACTGAACCAGCAGATATTACATAAGTACCTACATAAACCAGAACCTCGTTAACCAAGTCCTAGTCTGCAATACAGTAGATGAAGTCAGAAAGTGTAATATGATTGTTACCAGACTACGGCAAAGCCAAAAGGAAGGGTTATGATTTTAGCAGTAACTATTATGTATCTATGTTTGTATTTATGTATGCTTCCCTGTAGCGAATAAAGTACTGAGCCGATTGTGATGAATGAGGTGTCAATCGAGTCGTTATTATGTTCTTATTGTGGTCTGGGTTACATAGGCTAAATATTAATAAATTGTATAAGGAAATCGTATTCCTAAACGTTTGTCAATAGTAAAATTCGAAATATGTGTGTTTAGTCGAGTTCATAGATGCCTGCGTATCAAAAAGCATGAATGAACCCCATATACAGTTCGAGTAATACGATTAAAATTCTCAAAATATGATTACAATTTTCTTAGACAATTGGGCCTCCGATCTCAGCGCTTACAACTGCTGTGCCCGCGCCGTGGAAGTCTTTCGGGATTTGGACGATTCAATGGCTTGTCGCGGCCGGGGAACTTTCAACAATGTAGAATGAATCTCCTAATAGGTATATCCTGGACTAGTATTAAGAAACCTGTAAAAGTCTATTGAGCGTCCTTGTTCATATTAACGTTTATAGCGGCAAGGCGCCATTGGGCGCAAATATAGGTCAGAATATTAAAGCCCGTATAGTATAGCTGTTAAGCAGCTTTTTGTAAAAGTACGGGAATAAAATTTATCCACAATCATACCGTTATAGGGATAGATAAGATTTTAACACTAAACCTTAACCAACTACCACCTGTTTCAGTCCCATAACCACCTACGTGCGGTCCTGGAGACCGCTAGTAGATTATTGCTTCTAATTTCGAATTTATGGTAACAATGAAACATTAAAGTGAAGAAAATACTTGTTTTTAATCTAGAGCTTTATTTTAGAATATTATTTATTACAATTAACATAAAAATCTCGAAAAAACTAACAGTCTTCACAAATCTACTACTAATCTAAATCTGTAAAATTAAGAACTTAAAATTTCAACTTCTTTTTATTTATTCTTATAAATTGAGTAAACTAACTATAAAAGAAAACAACCTTTAAATAAAAACTTGTTTATAATTGCAATCCCTCAACATTTACAATTTTTCGCGCCTTTACATACATCTTTGATGCTCACTCCATCCCTTTGAAGGTGATAATTTTTTTACGACGTTCCATGTGCGGTTCAATAGGCTTTTTTGCCATTTTTTTCTTGAATCTTCATCGATATTACTAATTTTAACACTAAACCAACAAAAATCAACAACTGTTTAACACAGAATTAATGTATATAAAAATGTCATAACCACCTACGTGCGGTCTCGGAGACCACTAGTGAAATATTTTCATTAACTAAGGGCAGCCGTACGCACGTATACTACTCGCCGAGGCTAAGCTCGATACGGTTCGGTGTGTAGAAAAGGTATATGGAAGCACTCTTCGCCCCGACACGTACACATCGAATAATTCGAGTTCAAAAATTCGTTGAGGTCTATGAGACAGGTGGTTGGTGGTTAAGGGTTAACAAAGTTGTATAATTTAAAGTCAAGGTCTAGAGATCTCCGTATGGAAAGTACCTAAGTAGGTACGTATAGGTACCCACTAGATAAATATGATTTAGCCTTTCGGTACGATATCGTGCAGAAACCGAATAAGTGTATGGGTTTAATATAACTGTCATACCCTTAACAGGTCAGCCCACTACCATCTTAGATTAAATAATAGATAACTAATAAGACTAATAATCATCATCATCACTTCACTATCATCACTTCATCACTACATAGTATATAACAAAGTCGCTTCCCGCTGTCTGCCCCTATGTATGCTTAGATCTTTAAAACTACGCAACGGATTTTGATGCAGTTTTTTTAATAGATAGAGCGATTCAAGAGGAAGGTTTACATGTATAATACATGCACAATATAGGAGAGAAATACTGATAATTTTAGAGGCTTCTAATTTGATGTCGTAAATAAACACATTTTTTTGCGCTTACATTGCAAAGGCTGGCTGAACCCTACGAGATAGATCAAAATAATGTACTACAGTATTGTACATCTTAAAAAGGCCTACAAAACAGTCTACAGATAGTATATGTCTATCTCTTAGGGATAACCTACAATTACCACTTTTAACCTCTAAAGAAAACATGTTTGTATTGTCTAATGACAAAAAAGCTGTGAACGTTGTATAGAAAGACATTCTGCAGTATATTTAGTATCAGCATTGCACCCGTGCGAAGCCGGGGCGTACGTCCCGCAAGTAATAGATAGCTAAATAACATAATTGATTTAAAAAAAAAGTTATTCACTTACCAACAGTAGTGATAATCCATGCGATCAGGTAGGAGACGCTGCCGATCCATAAGACACACATGGTGAAGGTCATCAGGTAAAGCTGGGGTCTCCTTCGGCAGTCTGGGATAGTGGCCCATAGCAGGAGGCCCATCGGCCACGTGAGCAGCCAGAACAGCTTCTGCATACATGAAGACTTCTCCCCCGGCCACGACCAAATCGAACTTGTATCTGGAGCAAGTAGTTTCATTTACTTCACTTGTTCACTTCAACTAACTGCCGGCTCACTGCTGAGCGCAAGTCTCTTCTCAGAATGAGAAGAGTTTGACATACTCCACCATGCTGACCCAGTACGGATTGGCAGACTTCACACACCTTTAAGAACATTATGAGGAGCTTTCGGGCATTAAGGTTTCTGTCTTTCTTTCTCTCTTAAAAATATTATGAGTAACCTTAACCAACTATTATATGTAAGTACTTAATATCATTCCGTGTCTTAACGACAAAGACTAAGGAAAACTAAAAAATCATCGTGAGGAAACCTGCCTGAAAGTTCTCTATTATATTCTCAAAAGGTCGTGAAGCACTTGGGCAGTGACTGAAGCCTTCACAACCAGCCCCAAATAGTAATGAAAAATATATAATAATATAACAGACTCAAATATAACCTAGAACTTTATAATACTTATTATATTTACCAGAATCGGTCGAATCTTGACGCTGACTTTTATTTATTCCTTCTATATCGATGGTCTCAGACGAGACAGAATGATAGGTGTTGTTATTATCATCCACTTGAACTGAAAAACAAAACAAGTAATAAAATTAAAATTCAAAAACAAAACCATGACGAACTGCAGCGCTCCATTGTGACCTTTACCTTATAACTTTGAAACATAGATTAATTATAAACCAAGTATTTATATATTGTCTTTGCTTTGAAACAACAATTAGAACTTCGCAGAAGTATATAGCATAATATCTAAAACACAAAACTGCATCTTTGTCGGCCCAGTAGTATTTTTGAACAGCGTGGTGGACTATGGCCAAAGCATTCTCATTCCGAATAAGTCCTGTGCTTAGTAATGATTAGAGGTGTTGAATTTTAATATTCTGTTGTAACAATTGTTAAAAAAATTTATCAGTTCAAAATATAAGTACGTTAAAAAATATCAATGAAAAAATATGAAAAAAAGAAGTCTGTATCACAAGACCCTGGGCAGCATCGATGTATGAAGTGCTTGTCAAGACAAATCAAAATAGTCCAAACACGAGGGGTTAACGATGAGAACTTAATGAGTTCCTATGACCCCCCTCCTGGCTCTATCATGAGACCCTAAGCAGCATGTAGGTTTAAAGTGCTTGTCGATACAAATCATTGTTTGTTGTTTACCAGCGTGGTGGACTATGGCTGCAAAAAATATCTAAGAAACTTTTCAGAAGCTAAAAATATCTAAAACAAAAAACCGCATTTAAATCAGCACAATAGTTTTTCAGAAAAACTAAATAGTTGGCAAAGTAAAATAATAAAAATCACGATTGCTGCGCAGCGTGGTGGACTTTGACCTTAAAATATATCTAAGAACCTTCTCACAAGCTATACTTCTCTAATGAAAAAAAACAGCATCTCAATCAGCCCAGTACTTTTTCAGAAAAATGGTAACATATTGAAAAAATGTACGGTCGCAGCGCAGCTTGATGGACTAGCTTTAGAACGATGTTCTAGAAGAAAACTTCTTATTGAAAACAAAAAGCAGTAAAACATACCTTGCCTCAGTAACGATGATATTTCAGTGTAAGTATTTTTTCTATTGAAAGGACAACAGCTGCTTCTTGCAATGGATCCGAGGCTATTGTTGTAAACCATGGCTAAAATCATATTGTATTAGTGTGGTATATTGTATTTGTGGTCTTACAAAGAGCTCCCAGGATTTTCGGAATGGATATTTTGGAAATTCACTATCCATACTTAACCCTTAAATCGATAACGGGAACACTGGGACGCGTTACTTTCATTTTAAATCTGAGAATTATTTATTAACCAGAGAGATTTTTTTGCGCTATACATATATTTTTTATATATTAGAGATCACTAGAAAAAATATTTAGAGCTCGTACAAATAAAATCTATCCGTTAAATTCAAAATAGAGTCAATGCGACAGTATGTTGGAACAGCACGGTTAAGTTTTAATCGTTTTTTTTTTTAATTTTTTGCTCCAATGAACTGTTTTTTTCGAATATTGGATAGAGGCAGGCGTTACTTTGCGGAAGTCCATCATAATGAAGGAACCAGAAGTTTAATTCGCTATAATCCGCGACAAAAGGAATATCTATGTGGTACAGTGATTTTATATATATATATTGATTATATATTTTATATATTTTTTAATTATATATCGTGAATTTATTTATATTTTATTAATTTATTTTATATTATGTATAATATATTATATATATTATTATTTTATATATATATATATATATATATATATATATATATATATATATATATATATATATATATATATAGTCAGGGTAGTTTTTGGGGGAATTCTGTGGTGTGGTAAATAAATATAAATATAAAATAAATTAATAAAATATAAATAAATTCACGATATATAATTAAAAAATATATAAAATATATAATCAATATATATATATATAAAATCACTGTACCACATAGATATTCCTTTTGTCGCGGATTATAGCGAATTAAACTTCTGTTTTTTTCGCTCTAAATTTAAAGAATAAATGTCACATAATAGATTGCAATATCATATTTTGATCATCAATCCAGAATAATAAAATTATAGGTTCAGAAAAGTGTGCAAGTTGGCAGCATACATTCAAACCTTTTAAAATCATTTCATCATCATCATCACTACAGCCTATTAACGTCCCACTGTTGGGCACAGGCCTCCACTCTCATAGGAGAGCGGGAATTAGAGCTTAGACATCATTTAGTCAATATTTTTTTGTGCTTTTTAAATGTAGGTGTAGTTGCATTAAGCACGTTTTCTTTATTTGCATTAATTATTGCATGATTTGATGATAAAAGTTGTATTTCTGACTGTGAGACAATTTAGAATCACATTCTTCTCCTGTTATAAGCTCATATTTATAAGTTTATTCTATAAAATGTTAATAAGTTTAATATGTTTTTTGGTAAGCGAGCAAAAATCGCGAAACGCTCCGTCAATTCCAAAATAATCAATGCTTTTTCTTTTATTTTTTTAGTTTTATTCTATACTAAGTATTTCTTAGTCTACTCAGCAACGTATACTACGGTACCCGTTATGAAGAATCTTTTTTTCGTAGAGTAATCGGCAACGTATCCTGTGGGAACCGTAAATTTTCTCGAAAATGGAAAATCATATATTTTTTAAATATTTTTCCTTAAGGTCATCATGAACCAAGAAAATGCATAAAACAATTAATGTTATATCGATATTTTTAGTCTTGCCGTTTGAAGGGTATTATAAATGCGAAAGTTTGTCTGTCTGTTGGTCCGTCTGTGTCTATCTGTCTGCTACGCTTACGCGGCCCATTTTTTCAACCGATTTTGATGAAATTTATTCAGAGATAGTTTGCATCCCAGGGAAGGTCATAGGCTACTTTTTATCCCGGAAAATTAAGCAGTTCCCGGCTCTCCCGCGGTAATAAAAAACTTATTCCACGCGGATGAAGTCGCGGGCATTATCTAGATTCTAAACAATGTTATAATTTGGTTGCTTACGGAAATATAATAAAGAAAGAAAGTCATAAAAAGCTTTTCATCAACAGCTGTAATATGATGTTATAAATCAGTATTGGAATGGACGTCTACAATCAACTTTACTGTTTTATTTTATTCCTTGGGGTCCCAAGATACTGGAATGGCGACCCCGCACTGGAAAGCATAGCGTTGGCAGACCCCTCACTAGGTGAACGGACGACATCAAACGAGTCGCAAGGAGTCGCTGGATTCAGGCGGCGCAAGACCGTGGCTTGTTGAAGACCCTACAAGAGACCTATGCCCAGCAGTGAATGTCTATCGGTTGATGACGATGACGACTGTAGGTAGGTACGTTTATTTACCGTTTGTTTTTTTTGATGAAACCAATTATTTAAATAATAATCAGAAAAAAATAAATCTTACCAAGAATATAGAACGTGTACATCAGGACGAGAAACAAAGCCTCGTACCAATACACTATGTCGTCCAGGAGAGTAAAGATCAGGGCAACAACCGCAACGGCGTACATCATGCAGTCTCGTGAGACGGACCACCAGTCCAGTTCTACCACCTGCGTTGTGGAACGGAAACATGAAATACCCTTATAAAGTAAAATTCCGATTCCGATTGTCCCAGACAGGGGGAACAGGTTCGATCCCCGGGCTTACCTCTAACTTTTCGGAGTTATGTGCGTTATAAGAAATCCAATATCACTTGCTATAACGGTGAAGGAAAACATCGTGAGGAAACCTGCCTGCGAGAATTCAATAATTTTTTCAAAGGTGTGCGATAATCCTATTCAGTAATTTCTAGTGCAACATGGCAACATAATAATTAGTCCTTGATGTTTCATCTTTCGATATGATGTATCGACGAGGAAGGCTGAGATCAGTGTGTGTGGACGCTAACTAGAAAAGTGGAATTTGGACTTGTCAGCCAGAATTCCACTGCTGGACCCTATCTGATGATGATGACGATGAGAACTAAACCAAATGATTATAATTAGATGCCTATGATTGTTTATCGTAATAAGCTTAGCCATCATTTTCAAAGTCTAATAGTAAGTTTGACTACGTCCAGGAATTTATACCGTTGTAGGTATACTGAGTGAATTTCGGCCCAGACACATAATCTCTAAGAAGACTTAGTACAGTTGTCAGTACAGGAGGTAACTAACCTTTCCAGCAACCAAGGCGCAGCAGGCGGGTACAGCAAGGACGTTGAACACCGCCGAACCCACTATAGCGCCCACACCAAGGTCTCCCTCAGTCACAAAGGTGCCGATACAGTTGATGAACAGCTCCGGACTGGAGCTGGCTGCGGCCATAAAGGTTGCTCCGGCGACATCAGCTTCCATATTCAAACCTGGGAATCAGATTTTTTTATTCAGCCACAAGCCAGCCGTCTATTGAGATCTTGTTAGCAGAAATGCACGGTTTGAAAACTTAGTATACTTATTCTAAGTAGGTTTAAGGTTATGCTGTTTTAGAAATTTTATAAGTACACTAGAGTTCACCCGCAACTTCGTCCGTGGACCATTGCTGATTTCCTATGAGATTCTGATTATGAAATTATCTCGCTGCAAAAAGCCTATCTATAGAGGCTTTATATAGCATATGCAGATTTTATAATTTAAAACTAATAACCTAAATGCCGATTTTCAAATATCTAAATTCAAAAACTTAGAACCCTCATGTAAGCTTCCAACCCCCATTTCACCCCTTTGGGTAAATTTTCGTAAAATTGCACATACAGATTATTATTATTTAAATCGAATAACCTAAATCCCGATTTTCTAGTCTCTAACTTCAAAAACATAGGACTTTCATACAAACTTACAACCCCTATTTCACCCTCTGTGGGGTAGATTTTCCTAAAATTGCTTATACAGTTTATTATAACTTAAATCTAATAACCTAAATCCCGATTTCAATGTCTCTAACTTTAAAAAAAAGACGTGTTGCACTCGGAGACTGCCGCGGTAAAGCTATTGCATAGCATTTTTTATCAACTTGCAATCAATAAAAAGACTATTTTTATGAAAAGATGATTTGGAATCTTCATCTTTTCATAAAAATAGTCTTTTTATTTTCAATAATTTGAAGTCAACAACACAAGTAATCATAGCAACCAAAGTGTAAGGTTTTCAATTTCGTTACGGAATTTCTGGATTCGGTCTCCACCCTCAAGGCCCGCGATAGAAGCTATGCAATAGCTTAAAACTTGGAATCCTTATGTATGCTTCCAACCCCCATTTAACCCCTATTGGGATAGATTTTCGTAAAATTGTTATACATGTTTTTATTATTTATGACCAATAACTTAATTAAGAATTTTCATGTATCTAACTTCCAAAACAAAGGACTTTTATACAAACTTACAACCCCCATTTCATTTTCAACCCCTTGCGGTGAATTTTCTCAAAATTCTTTCTTAGCTGACGTCTACACCATAGAAGGAACCTACCTTCCAAATTTCAAGTCTGTATGCTATATATTTAGTTCCTGAGATATCGTGATTAGTCAGTCAGTGAGTGAATGAGTGGTATTTCGCTAGTAAGTAATAGTAATCGGCATCTACCTATAACTAAAAGAAATAAAAAGTTTTGTTCGCTCCAATAAACGCCTTTATTATTGCAACTGAAATTTCAAAAATCCAAAAAGAAAACAATAATTTATATAATATACTCGTAGATATAATTGTTATTGTTCCTTAGATATCAATGTGATGCTATCTAACTTATTAGAAGAGGATGGGTACCTAGATAGATTATAAATAGTCTTATAAACAGCAGTAAAGTATCAATCAGTTGTGTTATCAGTAGAATAAGTCGCAATTTGCTCATGAAGTAGGCATAACGCAGGACACTGACCGATGGCCATTGAATGTTGAATCCTTCTCAATACCACTTTTCCAATCATACTTAGTCACCAATCTACGTTCGAAACTCAATAGCTCAATAGCAAAGTGTTGGATTGTAATAAGAGAGAGCACAGCTTCAATTTATACTCGTATCAGTTACTTAACTGATAGTTTGGGACTAATAGGTTGCTGATGGGAGGCTTCGGCCGTGGCTCTATAGTTACCACCCTACCGGCAAAGACGTACCGTCAAGCGATTAAGCGTTCCGGTACGATGCCGTGTAGAAACCGATTAGGGGTATTATAGTTAAGTATATCGGAGTGCCAATTTTCTCCAAAGTCTGGTATACCTGTGCCATCGAAGTGTAGCAAACAGACTAATGTACTGATAAACTTTAAACACTTTCGCCAGAGCTTTCGCATTTATAATATTATAATAAACATAAAATCATGATTGAGTGGAAAGTACCAATAAGTACCAAGAAATAAGAATGAATATAAACTCAGTTTGTAGATAGGTAGGTATCTCAAAAACATTCCACTCCTGAATGCACCTAAGAATCTTTAAGTTGTAAAATAAAATAAATAAAATTGACTAATATTTATTGGCACACATCTGAATCACCACCAAATACCAATAACAATATTATGTTATGAATTATGATACTAAGCACATATTTATATTTTGTAAAGTAAATAAAGTTTTGAAATTACAGATAAGCTAAGCCGAGCTACCCAGTGTTTGTATAAGAATGTGAAAAATTATGCAATGCTACTCACGTTCACATATTATTTCTATTGCTGGCACGAAATAATCCTCGCAGACGATTCCTAACAGTAGAAAACAGTAGATTGCCAACATGCAATGAACTAGTATAAATCCCTGGAAAAAATAGTATAAGTATCAGTGTCACATTATAAGGTGCTTGCGCTTTGTAAGAGTGGATTCAGGTGTGTGGATGTAAATGAGACTATAATAACCTGTTACCTGACAGTATTTGTAAAGAAAAAAGGATTATCACAGTCGGTAAAGATTAGATGAAACAATTCATTAAAATTAATCAAAACTTTCATGATTTAATCGTCTATCCCGAAAGAACCCAATATTTTGGTTTTATTGCAAATAATGAAATATATTATTCGTTATGTAGTTGAAAATTATGAATAAAATTAATGTTTAGTTAAGAAGGCATTAAAGAAATTTAACATGCCCTCCTATATAATTTTCACATTCGATATTTCTTTTAAATTAGTGAGGCCTAAAAGCCTAGAGCTGTGTAAAGTAGTTAGTATAAAACATGTCTATATAAAATACTTTATTTTATTATTACTAATTAATTATGTCAGTGACATAATTTCTAGCCATCAGTGGAAAAAATTATGAGATCAGAATGTGTAAAGTATGAACTGTCATGGCTTCCTGAAACAGAAGCGTAAGACGTAATTAGATATTGATCACTTACGTGCTGCCGTTGGAATCTGTTGAGGCCATCGGAAGGAAATTCCAATATCGCTGGTGGTGTGCAATTTTTCTTTCCTTGTTCAATTAACCCCAATAGGTGGCGGGATGTAAACGCAACTTCCTGACCTGGGTACAGAAATGAAAGTTGAGAACACCCATACCTTATAACTATTAAGGGCCTTATTTATCATAAGTTCTATGTTACTTGCCTGAGTAATGCGCTGCATGCGTAGTATGTTGAGAATTTACAAGAAAGTAAAGCGTCGGTATACCTAAGAACAAAATTACTCTGACACAAAATGCCACTCTGTATTTGCTCGCGCACCAAACATTGGTCCTTTCCAGCATTATAGGCATTCCGAAAGGATAATAAACATAAAAAAAACACGACTAAAATTTAAAACTAAAAAGCTTAAAGTCTAACACAAAGTATTTATCCTTTGTCAAATGAAGAACTCAAATATTTCACCGTTAATCCAACTCAATTTCATTGGCAAATATATTATGGTCGTTACATTAAAAAAATGGAGTGACATACAAGTTACTTCGACGCCAACCAATCACGAGTAAGTATAATATTTTCTTGAACCCTCATTTTGTACAAGAAGTTGTTTATCATTGGACTATATCGATTAGGTTTATTTTATCACATTTATCAGTTGTAGGGTAAACAAATAAAATCTCAGGTAGTCGATATCCACTGGCTGCGCTCTGGGTATATTCCGTTGCGGCAACTTTTAAATTAAAAACTTTAGCGTATTTTCGTCATATCAAATTTTAAAGGATTACCTATATCTTGATATCAAAATACTTGCTATAATAAGCCAGGGCCGGCCTGGGTAAGTCTTGCCATTCCATTCTGGCGCCTCTCTGACTAAATTTTTTTACTTTTTTACATCTCCAAATTATATTACATTAAATATTATAGCTTGATAAGATCTTGGAATGATTTTTATATCTCAATCATAAATATTAAATTCTTATCATGAAAGTACATCCTTAGCATCAGCTTTTTCAGGGTTACGTAGTCAACAATGTAAGTGCAACATGTTACAGCATGTATGTATACAGAAATATACAAATTTATTTCCAATTTCATTTAAAATGTCCATCTCTATAACTATCTAGCTGCCTGTCAGTCCGTGGCTTAGCTCAGAGGCCCTTCTAGAAAGCTGTAATTTGGCAGCATGAATGACAGCGACAAAGTGGTAAAAAAAATTGAAATATTTTTAGGGTAAGTAGATACAGAAAGTAGGGATGTTTTTTTCTCGTCTATCCCATAGTGTAAGGTGTCGTTGGATTGGTCGTTCAAAAATATTGTCGGTGTGGGATAACCATTTTTTCGATTCAGGGATTCGTTTGCGAAATATTAAGCTATAAAGAGCTAATTAGGGTTTCGGACCTCAAAAGGAGAAAAAAAAAACCGGCCAAGTGCGTGTCGGACTCGCGCACCGAGGGTTCCATACAAACCTGTAGTAAGTTTTAAATTATTAAAAATATTTATATTTTAAATATTTCAGTTGATTGAATGAAAGGTAAATTGCGGTTTACGATTTATGACGTACTAAAAAAAACTACTTACTAGATCTCGTTCAAACTAATTTTCGGTGGAAGTTTGCATGGTAATGTAAATCATATATTTTTTTTAGTTTTATCATTCTCTTATTTTAGAAGTTACATTTTACCACTTTGGAAGTGTCTCTCGCGCAAACTATTCAGTTTAGAAAAAAATGATACTACAAACCTCAATATCATTTTTGAAGACCTATCCATAGATACCCTGTGGGGTATGGGTTAGATGAAAAAAAATTTTGAATTTCAGTTCTAAGTATGGGGAACCCCCAAAATTTATTGTTTTTTTTTCTATTTTTGTAAGAAAATCTTAATGCGGTTCACAGAATACATCTACTTACCAAGTTTCAACAGTATAGTTCTTATAGTATCGGAAAAAAGTGGCTGTGACATACGGATGGACAGACAGACAGACATGACGAATCTATAAGGGTTCCGTTTTTGCCAAATTTGGCTACGGAACCCTTATAAGATCACTTTGTTGTCCGTCCGTCTATGTGTCAAGACCCTTTTTCTCAGGAACGCATGGAGGTATCAAACTGAAATTCATATCAAATACTCAGGTCTACTGTCCCTTGGAGCTGTGAAAATATCAAACTTCTAAGCTAACGCAATCAAAAGATAAAGTCGTTTATGCTGCAAATTTTCGACATAAACGACACTCGCAAGGGAATCAAATCCTACAGGGTACTTCCCGTGAACTCAGAATCTTGAAATTTGGTACGAAGCAACGTCTTATAGCACAGATATAGGAAAAATAGCGAAAAGCATAAATTTTTAGTTACATCATTTAATAAAAATATTTTTAATAATTTTAAACTTACTACAGGTTTGTACGAAACCCTCGGTGCGCGAGTCCGACTCGCACTTGGCCGGTTTTTTTTTGTTTCAGTCACGATGAATGCGCAGCGAGCGACTTTTTGATTTGTATGCAGCAGTGATTTTTAATAATTGATACTTTGATATACCTACACAATATACAATATGAATGTGTCCGTAAATGGATAAGATACTATTTTCTTGTGTTATTTACATAGAAAATAAAAAAATAAGCGAAATTTTACAAGTTACAACGAATGGAAAAGTTTGGCTTACAACTTTTATGCACAATTGAAAAATCGCGACTGAAGCTAGCGCATTTTGTGTACGTAGGTAAGTACCTACATTTCGGCGCCTCCTTAAATTATGACAGGATCCGGTTCGGCCAAGGGTACGGCCCTAGGCCGGTCCTGCTAATATTATTATCTATTTAATCTTTGTATTGGCAATCAGTACCTAAATGATAAATTATGAAAATTTGTAAGGAGGTATTGTCAATTATTGTATAAAGTTGGTATCAGCAAGAACGCGTGCCTCGATCGTAACCGAGCGATCGATCACGTTAGCTTCAAATTAAAAATTAACCTTAACTTGATTGGTTTAGACGTCAATTTCGTGTACGCACGCGTTTTAAAAAGTTTCGTTTCGCTGTGAATGCATCTGTGAGCTCTCGCTATCGAATTTGCAATGTAAAACAAGTGAATATAATTAAAATTATCAACAAGTAATAAAATTAAAAATTTTAAAAGAACCCACGACGAACTGCAGAGCTCCATTATACCTTTGACCTGTATAACTTTGAAACAACAATTAGAACTTAGCAAACGTATGTATTACATAATATCTAAAACACAAAACTGCATCTTTGACGGCTCAGTAGTTTTTTAACCAGCGTGGTGGACTATGGCCAAACCCTTCTCTTTCCGAGGCGCGCTTTTCACGACAAATCAAAAGAGTCCAAATATGACGGGTTTACGATGAGTTCCTATGACCACCTCCTGGCTCCATCATGAGACCCTGGGCAGCATCTAGGTACAAAGTTCTTATCAAGACAAATCTAAAGAGTCAAAATGTGACGGGTTTACGATGAGAACTTAAGGAGTTCCTATGACTACCTCCTGGCTCCATCATGATACCCTGGGTAGCATCTAGGTACAAGCTAAATATATCTAAAACAAAAAGCCCGCATCTAAATCAGCACAGTAGTTTTTGAGAAAAATGGTAACATATTGAAAAAATAAAATTAATCATAGACTACAGCTCAGCTTTGTTGTCTATGGTCCTAAAATATATCTAAAAACCTTCTCACAAGCTATACACATCTAATGAAAAAAAACCGCATTTCAATCGGCCCAGTACTTTTTGTGAAAAATGGTAACATATCGAAATATTAAAATCATAGACTACAGCTCAGCTTGGTTGTCTATGTTCCTAAAATATATCTAAGAACCTTCTCTCAAGCTATACATATCTAATGCAATGTACCGCATCTCAATCGGCCCAGTACTTTTTGTGAAAAATGGTAACATATTGAAATATTCAAATCATAGACTACAGCTCAGCTTGGTTGTCTATGGTCCTAAAATATATCTAAGAACCTTTTCACAAGTTAAACTTATCTAATGCAAAAACCGCATCTCAATCGGCCCAGTACTTTTTGTGAAAAATTTTAACATATTGAAAAATTAAAATCATAGACTACAGCTCAGCTTAGTTGTCTATGGTCCTAAAATATGTGAAAATATGTCTAAGAACCTTCTCTCAAGCTATATATATCTAACTAGTATTTCGCCCTGTGCGCGAGCTGCTAAAGCAGCTCACGGGTTGTGGTTAGACTACAAGTAGTACAGATTTTACTGTACTAAACTGAATTCATTTATTATAATGATAACAAAATAAATAAAAATGGCGCAGATTTTTTAAAACTTTGGTAAAAGTTTCCTGTTTCGTAACCCCAAAGAGTCCTAAATATCGATTTTGAACGAAATTGGTCAATTAACAAAGAATTTCAAAATGGCGCTGATTTTCTAAAATTTTGGTAACAGTTTCCTGTTTTGTGACCCCAGGGAGCCCTTAATATCGATTTTGAACAAAATCGGTTAATTAACAAAGAATTTCAAAATGGCACTTATTTTTTAAAATTTTGGCACCAGTTTCTTGTTTTGTGACCCCAGGAAGCCCTAAATATCGATTTTGAATGAAATCGGACAATTAACAAAGAATTTCAAAATGGCGCTGATTTTTTTTAAATTTTGGTACCAGTTTCCTGTTTTGTAATCCCACGAAGTCCTAAATATCGATTTTGAACGAAATCGGTCAATTAACAAAGAATTTCAAAATGACGCTGTTTTTAGGGTTCCGTACCCAAAGGGTAAAAACGGGACCCTATTACTAAGACTCCGCTGTCTGTCTGTCTGTCTGTCTGTCTGTCTGTCTGTCTCCAGGCTGTATCTCATAGACCGTGATAGCTAGAAAGCTGAAATTTTCACAAATGATGTATTTCCGTTGCCGCTATAACAACAAATACTAAAAATTAGAAAAATATATATATTAAGGGGGGTCCCCATACAATAAACGTGTTTTTTTCGTATTTTTTTGCTCAATATTAAAAACGGTAACAGGTAGACGGTTCAAATTTTCACAGAATATTAACTTGTATATTACCTTTCAAAATAAATAATTAAATATCAATAAAGTAAATATTAAAGGGGGGCTCCCATACAACAAACGTAATTTTTTGATATTAACAGTAAACCTCTACAAACAAAGTTAGTTTTGCGGTTCATTAACAAAAGGTAATTTATACCTACTTCTTGAGTACGGAACCCTCGGTGCGCGAGTCCGACTCGCACTTGGCCGGTTTTTTTAGTTTGGTAACAGTTTCCTGTTTTGTAACCCCAGGGAGTCCTAAATATCGATTTTGAACGAAATCGATCAATTAACAAAGAATTTCAAAATGGCGCTGATTTTTTAAATTTTGGTACCAGTTTCCTGTTTTGTGACCCCAGGAAGCTCTAAATATCGATTTTGAACGAAATCGGTCAATTAACAAAGAATTTCAAAATGGCGCTGATTTTTTTTAATTTTGTTGCCAGTTTCCTGTTTTGTAATCGCACGAAGTCTTATAGTAAACCGCATCTTAATCGGCCCAGTACTTTTTGTGAAAAATGGTAACATATTGATAAAATAAAATCATAGACTACAACTCAGCTTTGTTGTCTATGGCCCTAAAATATATCTAAGAACCTTCTCACAAGCTAAACATATCTAATGCAAAAAACCGCATCTCAATCGGTCCAGTACTTTTTGTTAAAATTTTTAACATATTATTAAAAAATTAAAATCATAGACTACAGCTCAGCTTAGTTGTCTATGGTCCTAAAATATGTCTAAGAACCTTCTCACAAGCTATACACATCTAATGAAAAAAACCGCATTTCAATCGGCCCAGTGCTTTTTGTGAAAAATGGTAACAATGGTTGAAAAATTAAGATCATAGACTACAGCTCAGCTTTGTTGTCTATGGTCCTAAAATATATCTAAGAACCTTCTCACAAGCTATACACATCTAATGCAAAAAACCGCATCTCAATCGGCCCAGTACTTTTTGTGAAAAATGGTACCATGTTGAAATATTAAAATTATAGACTACAGCTAAGCTTGGTTGTCTATGGTCCTAAAATATATCTAAGAACCTTCTCACAAGTTATACGTATCTAATAAAAAAAACCGCATCTCAATCGGCCCAGTACTTTTTGAGAAAAATAGTAACAAAAAAGTGCACAAACAAACAAACAAACACACAATCTCTTTGGGAAAACACATATACCGTCTCCGCTTCGTCGAGGGTAAATACCGTCTCCGCTTCGTCGAGGGTAAAAAATACGACTGCTCTGCCGTAGACACACATACATACACGAACCCTGAAAACATAACACTCCTTTTTGGCCAGTCGTGTAATAAAAAATCCCCCTCGAATAGAAGTACGGCTACTACGTAACGATACCACAGTCATTAATTAACTTTGGAATCTTATTCACATTTTGTGTAACACTGGATATTGAACTACAGTGTTATATATTGTTGGGAGCTAGTCATCATTTTCTAGATGATGATTACATAGTTAATGTTATTTTCGATTTTTTTTTGCAACTTTAGTCTTTAGTGCGGAAACATGGTCACCCCATCAATTTTTTTTAAACTTTACTAGCCTATGTCACCCGGAATAAGCTAGGGATTCTAACGATACCTCATTTATCAAAATCGGTTCGGGCGTATAGAAGTTATGGTGGAATATACAAACTCACATACATAGATACATACATACATACATACATACATACATACATAGGTACATGAACCCTGAAAACAATAAACTCCTTTTTTCAGGCAGTCGTATTTAATACTCCTTTTTTCAGGCAGTCGTATAAAAACTTAGACTTACGAATCATTTACATCGCGAGCACTCATCAAACTGTTGCGTAACTGAGACAAGACTGCTCGCTTTGTGCAGGCCCAGCTATTAACTACCTTGGGTCGTTGGCATAAGAAACTAGTACCTATTATAGGTATTCTGTGGCGTAGTATCATCTATAACAATTAATTATTTTGATTACCAATGCTCCAATTAAATATACCTACTTAAGCATAGGTCTGTAATGTCTTATCTGATCTGAAATATTCCATTGAAAACATTAGGTTATCAAAGATTAAAGGATTTTGAAGTGAGGTGGGGGACATTCGATTAGGTATATACCTACTTCAGTCTTTGCATTTTGTTTTAGTTGATAATAATAATCTATGGAAAATTAAAAATAATCAACCAGTGGGTACTTTATACTTAACGAGACTATGTTTGAGAAAGCGGTCTTAATATAGAACAGTATTAGAATAGTAAATAATAAATTAAAAAACAAAAAAAAAATGAATTAATAATTTTTTTTTTGTCTGTTGATGATTTTTTCAAAGCATATTCTTCGTCAACCACATCTTCTCAGGCCACAGCTAGACATAGGTCTCTTGAAGGAATAATTCTACAAGCAACTAAGTACTATACATAAATGCGCCGCCTAAAAACTTCTAGTCGAGTCGACGATTGAGCAATCGTCGACTCGACTAGTCTAAGTTTTTAATTTTTACATTGCACATTCGATTTATCGTATTAAGCGTTCGATTGACATTAGCGTCAAAGTAAAATGGACCCAAAAGCTTTTAATTTGAAGTTACAAAATTTTAAGTACAACCGATTTTAATTTAGAAACGTATCGTTTGAAACGCTGTACGTGAATGCATACACGAAATTGAGCTCTAAATCTATGTGATTAAGGTTCATTTTACTTTGAAACTAATGGGATCGTACGTTCAATTTACGATCTATCGAATTTGCAATGTGAAAACAGAGTAAGCGTACTGCAAACGCTGCGCTATCCAGGGCTGGGTCGCCATTCCAGCAGCGTCTATAGTTTCTGCGAGCTATGTGCCCCGTTCATTGCTGCTTCAGATTCAGATCACGTCTAGCTACGTCGCGTCGGTCTCATGTAGTTCTACTACGGATCTCCGCATTTCTGATTCAATCGCGTACAAAGAAGTTCCGGGCATATAGCTATCTCCATCGCATCTTTCTCGTGAGACCCATTAAGCGACCATGGTTCTGATCCGTATATTTGTTCATGTCAGCCGAGTTGAATTCGGCGACCAACTTAGGTGGACATTAGACATGAATTGCTTCTTTCTTGCCGGCTCTTCTCAGTAGAATCAGTTTTCCGAATCGGTGGTAGTCTTGAATCTTGACTCTTGACGTATCATAAGTGACAAAAGTAGTCGTATTTTAAATAAATAAATAAATCAAATTCAATTCGTAAGGTATTGTAGCATTAAGCATGGCACTGCATTTGCTCCGAGTTGATTTTGATGCCAATGAAACTCCCAGTCGCACTCCTCGTTGTAGACTGTAGTTGCAGGTCAATTGTACGGAGGTATCCAGTAGCAGGCTACGAAGTCTGGTAATGGTCCTAATCCATCGCCATCCCTCAAATGAGCACTGTTCTCTTTTCAGCAGAAAAATATTGCTATGGGCCCTGTATTATAAAAATAAGGCTTCCTCCAATTCAATTAAATTTGATTTGCAGGTATTTTTATTATATACTCGTAGATATACCTTTATGAGTCGACTTGTGCGTAAATATTAGATTTTATTATCATAAATACTAATAATGTCATCACAGGAATAAGATAACATTTTTTTATCATGCGTTTAGGTACCTATAAGTATAATATTATTAATAATACATCACTAATAGTGCTAATTGATATAAATATATCTATTGTTTACTAGCTGGTGCCGTGCTGGTGCTTCCAAAAAAGGAGGAGGTTCTCAATTCGGCGCGTACCTTTTTTTTTTGTTTTTTAATGTATGTCGGTGCATATCTCCGTGGTTTCTAAACTGATTTGAACAATTTTTTTTTTCATTGGTTAGAGGAAGCTCACAAAGTGGTCCCATAAAAAATTCTGACTCCAAATCCTCAATCCTGATGCTGTAGGTGTACCGTACTACATGAAATCATCAAAACTAGTGAGTTAGGAAATTTTGATGGTGAATTCATATAGTAGGTATCAAGTCACGTGTATACGATACAACTCTGAGTCCCAAATCCTCAACCCTGATGCTGCAGGGTACAGAACTCCTTAAAAATAGCGATTTAGGATTATTTTATGTTGAATTCATATTGTAGGTGTCAAGCAACGACTTTATACTTAAACCCAAGTCCCAACTCCTCAACTCTGATGTTGCAGGGTACTGCACTCCTAAGCCGTGGGCATTAAGAGTACACTAAAAAGTTAAAAATAAAAATTCTTTCCAAAAAACCGACTTCCAAAGCCACTGTAAAGTATAAAATAATTTTGATTTCTACACACTATGTTGGAGTCGGGCGAGCCTGACGCGTCAACTTTGCCTATCTTTGTTAAACACGCCCGACTTCAACATAGTGTGTAGAAATCAAAATTATTTTTTACTTTACAGTGGCTTTGGAAGTCGGTTTTTTGAAAAGAATTTTTATTCGTGATAAAAAGTAGCCTAGATGTCACTCTCCAGTTCCTCAGCTATACTCATGCAAAACATCACATTGATCAGTTACTCTGTTGTGGCATGATTGAAGGACAAACCCACAAACCCAAAAACAAACACACATTTATAAATTATAATATTAGTTTGATGATACATAATATTTTGAACGGTTCAGGTACATTATTCCTTTGTGTATTCTACATCTACACATATAATATCGGAATTATTCGATACCTACCTATAATTATTTGATATTTGTAGAGAATTAAATGGAAGAAATTTTATTTTCATCCCACAATCTCGGAAAGAGTATTTTTGATCTTCGATATCTGAATGCAAAAGCCGTTATTATCCTCTTGAGGATAAAGTAAATTGAATTTAGAACATCGTGTGCACGTTAGTAAATATCACTCATCTATGAAGTTTGTGAATTCAAAACATCATTAAAACCTATTTACTTCTACCTCTATGGTGCCGAATTTCCATACAACCTTTTTTAATTTGTTAAAAACTCACACTCGCAACCTTCTTGGTGTACTTTTTTCATTTGCTTTGCGCGCACCATTTTCTTTCACGTCATGTCATTTCCTCGCTGAGGTGGGATGAAAAGTTACGTGTTGCACTCGAGTGAAAAGATTTTTCACCTCGTGCTCGTTTGATTCCCTCGCTAACGCTCAGGATTCTATTAGAACCCTTCGCTTGCTCGGTCATCAAAATTGAGCACGCGGTTAAAAAACAATTTTTCACTCTTGTATAACAAATAACTATTATAGATGCAGAGACCAAAACATATCTAATAGTTATAATATGTATTGTAATTTTTTACTAATTAGTTGCCGATTATTTTATGCCACTGTTTTGGATGTGTTGGTCTTGGTCCCACTCCCATGTGAATTTGAAGAATAGTTCGGAGACGTAGGGCGGAACTCCTAAACGGATAACAGCAAGTCAATTGTTATCAGCGTATATTGTAAAACTAAAGAGATATTTATTTTTAAACCAAACAAAAATAACTAAAAGCTTTATTACAAAAAAACCTACAAAAACCTGACCCGCCCCGGCTTCGTACGGGTAGCCGCCACCCGTGCGAACTCGGGGTTGGTCAGCTATTTATTTAACAATAGACGATGCCCGCGACTTTGTTGGCGTGGATAAATTTTTTTTAGTTCCCGCGGAAACTTCGCAATTTTCCGGGATAGAAATAGCTTATGTCCTTCCCTGGGATACAATCTATCTTTGTACTAAATTTAATCAAAATCGGATGAAAAAATGGCCCATTAAAGCGTAGCAAACAGACAGACAGACGGACAGACATACACACTTTCACATTTATAATATTAATATGGATATGGATAAGAGTTAAGGACAATCTTCTGATCCAATCTTAAGTACCTAGCTAATTAAGCGTCATTGGCGACGTGCGCCAGAGGAGCTTAGGCTTCCTACCCACTGAGGTGGTAGTGGTCAACATACGTTAATGATACAGGGATGTTATAAAGTTAACACGTCTATCAGTCTCAAACAAAATAGCTTATCAAGAGTGAAAGTCAAATTATAAAATGATGCATTTTATTATGCGACTAGCAAACCCGGCGAACTCCGTTTCGCCACCAGATGGCTTTCCCGCTAAAAAGATTTTCCCGCTTTTCTGTTGAAATTTTTCCTGAATTTTCTTTGCTATAAACCTCACGGAGCCCGAGACCTTTCCAACGAATGCAAAACCGTGGAAATCGGTTCGTGCGTTCTGGAGTTATAGCGTCAGGAAGGAAAACCCGACTTATTTTTATATAGTAGATGAGACATATATAATGATTCAGAAGATTGCAAAATAACGTCGCGACAAGAGTAAGATTTTTTGTAAAATGGCGGCTTTATTAATTTTTCACTAATAAGATTGACAGATTAAAAAATTCACAGATTTTGCAGTCCCCGCAAGAATCGGAGCTATGAAAATGAATACAAAAATTTACGAAAAAAATTATCACAGATTTTCAAAATTCCAACTCGCATGCACTTCTCGCCTGCATCCGCATCTTTTAACACCATTACCATGACGATCGGTCAATAATAATCATAGAAGCTACATCACTTTTTATATACGGAAATACCCGTTTTTCTACAATTCCAAATCTAAAGGAACCACCTAAGGTCACAGTTATTAACCGATTTTCAAAATTTTTTCGCCATTTTGTTGTTTAACTAATACCCTTTTTTACCACTTTTTTAATTTTTTCGCCGGTTTTTTTCCGTAATATTTACAATTTAGTGAACAAACACCCCCCAAAAACCCGACTTTGTTAAATTTTTCAAAATTCCAAACAAAGTTACCAGCCGATTTTCAAAATTCAAACGCACACAGGTGTAAATTTTTTCTTAAGTCGGTTTTTTTCCGTAATATTTACAATTTAGTGAACAAACACCCCCCAAAAACCCGACGTTGTTAAATTTTTCAAAATTCCAAACAAAGTTACCAGCCGATTTTCAAAATTCAAACGCATACCCGTGTCTCGATAAATTCCTCAACTCTTGGTACTATCACAGAATAGGTATGGTTATATTCCCATCTAGATCCTCCCAAAATCCTCGGAGCTATGGCCAAAAATACGTCTCAGGCGATTTGCATCTGATAACCATTTTCAATGGTTTAAAATACTTCCCAAGGGTGTCCGATTTTAAATGATCTACGCCACAAGTCTTGCTCTATATTATCTCTACAATAAACTTGACTTTGCGCTATATACAATAGGTCAGAAACAAAAGTCAAGACTAATTATAATAATATATTAGGCATTATACGGCATTTAAAAAAAGAGCGAAACGAATGAATCTGATCTGCCCTTTCCTGTTTCAGTGGATAGGAATCCTTAGGGGGAAGGTGGATGAACTGTAACCTAGCATTAGTAAAATCACGGACGGGACAATTGCAAAGATCTAGTTACAGAGCATATTCATTCACTGCGTCCTCCGAATCTTATTACTACGGATTAATGATATTATAAGCGCAGTTCACACCTAGGCGTAGCTCATACACGCGTAGATTGTATAGAAGCTTCTTTACCTGACGCTAACAGATAATTTAGCTTTTTACTTTTTAAGAAATTTTACACGCGTCTACTATCAATAAATAATCAAGTCTCGGGCGTCGCGTCGTCTTGTTTTCCTTTAACTAGACTAGCCAGCGACTTCGATTGGATTTCGATTTTTGAAAAACGTGTGGGAACTTTTTCATTTTCTAGGATAAAAAGTAGTCTATATCCTACCAGGTGGGATGCAACCAATCTCTGTAGCAAATTTCGACAAATTCGGTTAAACAGATGAACCGTGAATACGTAGTGCCGACAGACAGACAGAGAGAAAGACACACATTCACATTATTTTATAATAAATATTAGATGGTGCTCGCGACTTCCTCCGCCTTGATAAAGCTTTTTCTTTTCCCGCGGGAATGTTATCTCTATGTCAAAATCATATTTTGATCAAATAACAAATTTCATCAAAATCGGTTGAAAAGATGGGCAGTTATAGCGTTGCAGACAGACAGACAGATTCACTTTCGCATCTATCTATAGAAATAAAAATCAAATTATTGCCGAAATGTATGTTCTAGCATCACCTCAGAATGGACGCCGTTGGACCAATTTGATGAAATTTTTTGTGTGTTTGAGTAGGTCCCGTGATGGTTTATATTCACAATTGGACCCGGTAGGGGGCGCTGCAATCGGGTTCTAGGTTCAGAGCAGGACAACGTCTGCCGGGCCCACTAGTTATTATGGATTAGTATAGATAGATTTTCATAAATAATTGATGTTTATGAAAATATAAAATATTTTGATTTTAATATGCTTACATCTTTTGATGAAATACAAAGACATATTATAGGTATTTAATAATATTTAACATTTCTTGCTCTTCTATAAGGAACCAGTTACAGTCACACTAAAATAGTTGTACTTTAATACTTTTTATATCTAATATTGTTTCGTTTTAACTGTTTCTATATTCTGGCAACGATTAATAGTAGCTACTGGCAAATATAATAGAGCCTGACCAATTAAACCGTCTAATAAAAAATAATTCAATCAATGGCAATGCATACACAATGCGTGCTGGGCCAGGAGCCGTGCTCGGAGTCACTCCATCACTGCGCCCGAGCGCCGCCCGACGTACGTGTATTGTATGAGAATAAATAATTGGTTCCCGTATTCTTCTTTTGACGATCTCTCGGCCAGGCCCATTATGTGCCGCCGATCGCTGCCCGCGGCATTTGGACGCCACTGACGACGCTCCCGGTCGTCTCCGCGCGATCTCTCCGCCACCACGATGAATGCCTCCGAGCGAGGTACGTTCACATTTTGCCGTGGGTACCCGTCCCCAGCCGGGACCGTGAAGTGCACGCCGCGTACCAGCAAGGTTATACATCGAAACAGGTCGGAAGTGCGTCCAATTCTCTGTGAATGGCTAGGTCACACTGCGATGCTAATGGGCAGGGGAGAAGATTATATCAGCGGTCCGAGTGCCTGTTATTCAAAGTGAATCTGCTTGATGATGCGTGAAGTGGCTTGTGGCATCCGTGACGCCAGCTTGCAGCCCGTAAGTATGGAAGAGTGAAGACGCGTCATGGCTTACAATGAGGCAGGTACGTTGCTGGAGCGATAATTAATCTTTCTCTATCATTCATCACCAATAAAGGTCTCTCGGGCTCTATTGTTGAATGCCCCGAAAATTGTCGTAATCCCTAGTAAAACACAAATTACGGGTGTGGCTGCCTGGACAATGGACATTGGTAAATGTTGACTATGGCGCAACGTTTGCGTTTCGCCGTGTCCTTCTTATATGAGTATAGGTACAAGTACTACATACCCGGTGGTTTGCTCGATACTCGCAATTGGGACCGCTGTCGAGAAAAGAATCTGATTTCGTTGAATGACTCGGTTCTCGACAGGTATTTTTAGATGTCTATCTGTCGAATTGACCAACGATAAGCTACAATAAAATGCCCCTTCACATAGGCATGATAATATAAGATATACATATAATAATATTCTTTAGACACGCATCATTGATCCTACTAATGCCCTACATTGGCTTTTTTATAAAATGCATGTTTTATGTTAACCGCTCAATTTATGGCTAATTTGATATGTTAAATTATTGTTAAATGATCATGGCTCATTTATTTTTCTTGAAAATAAAGTAGTAGTCCCTAAATAAGGTAACATCTAACTTTTAACTTTTTACATTTGTACATACATAAAATCCTTGCATTTCGAAGTTCAATGTTTTAAAAGCATACAGGAAGAACTAAGAAGCAGTTAGATCCTTCTTTCTAGATACAAATAGATGATGAGGGATCACAGTATGGTCAACGAGGATGTAAAGGTAGTTTGTACTGTGGATTCAAAATGATGCTTAGAAACACGAGCGTCAATTTACCATTTATGTACGTTTGGGTCAATTTAACAATCGTGAAGTGAGTAACTTTGAATGAGGGTACGGATGAACATACTTATTTTAGTCAATCAGATTAATTATGCCATTTGTATAGTTCGGTTTTATTTCTTGCTGTTTGTTCATTATCATCTTAGACCATTCAACCAGATGAATAGTCAACGTTGCCTACTTTTTAATAATATCTTACAATACAGCTATTTTATGTACTTATCTGACCTGATTCCTAGCAGTTTTTTTTAAATTTTTTTATTTCACTACAAGTTAGCCCTTGATTGCGATCTCACCTGATGTTAATTAGTGACAATGCAGTCTAAGATGGTAGTGGGCGGGTCTGTTAGGAGTACGGCAGTTATATTTAACCCATACCCCTAATCGTACCGGAACGCTAAATCGTTTGCCGGTAGTATGGTATGGTAACTAGCCACGACCGAAACCTACCACTAGACCAGATCAGAGAAAATTCTGAAATTATAAATTCCCAAATTGACCCCGCCGGAAGTCGAGCCCCGTACTTCCCACTGTAAGACCACAGCGCTCACCGTTGCGCCAGGGAGTTGCTGTCCATAGGACTCTGTAAAGAAGTTTGCACATCGAACTCTTGTTTTTTTTAATATTAGGCTCGTTTTAATAAACATGCATCAGCTAAAAATACTTTGTCAAGTACAGGTCTATATCTATGCTTAAGACCGGTCTCAAGCATAGAAGACTGATACATCAGTACCTACTCTTAGGTGATGTTGGTTTATTTATTTATAGGGACCTAAGTTGTTTTGTAGCATTAATATTAATTTAAGCTATGGTTAATTCCTGGTTGAGTTGATAGAGTACCATAAACTCAAGTTCTTTCAGTTATATATTTGAGGAAATCTCTTTTACACTCGTAGAGTGTTTTGAATTTTCTAGGACAAAGGTTACCTACATCTTATTCCGAAAAGGATTATCAAAAACCCTAAATCCACTAGCCGCAGATGTGGGCAGCATTAAGTAACTTAATATTTCGAAGTTTTTCAATCTCCCGGTACTTCATTCATGCAAGATTCTTGTGACTTTTTGGCTTCTTCTGAAGCCAGAAGCAGAGCTGAGCTCTTCAGCTTATTTTCCTCTTTTGTGTTTATGTCCTTGATACAGTTTTTCGTCTTCTTGTCTCAGTCTTATTGAGTAGGTAATCAATCAATCAAAATATATTTTAAATTCAAAATTGGTAGACTTTTTTCACTTTTTGAACGCCAATAAAATATGAGACGTGATGGTGATAATTAACTACGGTTATCTTAAACCTAAAGCTACGAGGGTTCGAAACGCACCGTGGTCTGAGAAGAGCCCACTATAGAGAGTTCTCTATATGAATATGAATAAGTTCTCTGGCTGATATTATCCCAGAAATTAAAGCTGTATGAATAGCCGTCGGTGTGGTTACCTACGATCTCCCACCCTTCCCCCAGGTTCTGGAAAAGGAATAAGTGGTTAATTAAAAGGATTTTATATTACGTCTTTGGCTGAGTTTAACGGGCCGCTTGGCAGTTCCTAAAGTTAGAAGTAGGGGAGGTACAGGAGCGCGCCTCATCCGGTTACCAATTGACAATTTGCTAGGGCTGACACGTAATATTATGACATCTTAGTATAGGGTTACTAAGATGTCATAATTATGTGTCTCTGGAAAATCCTGACGTAAAGCCTGATTTCTATAAAATTACCTGCTAATATTGTCGCCATTTTTAAATTGAGAGGATTCAACCGAATTCAGTTGCACACAGTTGGAAAGCGCAATTTAAGATTTGTTAGATAAGTTTTTAGGCTTGCGTACCTGAAAGGCAAACCTTATGATGCGATTATGTCCTTCCGGTCATATTTTGCATAATTTTATTGTGACTATTGGCTACAGACATTAAAATTGGATAATACTTAGCCAAATAAAATACCTCATTCAAAACACTAATAATAATTATATTACTAGATGATAAATTTCGTCAAAATCGGTTAAACAGATGGGCCGTGAAAGCGTAGTAGACAGACAGACACAATTCGCATTTATAATAATACTATCTGATGCCCGCGACTACGTCCGCTTGGATTGAGGTTATTTGGTTCCTTAGTTTTCCGGGATAAAAAGTAGCCTATCTATATGTTATTCCAGACTATAATCTGTGTCATCTCTGTGCCAGATCCGTTCGGCCGTTCGGGCGTGATTGAGTAACAAACATCCACCCATACATTCATACATCCATACATCCATATAGTATACATCCATCCATCCA
This sequence comes from Erebia epiphron, assembly GCA_963932025.1. Taxonomy (NCBI): domain Eukaryota; kingdom Metazoa; phylum Arthropoda; class Insecta; order Lepidoptera; family Nymphalidae; genus Erebia; species Erebia epiphron. The sequence goes on from OZ009945.1 coordinate 32,179,972, forward strand.
AATTTTCGCATTTATAATATTTATTTGATTGATTGATTAGTATGGATTACTATTACAAAATTAATTTTACTCATTTCCACAGGAAATCCTTAATTTTCTGGGATTAAAAGTACCCTACTTTACTCTCCAGGTCCAGATAAACCCATGCAGAAAATAACGTTGATCCGTTGCCCCATTGCGGCCTGATTAAAAGAGCGTCGCTTTAATTAATTGTAATTTTTTTCAAATGAGCTAGCTAGTAGGAATGAGGAAATTGCTTAGAAATAGCAAATCCGATATGGTAGAATCATTCAAAGATTCAAGTTTGTAAAAGTTTATTCGAATAGGTAAAAACATTTGAATTGAATGTAAAGTGTTGGAAATAGGATGGCGGGACAGTAAATATTTGATACCTTGTTTCACCAGGGTTGTCAAATTATTTATGACTAGCTGATGCCCGCAACTTCGTCCGCGTGGGTTAAAGTTTCTTGGTTTCTGCAGGAATTCTTTAACTTATCGGGATAAAAGTCCAGACCATCTATCTATCTTTGTGCCAATTACATCGAGATCCGTTTAGGCCTTCTGGCGTGTTTGAGTATCAAACATCCATCCATCCATCCAAACTTTCGCATAATTTCTAATATTAGTATAGATTATTGTTTGGTGCGAAGGCTTTAATTGGCATGTCCTTTTAAGTCACGAAGCTTACAATCTATACTTATAATAAAACTGTAACAGGTCCAATTCTGTACATTGAAGATATTTTGAAAATTTTTTTTTGGAGGGCACTCATTATTCGATACTGAAGCCAAATCTGTAATTTTTTTCATTTTTGTCTGTCTGTCTGTCTGTATCTTGGCCGCGCATCACGCCGAAACTACTGAATGAATTCAAACGAAACTTGGCACAATTTGAGCCCATACTACGAGGTAGGACATAGGATACTTTTTATCCCGAAATTCTACCCCCAAAGGGGTAAAATAGGGGTTGAAAGTTTGTATGAAAGTCCTTCATTTCTCAAGTTATAGCCATGAAACTTAGTATATGAGCTGTGAGTTAAAAATGAAGAAACATGTGTTTCATAGTTTTTCAAAATTCGACCCCCAAAGGGGTGAAATAGGGGATAAAATTTTGTATGAAAGTCCTTCATTTCTCAAGTTATAGCCATGAAATTTGGTATTTGAGCTGCGTATTGAAAATAAAGAACTACGTGTTTCACAGATTTTCAAAATTCCATCCCCCAAGGGGTAAAATAGGGGTTAAAAGTTTGTATGAAAGTCTTTCATTTCTCAAGTTATAGCCATGAAACTTGGTATATGAGCTGCGAATTGAAAATAAAGAATTACGTGTTTCACAGTTTTTCAAAATTCTACCCCCAAAGGGGTGGAATAGGGGATAAAGGTTGGAATAAAAGGCCTTCATTTCTGAAGATATTTTAACGAATCTTGGTATTTTGGCTTTCGGTAAAAAATAATGAAGTACGTATGTCACAGTTTTTATCATTATCACCCCCGAAGGGGTAAAATAGGGGTCGGAAATTTGTATGAAAGTCCTTCGTTTCCCAAGTTATAGCCATGAAACTTGGTATGTGAGCTACCGATTGAAAACAAAGAAATATGTGTTTCACAGTTTTTGAAAATTCTACACCCAAAGGGGTGAAATAGAGAGTTGGTCCTTCAATCACGCCGCAACAGAGCAACGGGTATTTTGCACGGGTAGTTAAGGACCTGAAGAGTGGTATAGGCTACTTTTTATACCGGAAAATTAAGGAGTACCTGTGAGGAAAAAAACATAAACCACGCGGACGAAGTCGCGGGCATCTGCTAGTGTAATTATATAGACAATTATTATTTGATTATAGATAAAAGTCAAATAAAAAGGTAAACTAATGATGAAAAAATACCTGACTGACATAATTTTAAAATATAGGTAAAATTTCAACGCTCTTGTGATTTTGCATTTTTTTTATCGAAGACTCCAACTAAGAAAGGTAAAATATCCAAATAACAGTTCCTATTTAAAACTTAACTACTTATTGCACAGTTTGTACCTATATAGTTGATTTTCGAAATGACTGTAACATAGACATACAGATAGACGGTCAAAAGAATATTGTTCTATATATACTAGTGGAATCTATAATCTATATATATAAAATTCCAAGTCCTGACTGACTGACTGACTTATATATCAACGCACAGCCTAAACCGCTAATCCTAGAGACATGAAATTTGGAGGGTGTGTTCTATGCGAAGAGTAGGTATCCACTAAAAAGGGTTTTTCGAAATTCTATCCCCAAAGGGGTAAAATAGGGGTTGAAAGTTTGTATGAAAGTGCGTCGTTTTTCAAGTTATAGCCATGAAACTTGGTATTTGAGCTTTAAGTTAAAAATGAAGAAGTACGTCTTTCACCATTTTTGTAAATAGGTACAACCCCCAAAGGGGGGAAATAGGGGATGAAAGTTTGTATGGAAGTCCTTCATTTCTCAAGAAATTTTTTAAGTTATTTCAACTAAACTGGGTATTCTGGCTTTTGGTAAAAAATAATGAAGTACGTGTGTCACATTTTTCAAGTTATAGCCATGAAACTTGATATTTGGAATATTGGAGAAATAAGTAATTCACAGTTTTGGAAAATTTTATACCCAAGGACGTTAAATAGAGAGCTTGTCCTTCAATCACGCCGCAGTAGAGCAACGGATCAACGTTATTTTTTTCATGGGTATAGTTGAAGACCTGGAGTGAAATAGGCTACTTTTTTCACGGAAAATTAAGGAGTCCCTGTGGGAATTTAAAAACTTATGCCTCGCGAATGAAGTCGCGGGCAACTGCTAGTGAACTATAACAATGGTTAGCTATTTTAGCATGGCCAGGCAAAAGAAGCGTCGACATCTCCATACTGACTGAGTATTAACATAGCAGCTTCGGTTTTAATTTGTACTCCAGGTACCGAGTACCGATTTGAGTATATGTGAAAGAAGCTGTCTGTTCTTCATAATACGCTCACGATAAGGTAGACTCAATTAAATAATATCTTGCGGTCTAGTTTCACAGATTATGACGACCCCCCCGGCGCAGTCTTGAGCGCTGTTGTCTTAAAGTGGGAAGTCCTGGGTTCGATCCCCGGCAGAGTCAATTTGGGAATTTATAATTTCTGAATTTTCTCCGGTCTGGCCTAGCGGGAGGCTTCGAACGTAGCTAGTTGCCACCCTACCGGCAAAGACGTGCCGCCAAGCGATTTAGCGTTCCGGTACGATGCCGTGTAGAAACCGATTAGGGGTATGGGCTTAACATAACTGCCCGCTACCATCTTAGACTGCATCATCACTAACCATCAAGTGTGATCGCAGTCAAGGACTAATTTGTAGTTGATGAAAAGCTTTATTATGTTTAACCCCATATTGCAGAACCGCACGAATTATAAAGATCCTAACCTCTATACCAGTAGTCTTAGCAGAATAGGTACTATTCATTACACTACTTATCGAGTAAGTACTTAAAGACTCTTGATCCCATTTTCTTGAAAACTAGCGTCCAATAGAGATTGTACTATCGAAGGACTTAATGCGGACTTCCTGCCTTCTTTCATCTGTCAATTTCCTCCTTACTGCACTTGGCGGTATATCAATGAGATGAGGCACGCTCTATTCGACACGATGAGATATTATCACATCAAAAATTGTAAGGGCCACATTACCAGCTAACTGCGGTAAGCACGCGATTTTCTGGTATTGCACGTGTTTGCTGTCACAGTTACATTTAGATCTCTTTCATAGAATTATGCAATATGAAATTACTCAATATTTCAATAATAATTACTTATTTAAAATACGGGATAATGGCGCCATAGAATTGAGAATCTGCCTTACACTTGTTACTGAAATCTGCTTATGTTCGTTGTCCGTTGGATGCCCTCGGTTCATTGACAGGTCTGTAATAATATTATGGTATCACTTTCCAAAGGAAAGATTGTGTAAAACACAGCACTGTTTTTAAGATCTGTCTATTTAGTTTTGTTCAAATTACCATACAGGTAAGCCATCACCTTAAAAGCCTTATTCAATAAATGTTTCAATTTAATGTCAAGCAAGTATTACAGAATCCTCTTTGACTACAAAATGGTAAAAAGAGATCCTTATAGTGTGACGAGTCTGCTTATCCGTCACAGCTGCTTCAGTTCTATCTTTGACATCGACATTTATAATGAACTAGCTGATGCCCGCGATTTCGTACGCGTGGATCGAGGTTTTGTTGTTCCCGCGGAAACTCTTGAATTTTCCGGGATAAAAAGTAGCCTATGTGTTAGTCCAGACTATAATCTATCTCTGTGCCAAATTTCATTCAGATCCGTTCAGCCGTTCGGGCGTGATTGAGTAACAAACATCCATACATCCATCCATCCAAACTTTCGCATTTATAATATTTATATTATTTGATAGCTCTCACGATAGTTTAAACGTTAAGACATCGACATAGTTCTAAGTTTTGGATCGATTTGAAAATTGAAATAGGTACTTATATGAAATGTTACAGCTAGTAATGCAAAATTTATTAATTACATTGCAATGAATTTTAAAGAAGCTTAATTTTAAAATTGATTTATGATGGAAAGTTACATAAAAATTCGCGTCTTACTCTTATGCCCCTACCAAAACGTACCTACCTGTTTTAAGTGTAATACTCTATAGTAAGTGTGTACTCGGGTCATATGTATAAAGTTTGCAAAGCAAGAAACTTGAATAGAGTAATCCGAATTGATAGAGTAGAAAAAACCATCACAATAAAAAAACAGTAAGTCAAATTAATTGTTAATGAAACAAAAACCAACCTTATGGCCGATTTCACCAATAATGCCTTAGGGAAGGCTCTAGGACTTGGTTACAGTTTTCACATACAATAACAGTCATCTAACGGGCTTAGGTGTTAATTGTTGGTGAAAACGGGCTAGTTTCGCAAATCCCGCCTATCTAGATGCAGGGTAAAGTTAACTCTAACCGGGAAGAGCTTGCTTTAACAATCGTGCGAATTTATCCCGCAACATATCTATATTCATGAGGCCAGGTTATTCACTAAAATCGGTTGATCCGGTTAGACGAGTTGACGTTGAGGCCATTTGAGACAATTTATGTTGACTTTGCCGGAGCATTTTTAGAGAGGAAGTTGCTTTGTTTGTTTGTCATCAGCGATGACTTCGTTTAACCGTACGTACCTACATTCATTCTTTATATTGAATTTTTAGCTGATCTGCCTCGGTTTCACTCTGGTGGAATTAATAAAACTTATGACATATTACAACCTAAAACATGCAACATCTCATGAGATAAAAAGAGAAATTGACTGAGTATAGTAGATAATATTATATATTTAAGCATAACTTCGTTGGGTTAAGAATCTTAAGATTTTGCATTTATGCAGGGAGGGTTTTGAAAAATTATTTTGTTATGATTGTAGGTTATATTTGTAAATAATATTATTTTTTTATTTTATAAGTGTGAGGTGCGAGTGCGAGTAAAGTGATTAGGGTAGAGCACTTTGCACCTGCAAGGATCATTAATCATGACTGTGAACATTTACTTTACACTTAACACCACAATATGTATTTACATGTCAAATAATTACTTCGCACCTGTGTCTTTTCAGTATCAGTCATGTGTCAGTGACTTTTGTCCTGACATAGCCCTATCCTTGAGGTCGTAAAAGTCCTGAAACTCCTAACATAGCTAGATGAGCGACTCGAGTGGATCAGCCCGTCTGTTAGTGTCGACTTCTTGTTTTGTTAGCTAGTAGGTATATTAGTTATTATTGACCTTGTAGGTATATTCTACTTGGTGAATACGTTTCCGTGTTTTTGCATAAAGGTCAAAAAATGCGCTTCACTAAAGCAATCAAGGTCCTTCCGTTCAAGTTATAATCCTAGATACTTTAGATATCAGTAACAATCGCCGTCACGATAAATTGTTTCGATAGCCCAAACAGTAAGTACTTCTCTTCAAGAACTAGCTCTTTAGCGGAAATAGGTAGGTATCTATTGTGTTATGTAGCTATATACCTCCTATAGGAAGGTATATTTTACATTGACCTGACATTTAAACTGAAAATTTTCCTTTTATTTATTATTATTAATTTAATTATTCTGTATTGCACGGTTGAGCGTTTAAAAGTAACAGGCAGATAGGTTCGCTTTGATAAAATCAAGAATGTTAATTGATATGAAATAAAACTTGATTTTGAGTTAGAGTTTCAAATAAAAGATGTTGGTTAATGATTTATAGGTACGGTGAATCTTGAGGCTAAATTAATTGACTCCATAGTTCATGGAGGTCAGCTGATTCCATTGAATTCATGAATTAGGATGTATTCATTTTATTAGTACCTAATATTATAATCACATGTGCGCACTGTGATTTGTGGTAATATTTTTACAAATTAAATACTTATCTATAGGTATTAATAATTCAGTAAGTTTTCGCATCCCAGCTTCGCACCGATTTGGCCTAGTGTCTCTAGTCATTATTATAATACTGTAGTCAGGTTTCTTAAGTACCTACCAACTTTTAGTGTTGGTAGATAGCTTACCTTAGCCTTGATACTTTTTTCATTTAATTACCTATCTCTTAAGAAAATATCAAGGCAAATAATATTTTCTTCAGGATTTATGATACCTAGGTACGACTAAAAGCGTATTATCTCAGGAGTATTCCCCATTCTCTGGTAGCATTGGTTTATTTTTATATTCTGTCTGCCCACCAATAGCTGACAATGACAATAAAATTATCGTGAGATGCTAGTAAAAGTAAACGATTGCATGATAAAGCGCACCTACAGTTTTCTGTTCCTAGTGACAATCTAACTTTTTTATTGCACAAGATATATGGTAATTAGCGTTGTGTAACGGTATAACGCTCACGCACGGTATTGTGCATGTGATGTATTACTTCATAACAACTAGGGTTGTCACGTTTTTTTCTCCGTACCTATTAAACTTAGGTACTTGTTTAAGGGCTCATATTTAAAACTTTCGAAAGTATTTATTTCAAAACTATCAAAGCAAATAACTTGTGCTTTTTTGGTCTTAAATTTATAATGTAAAAAGTATAATATAAAAAATATTAAGAAGCATGTTTGGATTCTATTTTTTTTTATAGAAAAATACTATCCACGCGGGTGCACATTGCTTTATTGACACATGTTTCGCTACAGTGTATTGTAGTGTGCACTGTAGTGTACTGTTTACTGCACTGTAAAAGTCATAATATGTTTTCATACAGGTTAATTAGTAGAGTACCCACCTACATACTTCTTCTCAGGGCTAACTTGTAGTGGAATAAAAACATAACGAAATAATAAAGAAACGATCTCACGGCCGGCACCTAAAATTGCTTATAAAAATAAAAATGCTTAATTTACTTAACTACACTAATAAAATGCATCAAATTATAATAGAGAATTAAGATATTTATTTCTCTTTAACCCTGCCATGAATTAAGTTAACTAGTCTTTATCACTCTTTAAATACTTACGAGTATATACCTACTAGCTACAGTTCCATCAAAATCGGTTCAGCCGAAAATTTTATACATAAAAAAAAGAAAATCATTTTAATTAAATTGATAGGCAACAACCCTACATTATTTATCCTTTTTTGCACATAATTTCTTTCTACATATTTTGCATGTGACTCTAAACAAAGTCGGCAGATTCAGTCGGGAATATTAAATGATTGATAGGAACATGATTTTATTAAGTATTTATTACAAAACTTTTTTGTAAAATCAAAGCAGAACGCATAATTCAACCATAATAAAAAAAATCCATCGTTTGTACTTTTTACTGGTTTTATGGTTAAATATGGAATACCAGACATTCGACCTACAGTCCCATCAGAATAAACTTATCTTTTTATACTGGGCTAGTAGATGAATGCTAAAACTTATGAACTGCTACAAAGATCAAAATAATATTCATTATACTGAGTACTATAATGGTCACCAACATCATTTACTACCAGGTTTTTTTATTCCACTATAAGTTAGCCCTTGACTGCGATCTCCTCTAATGGTAAGTGATGATGCAGTCTAAAATGGTAGCGGGCTCACCTGTTTGGGGTATGGCATATAAATTAAACCCATACCCCTAGTCAGTTTCTACACGGCATCGTACCGGAACGCTAAAACGCTTAGCGGTACGTCTTTGTCGCTAGGGTGGTAGCTCTCATCAGACCAGACTTTAGCAGTTAATGAACAGCTTAATTTAACCCATTTTCAAACAGCGGATCCAAGTAGAAAATAACTGCAGTTGTTGAAATCATTATCTATAACTTTTATTTTCAACTAACTTTCCATCTTATATGGAACAAAATAATATTCTGTAATTGCATGTCTAAAAACTAAATTTCACCTGAATTAGAAACGGATTAGTGGTGTTCAGGTATCAAATAATTACATCGTGGTAGTTTCAGATGGCTACATTCGCAACTGCACTCCACCGGCCATCGACGACTTCCCAGCGGGGCTGTTCACTGAGTTGCAGAGACAGCACGGAGCCATTGTCTTGCACGCACTAATCTCTATCTACCTCTTTCTGGCTCTTGCTGTGGTCTGCGATAAGTTTTTTGTACCCGCCGTCGATAGAATATGTACAGGTAAGATGTTACATTATCCATACTTTTATACTAATCCATACTAATATTAGAACGCGAACTTGTGTGCCTGTCTTTCTGTGTACCTTTTCTTGTGTACCTTTTCACGACTCATCCGTTTAATTTATTTAAATTTGGAACCAAGATAGCTTGCGTCCCAGGAACTTCTATTTATGCCGGAAAATCAGGAGTTCTCATTATAAAAAAAAAACATTAATCCTCTCTATGATGTTGCTGGCATTAAATGAATATCTATGATCCCATTTTTTAAAATTGCAATTTCTTGAAATAAATGATCTATTACAGATTTAATCAAGTGTTGGACTTGGAACTAATAGAAATATTAGCTTATAAAATGATCTATGTTTCTCGTTTCAGCATTAAATATGACAAATGACGTAGCTGGTGCTACGTTTATGGCAGCTGCTACGTCAGCACCTGAACTTTTTGTGAACGTAATCGGGACATTCATCACTGAAGGTGATATTGGCGTGGGCACCATCGTTGGATCAGCGGTTTTCAATATTCTTGCAGTTGCAGCCTGTTGCGGTATAGGGGCTGGGATGGTAAAGTGCACTTTTTTAGTTTTAGATGTTTTATATGAATTTTATAAAATCTTCTTTGATTTAAACTCAAAATGTTGGTATTCTAGGTGGTTCCATTAGACTGGTGGCCCTTAACGAGAGACTGTCTTGCTTACGGCATTACCGTTTCTATCCTTATCTGTATCATGCACGATGAGTACGTACAGTGGTATGAAGCCTGCCTTTTGGTCTTATTATACGGAGTTTACATTTGTATCATGTATTATGACAAATCTATACAAAACTTTGCTAAAGGTGAGATTTATTACATTCATCTCTATTTACATTTGAATTTGGATATTATTTAAAATAAATTCTTTGTTACAACAGGAAGTTGGAAATGCGTTTCCGATATGATAAAGAAAGATAGCGAAAAACAAGATACTACATTGCCAGTTGACAATGGTTTGTAGGATTTCAGTATTTTATACCAATTTTAATAAACGTTAATTTCTTTATTTTGCCTTAAATATTTAATTGCAGAAAATAAAGATTCTAAGTCACCGTCAACAAATAAGAATGAGTTGTCGGTAGATCATCACCAACACAATGGTAATGTCAAAAGTATATCTCTCTATACAGATGCGAATGAAAAGAAAGCAGTAGTAGATACGTCTCTTCCGATTGAAAATAGTAAAAATGAGGATGATAGTATAAATGTGCAAGCTGACCCTAAGGTGGGTACAATGGAAATCGCATGTCAAGAAGATAGTCAAGAGGTGAACCGAGGAAATGTAGAGGAAGGAAATAAGGAAACAGTAGACGTGTATGAACATTCGTTGTGGAGGTGGCCTACTGGGAGGAGTAATCTCACAAAGGTTTCTATTAACTTATTTGCTAACATACAAAACTTATTTGCTCTAACTTATGAATATTTTTAATACTGCAGATAACATGGATAATAACCTGGCCTATTCATCTCGTATTTCTCTTTACAATTCCGGACTGTGAGAAACCCCGATTTAAAAATTGGTTCCCATTAACTTTTATGATGTGCATCGTTTGGATTGGATCATTGTCTTATATTGTTGCGTGGATGATTACTATTATTGGTAAGATATCTTTATCGTCGAGTTTATTATTTGTTTTAGTTGTTATAAAATATATTCTGAACTCAAATCGTGTTTAGGTGATACTCTGATGATCCCAGATTCTGTTATGGGGATTACATTCTTAGCTGCTGGAACATCAGTGCCAGAAGCCGTTTCCAGTGTAATTGTTGCTAAACAAGGTATGCCTAGATTTTAAATGATTTTTATTTTTATTTTAGAAGAGATATCTACTTAAATCTTCGTATTTTACAGGACACGGATCGATGGGTATAAGCAATTCAATAGGATCAAATACCTTTGACATACTTCTTTGTTTAGGATTACCCTGGCTTATCAAAGCCTCACTGACTCCAGCTGAACCAGGCCACTATTGGGTTAGATCTCCATTAACATTTTATAATATTTATCAAAGCGATTTAAATTTCTAAATACGCTGCGAATGTATTTATGACAATTTGTTGCCGTGCGATTTGGGCCCATAGTTTAATTATGAGACATCTCTTACCAATTCCGAATAGAACATTAAATACTTTTTTTAAATAAAGGAAATATATTTATAAATTAATGTCAGACCCTGCTGTTCGGTCTTTTTAATAAATTGATGTCGAGGAGATTCTCATAATTAGATTGAATCTATTTGCTAAAATATACATTATTTTGCTTGCGTTTTCTGTTTGTTTATTAAATATTCTTTGAGTGTAACTTTCTCTTCTTTTAATAGGTAAAGATAAACTCCATGGGTCTCGAATACTCCGCTATATCGCTGTTGTCGACTCTTCTGCTGCTGTACTTGACTTTCTGGTTTAACAAGTTCAAGCTAGATGCAGCTGTGGGCAGGGCGTGTTTGGCGATGTACGCGATGTTCTTGGTGCTAGCTACACTTATAGAGTTAAATGTTTTCTTCCCTGTCAATGTGCGTACTTGTAGGAAATCAGAGCTTAAATCTTAAAAGTTAAAGGCTGAAATAAACACAATGGGAGATTGAAGCGACGGCAACGAACCGTACGCGTCCGTGCGAATAATTGTACTACATGAACCTGTAAGAAGCACGTCACACCAACATGCGTTCACTTAGGCATGAGCGCTTGGCAGTGTGGACCCCGCTATACAGTTCTTTGCACTACAACTTCTAGAATCTGCTAGACAGGTCGCCGTCGCATCGTACAATCGTGCTCCGTGTGTTTCAGGCTTAAAACATTAACTGGGGGCTTACTATCATCGCTTAATGCAGTATTATTTTAATCTTGTGGACGCTCTTGTTTCAGAATTATAATCCTTATTTTAGGGACGTTAAGGTTCGTCACATAAAATGTAAATTTTAAAATAATACTGTTTTAAGCGATGATACTAACCCTCCTCATCGCGTGATCTTTTCCATCTGTAGTATTGCAATAATTTTAGAACACTTATTGTTGTTAAGATATTATATTTCTTAAAAGTTTCAGTTTTGATGTCTTTCTTTATAAAAGAAATTAATTTGTATTATTGATAAAAAATTGTAACAATAAATAGTACGTAGTATTTAAAATTAATGATTCAAGTAAAAATCTTGTATTTGGTTAATTAATGTGGTATATGAAGCATCTGATTTGTATTTTAACAAAATGTTGTGGTAGGTAGTAGAAATATATCTTTTCTTTTTAGTATGCAAATTTTTGTTGCTGTTATAAAGAGTTTTATTTTGATCGTGGCACAATGTCAAAGAACTTGAATTTACCCACATTTCGAATTTAATGCCAAATGGATTCTAATAAGTTATTTTTAAGTTTTGCTTCCGAGTACTTGGAAATTAAATTAATCAATCTAGATTGTCTTTTTTTTCAAATTTGTTGCGGACGGAGGTTTGTACCAAGATTTTTGTAAATAGCTATATTTACTTTATGATGTATCAGCTATTAAGGATTAAATATACATAAATTTCTATTTTCTGTGTTTTTCTTAAGTCCAATATATCCTGTAAAAGCATCTACCGATAGAGGCAGATACTATAAGCAGATACCGATGCTGTATAGCTGACCATAAAAATTAAAACCTCGGCATATTGCGAATCAACAATGTAACTACCCGTATAATATACGACGATACACTATATAAAAAAAACTTAACTTATGTTTCGGAAATAAATGTAACTAATCTGTATATGGGTCTACTTAGTATATGCTGGATTACACTTTGTCAAGTAAAAAGTGCAGGTGCGAAGTGATTTGTTAACATATTTTATGGTGTTAAGTGTAAAGTTAATGTTCACACAGTGATTAGTGATCCTTGTAGGTTCAAAGTGCTACTATGATCACTTTACTCGAACTAGCATTTCACACTTAACAGCGTGACCGATTTTACAAATTTTTTAGCACCTTTTCACTTCACCCGCATTAAAAAGAAATACAATCCCCCAAACAAGTTTTTTAAAATTTTTGTGGTTAGCTACTGATCGTAAAATCTAGCAAGGTATGAACACAAGCTTGTGATGCTGTGTGGACAAGACTTGGCAAGAATGGAGAGAGTTTGTAACAGAGAAAGAATCAGAACGTTCTAAGCAAAAATTTTATTTAACATCATATGACATTGAACATAAAAAGAACACAATAAAAAAACAACACTTGAACAATTACTAACTTAAATTGTTGTTCCTTTGCGTTACATAATCATTCTCGCGGCTGGCTTCGTCCTTCTGTAAAAATAAATCATAAGTGTTGGTGCTACAAATGGACGTCATGGGGGGTTCTAATCCGTCCAATAACGGTACGATCCGTTCAGCCGTTCGGGCGTGATTGAGTAACAAACATCCATCCATAGATCCATAAATCCATCCATCCATCCATCCAAACTTTCGCATTTATAATATTTATTTAATTATTTGATAGGTCATTAGGTAAGGATAGGTAGTACGAAGCACGAGTTTGCGATGAAGAAAGAAGTGCGTATCCGAGAAAGAATTATTATTACTACGAATAGATCAGATCACAAGATTGGCACCGCTTTACGTACATCGTAAACGAATACGTTCGTTCGCATACGAATGCGATCTCACCTGATAGTAAGTGATGATGCAGTCTAAGATGGTAGCGGGCTAGCCTGTTCATGGCTGTTATATTAAAGCCATACGAACACCCCTAATCGGTTTATACACGGTATAGCACCGGAGCGCTAAATCGCTTGGTGGTACGTATTTGCCGCGAGGATTATAACAAGCCACGCCTGAAGCTTCCCACCAGGCGAAAAAACTAAAGTTACTCACTAAAAATGCAGAATGGGCCCTTAAGCGCTCCATCTCCCTCGCATGGATCTCTATGTCGTGCTGGGTGAGCCTCGGTCGACGACAGTGCACGTCTTGAGGTGGTAGCCAGCGGTGGATTACTGGTGTTAGAAGGTCACGGTGTACCTGATAATAAATTGAATCATTTAAAAGTAAGTACCTACTAATAACCTCAGCTGCGGACGTGCGGAATAAAATCTGCTTCCGTTTACTGCTGCCCACCGAAAACGCAGCCTTAACTATTCTACATACCTAATACTGAAAAACTTTAGTTCTACAGCTTTTTAAAAACTTAATAAGCACCAAAACAGACGTTACAGTTTTTGATGTACACTCGTCTAGACAATATTCCTTTATTATCGATCGATGGACCCGTAATTGGTAGCGAGTTAACTCTAGAGCAGCCAATATAAATGTTTTTATTATTGTATGAAAACGAGTTTTTTTAAATCAGAATTTAAAAGTCGAAGAAAGAAAAGTTGATCTTTTAAATTAACCATTGAGTTTTTATTCTGGTTTTTTAAATCTATATTATTACTTTAATAAAAATCAATTGCCGTAATGTATGTTCTCGCATCACTTTAGAACGGCTGGACCGATTCTGATGGAGTTTTTGTGTGTGTTTGAGTAGGTCTCGGGGTTTACATTCCCAGACCCGGTAGGTGTCGCTGCAATCAGGTTCTAAGTTCAGGCCTTGGAAATCATCTTCCGGGCCCAATAGTTTGTAATACAAATTAGCCGCGGACTCCGAGGCTCAAAGACCCTGTAGTGTGATCTTACCTAGTGATGAAGATACATTTAAACACAGAAATGGGCTAGCCTGGAGGGGCAGTTTATAACAAATCCTTTAGCACGGCAAATACAAAACCTTTAGCACGGCAGCGGAACGCTTAAAATGCGGAAGCAAACCAACCGCCGCCGGGTATCGAGCCCGGGACATCCTTATAAGACACACAGCACGCTCCAGGGGCGATTTCTCTCATGTGTTTCAGACTTAGAATATAATATTGGAATACAATGTTGTTGCTTACCATATGAGGTTTGTTTGGTCGGGTGAAAAACGTTATGATCGATCCAGTTATAATACACACCGTCATACCGATTAGCGTGTAATATAGATAGCTTACTCTGTACAGGAAGAATGTGCCAGATCTGTTAGGAAAATGAGATAAATTAAAAATTTCCGAAGTAGGTAGTTACGGACAAAAACACGACAGCTGTATTGGCTTCAAAGCACATTGCAGCATTAGAGAGGCAGCGTCAAGCGACGCGTTATACATACAATAGTGGTTAAGTATCTTAGCTACGTAACATAAAATAAAAATAGCTATTTATGCAACTGTATCGTAATAAGGGTCATTTTAATTCGAGTGCTGTTTTTTGATACGAGGCTTGCCGAGTATCAAAATAGGATAGTACGAGAATTAAAATGACTAATTACGTACAGTTGCATACAAGATTTTATCTACGACAAGGACGTCTTTATAATTTTTTTTAATATTGGCAGTAAGAGTGGCAGTACCAACCATAGAGTGGGTTGGGTACATAGAGTATAGAGTAGGTGGAGATGAAATATATAATATGTACATATTCAATGACGGGTGCCACCATCCGCCATGATGTAGGTATGGCTCCTTCTACATACTAAGAACTCTGTGGTTGGGAAAGTGCCAGAACCCAGAGCCGCTAAGCTATAGGTATCCTATTTATGAAGATAACCATATCGATACAGCTACGACTCATAACGATACAGCTCCCATACAACGAACTGTATCGTTATGAGAAGCAAACACGAAAGAGGGTTAAATTCGATATAGTTGTCAACTTCGAAATTGGAACTTTTCAATGCTGGAGTAGATAAATATTATTTCGATTCGGCGCCGATGTGACCAAAGAGGATAAAATCGCTACAATAAGCCTGATTTACTAAGTATTAAAATGGAAAAATGTTATTACCCTCGACGAAGCGGAGACGGTATATGTGTTTGCCCTAAGAGGTTGTGTGTTTGTTTGTTTGTTTGTTTGTTTGTTTGTTTGTTTGTTTGTTTGTGCACTTTTTTGTCACCATTTTTCTCAAAAAGTACTGGGCCGATTGAGATGCGGTTTTTTGCATTAGATACGGATAGCTTGTGAGAAGGTTTTTAGATATATTTTAGGACCATAGACAACCAAGCTGAGCTGTAGTCTATGATTTTAATATTTCAACATGTTACCATTTTTCATAAAAACTACTGGGCCGATTGAGATGCGGTTTTTTGCATTAGATGTGTATAGCTTGTGAGAAGGTTCTTAGGTATATTTTAGGACCATAGACAACAAAGCTGAGCTGTAGTCTATGATCTTAATTTTTCTATGTGTTAAAAATTTTCACAAAAAGTACTGGGCCGATTGAGATGCGGTTTTTTGCATTAGATATGTTTAGCTTGTGAGAAGGTTCTTAGATATATTTTAGGACCATAGACAACAAAGCTGAGCTGTAGTCTATGATTTTATTTTTTCAATATATTACCATTTTTCACAAAAAGTACTGGGCCGATTGAGATGCGGTTTTTTGCATTAGATGTGTATAGCTTGTGAGAACTGAGAAGGTTCTTAAATATATTTTAGGACCATAGAAAACAAAGCTGAGCTGTAGTCTATGATCATAATTTTTCAACCACTGTTACCATTTTTCACAAAAAGTACTGGGCCGATTGAGATGCGGTTTATTGCATTTAGGACTTCGTGCGATTACAAAACAGGAAACTGGTACCAAAATTTTAAAAACAGCGCGATTTTGAAATTCTTTGTTAATTGACCGATTTCGTTCAAAATCTATATTTAGGGCTCCCTGGGGTCACAAAACAGGAAACTGGTACCAAAATTTAAAAAAATCAGGGCTTTTTGAAATTCTTTGTTAATTGATCGATTTCGTTAAAAATCGATATTTAGGACTCCCTGGGGTTACAAAACAGGAAACTGTTACCAAACTTTAAAAAAACAGCGCCATTTTGAAATTCTTTGTTAATTAACCGATTTTGTTCAAAATCGATATTTAGGGCTTCGTGGGATTACAAAACAGGAAACTGGTACCAAAATTTTAAAAAAATCAGCGCCATTTTGAAATTCTTTGTTAATTGACCGATTTCGTTCAAAATCGATATTTAGGGCTCCCTGGGGTTACAAAACAGGAAACTGGTACCAAAATTTTAAAAAATCAGCGCCATTTTGAAATTCTGTGTTAATTGACCGATTTCGTTCAAAATCGATATTTAGGGCTCCCTAGGGTCACAAAACAGGAAACTGTTACCAAAATTTTAGAAAATCAGCGCCATTTTGAAATTCTTTGTTAATTGACCGATTTCGTTCAAAATCGATATTTAGGGCTCCCTGGGGTCACAAAACAGGAAACTGGTACCAAAATTTTTAAAAATCAGCGTCATTTTGAAATTCTTTGTTAATGGATCGATTTCGTTCAAAATCGATATTTAGGGCTCCCTGGGGTTACAAAACAGGAAACTGTTACCAAACTTTAAAAAAACAGCGCCATTTTGAAATTCTTTGTTAATTAACCGATTTTGTTCAAAATCGATATTTAGGGCTTCGTGGGATTACAAAACAGGAAACTGGTACCAAAATTTAAAAAAAATCAGCGCCATTTTGAAATTCTTTGTTAATTGACGAATTTCGTTCAAAATCGATATTTAGGGCTCCCTGGGGTCACAAAACAGGAAACTGGTACCAAAATTTTAAAAAATCAGCGCCATTTTGAAATTCTGTGTTAATTGACCTATTTCGTTCAAAATCGATATGTAGGGCTCCCTGGGGTCACAAAACAGGAAACTGTTACCAAAATTTTTGAAAATCAGCGCCATTTTGAAATTCTTTGTTAATTGACCAATTTCGTTCAAAATCGATATTTAGGACTCCCTGGGGTTACGAAACAGGAAACTGTTACCAAAGTTTTAAAAAATCAGCGCCATTTTTATTTATTTTGTTATCACCATAATAAATGAATTCAGTTTAGTACAGTAAAATCAGTACTACTTGTAAGTCTAACCACAACCGTGAGCTCGCGCACAGGGCGAAATACTAGTTAGATATATATAGCTTGAGAGAAGGTTCTTAGATATATTTTAGGACCATAGACAACCAAGCTGAGCTGTCTCTATGACTTTAATATTTCGATATGTTACCATTTTTTACAAAAAGTACTGGGCCGATTGAAATGCGGTTTTTTTCATTAGATGTGTATAGCTTGTGAGAAGGTTCTTAGATATATTTTAGGACCATAGACAACAAAGCTGAGCTGTAGTCTATGATTTTATTTTTTCAATATGTTACCATTTTTCTCAAAAACTACTGTGCTGATTTAGATGCGGGCTTTTTGTTTTAGATATATTTAGCTTGTACCTAGATGCTGCCCAGGGTATCATGATGGAGTCAGGAGGCGATCATGGGAACTCCTTAAATTCTCATCGTATACCCGTCGCGTTTGGACTCTTTTGATTTGTCCATTTGAAAAGGGTTTGGCCATAGTCCACCACACTGGTCAAAAAAACTACTGAGCTGTCAAAGATGCAGTTTTGTGTTTTAGATATTATGTAATATATACGTTTGCTACGTTCTAATTGTTGTTTCAAAGTTAGTCGTGCAGTTCGTCGTGGGTTTTTTTTAAATTTTTAATTTTATTACTTGTTTAATAATAAGTTATTGGTGCAAAGCTAATGAACATTTGCAGTACCAAAAGCTTGCAGGTGTAAGCTGGTTCTATAATAGTCAACAGGTTGGAACTCGGAACGTGGCAGAAAACCAGTTATCCTGGTTGCGGGGATGAAATTTGTTACTTCAACGTAAGGTACCATCAGTGCGTCAGATCATTGCGTATTAAAAGACTAGATGCCTCCGATTTATACTGTATTACAATCCCTGTAAATCTTCTTTATATAAAACAAAGTCGGGGTTGTTCAAACACGTATAACTCTAGAACGGCTGGACCGATTTTCATGGCTTTTTATTTGTTGTATTTGTCCATCCCGAATAGCAGAGTAACTATTAAAACATTGGAAAATTGACCACGCGGACGAAGTCGCGGGCATCAGCTAGTCTTTAATATATAAAACAAAGTCGGGTTTGTTTTGTTCTGACTGTAGAACGGCTGGACGGATCTGGATGAAACTTGGCACAGAGACAGATTACAGTCTGAAATAGCACATAGCAGAACTAAAAAACCTCAATCCACGCGGACGTAGTCGCAGGCATCAGCTAGTTATTAATAAAAACTTTTAGAATATTGACCTGTCAAACTCTACAGTGATGTCAGATGCCGGTGTGGTTGGAAGGGTGTAGTTGTCGGCACATCCTGAGATGCTGACTGGTTTCGGTAACACCACGATTTCACCTCGTAACATGGCTGCCTGAGTGCCTAGAGAGATCCAGCCTACGAGGAAGGTGGAGGTTACGCCACCGGCTAGCGCTCCCTAGAGAAAACCAAAATCATCTACATCAATATCACTTCAACATATGTAGAATAGGATAGGATAGTATAGGATACCGGCTCACTACTGAGCACGACTATCATCTTATCGTCTCCATAATATGAGGAGAGTTTGGCCCTTGTTCATCACGCTAGCAAAAGGGCATTTTGATTGGCAAACTTCGCACACTTTATGAGACATTATCTTCAACTCTCTCCCTCTCTCTCTTATGCCAGTCTCTGATGCCGATGATCCTCATGATTTTAGGCTTATAGGCCTATGTGCCTACTTTATATCATCACGATGCGGCGCGGTGCGTCTTTATTCGTGAGCTTCTGTACATGTGAACTTCGGAAGAACTTTTTAAGTACTTAGATAAAACTTTTTTATACAATATACAAAACACAGCTATTATTTATTTTACCATTGAAAATGGTTATCAGATGAAAATCGCCTGAGACTTATTTTTGGCAATAGCTTCGAGGATTTTGAGAGGATCGAGATGGGAATAGTACCATGAGTTGAAGAATTTATTGAGACACGTGTGAGCGTTTGAGTTTTTGCTGGTAGCTTTTTTTGGAATTTTGAAAGAGAAGTGCATTCGAGTTGGAATTTTGAAAATAGGTTAATAATTTTTTTTTTTTTTAAATTTGATCCAGTAAAGGAGCAGAATTTGCGCAGAGTCTAGGTAACGGACCGAGTAGTTATTTAAAAAAACTTTATATATTAAAAAATCCTTTAAAATACTGACATAACAATATAATATAGACAGAAAGAAAGTAATAAAAAGCATTCATTTGGAACCACAATAAAATAATAATTATAGTAGAAAGATATTAGACAGAAATATGAGTTGTGTGATCCCAAAATGGACTCCACTCAGCGTTTTGCTATGACTGTGGCACGAGCACAGGCACATCGCTGGTTTTCCGTGGATCCACAAGTTTCGGACGAATTCTATAAAATTATAATACTTACAAAGAAGATGTTAGGTAATTCAAAATCGGTTAGTTTAACGTAACGAAAATTAAAAAACTATCGAGATAAAGTCAAAAGAATATAAAAAAAAATAGAGAGAGATATAAAAAAATATTAGTATTGTATGCTCACCGTAGCGTTGATCCATGGCATAAATAGTCCCATTGTAAATAGTCCCAGCAGACTGCCTGCGGTGATGCCGGCTAAGCTTTTGCCTGCTTGGATCAGGGCTCCCATGTGCTCCACGAGGAATACAAGACCAACACATATAGCACCTTGAAGGATAGGTGTGAGGTTTTTCAAAAAGTCGAAATTAAAAACGAACTATCACTCTACCTAAGGCCCGCTTGCAGAGATGCCGGGTCGCGTCTTTCCGTTTGCGTGTTCAATAGAAGGCAGTACTGCCTGGAAACTCGCATGGGTTGGTGTACTAACTTTCTTTTCAAACTCGTGTTGAAAATAAGGAACTCGTCCTCCAATCGCGCACGGGATTATGTTTGCCGGATTACGTTTAACTCAGAATTAATTTATATTAAACTAGTGGGCCCGGCAGACATTGTCCTGCCCGGGGTCCAAACAAACACAACAAAAAAGAATTAGCGAAATTAGTCCAGCCGTTTACGCGTGAAGCCGTGACCAAGGGAAATAGGGAGTCATTTTTATATATATAATATAGATTATGTCAGAATTTTTATACGAATTCTGCTAGAGTAGCAGCTAACTCTGGGTTAAATATATAACCTGGTATTTCAGCAAGTGGGCCTTATTGAAGTAAATAGATGCATGCACACTGCGAAACAGAAACTGTATTTATCAAAACGGCGTTAACTTTCTGTCGTGCGAACTACGTCGCGTGTTGTTTGTTTCACCCCTTTAACTGACTACTAGGCACACACTAAACAGATTAAACTGGCGCTGAATGTCTTGGACGTGCGGTACGGAGCGGCAAATATTATTTGTATGAGTTTTTACGTGTCGCGTCGCCTAAGTAGGTTCAGCTCCAAACAACCTGATACAAAGAATACTTGCCGCTAAGTGCAACGCCGAGTCGCGCCTCTGTAGTGGGGCTAAACCTTAGAGCAACTATGTAGCAAGTGATATTTAATTGCTTATGCATACCAATTACAACAACAATGATTTTCATGACTAAGCTTGCGGTCTTCTCCGAAATAGGTTTGTTGTACGCTGGTCTTATCAGGTCTTCGAATATAACTCCACACAAGGAATTCAAGCCGGTAGACATCGAGCTAAAACAAGCGCAATAAGTAATTATAAATAATTAAAATTTTAAGGAACCGACACTGCTAATATCTTCTACCTATATATTAACTAGATGAAGATGATGCCAGTGACTTCACCCGTGTTCATTAAGGTTTTTTGATACCCGCGGGAACTCTAAAATTTTCCGGGATAAAAAGTGTCCTTCCGCTGGATACAACGTATTTCATCAAAATCGGTTGAACAGATGGGCCTTGAAAGAGTAGCAGACAGGACAGACAGAAAGACTTACTCGTACTTTCATTTTTCATTTTTTCATTTTATTTATAATATTGGTATGGATATAACAATATAGCCCAAACATGATACCTCTGCTGTAAGTTGTTAAGGAGATTGGGTAATCTGCATATTCCAGTTGATGCTGCAGCTGACAGCTTGACCTGATGCCAAGGCTACCACGTTCTTGCAAAATCAACGAAGTAAGAAGATAGCAAGTTTCGATTAAACGATTTAACCGAGCCAAATAAGCCAAGCGATTTAAAACGTTCCGGTGCGATGCCATGTAAGTACAAAGATAGGTTTAATATATTTGCCATAACCCTAAAAGGTTTTCTCGCTAATATCCTAGACTCCATCATTACCATCCATCGTTTTTTCATGTCTACTTCTCGGTTTTCGATGATGTTACAAATACTGACTTCAAGTTTACGACTCGTAAATAAATTGGTTCGTACGTAGTTTTTCTCACCAATACTGTACCTCAAAGCAGCGCTAAAGACTCCACTCATAAAGATGCCGGGTAAGGCAGGGATGGACCCAGTGATGGTCATCACGAAGTAGGGGAGGAGCTGGTCACTTTTTCTTATCGCTTTTGTGGTGAGTGGGTCACAGGTTGCGAACGTTGCATATATCACCAAACCGGTGTAGCAACAAAGTGATACGATGATAAATATTCCGGCGGCCATTATAAAAATTGTTCTGGAAATAAATTAATTGCATTGACAAACTAGCTAACAATTCCGGAAATATACTCCTACGGGGTTGTAAGGCAGTTTTTATAATGTATTAAAAATTCTAATTTTCAAAAATCCTTTCTCGGATTACTTCTTCATATAGTAGCTAATTATCTGCATGCCCAGCCCGTTTCGTTCAGTTTAGTATATTACATACCACATACCAGTAATTAAATATTATAAAAAATATTGATAGTGTAACAATTTTGAATAAAGACATTTTGATTGAATAATTTGATTTCGCGGACGAAGTTGCCAGTACCTATCATCTTGTATTTACGTACCTTTTGTACGTTTTGCACTACTAATTACTAATCAGCCAAATAGTTTGACTGTACAGTATTCTTTATAATATTGAGTACTTACCGTATTGATATTCAGTTAAGTAAGAGAAACTTACATTCTAGCCCGCCTGAGAGAAGACAGGGCGAGGCAGCGCTGGATCATGGCTTGGTTCACGGAGCAAGAAGCGAGCCATGAAAAGTAGTTCCCAAATACGGTCGTCCAAAATGTATGGCGAATCGTCGGATCCAAATCCATGCTGGGAATAAATAAATAAAAAGTTATTCTTGTTGTACTTAGCATAACATAACATGAAATGATTTTCCGATGATGCATCCCTAGTAGGTCTTTGTTAGGTACTGCCTGACAGCTACCTTGGCCAATTAGTTTGGCCATCTAAAGGGGCAACTAGACTCTTGGGTACAATGCCACACTGCAGTGGTTTGGATGAGAATTGAGGATTTTAGTTTTTAATTTACATTTTAGTTTATTTTATAGTTAAGTTTTAGTTACTGTTTTAAATTAATTTAGATTTAGTTTTTATTTCAATGTATGACACAGTATGGAAAATTTAATTGAAATAAAGGTCTATTTATTTATTTTTAAAATTAGGGAAAGTGCGATATACCTAAGTTTAACATTGGACCTGTAGTAACTACTAACTAGTACCTAAATTGTAACTTACATAAAAAAGTCTAGCCTGTCACCTTCTTTGTTGATTCTGAATACCTCGCCTATTCCTCCAAGCCGACAAGTACCATATACCAGCACAAATATTACTCCAAAATACATAAGTATAGTTTGTAAGGCATCAGTCCATACAACCGCTTTCAACCCACCCTGAAAATTTGCACGCATATTATAACACCAAAAATAACAAAAACATTACCTACGCTGTTCGCAGACTACCGCAAAAGGCTGCTCCGGGTGTTTCAGTAGAGTCATATCGAAGCGACTTCACATCTACATGTTTCAAGTTTAACAGTACTTTATCTACGTACTCTACATAACACAAAGTCGTGACAAAGTTCAGACGCTCGCTTTGACGCTGCGGCAATGTGCTCTGATCCTTACTTTGTCAAAAAATCTATGTGTTATACAGGGTGGCCCAAATAGTGACGAAATTTAGATTCCTCGTAGACCTATCAGAAAATACCCCATGTATGTTCAGCGATTTTTGGTAGTTATCGAATTACACTTTTTTTAAGTTGTTAATTTTTTTTTCTTATTATTTAGTATTTTTTTTCCGAACATTTTTTTTGTGGACATGCTAGCTATGAAGTGTGCTACTCTGCATAAAATAAATACCTTCATAACATTAACCCAAGTCTGAAAATTTTTGTTCGAAAGTGAAAAGTTTACGTTCGACAGAAGTAGTGACGAAACAGATTAAAAATACTTAAACCTGTCTACATCACTTCCGACTAATTTAAAAACTGGGATAGGTTGGGTACGAGGAATGAAGTTTTTTTCTTTGGACGTCACTATTTGGGCCAGCCTGTATAATTATTAAGGAACATAGATAGACATGGAGTACCGGAATACTTACAAGTGTCGTGTAGAAAATACAGACGATGCACACAATTGGTGTTATCATGTGGAGGTTGACCCCAGTAACTGGAAAATAAACGCTATCATAATATTACTAGATGATGCCCGCGACTTCGTCCGCGTGGATTAAGGTTTTTTGTTTCCCGCGGGAACTCCTTATTTTCCGGGATAACCTACCTCTGTACCAAATTTCAGCAAAATCGGTCAAAAAGATGGGCCGGTAAAGCGTAGCAGACAGACAGACACACTTTCGCATTTATAATATTATTAAGATGTAAGCTATCCTATCTTTCAAGTTGGATCAAACTGCACACGGTGTGCAAATTTAATTTAAAATCGGTTAAGTAGTTTAGGAGTCCATCGCGCACAAACAACGTGACACGTGATTTATATATATTTAGATTGTACTGTACTTAGTGTTACATTATGACAAAAAAGGCATAATAAATTATGTTTTGAGACATTTGAAATTTGTTTTAGTCCACATATAATCAAAAGCGTAAGAAATGATGCTTAGCAAACAAAAGCGTAGCATAGAACTTGGTCATAATTTTGATCTCAATACTTTAAGTGGCCAATATTTTTGATAGGAAGCTGGTCATAAATTTTTTTTGGGGATCCTAGAAGGAAAATTTAGTCTGTCAAACTTATCTGACCCGATGTCAGCGTCAATTAGTAGTATATTTGAATTGAAAAGAAAAATTTTAAAAAATCAGGCATAAAAATTAGTTCAAATTTTGGCCCCCGGGTGAGATCAGTTTGTGGGAATGTACTTATTGCGTTTAATTTGATCAAGTCAATAGGTATGATGACTGATTTTGAATAATGGATAGATTATGTTCGGAAGTATCTACTATTTCGAAAAAATATCTTATTTCAGCAGAAATATGAGGTTGTGTAGATTAAATTGGCATTTGAAATTTAAATTATAAAATTCACGCCAAAACGCTCGCCGGTGTCATGGCGTCGTTTGTGACGTCACTATTGTTCTTACCAATGTACTCTGTGCAGTGTGCAGTAAACAATAGTGAGATTATCAAAGCTCGAAATCAAACAATTGTGACGTCATTGGCTTCTTGGTGTTTAATCCATTATGGCGGATTGCTGTTTTTATAGTTTTTTTAATCGAAATAAATAGCAATCTCACTCGAAATAGAAAAATAGATACGTTTTGTATAATCCATGAATCCTACTTAATTAGATAAATTCATAATTTCATTGATTCTTGGTTACTGTCATCATGCCTATTCAAGTTCTCGATTATAGAGTAGTCATTAAGTCAATGACTACTCTATAAATGAGAAGAACAAAATTGTAAAGAGCTGTTCTGTCGTTTACCTTGGCTGAATGCTAAAGCTGGAACGTAGATTACGATTGGTATGTACAGTAACATTTTGATAATAAATATCACAGAACCTAATAGGCGAACATTTTGGTTAAACCTCAACCGCAAATACTGAAAATAAAAGTGTAGGTCATTAACCATAAAATTAGAATTATAAAACAAACTGGAAGATTTATAACTATGATTTAAATATGTCTCGTTTGGCTCTATGTAAGACTAGCTAATGCCCGCGACTTCGTACGCGTGGATCGAGGTTTTGTGGATCCCGCGGGAATTCTTTAATTTTCCGGGATAAAAAGTAGCTTATGTGTTAGTCCAGACTATAATCTATCTCTGTGCCAAATCTCAGCCAGATCCGTTCAGCCGTTGGGGCGTGATTGAGTAACAAACATCCATCCATACATCCATCCATCCATACATCCATCCATCCAAACTTTCGCTTTTATAATATTTATTTGATGTAAGGTCTGTGATATGGCAAAGTATATAGCTCTGCCTCTTAGCGAAATCTAAACTTACGATTCCAGCCGAATAAATGTCTTCTAATCTGGTACAGGGTAATCCTATCAAAATCGCTTCAATGAATAAGCACTTTGTCGCGCCACTAACCTTGATAAATCTAATCTAAGTCTAAAAGTGAAGCCTTATGGCTTAATATATATATAGCTTATCTTATTAAGTATATATAATATACGTAATATTCATATAGAAACTACCTTTAAGGTCTTTCACGCCTACAGTTTGGCTAAGTGAGTTAATTTTTAGACTGTGGCAAGTCAGCAAACTGAACTGATTCTTACCTAAGGTAATTTCTAAGCTAACTTAAAAGGATGCTACATTAATTCAAAGGACTCGGTCAGGTTACCGTATGACAACAATAAGATCTCATGATGATGTATGAGTGGTGTAGTGTTTCCATCATAGATTAGATTTTATTATCAAGGTGAATCTGCCCACATTATTTAGGTATGACTACTACCTGGTAATATGATTCGAGAGCCAGTAAAAAATACTAATTTTAGGTAATTTTACAATTTTCTGATTAAATCAGTCAAGCCTTCATCTGAATAAGGGTTCAGGTTGAAAATCAGAGTTGTAAGGTTAGTGCTTGCACTGCACATATAAGCATTATGCCGAGCCTCGGCCATTTTTTGGGTTGTGCCATGCGTGATATAGTTCATCCCTGCACCTCATCGGGGTTATTCGATTCTAGATCTTATTTAGATCGTTGAGGTGCAGGGGTCATCTACCTCTTTAGGTATGCTTGTTATGCATGGCACAATTTGGTAATAATTTTTTTTTCTTTCTTTCTTTCTTTGCTTCGGTGTGTGCCTAGTGGGAGATTTCCCGCAAACGTTAACAACGATTTGTATGGAATTGCCATATAGGTCTGTCATAAATGTCAGTTAACGTTATCGCTGTCAAATATGTAAAAAAACTCCTACTCAGTCTGCAGGACTCCTCTCGGAACGACATTTCTCAACTTACCACGCTTGCTGGAATTAGTTAATAAAGCTTACCTCATATGTAGAAGTGATCTGTAAATTGTAAAAAACAGGCAGATAAACTATCGATATGGTCAAAGATACAATCCACTCCGATAGTACAATGGTCCAAAGTTGAGTTCCGTACGTGTACATTTCAGCAGGCAGACCGAGTAACGAAATTCCTGACACGTAGCTGAAAGCAAAATAGTTATTTAAATTCCACTAAAAGTTAGCCCTTGACTGCGATTTCACCTGATAAAACCATTTAACTTAATATTTTATTTTAAAGTTTTTATTTCATTCTCATTCTAATTAGTTTTAGATTTCAGTATAATGTATAGGTGGTTTGCCTGGTGGGAGACTTCGGCCGTGGCTTGTTACCACCCTACCGGCATAGACGTACCGCCAAGCGATTTATCGTTCCGGGACGATGCCACATAGAAACCGATTTAGGGGTATGGGTGTAATATAACTACCATGCCCCCAACAGGTTAGCCCTCTACCATCTTAGACTGCATCTTCACTTACCATCTGGCGAGATCGCAGTCAAGGGCTAACTTATAGTGGATTAAAAAATTGATCTGCCTAAACTGTATGATCCGCCATGTACTGTTTTCTACTTGTAAAGCCCTTTCCTTTGATACCCATACTAAGGGAATTGAAACAAATATTAAATCCGCCGTTTTGTACTGGCGGCCATCCTAGATTTGGATTTTTTTTCATGGTGTACTGTATTCTACTAGTCAAGCCAAATCATTTGATACTTATATTGAGGGGGTGTGTAAACAGATAATAAAATATTATTTTATTGCAAATATTGTTACTGCTTGACTATATAATTAGCCTTTATAAGTCTAAGCAAAGACAAAGGACTCTTTAAGTAAATAATTAATTAATCCTCAATGTGAAAATTAATCTGTGTGTTGATAGCATTAGGTTTAGGGAAAGCTTTTTTCAAAAGCACTTTTTAGTGAAAGATTGTTTGAGCCAATTCAGAATAGGTCGACTAGGTTCCCAGACTTTAAAAGGGTCACTGTGGAGGCGAGTGCGAGTGTATTAATATTGTATGTTTTATATGACAATTTGCGAATAAGGGCGAATAATAATTTGGGTTGCGAATAAGGCAAACTTTTAAACCATAGAGCTAAACTATCGCCGTTATATTGAGTCGTTTCATATACCTAACATTTTCTAAATATTGATTTTTTGATGATACACATCGCGACATCAAAAAATCGTTTATTTCGTTGCAATGTTTGCAACGTGAGATATTGCATTGAGTTATCCCGTCTTTACCTGAAGCACTTAAATGAAAATGTTCTCATGATCCGTTTTAGTCCCCCTTAAAGCAATTTCATAATGGACTTCGAGACCTCACGTTAGGTATCTGCATGTAGGTAGGTACTTAGCTAGAGATTCTGTTTCAAGTCGTATGAATTACTCACCGCTAATTCATTGCTTTGCGATGCAGACGAATAGTCATAAGGGTATACGTTTACACGTTTCATTGATTATGAGGAAGCAATTCTATCGAACCAGTAAAAACGGATATGATTTTTTTTTTAAATATAGCATACATTCAGAAGAATAGTAAAGTGATGTATTTTTTTTTCTCTGTTATTTTTTAACCTATATTTCTAAACTAGCTAGGTTTAAGTTTTTATTCCCGCAAAAACTCCTTAATTTTCCGGGATAAAAAGTAGCCCTATGACACTCTCCAGGTCCTCAACTATACTAATGCCAAAAATCACGTCAATCCGTTCGTACGTTGCGGCGTGATTAAACGACAAACCAACAAACCATCAAACAAACACACTCTCGCATTTATAATATTAGTATCATCATTTCGAGAAGATCCTAAAAACACAACAGTTCACAAGACCGTATTGCCGGCGTCGTTGGCTTATCATGTACAAAGAATAGAATACTTCCTGTATTGCAAACGGTAATAACAATATAAGTATAATACGTGTGAAAAGTATTTTTACGTAAGATGCTCAGGTATTCTTTACTGTTCCATAAATATTAAATTACTCTATGGCAAAAGGAAACGCAATCGTAAAAGTAAAATACGGAATGAAATTATGTAGAGCATGTTACTAAATAAATAACACATTTATTAAACAATGGTTAAACGTTCGCATAGAACCAATTGTATGAAATATAACGACTAATGAGTACCTATATGTATACAGGATCATTTAACCAAAATACCTGGCTATCAAAGACATCGAGATGGGGAACATCCCCATCGTTTTCCCTCCCATCAGATATTCGGCGGTGGTGTTCTGTTTCTTCTTGGCAAAGAATGCGAAGTAGACACCGATTAACGCTGACAGAAGCAACATTGCCCCGAATACTAAATAGTCTAACCAATCGAAGTATACTTGGGCTTGGGACATTTTGAGGCGTGCGCGTTCGTCCACCACCACGCGACAATTTCATCTCGGGCTATAGTACCGTGTAGCGAGAGGAATTGGTATCAGTAGTAGTGCTATATTTATCCTCCGAAGGATCTCGGACGGGCCCATTAGAGGGATGAGGATCTCTAATTGACTATTTACCGGTCAGTCGCGTCTTGCTTGCAGTCACAGTAACTATATTCGTAAATCAAAACCTTACAGGCGATTCCTAGAGTCCTTACTGGCGAAAGTTGGGAATTTCTAGAAACATACATTTTCAGCAGAAAAAACCTTGATTTTTACTATACCAAGATACTGACAACTTTTAGCTTTGACGAAGCATATTATATTCGCGTTTTCCAAGTTGACTTTTGGTGATTTTTACTTTCTAGCTGTTTTAGAGTTCCGTAGTAATACAAAGAACCCCGATACTTTTATGCATCTGTAGGTATATCTGTCACCGTAAGATTGCAAAGGCCGTTGGATTGTAATCTAACTAGCGATATTGTAAACCTTCGATAGATTACAATTTAACGCATTATTTTTCGGTAGATTGTAATCTGTTATGTATATTAACCCGACAAAACCTAAGTGCACTAACCTAAGAGCACTACCTGATTATTTATGTCGAACCTTAACCTAACCTACAAGAAAGAGACAAGAAAACGTAAATACAATGAATATTTCAAAAATTGACACTCGGAACATTGAACGGTTCACAATCCATCGACAGTTTACAATATCGCTAG
The DNA here is from genome assembly GCA_963932025.1 of Erebia epiphron. Lineage (NCBI taxonomy): Eukaryota > Metazoa > Arthropoda > Insecta > Lepidoptera > Nymphalidae > Erebia > Erebia epiphron. The sequence goes on from OZ009945.1 coordinate 32,209,961, forward strand.
TTGGATTACAATCTAACGGTTTTTGCAATCTTACGGTGACACATCCATAACGTTTGTCACTACCGCTTCTACCTATCTGTGTGATCAGAAGATTTTAGTAGATATTGCCAGTTAATCCAAACCACTATAGTTTAGATTTGAAAATCTTTAAGCAAACTGGGATCGACGGTTTCTAAGATTTGCTACTAGGTAGTTACTAAATGATTTTAAATGAAAAGAAGTATGGGTGTTTAACGTGCTTTTATTAAGTGTTAACTAACATAATATTATTATCCCATTTTATATTGATACATAAGTCTTACATACGCATAGTGATGCTATTTTTTGCAGAAGATTTAAATATATCTAATGATATGATGTTTTAATGATATCTAGTAATTACTAGACAAATTTTACATCTTAAAGCGTGCAGAACTATCTACTATTACAATAAGGTATGCCAAATTACAATTATATAATGCCACACATGTTAAACAACATAAAAATATAATGCTATATAATGCTTACGAATTATAATAATTAAAATTATACCTAAATTTATTTTAATCATCTTGAACATAATTTTTGCTCATATATTATGCAATATAAGTAATTTAAGGTAAGTATTATTTTTGTTTTCGTACAGACAATCAGCATTTATAAAAAACTACTTTCCTACTGGGTTTTCAATATAGATTTTTTTCAAATTCATTCCTAAGAAACACACTTTGTGTTTTTAAATGCCTGAATTTCAGAGTAGGTACTCTGTAATTAAAAGAAAAACGGTAATTTCGACTTTTGATAACTAGATGAAATGTGCGAATTAGGCAACTAAAATATATAAGCCTACGCTATCAAGAAGTACATCCGTTTGACTGAAATACTCAATAGGTACAAAATCTCACGCTAACTTTTTGCATCTACCCTATGCCCTAGGTACCTAGTTGCAAAATGATGTTAAAAAAATCTGAATGAATTGGATACTTTTGGTCGTCTACTATTTTCGCTTTATTAATGAACCTCAAAAATTTCTTCTTTTCTTTCTTCTAGCCCACAGTTCTAGAAAATTACCTACCTGCTAGTAATCACAAGTTGAAATATCGGCAGGCATTTGGGAGAGACGTTAACAACCCCGTTTAAAAATAGATATTTTAACCTCAGCAGATTACACTTTAAGCCTAAACTATTTTAAATTGAATTGATCTACTAGCATAATCAGAAAAATATCGTTAAAATGTACAAAATGTACATATGTGTCTTCTTAAGGTGCATCTCAGACAAGCGAAGGTTGTATAATTAACAATAAGTCCCTTGCAAAGCTAAGCGTACACAGCTCTCGTGTTTCTTGACCACTCCATGATATTGCGCAACCAAAATTTACTGTTACGGCCAATGGCCATCTTCCCAGCTTGTTTGTCCATCCCCAGTTGCAAGAGTCCTTTATACCTAAACACATTTTTTTTTCAAAGGTCACGCTTATATTCGCCGTAAGAATTCTTCGTATCTCTCATTTATAATAAAAATAGTACTAAGTTAGACATTACTTTATGCATAATTGAACTTCTCTTAAAATAATACCCTCACGAGATAATTTAATTGCTATGCTAGTATTGTATGCTATAAAATAGTAAAAACACATTTATATACCAAACACATCCACGACCTCCTATTCTATTAGATGAATAATATTAAGCTAAGTAAGTATTGTTTCATAGTGGTTTTCAAAATACTTTTATATATTTATTACACATCACAAATAGAATAGCCACAAAAAATTCCTAAGTTAGTTAATTATGATGTGAAATAAAAGAACGTTACGTTAATTTGAGCGGAAGAAACAAAAAGAAAATATTTTTGTTAAAATGAATGTGAAAATGTATTCATAACATAAAATAGATTTAAATAAGAATAATTAATGAGTAAACATTTATGATAGTACAAACTACAATAATATATATATATATATATATGTAATATATATATATATATATATATATATATATATATATATATATATATATATATTACATGTATAATCTAAATAAGGAATAGGGATGTAGTTAGAGTCTTAACTCGTACGAGTATTTTAAGCCAGATACTATACTAATGCAAGCAGCGGGAAGCGGGTTATCTTTGAATTTTACAATATTTCCCTTAAAAACTAGCTTCCTTAATTAGTATTCAAAGGAAACAATTAAAACAGACCTTTATTAATAATGTATACCTCCTCTGTGCTTTTTGCTGCTTTGCTATAAGCCGCATTCACGCTCATTATATTTTCTATTTATTCGTAGGTAATATTCTGGCTTAAAATATAACTTGCAAATCATAACGAATCCCTGCTAAGCTTGGTTGATCGTCATTAGTCTTATACATATAAATAAAAAGCCATGTGAAACTTTTAGTATTTACATAATTTGTTACGAATATAACTATATTTTATATCCGTTCTTAGCACATAGGTACTTCAATATGCGTGCCGTGGCAATTTCAGAAATAAAGCCAAAATGATACTGATAGGCTTGATGCCTATCAGTATCATTTTGATTTTGAGATTGCAGTTAATTTGACTGAAGTCTTACAGGTCAAGTACCTGTAAAGTAGTAACGAGAAGTGCTACAAGTAACTTAATTTCTAAATCAGGATAGTGATTTATTAAAAATAATTTCTAAAATATAATACAAGCTCCAAATTAATAAATCGTAAGGATTTTGACAAGCGCTAAAAATACATATAAAAAAGTGAAAAATAACATTTTTATGAACTATAATTATTATCTTACCGCACACAATTTTACCAAGCATCTACCAATTATTATTATTTCTAAACATATAAAAATATAGACTACAAAATATGAAACTTTTCTTAACATATATTATTCTGCGAAATCGATGTAACAAATCTATGCTGCGTTTATAGGCAATATCATTAACGTGAACTCGGCATTTCTATACACCTATAATCTTAATAAGACACGCTAAATGCACTGTAACGATAGTATCTATAGATATTACACAAACTATTATAACTTTTTCCCTCAGTCCACTTAGACTTCTACAGTATAAATTCTTTGCTATCTTTCTTTGTACCAATACTACGGTGTAACACCGTGTAATAGGTGTTCATTACTAATGTGCTGCTAAAGTAAACTAAATTATTGGCTGTGAATATAGGTAATAACTTTTCTTTGGTTCCTGTGGGCACTCCTTAATTTTCCGGGATAAAAAGTAGCCTATGTGTCATTTCAAACTATAATCTATCTCTGTGCCCACTTTCATCCAGATCCGTTCAGTCGTTCTGACTTGATTGAGTAACAAACATCTATCCATCTATTCAAACCCGCGCATTCATAATATTAGTAAAAATATCAATACTAAACAATACAATAACTCAATATAGATCAACAAAATGAACGACACGTGGATTCTTCCATCTACGAAAAATATTTAATTAACTTAAAGCTAGTTTTCCAAGCGCCTAGCACTTTTCGGTCATTTAAACTACTTCTTAATTAGCATTACTGCTTTATCATGAGATTAATTCTCCTCCCTTTTAATCATACTAGCATATATATATTAATAATGTATAACATTTTTGCATAAGAATCGCTTTACACATCACAGACACAGACTTTTCAATCGAAGGAAGTGACATGCGATTTAATAGCGTCCATTTCCCTAGTACTTAGAAAGATATCGCATCAAAACGATTATAATCAATCTTCACATCTAAAGAATTATCATTGATATCCTTAGATACCTTACCTCATACGTCATTATCATCAATCACCGAAATCCTCTAAAAAGAATTTCACGTATTCAAATCAAAAGAATCATTATCGTTACTTTAGGACATTTTGTGTGTCTTGAATTTACAAGTCTGAAGGAGAGGCGAGATCGAATCGAGATCTCCGCCTGTCCCTAGAAACTGAGAGCTGTCCTGAGGATGATCTTTGTAAAGAGGATGATCTTGGTCTGGAGTTATCAGATTTAGATTTCTTCACTTTACTACCGCCCGATGCTGGTTGCTTTCCTTTTATTGATGACACAGATATTACTACGTCAGTTGCAACGCCGTCATGTTCTGAAAATAATAAAATGACATAGGATAGAAAAATATCCTCTCTTCAAAAAATACTGATATTGTTATAATCATAATATAATAAGTCTATGGTTATAATACTGACCTACGCGTCGTATGACTTCACCGGCGTTATTGAGGAAAAACTTAGGCTTGCCATCCTTAACTGATTCCTGTAAGAAGAATATTTTTAATATTCGGTGACCATTGGGCTTATACAAAAATATTTATATTACGAATCCATATACCTTTGATTTACTAGATTTGGAAGCAGAGTCAGTGCTTCCGCGCCACCACAGTCACTGAATCTCACAAAAGCCCCGCCCTGTCTCTTTGGCGGGGGTGGAGGCTTCGCCCTCTGCGGCATCACCTTCAGGCTTCGGTGTTCCAGCACCAGAGGTTGAGGCACCACTTAAATCATAAGATTATTTTTAGAAAAAAGGTAAAACACTTTTTAAAAAAGTACATGTCTGTACACTCATGTGCGTTAATAATATGCTTATTATTTTTTGAAGTAGTTTTAAATATAATCACTCAAATACATTCTGTGAAAAATAATAAATTAATCGTTTTATGTTGTCCATGTTAGATGATAGAATCATACGTACGTCATATCTACTCGTACAGTATTACTGTTTTGCTGATTGCGCATTGCAAGCGTAGACACCATGGGTGGTCGCTGAGGTTTATTCGACAATAGCCTCTCAATATCTGCCATTACAGTAGGTGTTAGCTGGGGTACAATCTGTTAGAGATATAAATATAAGTTTCTTCGCAAGATATCAGGTGTATTTTCAAATAGTCATAAGAAAATGTTTACCTGTAAAGCATGAATATTCTCTTTAAATTGCTCAACGCTTGTAGCTCCTAGTAGCAAGCAATTGACAGACTCATTCTTGAGGCACCACGCCACAGCTAATTGACTCATAGAGCAATCTAAGGAAAAGATATCTCTTCACATTTATACGTAAATAATTCTTAAATTATAACCACAACATTTAGAAATATCAAAGAGAGATGATTTAAACAAATGAAGATAAAGATCTGTTATATAAAAAAAATCGGGAAGCTTACTCATTGTGTTCGCTAGATTAGAGAGATCACGTAATTTCTCTCCATAAGTACGAGGTTCTTCCCCTGTTACCTGGTCCTTGCTTCCCGATATTCGCAACTGGTGAAAATAAATGTTTATCAAAAACATTTTATAAAGATAACTTACAATACATGTATTTATTAGGTCATGGTCTACTACTTAATAAATATATAAATTAAAAGATAGTAAGTAGGATAAATTCATAATGCTAGATACAAATACTATTAGTCTAAGATCCCGATATACGACGACCTTCACCGAGCTGGTTAATGGATGAAACCTACTTTATATTTTTATTCAATAATAGATAAATACGCCTAAAATAGGTTGCCTATCAAAATCCGGTCCAGACTATTTTTAAATTAATTAATTTTAATTAATATTTTATTTGAAAAGTTTATTGTAACCAATACTATACCATCGCGTTTTTACCATCATTAAATAAAAATAAAAAGTAGGTTTCGTCCATTAACCAGCTCGGTGAAGGTCGTCGTATATTGGGATCTTAGGCTATATAAATTCAATCCCGTATTTTTAACATTCGAAGTAACTACTAATACTAGTAAGTTCTATGGTTACATTCTTATACACGGGACACATGTACGCCCTATATGAAATTGAGTTCGTATAATATTACAATACTAACCTCGCTAACGTCCGGAACAGCGAGGTCCTCCTCACACCAGCTAAATGTACTGTACTTCCTGTTGAACCTGGACTTAGCAAAGAGGCCAGTGATTTCCTCGCGACCCAGGCCCTTGCCCGTTGTGATTGCGGACCAAGCCATCATCCCTGGGATCAGACACATGACGCCTATGAACAAGTAGAACCACAAATAATAGGTCACACGCCCGTACCTCCTGCCAGAGGCCATGTTTGAGCTGTTGTTTATCTACACTATGACTGTATGACACTACTGTTCTGTGATCGCATACTCTATCATATGTTATGAAAATCTGTTTAAAATGATTGCAGATTGAGCTTGATCCATATTGTTTATTTAATATACATACGAAAAGGAATGGTGTGCATGTTTATTTTTAAGTAGGTTTAAAATTAATAAATAAATACTTCATACAAATACAACATAAAAAGCCTATTTATACATATAAAAGCTGAAGTAAATAGTGATATTGATTATAAAGTTTCAATTTTACACGATCATTGAATAATAAGACAGTAATAATTATGTAGTAGGTATACATAAAGCTGATAATATAGACAAACAACAAAAACATGGCTATTCATCAACATAAACAGGTGCAATTTATATTTTGAGAGTTGAGTGCAATATTTGAAAATATACAAAGCACGAATAATGCGGCAGAAGGTAAAGTGTGAGACATCTAATTAGAAAGCGGGTTACCATGAATAAAACTGAATTCAATACTTACCAACGCCAATTTTATGGTACAACTCCGGCATATACAGCTCAGGCTTTTCTCTACAGAACATATGATATTCTGTTTGTTCCACTATTGGTGTAATACAGTTGAACTGCCTACAGTTTGTGTACGCATCCATTATCTAGACGATAATCATAATTGGAAAATACGTTAACCTTAACACTTCCTATAATAATAATTTGCTTATAAATTTTTTGTGTCAATGTTTAAACTTTTATCATCATCACCATAATCGGACCACTAATGAGCACGGAAATGAGGTTAATAGTCCACCACGCTGGTCAAAGACGGATATATTTTATATTAAAATTTATTAGTTTTTATTTGTTGGGTAGCTTTGTTGTAGATAAGCCGAATAAATTTTGATTAATTGTAAATTTAAAATTCTCCAAATGCATCTTACTGGACAACATATTTTGACTATAGATACAGATAAGAGTTGTAATTTTATTTCAAGTTATGTAATTTGTTATGTGATCAGTAGGTATCTCTCCTATTTAACATTCGATTCTTAAGAATATGGGCTAGCGGATACGTTCGGATAAATGTCCTTAACTGCCAATCACTGGTGTGAATCGGAAACCGTCCGCACTAAACGAGCGCTGTTCTGATTCGATAATATACTGTGAAGACCATACCAAACCATGTACCTGTTTAAACACGACGAATGTAACCAAAATATATTTTTGATAAGTTCATTAATGCTGTTGGACAGACAGCAGACTGGAGGAAGCTGCAGTAATTAAACAATAGCTAAGGAGTTATAATAATATTACAGTAAGTTCCGTGGATCGTTCCCTCATATATACAAATTTTACTAAAAAGAATGAAATACTGTGCCTGTGATATTTTGGGTATGCTTACCTCAGAAGGAGACCAACGCGCCGTTCCCCAATACATAACCCATCCTTGATTGATTACAAAGTTCATGGCTCGCACCAACTCTATTGATTACGGATGAATTGTCAATTTTATAACAACACACGTAGATAAATTGTAGCGATTAATCAAATCATTTAATTAACAATCAAGACAACATACCTTCCATAGGACAAACGGGATCAATTTTATGCAATAGTACAACATCTATGTAATCAATTTGAAGTCTTTGCAGTGATGCCTTCACACTCTCTACGATATGTTTCCTAGATAAGCCCCTTTCATCTGACCTGTTAGCATGAGCACCTGTTAGCCTAGTAAATGGAGATAAAGTATTAGGATCTAGAAAAGCCAAAAGCGTTATTTTTAGCTTTAGTCGTGTTAAAGCAATCGTGTAGAGCAAAAAGCGACAATAGGTACAAGTTCGCTGATTACAAGTCACAATATTACATAGAAGTTAGAACGCATCTACTCGTAGCTGTAGCTTAAAAACGTGAACATTATACAACGTAAAATGAAATATTTACTTGCCCACTGTAAATTCTACTGAATATAGTAAAGGTTTAGTGCAAGATTTACTAGAAACGGTAGCTCTTAAAGTAAAAATAACTGAACAACATTCGTACAAATGAGGTAAAAGCTTGGACGAATTAAACACGGTATATGTGAACAGTACAGTTACACTAGGTATTTAAAAAAATAAACACACGAAAAGTTCAATGTAATCGTATAAAAAAAAATCTTGAGAGGTGTCAAGGGACACCCGCATGGAACGAAGTACCAAAAGTTGTTACGACACTTTTTGCTATAGTTGTAAGCCGTGCGGCGTGCGCGTGTTTCTCTGTGTAAATTTTATTACAATTCCTTCACTAATTAATCAAAAGGAACTTCGTTCCATCCGGGAGTCCAAGGGACACCCGGATGGAACGAATAACTAGCCTATGTAACTATTGAAAACATAATTCTTTAAAATTATTTCGCCTTTTTATTTTCAACAACTTGAAGTCAACAACACAAATAGTCATAGCAACCAAAATCATCTTTTCATAAAAAGTGTCTTTTTATTTTCAACAACTTGAAGTCAACAACACAAGTAGTCATAGCAACCAAATAGTGTCATTACAACTTTTGGTCTTAATTTTTTCCGTCTAGCCCCCTTTCGTAACGCGCGGTAAGGAACTTCGTTCCAAAACTTCGTTCCAATTACTCGAAATACAATGCTATGCACAGCATGATACAGGCGCATTTCCATTGCTCGTGACTTAGTATTTTTTAATAAAATTGGACGGTATTATTTTTATTTAAGTATACAAAATTGTTTCAAAATTAATTATATTAGTAAAGACCCAGCTGCTAAGTTTCTTACTGTGGTGTTTTCGCATTTAAATAGGTACTACAAGAATATTATTTCAGAACCCATTTCATCGTTTTCAGTTACCAACTTGAAGAAGCCTTAATAAACAAGGCCAAATTGAGGAAAGGTTTTCCGCTGAAACTTTCCTGCTCGCGGAAGTTGAAAGTTCAGCGGAGTTTGAAACAGTCTTTCGCAATAATTTGGTACTTTTATGGTGGATATTTCACCACAACCCTGTCTGTTATTTTTAAGGCTCTCTTAGCGATGTACAAAAATCCATACTAGTATTATAAATGCGAAAGTGTGTCTCTCTGTATGTCTGCTTCGCTTTCCGGGTCCATCTTTTCAACCGATTTAATGAAATTGGGTACAGAGGGTTGCATCCCGGAAAAGGTATTGGGTTTACGTTTATTGGTTGTATTTTTTTCGTGTTTCTACTAACTTCTTTTGTTTTTTTAACATTACAAAGTGAGTAAACAAGCAGGCGGGTCACTTGATGTTAAGTGATTAAAACCGCGCATGAACATTTGCAGCACCAGAGGAACCGCCAATTTGCGATGGCGGCTTTTTTATCCGACGACAAATTTATTTATCCGCCCTTTGAAGAGCCCAATATTGTAGACATGAGGGAACACATCTCTAAGATGAAAGCTTAAATTCATTCCTCTGTATAAAAGGAAGATGATTAATAAAACGAATAAACGATTGCATTGATATGACTGATTTTTCTAGTAAGTACTTAGTGGAGTGAAAATGAAAAGAATAAAGACACGAGATATTAACAAAGAACATGCTCATAACATTTGAGTAAAATAGGAACTAATTATATTATTAGATGTATAAAAATTACGCTGGTGTTATTCACATTAGAAAAAAATGCGTCATTATACGTACTTGGTACTCCAGTATATTTTAGTAGTAATGATTACACTTGTTCGTCTCACGTTCCTTTTCTTTAGAATTCTCCCAAGCTCTACTTCCCCTCTGGCTGCAACGTGTAAAGTTATTCTTTGTTAGTTTTAAGGGCAAAACGCACACTGAAAGGGCGCGAATGCGGGCCGGGTAAAGCGTACGGCAGGTGTATTCCTTGTATTTATATGAACGACAAACAGCACGCGGACGCGGGTCGGACGCGTGACGGAAGCCGCGCGTGACCCGCGTCCGTCGCTCGCCACCACAGATAGCGCGGGGGTTGAGCGGGTAGCGAGTGGGTTCACCGTCGTTGAATTCGTCGTATTACACGTATTCTTCTATGGCATTTAAATATCCGCTTGCGTGGGTCGTGCACGGCGCGTCTCGTGAAATGGTTTTGTGAATTTTAACAATAATATTTCGTTTTCAACATGGATCTCAATGAAAAAAAATAATGAAACATATTTGTTTGTACCCACCGATCTATAAAAACTACAAAAATACTGTATTGAATGTAAGAATATGGCCGCAGATTGATTTCATTCAATACTTTAATTTGCACTGCCGCGCCCGCGTTGTGTGTGAAGAGAAAAGCGCGTCTCACGCGAGGTACCCGACCCGACCCGCGCCCGTACCCTGTGGCCCTGTGTGCTTTGCACTTAAGGGGATTTTTCAGGTAAGTTTCAGTTTGAGAAGGCCCTCTTGCGCAAGGCTGCTAAATGTTAAATTTAAACAAATAAGTTAAATTTTCTATACCTGGCCTTTTCATGTCAACCTCGGAATAAAGTGATAAAGTGACAATAAAAAAAAGTCAAAATTTAACTACGAAAATCAATCTTTACTTGTCAGTGTGAAACTGACCAACTGACAGACTTTAATTACACTCAGTAATGATTGTGCAAGCGGTATCTAAGTCTCTTCAAATCAAATCAAATGTTTTTTTATTCAAATAAACTTTTACAAGTACTTTTGAAACGTCAAGTGAATCTACCACTGGTTCGGAATGCCATTCCTACCGAGAAGAACCAGCAAGAAACTCGGTGGTTGCTCTTTTTAAATAATTCATTTACAATAATTTTATTACATCAATGTGTACATAAGTAACCGCTGTCCTTAGCATTGCCGGAGCGATCAAATCCATGCTCCTCTATCATTCACATAGTCTTCAACAGTATAATAAGCTTTTTTTAGGAGCATACATTTAATGGATTTCTTAAATTTGTGTATAGGCAAGTTTAAAATAGGTTGTGGAATTTGGTTATAGAAAAGAATGCTCATTCCCACGAATGACCTTCTGACTTTTTGGAGGCGGAGCGATGGAGTCACGAGCCTATTACGGCCTCTAGTTTGCCTATCGTGCAGATCGCAATTTTTTTTGTAATTATGGATGTGCTGTTTTACAAAAATTATATTACTGTAAATATATTGCGAGGCGACAGTTAGAATACCAATTTCTTTAAATTTCTCTCTAAGGGAATCACGCGGTTTTAAATTATAAATTGCACGTATTGCCCTTTTTTGTAATACAAAGATTTTTTGAATATCTGCCGCTTTACCCCACAGTAAGATTCCGTAAGACATAATGCTATGAAAATAAGCAAAATATACAATCCTGGCAGTTTCGATGTCAGTTATCTGTCGAATCTTTCTGACAGCGTAAGCAGCAGAACTAAGCTTGCCAGAAAGTGTTGATAGTCTTGCATCTGCACGACAACTAACTAATATAACTCGGTATTCTGTTTATTATATCGTAAAAAATATATATTAAACGAATGATGTTATTTCCAGATTGAATTTAATATTTACCTACCTACATTACAACTAGTACACGATTTTCTTTACCATTTCTGTAAAATATTATATATTATTATAATCTACTTACCACAATGAGCCTCAGAGAGGTCAAACAGATTGATGCCGTTTTCCAAAGCAGTCATAATAATATCCTCCGCACAATCCTCATTCAGCATAGTCCATAATCCTAATCCAATATTGGGAACTCTGAGGCCTGACTTGCCCAAATTCTTATACCGTAGACCAGGTGTGACTGAAGAAGGCATGCTAGCGTGATTGCCCATATACGTCGACATATGCTTGGACATATTTATCTCGCCGGCTGCAAATACATATTAATCTTAGCACTAGGTAAAAGAACAGCAATATTTTTTTATCGGTGAAATGTTTGCTTGACAGCTACCCTTGGCTGCTAAAACTGAATAGCGATTGTCGTATATTATTATAGGATGAATTTTCGTTTCCGATCTACGACCACCGACTATCAGTTTACTAATAATAAAAATTATGTGATTTTGATGTATGTTTAAGTATGATGTATGACAACATCACTTACCTTGATCCAACATCTGCTGCGAATTGGCGCTAAATTCGTCCATGCAATCAAGCGACGCGATCGGAGCCCGACATCTATGAAAAAAACCAGTTTAAATTAAAAAAGTACTTTACTAGTTACCACAGTATTTAGTATGTATACGATCCAATGCACATTATAATATGACTCATGTATTTTTTTTCTTGTTCGCTTCTCTCTGCAAATTTATTCTATCAGATTTGTCATGTTAGTTTTTTGCGGATATTATATATGTTGATACGGTCAACTTCAATACTTTTATCCTCTTGTTTCATTTATGATGTATTTCTAGTCTTGTTGTGTTCCCATATTTTGTATTATATAATCAGTCAGTTATAAGTTTGTGTTAAAGTCAGTACCTATATAATAAGACTTATGTTGACGACAAAACCTTATTCAATTAAAATTATCTAGTATTTTAAGCGTAACTGTAAGTTAGTTCAAAATCTGTTTTCCGAGGTTCTAGGAAATATTGTATACAACCTGAAACAATTTGATTTTATTATATAGGTATTCTATTCATCTATTATATTTCCTCTATATTTGTAAGTGTATTTTCTATACCTACTCATAAATTGCTAATTACTAAATATTAACAGCAATTAGTGTAAATATTCTCAGACTAAGCCCATCTGATAATAATATCTTATTAATTAAGTAACTACATTTCTAACAGTAAAATTTTACTCCTACATTCTACTGTATTATTGTATCAATATTGTTAAAAGCTACATCTAAAACCTATCTACTAACAAGTATTACATGACTATTACTAAAATAATATATTGGACTATTATACATTGAGTTTCATGACAGAACTTCGAAAATTTTGTCAAGACAAAAAAAATTGAATTGTTTTAGATGAATTAATAATTCTTTCCTGAAAATATTGTTTTAATAAATTTAATTATAATGTCTAAATGAGTTAATAATAAATTAACGAGGACACGTTATTTAGCTGTACTTATAGCTCATTTTAATATAGTTTCACAGGTACAGGCTAATAATTATGCTAAATTATAGAATTTCCTTAAAAAGGTATGTATGTAAAATAGATTCACACACGCTTCTCACTCACGCAGCCAAACTATGAATAGGAGCTATATGCTTCGAGCTTTTGACTTATATGCTCGAATACAAGATGTACCTACGTTACAATCAATATAATTAAATCTGTTTTGAAAAAAAAAATGGCTATATACTAATTGCCAAGTAAAATTTTTTTAATTTAAAATTAGTTATTATTTTAAAACATAATCTGTTTCTATTCAAGAAGTATATTCCTAAATAAGTTGTACTACGAAGCGATATTGGTGATGATAAATAGCAAGGAGAAGGGTAGACATCAGAAGTATGAGGCATTGTGATAAGCGACAGTGAGGTTTTGGGATACCATACCTGGCATATTGATGTACCCGCAGTCAGCATGAGGCAAGCCAAGCATCGTACAGATAGTTGGCGGTATCTTAAGCTACTTTGCATGTAAAGCCATGGTCGGATACGTAAGGTACCATATTAAATTAATTTTTATTTTTAGTATTGAGGAGCTTTAAGTTCTTTCGCTCAGGTTTTTTTTATGAAATCTAATATGTGTCTGCAGAAATGTTTTTGCTCCAGCATATTGTTTATGCTCGATGCAAAGATTTTTTTCCGTTCATCGGACCAAGGTTTTCGTTTTATTATATTTCAAAATACTTAACAACGTCGCTAAAGATACGTCGCCTTCGTGGTGCCTACTCGCATGCGTCGGTCGTTGTGCGCGATGCAGCGTGGTGTGAGAGCTTTACTCACCGCTGGGGGAAGACATAATATGGGGATGGCGCATCGGGACTGCAGTCTAGTGAAGGTCAGGTAATGTATTATGGATAGGTATATAACATTGGATGTCGTGCAATTGCGCAGCAACTTCGAGACGCGTTACACAATCGATTTGATTAAATATTAATCTGTGTGATATATGTGGAATATGTCAAGGAGGGTATCGATTGCGCAACGACCCTCGGCAAAGGTTACGTCTTCTCCCCAGACGGCGCGGCGCAAGGGTCCAGTTACCGGTATATGGTGGGCATGGGATTGGAGTCAACGCTGACGGAGTCGGGCGGGCCGAGCGGCGTGTGCGGCGTACAGCGGCTGACCGTGGATTCGCTTCGCGACATGATGCTGTCTTTGCCGCCGCCCTCCCGTCCCTGCATCTCCAACCGCCTCATTCCGCTCCTACGCTTAGCAACAGCATCTTAACTCCCTACAAACATCTTATCTGTAATGAAACGTACACTCCCACGGCCGAAGGAAAGGATATTGCGGGTTAAGATTTAACACTCAAGGACATAAACATAGAAAAGCATGCATGCCCTAAACGCTAATCTAGTCCGCTAATTCAGGTGATCGGCACCAAATGAAACATCTAAACACTGAACTATCGCGGTAGACTGAAGATAAGTTTTCGGTAGTTTGACGGTGTAGTGGTGCACTCACCAGGCCGGTGGTACTGTTTAATTACTGTAACAGTGTTAAATTGACGTGGCGTTGACTTGGTGGTTCGTCTGCGATATCTGGTTACTGTGTCGTAACGCGGAAAACGCGGCGTAGGGGTTGGAACAAAGGGCTGCGCGCGACGCAGGCCCGCGCATGCGCCTCGCGCTCTACCGATCTGACCTATTTCTAGACCTAGCTCCATACTGTGGCGATTACTGAAATGCCTATAAGATTGATTTTTATGATTCCGTTTGTATTAAGTACATGAGCACACGTTGCCGCCAAATTTAAAATATTTTCCAGATTACCAAACAGTACAAAACTCCAGAAAAACACTAATTTTATAATATTTTTTATTATTTTTCCTCAGAAGAAATAATAGCGACTAGTCGTTTATTTCATATTTTTTTATTTTTATGCCGCAAAATACTTAGCTTTCCCGAGGCGTGACAGACAGACTGCTTGACGATTTATTTATGCGTTATCATATATAGTTCGACTCTAAATAAAATGATAGCAATTGGAAACCTAGGTAAATGCAGTCTATATGCAGCTGCGCTCGGTACAGCACCTTAACGCGTTCATCCCAGAGCCGTAATAATTTATTGTTTGAAAACAGGGAATATTATCTATTACTTTAACATGAGTATCCGAGCCAAATAAAGTTTATAATAATAATAAAGAAACGTGAGTTCGCGAATTAAGTATTTTCTAGGAATGTCATCACGTGTAAGATCTTTCGCGCCTTGAAAGAAAACTACCTGTTGAATCCCGTTTCGTTAACGGAAAATGGAAAGATCCTTAGACATTTGCAAGTTTAGAAATATAATTGTAGTGCTTTACAGCTGTTGTTATGAATGGAGTATAAATTACTGTAGAGTCATTCGGTGCGTATGTATGGTTTATAAGAATTGGCTGTTACCTATTGAAGAGTTCAGTTTGCTGATTTATGTTCTTATTTTGAAAATGCTTGAGTTATTTTAAAGGTCTGTGTTCCTTCACTGCAATTATTTGTACAGTTTTGTTGATTATTTGAGCACTTATTTGGTATAGCGCACTTACTGGAATTTGGCTTTTTTCTCTGTGATGTATCTAAATTATAATTTCATAAGTACTGTACCGCTTACTAAGATGAATGTTTTAAGCTTATGTACCTAACTATTGTTTATTATTACCTAACTACTATTTATCTTGTACAATATATAAAATAATAAATGAACTGCATAACTACGAATATTTAATTATGAAGTGTTATGAAGTGAAAAATATGTTTTCGCGTTTGTGGTAACTGATTTTTATTTCTCCTTCGGATTTTGATGTTCGGGTTGATACTGCTAGTCAAGGATACTGTTTTACTAATAAACATATTTCGAGAATATAAAGACTAGGCTAGGGAAGGCATCATGGCATCCATGACACTTGAACAAAGGTCCACAGTTGTCCACCATATCGCACCACAGATAGACCTCAGGCATGGCTTTGTCGTATGAACAGCTTATCAGCAGCTGTTATAGATAGATAGATGGATAAATTCTTTATTGCCACACAAAACACAAAAATAACTTAAATATAAACAAAAAAAAACAGAAAACAACGCGTGCGCAAGGGCGGTCTTATCACTAAAAGTGATCTCCAGACAACCCATTAGTATACTTTAGTTTCGCCATGTCAGCCAAAATCTCTAAGTACCTACTTTCGCTGTAATTTGGCATGGGTATAAAATTTTGGAAAGAACTTTTTTTCTCATCTAACCCATGAGTATCGTTGAGTTGTGGGAAAATCATTTTTAGATTTAAGCTTTAAAGTACTAATTAACTATCACAGCTAAGTAGGCTTTACAAGTTAACGAGTATTAATCGACCAACTTATAAAATGAGCGTTCTACCCAACATGTAACTACGGAACCCAGCATAGCGTACGGCCAGACACGGTTTTTTTTATGAACGCCAATAGTGACTATATTTTACTTTCACGTGATCAATCAGCCGTTTCTGAAACCGGCTAACTAAAAAGCTTTTAGAGTCCAGTTGTATTGTATCTGTCAGTTAGTTATTGAATGGATTGCCACTGCGCGGAATTATACACAGTTTTAGTTTCACGGAGAGCGAGCTTCGAGAGATAAAAACTGTGTAGACAGAAAAATGATTCGAAACTTTTCTCGTCAATTTTATTAGCCTACTACTGCGACTTCGTCCGCGTACAATTTCTGATTTCCTATGAGACTACGACACTTTCCCGCTGCACAAGGCATCTATAGAGGCTATACAGGTTTTCATTATTTAAAACTAATAACTCATATTAGGCTGATTTTCATGTCTATACTACAAAACATAGAACTTTCATGTAACCTTCCAACCCCATTTACCCGCTTTGGGGTGGATTTTCGTCAAATTGCTTATACAGGTTTATATTAGAGATATAAACTTAAACTTAACTTAAATGCCGATTTTCATGTCGATGAATGATGATTTTCATGGCAATTTTCTAACTTAGGGCTTTCATACAAACTTTCAACCCTCATTTAAACACCACAGGGGTAATTTTTTTTTTAAACATATAGTCTAGCACTTTTGGCTGCAATCAGACTTGTTTGCAATTCAAATGTTTAATCAAAACCATTTTTAGCTGATGTCTACGCCATAGAAGGAATCTATACCTTCCGAATTTCAAGTTTGTATGCTTTATAATTCCTGAGATATCGTGATTAGTGAGTGAGTGAGTGGTATTTCGCAATTATATACATAATATATATACATAGAAGATATGTATGGATAGAGTAGGGCTGAATTTGCAATACTATAGGCACTAGATAGTTCGATAGAGTGTGCTATGTACATATATATTGGTTTATTTGTAGAAACATTCCCTTTGGAAATCAAAGCGTGATATTCGATTGCAAACCTGCTCTCAAATTCTGTTCATCAAAGCCTAGCCTCGGGCCATTGTTACTGTGTAAAGTGTAATTTTACATATAGGTATAGAATGCGCTGACAAAGCTTGTCAGTTGCGTTACAGAATATAATAGTACCTATTACGTAATACGTAACTGAAGCTGCACATGTGCTGCACATAACTATGATTATATAGATAACAAATATGCCTGAACGCTAAATTATTAATTAATATGTTTATTGCAGTATTATAACAATTCTTACATTAACTTACTAAAGCGTTGCTCTCTTAACATCCTCACTTCGAATTTGCCCGTGCTTTTGGTAATAATTTGACTAGGATTTGCTGCAAATAGGAACTAGTAATTCAGTTTAACTTTTAATATTTATTTTAGTTTCACTTTTAATAGGTACTAATAATAATACTAATATATCTTTATTATAATACTAGCTGATGCCCGCGACTTCGTTCACGTGGATTGAGGTTTTTGGGTCCCGCGAGAACTTTTTAATCATCAGGGATAAACAGTAGCCTATATATATTATCTATCTCTGTGCCAAATTTAATCTAGACTTGTTCAGCCGTTTTGGCGTGATTGAGTAACAAACCCATCCATCCAAACATTCGCATTTATAATATTAAGTAATATAGATAATTGCGAAAGTGTATATCTGCCTGTCTGTCCGTCTATAACCTTTTCACGGCTCTTTCGCTTAAATTCAATGTAACTAAATTCAGTACAGACATAGCTTGCTTTTTATTCCGGAAAATCGAAGAAACTCTAGATCATTGCCTTTGTAATTGCCTTAAATCAATTGAATTTATCGCATGAGTAGATCGCGGTAGCCCTGACTGAACAGGACCGAGGACCCAATGGGTTCGCGTAGTTGTTTAGACTCGTAGTTCACTAAGTAAGAAAGGAAGAATGTCAGAGGCCTGGTTTATAATATACAAATATAACTAGGTAGTACGTAGTATAAACCCATACATTTTGTCAGCGTCATGTCCACGCTATTGAAAACGGTATCAAAGGATTTCACGATATAGATTCATGTAAACAGTTACTTAATATGGAAGCGTCATGTTTTGCAGTGTAGGTACGTGTTTGTGGGGGCATGTATCAAATAACCAATATAAATATTTGCAACTACCCGTTTAAAACTTAGACCCGCGACTTCGTCCGCGTAATTTAAGTTTTTTTTATTCCCGCGGGAACTCCTTAATAGTTTTCCGGAATGAAAAGTAGCTTATGCCACTCTCTAGGTCCTCAACCATATACGCATGCCAAAAATCACATCGATCCGTTGCTCTGTTGCGGCGTGCACAAACGAATAAGCCAACAAACAAACATACTTTCGCATTTATATATTAAAAGTATGATGTATATATAACCTGGCTTTGTGATCCCTGAAGTTCAATTAATTAGCTTATCTACGCTTCCCTTTGTCATATATATGTCACCGTAAGATTGTAAAAACCGTTAGATTATAATCTAACTCGTGAAATTGTAAACTGTCGAATCCAATATAACGGATTATTTTTCGGTAGATTGTAATCTGTTAGGTTTATTAACCCGATAGAACCTAAGTGAAACCACTACTTGATTATTTATGTCGAACCCTAACCTAACCTACAAGAAAGAGACAAGAAAACGTAAATACAATGAATAGGTATTTCAAAAATTCACACTTAAAACATTGAACGGTTCACAATCTTTCGACTGTTTACAATCTATCGAAAAAAAAAGCGTTAGATTACAATCTTACGGTTTTTACAATCTTACGGTGACATATATATATATATATATATATCTATTGTACATTTATATTATAATGATTTTTGATTAAACCAAGCTATACTGATACCTAAATAGGTTATCATTTTGTTTTTTTTTTCTCTCATAATTTAGACTATATAACCTACTCATATCTTTATTTTCCAGTCTAATGAGGATTGTTCAAGTTTTGTACTTTTGAAGATCTCTCTAGACGCGGACCGCCCGCCCCTTATGTGTTTTAAGTTTACCTCTAATAAGTTAGTTCTTAATTTTGGACCTTAAGGTCGGAGCAACGTAGCACTAATCTATATGATGTTAGAGCCACATTCGCAACTGGGGTACCTTCACCAAATTTTTAACAATAAAAGAAGCACTCAATATGATTGTTAAGGTACCAATACTAAAATTAATCACCCTGGACATGATGGTACTTTGGCAAGCTCTCCTTTGACGGAGGGGCTAACATCATTGGCTGATGCTCTCCAAGCTCTTGTTTCTTCTTCATTGACGCAACACGGAGTTTCGCAGCAACCATCGCTGTCAACTGATTCATCTAGAAAATTTATCAATTCTCGATTATCTTCTCACTGATCACGGATGGCTAAAAGCTAAATTAGTAACCATAGTCGGTGCAAAACCTGTCTTCTTAGTTCCAACAGAAGTTTATATTCGATTTATTTGTTCTAACAAACTTGCCTCACTTCTCAATTCTATAGGTTACCAAGAAGTTGGTAGGATGATCTGTCAGTATTAGCACAGAGTACTGACGTTGTATTAATATGTAAGAAATATTTAAAAGGCCGACGTTTTTTATAAAAAAAATAGGAAACATATAGATAATTTTTAACATACTCCTGACGCCTAGTGTGCCGTCTGGGCCAAACTCAGGCATTTTTTCTGACTCTCAACACTCGTGTGGTTTTTGGTGTGTAGGAATGCGACGAATTTCAACTTACGGACTTTGGTTTCGAACAACGACTCCAAATAAAACGCAAGGTTATACAATCTATCGATTATAAATTGTCTTTATGGGTGAAATCAGGTGAAATAAACCTCAAAACCAAAGTGTTTATTTACTAACTAATAATTGTATAACCTTTCTCACCTCTACAAGATCCCAAACGGGAGAGGTTGATAAAAATGCCTTCATTGTCATTGATGCTTTGGCTTGATTGCGGTTTCGTTAATTGTGCGCTGCAGGCTTTCTTCAGAACGTTCTGTACTGCCGAAAACATCATTTTTTACACGAATTTAAATATAACTACCAATAGAATGGGAGTTATAAGCCGATGGAGCAGATAAAGAAAGGAAGGAGAGAATGCACGGTGACATTTCACGTGATGAAGAAAATTAAATATAAAACGTCTGGAAAACCTGTTGTTCAGTGGTGAATTAAAGGCCCTTACCAGTCTTCATATCTAAAGGTGATGATGATACCGGGAAAATGTCACAGTCACAGTGCTTTAATAAAGCGGAAATGTGGATTCTACTCACTCTGTAGTGTCTTGTATCTGGTATCGAAGGGCGGCTATATCGCCATCTATTGCCGGCTTGCCGTTGCAAGTCACACAGCCTGTGGTGTGACCACGAAGTGTTTAGACCGCGAAGTTCTTCTACCGCTGCAATCTAGTAATTTTTAAAAAATATATTATTTATTCGGCTTCGGAGCTCATGATTCCGATTTCTAGTTCCGCGATTGGAGTCAATAAAGGTTATATCGATTTTCCACTAAAAAATCTCAATAGCAGTTCCCAAACTTGGGAAGTTGACTGTGACACACCCCCGTGCCTCGGAGAGCACGTAAATCCAACGGTTGATTTCCTGATCTCTCTCCGGTCATGTCCAATCGCCTCGTCCTTCCAATATTACTCGGACGTTAATTGCTTTATTTCCGGCCGGATAGTAAAGTACTATATCATAAAAAGTTTAAATTTTAGGGATTCATCTTTACGACTTCAAAGTTATTTTAGGGGCTGCTTAAATCTATTTCTCTATTATAATTATCTTCGTTCATTTCAGTTGATGTGTTTTTTGGCATGATAGGACAGGCAAAGTCATAATATAGTAAGATTTTATTTTTAAAAAGGTACTTAAATAATAATCATGTCGCATTGCTGCTTTAAAGCTTTTAAATCTGTTATAGCTTGCATTTTAGCCTATTTATTATTTACTCGAATGTACTTATTTTATACGAGATCCTACCTCGTACCTATACCTAAGGATATAATCTCGTGCTCCTACCAGTAGTACAACCCAGTAGGAGCATGTGGAAACACCGAAGTTCTGTTGGACGACGGTGACACCATTTATTAATATTTAGATTTTGCTTACAAATAGCAAAAAAATAGTTATATTTTTAAATAAAGACTATGGAAGAGGTGTTACTCCTCTTCCATCGTTATCCGTTCCTCCGTTCCTCCCCATCCATCTCTTTTTTTTACTTACCCAGTGAAAAAACTGAAAATTCGTGGTTGCCTTGCTTTCAGTGCTTAACCGAATGTCTTCCGATAAGTTATTTTTTAAGAAACGGTTGCTCCAGTTTATCATTGTTTTTCAGTAATTGTAATTGTATCATTTCCATCACCAGAAATTCACACAATGCGAGCGCGGGAACTCGACCGTTCCGAATAAAATTTAACCAATGTGCTTATTCAGGAAATTCCAAATTTTAGTCATTGTGGCGTGAAGGAGTAATAAACATCCAAACATCCACACTTTCTTTATATATTTTTTTAATTGTGAGACAGGCCCTTGCCCTTGACCTCATCATTTCTTTGCACTAAAGCAATTCTACGTTGGAACGCGCTTGCCTAGAATATGCCTTTTCACTGTTGTCTTGAAGGTACAGGTAAATTATACGTGGCAGGAAACACGTGCGCTGGGAGGGTGTATACACCCTATATTGTTATAGAGAGTATTATTAGTAACATAAGTTTGGAAGCGGAAGAGAAGAACATACTATACCTCTCGTTTATGTTCTTCTTCTGCTTCTATGGCACGCTGATGAAGAAGTTTTATATCCAACTTCCTAACTTCTTCTGCTTCTCTTGCTTGGCATTCTTTTTCCTAAAAAGAAAGAACATATTATTATCTGTGTTACAGTTAAAATTTACAACCGAACAAAAACACTATAACAGCAAAAAACAGTCAAAAGTAGTTTGACTTAGGACGGTGGTCAAAACCACTTTTGATTGCGGAAATCAGTCAAAAATAGTTTTGACACTGGACGTTGGTCAAAACCACTGTTAAAAGTGAAATATTGGGTAATATTAATTTTGGATGAATTGTATCGGTGAAAAGTTACTTTGACTAAGAATGCCGTCTGCTGTGTAACAAACAACAAGGGTGACAGTATTGTTTAAAAATGTGGACCTGTCCCAAAACCGAACCAGCACAACCCGACTCCACATTCTTGGCTGCCGTGTGGCCCTACCCCTAAAGTGTTTTTTTAAAGCGAGTCTTCTGGCGTAGCCCATCATGGACTCCCTACATTAAAAATATAGTCAAGCGTCCTTAACCCAGCGTTATTCAAAAATATTTGTTTATGGCATGGATTTCGCATAAAAATCAATTGCTGAATGTAAGTATGTAAGCGCATCACTTCAAAACGGCGGCGGCACCTATTTGGCTAATTTTTATACGACTGCCTGAAAAAAGGAGTATATTGTTTTCAGGGTTCATGTATGTATGTATGTATGTATGTATGTGAGTTTGTATATTCCATACGACTGCCTGAAATAAAAACCGGCCAAGTGCGAGTCGGACTCGCGCACCGAGGGTTCCGTACTCAAGAAGTAGGTATAAGTACCTTTGTTAATGAACCGCAAAACTAACTTTGTTTGTAGAGGTTTACTGTTAATATCAAAAAATTACGTTTGTTGTATGGGAGCCCCCCTTTAATATTTACTTTATTGATATTTAATTATTTATTTTGAAAGGTAATATACAAGTTAATATTCTGTGAAAATTTGAACCGTCTACCTGTTACCGTTTTTAATATTGAGCAAAAAAATACGAAAAAAACACGTTTATTGTATGGGGACCCCCCTTAATATATATATTTCTTTAATTTTTAGTATATAATTAGAAGTACGCGAGAATTCAAAAAGTCATCTACCAGATTAACGCTTTTTAACTCACTGATACGAAGTAGACTTGAATACTGTTCTGTTGTATGGAATCCATATTACCAAGTGCATAAGGATAGGATAGAAAGAGTTCAAAAGAAATTTCTGCGGCACGTAGCCTATAAAGATAATGAATTAAAGGACATGAATTGCTACAATGATTTCTTAAAACGTTATAAAATGCTTTCCTTATCCAACCGTAGAGAACTGATGGATCTTTGTTTTTTACACAAGGTTATAAATGGGGATATTGACTGTCCAAATTTATTACATAGGGTAAGATTGGCAGTACCAAAGCAGAATGCGAGGTCTTTCATAAAGAGCAAGCAAACCTTTAAGCCTAGAATCACGAAGAGTAACCTTGGCAGGGCTGCTCCCGTTAAAATAATAGTCATAGCATAATATAATAATATATTCAAAAAAGCACATTTAGATATATTTCAAAATTCCGCATCGCTTTTTAAATCAAAAATTAAAAAAACCGGGCAAGTGCGAGTCGGACTCGCGCACGAAGGGTTCCGTACCATTATTAATAAATAATTACCTTTGTTAATGAACCGCAAGATTAACTTTGTTTGTAGAGGTTTATTGTTAATATCAAAAAAACTATGCTAGTTAGAGCATTGGCTATAGTTTTCCTGTAAAATATACGTAAATTCCTATTGACCATAATTATTTCAAATTTTTCGATTGGTAAACTCCGGAGATAAGGGGGGGGAACGGTATTTTTTTAGACATTTTCCCCGATAAATCAAAAACTGTCATAACTAAAAATAATTAAAAATCTGTTTTAGAATGTACAAAGTAAACCCTTTCATATGATACCCCACACAGTACAGTTATCTCACTTTTAAATTTCAACCCTCAGATTTTCCCCCCTTTTTAAATGAGAACAAAAATAATTTCCAATTTTTTTTAATTCCAGTGTCTTTGGGCCACTAATATACACAACTATTCCAAATTTCATGTCGATAGCTTCGGTAGTTACTGAAATAATCGAGTGTGACGGACGGACAGACAGACGGAGAAAGTCGCACCATAAGGGTTCCATTTTACCATTTTGGTACGGAACCCTAAAAACACCTAGGGAATTAGTTACTTTATTATCACATTCGATTCATAGATATTTAATTCAATATTATCTAAAGTATAGTTTAAATATTAAAAAATTTTGGCCTGTTTATTTTTTCTGTTTGGTGTAATTTTTTGTATTCTTTTTTTTTTATTTATTAATCTATGTATTTTTATCTTTTTTTGCATGTTGAGTTAGCCTGTAAGTGTGTAATCAATGATAGTCATAAGATTAAATAACTAAGTTGTAATAGAATAAGGCAAAAGATCATTGTATTACCGCTGGCTTCCTATTAAATAAAATAAAAATAAAAAATAAAATAAAACTCTATAACTTATAGAGTTTTTTAATGTGAATAATAGCAATGAAAAAGTCACAGTTTGAATATTATAGGTGGTCATTATGTGGCTAATTGCGGTGAAATCAGAGCCACTTTATGAGCAAGTTTCTTGAAAAAATTATTATTGGTCTGTTTAAGAGCACCGGTAGGTATAGCACATAGAGGTACCTCTATGGTATAGCATATTATAATAGCATATTATTTTCATTCGATCCACCCCCACGCCGCGCTGGAGTGGTATGAAAGGAATATGTTCCTTTCATAACACTCATACGTGGGTGTATCGAAAGATTTAAAATGTTAGGTATTTTCCATCATAAGAAATGAATACGTAGGGTATTTTAAGCAGATTATTTTTCTGTGGAAGCATTTTTATTAAAAAAATAATCGAAACAGTTTTGAGGGAGAGGATGCTAAATGAAAGTTGTAGCTTTCAGGCTTTATCAATAATTATAACAAAGTTAGTATAGTGTGTTATAGGTGCATATCATTAGGTTCAAAATCTGAATTAAGCCATCCCCTTAGCACGAAATTCGTAACTATGTACTTCTCACATTGCTACAATCGCATTTTTAGTGATTAGCCGAATTTATATTGTGTTGGTGCTGAAAATATGTGCATATCACTGCATGGTCAACCAGTCAAGAGGTTTTAGAATCAGAATTACATCACACTATTGCGGGAAAACTACGGTTAAAGCTGCCTGCACGCAACGGGCGTGGCGGGACTGCGACGAGGACCGCTGCGGGACCGGACAATAATTGTTTATCAGCGTCCCGGTTACGCCAAGCCCAGCGGGACACCTGTGTACCCGATCCGATCCACATCAGAACAATACAACATATCGTACGCGCCCGGTCGACGCCCTGTCGCAGTCCCGCCACGCCCGATGTGTGCTGGAGGCTTAAGAGGTCAGTTTTTACCTTTTGCATTTGTCTTTCATGTTCAATTTTTTGTTGTTCCAGTTCTTCTTCCGGGATGGGCGGCGTTTCATCCCCACTGGAGGTATGTTTCGCCCCTAAAAAGCAGTAGCCAACTCCAAAAGTCTTCAAAGTACCAACAAAGAGTCATGAATTCTTTAAGAGTAAGCTAACCCATTGCATTATTATGTGTTGCATTACTAATCACTCTCAACAGCAGGTGGCATCCACCACCATCCATCCTACCATCTTACCATCGTTTACAGCCGTATTATTTTTAAATTGTTTCCGTTCGTGTTTTAGAATAATAATTATAATCCTTATTTTAGGGATGTCATGGCATGACTTGATATAGAGCTGTTTTTGAAATAGTACTGCTTTAAGCTATGGTTGTAACCCCCCATAACTCCTATAGCACTGTGACCATCATAATATCATAATACATATTATTATATTGCAAATTGCAATTGCGTACTAACTAGTCTTATGATGAGTCGATCTAGTTCTAGAGTCTAGGGTGAACAATGATCCGTCGTCTTAATCATAGGTAGGTACTATTTTATCTACTTAAAAAAAGTACTTACTTAAATAGATAGATAAATGCTTTAGTTATTGCCACAGAAAACATTAATAATAAATAATAAAGTTAACAAGCAAAAGTAAAAAGTACCTACTTATATCACATGCATTCCAAACTCTTTTGATTTTTGACTGATCTCTTCTATCATCAGCATCCTACCATCTTGCATGTTGATCATTGTTGATGAATTTTATTTGTTTCTGTGATTTATATGTATATCTAATATAATGTATTTATTTGAGTACACTTATGCGTAATTAATATATTCCGTTTTTTTGAAAAGGGAACCAGAAAGGACCCTGGGATTTCAAGGGGTATGGCTACAATATTATAATATCTGCTTCACATAATAAGGCAATGTGTATTGCGTAATTTAATTTGCTTGGTCGTGGACATTATTGGAAAATAATGGACTATAAACTAACTATAACAAATAAAAATTACAAGTACTTAATTTATCTTTTATTAATTATTATTATTTATTTATTTATAAGCAGCCCATATACCTACTCAGTCATAATTTATAATACTTATAATCCTAATATTATTACCTATCATATTCGAACATCATGCATGTTGACAATAACGATATACCTACGTACCTACCTAATTTCAAATCATTTATATTATACCTATATAAACTGGTCTGAGCCTTATTTCCATAAGTTCTGTTACAAATGAAAGATAACTAAAATATAACTGTTTTATAATTCAGCGAAATCTTGCCACCTAAACAAACCCACAAAAAAAAGCTTGTAATAATATGGCCTAACCTCACAATAAACATGTAATAAAAATAACAAGCGGGCTACCGATCGAAATTTCTAATATATTAAACATCTTCCAAGTTTGAATTCAGAGATAAAATCAAAAGTTGTAACAGTATTTATGGCCAGACTAGTTATAGATAGATACATAGAGATACACATTGAATTCATGCCAAAGGAATAAAAATCCAAAGGATTCTCTCGCTCTTTTTCTGTATGGTAAATTAGCACTACGCTGAAGTGCGTGATACTACTTTTA
Organism: Erebia epiphron; assembly: GCA_963932025.1. Taxonomy (NCBI): domain Eukaryota; kingdom Metazoa; phylum Arthropoda; class Insecta; order Lepidoptera; family Nymphalidae; genus Erebia; species Erebia epiphron. The sequence goes on from OZ009945.1 coordinate 32,237,241, forward strand.
TGAGACACACTGCATAAAAAGACAGCAAATCCGAGATTTTGTCTAGCCCAACTTACCTATATTTCACTAACTTATGACACATTTTTATTAATTATTTAACTGTTTAAATAATAGGTATAACATTTATGAGCTAGGTCTTACCTAGTTTAATAAATAAAATGTTCTCATAAACAAAAATTCGCGAGCTAGGAATATTTAAATGAAAATAGTGGTAAATTTATTTACATACCAGTGGGTGGGTGGTAAGAAATCCAAAATTGGTGAGCCAGTTTTAAAAATATTTCCAAAATTACTAACGATCAAGGCTACGTGGCGTTCGAGCATAAAACCAACTGAATTTGTACACCGTGGAAATGTATTCATAGCTGATGTTTATTTTCATGGTATCGTGAATAGTGAAGTTTTCTGAGATGCTGGCAAAAGGCCAAAAGAGCTTTATAGTTACCAAGGTACTTCTATATTATCTTCCTTTCGATCAGACGTTATGTACGTACCTACTGCAATGTAAAAAGGAGCACCTACCTAATACCAACCTATTATTTTGTGAATGCCAATTTTCGATTGATTTAAACCACTAAACCTTGTTACTGGTTAAAAGGTGGTCACAGCGATGTTAAACTAAAAACTAAGTTCAAGTTGCTCGGCATGCCTTAGAAAAAGCAGTAATTGGGGTATACCTACTTGCAAACAATTGGCTAAAACGAAAAAATTAATTAGGTACCTATACAAGTTTTATATAAAAGCCTTTGTTAAGCTTAATCTACTGGAAAATTGCCCATTATCCCAAAAGGACATCTGCCCACGTCCAGGAGCCTGGGCCCTTAACGGGATCGTTATAGAAGGATGCATTTGAATTGTCAACTCGTATGTAAAAACCTACTTATATCACAAACGTCTATATTCAAATAACATGTGCAATAAGAAAACTGCGTCCTCGAATATTCTCATTTGACCTCTAACCTCGTGAGCTTCAGGCTTCGCGCTTTACAAACAGTTCATTGTCATGGGTAGATATATTGTATTTTAATATATTATACGAGAAATTGTGAATTCAATGTGTAAATCTAGTAATAAAGGGCAAAAATATTACAAACAGGCCATTTATGTAACTTTAAAAGGCTTTAAATTAAAGCATGAACTTGTATTGTCAAAGTAAAAACTAACTACATAATTAATTCAGCGAACTGAAAAAAATCTCCAGTAACTATGCAGCTTTATTTGTGTTCCGTTCGCAAAGTTTTCCGTGTCTAAATGGGGAAATTTTGCATTTTTGTCTCGGCACAAAAGTCAGTTACCTACCGATCAAGTCCGGAAAATGTTAATGTCAACATTTCCTTGCCGGTTTCGATACGTTAGAGTTCGAAATTTCAATTCAATTCGTTGATTTAAGAACTTTTCCTAAGGAATACTCTACAATAACGGTCCCTCTATCGTTAAATCGCGTTAAGGATGGATCAGGAAACTTTTGTGTGTCTCTTGCGTGCACACTTTTGCGTTCTGTCGGTCAACTTGGTCTGTTCGATAAGACTAACTAATTGAATTGAATTAAAACTTGAAGTTGAGTCTCTACATATTAAAGTACTCCTGCAATCTGCATAATATTTAAGAGAACGTTAAAATTTCAAGATGGTGGTGGATTAAGGTTAAGCCATCACGGCCCGACACCACCGCCCGCCACCACCACCATCACCACCGACACCACGACCAACACCACCGACACCTATTTTCACAACTCTAACGAAGGCTTGGTCGTTAGACTCCGTTTTACCTACCTCGGAAATCTCATAATTTGTGCAAGAAAACAATAATTATTCGAACTCTAACGGATTCGGTACGATAATGTTGACCGCGTAAAAGTCAACATTAACGGTTTCAGCAACTGTGATGGTAACACATACACATTCAACCGTTTTTTTATTTAAATACTTAATTATTAAATATATAATACGTAATTATTTTTAATAATAATTAACAGGTAGGTAAGTATGTAGGAATAGCTATTGATACTAAAGTAGTATTTGATTTGTTTATTAGAATTCAAGGCAGAGGAGTCCCAGTCCACCCATAAGGGGAGATTATGGAATATCCCAAAGACCTAATTTCAATTTTTTTTCGGAGTCTTCAAGACAGACTGGGTCTGAACAGTATAGCTCGCTTTATCAACGACCAGCGAGAAAAGGTTCTGTAAGTATATTTTCGATGTATATCTACCAACTTATTAACTACCTACTTAATACACCTACCTACTTAGGTTTAGTACGAGTAGGTACGAGAATTTTTACGTCATACCATGTAGATACATATTTTATTGAAATATAAATCAAAACGTCAAATTTTACGTGGGTAGATATTATATTATGTGTGCACTTACGGCCGGTTTCTGAATTGAGAATTTCATGTTGAGTCTGTCTCAAGGACTACTGGACTAATTACTATAATAATAAAACTTTACTATAATAAAACTTTATTTAGAAACATTAACCAAGGACTTAAAAACATATATGAACGATAACCCCGCAAAAGTTAAAAACTGCGTTGCAGTGATTATCGCCCTCCACAAACATTGTACAGTGTTTCATGTTAGATTTAAGACAGTGGTTACAAAATCTAAAGTAAATTAATAATATTAAGTTTCACATATTCACAAATATATTTTTTTTTTTTTGTAATAAGTAACGAATAAAAATAAAGAAATAAAGATTTAGAGACAAAAATTTTGAGATTTACTTATAAATTATTAAGCAAATTTTTGTTTCTGAAGTGATACTGGGCCGGTTTCTGAATTTGATATTGTGTAAGGTTTGAGAGTTGGAACAGCAAGTTCCAACTCTCAAACCTTACACAATATCAATTCAGAAACAAAAATTTGCTTAATTAGTTCATAAGTAGTCTTTGACACAGACTCAACATGAAATTCTCAATTCAGAAACCGGCCGTTAGTTTCACGGGACAAATCCATGGTCCTAAGCTTGTGCGGGGACATACTTATACGCTTTACCAGGGGTTTCAATCAAAATTGAGAAATTGATACAATATATTCTGTTATATTGAAGAATTCTTCAATATAACATGGTACGTATGCCTATCAACTATTAGGTACTTCTGATCGAGCCCATCTTTATTGATCCCAAACACAGTAGTTTTGTCTCCTGTAAGCTGATTGGCAAGGTATTGAGGTACCTACCTAGTCGGTAGTTTATCCCGCTCAAGGTATAATTATTAGTCCAAACTTTATGACTTCTCGGACCATCGCGTCGTGCGTTTCGATGCACAGTCAGCGGAACGGTTTCAGTTGACTCATGACTGTACCTACCTTTCATGATCATCATTAGGTATTATTATCATCATTAGTATGTACCTAGGTATACCTTTCACGTGGATATTTATTTTACTAAACTTTTGCGTATTTCTGTACTGCTGTTTTCTACTACTACTAATTTTAAATTAGGTAAAGACTAAAGATTAGGTAGAACTAAGTAAGTAGTAAAATAATTATATCAATCAATATCAAAACTGAATTTAAGACTAGCCCCGCGACTACACAAATTTCAAGCCCCAATTTTACCCTCGGGGTTGTATTTCCAAAAATCCTTTCTTTGGCTGTGTATGTGTCTGTATGTTTTATTAATATAACTACCTATTTAGTTTATGAAACATCCTAAGCTTCGATACTTAATCGATTAATGCGATCGCGCTGTAAATAGAGTACAGTTTTACAGACCAACATACAAACCCTGCCCTGTAAAACAAAGATCAAACAAAGAAGGGACTAGTAGGTATGACTAGTCTTAAATTAAAATCATTATTAGATACTAAACGCTTTTTGAAATTAATGAATTTGTTTACCTATTTGAATAAAAAATCTACACATCAGTGTAGTAGGTAGGTATACATTATGTTAAAATATTATAATTTTTGCTTTGTACGAATATCTTTAATCAATCTTCGACAAATGCGACTAAAGCTAAAGCTTTAAAATAACAATTTAATATAAAAAATTCTTTTTAAACAACCGACTTCAAACTCCCGCGCCAACTTTACAACAACAAGCACATGCTATACAAAGTACTTATTTTATTGTTGATATTTTAAAAACCGCTCGACCGATTTCGATAAAATTTATATGGGACCACATGGGAAGTATGCCCTTTCAAATAAAAAAAGAATCATCCAAATCGGTCCACCCAGTCAAAAGTTCTGAGGTAACAAACATAAAAAAAAAAAAAAAAAAAAACAGTCGAATTGAGAACCTCCTCCTTTTTTTGAAGTCGGTTGATAATAAGAAAAGAAATATTTGGTTATTTATAAAGATTTAAAATCCTATTTTACCCATCAAAATCCTTTTTAATTATTGAAGTCAACGACCTCAATTTACATAGACGGGCCCTGTCAAACAAAGAATTTGGGCGTATGTTTAATAGCGCCATCTAGTCTGAAATTCGGGAACCTGCTTGCAACATATGCCCCATCTTGAATGACAAAGACAGGTTAGGAACGCGCTCTCAAAGTCGGACACCCGACTTTTTTCTATGAAAGGGCCTACTGTATACCTACATAAATACAAGGGTCTAGTACCTACATAATAATATATATCGATGATTGAAGTTAGTTAAAAATTAAACTCACGCTAATAACTCATTTTACCCCCTATGTTAATATTATGTCCATCTGTGTACTTATCGTTACCATCGTTTTCAAGCTGTCATTCAAGATGGTTGTTGTCTGGGTCTTGAGGACCAAGCGGGGGTACGGGCCTCTAGGCTGAGTCTCCTTACCCGGGCGGGGCGCGGGGCAACTCTGTCCCCACTCCCCCGGTGAATGTCTTTATTATGCCGAGTAGAAGATGGCCCATATTGTTGCAAGCAAGTTCTCGCTTTTCAGACTAGATGGCGTTAAAAATAAATAAGTCCACACTCCACACTTTGTTTGACAAGGCCCGTCGTTGGTTTTTATGGTAACGTCTATGGTTTTATTTAATCTGGATTGCATTTTTTTGTCATACTGGTATGCAGGGTAGAGTAGAAGAAGTGCTATCTCTGTATAAAAAGTGTCCGTCGAAATGCATTAAATTGGGGGCGCCACCTATCATCAGGGTAAATCTATATTAAGGAAGCGCCAAATATTATTAGAGTAGGTTTGAGAAATAAACAAAGAAAGAAAACATACATCATTATTTTGTACAACGTAAGTTGTTGAAATTTTTAGTAAATAATTACTTTAGTCGACAATAAACAGTAAAGTTATATTAATTTTTTTAATTCGGCATACTGCACTTCATCAACAATTGCTATATTCATACCATACTCTTTGTCTACACCAGCGTCATTGTGGCAGTTTTTTGAACTGTTATCTATAGCAACCACTGGACAGCTTTTCAACTTTTCTCCCATAAGAGATAACACTCCTTCTACTCTACCCTCCATACAATAATGGGCTGGAGCCTGGAACTTTAAATTTTAATAATATTAAATACTCTTTGGCTGGATAAAACCAAAGGCCGTCAAACTGCGTCAAACCAGGTAAAAAAATCATATTATAGAATTATGCCGCGGAAAGGATTAATGATTGCTGTTGCATTATTTAATTTATTAACATTGTTAATCAAGTACCTAATCACAAAGCAAACAAACCTTAATATTATTGTTTTCGCATAATATATAATATAATAGTTGACTGGTACTAGTGTACTACTGGAATGCCATAGAATAATAATTCACAAGGTAGAATAATAACTACTTTTTGCACTACTTTTTGCACTACTTTTGCACTGATTTGCAATCTGGAATTTGCCTCTGATCACGATCTCCTGTGTTATATTAATAATCTGTGGCCGTAGACAGAGAAAGAGACTCTATGTCTGTGGCAAGCTTACAAATTACAAAGGTCTCTGGTCTGTGGCAGTGCCTCCGGTAACGGTTCACAGAGTACAATAGATATACTCGGTTTTAAAAAAATGTCTACGGTTGACGCCTTGACGCTAGTTGATGAATCTTCTAATTTTTATATGACAAATAAACTTATTGTATGTGTCACTGTTTATCTGTTATTTCAGTATTTATTTTACTTTTTCTAATGTCTTACATTGCGTCATTTTTTGCGCAAAATTTTGCGTACCAAACCTTTGTGTAGTTGAGTATTATTTATCATTTTAGTGATTTTACATGTGCGTGAAAGAAATGTCAGAACAGAAGTAGGTATAGTTAGTACGTAGAATTGTTTTGACAATGTAATACCGAAGGAATCAAGACGTAATTTTTCATGTGGGGAACTGGTGTGTGCATGATGTGCAGTACGTAGGAGAGACAACCCGCTGTAATGTTACGAACAAGATTGGGTTAGCTAGGTTTTGACAGCCGGCTGGCTTGTCGTAGCTGACTAACGTTTGGCTTCCTATAAAAATGAACAGTCGCAGCAGTGTAAATGAAACGAATTTGGTGAATTTCTCGGCGGATCTGTCTACACTGAATCAGTTGGACTCGAAAGATGGCTTGCTGAGTTTTCCTTTCGATCACATCTACGCGTGCCACTCTCAAAGTTCGGATCGAAGACAGCCCCTGCAGTTAGAGAAGGAGATCGAGATAACAACGCATTGTGGTGCAGGACAGGAGTCGACTACCCCTGAAGTGACTCGGTTGACAGAGCAGCTTACTGTGGCTGAGAATCATAACAAGAAGTTGAAAGACTTGTTAGTCTTTCATCTGGACCTGATTCAGCAACAGAACGAGCTGATTACCAAACGGGACAAACTGTACCATGCTTTGAAACAGGAAAATGACACTGTAAGTTAAACAGACTATGAAAGGATTTTCTAATCTAGTATGCATGTTATGCTTTATTTACACCATGATAGTATGGAAGTGGTGGAAGTTTAGACTGTATCAAGCTATAAATACATAACAGAAACATTTTGAGCACTGAATTAGAAGTACATATTTGTAATTAAGTAAATACATTTACTTACATAATAGTGCTTTTGCCAAGAAAATGTCTAGAATTTTCAGTAATGCTATCAATTTAAATAAACAGTAGGCAGATTTATTATTTTTGGTTGATACATATTATTAACTCTTATCTCTGTGTAGTATTTCTCATTACTGAGGGTTCTGACCCCTTACCATAATCACATAATGGTAGTAGTTTCTTGGGATAATAATGTGGTGGGTTCTCACAGCCTTCTGCGTACAACTTGGCTAACCTAAGAGTACTTAAACTCTTAGGTTTTCGTAACAATTATTATCAGATGTTAGTGATAACCGGGACCGACAGCTTAATGTGCTTTCCGAGGTATATCTAAAGCATGCTGTGTGAAACATCAACCAAGTTGGTAAAAGATAAATATAGATTTAATTAACTCTCATGCAACTTGGAGCTGCTGTGGGCAGGACCTGTCACTTAACAATGTATGGTTTAACTTCAGTTAGTGGTTTTGCTTAATAATAAATGAAGATTAGCACTGTCAAACGCAGGTGTGGTGGATGAAATAAAATATAAATTGGAGACCTGCAGGGCGACCGCGTATCTTTTGCATCAATCATTGATGCATCGTAATCACCTCTGATTGGTTAACACTCTTCCACTATTCGACGGACGAAATTCATTGACGCAGCAAGAATGCCATAAATTCAGGTGATTGCGATGAATCTATGATTGATGCAAGAGATATGCGGTCGCCCTGCTGGTCTAAATCTTTATGCCAATTCCGTTTCATCATAGGGGGTGCCAAAATTGAGCTATTATTTGAGATAGGAGACTAATCTAGACCTAAGTGAAAATGTTAAAAAGTGTTAATCATTTCTGTTCAGGATTCTTTGTATTTTCCTACTACTTTTAGTAATACTAAATTGGCACTAATAATTGAGCTTACTATATATTACATTGGCTTTTAGCAGCTGTAGATATAATATAATTAGTAAATAAGTAAGTTATGTTTTGCGCTTTTTGAAAGCACTTTGCGATTGTTATTTTTATGAAAATGTCTAATGCGAATTCTTTCTATTTATATTACTAATAAATCCTAAATGATGTATTTTATTCCTAAATAATTTCCTCATCTTATCCATCTCTTTACATTCTTACAAAATTACTTATACTAAAATATTGTTCCACTTATAAAGATTATTTAGTGATCGGAAGTCAGTTCCTAAGTAAAATCTAAAAGTAGCAATAAGATGATAAAATTATGTAATTGATCTATTTTTGCACACTAGTGAAGTTTAAGTTTGCATGCGAAATCTTCTCACTACAATTAATAAGTATAGTCCCTTAAACATATCTGACCCAATGCCAGTGTCACTGTTATTGCATTGCTTATAGTTAGTTTAAGTCATAAAAATAAGCAAAATAGTTCCAATTTTGGCCACCGGGCCAGATAAGTTGGTTGGATTGTACCTAGTTATTTAGTTTGAAGGCTGGTTTTTTTTTCACAGTATACTTAGTGTTTAACTTCTTAATTGGCATAATAATTTTATTTGGCACAATAAGATTATTTGGCAATTGACAAATAGGCCCTAAGTGAGTACTAAAGTAAATTAAACATTTTGTTTATTGACCAAGCATGGTCTCTGCGTATACTTGAGTGAATTTGGACTTGTCCATCTGTCCGTCCGTCCGTCTGTCGGTCTGTCAGAGCCTTATAACTTCTGAATTACTGAACGTAATTACTTCAAATTTAAATATAATATGTAAACCAATGGCTTCCAGCTGAATATGGCTTAAAAAGTGGCTTAAATTATGGCTTCTCATAGAAGAGAATGAGAAGTAAAATATTCTTTATAGCATTACATAGGCTTGCGGTATATCATTTTAAAGATAATTAGAAATAGACTCCAACAGTATATTTTTTTTAATTTTTCCCCTAAAAGTGACGAAATGGGGGGCTTTCAAAGTAGAGATTTTCTAACTTCCAAAGTTGACCTCAGTTTTCTGAAAGGCTGAGCCTGAAACTTGATCAAATATTTGAATTATATCCTGTAATTAAACAACAAATACTAAAATTAGATAAATATTTTAAAAGGAAACAAAATTATTTAATGTTTAATGAGCTTCAGTATTTTTAACAGAACTTCACAATGATGTCAATAGATGGCGCTCTGTTATGGCGATACCGCGAGGTCTCAGTTCGGGCCGAACCACTAGTGTATAATCTTGATCACAACTCATCATACTCTTATGGCCCGCACAGACAATAGACTTTTGTCTGTGGAGGACAAAAGGCTGTTGACTTTTAATATGGGATTTAAATCATACTATTACTTCCACTGAGTGTGTTATGTTTCAAGTTATTTATTTTAATGGAAAACAAAAGTATGCTGGGGACTGTACCTTGTCTGCGCACTCCCTTATAAACCTGCTGGATAAGTGCATAGGCATGATAGGCAGGCGTGATAGCTTTTACATATAGCAGCAAAGCACTGCTCAACCTGAAAGTGTGAAAAAGCACTTATTCTAAATGCAAAAGTTTATATGCTTATGATATAGTTTATTTCTATGGTACAAAAGTATTGTACTAGTAGATAAATAAAGGGATAATGAATCAGCTACTAATTTTGCGATTATTGCATTTTTTTTTACTTGGGATTAGGATGAGGGAAACACAAGGGTATAAACTGTATTATATTACTTAAAAGAATTGCACATAATATTATTGTGTATAATGTGTGCGGCATAATTTTTGTTATTTTATACTTATGAGCAATGTTATTGTATTGCAATGTTATTCAATCGATTTAATCTCCTATTTCATGAATAATTCTGAAGTAGTATTAAACAGTTGTATCAAAAATATGTCGCATTTGTAAATCGAGTGATCGACAGAAACTCTACGTTAAATTGTATTGTCAGCTTCTGTGACTTTTTATTCGTTCGTGAAACAGAGACGTAGACCATTTTTTAGGTGTTCGGACAATTCCTTGTGTTATCAAGGCAACTTAAGCGAGTATTTTTAATTTTGATTACTCAAATCTGACTATTAAATTAGGGGAGACTATAAATCTTAAAGGATCTTCTTCTTCTTCTTCTTCTTCTTCTTGTTGAGGTTTCAGTCCTTTATGTCCTGTATCACTGCGACCGTCTCCGATCTATGTGACCTCCAGTTTAAATTTCCTTGCCAATACTTGTTTCTGACAGGATCTTAAAGGATGCTGCAGTTAACTTATTCCAGTTTTCACAAATAATGCCTAAATATTAGGGAACGTCTAAGATCAATTTAGGTGACAGCAATCACGTGAAATAACTGTCATCTATGAGGGTTAGGGGTTCCCTAAAATTTTGGCATTATTGGTGAAAACAGGCATAAGACAACAGCACCAGCTAAAAAAAATATTACAAAATATCTAATAACATAATAACTTAATTTCAGTTGAAAGCAAAACTGATTCGAATGGACAGAAGGATTGGATTGAGTCCACGACACACAATTCCAACTTCCACAATAACATCAAGTGTTATCAAGACAGAACCAATCTCACCTGAGGTGAATTTACTATTAATTATATTAATTATTGAATAGCTCATTTATCAAAATAATAGTTTATTGTTATTATGGTTTCAAACTCATTTTATTGGTTGTTTTCAGGTAATTTTAAACAGCTTTTCTGAATTGCTCATACCAGATAATGGGAACTCATTTATTTCTGATCAAAATACACCATTTGGTCAGGTAACATTTGGGATAGCAAGAACCAATGTTGAACCAGGTATGTTTTTTTAAATATAAACCACTAAATTATCGGCAAAACTTGAATAGTTTTACTTTCAATCAGTAAATAAATAATTAAATTAACAAAAGTTCTATTGCACTGTTATTTTAAATGAACTTTTTTTTAAATTATGGAGTGTTATTAGCATACAAAAGCTAATCTATGTATATTAATTTTAGAAGTGCCAAGTCACAAATCGGCTGATATAAAAGTACCACCACCTGTATTGGACAAAAAATTGAATTGCGATAATTTTAAAATGATTGACAACAAACGTTCGCTTGTTAAAAAAGAGGTGAAGACTGAAAACCGTTCAGAGGCACTGTACACAGTAACTTCGAATAGGTAACTATAATTTCTTTAACACCTTTTTTTTGGCGTAAATCCATCAGGGTCATTAATTGTTATCGTCATTCTGTTTTTTTACACAAACCAAAATTTTCACAAATCCATATATCTGTACACTTGATAACTGCTTTTCTTATAATTATTTAAAGTAGTAAAAATTCATTTACTAGCTGACCCTTTAGCTGAGATTTAATACCACAGTTTTTCTCTGGGCGAAATTTTGCAAATAGTTCTATGCTATTACAAATAGTTTTTAGACAGCAGTTTAAGCTGTATCGTGGTATAACAGTTGGTTAGTTCGCCTGAAATAAGTGTGCAAGCAGATAAAAAACGCCTTTTATATACATTTTATTATTTGTTGCAGTGGAAACCCAATAATCCAAAGAATTCACAAGAATAGAAGAAGAACGTCTAGTATTGGCAGTTTAAGTCGCATGTCCAAGATACCTAAGGCAGAAATACCTGAAACTAGCACATCTAAAAGTATGTTCTCAATATCCTGAATTTTTAAATAATATTTTATCTTCCAGTTCTCCAATACGGTAGTAGTTACTAGTTACTAGTGCTTAGTTGTATGAAAAATCTACTGGGGGTGGCTTGAGTTTGAGCGAATCGGCCAACGATCCTTCACTCACGTTGTTGTCGAATCTTTAATGGTTGAATATCCATTTAGTTGTGGGGGTAGTTTGTTTGGGTGGTCTGAAAGTCTAGTTTGATATGGCCTGCTGTTGCACATGATTTCTTGTTTTACCATTTTCATCTGAAGGTTTTGATGGAAGTGTTTGTTACTTATGTACCACTAGCTGATGCCCGCGACTTCGTACGCGTGGAATAAGTTTTTTTGGATTCCCGCGGGAACTTCTCAATTTTCCGGGATAAAAAGTAGCCTATGTCATTCTCCAGGTCCTCAACTATACCCATCGATCCGTTGCTCTGTTGCAGCGTGATTGAAGGACAAACCAACAAACCAACAAACAAACTGACTTTCGCATTTATAATATTAGTATGATTTAATATTTTTCGCATGTTCGTTTTAAGGTCTTAATTACTTGTTAAACCCCAAAATTAGTTGCTTGTCTATGCTGGCTACAGAGTAACAATACGTTTTATAAAAGTTAAATTGCAAGTGAAAAAATATTTATATGAAAGATATCTCTGTTCCAGACAAAATGATAGAACCAGACCAAAGCTACGATCGCACTTACAGCGTCAATAAGAAATCCAAAATGATAAACACATATGGCAAGTCACGGAATTCAACAAATATACCAAAACGGACCACTCATTTCACTGGGTCTCTGTCTGATAGATTGCAGCTCATCGACACGACTCCGACTGGGGAAGACCCCTACCAGCTAGGAGAAGCTGATATGAGAGAACAGTCACCGATTCCAAAGCTGATGTTGCAAAAGACGAACCACGGACGTATGAAAATATGCACGGACCCAATGGCTGAAAATACTACGCGGCGTATCTATGATATGCCTAATACGAAAACAAAAATAAACAGGTTTATGTCCGTCTATGAGCAGCCCAAGAAAGAACAGAAAACCATCATTATCCAAGAACCAGATTTGGATTTGGTCAAAACGGAGACGGAAGTCGGGTGGCCAAACATATACAATGAGAAACCGAATGAAACTAGTCTATGCGATTTTTCGTATGGCGAAGCGTCGATGTTGCCCTCATTGGATGCGAACGAGTTCCAGGAGCTGTTTTCGTCGGATTCGGCTCTCAATTTAGATAATTTAAACCAGTTAGATGAACCTCCTGAGAAAATGGTTCCAGACAAGACGACTAAGCGGCGAATGGCGCGCACTACCAGTCTGATGGGCCCAGATGTAAGATAACATTTTTATTTTGTTTGCTTGTTCAGGCTAACTCATGACAATGTGAATATAAATACAGGATGAGTATCAATTATTGTGAAAAATTGTGCTTGAAAAGTAAAATAGTATAGAAAACACTTTAGATCAATTTTTACAACAATTATTGTTTCAGAAATTATGCCTCTACCGTAAATAGAGCATTTTATAATAATTGTTTTTGGTGTAAACATTAATTCTAAAATATATAGCTAATACATTTTTTAGATCTTACTGTAAACACAGTGAAGTAAGGTAGTAGCATATAAAGGCTGCGTTATTGTTAAAAGCAATCTTTTCTAGGCAGGCTGTATAAAAAAAAATTGTTTTGTCTTTTACAGGAAGATGTTGTGGATTCAAAGCGTGGCATAGACAGCCGGCGCGGGAGAAAACGTGCCTTTTCCACTACCGGCCTGGGGAAGCAGCAAGCCCAAAAGGGCCAACCAAAACCAAAAATATTTAGAGGAAGAGGAGGTAATTATAAACTATATAATTTACTGACAAGATGATGCCCGCGGCTTTGTCGGCCTGGGTTTAGGATTAGAAAACCCGGGACAACTCTTTGATCGGTTGCTTTATTCAAGAATGATTGAAGTTCAAACAGATAAACAAATACACATTCACATGATGGTAAGTGATAATGCAATCTGAGGTGGTAGCGGGTTAAACATACCCCTAATCGGTTTCTGCACGGCATCGTACCGGAACCCTTTATTGTATAGCGGCATATCCTTGCCGGTAACTAGCCACGGCCGAAGCCCACTAGACGAGACAAAATTCGGAAATTATAAATTCTCAAATTGACCCAGCCGAGGATTGAACCCAAGACTTATAAGACTTCAGCGTTCACCGCTGCGCCAGGGATGTTGCTTTAGCTTAATTTGAATATACTGTGTTCCATTACAGGCGGTGCTGCAGCTCGAGGGAAGAGGTCTCCTGTGCCAGGTCGAATAACGACCAAGCCATATCCCACTCTGGTCGGTGATCCAGACCTGTCTTGGTATTTCGGTCTAGATCCTGAACTGAAACTAGAAGATTTGGACCCACCTTCCTTCTGTCAAGCTTCTACTGTTGAGGTATCAAAGTGTATACATTAATCATTATAACCGAAAATTGTAAATATATTTAAATAAATAAATCTTTATTTGGAATGACAATTAACACAGATAAAAACAAACAAAATTGCAAAATACAAACAAAACAATGCAATCTGCGCCATAAAAAATCCCAAATTTAAAAGTAGCTTTGTCTGCTTAGATTTATTTTTTTGAAAAACTTTGATTTTAGGGGTAAAAATATTCATCCCTAGAAATTAAAGTACCTATATGTCCTTTGAATCAGTTGAGCCGTTAAATCGAAACAGAAACTTTTGTATTAGTTACTTTATTATACTGCGAAACACACATGTCAATCTCTAGTAAGGAATGTCACAGTAGCTTGGGACTACAATGACTGAAGGTTTATTATCCTCCAATTGTATATCTCCTCATTTCATCTTTTCTGATTTGACTCTGTAGAAGTACTATGAGCATTGCTTCTTCCATTACACACTGAGTGAAAGATATAAGGAATAACTAAATTTTAGAATATTGAGTTTTTATTTCAAGTTTATTTTTTTCAATTTTATTTAATTTATTTAATATTGTATCACAATATATATTGTAATCACAATAAGTACTGATCTAACCTAAAGTCTTAAATTTCATCAAAATCGGTTGAACAGATGGGCCGTGAAAGCGTAGCAGGCAGACACACTTTCGCATTTATTATATTAAGTATGGATGCACCAAGCCGTTTTTTGCGGTGAGGTAACCTACATGCCTTAGAGTTGAAAGCAGGCATGAAGATGATAAATTTGGTGCAGAATGTCCTAAAGATCGCAAAATGTTTTTAAAATTGAAGTTTTATAATTTTAAACAGGTTCCACGCTGGCGTGAAAAGGTATACACAAGCTGTTATACGCTAGAGGGCACTGAGAATCTGGACGACAAGGTGTTCGAAAAGAGGCATCAGAAACTCGAAGCTGAGGAGAGGCGCCAACTGAGGTAGGATATCAGCATATTTTTTTGTAGTAGTGAATTCCACTCAAGCTAAGTCAGGGTGGCGGTGAAGGTGTTAATTGCATTGTTAATATTAAAGTATTAAAATGAAACATATTGTAATGCCCCATTATGTCTTTATAACTAGTGGCTCGCCCCGAACTGTAACCTCGCGGTATCCTTCGGATAGTTTATTATTTGTAAGCACAAACGAATATACTTTTACAGAGCGCCATGAATGAATGAATTATACTTTTATTGTACACCACAAAGAAAAATAAACAATAGTAAACGTAGCTAATAACAAAGCAAGTATACAGTAGCGCCATCTATTGACAGCATTGTGAAGTTCTGCTAAAAATACTGAAGCTCATTAAAAAATAAATAATTTCGTTTCCTTATAATATTTATCTAATTTTAGTATTTGTTATTCAAGTACAGGATATAATTCAAATAATTGATCAAGTTTCAGGCTCAGCCTTTCAGAAAATTGAGAGTTCTGAGGTCAACTTTGGACGTTAGAAAATATCCACTTTGAAAGCCCCCCATTTTATCAATTTTAGGGAAAATTTAAAAAAAAAAATTTTTGGACTCTATTCCTAATTATCTTTAAAATTATATACTTTGCATTCAATTCTAGGAGAGTCCCCCTGAAATAAAGGTTTTTATAACTTTTTAAGCCATATTCGGCTGGAGGCCATCGGTTTACAAATTATATTTAAAGGAGATTGCCCCGTCCCCTTAAAAAGTTCGCTTAAAAACCAACCGTCATAACACATTGAATACTGGGTTCAAAATAATACCTTTTAATACTTGAGAGCAGATAGAAACAACGGACACTTCTGAGAATTTATTTACTACCAAAAATATTTTCAATTTTGAGGTTATTTCGATTCAAGCTGCTTGAAAAATAAATATCATCTTTATCCAATTGCAATAGTAAACAGTAAATCAATTGTAAACAGTAGAAAAGACAAGTTTCGTCGTAGTTCACCAAAAACGTTACAGATGGCATTATAAATATTAATTTATTGTACTTTCAATAGATGGCGTTGCGAGATTCAGAATTCTAGTGCACTCAGCGCTTCAAACTGCTTTTCTTAATCTTATTTCTTTGTTACGGAACCAGCGCTCAAGTGGTGGTAATGTTTATTATTTTAACCTGTAAGTTATTGATCAGTGGATAATAATCGAGAGTCGGAAAAGTACGGTAGTCAATTTAATACCCATTTATTTATTTTTAATTAATTTGAAGTGTCCGTTGAATTCTAATATTTAGAATAAACGTTAAAAAATAAGCTAATAATTATTATTGTATGTTTCAAACATATTATGTTGATTCTTAGGCAAATTTGGACAAAGTCCTTTGAAGTAATTACGTTCAGCAATTCAGAAGTTATAAGGCTCTGACAGGCGGACGGACGAACGGACGGACGGACAAGTGCAAATTCACTCAAGTAGACTCAGAAACCTTCGCTTCGCTCGGTCAATTATATTATGTGTGTACATAATGTATATAATTCATAATGAATAGAAAAGCTAGTTACTAATATAATGGTTGTGGTTTATACTATTACTCATATAAAGTATGTGGTGGACTGAAGTGGGTCTATGTCTTCTCGATAACACCACACCAGTTACGCACACACTATTTCCGCCCACATCCACCTAATTTGTTCCATCAAGTAATATCGGGACATAGTTAAAAAATTACACTTCCTCCTGTTGGACAACTTGTGGGGCAAAGTGTAATAGGGATGATGCCTATGTCAAAAATAAATTATTTCTTACTGATTAATAAATAAAGGGCCTTCCAAAATTCACATCCTCGGTTAGTTCTAAGTTTGATAACCATTTTAAAATATTGATTATAGAAAAAAAGTTCGTTGAAATTTGATGACGTCACATCTATGTATTTCATTTAAACTTCCATATTAGAAGCGCGATGTTAAGTTTGATTAAGAGTTGCTAATTTGATTGAGTTGTCATCATCCCTATTACCCAAATATGGGATGTATTTGGGTAATCATTTACACTATACACCTCCTTCCTCATACAATCGCCTTCCGGCCAGCTTATTAAAGTTGTATGGCAGTTAGCTGTCTCTACTCCAGAAGATGTCATGCTAGAAGCCGTTAGTTCTGGTTGCTCTCCGTTGAATGTGTTGGTTACTATGCTTCTCTTAAGGATTTCCTCATAATATTGTTTATCAGCCCACACATTGATTTACCAACTAAGGATACAACATCACCTACAAATTAATACTCAAAAAGCGTCCACAATCGCATATACAAACACAGCTATATAGATAAAGACTGAGACACCAAACGGTTCACAAAAACCAACCATATGGTTTTATACTTAGGGCTAAATTTTGTAATAAAAGTTCGACACATACGACACTTTGCAATGAATCAGCGGAAGACTCTTTGTGTTCCGGTGTAAAGTGCTATAGGAGTCGCCAATTTTGTATTTGATATTTTTATAGGTAGGTACTTTATTGGTGATAGGTGATTTTATGAAAATTATCTTGTTATTATGTATTAAATATTTTATTTACGTATTTTAAATAGAACACAGTTTTTGGAGTTTATTGGAGTTTACTCCTTAAGAATCTATTTTCATATATAAGGCGCCCGGTATGAGAAAAATATGAGAGGTAAAATCTACTGATGAATGACCTCGTTACTTTTTTGGTGCGCACCTATGGTGCGCACCCTTCTAATTTGGTTGTGACGTAAGAGCGAGACGTACATAGTGTATGCTGCAAGGCGACTATACCTATATGTTATTGGGCTTGTTTGTTTCTATCAGTGTCAATGTACTTATATTGCTGTTTTTGTTATACATATCAATATAGCTATTTATGCAACTGTATCGTAATGAAGGTCATTTTAATTCGAGTGCTGTTTTTTGATACGAGGCTTGCCGAGTATCAAAATAGGATAGTACGAGTAAACTCCAGTCGTGCGTCGGAGCTGACACACACAATTTTTTTCTTGGCAGGATAAAAATTCATTAAGTAGTAAGATTACGATTACGATTAAGATAACCGATTTAGCTGAAATTTGGTAAGGAGGTAGGTTTTATCCCGTGGAAGGACATAGACAACTCCTTATCCCGGGAAATTAAGGAGTTCCCGGGATAAAGAGTTGCCTATGTGGAGGCATCATCAAGTTCTTTATAAATACAAACTAGTATTTTGCGATGATACTAATAAACAATTACAAAATATCGCATACAGTTTTAAATTAGGAAACAGTTTCCTCTTTATAATGACTTTATCATCCAGATATAGATTTTAAAATACTTAGGTCCACTAGCAAATCGTCTGATTATCAGCGAGCTTCATGAACCATAATAGGTAGACACAATAGGTTAAAACTTTCACCGAGTATAAATATCTATTGCCGCTATTACAATGGCGCAGAATTTGAAAATGGCGTCAACTTTTTATAATTTTGAAAACAATTTCCTTTTTTTATCATTGCGATATTACCCAAAAATCGATATTAAAAGATCCAATAGAAAAAAAATTATGGCATCGTACTTGAAGAGTTTGACAACAGTTTCTTTTCTATGATGATATCCATAACTCCCAGATATCGATTTTGAAAGAACTATTTATTATCTGAGGATTCGAAACGGTTTTTACACTACTTATCGATTTTAAATATACCCATAATAATTTATCAAAAAAATGGGCACTTAATTATACTAGTTATATATATATATAAGCTATAACTACAACTAGCGGTCCGCCCCGGCTTCGCACAATAAGCCTTCAAAGTAAACAATTTACAGATGTGTTTACATTGGTTATGTTACATAATTTCTATTATATTATAAGCACCCGTCGGTATCCGTTTGTAATCCCCAGGTGGCACGCGATTGCGACACGTAGGTATTCTCTCTGACTTGCAAGACGATTTTCATTTTCAAGTGAAGATTCTCCAATACGACGTATTTTCACTGCCCTCGCCTGGGAACTATGTTTAGAAATTTGAGACCTTAATCTTTTAGGCTTTTCGCAGTCTGTCTACAGCAGTTAGATATTAAAGTGATTTAAAAAAATATTGGTAAGTTTTCTTGTATTTATTATGTTTGTCTTGACAAATATGAAGTAAAAGTGTCTTGACAAATATGACATAAAAGACAGTCCGAATTAATAGACGAATAGAGGTTTAACGTAAAAAGTTAAATTAGGTGATTTTTTCTGACTTCATTCAAATTATTGCAAGTTTCGAAGGGATCTCTAATTTATTTTAAAATAAAATGTAGCCTATGTTATTCGCTGATAAAGTAGCTTTCTATAGGTGAAAGAATTTTTAAAATCGGTTGAGTAGTTTTTGAGTTTATCCATTACAAACAAACAAACAAATTTTTCCTCTTTATAATATTAGTTTAGAATTTAGATATAAGAAAATTAAAAAATTAACTACTCCATATTTTTTGTATCCATTTTGATCCGACGCGCCTCTATCGCGTTCTCTATTGGCGCGCTAACATGTGAACGTGATAGCTGTGTGTTTAAAATATTGTAATTATGATGACAAAATAATTAATATAAGTAAGATTGTGTGATTATTTCGCTACTATACCGTAAAGTTAGTTTATGTAAATTATTTCCGTACCTAAAATATGATACTCCATCTTTTTTTTCGCATTTGTCGGATTGTTTTTGCAATTTTGTACGGAGCAAAACGGCATGTTGTCACCTTGTGTACTCATGAGCGACTGAGGTGAAAATAGTTCAGAATATCTATTTATGCACTATTTGACCATGCCGTTTTTTGCGCCTCGATGGTGCGTCTAAGGTATTGGTAAGTAAATGAGCCCACAGGTTAGATCGTAGTACAAAATAAAGCTGCTATGCTAAATGGGGCTTTATCGTTTAAAGCACCATTTCGTTTCGACTATTCATAAGCACTTGTAAAAAGTCTATTTTAATAAAAAACATTTGTATTTGAATTTAAAAAAAAACTGATTTCGAACTTCAGAGAGACCCAACATGGCAGCTCCATAGCGCATAATAATATAATTACTTCTAGATGGCACATGAGGCGGGTAAGAGAACAGCGGCACGTAGAGAAGCTCCGCCAAAGGCAGAGGGATTCCTGGTGCAGTTCACCCGTCAACCCACCCTCTGTGTACACCGTATGGCCGCGGCCGCAGCAAGAGGCGAGGTTCATCGAGATAACCCAAGAGCTGCCAATCAACGGCTTCGGAGAGCCACTGCCTCAGATGCCCGAGTCGTGAGTATTGTCGCACTTAGTCCATAACAAAGAGGTATTCCTGGTGCAGGGCCGTCAACCTGGCATCTGTGTTTATACTGTGTGGCACCAGCCCAAGCAGTACATAAAACCTTATGACACATAAGTTTAAGGCAGTTTTATATACTGAAAAAGTCAACACACAATGTTAACCCTTGGGTTTAGAAACTTGAAAATTAGAAAGTAGGTTATTTTCATAATGTAGGCGTTCATAACTTTCAAGAAAGGATTTTTGGAAAGTATACCTGGGAATTTTCACATAGGATTCGAAAGTTTGCATGAAATAGCGTAATTTAAGTGATATCCATGACAAACGATATTTGGGCGTTCGATAAAAACTTAGAAAATATAATAATACTAGATGGATGCCCGCGACTTCGTCCGCGTGGATTAAGGTTTTTTGATTCCCGCGGGAAATCTTGAATTTTCCGGGATAAAAAGTAGCGATGTTCTTCCCCAACCTATCCCTGTACCAAATTTCATCAAAATCGGTTGAACAGATGGGCCGTGAAAGTGTAGCAGACAGACAGACACACTTTCGCATGTTTATAATATTAGTAGGGATGATTTTAATAGAAATGTACAGTAGAATATGAAAGAAATGAAAGTTTGTATGAAAATCTGTCACTTTCAAGAAGGAAGCTAATTGGTATTTAAGCCGGCTAAAAAAGGTCGGTTCCGATAAGCTCAAATTGTTTTTTGGCATGCTAGAACCTTACTGCGATTCTATGATGTTATTCATTATATTATGGTACTAAAAATGTATGTGATTTAGATCATTTTTTTTCTTTATTCCAGTGACTTCATGCTGCCCTGGGTGCGGACGTCAAAAGCTTTGAAGCGATCTAAAAGATCCAAAACCCTACATTAGATTCTATATTGGACAATAATAATGCAGAGTACATGTCTATATGTGCCAGTGTATTTACTGTGTACAAATTTGTTTTAAGTTGTAATAATAAGATATATAGTTTTAACAAAAAGGATAGTAAAATTAACACTATTATCTCTGTAGTACTAGTAAATTATTATTATAGCTCGATATTGTTATATATCATATGTTATATGTTCAACTGAAGGCATATTCAACAGATACTGAAGATTCATTTTTAAACGACTGCCTGAAAAAAGGAGTATATTGTTTTCAGGGTCCATGTATGTATGTATGTATGTGAGTTTGTATATTCCACCATAACTTCTATACGCCTGAACCGATTTTGATAAATGAGGTATCATTACAATTCCTAGCTTATTCCGGGTGACATAGGCTAGTAAAATTTAAAAAAAAATTGCTGTGGTGACCATAGTCCCGCATTAAAGACTAAAGTTGAAAAAAAATATTCGAAAATGAGATTAACTATATAATCATCATCTAGAAAATGATGAGTAGATTCCGAAAATATATAATACTATAGTTAAATATCCAGTGATTCACAAAAAAATATCATTTAATAAAAATGTGAATAAGATTCCAAAATCGTTGCGTAGTAGATAGTTACGAGCTATGACAGAGCAGTCGTATTTTTTAATAATTTTAATTACATTTTCAATTGTTGCAAACTTATTTAGTTTTTTACAACTTTGCTAGACTTTTTGTTGTATTTTAGTGGCCCAATGAAATAAATTTCATCCAAAGTTTATATTTTCAGATTTCTACATGTTTTCTTACTGTTTAAGACAATGTCTTTTTCAATGATTTAATATTATTTTTTAAGGAATGAAATGTGAACTTCACTTTACTTACTTTTTTAAAATGTACAATTAATTGTCACAATGATTTCTAAAATCATATTGAAGATATGCTTTTAATCTTCAAGATACCCTTGAATTTCAAATGATAATAAAGATACCCTTGAATTTCAAATGATAATAAAGATACCCTTGAATTTCAAATTTACGAACCATCCACATTTAAAAATCAATTTTAAATTTACTAATATCATTATTGATTTTTTATACATTATTAGTTGATTCATCTTTATTTTGGGAGAAGCACAATCAAATAATAGCTACGCCAATGCCTTAATGTATTTTATTTTTTTATGAGAACTGTATTTTTCTATATAAGCTATTCTGTGCTTTTCCCACCGTAGCATGTGAGCCAAATAGTTGTTATTAAAAAACAATCTCGTATTGTAAATATTTTCACTTAGATTATAAATAAAGTAGAGGAATTTAAGCGTAATTTCAAAATATTTAATTAAGTCTTATGTGCTAGTGCACATACAAGAATTGTCGTTTACACACAGTTGCAACATTAAAATGGAAATACTTAAATTGGATTTCTCAAAAATAATAGGATTATAGTAATTTTAGACATATTTTTATTTTAGTATACCTAGTTTTTCATAGAGAAAAATGTATAACTAGTATTTTGACTCGCCATGTTTCTCTATTAAAAGCTAGGTATATAACAATGAAAACATGCCTTTAATAAAATTTCCGTAATTTAATTGTCTTAAAATTACTGAGACTCACAATCATTGCAAATGTTAGAATGTGGGAGAGGGTAGAAAGTGGGAAAGACTGCATACCACGGCCCCAAGAATGGAAGTTAGGACTCCTTAGTACAAGATTTAAAGGTTACGAATGCTATGGTCAATCCGTAATTTTGTACGGACGGCCTATTGAAGCAATTGACAACTCAACTCTTTGGTTAACCCCATGGGTTAACTTCATAGTTTGGCACTATAAAGTTAGAAAGGTGTTACATTTACTAACGTGTTTACTTACAATAGGGCCTCCGGTTAAAATTGTTACACGGGATTTACATAACATAATATCTTCAAGTTTCCGTTACTTTCAGAGTCTATTTCATACATATTCGATATTTCATACATATTTGTAACGTTTAAAACACAATACGACAATTAGTAAAACCGGTATCATATTAGTTGAACATAATAATACATTTATATTTTACTAATAATTATATTAAATTTTCTATTATAAGCAAGTTGCTGCACATTGCTAACAGTAAGTATTTTTTAAATATAAACCGTGCCACCTGTCGTCTAGAAAATTATTATGCCTTAACTACGGAAAAAACTTGTAAATATTAGGAGATAATTTTGAAAATAGTCGTACAAAGTAGTATATCACTTTTTGCAGCAACTTTGTTGGTCGATTTTATTTATTTGTATATCTGAGTGCTTGATGTTTGTTGAGTGTAAGATGTGATTGCGTTATACTTATTATGTCAGTATGACTTGTTTGTTGAGTCGAGCGATAAGGTGTACGTACAATCCCACCAACTTATCTGGCCCGGTGGCCAAAATTGGAACAATTTTTATGACTGTTTATTTTTTGTTTTTATTTTTACAGCGACGCTGTCACCGGGTCAGATAAGTTTGTGGGATTATTTAAAGCAGTCAGTGGTCTCCCTAATAATTTGGCGTCTAAACAGTGAAACTATAAAATATATATTTATAAGTGTAAGTAGATTTAATCCGTGAGTTAATGGACGTTGTACGAGTAACTTTAATTTCGTATTGTTATTTTAAAGTAATAATAAGGTTGGTCTTAGCTTTGAAAATATATTAGGCATTGCATGATAATAAAATTATTAGTTTATAGATGATTTGTGATAAATTAATGATTAATGTTTTTGATTGATTTTTGCCAATCGAAGGAAAAACTGTTCTGAAAACCTCTTTTGAAATGACGGTCTGTATTGAGATTGTGATAAAAATATGTTAACAGTAGGGGTTTTCAAAATATTGTACAGTCATCGTTACTCGTACAACAATAATAATAATAATAAACAATGATATTCGCTGTCCACTCGTTTGAATAAGATCTCATTAATTATATTTAAATGTGGTAAATACAACATTGCATTGGCTTAATAGTCAAGTGTGCTGGAGACTCCAAACTTCTTGATGCCTCTGAAGTGATGACTAGTAGCCTCCCAGTTATTTTAAACAGGAAGATTGCGAAAATTGATGCGATACCATTTCGTTCTGGGGCGTGTCATACTTTACTGCAAAGGTAATATTATTGGTCTTAGGTTATATTAGCCGTCAACCTGAGAACGATCAAGAAGTTTGGTGTCACGTGTAATCTCGGCAATCGCCAACGTTTCCGTTTGTGTTTCGAAAATTTACTTGTTTAGCGTCGTTGTACCGACAGCATATCACTCGATTCCAAATCGAGATGCAAATATTGTCGTAAGATGTAAAATATATTTTCGAATAGTTGTTATTAGAGTAGGTGTTAAAATGTGGCATTTAAATAGTCTGTCAATAGGTCTATGAGCCATGCGAGGCTCTAGTGTAACTGTTCAAGAAAATAATGTGGCATGTGCGTTATAGTAGGTTTATCTGTAATTCAGTATGGATTGTTACACTAGCGCCTGCGTAAGTTTCAGCTAAAAACGGGACACTGGAGTTATGTTATTTTTGTACCCTCGGGTTCTACCATAGAATTATTATACAGGATGGTTCAAATAGTAACGTCCAAAGAAGAACGTTTGATTCCTCAACCTATCAGAAAATACCCTATGTATGTTCAGCGACTTTTGGTAGCGTTATAGTTATTTTTTTTTAAGTTGTATCGTGACATTTCTGAGGAGAAATCTCACGATACAACTAAAAAAAACTAAAAAAACTCACACTCCTCAGTGTGTGTTAAATTTGTGTGAGAAATTCACGCGAAATCTATTACTTACTATAGTTTTGAAAATCGGGAAAAATTACCAAGATTACAAGTAAATTACATACATGGGGATTTTCTGATAGGTCGAGGAATCAAACGTTTTTCTTTGGGTGGTTTTTCTATTTGGGCCACCTGTATATTTGGTTCTACCCTTGTATAGAGATGTCAAATCACGACAGGACATGCCAGGTTGACAAATCTAAATGACAGGTTTAGAATCCGTGTCACGAAACAAATCTTTTAGGCAGCGCTGTAGTTTTGGCAAACATTTTTGTAAGTAAAATGTATTTCCACTAATTGCCGCAAGACTTCTTTCATGGCATGGGTTCTACGCTATAATGTCACGTTGGTTAGCTAGTTTTTTTTAAAATCCACTACAAGTTAGCCCTTGACTGCGATCTCACCTGATGGTAAGTGATGATGCAGTCTAAGATGATAGCGGGCTAGCCTGTTAGGGGCATGGCAGTTATATTAAACCCATACCCCTAATCGGTTTCTACACGGCATCGTACCGAAATGCTAAGTTACACTAGGCCCATGTCCTCTATCTACTATATTGTAATTCTGTTGAATTTTAAGTAGCTTAATATTTATCTTTCCAAATAAACTTCTATGATTACGGATTCATGTGATACTTCAGACTAAGTTGTAAAATATTTGGAATTAAATGCTCTTCGATTCTATTTTGGTGCTTTTCATTGTTTTATCATGAAATGCGATTGTTTGGATGGATGGATGGATGTTTGATACTCAATTGCGCCAACTCGGATCTGAACCCACTTCGACTAACAAATTAGAACGGGACGTCAGACCCCAGTGGTGTCCTATCCCTCGCTTTTGCTCGGGAGTTGAAGTGGGAAAATTGGAACTAATTTTTTATGCCTGTTAAGTTTTTTTTTTCAATTTATTTTTCATATCTACTAGCGACGCTGTCACCGGGTCAGATAAGTTCGTGGGACTATAGGAGTGCTTGCTTCATTCTTTACCTATAGTTTCTTATGCTTTTTTAATGGATCATCACTCATCAGCATTGCATCGCTGCAGGCGTTTTCGACCTAGTGTAAGTTACTACGGTTGGCCGTATTCATAGGTAAGTCATAACCATAGGTACAACATAGTGTAACTAGAGGTCATAACAGACTTATGGAAACTTGCTGTTGGAATTTATCATTTGGTAGTTAGGTTAGGTAGGGGTACTTAGGACATTTCAAATTTTTATTAAAATGAAAAGCAGAAATTTTGAACTAAGTTTATTGCGCAGTAAATCAATAATAATGAACACTAGATATTAGTAATATAATTGTGTTGAATTTGTATAAAAAATAACAAAATATTTCATCCATTTGGTAATCATTTACGTAGGTACGTCAAAAATTTGGATTTTTGATGTACGTGGCCAGGCCAATAGAATTTTAATAAAGATGGATTACTTACATATTTTATGATTACATTAATTTTATTAGTAGTACATTACTTAGGGGTACTACTCGAATTATATAGTTTTTTCGCTCTTAATGAATTCACACAGAATTTACATATCAGATGTACTGTCAACTAAACTAAATTGACAGGTATAAATCTAGTGTCGGTCTCCGAAGGGTTCTATGAAAGACCTGTCTTTAGTCACTACACAGTGGGATTTTAATGTTTATTTGCTACTAACATAAAGTTACATAAAGCTGTTTATTGTGGGCTGTAAAGATAAACTATTCAATTTTGTTTAAAATACAGATAGTCTACTTTGCACCTTCACACTTAGCACTACAGTATGAAATGAATGAACGAGAACGAAAATTGAGAACATGATTGCTGATTGAGTGTCGGGGAAGCCAACCGGGGCTACACGTGTGCTTGATCCATGAATATCGTCCATGGAATCTACAGCGAAAATTGTTGGCAAAGATCATGTGGCGAGAAGACCGTAGCTCTATTTATTTACGTTCCACATTCAGCAAGTATAGTGTGAAGACATTTAGGCATAGAAATCTGTATCCAGGTCAAAGCTGGTTGGAAGAAACTAAGAGTGAACTGCAATTTCTTATGGCTACAGGTAATCTGCAAATAACTACTCAATTCAGAGAGAGAGAATATTGGATGTCTATGGATGACTGGAAGCTATTGTATAGTAGAGGATTATAGAGGTAGGTATGAACTTCACGAACACCAATGGAATCCACAACGAAAACTTATGGCAATAGGTAATACAGGGACTACAATATTACTAAATACCCAAGGCAAAGAAAATGGCGACAAGAGGATCGTAGACGTATGAAAGCCAGCAATTCTTACAATATAAAGTTATAGAATTAGCCTAAAACGACTCGCCTAAAATATACTTTCAAACTGAAAAAGTTTTAATAGTTCTGGGAAAGGTACTTAATCAGATACTACAATTATATATCAATGACCTAGTCCATTGTATTCTTGCGTGAGCTAAATACCTAGCTAGTGAATCTCAAAATCGAAGGTTGTTGAAGGGGGCGGGTGGAAAATCGTTCCACCCGCCCCCGGCGCATTGTGTGTTGTTGTTATATCCGAAATAACCAGACGTTAGCCGAAAACCCAAATTCACGAAGTCGCGGGCATCATCTAGTAATTAATATATAATTGGCTACCTATCTACTTTATCAGAATATTGTAAAATTTTATTTAATTACCTACTCCTACAGACAATTTTCCCCACCGTTTTCAGAGGCGTCTTTACCTATGGTGCAGGGTGCGCGTTGCACACGGGCGCAGCGGTCCTAGGGGGCGCCGAACGCCGCTCGCGCTACGGAGCCACACACGGCGCGCGCGTCAGCCGGCCGCGGCACTTTCAATGACCAACATAAAAAGAGCTCCGCTTTGCATACATTTTGTATAGCATATAGAGCTCTTTTTATATTATTTGTCGTTTTACAGCAAAGCAAGGCGCGCCACTAGCAGCTAAATTTGATAGTTTGGCTGAACTTGACAGTTTGGCAGTTACTTGTTTGACCGCGCGCTTACTAGGGGGCGCTAGGGTAATGTTTGCACACGGGCGCTACATGGGCTAGAGGCACCTCTGACCGTTTTAAATTGAATTTTGTCTGCGATAGTGTTATCGGCCATTAAAAAACGCCTAAACGTATCGACGATGTATTATGACGATATCAAAATAAAAAAATCGTGGAGCTTTAGCACCACGTCGCGTAATTTTAAACTTTGTAGCCCTAGTTGCAGACATATCGAGATCAGGTAAAAAATTGGTTTCGACCGATTTTTCTCCCAACCAATTGATCCTTAGGGCGCGTTTCTTACAGACATGTGCTATGTTGCTATGCTACGGATGTGTGTCAAACCCACCAATGAGAGCACTTGATCTAACATCTATTAGTGATTTAAGCTATAACAAGTAATAAAATTAAAAATTTAAAAAAAACCCACGACGAACTGCAGAGCTCCATTATACCTTTGACCTGTATAACTTTGAAACAACAATTAGAACTTAGCAAACGTATATATTACATATATCTAAAACACAAAACTGCATCTTTGACGGCTCAGTAGTTTTTTTGACCAGCGTGGTGGACTATGGCCAAACCCTTCTCTTTCCGAGGCGCGCTTGTCACGACAAATCAAAAGAGTCCAAATATGACGGGTTTACGATGAGTTCCTATGACCACCTCCTGGCTCCATCATGAGACCCTGGGCAGCATCTAGGTACAAAGTTCTTATCAAGACAAATCTAAAGAGTCCAAACGCGACGGGTATACGATGAGAATTTGGAGTTCCCATGATCGCCTCCTGACTCCATCATGAGACCCTGGACAGCATCTAAGTACAAAGCGCTTGTCATGACAAATCAAAAGAGTCAAAATGTGACGGGTTTACGATGAGAACTTAAGGAGTTCCTATGACCACCTCCTGGCTCCATCATGATACCCTGGGCAGCATCTAGGTACAAGCTAAATATATCTAAAACAAAAAGCCCGCATCTAAATCAGCCCAGTAGTTTTTGAGAAAAATGGTAACATATTGAAAAAATAAAATCATAGACTACAGCTCAGCTTAGTTGTCTATGGTCCTAAAATATATGTAAGAACCTTCTCACAAGCTATACACATCTAATGAAAAAAAAACCGCATTTCAATCGGCCCAGTACTTTTTGTGAAAAATGGTAACAGTGGTTGAAAAATTAAGATCATAGACTACAGATCAGCTTTGTTGTCTATGGTCCTAAAATATATCTAAGAACCTTCTCACAAGCTATACACATCTAATGCAAAAAACCGCATCTCAATCGGCCCAGTACTTTTTGTGAAAAATGGTAACATGTTGAAATATTAAAATCATAGACTACAGCTAAGCTTGGCTGTCTATGGTCCTAAAATATATCTAAGGACCTTCTCACAAGCTATACGTATCTAATGCAAAAAACCGCATCTCAATCGGCCCAGTACTTTTTGAGAAAAATGGTAAGTAACAAAAAAGTGCACAAACAAACAAACAAACAAACACACAACCTCTTAGGGCAAACACATATACCGTCTCCGCTTCGTCGAGGGTAAAAATTAAGCGCTTCTATTAGTGGGTTTGACACATCCGTAGCTTAGCAACGTATTACATCCCTGGTGAAAACGCACCTCACAGTCTAACCTGTATACGAGAACGGCCCCATTAACTGGCAAGAGCATAGGTAAGTAATTTTGCAATAATTATATTGTAACAAGGCACATGAACAATATTGAGTAATGGCAATAATTTTAACATTATCTACATAATCCCGTTACCAGATCAATCAATGATAAATGATACGGATAATAATAAAAATAAACAATAAAGCGTAGTAGAAGTACAATACAATAATAATACAGGTTTTTATTCACATACAGTTTAAATTGTAAGGAAGTAATACAAAAAAACATGTTTTCAAGTGAAGAAAGCCGATACACTCAAGATAAATATGTATATTATGATAGTTACAAAACATATTATTATTTTAATAATAAGTAGGACAATATAAATAATTGTTTTTATTAAAAGTAGGCTAATTAATTTTTATGGAGCGAAAAAAACACGTTTTAAGTGAAGATAGGCGATACACTTAACTAACATAAACATGTAATGACATTGACAATTATCATAGTTACAAAACATAATAATTATTTAAATACTAATAATCAAATAGGATAACATAAATAATTGTTGTAATTAAAAGTAGGCGAATTAATTTTTACAGAGACATACATGAGATACATTTGCTAACCGCAAATTAATTCAAATATAATTAGATTTTAAACGAAATTTTGCTAAATTTAACCTCGATAAATAATACTATCAATTTAAGCTAAGCTGACCGTTCATTTTAGCACATCTAAATCTTAAAAATTACCCACGTTTAATATTTTTGTTATAAAATTGTTATAGTAATATTAATTATTATTATAGTTGATAATATCTGCTAAGATGAGCGAACACTTCCTTAAACTACTCAACCGACTTCAACGGAGTTGTTTTATAAAGGTAGGTACAAAATACAAGGTACCTTTCCCAGGAAAGGTACAATATGCAATTTATGATACTGTTATCTTACTTTAAGAAATCCTTAACACACGTATGCTATATTTGAAAAAAAATATTTTTAAATTATCAGATCAAATTCAAGTAACATTAATATAGTATAATATATACTTACTATAGGCATAATATAAT
This sequence comes from Erebia epiphron, assembly GCA_963932025.1. Lineage (NCBI taxonomy): Eukaryota > Metazoa > Arthropoda > Insecta > Lepidoptera > Nymphalidae > Erebia > Erebia epiphron. Next base: position 32,267,792 of record OZ009945.1, read on the forward strand.
ATTATATAAATTCAATTCAAAACATTTTTAGCAGTCAGGTCAAGGCAAACTTTAGTGTAGAGAAGTAAGAAGATTTATAGGTACAGAAATGCATGTTGAGCAGTTCTTTAGTGGAGTGACACATGTGTTTAATATTTTGTCCTCGAAAGCTATTCGTGTTGTTCTATTTTTTTGTTTATAATAATAAAGTATAAATACTTACGAAGTAATGTTATGCAATGTTTTGTTAACGCGATGTCAATGCTTAAATATAATTAAATTATTTACTTACTATTAAACAAAAAACAGTATTTTTGACTAAAAAAAAAAACCACTTTACACACTGAAACAACTATAACTAGCTACAAGTGTATAATATTGATGATTTTAATTAGACTAAAATAACCTAAGTATAGACCCACCAACTTATCTGGCCCGGAGGAAAAAATTGCGACGTAGTCACCGTGTTGTGATAAGTTTGTGGGACTATAGTCCATTTAACTAGCTAAACAAATCAATGTATTTTTTTATTGTAAACCTAACTAATGTTTATAAAATTTGTAATGAATTAATTAATTTGTAACATTCATTTTAGAAAAAAAATATAGTTAAAGTACGCTGCTATTTTATCACAGTTTCTAAGATTTCCATGGACCGATTTTTCAATCGGTATTGTAATGGTCCATAAAACAGTTTTTCTATTTTAAATCTGAATATCAATCGGAATATTCGTCAATTATTATATTTATTTGCGACTGATGAATCGGCCCTTATGTGATTATGAAATAAGACTGCTTTGTAAATGAGAGTCAACGAAACTACATAAGAACGGCTTACTTTTGGAGCACTAAATAAAATACGTCATTTTTTTGGAGATTTCATCCTGACCTGACTAAGAATGTCTTTACTCTGTATATTATAATGACAAAATTTTCTTACTGTGTAGAATAAAGATAATATACCCAATCTGAACAATTGAACAATTAGGTAACTATAGATATAGATAATGTCATGCCCAAAAGTGCTAATAAAAAATATAATGCCCGTAAAAAGATCATTTGGAGAACGCGACGTCTACGAAATAGTGCAAAATAACTTTTGCTGACTAATTAATATATCTAATATAGTTTATTATGAGATATTAATATTTTACTTCTTAATATTAAGATACGACAACATAGCACAAAGTCTTTAAAACGGAGGTCTTAAAAACTAGATTACGGCGTGAAACTGAAATGAATCGATTATATTACGATTATTGATTACGATGGAAGAAAGGTATTTTATCAAAAGATTCGTCCTCTATCGATATGTAAGTATGTACTTAAAAGACGTTTGTTAAAGTTTGTCTTTGAATCGGAAAATTTAGTTAAGGAAGCTTGATTAAGCAACTTATTTACTAAGTTATGAGATATATTTACTTAATCTAGTTGTCTACGTATCTGTACCATGGCACTTATATAATTCATTAAAGCCGTCCGCCGTCTACTGATTAAGAAACTATGCACATGGCGTATTTTATACGCGCAGATAACTCGAGTTTCACGAACGCGCAGTGTCTGCGTGTTTTCGGTTCGAAAAGCAGATTGTAGCATTTGTATCGACACAAACGCGCCCATTACGCGCGTCGACAGCGCGTCTGTATCGCGTTGTACGCGCGTTATAATAGTCACACAATATTCTTTAGTAATTAGTTCGTACCTAAAAATTGGACATACCTGCATCCAAAGCGCGTCTGTATCGATATATGTCTGCGCGTGTGAATTTCTGGACGTGTACAAAGGTTTCTAGCTGCGACTGACGCGTGTATGATTTGCGTTAGACTCGCATTTGTGTAGCGTCGTCTGCGCATAGAAAATACGCCGTGTGCATAGGCTCTTACGAATAATATTTTATGTTTACTTATTGAAGTGAAACTTCAATAATCTTATAGCACCACGAATCTCAAGCACTGTGATGCAATGTAATGGAGGGAGTAAGTAGTTTCCAAACCAATATACAGAAAACAATATATTGAATGTAATATTCCACATTTGCGGTATTAAAAACCACATTATTCTAAATCTACTGTTAATACCGGGACAGATTCCGTCGATTTTTATATGAAGCAAAGTAAATTAAACTCAAAAGCGATGCGAATACGTCTATAACGCATACTGACTTTTATACGCTATTCTGAATTCTGTAATCAAATATCAGAAATCTGCTTGAGAGTATTGCACCAGACAATTATTTGGCCTCAGTTATAGACATTTACTTATTTTATATAGAGGCTCATCAGTCACGATTATTTGTACCATTAATGAATTAAGCTATTTAGGCAGAGCTTTAAAATCTATTATAAATTTTTATTTATACGGCCTATTTTTACACTATATCACACTTTAAAGCGCGTGAATAAGGCATAAGTTGAACTAATGCAGAACTCAAACACTATATAATAGATCTCAGTTCATTGATCTCCGATTTATACAGTGCTATTAAGGTTCCACATAAATGTGTCAGGCATTGCCCTACGTAAGCGAAAAATGCGACAACGCGACATGATACGACGTAACGCAACAGTATCAAACAGAACCGGACCCTTTAGCTGGCCTATATTGTATAAGTTTGACATTTTCTATGCAGTCGTACAGCGTCGTGTTGCTTTCGTCGTTTACCTAGGGCAATGGTTAGCTGTTTTCGCGTGACATGTAAGCGTATCTTATGCACTTGTATTGAACATGCCTGCGAATCTATTCATTTATAATAATAGTGCAATATAGAGAATGATGATAATTTTATTCCCTTCCATCTCATACACTGTAATCGTAGAAAGGTATTGAACATGAACACAAAGGCGATTTAATATATCAACATTATTAATACCAGTAAACATGGCAGCTACTGCTATTTTTACTATTGTACATTGATTTATCATGTCATAATATGTATACTAGTATAGACTATGACACGCGGAACGGTAAAACAAAACCAAAGACACCTCGTGTATTAAAATCTGACAAGTATTTTGATACTTATGAGGAAAACACACACATACCTACATAGATATAAACACATGACTCTCTTACAGCGGCTGAACTCTTATAATATTGTAAGAAATGCGTATCGTATACTTAAATTGCTCTGCGTTTAAGTTGTTAAACAATTTTTCGTGTTGCATAAGATACCATTATAGTAATATAGTGATTAGTGAGGTATAAAATATAGCCAGATATGTAATCTTATGACTATGTGCTTACTGCTTAAACTATTATGTCATTTATGCTTTGTGTATAAAATTATCCTATATAATAAGCCATTTTAATCGCCCACTTATGACGTTTCACAAAATTAAATAACTGGCAGAACTACTTGAGTACTCAACCTATGTAGTCTTTGTAATTATGACTGGCTGACCTTATACACATCTATACACTGTTATTAAAAAAGAAAACCACATAATTTATTGTTGTATTTTTATATTACATATGTAAGACTTGCTGATACTTTGCTTGGCCAAAGGTCTAAGGTTAGATTTAAGATATATGTATATAAAACCCTCAAATAATTACTACTATGATGAGACTATACTACTTAAGTCGATCCTCAGCTATGCAAGACATCTCTGAAAAATTTCGTAAATAGTGTTTCAGAGAGCTGTGAATAGCCAATAGGTAATAAATGGACAGATAAATAGGCTCAAATTCGCATGTGTAATCATAGTTTGGAGTATATAACATTTTAGACATCAACATTTATTATTTACAAGAAACTGAGTTTGGTAAAAAATATGGATAATGTTAATAAAAATTCCATAAATTCTTGACAACTGTCAAAAGTGGCCTTTTAAAATGGCGCTAAGAACTTTAATTAACTACCAAAAACCTATTTAAACTATAAAAATGAGTAAAAGGAGAAGGTTCATTTTGGGCCTAGTCTATGTACACTTTATCATAAATAGAGTAAAATACATAGATTTTATTAAAAGTAAAATAAATTAGAATAGCAAACCAAATAACGTGAAAAAAATAAAAATCTAGTCAAGTGTTTCGATATGCTTCCAAGATGGCGCCCTTCAACCATAGAGAAGTCAGTAGGCGCGAAATGTGACAAGTGACATTTTTGACAAGTGAGGTGAGTCATCGTGTTATTTTTCTTTTCTTTTATAATATTTGACATTTGACAGAAAATATCAAAAATATGAATCCGCCATTGCCACCTAAGTACTCATGTTTAGTGTTGCTAATCGTGGAAAGATTAAATAATTTCACCACAAAAATTACGACGAATTTGTGGATTTAAACAATCAAAGCTGGTTTAATATTTTATTTTATTTGTTTTCACTACTTGTACAAGACCAGGCCCACGCCCCATACAAATCCGAACCATCTCCTTTATGATGGCATTGTCATTATTTGTGAGGCTAGGATTCAGTAAGTACTGAAACAATTTGAGTGTTTAATAATAATAAAATTCAAATATTATGCGTTTAAACTAACAAAAAATACCACCAGGTACTTTGTACCACGCACAACTATCAAACTTGTACCAAAAGCTAACTAAATGTTTATTTCTATCTTATTATCAAGGATAACGAACATAAATCTAAGAATGACAAAGTATACGAAAATCGTAAAGAAATGTAAGTACTTAATTTTGACATTAGTATGACGAAGTACATGTTAGTTCAAACGCTGAATAAAATATGGCTATTTTGCCTAAATAAAGGTAAATTAAATAAATATTTATTATTAGTCTAATTTGATATAACATATTTTTTTGATTAGCAGATTAATGAGATTTTTGATCCGACGATTTTTGCTATCTATTTTTTAATTACTTGAAATATTATTTTGTTTATTTATTTATTTATTTATGATTACTACTTTCTCAAGAATACTTTTAGCGCAGTGCAAGAAAAGCCATACAGTGAGCAAACGTCTAGGATGCCTGAGGATGTGTCTGCATATTTAAGACCCTAATCGAAGCACCTAAAGCTATTACAGTACTTGCTCCAACGATGAACGTCCGCAAAGATTCTCCTACATCTCGCTCCCTCCTTAACCCTCACGATTGCTGTCTAGACGTCTTCATTGGTTCACTGTATTGGTCTCATAGACTATGTTTTTTGTTTAGGTGTCTACGTTATTAATGTGAGGTGAGTCAAATAGTATAAAAGTTATTAAAATTTACTAATAGTTTTAAATTAGTGATGATTAGGAAAACTTCTTCATCTGATGCATTTTTATCTTCCACCGCTGGATGGAGTCTATCTCATGTAAGTAGGAAGTACATTCCTTACAAAAAGGTGTAAAGTTTACTAGAATACCTATATACGAGTATATGCCATATTTTATGTACCCAAATAGTAAAGTTATTACTTAGCAACTTGCATAACATAACAGAAGAGTTTGTAAGAGACAAATAAAATGTATTAGGGTACCCAATAATGACAAGTCATTCGCGAAACGTACGCCCAATGTTATGGCTGCACTTTTTCTATTATTGTCTGAGCGTCTAGCTTTTTCAGCAACCAGTGTCAAAAACAGAAGCTTCACTAGGGCGTTTATAAAATTCTCAAATACTTCCCTTCAGTTGCTAGAGCCGTCGCGCGATTTAAGCCTAGGCTGCCAAAATTCAAGAGCTCAAGCGATAGTAGTTCGTTTTTGGGCGTCCGATTCTCATATTATATTTTCTTCATTAAAATATAGTAATACAACCAAAGTAACTGAAGTATCAAATAAATTACGTATACTGAAGTGCAAGACGCGTGCGACCGATTTTTTTTTTTACACTTTTACGTATGATGCAATAATGTGAGCAGCAAGTAAGTAAATAATAAATACTGTTACGTAAACTTCATATAACTGAGACCCCAGTGAAAGTTTAAAAGTTAGGTAACGTGATACGTATATATAAGCAACTTTGGCACTACGTTACCCTAGCGTTACATTTTTTGACATAAAGATATTAAATATCATATTTTATGAGACGCCGATTTCGTGCGACTTGCGTATCTAGCGGTTAACATGAACGTTAAAGACATCCAAAAAAAAGGACTGCATAAGTCGGTCCTAGTACGTCCATGGTTAAGGGTCAAAAGTTAATGTACCCTTATCTATACCCTCTTTATGGAGGTGGAACTTTCAAAAATTCGCCTTGGCTGTTTAAAATCGATCGCACGCGCCTACAAATAAATTTCCAGTAAAAATAAATAATACAATTTCAGTAAGTCTGCGATTATCTAACTTAACCATATAACTTCACCTCGGTTTCAACGCATTCCTTCATCAAGTTGTCCAACTTGTCGAGGGTTATCTCTTTTTGTTCATACTTTTTGATGAAATCTTCTATCTCGGACAGGCACCCTTGCTCCATTTCTCGCATAATTTTGGTTATTTTGTCGTTATTCGCCCGCACTACATGTTCAGCATGAAGTTTGTATAGATTGTGTTGTCTTTTCGCCTGTGACAAAAAATTAACTATACCATTATTTCTAAGTTAAATAAATCAATCCGCATGGTTCAAAGTTGGTCTGGTAAAATGATATATTGTTAGTACAATATTTTGGCATGCTCTTGTTTTTTTTAAATACTTTATGAGAGAAGTGGCGTGTAGTTCGTAGATGCATATAAGCACTGCTTACCCACAACGGAATGAAAGATAAACATTACTTAATAATAAAACAACTGTAATATAAATTCATAAAAACGCCATCTATAGTAAATCACCACCCGCATCTATATTAATTCTGTAATTATCACGAAGATGGCGCTGTCATGAATATTATCCATAAAAATTATAGTCAATACGCTCCTAAGTTTACCAATAACACTAAACCGACGCGACGCGAGCGCCACGGAAGAAGCAGAAGTTAAAAATGAGTATGATTGAAGGTGTGTGTGTTTCATATTCAGTAATACAACACGAAACACGTTTACATGTGTGGGTCATCACTCTAGTCATGACCGCACGTGGTTACGTCATAAAAACGCATAGCTTCCGGAAACCGCGCGATCAACTCAAGACTTATTTTATTAATGAAAAATAAGTAACTAGATACCAAAAAGAATTTTTGAAATTATTAAATAAGTTAAAATTTTGTAAGGTATTTCTTTCTACTGATTTTGTGTTCTAAGAAATTATAAGATTCTAAATTATTAATTTAATATTTTAGTACAAATTTTAAATAATCAAGTCAAAAGCAGTCCAAATTTAAAAAAAAAAAACGTAATGCGGCGACCGAATAAACATCCAAAAGGGGTAAATAGTATATTACACATTTTTTCACGCAAATAATAGCGTAATTAAATTATTGAAATTAAATATTTTAATAAAAGTTATTTAGCGAGACTTCCGCCGGCCACACATACGCTCGCGCCATATTACTGCGTTACCTATGTTCTCCGCTAGGAGTGTTCTGTGGTTATGTTATTGTTTTGATTGCGAATTGCGTCCCGTTACATTTTTTTTTATCAAGTTCAAGGACATTTATTTGTAAAAAACACGTGAATAATTGTGAGAACAGCATGTGAGAACTAATATAGTGATTCGTTATTACAAAATGATTGGAATTGTTCAGAAATCCTATCTTCGAAGTAATAATCGGTAACGTACCAATCTAATTACATATTATTATTATTATTTTAAGTATCTACCTTCTACCTTTTTGGGTGGAAGACGAGAAAGAGTTCTTGGTGTACTTTTTTGCATCACATAACACTCGCGATTAACTCATAAAATATATTAAGTACCTAGTAGTTGAGCATGGTTTGTTAGCATGGTTAGCATGTTCGACTGCAGTTGAGAGGTGCAGGTTATTTCCCGGGTCGGACCAAAAATACTTAGATAAGGTAGTTTGATATTAGGTTTTGTTTGAAGAAATTCTCATCACTGGTGGAAACTGGCTGTTTCACCATCATACCTAATTAATGCTTAACCTGGCTTCGAACCCTGTGCACGCCACTGTATGAGAGTCTTCCTAATCTCGTTACTCATCACCCACTTCACACGTTTGTTAACCAAATGTGTGGAAGTGCACCCATTTCAAAGTCAAAAGATCTTTATTTAAATTTTATAAACTGTACACTTTTTGAAGGTTAAAATATAAGACGTAATGGTGATAACAAATTACGGTATCTTTAAACAAACTGCGCCCTGGTCTGAGAAGAGCCCACATCAATCTCTCGCTGAGTTTGCTGTGGGCTCTTCTCATAGTTATTTTTGGTTTCTTGATCTTTATAGACCATGTATATTAGAAAACATAGGATCAATAAGGTACCTCTGTCGGGCTCTCGGTATGCGAGGAAATCTGCACGTTGGGTGTAAAAACAAACGGCTTGAAGTAGGAAACGCTGGGATCCGGCGTGGCGGTAAACCAATGGATGCTTAGCGTAGCCACTGACAGCGAAGATACCTAGAATAAGTCGCAAAACTACAGGTGAAGCATACAAATCGCCTATAATTAATGTGAAAGTTTGGATGTTGGCTGCTCCTTCACACTGCAATTAGGGTAGAGATAGCTTATACCCTCAATTAACACAGGATATTTAAAATTACCGCAGGAATCGAAAACCTTCTAGTATCATAATCTAGTATCACCTATAAATACTACTATACTAATATGTATATTGCCTGCTATTCTGGAAACATATTCTGCAAAATGGGTCCCTAAAAGGCTTTTCTTATACTGGGGTAGTAATTATTATAAATACGAAAGTATCTAGTTGAAACAATCGTCAAATTATTTGGCAAAGATACCAAATAACTAGATACTCACACCTTGCAGAACAGGAATTTCTATCGAAATAAAATGTAATGCAGTTTATTTGCTATAAAAATTTAAAAGCCGCTGCATATTTTACCGACGCTTCAGCATGAAAATATTCATAACACATACAAGCATAATATATTTCAGGAAGACAAATAACTCCTGGGATATTTTTTTTTGTTTTATTTCAGGAAGACGCATTCATTCGATCAAACCAGATTCCATTGTGCTTTAAGCAAAGTACATGTTGTAGTCAAGATAAATTTTAGACTTTAGAAAGTTGCTTTAATGCTGCAGCAATGTGATATAAGTCTTATAAGAAAACTCGGAAATTTTCGAGATTTCTCTTTCTTTCTTCTTTCGAAATCTCATGTATTTAGGAAGATCATATATACCTGGCTCCCTTGAGTAGGAAAAGTATCATCACATCCACGACAAATCCCGCTCTCTTTATGTCTCAATACGTTGATCATGTCTTGGACACTAAATAGTTCATTCTCTGAGGCTTCTTTTAGCAATCTTTCCCCATCCTTTTGCCTTTTTTCATCACCGCCAGAGGAAAATGCATTGCTAAAGTCGAATTTGCCCTGTAAAAAGACACATATAAAAGTTAGATATTACTACATTTTTACGTTTTATTTTTAATTAAGCTTCCAAATTGTTTAAGAATTATTCTAACATCGTAATATTAAAACAGAGCAGTCGTTCGTGTGAATACAGTTTAAACTTAAAAGTCTGTAACGGATTTGCTTACTTTTCCATCCCATACTCCCAAAGCTATAGCTTTTTCTAGTAAACCCTCAGAATGCTTATCGATCCTTGTGCCTATTGTAAGAGCGTTGGAAATATTTCTATATCCAGTTGTGATCTTCTCAGCAGCCCACAGTTTACCACTAGTTTCTAGCACCCAGGCTTCCTTGCAGTCAGCTATTAGGAATGAATTGTGGTAGATGTGACTGTCGTCATGCTCTGAACATGGTCCACCTTGTCCATACTTTTCTAATAAAGTAGTAATGATATCCAACGCCTCTTCCGCTGTATTACCTCTTTCGAGACCTAAGCTGTGGGTATACACATTTTAAGGTTGTAATAATTAATCTCCAAACTTAATTGAAAGGTCTAAAATCTAAATACAAAATCATCTATGGAATACAATAGCCTGGGAGTCTTTTAGCCTTATCAATTCAGTTCAGAAACATGTAGAGAAGCCAAACAAGTTGTAGCAATTTATAGTGTTGTTACAATAAATCTGACTCATTAAAAACAGTATTTCGCATTTTCACAAGGAAAATAGATTTGGATATTTACCGAACAAGATCCATTCCCAGAAGGCGTTTCTGTCGCGCATCCCCGTCGCCTTCATTATTTTTAGTCCACACGGCTTCGTTGCCAATAACTACGTTTTTGTCGTTAGCACCCATTTCAGCACCCCACATCCATGCGGGCTTACTCAATATCACACTGTTCAATTCCTTGTCACTCTCGTCAATGGTTATATAAGTACACTGAAACAAATAAAGCATAGATAAACTTTCTAGATTTTTTTATTCAAGCAATAAACACCACGGTCTATCTACTCGAATAACAGATGGTGGTGCAATGAGACATTTTAAGGCCAAATAGATCTGGAAATTACAGTCATTTTTTCAATTGACTTAAATCTTTAGGTTGCATTTCCACTAAAGCAGAGTGGAGAGGACATATAGTGTTCAGAAGGCCAATCAGGTTATTGTAGTTAGTAAGCCGTAATTTAGCCACATCTGGAATTATAGCCTGCGGGAATCAAAATATAATAATCCGCGCGGACGAAGTCACGCGCATACCGCGTAATCTATAGTAGTTTAATAAAAGGTAGATTTTTTGACTATATGTATAATATAATACATTGGTACATGCTGTAGTACATGAGGTAAGCACACTCAAGTGAAATAGGGGCAGGTCATTTAATGATCTAGTTGTCAAAGAAACTTTTGTCAGGCCCTGGGTATCAGCAGAATTATTATCCTCACCACAGATTTAGTAAGCAGATAATGATTCTTGATAGTATTAATACTCTGCTAGAATATTTCTATCTCAGATGCTTTCTATGACTGCAGTGTCAATTTTAATTTTTATATATAGATTTGATACTTTGAATCAACATTCAATAGTATTGCAGAATATGGAAACACGGTTTCTCAAACAGGAAATTGAGGTTGCAAAATATGATGTGATCTGAATTGAAGAGATGACATGGCTGATTAATGTGTCATCTAGGTCATTTTCTTAACCTAGATGTGTTATATATGTCGTTTGTCCTTCAATCACGCCGTAACAGAGCTACGGATCGAAATGATTTTTTGCATCCATGTTACAGATCGATATAGATCTGGGCAGTGACATAGCTTACTTTTTATTCCGGAAAATCAAAGACTTTCCTCGGGGAAATTTAAGACCTAAATTAAAAGCGAAGTTGCGGACACCATCATTTCAACCCATCGCCTACTCGTCCACCACGCAGGCCAAGTGCGGTTTGGCAGACTTCACATACCTTTGAGAACATTACAAAGAACTCTTGGGCTTTCCTCACTTAACTATCCTTTATCTTTAGAGAAAGAAATTTATATTTTCTTAAAAAGCACATACTAAATTATAGGCACCTAACTCAGAAAAGTTAGAAGTGCGTGCCCGAGGATCAAACCCCACTTGAATAGGCTAAAGAAAGCTGAAAGCTGCCGTGGTGTCTGGATGTTGCACGCAAAGTCGCAGGCATCATCTAGCTTTAAAATGTTAAATTGATGCTTCTCTCATATTATTGACTGACAATAATGCAAAGCTTTACCTTAAGCATAGACATGAGGCAGCAAAATGTCTTCAGATATTCCCATGACTAACACTTGTAGGGAAGGTGATCTAGCAAACCATACATCTTGTAGCGTAAGCATTTAACCTCTTATATTAATGCATTTTATCCTTATTAAGTACTAAATGCAAGCATGTTTATGATTCTTTTTTTGTAAGAAAAGATATTACTGCTTTTTTAGTGAAAGGGCATATTGGGTGGCGTCAGTACTCAGATGGGATTTGGAACTTACACCCAATTCAGGTCACAAGGGGATTTGTCGATTAATAGTTATAGTGGATTGCATTTTTAGGGCTTGTCAATAGTTGCCTAAGCTGACTATGGATAAATAGTTATAAATCATATACCTCCTGTCGAGTTTTGGTACAACAGGCCTTTGAAATAATATAATAAAATAACTGTAGATTTCTAACTATAAATACTAACTTAAATTTTAAAATACCTAAGTAATTACTATAGATTCTCAATGCTTTTGGTACTTTTGTAACCTTTCGAAATGCAATAAGCTGCTAATCTTTTTAGGGTTCCGTACCCAAAGGGTAAAAACGGGACCCTATTACTAAGACTTCGCTGTCTGTCTGTCTGTCTGTCTGTCTGTCTGTCTGTCTCCAGGCTGTATCTCATAGACCGTGATAGCTAGAAAGCTGAAATTTTCACAAATGATGTATTTCCGTTGCCGCTATAACAACAAATACTAAAAATTAAAAAAATATATATATTAAGGGGGGTCCCCATACAATAAACGTGTTTTTTTCGTATTTTTTTGCTCAATATTAAAAACGGTAACAGGTAGACGGTTCAAATTTTCACAGAATATTAACTTGTATATTACCTTTCAAAATAAATAATTAAATATCAATAAAGTAAATATTAAAGGGGGGCTCCCATACAACAAACGTAATTTTTTGATATTAACAGTAAACCTCTACAAACAAAGTTAGTTTTGCGGTTCATTAACAAAGGTAATTATACCTACTTCTTGAGTACGGAACCCTCGGTGCGCGAGTCCGACTCGCACTTGGCCGATTTTTTCTAATAATTAAGAGTATGCAACATTACTTAGACATGGTTCACATAACTAAATAGTTTTTAGACTCTGACAAACATATGAATTTTAATACAGAGGATAGATATATAAATCTTTCAAGACGGGTCGAGGATTCTATTCCATAAAAAAATTTACAACCTATTTTACAATTTTCTTTACACAAGTTTATGAAATCCATTATAATATGCTCCTGAAAAAAGCTTATAGTACTTTGTAGATTATGCAAATGATAAATGAGCATGGATTTGACTTGCACTAGCAATTCTTAGGACTGTGATTACTTATGTATCTACTCACTGATGTAATTGTAAATTATTTTTTTAAAAGAGCAACCATCAGGTTCTTCTCTGTAAGAACAGCAATCCGAACTTGGGGTAGATTCACTCGACAATTCAAAAGCACTTGTCAAAGTCTACTTGAATAAAACAGATTTGAGTTTGAAATGGAAGTTATGACGGACAAACCGATCCTGAAATAGCATGGACACCCTAGCTATCGTCTCGCTTCACTTCACACCATATATTCAAATATAGATAGACAATTCCTGCTGTGCAGTTAATATTTATGTCTTAAACAATGGGTGTTTTTCATCATTTGATGTATGGAAAAATCAGTAGTTATACCTAGTACAGTTCATCTCTTTCAGTATTCAGCTATTACTTAAGTAGTTTGTGTCACAACTCATAATATGTACTTTTTGTTAAGGAGTATAATTAATTAATTGTTCAGGTAGCTATTTTAGACTTTAAATATATTATTTTTCTTTCTAATAGCTTCAGTGTATGGATCATTGAGATTTTTATCATGAACATTTGTCTGAGCATAGCAATGCTCTTTAAGTAACAGGTTACCTTTTACAAAGTAAATATATATAAAAAATTACTTGCAGGATCTTGTTACCTATGCTAACATGGCAAGTATAAAACTCAAGAAATGGTTGATGGCTTGCAGCGTTGAAACCCTACTGGTCAAGGCTGTAGCGTCCTAGTGGGGTCTGGGGTCTGATCCCCAGGATCTTGTGAGTGTGTGCGTTTTAAGTAAATATATAATAAATATCAATTGCTATAAAACATAATTTCTAAGGTATATACATTCACTCCCATGTCAATCACTTAGCATAGAAGTTACAAAATCTAGTTTTATTACTGATAAATCAATCTTAAAGTTACCTTTAAGTACAAGAATACCTAAAACCTTACCATCACCTTTTTTCGTCATAGAAGAACCATACAACTCTGTTGCACCAAGGAAAAGGACTAGCCTCAGACTTAGAATATCAATTTATTCTGGTTTAGAGATGAAGTTAAACAGAATTAGCAGTTAGCACCAATATCTAACCTAATTTTTAAAGCAATATGTTGATTTTAGGTCTTAACACAGGTGTTTTTTTCTGTTATGCAATAGACCACATAATACTCAGAGCAAGACAGTAATTAAATCATTAAAAATATTCGTTCACAAATAGCTAGAATATAAATAAAGTTGGTAAATGAGTAAAGAATCGACTCGGAATGCAGATAAGGTTGGTTCAATTTCAACGAAAGAAACAAAACTACAAAAAAAATGTATTTTTGATTGGGTACAATTAAGTTCTAATTAATTAACATTACCTTTAGTTTGGAATTCCTGACTCGTTCCGTTGACAGCACCACTTCTTGGACTTCGTTCTGAGGCCGGTCGGAGTTCTTCCCGAAAATCACCACATTATTTTTTGTTAGTGGCGGCAGAACAACAAATGTATCGCACGATCTCGGTAGCTGCATTGTGGTAATCATTCGCGAGACCTAAATAAGGATATTTTCTATTTTTTACAAGTTCCCAACCAATAAATAATTTAAATTTCATTTATTTTTGACGAGTCAGAAACGTCCGAACAAATGAACGTTAGACGTCAATTCTAGTCAATTTGGCTGTGCAATTTGGCCTCTGAGTTTGACCACAGACAAACTACAAAGACAAAGACATTTGGGACTAATTCACATTTACGTTGGTGATGCGCGAAGCGAGTCGTTTTACTCGAGTACCAACTCGAATCATGATGTTGATTTGTTAACTCGGGTTCTTTTACTCCAGACTCGAGGCGCATAGCTTCACGCAAGCGTTAAATCGGTCCAAAAGGTTTTAGTCCACGCAAAGTTAAGGCTATTTATCGTAGACAGAAAATTTATGGATAGATAAGACTTTAATATACAGGATTAAAAATACTAATAAGCTCTTAGGGGCAACTTCTCTACATAATACCTACTGATAAACTTTTGTTCTACAACTTTTAAAACACTTGATAATATTCACATAAATTTTTTTACTTATTTTTTTTTAAACTGTAGAGCCAGACCATCTCCAACTTCGTGTTTTCAATAGACAGTATTCGACTAGTCGAGCGATAACTGGGCCGCTGCGCGCCGACCGCATGTGGCGTGGTCGAGCAGTGCCAGGCCTGTGTCACTCCGCGTGTAGGTATTAAAAACATACCTACAGGCGGCGGCCATTGCGCAAGGGCCAATCTAGTAGGCTGCCGCAAGCGAAAAAAGACACGCGCGCGCACTATTTGTTCGACCACGTTCAACTTTCTCGATAATTGCAAAATGGACACAAAACGAAAAAAAGCAAAAAGATACTGTGCAGTATTTAATTGTTTAAATACGGATCGCGATCGAAATTTAACTTTTTTTGGTTGCCTAAAGACGCTGACAGGTAAAATCTACTTTGATTGGATTACATTATGTTCCTATTTGAAATGAAATTAATTCAAAATGCAAACCCTTTCTCCCCTTGTTGAACAAAGTAGTTACTATTCCAATACCCTAAAAGTATTTAAAAGTACAATAAAAAGACTTTTTAGTCGTTTCATTCGAGTTGCATTTCATTTGTCGTATTCATTTACGAACGAATTTATTAGTGAGGTAACAATGATACAATTATTATTATGTTTCGTCCGAAACAAAAACAATTCCAGATATTTTTACACATACATAACATCTATTATTCTTTTGTCTATTTAAGTCTAACAAAATGTGTTTTATTTTATTACTTCATTAAATTAAATCTTTGGCAATAATCGTATAGCATATTATTATACAACTATGCAGCTATCTTAGACTACATGAACGTACTCGGCGCTGCCTGCTGCGCGTTACCCGCTACAAGTAGGCGTAAACGCTCGTGCTGTGCGCTAGATGGCGTAAGTAAACTCGCCGGCATATTTAGCGGAACACAAAAATGGTCCATAATTAAAAAAATATGGTTTTATTTTAAAATCTACTTACTACACTTCTTTTTTTATTTAAAGTTTCATTTGTTTTACTTAAAATGAGATCACATTAAGAACAGATTTTGCGAGTAAAGGCTATTTGTGAAAAATGGTACATTTTTGAACTTTTCATGTAACCGGGAAAAGTGAAATTTAGTATTAAAATAACAATTAATTAAATTAGAAAAATGGTGATTAATATCGCGTATTTCCTCCACGTGCTCTTATCAAAGTTTCTACCCGTCTAGGCATACTGAGAATGATGTTATCGATGGTCTTCTGGGATAGTCTCCGCCATTCCTCAACTACGGCGATTCGCAGTTCACCCACGTTGGCAGGAGCTGGAATTCTGGACTTAACTTTTCTTTTCAGCAATTCATAAACGTGCTCTATTGGGTTCATATCCGGTGATCTCGCCGGCCACTCCATAACAGTGATATTCATATCATTAAGATAAGCTTGAGTTACCCGAGCGGTATGCGGCCGAGCATTATCCTGCATAAAAAAAAATCGTCACCGATATATGGGGCAACATTTTCTTCTAAAACTTCTCCGATATAGCGGTCTGCAGTCAGACTCCCTCTGTTAATCACTACCAAGTCTGTGCGAGCTCCCAAACAAATGCCCGCCCAAACCATTATTGATCCACCACCGTATGCAACTGTAGTTTCAAAATTTGTCTGAATGTATCGTTCTCCTTTGCGTCTGTATATTCTTTGCCTGCCGTCAATTTGATTTAAGAGAATTCTGCACTCATCACTAAACAATA
Source organism: Erebia epiphron (assembly GCA_963932025.1). NCBI lineage: Eukaryota > Metazoa > Arthropoda > Insecta > Lepidoptera > Nymphalidae > Erebia > Erebia epiphron. The sequence goes on from OZ009945.1 coordinate 32,284,432, forward strand.
CCTTACTCCATTGGTCCGCGTTCCAAAGTCGATGTTTCTGAGCAAAAGTTAACCTGTTTCTACGATGATTTACCTCGAGCCTTGGAGCCTTGGCGGGCACAAATGAACCCAAACCAGCTTCTTCGAGCCTTCTTCGTACCGTACGCTCACTTACGGTTACACCCCGCACTGCTTCTAACTCATGTCGGGCTTGGACGGCCGTCAAACGGGGGTTCCTACGTACACGAAGCCGAATGAAACGATCATCCCTACTCGAAGTGCGCCTTTTTCTGCCTTGTCCTGCTCTTCTCACATAAGTACCGGTCTCCCTGAACCGTTGGATAATGCGATGGATCGTTGAAACTGGTCGACGTAGATTTCTGGATATCACTCTGTAGGTTTGACCATTTCTTCGCATTTCGAGTGCCCTGGCAATCTCCGTTGGGGCTAAGTCAGGCATAATTCAGTCATCAACTCCAGAAAGATACGCGATTAAAAAAAACACTAACAAAAACAGTATTTCAATGAAATTTTAAATCAAACTCAGAAGGAAGAAATACTTGAAGTTCGCTCCAGATAAGGTGTATTTGAATAAAATTAAAACAATTGCATAAAATGTGATGTTCAGTTGTTTTCTTAATTTGAAAATATTTCTTTTCAAATTAAATGACGTATAAACCAGCCAGCAACCTTATATGATACTGATATCAAACCTTTTTTTTATGTTCCGATAAATATGCCGGCGAGTGTAGTTTCTCGAAGTAAGCAACTCTAGTCCGCGGCTCTTTCAATACGTATAACCACGTATAACTTATTATGAACCCTAGTCCAGTGACTTAAGACCCATATTCCCTCAAAAAAAAAATTGGTAGGTATGTAAATGAACACGTGCTCGACTGGAACGCGAGCTAAATTAAATCATATTGTTTATCATTATTCCCGCGGGAACTCCTTAATTTTCCGGAAAATGTAGTCTATGTAGTAAAGGTAGATTGTATCCCTTCCCCGGGATACAATCTACCTCTATACCAAATTTCATCAAAATCAGTTGAAAGGTTGTGCCGTGAAAGCGTAGCAGACAGACAAACAGACAGACACACTTTCGCATTTATAATATTAGTATGAATATTATTAAACTAGCCGATGACTTCGTCCGCTTGGAATAAGTTTCTTAATTCCCACGGGAACTCCTTACTAACCGGGATATAGCCTATGTCACTCTCTAGGTCCTTAACTATACCAAAGACAATATATAAACCAGTTTAAGACTGTTCACTTCATACATTCAATCAAAGCTCGCTAAATGCGCATTAAAGTCGCCGGTACCTTGTAGTTCTTCGCGCAATCTGAGATGGCGTAACTGTGCAAGCTGTTTGTTAAAATTAGTTGAATGTAAATTTGCTATTTGCTTAAGTGATTTTATCAAATTTTTGTATTTTGATAATTTTATATAAATAATTAATACAAATTGAACCAAGAAAAACGATATTTCACCGATTTTACTATAATCATATAAAGAGCGAGCCTGGTAGCGCCATCTAACGATAGTATTAACCTAGAAAAAAAATTATAGGAGGAAGGGAGTTAGCAATCTATACTTGGTATTATAATTAATCTATGACTATACCCATGCGAATGGGTCCAAAATCACGTCAATCCGATGCTCTGCTGCGTCGTGACTGAAGGACAAACGTACAAACAAACACACTTTCATGTTTATATCTAATAATTACTAATATTATAAATGTGAAAGTTTGGATGGATGAATTAATGTTTGTTACTCAATCACGCCCCAACTGCTGAACGGATCTTGATGAAGTTTGGCACAGAGATAGATTATAGGCTGGAATAACACATAGGCCGAAAAATCTCAATCCATGCGGACGAAGTCGCGGGCATTAGCTAGTATTAGTATGAAGTATGACGGTAGGGTTATTCGGGGTAAAAGTCCGCAGTGGGCAAAAGTTCGCGATGCCGATTTTTCAGTGAAGGGTGTGCGGGCGGGGGAGTTTGGTCTATGGGAGAACGCGCGCTTGGGCCGCCATTATGTGTCAACACTTGGAGAGCGGTGCGCGCGGTATGCCGCGAATTATGACTCAATAAGTTAAATTCAGCTAAAAATTCGTATTTTTTGTGTTCTACGGAAAAGTTGGTGACACTCAATCTTATGTTGTTATCAAGCTAAGCTTTTTTCCTTGTTTTTGTATAATTATTAAACAATTTATTTCTAACTTACATACTAACCTAGCATGATTGAAATTTTTACTATTGCTCTTTGTTTTCGTTACCAGCCAAATGGGGTAAAAGTACGGGGGTAATAGTACGCGTACTATTACCCCCGTACTTTTACCCCATCTACATAACCAAATGGGTAGTTCTACAATTAATACAAGAAAAAGCTTGAAATCAGAGTTTATAAGATTCCCACTCCTTTTAAGAAACAGTTAGAAAGAAGAAAAATGTAGAAGAAAAAAAAAATAAAGAAAAATTTGAAAAACTTAGGTAACTTTGATGAACCAACTAGCACTCGAAAGAAGAAACAAAAGTGCGTTGCCACTGAACCTCAACCTGGACCATCTGGTCTTAAAAAAACAAAAATGTTAATATCTATTTTTTATGACTTTTGACTTTACCAATGCCAAAGTGCTAGATATCTTAGTTTATGTTGTTTTAGAAGTATTTTAAGTTTATTTCGTTGATTATATCTGAGTTATTTTAATTGTGTACTGATTTTTCTACATAAATCTTTTTTTGAATACTATATTTTTATGATTACCTAACTAAAGGTACGAATCCTGAATATTGTACTTTTATCCTACATGCGAACTATTACCCTTACGATTGCGTACTTTTACCCCTATGCTGGGGTAAAATTACGCAGTCTGATCATTTCATCCGTTTGCTTTATAATCAAAGAATCTTGATAGTTATCTTATTGAACTTTATATCAATTAGAAGCCTAATAAACGTGCTACAAATGTACTATAAATTTGTGTCTGCCATCTTAATAGTTTCGGCTAAATAAAGCCTTACAGACAAAAGTGCGTGCTTTTACCCCTAATGACTCTATCTCCCAAGCATGATCAATGCTACACGATGTTTTCTTGTGACTTTTTCATCAGCAAAGCATTGCGAAAGGGAGGCGTGTGGATTATTTTTATTCTCGATAAATAAAAGACAATATTAGATTTTCTAGACATTATTAGACAATCTTACGGTGACATATACAAAAGCATAGAGGACGAGCAAGTTCCGTACAAAATTGTTCTGGAGAACGTCCTGGGCGGCTACTATCAACATTTAGGAAACCATTATGATACAGGAACATCTTGTTTCAATCTCTTTCTAATATTACTGAGAAAGGTACCATGACCCTACAAAACTATTATGGTTTTACTCTTGCCTACAAGATGGAAAGAACGAATGATACTCTTAACATTGTCTATTCCTTACTTTCAGAGTAAGCGAGATGTAGCTATATTTTTTCTATAGCGCTATCTCGTCTTATCGCGTTTCATTTCATGCATAAAATAACACAGTGCCGACATCTTTTTAATTAAATATCATAACTTTAAAAAGTTATTTTACCTTTATAAAGTGCAATAATTAACAAAAAGTTTCTTAGTATTATTTTTAATTATTTTAAACCAAATAATAATTGTTTGGTTGCACTTTTTTTAAAGGATAAAAATTTACTCGAAAATGTTTCTGTAAGTTGTGTAAAACGAAACGGATGTTATAAATGTCAATTGTCAAACAAGGTACGTAAGTCGTAAATAAATAATATTTGAAATTTGAGGTTATTTAATTTTAATCGGTATTTTATAACTTTTATAATTATATAATATGTCGGGCCTCGAGTAAGTATAATTATTGTGCGTTTATTGCTTTCTTTCTTGGATAAAACAAAAAATATTGGTAAAATTGTGGCGCTACGCGTGAAGATCGGACTGGATTTGTGATGCAGCAGTGCACATAATGCAATGCATTTCAAGTGGTTTGTGTGCTTTTTGCAGCAGTTGTCGAAGAAAAATAAACAATAATATACATTACAATAATTCAAAATACAAACCGCAAACGTTTTCATTCAAATAAACTTTTACAAGTGCTTTTGAATCATTGATTGAATCTACCACTGGCTTGTAATGCCATTTTTTACAAGAGCCAGCAAGAAACTCGGTGATTGCTCTTTTGAAGAATAATAAATTAAAGTACAATACATAAGTAATTGCAGTCCTAAGCATAGCTGGAGCAAGTCAAATGCAAGCGCTTTTATCATTTACATAACCTTCAACACTATCCATACTAATATTATTAACTAGATGATGCCCGTGACTTCGTCCGCGTGGACTAAGTTTTTTCGAGTCCCGTAGGAACTCCTAAATTTTCCGGGAAGGCGTAGCAGACAGACAGATGGACAGACAGACAGAAATACGTTCGCATTTATAACATTATAAGTATGGATGCGAAAGTGTGCCTGTCTGTCTGCTATGCTTTCACGGCTCACCCGTTCAACCGATTTTGATGAAATTTCGTACAGAGGTAGGTTGTATCCCAGGGAAGGACATAGGTGTAGGACAAAAGCACATAATTTTATTCCCGTGGGAATCAAAAATCTTAATCCACACAGACAAATCCGCGGGCATCTTCTAGTTAATAATAATATAAAATAATAAGTTTTTTATTTTTATGAAAACAAGTGAAGATATGAATTTAACAATCTATCAAATACTTATCAAATAAATATTATAAATGCAAAAGTTTGGATGGATGGATGTATGGATGGATGTTTGTTTCTCAATCACGCCCCAATGGCTAAACGGATCTGGCTGAAATTTGGCACAGAGATAGATTATAATCTGGAATAGCACTTAGGCACTTTTTATCTCGGAAAACTAAGGAGTTCCCGCGAGAACCAAAAAACCTCAATCCACGCGGACGTAGTTGCGGGCATCAGCTAGTAATAAATAAATGTTTGTTATTAAATTTAATTGAGTATTATGTTTATTTCCAGAACTATAAATGCTGCCGTCTTGCACAGAGTTGTTGAATAAGGGCATTCCGCTAAGGGCATATTTCAAGTGCAAACATACAAATTCATATAATGTGCCTCAGGCAAGTCAAGCGAGTCTGGAGCCTGGCATCCAATATTGGAATCATTGCTTTTCTCAATGGATATCCTCAGTCAAGTGAAACTTTTAACTGAAAATTATACCTAGTTTAAATCAGTTTATGTTTAGTCAAATGTGACTGAATTAGTTATTGTAAATTTAAAGTTAACTGCTATGTATCTATAATAAATTTATCGATTTTTACATATACTTTTTCATTTGAATTATTTTAATACGTACTTCTATACCTAATATTATAAAATGGACCTCCGACCTCCGTGGCGCAGTGTGTAGCGCTGTTCGCTTAACGTGCGGAGGTCCCGGGTTCGATCCCCGGCAGGGTCAATTTGGGAATTTATAATTTCTGAATTTTCCCTGGTCTGGCCTGGTGGGAGGCTTCGGCCGTGGCTAGTTACCACCCTACCGGCTAAAGACGTGCCGCCAAGCGATTTAGCGTTCCGGTACGATGCCGTGTAGAAACCGAGGGGTATGGGTTTAATATAACTGCCATGCCCCTAACAGGTTAGCCTGCTACCATCTTAGAGTGCATCATCACTTACCATCAGGTGAGATCGCAGTCAAGGGCTAACTTGTAGTGGATAAAAAAAAAAAAAGGATAGATGGGTGGATGCTTGTTACTCAATCGTACCAGAACGGCTGAACGGATCTTGATGAAATTTGAAACAGAGATAGATTATAGTCTGGAATAACACAAAGGCTACTTTTTATCCTGGAAAATTAAATAGTTCCTGAGGGAGCCAAAAAACCTTCATCCATACGGGCAAAGTTGCAGGCTTTAGCTAGTTACTGTTGAAGTTAGGGTTGTTTGTTAATGAAATTAAATCATTATACTTGAAATAGTTATTTATTTTAATAAGGTGAGCACAGAACGACATGTTAATTCAAACATGAACTTCCTACAATGATATTACAATAGGTACATGTATGAAATGTTAAATCAAGCAAGTTTATAAATCAATTCTGTTTAAAATATAATATGAGTTACAGTATATTAAAATTACATCAAAAAGCCCTTTTTTTACTTGATGAGAGGATGAGACACTTTAAGTATTTTAAAAAACAATAATATACATAAGTTATAGAGGCTAATTCAATAGAAAAATAAACGGCTACATAAATTGTGAAAGTTAGTTCACACTAGCATTCAATGGATAGGTACATAAGCAGTTGAAGAAGTAAGTAAACTTAACATGACACAAGTAAGTAACTAATAACCTTAGTAAATTAACTAAAGGTAACAAAATAACATTACTTCATAATATATTACATAATATATTTTATGCTTAAGACTTTTTAATCTACCTACTTAACCTAAACCTTAGCTTAATATTTTAACAAGTATATGTATAGTGGCTCTTTTGGCATCGTAGACCAGTGAAGCTGGACCTACACTTCAGAAGTCCTACGAGAAGCTAACTACATTGTATAAGGTAGTGTCATCATCCACTAGCAGCACTACCACCTTGAATATAGCCCTGTCATGGAGCTTACAATTACAGGCTAATAAGTCTTACTATGAACGTAATATCATAGGAAACTTCTTTCAAAGGAAAGTGAAGAATTTTGCAACCGCCCACCTACTCTTATCAAACCAACTTTATCTAAAAAAGGATGTAAGGGCTATATGTGAAATGTTACATTTTGACCTTTCTGCAAGCATCTTATTTCATCACTGAAGTAAATATACTGCAGTCCTTTTATAACTGTAGGTATGTACCTAATGAATTCTTCATTTCCATTGCAGAGATGAAACCTGTATTGAAGGAATTTCCTTTACATTTCTTAACAAATCTCAACATGTAACAGACTTGCTGCAATTTATAATAAACTTGAATATTTTGTATAGATAGGTAAAACATCAAGACTATAAATATTACTCGGACAAAACTTTAAATCTGCACTATCACAGTTTTGTTGTAATGGAATTTCAATTATAAACAAATATAAATTACTTATAAGTACCTACTCTTATTTTGTAAATAATCTGGGCCCATGCCACCATAATTAAATAAGCTGATGTTTTTAATATCTGGAAATATATAAGAAACTTTAGTCATCAAGTTACTGAGTACTAGAGCACCATTTAACTGATGTTTTGGGATTGTCAACTTCGAATTCAATGGTGCTATTATATACCTATATCCTGTCCCCACTGCACAACGGGTTGCTTCAAGTTTTCTAAAGCTGATGTATGCTGCCTAATACGGCTTACAATATCATGAAAACTGTGAGCTTTTTAACAGTAGGTAAATCCAACAAGATAGACAGATAAATACTTTACACATAAACAAGATGTTTATGTGATTATATTTATTAACAATGAGATGTTATCATACCTTTTACTTAGTAGGTCAATTGCAGATCTGTAAGATTTGTCACATACCAGCAAACCTTCTAAAAGTTGAAGTGGTTCAGCGACTAATAAAGTTTTAAGATAACATAATTTTTCAACGCTTGTTAATTTTCTATCTTTGTCTATCACTGTACTGAACAAATCTATAAACTGCTTGTATCCACTTATGTCCTTCCCATTGTAGGGCTTGATGATAATGGGAGGAAGATGAACCCGCTGCTTGACACACGTAGAACTGGCGCAATGTCCCTCCTGCTCCGCTGTACCTACGTTTAAGCTTCCTGATCTTAGAGCAGAGTCCTAGGTACCGCTCTTCGATGATGCATGTCTCATCATCCTCCTCTCCCCCGCCTTGGCAGAGAATGTCTAGTTGTATCTGTAGAAACTTCTGGTAATTGCTTGTGAGGTTGGCTTCAACTAGGTAGGTACTTAATTAACTGTTGTACCCCTACCCTGGATCTCTACAGGGCACGGTCTTGTGCTGCTTGCTTCCAGCGGCTCCTAGCTACACACTTGAGATCGTCTGCCCCCCCTAGCGGGGGGTTGTCCAACGCTGAGCTTTCCAGTGTGAGGCCGAAATTCAAGCACCGTGCGACCCAAACGTCTGTCGGTGTCGGTTCTTCGAAGTATTAAATCCGTAGGTATCTACGGATCTCCTCATTTCTGATTTGAGCACTTAGGAATACCTACTCCAAGTATAGCTCCACTGCCCTGGGTGCCTGATTCTTCAATTTACCTAATACCTTTTGGAAAATTCTATAACTCACTTTTATAAAGTTATATTTCATTATCTTAGTTTAATCCAGTGGAATATTCACTTGGAACACCTCACAATTTCCTATTTCTTTGTTTACAAAGTCAATCCGTCGTTGATCCGTCGCAAGAAAGTAACTTTTTTAAGATTGCTAAATGTGACGTAAATCATACGTAAAACAAGAATGTTAGCTCCTAAAAAACACTTGGTGGTACGAATTGAGCGAATGATTTGCATCGCGACGTCACAAAACTGCTCAGGAAAACATTGTGTTAATAAGCTTATTTTTGGGACGTGATGGTAGGATTTGTCGCAACAATAACATAATAATATTGCTCTAAGCAGTGGCAGTAACCCCCCTGAAAATTAAAATATAAGTTTTGTATGGACGAATTTTTTGAAGTGAAACTTCTTTAGATTCGTTGTGATTTGAAAATTCAACGAAACGAAAAAATGAAACAAAAAAGCGGCACCAAAAAGAGACAAACATATATAGGATCTAGCCTGCGAGAGAATGAGATAGAATACAAGTTATATTTATCTCATTTTCTCGTAGGCGTGAATTGCACATACTCTTTTTTTGGTGGCTAGGTAGGTATATTGTTTTCACCGGATCACAAATAGCCCCAAGGTTTTTTGTAAGGAGATGAATTTTATTTTATTCGGTGGCCATCTTTTTTACTGGTTCACTCAATGGTCCAAGGTATTGAGCATTAAATCACTTTCAGGACCTTAGTCTTTGATAGTTTTCGAGAACCCCTGGGGTACCCTAGTTGATTTTCCACATTCAGCTCGCCTTATAATGTTCTTGATCTAGAAATTTTGACTTTTCCGCGCATGTAGGCACCTATACTTAGTTTGGTGAAAAAGTTAGGTATATGCAAACAATTGTTCAGGAGGACTGATCATTCCTCTAGCGCAAATAGCTTTATGTAGGTACCTATAGATATATTTAATCTAATCATATTAGATGTCTTTGGTATATAATTAGCCATTTGATCATTTTTTTCATGAAGTATCTAGGTACTAAGTTGTTAAGATTCGAAATCGTGGCCGGACGTGGCGGGGTTCGGATATTACAAAGGATATTTTATCCCATCGATCATCGTTACTGTCAACTGAAGTCTCTTTATCGAGGTAGGTAAGTTCCTATAAACGCTGCCTCTTAAAACTGTGAGTATGTATTGGTTTGAATACAACTCGCTTTTTGGGTTCCTTGCACTTTGAACAATAGAAAAAAAATATATGAAACAGTAATTAGATGACTTTTTGCTATTGATAATTTAATTTATTTTTATATATAAATATTCGTATTTACATTGGCGAATATAATATATGCGCATATAACCTAAATTCCAAGTTAAATAAGTTTTCACTTTTATCGGCAGTATAGACTGCCAATTTTTTTTTGTTTATTTGCCTGTAATCAACTCTAGGTTACAGCTTTGTCTTAAAACGAAAATAAAGCCAAAAAAAGATTACAAAATTACTTAAACATTTTTTAAATAAATAGGTAATTACTTTAAGTTAAACAAGTGCAAGTGTGTGTTTGTGTGTTTAAGTTTTATGAAGGACTTTTGGATTTTCCAAAATCAATATTGGGTTGTCTCGTTGGAATTTTGTTGGTGAGTCACCCAGGTCGTCTGTGAAGATTCATCTAAGTTTTGAAAAATCTCGCTTGAATTCTAATTTGCCAGGATACTTTTAACTATTTTCATCTGATTTATTACTGAAGCATTAAATGAAAGGATACAACGTGATTTTCTAGTGCGAAAACCTAAAAACAACTAAGTAACTTTTAAAAAGTTGTCGCTTTCCATTACCTACTCAACTGGGTTTCAGTTTCTGACTTTTGTTTGCAAGGTTTCATTATAAATTATTTTAGGTAGGTATATGACATTATTTCTGGGTAAATAATACGTAGACTGCCGGTCAACTTTTAAAATATATTTTTCAGATGTTTATAAAGTGCATTCGTAGTTGCATCCATAGACCAAATGAGCCGTGAAAACAAAGCAGACAGACAGGCATACGTTTGTAATTTATAATATTAGTATGGGATTTAATTATCATTAATTAATTCTGATTGAATCATAACAATTTATTCAAATTAGGTACACTGTGCCCTTATTGACGTCCACTTATGAAACATGATTGTGATTTGTGATAATCAGTTACGGTATCTTAAAACTAAAGCTACGAGTAATTATCACCACCTCACAAATCATCTTAATAGTTATATAAGCAACAGTTGTTTAATAAGGGGTATTAAAACACGAATTTCGCGTCGTGTGATAATAGTATCATATATGAGTGTTATAATACCTATTTATCAACAGTTGCATACAAGACTTTATCGACACTCATAATATGAATCCTCTATAACAGATTCTGAAATAGTTAGCTTACTGCTAACCATAGATTAATTATAAACCAAGTATAGATTGCTAACTCCCATATAAAAAATTTTCTAGGTTAATACTATCGATAGGTGGCGCTACCAGGCTCGCTCGACAAATGATTATAGTAAAATCGGTGAAATATCGTATTTTCTTGGTTCAGTTTGTATTAATTATTTATATAAAATTATCAAAATACAAAAATTTGATAAAATCACTTAAGCAAATAGCAAATTTACATTCAATTAATTTTAACAAAATTAACTTGCAGAAGTAATTCGATTTGAAACAAGTTCTGTGTATTCTTATGTTATAATCAGCTAGTGGACCATGCAGTTATGCTGCATTCCTATAGATGGCGTCACAAACTGACGATACACTAAAATATTTTTTTCCTCTTGTTTTGGTGCCGTCCAAAGACGATATACATACTTATAAACCAGGTTGGTACTTGGTAGTTGGTATTATAATTAACTAGCTGATGCCCGCGACTTCGTATGCGTGGATCGAGGTTTTGTTGTTCCCGCGGGAACTCTTTAATTTTCCGGGATTAAAAGTAGCCTATGTGCTACCTATTCAAGACTATAATCTATTTCTGTGCCAAATTTCAGCCAGATACGTTATGCTGTTGGGGCGTGATTGAGTAACAAGCATCCATACATCCATACATCCATACATCCATACATCCATACATCCATCCAAACTTTCGCATTTATAATATTAGTAAGAGTAAGATCTATGGTGCCGGCTCAGTGAATTGTGCGTTTCTTGTGTTTTTAGGGTTCCGTACCTCAAAAGGAAAAAACGGAACCCTTATAGGATCACTTCGTTGTCCGTCCGTCTGTGTGTCAAGACCCTTTTTCTCAGGAACGTATCAAGCTGAAATTCATATCAATCAGGTATACGGTCCCTTAGAGCTGTGAAAAAATCAAACTTAAAAGCCTACACAATCAAAAGATACAGCCGTTTATGCTGCAAATTTTCGATTTTTCTTGCACTCGCGAGGGAATCAAAACCTACAGGGTACTTCCCGTGAACTAAGAATCTTGAAACTTGGTACGAAGCAACGTCTTGTAACACAGTTAAACAGGAAGAATTGCGAAAAACATAAATTTTTAGTTATATCATTTAATTAAAATATTTTTAATAATTAGGGTTCCGTACCTCAAAAGGAAAAAAACTGAACCCTAGGATCACTTTGTTGTCCGTCCGTCTGTGTGTCAAGACCCTTTTTCTCAGGAACACATGGAGGTAGGTGCCAAGCTGGAATTCATATCAAATACCTACTCAGGTCTACTGTCCCTTGGAGCTGTGAAAAAATCAAACTTCTAAGCTAACACAATCAAAAGATCTACAGCCGTTTTTGCTTTGCCGTCTTTCTACACGTGCAGTCTGTGTATAGACTATACGCAGCGGACCTACAATGCTCTGCGTGTTCAATATAACAATGTGCTGAGGGCGGTGCTGAGGAGGCCTCGACACTGCAGCGCGTCGGCCATGTTCGCGGACGCTCGCGTGGATGATTTCTACGCGATCGTGCGCAAGCGTGCTGCGTCTATGATGTGCAGGCTAGTGAGCAGCACCAACACCCTCCTCAGTACGTTGGCTACTAAGCTTGACAGCCCTCTCTGGAGGCCTCTCTTTATAATATTATACTATATATAATATTATAAATGCGAAAGTGTGTCTGTCTGTCTGTCTGTCTATCTGTCTGTCTGTCTGTCTATCTGTCTGTCTGTCTGCTACGCTTTCACGGCCCATCTGTTCAACCGATTTGGATGAAATTTGGTACAGAGATAGGTTACATCCCGGGGAAGGACATAGGCTTCCGCGTTCAAGAGTTCCCGCGGGAATAAAAAAAAACATCAATCCACGCGGACGAAGTCGCGGGCATCATCTAGTCATATAAGAAAAAAAATATTTTTAATAATTTTAAACTTACTTCCCCTTTCCGCATGAACGCGTAGAGGTATTAAATTGAAATTAAAATATTAGATAAGTTGAATAAAAATACTATAACTTTTACTTATAGGATATACCTACATGTTTGTACGGAACCCTCGGTGCGCGAGTCCGACTCGCACTTAACCGGTTTTTTTTTGTTTGTGACCGTGATAAGACTAATGGACTCCGAGATCCTGCTACTTAACTGCTGACCTACGCTTGTTCTGGACTCTGAGATTCTGCTGCTATACGATTAATCTTTGAGGTTAAGTTTGGCAATTGTTAGGTATTCTTTAGCCATTTAGCTAATAATAATATATTTATCGACATGCAGGGTTCCGAAATATGTAAATAAATAAATATAATATAGATAATTATTTTATTTATAGCTAGCTAATTACAGTAGAAGTCTGGTTGATGGCGATATAATTTAGGTAGGTACTTAGGTAATAATCAAGAAAAAATATTTACAGTAGGTATTGTGCATTATTCAAGAAATACTTGATAAAAAAACTAAATTTACCATTACTCTAGAGTCTACCTACTTCAGAACTATAGGCACATTAGTTCTGATCTGCTTAGAGCCTTCGGTCATGGCTATAGCTATAACCCTACCGGCGAAGCCAAGTGCTGCCAAGCGATTTAGCGTACCTAGAAATCGATTTGGGGTTTATTATAAGTACCAAGCCGTTATACCCCTTCTTATTAGCCCACTACTATCTTAGGCTACATCATCAAATACCATCAGGTTGAATCGCAGTCAAGGGCTGACTTGTGAAAGAATCAAAAAACAAGAATAACTAACATATATAAGAAATACTTTTAAAAAACACAAAAACAAGTGATCAAGATTGTTTTTAAAAAAAAATATATAATTAGACACGTTTACGTGCTCTCCGAGGCACGGGGTTGAAACACCGCCAACTTCCTAACTCCGGGCTAGTATTGAGAATTTCTTGCCAGAAAAACCCAATACTTATTATGGCCCGACCCGGGACTCGAACCCGGGACCTCGTCGGTCGCAGTCAAAGACAATATATAAACCTGTATTATAATTAATCTATGGTCGCAGTCCAACATGCTAACCACTATACCAACGAGGCAGTCATGGATATATAATTATACGTTAGATGGCACTAGATAAGTTTGATCGAGTTGATGATTCAACTACTACTCGTTAGATGGCAATAGCTATGTTCGTTATTAATTATTTTTCAGATTGCACAGTTACGCCATCTCAGATAATGCGAAGAACTACAAGGTACCGGCGACTTTAATGCGCATTTAGCGAGCTTTGATTTAATGTATGAAGAGAACAGTCTTATACTGGTTTATATATTGTCTTTGCTGCTAACATTAAAACATCCAGTCCTAGTAACCTAATATCATCCATTACTGAGTATATACAAATAAACTAAGTATTAATGAAAGAATTATTTATTGTAGTAGTAATTAACATTTTGTATAGTGCAATTATTAAAATTCACTTGATGTTCTTTAATGTTGGAAGGTCCCGATCCCGGAATATTTATATTTACCACTTCACTATTTTTATTTTCTATGGAATTCGAAATTACATTCGACACGTGGATTTTGTTAGTTATAGAGTCATTAATGTAGCCCTCTGCAACAGATGTAGACTTCCATCGGCCGTGCCGTTTTAAACTTGTTATGTCTCCTCCGGCATCTAGTAATATTGTGGCAGATGTTCTGCGAAAGCAATGTCCTGTACTGTATACAACTCAGGATTAGGAAGTTGTAAATAGTTAGCAATTGTTTTACCCAAACTGCTAAATGTGTTTATGCCCATCTTTTGTGATATACATTTTCCAGATCTGTATTGTAAAAAAAAAACTCGGATTGCTGCATGGATCCGGGTGCAGTGCTATATATTTTTTGCAAATTTCTAAATATTGGCCTGTAATAGTAAATGTGCGGTTTGTTTTGGTTTTTGTTTTATTTACTTTGTCTACAATTACAGTTTCATTTATTTGTACGTCGGTATGTAACAAAGCGTATAATTCTTGACGGCGGCATGCGCCCATGGTTCCGAATATTAGCTGAAACAATAATATATGTCGCATTTGAACGGCGGCCTATGTCAGAAAAAACGTGACGCGTCGGTAAAGCGCGTCACATTTTTCTTTTAAATCAGCAGAACCGCTGACCCTTAGTAGGTCACTGTCTCTGCTGTCACTATCTACAGTAGGTACTAGAACTAATATCACAAGCAAGTGCCATCCAAATGAGGCACTGAAGTTAATTATCGAAAAGCAGAACTAGATTAACGTTCCGATCTTGACAATGACCACCGCAAATGCAGATACGTCACAGATTGCAACTGAAGGTTACTATTTGAATGAATAGCTTTAATCACTGATTTTAATAGTTGTCTAGTCTATCACTGGTATTTGCAATCACTAAATAAATAGACTACCTACAAATGCAACTCATAGAAACACTACGCCACTTTATGACATGTTAGGTTGTAATTATAATTAATGATTCTAATAGTTAATCCATCATTGACTCGCAAAAGCCTTAATATTATCACAATTAAGGAAATCACTGATAGCAAAGGTGATCAAAAGAAATACTACGATAATTACCATACGTGGATAGGTACGTAGGTAGTTTAATAATAATGATTTAACCTCACAGATTCTAATCCTTAATTACTTATAAGAAACACCGATTTAGATGTTAAATTCAGATGGTTTTTATTCAAATGATCAAATGAGTCTACCACCAGCTCGGAAGGCTCTCTAACAGAGAAGAGCTGGCGAGAAACTCTGCGGTAGCTCTTTTTAAAAGATTTGACAATAATGTTTTACAATATTAACTTAGTTTGCGATATTCAAGATGGAAACCGATTCACAAATATTTATCACAACTTAAACAATAATAAACAAAGTTAGTTTGGTCTAAAATCAAACTAAAACCTAGGCACACAATATAAGTAGAAATTGGTCTTACAACCTTTCGCTTACCAGAGCTCCAACAATTATTATTCTAATCGGCCATTAGAATGCTTTTTAAGCGCACTATCGCGCCCCCAACGGCAGCTCGCGGCGTTACAATAGCCGACTCGCCCCGATTGGTGGAACGTTATAGCGGGTAAATAATTGAAACTCTTATTATTAACAAATCACTTAACTACAGTGTTAAATGAGCCCAACTAGTCTCTAAAGTTATTAAAACAAATCATTGTAGATTTACGAGTAATTAAACAGCAAAATCTCTGCATAAAAATAAATAGGAAACTAAATAGTACCTACATGCGGCCAAGACTAGCCTTTTAAATCTATAAACTCCTCTTTAAATCTCACGATGTTAGAAACAATTAATAAACTTTAACAATAAATTGCTAATATTATCATAAAACTAATCAGATCGGGTTGCGAGTTCGACGCCCTTCTGGCACAGAGTACGTACAGAGGGGAAGCTTCATACAAACGGCTCGCGGCGACTTCACCCATACATAGCGCAACGATGTGTGCGTGAGCTCTCACCGACACATTCACCGACACGCCGTCTGGGTACGCGACGCCTCAGTCCGGGTACGAACGTAAGGGCTGACGATCGAGCGTATAATCTAATTTTGAATTAAAAATAAAACTATTAGATTTATTTATGTGAATAGTGTTGTTTCAACAAAAATGCCGAATATTTGCACAGTTTGCTTGAAAAGTTCCAAAGACAATGAGGATGTTTCCTATTTTTCATACCCGAGAGATAAAGAGAAGTAAGTACCTTTCTAACCTTGTCAACGATTTTCTCGGAAACCAATGAACCTATTTTTATGATTTTTCGATTAAAATCGATACTTAGGACTGTCTGGGGTTACAAAACAGGAAACTGGTACCAAAGTTTAAAAAAATCAGCGCCATTTTGAAATTCTTTGTTTATTTGTCTAATTTAAGTATTTATTGTTCAATTTCAGGATATAACTGTAAAATTATACATTATATAATATAACTATAATATAATATTTTTATTTTTTCCTTAAATTGTTGACATGCATCAGGTGACAACCCTAGCAGAATAGGTATACATTTTCGACTTTGTTAGGAAGCTTCCCCTCTGGTCGGATATATAGGTACTCGTGTGCTTCTGGCTTCTCCCCCGACATATATAATAAATATTGTAATTTATTCATCATATCACAAGGAAAATAACATTATAATGAAGTAAGTAACTAACATACCTTTATCGCTAGATATAGTTGATCAGGCGCTTGGCTTAAAAACCTATTTATTTCATCAGGTGAAAACGTTTTCGATTTCTTCCCTGTATAGCCTTCTCCTTTACGTTTTAACAAGGTAATTTTTTTTGAATATTTTGAGATATCCACGTTGTGATTAGGACTCTGCGTACTTTTGAGCATTGAATAGAAGGTCCATAGGGATGAAGATTTAAATTTCTCTGATAGGTCTTGGAAATAAACTAAAAGTGCTTCTTCAGAAAATGATTTACTACCCTTTGATATTTTCCAATTGATAAAATCTTGATACGCTTTTTCATAACGCCTTCTTGATTTTTCCGGTAGTAGCTTGTTGGAAATGTCTCTTGCAGCGTTTAAAATATCTGGCGGTGTGCTATCAAAACTTGAATCGCTAATGTTTTTGTTAACAAAACAATAAAAATAATTTAATATAAAAAATTCTTTTTAAACAACCGACTTCAAACTCCCGCGCCAACTTTACAACAACAAGCACACGTTATACAAAGTACTTATTTTATTGTTGATATTTTAAAAACCGCTCGACCGATTTCGATAAAATTTATATGGGACCACATGGGAAGTATGTGCTTTCAAATAAAAAAAGAATCATCCAAATCGGTCCACCCAGTCAAAAGTTCTGAGGTAACAAATATAAAAAAAAAAAAAACAGTCGAATTGAGAACCTCCTCCTTTTTTTGAAGTCGGTTGAAAACGAAGGAAAATGGCGGGGAAAATTCTAATAACCTACTTTTTTTACAGCGCGCGGCGTTCTGGTAGTGAAACGCGCGTGTATGACAATGTTCTTTTTTGAAATTCGTATAGATGGTCTTTTTTTTGTAATTCATACAGAATATAGATACCACGCATCGAGCAGATGTGGCAATCTGTTGAGTAAACCCTTTGCGCAGAGGGGATCGAAAAAAAAACAAAGGAGAGTTGTTATGAAATTCAGTACAACATTACATCACCCGTTTGGATGATGTTATGGTTACTAGGACATTATTGGGTGTTTTAATGTTGGCAATAAGCTAACTGTTTCAGAACCTGTTAAAGAGGATTTAAAGCATGGGAGTAGATAAACTAAATAAAGACTATCGGAGCCGTTAGAGAAAATTATTACCATCCTATGTCATTTAAGTACTTACGTGATTTTTTATTGCGAATATAATGAATTTTTATTTAAATATAATATACATAATACTTATATAAGAAAATAGGTTGAAAATCTCAAAGAAAGGGAAAGTTTTTGAAGCAAACTCATGACTATAATAAGTCTCATATTATAAGCCACTAGTGAACTCGACGTGCAGTGCATCCAAACCAATATCCACGAATTTCTTTCCAGACTTTGTACTCTTTCTAGCCCTCTTGAATGTCTTGAAACTGTGTTGTTTATTTACTTGGCTGAGTGTAAATTCTTTTGTT
This sequence comes from Erebia epiphron, assembly GCA_963932025.1. Taxonomy (NCBI): domain Eukaryota; kingdom Metazoa; phylum Arthropoda; class Insecta; order Lepidoptera; family Nymphalidae; genus Erebia; species Erebia epiphron. Next base: position 32,302,643 of record OZ009945.1, read on the forward strand.
GCAATCCCCTCCTTAAATCTTTATGGAAGTACATTTTAGGACCCGACGCAACAAGAATGGAGTTATTAGTTTGACTTTGACTATTGTGTGACGTGGGAGGTCCCGGGTTACGATTCCCGGCAGCGTCAATTTGGGAATTTGTAATTTCTGAATTTTCTCTGGTCTGGTCTGGTGGGCTTCGGGCTGGGAGGCTTCGGTCGTGGCTAGTTACCACCTTAATGGCAAAGAAGTTCCGCTAAGTAATTTAGCGTTCCGGTAAGATGCCGTGTAGAAAGAGAAACCGACTAGGGGTATGGGTTTAATATTACTGTCATACTCCTAACAGTTTAGCCCGCTACCATCTTAGACTGCATCATCACTTACCATCAGGTGAGATCGCAGTCAAGGGCGCAGTTAAGTTGCAATGGAATAAAAAAAAATTGTGGCATCCTAGCGCTCAAACGGACGGCCCATTTAGTATGCAATTTTTTTATTCGAATGATTGTTATCTCGTATGAATACCTTATAGGCTACCTTTACCACATAGTACCTACCTACCAACTACTAACAAGTTATTAAGGACTATGTAGGTATACATTTATCCAAAGATCTAAGATACACTGTCATGGTGTTCCTATTTGATTAAGCTGGAGATAAAATACGAATAACTAGCTGATGCCCGCGACTTCGTCCGCGTGTTTTTTGGTTCCCGCGGAGCTATTTAATTTTCCGGGATAAAAAGTAGTCTATATGTTATTCCAGACTATAATCTATTTCTGAGCCAAATTTTGTTTTTATGCGTGAAAGAGTAACAAACATCCATACATCCATACTTACAAACTTTCGCGTTTATAGTTATGAATAATAGCCATTGAAATATGTAGTATAGGTACTAAAATTCTACATTAATGTTACTAGCAGTTTGTGATTACCTGACCCTTAGTTAAGAGCATCCCGGCATTTAAACTAAAACGAGCTAAGCAAGCGACGACAAGGAGTCGATTTGGTAATGCCGTCTAGGTGACTGTAATAATTATATAGTTAGGCAGAATTATATATAAGGCAATAGAATAGTAATCTGTGTATTTCATATCGAGATTAAATTATGTTGTCGTATTATTCACTAGCTGATGCCTGCGACTTCATCCGCGTGGATTGAGTTTTTTGGTTTCCGCGGGGACTTTTTAATTTTCCTGAAATATAGCCTATGTGTGATTCCAGACTATAACCGAGCTCTGTGCCAAATTTCATCCAGATCGGTTCGGCCGCTCTGGCGTGATTGAGTAACAAACATCCGTCATTCATCCATCCAAACTTTCGCATTTATGTACCTATTAGTATAGAAGTATAGATTTCACTCTTTAGATACAAGTTGTCTACGAATGCATTTTGAGGACTGGCGACTGGGTACTATCGGTGCAACATCTCTCTCGCGGTTTTTTCAACGCTATATATCTACCGATGAAAAGCCTCAAGAAAACATTGTGTCGCTTCGATCGTGCTTGGGAGATACCATCTTTGTTGCTTTGTCCTTCAATCACGAGACAACAGAGCAACAGATAGACGTGATTTTTGGGATTTTAGTTGACGACCGAGAATGACATAGGCCACTTTCCGAGAATGACATAGGCCACTTTCACTGGCATCAGCTAGTAGAAAATAAAATTCAAAAATGCACAACTATAAGAAATACTTCTTTGTGTGAACTAATTCGATTGAATTGTTTGCAAAGAGCCCCTGGTAGGTAAAACATGACACGTGTTTCACGAAACTCCTGAAGGTTTGCGCTTTGTAAACTGAACCACAAAGAAGGCACGTGTATTTATTTCCACCAGCGGGTAAGATGACTTTACAAATCGTTGGAAAACTGAGACTTAAAGTTGAAAATTCAATTAACACTTCTAAGGATGAGAAGGCGATCGTATTGTACTTAAACAATAACTTTTTTCTAAAGATCCAACAGTCGTTGGAAATATACAGGATAATGCTTGGTAAATTCTGAAAGCTTGTCTATATAAGTTTGTCTTTTGCGTTGTTTTTAGAGTAAACTTGTTTTACTTGCATCATAAATCAGACAATAAGTAGAACCCTAGATGTCGATATTATAAACTTCTTATTAATATATATCTTTGACCTAGATTATTAATTAACAAAAACACTTCTTTATTTTCCTACTGGCTGTCGTATGGTGTCCTACGGTGTCTGGCTGTCGTATGGTGGTGATGAAATAGGGTATTAAAGAATATTGCTACTGCGAACTAACGATGAAATACAATACCAGTGAAAACCCTTACTTGAGGACGAGTAGAAAATTTCTGTAAATTGTTTAGGTACCTTTCTTTTACCTCTTCTACATTCGGAAAACTAGATACTATCTATCCTATGTTAATTGCACGTGAGAACTGCACGTTAGATGTCGGTCGGTTGGCCGAGGACCATACAATATAGATTTAGAATTGGTCTTACGACAGCGAGACCAATCCTTAATCTATGCCGTATACAGTACGCAGAGACGCATGAAAAAGAACATCACTGGATACAGATGTTATGTCTGTATAAGATGTAACCTTATATCAGAAGCGATAAAATATTGGAATTGTCACGAAAAATAGAGGGTTCGAAGGCATCGAATACAATAAAATACTGTGCGTGTATGGAATTAAGATTGACATCCAGAATACCTACTATTGAGCATAGCGTGGATTGGGTTTTTTAAAAATCCCAGAAAATTGTTCTATCGTCTATTTTGGGTTGTGTACCAAAATGGTAGAAAAGCGACGTTGTCCGTCCGACTTTGCTACTAAAACTAATACTACAGACTTTTTTTGGAATAGTTTAACATAGTGCTTCCCCAAAGTTATTGAAAATAAAAGATTTAAAAAAATATTGTTATTGCTATTAAATAAAAAACCGGCCAAATGCGTGTCCAGCCACGCGCAGTTATAGGGTGCCGTAGTTTCCCGTTACATTATGCGAACATTTTATAAGTTGGTCGACTATTACTCGTTAACTTTTCAAGAGGTAGCTTGCAGTGGGCAACGACACTTGACTCCAACAAAAATTGGGACTTTAAAGCTAAATATTTTGGAAACGGATCCCTGAATCAAAAAATGTCTTTCCCAAACCCACAACATTTTTGAACGACCTATCCTATATAACACGCCACACTCTGGGGTAGACGAGAAAAAAAAATTCATTACCAATACGTGTAGGGGAGGTACCCTAATTTTTTTTTCAAATTTTATTTTACCACTTGGTCGACGTGATTAACACGTATACCCATGCCAAATTACAGCGTACTAGTACTATCTCTGAGCTAAGTCGCGGACCGACAGACGGACGGACGCATATGGTGAAACTATAAGGGATGTTTACTACAGAACTCTAAAAACTAAATGGTCAAGGACGGCACGGGCATCTTGTTTTGTAAATATTTTGCATTCAACTTCTTACCAAGACTTATTCGTATGTTCAGTTTTGTTTTAAAATTATATATGAAAAAGCCAGCTTTAAGTTTGTAGAGTGTATAAATGCATTTAATAATACCATATACATGATTCGTTTAACTTTATGAATAGGCACTTGATAAATGTTTTGAAAACGTAATATAATGAATAATTATTTTTCTAAACTACTAAACTAAACATAAATTGCATTTGACATTTTTGAATGACATTCTGGATATTCGCAGTCTAGGGCTAAGTTGAAGTAGATAAAAAAACAGACAGTTTCGCTTTCTAAAAACCTAGTTTTTGACCGCAGCTTCGCTCACATGAGGTTCGTTTTTCATACAAATTTAAAACTTCTATAAAACATTTGGGGGTTCTTTTTCAAAAATCCTTTCATAGTGGATTCCTACGCCAATAAAGCATCTGTATTTCAGCCCGATCTTTCGTGTGCATCAGAATGACTGCCCAAAGTGTTGGATCGGCGTAAAATTTCGCCAGCATTTAGTACCTATTTAGTACTATTTAGTACCTTTGTTTAAATATTTTGTACGTAATTATTTACGAAGAAATTTAATTTTTTAAGTGGGCCGCCATTCTGACGTCAAGATGGCTGCCCACATTTTAATTTCCGCATAAGGGTTCCGTATTTTGCATTTGTCTCTGCACAATAATTTAAAACCTATTTAGTACCTACACATATATTTTTTCTAGAATTTTTAGGCGAAATATAAAGATTTTATAACAATCTGAATATTAATAAATCGAGTCCCGAAGACTCGCTCAGTGACTAATCAACGCCCAGCCCAAACCAAACCAAATGTTTCAAACTAGATGATGCCCGTGACTCCGCCCGCGAAGTTAGGGTTTTTAAAACTCCCGCGGGAACTCTTTGGTTTTCCGGGATAAGAAGTAGCCTGATATATCACTCTACAGGTTTTATATCCATGCACACAAACGGATATATAAGTCATTTTCTCAGCGAAAATAAATTATCTTTATGCCTTAACCCGTGGAAATTTAGAAAAACCTGAAAACAGTAAAATTTGTGATTAGAGTTACCGACTTGCATGCCAAATTTGAAGACTCTCATGATAATAGTTCTGGAAATTATAACCTTTAAATCAAACAGATAAATCCTCTTTCTTCCCGATCTCGTGGGAATAACCCTTGATTATTCTTTGTCTACATCAAAAAAGGGAACCTCTGTGCAAAATTTCAGATCTCTAGGTCCAAGGGTTTGGGCTGGGCGTTGATTAGTCACTGAGCGAGTCTTCGGGACTCGACTTATTAATATTCAGATTGTTATAAAATCTTTATATTTCGCCTAAAAATTCCAGAAAAAATATATGTGTAGGTACTAAATAGGTACTAAATTATTGTGCAGAGACAAATGCAAAATAAGGAACCCTTATGCGGAAATTAAAATGTGGGCAGCCATCTTAAAGTCAGAATGGCTGCCCACTTAAAAAATTAAATTTCTTCGTAAATAATTAGGTACAAAATATTTAAACAAAGGTACTAAATAGTACTAAATAGGTACTAAATGCTGGTGAAATTTTACGCCGATCCAACACTTTGGGCAGTCATTCTGATGCACACCGATCTTTCTGGTGGTTTGAGCTGTGCATTGACAGATCATTCAGTCAGCCACCTTTTCCCATCGGAATAGGAATAGGTACCTACTTACTAAAATTCTACAGCAATGCCCTTCCTATAATATTCAGACTATATTTAGATAGAGCTGCTGTGTTTTTGCGGTGAAGGTGGACTAAAGACATTGAAGTCCTTCACTTTCGTATGTAATGTACGTATCGTTAAAATACGAAGTAATATCAAGGGTGGAGTTCACCGACTTTTTCATCGGCTGATTATCAGATAATCGACTGATTAAATCTTTTTTACTGTTCACCACAACCTAACCACTGTTTACAACGCTTGATCGGCTGTTTAATGTAACCGAGCTCGGAGGGGTCGTTTAAACGCCGGTTGCCACATTTTGACATTTGTATTTTTGCGTCAGTGTCATTTTTGTAGGTTATGTTATTGCTAATATACGTTCGAAATAGTGTCTGGATTGTTTGGTGTCTGAGTTTTTAAATTATTTACCATTTAAAATAGGTACAAATTAATATACTCTTTGTGTTGTAACTTGTTTCTGAAAGTAAACATGCAGTCAGTGTTTAATGCAGTGGTAGATAATTATCAAGAGCACTACTTCGACATCCTGGAAAATCTGGAAAATCTAGTAAGAATAACAAGGAAACCACGAGTTTTTCAAGTTCGTCGTAATTATTTTGAAGAATATGATGAAGAATCATTTAAAACTAGATTTCGTTTGTCTAAACCTTCTGCATTGGAAGTACTTCAATTAATAGAGGAAAAATTAGAATTCCCTAATGATAAGTAAGTACCTACCTATTAACAACAAGAAAACATTATTCTTAAAACTCAATAATTTATGAATAACCTCTGCCCTTGAATAATAATTATCCCAGAAATTGAAGTAATTTGGTGAGCTAGTTAAATATATAATTACTGAGGTAGCTTCCAAAAATAATAAATGTTTACCTAGATTCTAGATTATGAAATAATTAAGGACCTAGACATATTTTATTATTTGCAGTCATAGCTACTACCTCTTTTCCTACAAACCTCCATAATATATTGAAAATTTAAAATACAAACGTACTCGTATGTACTTAGATCTCATTTTACCTATTTCTTTAATTTGTTGCAGGAATAATTCTCTGGCCCCTATAAACCAGTTGCTGTTGACTTTACGGTTCTACGCAACAGAAAGTCATCAACTGACCATGGGTGATTTTTGTGGAGTGAGTCGATCAACAGCAAATCGAGTTATTCACCGAGTAACTGCAGCTATAGCCTTCCTAGGCCATGATTATATTAAGTTTCCACAAACTGCAGCAGATATAAGGAAAACCCAAATAGACTTCTATAATATAGCAAAATTTCCAAAAGTTATAGGCGCATTGGATTGCACTCATATAAAAATAATTTCACCAGGAGGAAGCCATGCTGAAACTTATAGAAACAGAAAAGGTTATATGTCAATTAATGTGCAAGCCATTTGCAATGCAAAATTATTGTTAACTGACCTTGTAGCAAGGTGGCCAGGTAGTTCTCATGATGAACGGATATTTAGTGCATCTAGAAGACATGCAATGTTTGAAATGGGAGCATATGGGGACTCAGTACTTGTTGCGGATAGTGGGTATATGAACAGGGACTACATAATGATGCCATTGGATAGAGTTTCTTCAACAGCAGAATCTCTATATAATGAATCACAAATAAGGACAAGGAACCCAATAGAGAGGTTATTTGGCATTTGGAAAAGGCGATTTCCTGTCTTAGCCCTGGGAATGAGAGTACATCTTAAAAATGCTCTACCTATTATAGTTTCCACAGGCGTATTACACAATATTTTACAGATGAGAGGCGATGAAATGCCATCTGATGACCCAAATTTAGACTTACCGGCTCCATGGGAGGAAATATTAGAACAAGGAACAATAAGGCAACAGCGTTTCATAGAATCAGATAATAACCGAACAAGAGACATAAATCCAAATAGGAGATCATTAATTAATAATTATTATCAAAGTCTTGTTTAAAAAACTAGCAGCTAGCTAGTCATAAGTTTTTAACCCTGGACAAAGATTTATGAACAAACTAACGCAAATTTCTAGTAAAATTAATGTTATAATTATGTGTTAGCATGCCTTGTTCTATGTCAGTTGATATAATTTATAATATTTACAAAGTACCAAATAAATAACAATTAATATTGTGTAACTTTCAATTTTATAATGTAGATGTGCCCGCGACTTCTTCTGGGTGGAATGGTGACTTTCGGCAGCATTTTTAATTTTTTAGGCTAATTATTCTGCAAATGGAACATATATATACATTAAAATAAGCTATTTACAGTATTTTTCTGGGCCGTAAGCTTTTTTGCCGACGTCATCACTAAAACTTCCATCCTCTGTTTCAACCCCGTACAGCCCTTGTTTCGCATTCAAAAGTACCCTATGTCCTTTCTCAGGCTCTAGGCTATTTCTGTACCAAATTTCATTTAAATCGGTTCCGTAGTTTATGCGTGATTGCGTAACACACAGACAGACAGAGTTACTTTCGCATTTATAATATTAATAGTAAAAGTATGGATGGAATATTGTATGGTTAAGTAATAAAACTGTTTTCGTGAATGAAATTAAACACAAATATCCCATTAAAGTTTTTTATTCACCAATAAAACATAAAATTATTCACCCTTCAAATAATTATTAATTAAAGAATAGCTGGACCCATAAGCGTCAATGGGGCACCCAAATATCAACGAAAATATTCGACAGTTTACTGACGTTAAACCTGCAAGAATTGTATATTTTGCTTACTTTAGTATAATGTATAAGTATAATGTCATACGGAATCTTACTATAGGATAAAACGGCAGACATTCAAAAAAATTTTGTATTACACAAAAGGGCAATACGTGCAATTTATAATTTAAAACCGCGCGAATCCCTTAGAGAGAAATTTAAGGAAATAGGTATTCTTACAGTAGCCTCGCACTATATTTACAGTGATTAAATAAAAACAATAAATAAAATAAAAACAAAACATTCACAATTACAAAAGATAATGCGATCTGCATCTGAACTAGAGGCCGCAATAAGCTCGTGACTCCATCGCTCCGCCTCAAGAAAGTTCGAAGGTCGTTCGTGGGAATGAGCATTCTATTTTATATCAAAACTAGCTGATGCCACATCTGGCACATTTCAAAATATATTGTCAGTTCAAAACAATAGAGGTCATAACACCCTATTACCTGTCAAAATTCAGAACTACAGCGTAGTTTATCCTCCCCAATGGTGTCTTTATACTTTTCATGTTGATAGCATTTTATTTTATACTACTAAATATAAACGTCACAGTACGTTAGGATGAATAGTTAAAACAATGAGACTACGCAAATGTGTTGGCTTTTACCATTCGTTCAGTTCATGTCAATTTGCTGTGAATGGTTGTTTATCGCCTGGTTTATTGATCGTCATTCAAAATAACGTCGTGAACAGTAAATATTTAAACGGTTGTTTAAACGGTGTTGAAGAATTAATCAGCCGATTACCTAAATATCGTTTAAACAGAAGTCGGCGCACTCCACCCCAAGGAGTGTAAGCCGCTTTGTGGATTCAATTTTACCCTGTTGTTGTTCAATGCCCAGACGGATTTTGTGGGTGCTTACGGTTCACTGGCCCCTGCTTTTACAATAGGATCATGGGGCATACTACCATCGCTTAAAGCCGTATTGTTTTAATATTGTTGACCTTCGTGTTTTAGAATTATGATCCTTATTTTAGAAGCGTCAAGGTGCGTGACATAAAACTGTCATTTAAAAAAATACTGCTTTAAGCGATGATAGTAACCCCCCATATTAGATGAAGAGCTTGCAACCGGCTTGCTTTCTAGATCACACTTTTGCGGATAGTTCACGTTAGAGAAATACCTACAGTAAATGGTAGGATTTTTTGGTACTGCAAAGTTATAACTACAAATAAAATCGCTATCGATATTATCGATATTTTCATCAATCTATCTAATCTGATTAAAAAAAAATCTTCTAGTAAGGAATCTTTAAGGTTCAGCCGTTCTGGCGTGATTGAGTAACAAACATTTATTAAAACTTTCGCATTTAATAAAACAAAACACCAGCATTTTACAATTCGAGATTTAACATTTGAAATTTGTTACATTTATAAACACAATCATGTTAAATTAATTGAAAATATTTTTGGGATACCTTTAAGCCAGAGGCGATGACTAAAAAATCCTACCATATGCTAGAACATGCACTTGATCAACTTTTTATTTGGTGATGATTGAGATTACTGATTAGGTACCTCTTATGGGTAAATGGCGAAGCAATATTTTCAATCTCTGCCTCTACTCAGTTTTCACGCCTCGTAGATATAAATGCGCTTTACGTAGCGATGCTACGATGGTACAGTACGTCGTAGCGGTGTAGTAGAATGCTACTTCGTTAAGCGGGAAAATACACTAGGGACGAAAAAATGTATGGCCTGATGGAAAAAAGGCTGCGTGTCAAAAAGTCTCATTTTTAGGGAGCTGCACACGTGAACGTCGTTCCGCTCCAACGTTTTGAGCCACATAATAATTGGCAAACCACCTTATTCTATTTCTTGTGCAGATATTTTGTCCTGTCAGCCCCTAGTATGTTTCCAGTTAACTTTATACTATAATATTATTATCTTTCTCTTACATACTACCCCGAAACAACCCGAGACTTCTATACCGGTTTAAACAGCTATGTTAAACAGTCTGTCAAAGTTGGCTTTAAAAGTTCAGAAAAATTAACGTTTTTATCAAAAACGAAAGTTTTGAATGAAACATGCCATTTGCATCGTTAGTGAAATAGTTGAATATTAACGGTCAACATTTTAATAGGACTCCTCAACTCACTGAATCTCAGATGGACGCAATATGAGAAAACTTTTCGGACGAGAATTTACATTCAACTGTCTTGTCAAAATGTGTGTTTAAATGAAGCCTTTTAGGGAAAAAGTTGTAAGCTCGTTTCAAATAAAAGTTGGCGACAGAAATTAAATTTTGCATTTTAGACGGGGATATATTTGACTTGCAATTCACTCTTATTATCTATTTTTATGAAAACCATTTTTTCTTGTAGGTAATATTTGTTAGAATTCAAGTGTTTGTAAGCTCGTCTAGCTTTTGCCCGCGGGTTCCAATGTTAATTCCAATTTTCGTACAATACCCATATTTTACCCCCTTAGGGGCTGAGGGGTTGAGGTTAAGAAAGAAGAATTTTATATCGTCATTAAAATATTTAGCCTAATTAAATAATCTGTATGCCATACTTCAGCCTGACCCATCCAGTTGCAGTGGTTTGAGCTGTGCGTAAATAGTTCAGTCACCCTTTAATCTTCTTTTTAATAAATAAAACAAATTCGGGTTTGTTCGAACACTTATAGCTCAAGAACGGCTTTACGGATCTGAATGAAATTTGGCACAAAGACAGATTATAGTCTGGAATAGCACATAGGCTACTTTTTATTCCGGAAAATTAAAGATTTCGTGCGGGAAACCTCAATCCATGCGGACAAAGTCGCGGGCATCAGCTAGTTTTACATAATATTAAGGTAGATTTAAATAATAAATGCGCACCCATACTATCAATTTATAAAATGCCTTCAGAAATTCAATCTCTACAGCAAAAAGACGTAGAGATGGATGCTCACTGCTCATTATAACGATCTCGTAGCTAAATAAATACTTAAAATGTTTCTACAGTTCAAGGATAAGTATTACGGGGGTAATAGATTAATTCCTTCGCTGTTGTTGGAGCTGAAAATATACAATCTCAGCCTTTTTGTTCCTTAAATTATAATACTGACGGAGCCTTTTTTTAGAACCGCATAATAATGGATATAATATATTTTAACTAGACTGTGCGAGTAAAATCATCCGCGTGCAAATAGGCTTTTGCAAAATTACGTGTGAAATCTAGTCTATGTGCTAGGATGCAAGATGCAAGTATCTCTGCATATCGATTGAATGGTAAGTTTAAAGATTGGTGACCGACATTCCATTCAAAAATATCAACGTCATGTCCAAATAAAGTAATATTTTATTATAATGTGAAAGTTTGGATGTTTGTTTCTTCAAGCAGCAACGATTAAAACGAATTGGCTGAAATTTGGAATAGCTTATAAACAGATTTAATACATAGGTTACATTTCTAAAATTCTACATCAATGATAGGCTACATTTTATCTCAGAAAATAAAAAAAAATCCGCGGGCACCAAAAAACCTTAAAGAACGAGGACTAAGTCGCGGGTATTATCTAGTATTTCATAATTGCGACAGTGCGTAGGGGTTCTGCGAAAGTGACGCCATTGGTATTAATTAATAGTAATTGATAGAAAAACTCTAGAGCTAGGACTGGGTACATTTTTATGAAGCTAAATTCATTTTTACTTCGATAAATACAAAAATGCTTTTTCCAAAGAATAATAAAGGAACAGCATTATAAAAGAAAGAATAGCGAATAAGAAGAAAACCGCACCTTTAATTTATTTTAACGAATGCATTTTATAAGTTTACGGAAACTCATAAAAATGTTACGGTTGCTCTTCACGTTTTGAACTTGACAGCTTCGTACAATAAATGAGAAGTTTTTACCTGTTTGATGGGTTTTTAAAATTTATCTTTTTATTTTTGTGATCAAATAAAAACATTTTCTTTCTTTCTTTCAGCAAATAATTTTATCTTGGACACTACAACTACCCAGGTGAGACTTTAGAGAAGCGAATATAAAAACATCCCCGACAAGTTTGGGAAAAAAACCGTCCCTCCTCCGAACTTTATAGGTATTGCGTCTATAGGCGGGAAATAATAGATGGCCGTTTATCATCATGGAGGACACGTCCTCTATCAATGAAATTGAATTCGTTCATTACGCTCAGCACGTCTTGTTCCCTACTTACATTTTATTATACCTACTGATCAAGAATCTTGATTATAAAGGTGCTGACAAAAATTTACCTCATTATATTCATTTAAATAGATGATGAATATGCTAACAAATTCCCTAGCGCTGTCATGTGTTCTGTGGCGTTACCTATTAGAAAAAGTACCTATTTATATTCTTTTCTAAATAAGATAATGTCTCATTCTATCTTGGAGCTTTTCAAACGAACGATTAGAAGAAGATTAAGAAGTCGTAAAATAAGCTGAGGGAATCAGCTGACTTAAACTGAGATGTTATGTGATTTAATCCTTAAAAAAATAATAAATGAAGTCTTACAGTAATTTTTATTTTCATATTTATTCTGATTAGTCTCTTCTCCGCTTCAGGTACTAAAATTCTACATCAATGGTTTAACGCTTAAAATGCTACATCAATGGCTTAACGTGATAACAATATAATAGGTAGGTAGGTATATCTTTGGCTTTATAACAAGCCAAAAACGACTAAGGTCGGTGCTCTAAATAGATTAGGAAGGACGATTTAAAGGACATCTTAGGCACAATGAATTGGTTTACGACCTTAATGAATCTAGACTAACTTAATTAATTATTGTTGGTTTAGGATGTGAGTTTTGGTACAAAGCTAGTTAGGGTTGTGCAAATACTTGCAAATTGCTTGTTGTTTGTTGTCAACTCTGAGTTCCGCCAAAATGGTGATCATGCGGCACGCTTTATATGCAAACTGGTTGACCCGCCCGGTCTTCGCATGGGATTTCTTATAATTCTAGCTTCACACTGTGTGGTTTATCGGGTCACAAGACCCAATGTATGATCTACACTATAATATTATAATTAAGTACTATACTTACTCTTTTAAAATAAGTTTATTATAGGCTACACTATCCGACTCATACTTCTCTCTCACTCCTTTAAATTTTTTAAATTTCTCTCTCTCGCTCTACGTCGTATTCCTCATCACTGAGGGTCGTGGCCCCTTTCCCCTATAGGCTACTTTTTATCTCAGAAAAATAAGGACTTCCCGTGGGAATAAAAAGAATTCCACAAAAATGAAGTCGCAGGCATCACCTAGTGTGTAATGTTAGGAATAATTAACAATTGGGTAGGAACATTGCGCACAATAAATTAGAAGATGCTACGCCCACCTTCAAACTTTTGCTGGCTTCATACCACTTTCACAACTCGCACTTAGATAGTAGATACTTTGGGGAGTGTTGTGCTGGGTGTGATTAGATTTGGAGCCAAACTTGCGCGCTACTTGGCTCTAGTTTCCGCTCCAGAGAAAACTGTTCCAAACTCGTAATACAACTACCATCAGTGAGGAATCCAGATTAATTTGTTATGCAAAATATACAATCTAATATAAGTACTAATATTATAAATGCGAATGTTTTTTACTCAATCACGACTGAACGGATCTGGATGGAATTTGGCACAGGGATAGATTATAGTCTAAATTACCACATAGGCAGCAGCCGGAAAATTAAAGAGTTTCGGCAGGAAAAAAAACCTCAATCCACGCGGACGAAGTCGCGGGCATTAGCTATTCCTACATATAATCAGAGCGGGGGCTTGATCCTCTGGTAATACACTCCCAACTTTTCTGATTTAAATAGCAAATCAAAACTGATCTTAAATTCTTTTGAGACTTTATTCGTATAGTACCTATCATGGTAGACTATGACAAACGGCCGATTTCTGAATTGAGAATTATTTCATGTTGAGTCTGTCTCAAAGACTACTTAAGGACTAATTAAGCAAATTTTTGACCAACTGCACATAACCACTAGACCAACTGCCTCGTTGGTCTAGTGGTTAGCATGTCCGACTGCGGCCGACGAGGTCCTGGGTTCGAGTCCCGGGTCGGGCCATAATTAAGTATTGGGTCTTTCTGACTAGAAATTCCCAGTACTAGCCCGGAGTTAGGAAGTTGGGGCGGTGTTTCACCCCCGTGCCTTGGAGAGCACGTTAAGCCGTCGGTCCCGGTTATTATCACTACATGATAATAGTCGTTAAAGCTCGCCAACCCGCATTGGAGCAGCGTGGTGGGTCTAAGCTCTTATTCCCTCTCTCTCATGAGAGTGGAGGCCTGTGCCCAGCAGTGGGACGTTAATGGGCTGTAGTGGTGGTAGTGGTGGAAGGTTTGAGAGTTGCAGCTTGCTGTTTTTGCTTGAATGCTTAATTCAGAAATCGGTCCAATATCAATTCAGAAACAAAAATTTGCTTAATTAGTCCTTAAGTAGTCTTTGAGACAGACTCAACATGAAATTCTCAATTCAGAAACCGGCCGAAACTCTTCTAATTCTAAGAGGGACTCATGCTTAGTAGTGAGCGGCAACGGGTAGAAATAGAATAAACCTAACCCTGTCTTTAATAAAAACATACCGTCTTTATTGATAAAAGATTTTTTCCTGACTGACTGATTGGCTGATCTAATATCTCAAAAAATTGGGTACCTATTATACAACTAGTCAAATCAACAACTTTTTTCAAACGTCAAAACGCATGCTTAGTAAACAGATTTTGTATGAAATACTGAATTATGACGTCACCACATTCCGGCGCACTTTTTCAATCGATAGTTTAAAATGGTTATTCAACATAATACTAACGGGGGACGTAGATTTTATTACTACTTTTGAGAGATCCTTTCAATATTAATCACTAAAAAGTTTTTTTAATCCACTACAAGTTAGCCCTAGACTGCGATCTCACCTGATGGTAAGTGATAAATAATAATTAGAAGTGGTAAGTAATTTATTAGACGAGTAGTCCGATATCCAATTTGAGTTATGTCTCTGCAGGTTCTCTTACGGATCCCCTCATCATGTAGGGATACTTCAAGCATGGCTCTGCCCATCGCCCGCTGAGTTGCACCTAGCTGAACCGCTGCGTAATCAGATATGATATTGCATTGTGCAACATCAATGTAATGTCAAAGCTATCTCCTCGATCAGAATCCATAACCGAAGAACGGCAACTCCAGACGCTCTAGTAATTGGGCTCATTTAATCTTGTTCGTCCAATATCTCACGGAGCTAGGCAATAAAATTAGCATCCACTAAAAGGAGTGAGCAACTGTTCGCTTCTGCAACTGGCACATAATTAGTGTAAAGCTTTTCTGGGTAATTGCCAAATTAACATGGAGACGCTTGAAAATGTGGCACCCGTAGAATTCGAAATGAGGTCATAGAAATGGTATCTGCTGTTCCTTAATACACACACAGACCCGCTCAGTTTTTCACACGTAAATAAGAAATTAGTTTTTAGTTATATTTTCACATGTATCACTGGAAGGAACTACCCTCTGCAATACAGGTTATCCTAGCGTAGAGGGTAGGGACCGCTATTAAATCATGTCACTCTTCTATGAAAATAAATATTATTCTTATTCTTATTCTTATCTCTATAATTATAATATCTAAAAACTTAGCAAGAAAAGAATACAATTATTTTGCTATAATCCGCCAACAGAAAAAAATTCTGTATGGTCAAGCATGCAGTTACAAGAGAAGCACCGTTTACCTTCCCAACCAAGCAAGAAAGCTAAGTTCCCAAGCAAGCAATGCCACCACCACTCACATGCACCACCACACAAGACTTTTATACTATTCTCGACGCACGTTTCGCCCCGACACCGGAGCATCTTCAGGAGATGTCGACCTTACAATGCAAGATTGCCTAGTCAATTGTCTAGACAATCTTGCATTGTAAGGTCGACATCTCCTGAAGATGCTCCGGTGTCGGGGCGAAACGTGCGTCGAGAATAGTATAAAAGTCTTGTGTGGTGGTGCATGTGAGTGGTGGTGGCATTGCTTGCTTGGGAACTTAGCTTTCTTGCTTGGTTGGGAAGGTAAACGGTGCTTCTCTTGTAACTGCATGCTTGACCATACAGAATTTTTTTCTGTTGGCGGATTATAGCAAAATAATTGTATTCTTTTCTTGCTAAATCATGAACTTCCGCAAAGTAACGCCTGATTCCATGCAATATCTAAAAACTTATCAAGCGTGAACTTTATTTTTTCACTAGTCATCTAAGCGGTACTCGCGCTCCTGTACCTATTCTGTACCTTTTCTGAAATTAGCGGTACTTCCTCAGACTACGATACTAGTTTCCTAATGAGGGAGGCTTCTATATGAAATATCTGTCAGAATTTTTCTTTGGTTTGTAACTCTAGTGTAATTTTCGGCTACACGCGACTTGTTCGCCGGTTTTATTTACGGTATTAATGCGAAAGTGTATTTCTTTATTGGCTTATCGTTACACGTCACATAGAGCAACGAATCGACGTAGTTTTGAGGGTTCCGTAGCCAAATTTGGCAAAAACGGAACCCTTATAGATTCGTCATGTCTGTCTGTCTGTCTGTCCGTCCGTATGTCACAGCTACTTTTTTCCGAAACTATAGGAACTATACTGTTGAAACTTGGTGAGTAGATGTATTCTGTGAACCGCATTAAGATTTTCTTACAAAAATAGAAAAAAAAGACGTGTGGCACTCGGAGACTGCCGCGGTAAAGCTATTGCATAGCATTTTTTGTCAAATTATGTAATTATAATTATTTATTTATTTTATTTATGCAGTATTTTTTTTCCTTTGTTTTTCTTTGATATTAATTCAAGTTAAAAGTTCAAAGTTCAAAGTACAAGTCATTAAAAGTTCTGCTATTCATCGATAGATGGCAAAACTAAAAAGTATCACCGCCACAGATCACTCATATACTAGTCCCTGGGGACAGTAGTAGTGTGGGTCTTGTCCGTTTGGCCCGAAGGGCCAAGTGGGGGTACGGGCCTCGAGGCAGAGCCTCCTTACCCGGGCGGGGCGCGGGGCAACTCTGTAACCCGGTGGGTATCTTTAAGCCGGAAGACCGGCTAGGGCCTGCCTTGTAGGCTACGGGCCCCTTGGTCGGGTGTCATATCCGGTATAGGGTCCGCACTGCGGGTGACGTCATCACCTCCGCGTGTGGGACCCGTGTCTAGTCCAGGGGTCTCGGCGCTGCGGGCAATGGGGTCGCTCTCGTGCGCCGAGGTTGTGTCGAATCCGGTGGACTCCGCGTCGCGGGCGATAAGGTCGCCGCTGCACGCGGAGTCGGTGTCAAATCCGGTGTTTGTCGTATGCCGTAATTATGGCGTTCGCTGTCTTCGTGTAGCGCACGGCCAGTCGTGGTGCTGACTCGCGAGCCCCAGGCTTGGTGCTTCGCGTTCATATCCCCCATGACCAGTGTTGGGACTTGCGACTCGAGGAGTGTTTGGACATCAGTGCTGTAGAAATTCGTGTTCGGCTCGAAAGTCGGCGCGGTCGGCGCGGTCGGCGGCCTCAGCATATGAGGTGCTTGGCTGAGGCGAGGCCATATGCACGTCGCGAGTGGTGGGCGAGCACCGCATAGCTGGTCGAATCTTTCGGCCAGCTAGCCGACTCTGTTTGCTCTCGCTGTTGTTCCGATGAAGGCTGCGAGAGCGAGTGTGCCGCGCTCATCGCTGCCTCACCGGAATGTGAGTGGGGCGGATGGTGGGCAGGCGAAGGAGTCGCGTGTCTACTCGCAGGCGCGGGCGAGGGTACGGGCGGCGGGGTGAGCAGCGGGGCGGCCGTCTCCGGTTGCGGCTGGCTCTCGGTGCGAGGGGGTGAGGGGCGCACCTCCTGCAGTGCGGAGCGCCTGCTTTGGGTCGACGACGAGGATGATGATGTCGACGAAGCTGACGAGTCCTGGTAGTCAGGGGGCGGTGCGGTAGGGCTAAGCTAAGTTTAACCCGTTTGTCATCCTGATTTCCGGACGAGCCTGAGAATGAGGAGCTCGAACGTGCGCACTTGGCCAATTCGAAGCCAGGCGTAGGTACAACTACGCGGGCTACGATGGCAGGCGTATCGTCGTCGCTGTCTTCGCTTGTTTCCGATTCTATTGGCGAGGTGGTGGCGGCGGTAGTAGTAGTGGTCGGAGGACGACTGACGGACTCGGCGGCAGGGAACGGGGTAATGGATTGGTCCATTATATTCCGGCGTACCACTGCGCGCGGAATCCCTGTTCGTCCTCTTCCCTGTTTCGGCGGCCTCTGGTCGAGCGGTTGCTTGTCGGCCATGGCGACGCGATTGAAGTACGTTTAAAATGTATTTAAAAACGATGAAACGATAAAACGATATAAATAATGATTTAAAAACGGGTTAAAACGGTTAAAACTATTAACACTTAAAACTATTTAACACTGCGGCCCTTGCAGGGCGACCTGCAGCTCCTCGCGTGCAACCCAGCCAGGTGAGACCCCTAGGGGAGGCCCAGCTTAGGCGCCCGCGGACCGGAGTATACGGGTCAACCCTGCGTGATGTGGAGGGCGTAGGCAGAAGGGTTTGATCCCGTGCACCTTTTTCCTCAAGAAAAAGGGCAGTAGGGATACGCGGCGTTTTCGTCCCGGTCGGGGGCAGTAGCTAACGCGAAATCAACCCGGCTGCTTCCTCAAACTGCAAGCAGTAAGTACAACTGGCACCAGGGACCAAGGTAACTAGGTATGCGGAACCGAAACTGAACGCAATATATCTCAATCGGATGCAAAAACACGCAAAGTTTTTTTTTCCAAGTTTAAAACAAACCGAGAGATAAGTTAGTAAGTTTAAAACAACCCTGGGGACAGATAAGACAGTGCAAAAGTTGACGGTTAGTTCCGGTGCATTCGCAAAACGCTAGTGTCGCAAGAAGTGTTGGGACATAATTTATCTGGGTGGGTATTTTTTTTTTTGGTAAATCAATTTAAATTAAATTAAAATTTAATAAAAATAAAAATAATAATAATCGAAAAAGTAAATAATAATATTCGAATAATCGAAAAACGTAAATATAATCGGACTGGAGACATCTGGATTCGAACCGGGGCTTCTGGTATCGTGACCGCCCATTTCCCACTTGAGCTACTTTAACCTTGTAGATGGCGGCGAAATTTACCTTCGTATTGACAAATTGTCAGGTTTATTTTCGTTACGGAATTTCTGGATTCGGTCTCCACGCTCAAGGCCCGCGATAGAAGCTACGCAATAGCTTAAAAATAGATTTTGGGGGTTCCCCATACTTAGAACTGAAACTCAAAAATTTTTTTTTTCATGTAACCCATACGTATCTATGGATAGGTCTTCAAAAATGATAGTAAGGTTTTTAATATAATTTTTTTCTAAACTAAATAGTTTGCGCGAGAGACACTTCCAAAGTGGTAAAATGTGTGTCCCCCCCCCCTGTAACTTCTAAAATAAGAGAATGATAAAACTAAAAAAAATATATGATGTACAATACCATGCAAACTTCCACCGAAAATTGGTTTGAACGAGATCTAGCAAGTAGTTTCTTTTTATTACGTCATAAATCGTAAACCGCAATTTACCTTTTATTCAATCAACTCAAATATTTAAAATAAAAATATTTTTAATAATTTAAAACTTACTACAGGTTTGTACGGAACCCTCGGTGCGCGAGTCCGACTCGCACTTGGCCGGTTTTTTTGCATGCTTGAGGACCTGGAGTGCGGCATAGGCGACTTTTTTTCCCAGATAGTCATAGAGTTCTCCCAGGGTTTTTAGAATCTCAATCCTCGCGGATGAAGTCGTGGGTATATTGTGTTTGTTGTTTTGTTCTTGAATCACGCAGCACAGAGCAACGGATCGGCAATTTTATTTTGAATGGGTATAGTTGAGGATCTGGAGAGTTACATAGGCGTTATCTCGGAAAATTAAAGAGTTCCCGTGGGAATTAAAATAACTTAATCCACGTGGACGAAATCGTGGGCATTAGCTAGTCAGTAATAAATAAATTAACACGACTTGATATAAAAACTAAGAATTTCATTAAATCGTTAATCATACTGAAAAATCTCGCCTGTAAATTATGAAAATTGGGAACACGTACCTAAAAAAAGTGGAGCTGTTCCAATTACGGTTAACAATTTGTACTAACTATTAAATCAGCAAAATAAAAGAGAACTCGTGACTGAAGGGATTCAATTTGTCAAATCTGCATTAATTTGATTTAAATCTCGTCGATTGAAACGGAATTTTAATTTAAAATAAAAAATTGCTTTTGCATTGCTGTTATCCTAAAATAAAATGAAAATTACATATTATGAATTTGTAATAATTACAACGTTAAATTGATTTCATCTCTTTAATTTTTTGTACATAGATCTAGAAGTTTTCCAAAAATCGGTCAATTTTGCCCACGTTTTTGGGAAGCCAACGCGAATGGTTACGACCGTCAGTATTGAGGTATAAGACGCAAAGGGAGACTAATGTTTGAAGTCATTTTGTTGACCTATACCACCTCATTATTGCTGCTAATGAAAATATTAGTGACTAAATGATGCCAGCGACTTCGTCCGCGTTGATTAAGGTTTTTGTTTCCCGCGGGAACTCTTTAATTTTCCGAGATAAAAAGTAGCCTATGTCCTTCCCCGGGATACAAACTATCCCTATACCAAATTTCATCAAAATCGGTTGAAAAGATGGGCCGTGAAAGCGTAGCAGACAGACAGACACACTCGTATTTATAATATTAGTATGGAAGTATGAATTTGGTTACAATAACGGAAATGATTGCGTTATCATTTTAGTTTAGAAGAGTATAGTAAGTAGCTATACAGATTCTTGTTTGTATTAGATAGCCAATAAAGTAAGCTAGAACTTTATTATAACATTATTATATAAACACTCGCGGCATAGGACTCTTATTGCAACTTCGCCTTGGCACAACAAGGCTTCTCGAGGAAAACTCATACGGCGATATTTCGAATGAAAACACTCAACTTCTAGTTAACACAAGTACAGTGGCGGCTTTAGGGGGTGGCAAGCAGGGCAACCGCCCGGGGCCTCGCTCTTGCAGGGGCCTCGCGCCCAACAGCGCTACAGCCCAAGTAGAAAAAGACATTACGTACTAATGTACTAATGTGTATTTGAATCTCGCGCCTCGCAAATATCGCAGAGCCCTGCAATGGCTAAGGCCACCTCTGCACAAGTAGGTAAGCACGATAAAACTACGGATTGTTGGTAAGTATTATATCTACCACTACAGCCCATTAATGCCCCATTGCTGGGCACATGCCTCCATTCTCATAGGAGATAAGTGTTATATAATAATAACTAATGCCCTCCCGACCGAATTTCGGCCACGATGCCAATCTCCAGAGAGATTAGACATTTGCGCGAAAGATATTATAGTGCACAAGTGAGTGCGCAAGCACAGGTGCACTCTTTGTTCCTTTGTTCCTTTACTCTCATAGTCCGATAAGACAGAAAATCGCACACAACCGGTGAAACAACAGGCACGAGGATCTTTACGTGCTCTCCGAGGCACGGGGGTGAAACACCGCCATATTTCCAACTCCGGGCTAGTACTGAGAATTTGTTGTCAAAAAAAACCTAATAGGTAGGTACTTAATTATGGCCAGTCGAACATGCTTACCACTAGACCAACGAGGCAGACCATTAAGTATTATATTGTATCCATCATAAAGTCTGCAATTTTATTTAATTGTTTATTCGAAAAGAACTTCCTAATAATGCTAAAAAATCGTAAACATCACCAAGTTAAATTAAAGAACGACCGGAAAAGTAATAAAAACACGCTTTCGATCATTCCACCAACTGCGCTTTAAGCTTGCGAAAACCAACGTGCGGAAACCAACAAACGAACGCACGTGCAGATGACATGAGACTGCCTGAAAATAGATAGATAGATAAATGCTTTATTGCCACACAAAACATTAAAAAGAAACAATAAAGTTAACAATCAAAAAGAAATAACAAGTGCGCAAAGGCGGTCTTATCACTAAAAGTGATCTCCTCCAGACAACCTTTAATTAAAGAAGCTAATGCAATGAAGCGGGATAGTGCAACAACATTAATACATATTTATAATATACTACATAAACTATACATTCTAATAATACATAAACAATTACACAGATAAAATACTAAAACATATAAATAATAAAATACCAATACATTTAATCATAATACATATATAAATATTTCGGACGTACTTAACAAAAGTAAACAAATACATAAATAATTTATAGCATATTAGTCAGATAAAATTCTTTCAAACGATTCTTAAAAATACTCAAAGATTTTGACTGTCTAATATTACCTGGTAGCGCATTCCATAACTTGACTGTCTTTACCGTAAAGGAATTTGCATACACCTCAGTCCGACTCAATGGTATTTCTAACTTGTTGTCGTCCCTTGACCGCAAATAAAATTGAATGTCTTTGCTGCCAAGAAAAGTGAATCGCTCTTTCAAATATGGTGGCGTTTGAGGATAATATAAAATAGTGTATAGGAGCGAAAGAGCGTGTAAGTTTCTGTGGGATCGAATTGGCAGCCACTTCAACTGTGCCCGAAACTCAGACACATGATCATATTTGCGCAGGCCATAGATGTAGCGAATACATACATTCTGCAATCTAACCAATTTGTTAAGCATGGTCTCCGATAAATCCAAATAACTAACATCAGCATAATCCAAAATGGGTAAAAGAAGAGTATTTGCCAAAAGAATTTTAGTCTTTATGGGCAAAAAATGTTTCCACCGTCTTAAATACCCAAGAGCAGCAAATATCTTTCGGCTTAGCTCTGTAACTTGTGGAACCCAAGACAAAGAATTATCTAAGATAAGGCCAAGATCCCTAACCACACTACTTAAGGATATGACTGTGCCATCTAAGAGAACAGGTGGTAGACTATTATGGGAAAGTAAGGAAACGTAATAATTGCTGCCAATAATAGTCACCTGAGACTTATTTGGATTTATCAAAAGACCATAAGAACGACACCAAGCACTAACTTTGTATAAATCTGCATTGATAGTATCAATAGCAACAGCTAGATCATCAATGGTTGCCGATACATAAATCTGCAGATCATCAGCATACAAATGATAAGAAGAAGAAATTACTGAGGTAACAGAGTTGATATAAATGGAGAAGAGAAGAGGAGATAGCACACCACCCTGCGGAACACCAGCTTGTAGAGAAATAAATGAAGAAAACTTATCACCTAAACGAACACACTGCTGACGACCACAGAGATAAGACCGAAACCAGCTGATGACAGTAGGCGATAAATCTTTAAGATAGCCAAGAGCAAATCAAAGTCTACGGTATTAAAAGCATTACTGAAGTCTAATAATGCAATCACTGTAAGGAGCTTATTATCAACCGCATACCGAATATCATCACAGACCTTGATAAGGGTTGTTGCTGTGCTATGACCCCGCCGAAAGCCTGATTGAAAACTTGTCAAAATATCATACCTAGTTAGATAGATGCTTAATTGTTGATGCACAATACGCTCAAGCACTTTGGATGAGAAAGGGAGGATGGAAATGGGTCGAAAATGAGATGGCATTACAGGATTTTGATCTTTAGGAACGGGAATAATATAAGCTTTAGTCCAAGCAATAGGGAAAGCACCAGAGGTAAGTGAAAAATTGAAAATATGACATAAAGTTGGAATAATACCATCAAGTGCAATTGTAATCATCTTCCTGCTTACCCCATGACTACCAATAGCATCAGATTTTATAGCAAGAACATGCTTACGAACCTCAACTGCAGTTGTAGAACTGAACTGGAACTCAGGCCCACTATGCACAGGAATAGAGTTTAAGTAACTAAGCGTTCCTTGTTTAATGAGCACATCAAAAGGACGGGCACTAGCAAAGTTATTATTAAGAGAATCTAAGTCAGCAGAGTTCGAAACTACTTGACGCTGCCGCCCAATGCCTAAAGATGCAAGGAATCGCCAGGTTTTCCCAGAATCATTGTGATCAACTGACGAATGAATGTACTGACGCTGTGCATCACGACACATTCTGCTACAGCGGTTACGTAATTTTTTATATTTCACAAGATTAGCATCAGTTGGATTCAACTTATATTTACCTTTTGCCGCATTCCGTTTATACATAAGCACTCTGATACTATCGGTAAGCCATGGAGCAGGAAGGTGCTTAACTTTTATGAGTCGAAGAGGTGCATGAATATCAAATAGATCAGTTAAAAGAGTATTAAAAATATTGAGCTTGTCATCTGCTGTAGGAGCATCAAAAACAGCTTGCCAATCAATGTTATTTAGATCCTCCATGAATTTGTCATTGTCAAAATTTCGAAAACTCCGACGCGTAACAATGCTAGTTTCACTTTAGGAGGCCGAATTTTATAAGACATATATATCAAATCATGATATGAGAATGCATCGGCCGGCAGCTGCCCATGAGTATCCACAAGGCTAGGAGAAGAAACTATCATGAGATCTAATTGGGAAGGAAGACAATTAGGGAAAAAATGGGTAGCATTTGTTGGTAACAGTTCTAGATTTGAGCCATCTGGTACGATGTCGTGTAGAAACCGAGTGGGGTATGGGTTAGCATAACTGCCGTACCTCTAACAAGTTAGCCCGCTGCCATCTTAGACTGCATCATCACGATCAGCTGAGATCGTATTCAAGGGCAAATTTGACTGCCTGCCTGCCTGCCTGCCTGCCTGCCTGCCTGCCTGCCTGCCTGCCTGCCTGCCTGCCTGCCTGCCTGCCTGCCTGCCTGCCTGCCTGCCTGTCTGCCTGCCTGTCTGCCTGTCTGTCTGTCTGTCTGTCTGTCTGTCTGTCTGTCTGTCTGTCTGTCTGTCTGTCTGTCTGTCTGTCTGTCTGTCTGTCTGTCTGTCTGTCTGTCTGTCTGTCTGTCTGTCTGTCTGTCTGTCTGTCTGTCTGTCTGTCTGTCTGTCTGTCTGTCTGTCTGCTTGTCTGTTTGATTGATTGTTTGATTGTTTGTTTGTTTGTTTGTTTGTTTGTTTGTTTGTTTGTTTGTTTGTTTGTTTGTTTGTTTGTTTGTTTGTTTTAACTAAAAAACTACTGGACCGATTTTAAAAATTCTTTCACTTATAGAAAGCTACTTTATCAGCGAGTAACATAGGCTGCATATTATTTTAAAATAAATAAATAAATTAGAGATCCTTTCGAAAATTGCAGTAATGTGAATTAAGTCGGAAAAATTCACCAAATTTAACTTTTTACGTTAAACCTCTATTCGTCTATTAATTCAGACTGATTAATTCAGATTTTTTTAAACATTTTAATATCTAACTGTTGTAGACAGACTGCGAAATGCCTAAAAGAGTCAGGTCTCAACTTAGTTGTTAGTTCTAAACATAGTTCCCAGGTGAGGGCAGCGAAAATACGTCGTATTGGAGACTCAAGTGCCAATCGTACACAGCGGTTTGCTGAACAAAATTTGAGAACGGTTGGTGGAGTTGTTCGTCTCAGTGCCGACACCATTATTGGGTATGGACTATTTTGATCAAGTGCTACCCGTGCGAAGCCAGGGCGGACCGCTAGTATATTTATACCTATACTTAAACATATCCTACGCCTTTCAGATTAGCCCGTTTCCATCTTCCATCACCATCCCATACCAGTCGCAGATGAGGTCACAGACAAACTAGGCTAGCATTATATGTATCATGTTAACCTAAACGCTCACAATGGACACCGACTAAAGTCTATACGTGCAGGTTTATGAAAAAAAAAACCATTTACTCAGCGCCTCACGAAATGCATTTACTATAAGAACATCTCTTCTTCTTCTAAACCATAAACCAGAGAAAATAAATCACACTATTTGTCGCATATCTGATGTAAAATGAGAGGAAAATAGTGCACGTTGAGGTCTCAGACTTCAATGGCGACCACACTGCAACGACAACTAAATTATCCAAATTTTTCATAGGCACTGAAAATAAGTTACTTAACAAGTTACGAGTTGTATTTCGTTGAAATGATCCTAAAATTTAATGAAAGAATAAGTCTCGTAAAACAGGGATACGGACAACGATAGGCCCTCCGGCAACTTGGAAACAAGTTGAAACTGTTGTAACAAGAAAAAGTCGAGAGTTAGAGTCGTAGTTACGAACTTTACTTGAGGCTCAGTTTCAACAGTTAAGTACGAATTGAACTTTTCGCAAAAGTATGAGAAGCAATTATTGTACTTAGGCAAAGACCATTTATTTTCACCTTTTGCTGAAGATATTCGCACACAGAAGTACCTACGTTCTTTTATCTTTGGTAATAGAAAAATAACAAGCAAGGGGTGGTCCTATGACAGTAGAAAATTATAATCTAAAAGCTTGGGTACATGTCACAATAGGAATTAAATAATGTGGGATACCATTTTTAATTGCACGGTCACAAAATAAGAACGCAGATACTTTATTATTTATAACAGTGCCCTACATTGAGTAGATTTGTATTTTGAGTGTTGAGTTCGTCGTAGGCGTGGTCGATAGCCTGGGGTAATTTTCAATTGCCTTAGGGTAGAAGCGTTGGTTCTAAAATCAATCCAAGGTACCCTAATCTTTTTATTTCAGCAAAGCTAAGGCATCTGTGCGTTTGCGGTCTGCAGAACGAAATTTAAAAAGTACTATCATTTATTGAAAACAACACAATAAAACTTAAAGCTGGCTAGCCTAACTTAATTACAATATAAATCACGCCCGTGTGAAATAGTACTTAGTATTAAAGCTTGTGATTGTGAAATGGTAGGGAACCCTTCATATGCTAGTCACACTTGCACTTGCCGGTTCATTTTAATAATTACAAATTTTAAACGTTTTATTACTACTGTTTATAGAACGATCAAGGTGTTTATTTCAATGTTACCCAGTTTCTACGTTCCCAGTTCCTATTACAAACAAAGGATTAAGTTGTCCTGGAAATGATCTGCATCATGCATCCATTGGCACGCATCAGTCCGAAGGAGATTAGAATATGGTTTACTCACTGTACCTACCACTCCGTGAACCTGCATTAGCTAAAGTGAACTTAAGCTTAATATCCATTAATCTATTTGAGAGCACGTTGCATGCTCATACCGGGTTTACAGAGCTAAATGGCGAAGGTCCTAAAACATCATCCCATGTTTACACTTTACAAGGAGGGGCATGTGGCCTAGTTGCGACAGTGTTTATTGTAGTTTGCGCTGGTAAAGCAACGTTGACATATACAACAGAATACTGCGTAGCCAACTCAATCCAAGTTCGGAATATAAAGGAGGTCTGGATTTAGTCATTTTGTTTCCTTTGTGCATCGAAATATATTTAAGGGCCACGGAATAGGCTGAAAAGTTTTGTTGAAAAAAAGTCCCGATTGACTCACTCACTGACTGAATGCGGGCTAAATTGCCGGTAACAAGTTATTATTAAACAACGAAAATCCTAATAATAAAGAAATGTTGAGTTTTTTGAGTGATGAACACCATTTTATGTGGTATTATTTGCTTCTGATTGTTGGTATTCTAAATGATAATATAATGGCGAGGCCTGATTTGAATTTGACCTTTTTTTTTGCCCGGCAGTAACTTAGCTTGTGTCTACAGGCGGGGAGATTAAATGAAGTCTGTCAAGTTTGTCACATCGTAACGCCAGGCGTTTGATAAATGGCTTTAAAATAATAATGCTCGCTAAATCTCCATTATAGACGAGATAGACAGCGCTCGATTTGCATTATATCAATCGTGACACATTTGGTTTGAATGTTCTTCTCTTGCAGTTTATAGAACTTGCCAAATTGCAAGTATAAAAAATCGTTTTGTACAAATAGGCGTATGACTTTCGATAGTAAATTCAAAGGTATTTCTAATTAGTGTTTTTTTGAATAACTGTAAGTGCCTGTAACCAACCTGACAGGATCCCTAAGCATCTACACCTCTCTCCAGGCGCCGTCCGAAGGGGGGGGGGGGGGGGGGGGTCACAGGGGACATGACCCCCCCCCAAAATCTAAGGTCAAATTGAAAAATCTCAAAAATTTGCCAAATAATAAAAGGAAATTTCTAGCTATCCCCTCAGTAATAAATTTAGTTTGCTGACATCTAGTGGTGTTTTTATGAACTACGTACGATGGCCAAAATAACTTGGAAATGACTTATAGTCTAGAAACAAGGAACCGAACTACAGTGCTCCCAACCCAAAGTGATAATGCGCATAGAAATCTTCGTCACTGTTCGGCAACGGTCGTATTCCCCGAGCGTCGGAAGACGATATGTACCTATATTGTATATAGAGTGGTTAAGTGCATTTTCTTCATGCATAATTTAGTAGAATTATGTGTTTTGTGCTAAAAGAGATAAATATTGATTTATCAGTAACGAAATTTGATTCCATAATTCCATGTAAGTAAATAGCGAGGATAACCACACGATTGCGAATATGCTACAATCTAAACATTCACCCGCAAATAGTACCAGACGTCTCAAATATTATCACCCGATTCGCAAATGTAAAAAGACGACTTCCATTTGTTTTATAGGTGATGTATAAAATAAAATTGTGTCTTGTGCAATAATGTTTATTTTATTCCAGATACCTATTTTTAGGGTTCCGCAGCCAAATTTGGCAAAAACGGAACCCTTATAGATTCGTCATGTATGTCTG
Source organism: Erebia epiphron (assembly GCA_963932025.1). NCBI lineage: Eukaryota > Metazoa > Arthropoda > Insecta > Lepidoptera > Nymphalidae > Erebia > Erebia epiphron. The sequence continues at coordinate 32,331,068 of OZ009945.1, forward strand.
TCTGTCTGTCCGTCCGTATATCACAGCCAATTTTTTCCGAAACTATAAGAACTATACTGTTGAAACTTGGTAAGTAGATGTATTCTGTGAACCGCATTAAGATTTTCTTACAAAAATAGAAAAAAAACAATAAATTTTGGGGGCTCCCCATACTTAGAACTGAAACTCAAAAATTTTTTTTTCATCTAAATTCTAAATCATACGTGTGGGTTATCTATGGATAGGTCTTCAAAAATGATATTGAGGTTTGTAATATAATTTTTTTCTAAACTGAGTAGTTTGAACACTTCCAAAGTGGTAAAATGTGTCCCCCCCCCCCCCCTGTAACTTCCAAAATAAGGGAATGATAAAACTAAAAAAAATATTTGGTGTACATTACCATGCAGACTTCCACCGAAAATTGGTTTGAACGAGATCTAGTAAGTAGTTTTTTTAATAATTTAAGACTTACTACATGTTTGTACGGAACCCTTGGTGCGCGAGTCCGACTCGCACTTGGCCGGTTTTTTATTAGTGTAGTGAGTGACCCCCTCCAAAATTTCTGGCTGCGACCGCGCCTGCCTCTCTCTACTTATAAATTCTATATTTCTTTAAAATGGCACGTGATACATCTGGCAGAAGACCTTCACAACATTGCTGTGTCCATAATAAACCAAGATCTTTTAGATTTTTGGAAGCCTCGAATTCAATCAACCCAACGACTTACTTATACACCGATTTAGACGTAATTCAGTTTAGTTAAAACAGGCATTAAGTAACGTGTTCGCAAAGAGATAAATCTCTTCGAGATATTTACGAACTTGCCCTAGTGGTAACATGCTCCTTTTATAACCTTTTTTATAGAAAAGGAAGATGCTTTGAATGGCATCATTTATATTTCTAAAAAATAAACGATGGCTGGCTAGCTCCTCCACGCCACCAACAGTAGGCTTCTTACATCCCTTGGTACCCCAAGAGGCATATCAATACATGGACCATACCGTCTCTATGTATACCAAAAGTCAATAATGTCGAATAATGAATAAGTGTCGAGGCTGAGCAAGCGTAGTGCAAAATGTAGTTAGATATTAGGTGCATCTTACGAATAATCCAACCTTCGGCAATAATAAACAGCGTCCTACTAACCATGGTAAGTTATCGTTCGAGCATAGCGAACGTCGTACGTAATTTAGATAAGTAGATCGCAAGGTAAGGTCAGACGTACTGCAGAACGTAGAAGCGTACACGAGCACACTGCGCACAGAAAGCAAGCTCTCTGGTTCAACAACAAACCAATCCCATCTTAACGTCCAACTAGGTAGACATCCAGACAGACCCAGCCGTGCTGCGAGGCATCGCTGAAGCGAGATACCGTACGCCCCACAGGCCCGTCCCGACCTGCTGTAATAATTGATATAGTACTAAACGTGTAAGTATGTTATAATTATGATATGTATATAAATCCACCATAGGCAGATAAAATATCGTCGGAAACTCTCAAGCCAGGTCCACGAAGCGCATAACGCCAAGGTCCCTCTCACATTAGACAGCATCCAACAATACAGTGCGTTAGAAATGGTTTATTGCAAATAGACACAAAATATTAATTTTATATATCGCCCCGTCTGGTATTAATCGTGTGCAACTACAACTACTACACCAGAACAAACCGCAGCTCAACTGAGCGGCGAACTACACCAATGCCTTTACAACGTGAATGTGCTCGACGTTTACGTGGTCATTGTTGTTATGTCGCATTCCCAGTTCCCCGAGCGGTCCAAATGTCGTGAAACTCCTTAGTAAGTTCCAAACCGCGCCTCAATTAGATGATAATACACACTATTATTCTATTATCGTTTAATATTATTTTACTATTATTTTATTATTATAATATATATATATATATATATATATATATATATATATATATATTTCATAATTTATTTTCTTAATCCACCAGGGTCCTTTTAAAATAAATTAATACTCAATTAGATACTATTTTAAAAATATTAGAAAGTGTGTGAATTATGAAAACTATCAATAATTTGAGGTAAACGTTATTTCGATATACCTCTTAACAAATACTGTGATAATTTATGGACTTATACTGAAATCTGAACCAAACTAAAACCTCATAGATTCCGCCACAGTGAGTCACTTAGCACCCAAAATGCTGGCAGTAATGCCCCTTTGGATTGCCAACTAAACAATCAGGTAGCTGCATGCACTTTTAAGCTTATTTGGCTTGGAGAGGTTATTTACCTAGCTTTCATTTAATTTAATTAGGCAGTCAGAGATGGGATTTCTCTATCTGAAAATAGGTCTAGCACTTAATTTTAACTTTGCTCAGACTAAAGAGTAAACCTAGGAGTCACTGTATTGATACACACTATGAAAAGCCACTATACTATTAACCTAAAATAATTTCTACAGTAAATTACATATATTTTCAATGAAAAAGGGTCACAACCCTCAGAAATAAGAAACACGATGCAGTGAATGACTAGTACATGAAAGCCAAAACTCTGCCAGTGTCGGGTAAAATGCTTAGGTCTTTTGTATCTTTGTATTGTTAAATATCAGTCAAGCTTTGTAACAACAACGCCTGAACCCTAGACAATGGGAAAGGGAGGTAAAAACGTCAGAAACTCGCGGAAAGTTATAGATACATCGTGAAAGCCAAAAAGGCCTCCGATATTTTCTTTGTTTGGAATATTAACGTAAATGATTTATGGAAAAAGACCCTTCAACGCAACACGCCCAATATTTTGGAGGTTTTTTCATTTAAACATCAATTTATACGCTTTTTATTTTGACCCTTCTCAAAGTTCTTGCAATTTTATAAAAAATATATATAAGTAGGTAATAAAAATTGTTAAGGCGCTGTGAGCTCACGAGATGAAAAACACAAGCGCATGTCGCAAAAAATGCATGAAATCATTTGTAAAAAAAATAATATTTAAGTACATCTAAGATACATTAACACATAAGACATTAACACTTATGATACGAATTTTATCTTATATTTCTAGAGCTAATTATTGGTTTCAATAAGGAGAAAAATTGCTTTAAAAGGTAAGTAAGGAGGTTATAATATGTTTCAAATAAATTTTGATGCAGCGATTTTTTTTAAATTTTGTTTTGAGATGCGTCAATGGCTGCTTAATGGTCTTGAAAACAGAAAATTATTTTTACAAGCATACATCATAGATAATACACTATATACTAGCATACATTATGTCACCGTTTGATGGATACACTGCTTTTAAAAACCCCCTTTTACGCTACACAGGGTCTTAAATAATTTCCCTAACACTTAAATATATTACTATACCTATCACCTATTTTATTTCTACAAGAAAGGATGTTTTGGTACGCTAATACTAAAAAGTAAAAATAAAGTGTGCCCCGAGTCAATCCAGCGGGGTTGTTATCTGAGTTAACAAGGCACCAAGAATTATATTGGAACTATCAAAACGCCTGAAGCAAAGCTGCTTAGCGCCTGATATTGTCATTGTTTTAGATGAAAACCGGGTAAAACACGCAGGGTTTTTCCTTCAAAGATCGTCGATACAAAAACTCGCTAATGAGCTTTAGATAATGATGTTGCTTCTTATTTGATTTGGCTCGAGAAAAACACTTCTTGACTGTGTTGATCGCATTGAGGTATTATGTACCTACTAAGTACGTAATAAGTACATATTACTTCAATGGTTGATCGCCTCTATAATAAAGCTAAAACTTAAGTGCGTCTAGAAGACGCATCTGTTCTTGTTTTGAAGGCATATCCAGCATATATTTTTATTTTTATAATCGTGAACTTTCATTGGATATAAAATATACTCTACTAGATGATGCCAGCGACTTCGTCCGCGTGGATTAAGTTTTTTTGATTCCCGCGAGAACTCTTTAATTTTCCGAGATAATAAGTAGCCTATGTACTTCCCCGGGATACAACCTACCCCTGAATTAAATTTCATCAAAATCGGTTGAACAGATGGGCCATGAAAGCGTAGCACACAGACAGACAGATAGACAGACACACTTTTGCATTTATAATATTAGTATGGATTATGTCAGTGGGTTTCATTTTTTGATAGTCACTAAGAGAATAGTGGTACAGGTTATAAATACAAATCGGAAGCTGGAAGGGGACGCAAAACTTTGCTCGGGAGAAGTTTCATGATGTTGTAAATATCATATTTAACACAACAGAAGTAAAATATAAATAGATTAAAACTAATAGGTAAATCAGTGGTTTTTTTAAATCCATCAATAAATGACTGAGAAATGTCGATCTAAAAGTTTAATTATTTAATGTACACCGATTGCTGGATCTTACTGGAGTCAGAATTTTGTGAGTGAATTTTAATACCTAGCCGAGATTAATGACGTCACGTCTTGCAAGCGCAACTTTAAAGTTCCATAACTGTTTCATTTGTTGAGATATTTTAATGATTCGTTCATATTTTTGTTTTATTTTGTCTTAATTTTCGTAATAAATTTAAAAAAAAGGTAAACTTCTCCATTCCAACTAAGTTCTCGTACATAGCGGTGTATAATATTCTACGATAGTGAGTTGCTTTGAATTACTAAGCTTCTAATCTTTTTAATGGTTGCAAATTAAATTGCAGAAATCTGTTAGGGAAGATAAAACGGGTAGGTACAATACGATTGAATACGATTTCATTCTAAAGCAGTTTCAAGGAAACCGGTTGAACATAATTATTCGCTTTTATCTAAAACAAAAACCGACTTCAAAACTATAAAAAAAAACATACCGTCGAATTGAGAACCTCCTCCTTTTTTGAAGTCGGTTAAAAACAAATAAATGGCAGGAAGGTGTAACATCATGTAAATCCCAGCGTATGAGTAAATTATAAGTACCTACCTCGTACTTTTCGCATATTGTTATCGGCTCTGAAATTAAAATGAGATCATTTGCGGTCGTAACGAATGCAATCACATTAACGATATAAATTATATGCGATGATTACAATAATAAGATGTAAATTGAACATGATATCTCTACATTAATGGAAGGTATACCATTTCCATACTATACCATTACCAAACAAAGAGCTTACAGCTGAAAATTTTAAATTTCTGAAGTTTATTTTGTACGGATGTTATAGTATTGTAGATACTTGAAAGAATGAGATGTTTTTTGTGTGAGCAATAAATTTACATACAGGTATTATGTAAGCCTATAGAATAAATTTACTAATTTATTTACCTACTAGCTGATTCCCGCGACTACGTCCGCGTGGATTGAGGGTTTTTTCTTCCCGCGGGAACTCCTTAATTTTCCGGGCTTAGTAGCTAAAAAGAAGCCTATGTGTTATTCCAGACTATAATCTATCTCTGTGCCAAATTTCATGCAAATCCGTTCAACGGTTCGGGCGTGATTGAGTAACAAACATCCATACATCCATCCAAACTTTTGCATTTATAATATTAAGTATAGAGTATAGATTAGAAATATACTATTACCAAGTAATTAGTTAATTGGTTCTATGTAAATTCAATAAACAAATCATGATGCGCTCAAAGGAGAAAAGCTGAAGACATTTTTGTTTATATTTCTTTAGCAAATATAAAACAGAAAATATTATAGAAACTATTTACGAGATCATACCGAGTCCTTTGAGTCCAATAAATAAACTAGAAAGAGTCGTCTTTTATAAAACTACAAAGTCTAGAAAGATATTTGTTGAGAGGCACTGTAGCGCAGTTTCATTATTGATTTATTCAAGACATTTTTATTTATACTCAGTCATGAGGCGCGTTGCAAAAAAAAATTGTATCCTCTTATTTGGTGCTTTGGTTTTTGAAGTGAAACTGCTTTAGAACAGTTGTGATTTGAAAATTCAACGAAACAAAAATAAAATGAAACGAAAAAGCGACGCCAAAAAAAGACAAACATATAGGATTTAGCCCGCGAGATAATGAGATAGCATACAAGGAATATTTATCTCATTCTCTTCTCTCGTAGGTTAATTAGCCTGCGAGAGAATGAGATAGAATACAAGTTATATTCATCTCATTCTCTCGTAGGCTTATTTTCTGAAGTTTCACTTCACCCGTGTGTGAATTGCACATACACAGTTTTTTTAAATTAAAGATGCAAATTATTATTGAACTGCCCGCGCCTTCATCCGCGTCGAGTGAATCTACCACTGGTTCGGAATACCATTCCTTCCTAGAAGAACCAGCCAGAAACTCGGTATTAAATGGAACTTATTACTTTCATGTCTGTTACCGAAATTTCAACTGCCGCTAGTTTATATGAATAAGACCTACGTCGGTGCTTTGATCGGGGCTTTGCGTACCTACTGGTTTTAAAGTGGAACATTTTTCGTTTTATCTTGAAGCTTTTATATTGCTTTATTTTATTATATACTAGATGATGCCCGCGATTTAGTTCGCGTTGATTAAGTGTTTTCTTATTTCGGGATGAGAAGTATAGTACTTTCCCGGCATACAACCTACCTCTGTACCAAATTTCATTAAAATCGTTTGAAAAGATGCATAGTTAAAGCGACAGACAGACGGACAGTCAGATAGATGGACACACTTTCGCATTTATAATGTTAGTATGGATTGTTAGGTATCACAGAGTACATTGATGATTGTTACCTATAGTGTATAATAATTTGGTTTTATTGAGTTGATCTGATGATGAAACCAGAAGTAGGATAATACGATTAAAGAGCTTCTGGTTTGTACCACTCGAGTTTGGGCTCATTTGGTTTGTTTTGACGAATCCCATTTACAATAGGTAAGTACAGTTGGTTTTTACAGCTGGTATTTTAGTTTTAAACTTACTGTCGATTTGGCACACGATATTATGCAAATGGTTTTCATATCAGATCTCAGTACGTTTGATTACGCTCTGCGATAGTTCGTAATAATAGCTTATTATAACAGGTTCCATAAAACAGTTTAGCGTTCACGTAAGCCCAAACTTCCGTAATATCCCGGTCACTGTAGAAGTTTAGCTTCCATACCTATCATATTATAAACAAGGGTTACATGTTTAGGTACAATCACTATTTATTATGCAACTAGATTTTGCCTGCGACTGTATTGATACAGGAATTATTATTTTTTCCGAAATATAATCGACCATAATATTGTTATTGTATGTACTGAATTAATCATAGAGATGTGAGAAAAATCAATCATTATTAATGCATTGATAAAAATGTTCATAAAAACTAGAAAAGGACCTAGGTAGCCTAACTTTACCAATAAAGTCAGCTGCACGGCAGATTGCCTGTCATCTTATTCAGATTAATGCACATTTTAAATTACAAGAATCACACCGCTAAACTTCTATATTAAAATATTATGATTTGAATTTCAGTTATACGAACACAGAAATGAGTTTTACTCTTTATAACTTCCTAATACAAGATATCATGATTCAATGTTCTAACGCTATGGACCTATTGCGTTACTTACTTATCTAAGTAAGTATAGGGATATTTTCTATATATATAGGAGCTCTATGAAATAAGTAGGTGGAAGAAATAACAATATACACGTAGTGCTATCATAGAGTTCACTGATTAGTTTAGTCGACAAATTAATTGAAGATCATAGGTAAATAATTAATCCTTTTAGTTCTTGTATTAAAATCTATAAATTATAAAATTACGTACTAAGTATTTTGAAGCTAGAACTTTCATGACACACAAAATATTTGATACACTGCATAGTCTACAGGAAATATAAATACCTATGTATGCATACGCATGCAATACGTAGGTATGTATACATAAAGTGATACTTTATACCGAAATGTCGTGGGATAATGTACTTATTTGAAGAATTATTAAATCAAGAACTAACTTACTTCGTAAATTTCACAACTGTATGACTCAAACAAAACTTTTTGATGGCCTGAATAAATCCCGGCCAAGTTTCCTTTTTAAGTTTGTAATTATTTTCCAAGTTGCCGCATAAAAGTTTCTGTAAAACTGAGTTATGTTGTGTAAATCACAAGCTCTGCTCAAGAAATTAAATCAGTGTGAAATATAGGTACCTGCCAAGGCTTGCGCATCTTTTGCGAATCTTCAACTTCAAGTTCTATGTCAAGTTTTGTGGCGAACTCGATGGAAAGCAATGGTAGAAAGAGTGAAGCTCCTATGAATGCTCGAGATTTATAGTCCTTATAGCATCTGGGTTAGGTTATACCCTACTCACAAAGATATTTAATATTATTATACTGCACATCTTCTAGATTTAGATTAGAGATTAAATTTCCACATTTCACGCTTTTGATGCGCTTATGTATCGTTAGATTACGTGACACGTCAGAATATAAATTGTGGTACAGAATAGATATTATATGTATAGCAGTTCGCGCGCGAGTTGAATGCAGAGTAAATGTATGGTGACACATACGTTCACTCTGCATTCAACTCGCGCGTGAACTGTAAATTAGTAGGTGTTAGATCTGATGTTTGTGGGGCTCTATCAACACCATAGAAAAAGGAGTCTGCTAAATAATTATTTCGTTCTGTGATGAACACAACGTGGTGTAGGGCTGCCACTCCATCGCAATGGAGCCCTAGATCGATGGTCTTTATCGAACGTTACGAATTCACCAACTTTCTTAGAAAGCGCATTGTTACCGACTATGTTGATTTTAGTAGCATAGGTGGCTATTTCACTTGGCCCATCAAGCACTGCAAAAGTCAAAACTATGCTGGAGGTGCTACCTCTAAGTAAGAGTACCTACCTACCTAATGAGTGACATACCGAAAACTCTAGAGACAGTTTTTGGTCTGGCGGGAAAAAAAGTCCGTGTCATGCACTTTTATATGGAGCGTGTACACTTAGAACACTGTCAAAAATAGTTGTTTCCTACCGACGACGCGACATATTAGCGCAGACATTTTGTCATGTCACTAGGGTAGGTATATTTTGCTTTTGCTTTAGTGCTTTTTTTAAAATTAATGTTACTATAAAATTTGCGTTTATTCTATTAAGTAATGTTCTCAATATATTTTTGACGATGATCTTTGACCCCTAAGTAAGAAGAGACAAGATAAAAATTGCTGCTCATCCCAACAGGGCAATTTCGAGTCAACGATGCGAGACGATGACAGGGCATGACACGATGTGACATGTCGTGACTTTGCTGATGGGTATTTATGACATCACCTAACATGTCGACGTTATTGGTTATCGAGAGGCCCTATTGTGTACCTAATGTCTTCGCTATTATTATGGAAAACAGATTCTTGACATGAATTCAGGCAGTCAGCTGTCAGGCTGTAATATACAGTAGGTATATACCTACTCGCTCAAAGCCTAAGCATTTTCCGACAAACTCAGAACTGTACGACAAATTGTATTTATCGAATTGAGTGTTACAGGTAAGTACTATTAATTCATAGCTACAAAATATTTTCAAATATCCTCAATCATTAGCTAATTTCAGCTACATCGAAAACGCTACCAAAATATTGAGAAAACCGATATATTATGTTGCTTGTGCGGCATTAAAATCTACTGATGATTATTTGTTTATTGTCTGGCTGTAGGCTTTGGCCGTGGCTAGTTAGTACAACCCTACTGGCAAAGACGTACCGCCAAGGATAGCGTTCAGGTATGATGCCGTGTAGAAACCGATTAGGGATATGCATTTAATATCACTGCCATACCCGTAATTGCCGCTACTAACTTAGACTGCATCATCATTTACCACCAGCTGAGATCGAAGTCAATCGTTAGCTTGTAGTGAAATAAAAAGTATACATATAGTCATATAGGTATATAGGACCCGTCCTAAAAGATTTATACCCGTTATAATGGACAATCTCAAAATTATAATATCATATCCACCCTGAGCTCAATAAGATAACGGTAAGGCTACCTGAAAACTGTCACCTAATGGACTTAGGTGTTCCCTAATATAATTGATGAAAACGGAACTTAAGTTCGAGAAATCTTATTTATATATTGTTAATTCTATCCACAACCAATACCCATTCCTTGTCGACAAACACAAATCAAGTCAGGTTCATTAATTATATTGCAACGTCAGCGTGAGCAAAGGCATTTTCCGTGAGTGCTCCAGACATGCAGGTAAATATGCCGAGTATGCAAGATCTCAGTTAATGAACAGACCTCCTTGCCTGTCGATGAAATTTCGCTGCTCGGGATAGGTCATTGAAATAGAAAGTACTTAAATTCTACATTAATGGGATAGGTAATATTATTTTGACGTTGGTTGACACGTCATGCGGATTTATACTATAAAGCGAGCCCAATACTAAATCTATGACTATAAATCAACACTTCGAATATCCGTGTGAACGGCGTGTATATAAAACTTGTTTTTTGTTTTAATGAAAATCAGATGAATAACTTGGAGATGGAGGGCGGACTACCGCTACTTTCGAAAAAGTAGCGTGTAAAAGTAGCAGTTATGCTACTTCAATGATCGCCGTAGAAAAAGTCAATAACGATCATTGAAGTAGCATAACAATAAGTAGATTTTGAATCATACACAGTAATAATAGGTACATTCAGTAAAGGCTTAGTTATAGTACATACTGGTATTAGGCTCAGTATCTACCAGAGCGGAGAAGATCGGAGATAGGCGAAATGTATTTAGCGTTCCAATCAGATTACCTATTGAAAGATGACGTGAAACAAATGAATAAACTAAACTATCAATAATATAATATTATATTAATCAGATTGGTCGCCTCGGCCTACCTTTAACATACTCGTTTTGACGTTTCTGTCGACTCACCCGTTGTCTTATCGTGAGCGACAAACGCGAGACCGTGACTCGATACGACGCGACGCGATAGTGTCAAACGGTAGCTGACCCTTCACGTGGCCGACGTGGCCATGTAGACAAGTTTGTTGTTTTCTACAGCGTCGTATCGCGCCGCGTAGCTTCTGTCGCACTAGGACAATGGGTTATGCTGGTTAAGAGCCAGATGAAAGGCTTTTGATTTTAACCAAATAATGACAAAACAAATATTGTCCCTGTCCCAACCCCACTGTCCAAGGCATACACAGCTCCCTCATTATGACGATCGGACTCTATTACAAAACATCAAAGGGAGTCTAGGAAATTAATTAGGTACAAACTATTCGCTTCGTGAGGGTGCCCATTCATAGTATTCTAAATGCGGATTGGTTTTCGTGTAATCCTCTACAGCTATACTTATGTACCTAATATACGTTTGATTGCATTTAGGGGCGTATTCAAAGCTAGGTCCATTTCAAAGCCTAATATATATACCTTATATATACCTATTCCTGAAATGATTAAGCTGTGGTTGGAATAACTGTTTGCATTCGCCTTTAGCCCCCACTTTGTGAAACGCTATATTAGTTTCCATGGTCTAAATTAGTGCTTTGATCGTAGTTTGAATGTATCTAACTACACTATACACTACAGATGGGAGTCAGCTTGTGGATAACGTATTGACAGTTGTTTTAACAGTCTCGAGTGAGCTTGTGGGTTGTTTTGTATGGTTTCGTAAAATATCTAACCTGAGTTGGATTCTACATTGCAGAGGATCATGTAAGTACCTTAGATCAAATGTACTTTTTGATTCTTTCTAAATTGACTCGACTAGACTGTAAGTAAAATCTTAGAATTAATCATAATCACAGAAATATAATAAAGGTGAAAGTGTGTATGTGTGTTTGTTAATCTTTCATGCAAAAACTACTGGATGAATGTGCCTGATATTTAGGTCCTATAACCAAGCGCAATCGAATAATCGAATAACATAAAAACGTACACATTACTATATACACTTAATGATATTATGTAAATCAATTAAAAGCGAACATTGGCATTCATGTCATAAAAACTAAATTTTGGAAGTTCGAGTATTAAAAACTTAATACCCGAATCCAATATAGTACACAAACAGAGGAAACAAAATACTACAAAAAATAACCAGCCCATAACAATCAAATAAAGTTATTTAATAACTGGGTCCACCTTTGCGGTTCACCCCTGCATTTAAGCCGACACAAGGGACCAGACAGAACAAAACGTCTGCGCCGTTCACTTTTAAAGCTATTGTTAGAGCGCTTCACTTTTATATGTCGTCCCCTCCGACGCGACGTGGATGTTTAAATGGAATTTGTCCTATTCAGTCCCTAGTATGTTTTCACCTTATTCTCTGTTTCTTGTTTTATTTGACGAAAATTCAATTTAGTAGGTACACAAAAGGCTACCTACTCGCATGCTCAAATGTGTGATGATTTTACCGTAATTATTATAATAACATAGTTAATATGCTTCTGACAGTTTCTTGTACATTATTTACTAACCACAGGAAATACAACAGTAATTTATAACGACCTAGGTCAGGCTTAGTACCGCGCCAAATATCGAAATGGAAGCTAAATTTGCAGAGATTGATTTGATGTAAGCGTTTACACTTCTATGACATGTTTTTGAACATATAGGTGACGTAATGAGGTTGAAAATAATATGGAATAATTATATAGCCCGGATAAAAAAATCCACTTTGATTTTAAGTTAACTCCAGAAGTATCTCATACGATACAAGATCTTAACTTAGACGTAGACGAGAGGACCCTGTGTGGAGACCACAATCAGCTATTGTTCCGTTAAAAAAATCCGTGCAGGTCGTTATCTCTGAATGACTTCATCACGAATTACCGTGGTTGCCAGATGGTATCCTGGTAGATATTTTTTCGGCTGAAAAATAGGTTTTTCATCCCACCATCTCGGAAAGAGTATTTTTAAGCTTCGATATCTGATTGCAAAAGCCGTTATTATCCTCTTGAGGATAAAGTAAATTGAATTTAGAACATCGTGTGCACGTTAGTAAATATCACTCGTCTATGAAGTTTGTGAATTCAAAACATCATTAAAACCTATTTACTTCTACCTCTATGGTGCCGAATTTCCATACATCCGTTTTTAATTTGTTAAAACCTCACACTCATAACCTCTTTGGTATACTTTTTTGTGATTTTTTTATTTGCTTTGCGCGCACCATTTTCTTTTACGTCATATTGTTTAAAATTAAAATCTTCGATTAAAACCAAGAAAATTGAAAATAAGTTAAAAACCTAAAATGAGTGATTCTAGTGACGAAGAAGTTAATTTGACGCCAACAGAATTGACTGAAACTGTTAAAAATGCGGAAATGAGCTTTCTCCCTCAACAATCACGCGAGAAGTATTTAATTTCCTCGCTGAGGTGGGATGAAAAGTTACGTGTTGCACTCGAGTGAAAAGATTTTTCACCTCGTGCTCTTTTGATTCCCTCGCTGACGCTCAGGATTCTAATTTTTGAACCACTCGCGGCGCTCGTGATTCAATTTTAGAATCCTTCGCTTGCTCGGTCACCAAAATTGAGCACGCGGTTAAAAAACAACTTTTCACTCTTGTATAACAAATAACTATTTCTTTATGGTTCTTCCAGGTTACAGAGTGGCACCCACATACCTACTGTTCAGTGTCACTAAGTACTTACTTTCACTATATGCCTGTCCCCACAGACTTATAAAATTACAAACTTGCAAACACAAACTTAACAACAACCCACATAATTATAATATCTGACTATTAATAGTCATCAATAGATGAATAAAATGCGCTGTTTATACTGAAGAGTCCATTCGACCCTGTAAAATTAACTCGTCATAACTTTCAAACGTAACGAGGGGAAGGAAGTTAAAAGATGCTGGCGCTACTTGAGACTTTGAATTTACCGCTTCCAAGTTGTAGAGATGCCAATTGAAGTACAGTAATTTTTACGCCTTTTATTTCAGAAGTTGAAGTGTTAGTAACTGTTCGATTCTATGAAACAGGTAAGAAATTTAACTTTAAAAAGTCAACTAATATTAAATCGACTTACTGTAAGTCGTCATTAATTATTAATGCTACAAATAATCAATCCCGAAAAGCACAGATAACCATTACGGGATTGAGTATTCACTTTTAAACCATAGCTCTTATTGGCACGATGAAACGCGGGAACCTGGCCTGGGTAAATTGTAGGTGACAAAAAAGGCATTTTACTCTATATGTGTATAATACATACGCTGAACGCTACTGTACGCGTCTGTACGCTCTTTACTTACGCTAGCATGGATGGAAAAATAACTATAAGTAATTTTTTTTTATGTTGTACACTTTGGACACTTCCAAGTAGCACGGCAGTAGCCTCCCACCAGACAAGATCAGAGAAAATTTTGTAATTACAAATACCTGAAGCTGACCCTGGTGATCTAACCCGGCAACTGCCACTAGTAAGACTAGGTACAGCACTCAACACTGCGCCAGGGTAGTCCTTAAAAATATGCAAAAAAATTACTGACTTCCAAATTCTTCATATTACAGTGATGATGCTCTAAGCGCTTAGCTTTATGCCTCTCAAGCGAGCCGGAATGGCGCTTCACAGGCGTGGATTTTGAATAATGTTTTATACGAGGCAATAATCTTACCACTTCCACTGCAGACAGCACTTGAGGAGTCTACCGGCCTATTATATTCGACGTTAGTTGAATTTGGAATGAAATATTTTTCGTAGTACTTATACGCCTAATTCTTGAATTATCTCTGAATTCAGATGCCTCTTCAGTTTACAATAAACGGGTTAATAAGGCACTTGAATGCGAAGGTTATGGATTATAAACCTTCTGCGTGAATAGTTCTGCCTAAATTATGGTGATTCAAGAATCTTATTGAATTTCGCTGAAATTAAAATCGATTACAGACTTATTTTTGAGTGGTACGAGTACATAGTTTTTTTCACGGTAACTAATGTTAGTGGTTTTTTCCCCAAAAACTCTAGTTAGTTTCCTTATCTTTGCACAGCCAAATTAACAAAAATAAATATTCAAATCAAAATAAATCGCAATAATTATTTTTGTTTTTTTTTAAATTCCAAATTGCTTGTCATTTTGTAGAAAAAAAAAAAAGCTTATAAATTTTTAAGTTGGGATTTGCCAAAGTTATTCGTTAAGGAAATCCTAACTATAAATTGTTTCTCATGATGGCCTCTATTAGATAAATGATTAAAAGAGTTGATGGTCCCTTCCCTCCCCCTTATCTTTTCTGAAAGACGAGACTTTTATTTAAAATTCTGCTATTACGCTTTGGGTGTCGAAAGTTTGATGTAATTTGCCTATCTTCATCTCCAGCTCTACATAAAAATGATATCTACCAGACGTTGCTTATTTAAAGCCAATTTTTTTAAATAACTCACTACGAGTATGAACGTAAATCTATACTACCTAAGTATACTAATATTATAAATGCGAAAGTTTGGTTGGATGGATGGATGGATGTTTGTTACGCAATCACGCTAGAACGGCTGAAAGGATCTGGATAAAATTTGACACAGAGAAAGATTATAGCCTGGAATAGCACATTGGTTACTTTTTATCCCAGAGTTCCCGCGGGAACCAAAACACCTCAATCCAAGTCGCGGGCAACAGATAGTGTAATATATTTGCATACCGGTAATGGTATGATGATATGTAAAAATGATGATTAGGGTAAAATATGACAAACCCAATTCATCTGTATACCAAGTACGTTAAGTATATCATTTTTATCTTTATAAAATTACTTGTTCTGAAAAACTGGCTGATTGATTATATTTGATCTATCAACGAACAGCCCAAACGAAGCTTAAGTAATATTTAGCATTATTGTAGTAGACAAGGCTTAGAAACATGAAACTACACTAAGAAAGGATTTTTTTAATCAAGCCATAATAACTAAGTTTACATGAAAATCTGTCGATTTCAGAAATAAAGAAAATTGAGCTTCCATTCAAAAATGTCGGAGTACGTGTTTCAGTATTTTAGGAAATTCCACCTGTCAAAGACATTAGACCACACTGCTAGTAGGTTAAAAATAAACACAAAGATAACCATGAATAGATTTTAATTTCTGTTCATTTCAGTTTGTTGTGTATGTTAGAATCACATTCTATCCAGAAGAAACTGCAAGAAACTGGTATAGTTGCTCTTTAAAAATTATTGAACAGCCAATGATATTAAAACATAATATTATATAAAAACGATGAACTATTAAAGTTGATTTTACAATTATATTGATTTTAATAAATTTCACTACAAGATCTGTCTCAAAATATTCCAAAAGCCAATTGTTTAGAAATCGATAATGATAACCTAACATAACCTCTTAAAATAGTATGTAATTATAATTTATTACTTATCTCAGCAAAATGCAGTAATCCACCCTAATCTTCACCAATACAATCAATAATAATATACACTTTATCCACTTGTAATAACTCCTCAAAATTTTAATACTGACTGAACTCCCGACGCCATTTTCTCTCACCTTTATACTATTTTTCTGTTACCGACCCACCAACATTCTCCTGAATTTTTGTGATTGGCTGTCATGATTACAGCCTATATATTGAAAAGCTACGATTGGTGATTAAATTACTTAGCATCAATCAAAATAAACTCTGCATCCTGCAACACTCAATGTTGCCAAAATATAACCTCCAAAGTAAAATGAACAATTCATTGCAAGAAACCTAAATTGAACATGAAATGCAATGCAAAATCACCTATGAATCACAACTCAGCATCGCAACAACACTGCGAATAGCGTTCATTCCTCACACACCCTTAAAGTATTTTTAGTAGTTTCACCCGATCGCAGAAGTGGATTTTACGATATGGCAGCGACATCTACATGAGAATGTGTTCCACAAAAATAATTAAGTATGCCAAAAAACTGGAATTAAACTCAGTTTATTTGGTTTCAGAAAAACGTGACATCGTTTCGCCCTCTCAAATAGCCCTTCAGCTTAAAAAGTACTTACCTGACAAAGTTTTTTTGAATTTCGTTGGCTCGAAACACTTCACTAATTGGCCTAATTTCGATTTCTTTGTACAAAATTTTGCCAGGAAAGGAGATAAAATTGGCACTAAAATATGTATTAGCGAAGAAACACGCAGTTATTTGCAAACGGCACGTAATTAGTGTAAAACCTTTTCGGATAATTGCAAAATGATCTTGGGGTGGGATGCTTGTATTACGTACGAAACCTTTACAATTTACTAGCTGATTCCCGCGACTTCGTGCGCATAAATTGATGTTTTTGGTTCGAATAGGGTCTCTTTAATTTTCTGGGATAGTAGTAGAGTTATTCCAGACTATAAACTATCTCTGTGCCAAATTTCATCCAGATCCGTTTAGCCGTTCTGGCGTGATTGAGTAACAAACATCCATCCATCTCCAAACTTTATCATTTATAATATTAGAGTGTCTGTATGTTTGCTTGTTACTTCTTTAAAAATTTTATGGTCTGGCCACTTCACTTAAAGCTTGGTGTTATCGATAGATAATGTCGTCTTCTGTAGTTAGGTTTCCTTGTAGAGACTTCAATACGCCGCAGTCTGGCGCTTTGTGCAATCTCACCATAGCAGTATCTTGGGCCTCCAAAGTTCATTAGGGCCGGTAACCAAGTGCTTTGCCCATTACTGTACTTCATTCAGCTTCACTAAACGTTCAATTAGGTACTCCAGTTCTAATAAAGTTGGTCTGTCATTAACCTATCTCAACCGATTTCAATTTTGGCAAAGCTTAAAACACTACTTGGAAACTACTTTTTATACCGTCAGAATAAAGGAGTTCTAGTACAAGTAGGTATATTAAAAACCCTTATCCGTACGTTCAAACTCATGTACCTATTATAATATTTTTCATTTAATACAATGCATAAACGATTATGCGTACTTACGATTTAGATAATAATATCAAATTAATATTTAAGTAACATTCGGAACTGACAGCTTATAGTATTCGTCTAGGCACGGATTGGGTCAATGTTGTCCTCAGTTGTTTTTGTTCGTGTGCTATTTCATTCCTTAGAAAGTTTGGAAATGCTATGGATGGTACTGTTTACAGTCATTGAGACCGATTTTTATAACTTTCTGGACTACTAAGCTCCCTGATTTTTAAATTCACAACTAAAACGTATACAAAGTGCTATAAAAGTATCAGGGCTTTGGTAGTTTTTTTACGGAAATTAAAACTGGGAACAAGAACAATGGTTGCCAATTTATTTATGGTGCTACTCATAGTACGCAAGTCTTTTCAGTAGTACAACTTTGTAGTAATAAGCCTACAGATGCGGGAAGGCGGAAGGATAATGTAGCAAATATTTTTGCCAGCCGTTCAGTAAATAAAATATTTGACTGCAAAAGTATTTTTCTTTTTATTTGTTTCGCGGTTCAATTCCAGCAGCGCAGCGGCCCGGCAGTGTGCATTGAAAAGTTTCCAATGGCCGATGCTGTGACCCTGTATATATTGCGAAAACTTCCAGATTTCTTTTTAAGGAATAAAATATCAATTTGACTGTTTGCACTTTATTAAAAACTAGATGATACTCGCGTTTTTCTTTGGGCGCATTTAGATTTTACATATTATATTTTATTATGGGTTTACATTACCCGAAATAAATAAATTGATATTTTATCTTAAGTTGAAGTTGAAACTTGTGATTTTGCATGTTTCACCTGCGATCTAACTCTTTTAATCTCCTATCTTTTAATATAAAAAGAACCTTAAAAAAACTACTACCTCCCTCTTGACGACCTCTCTGATACAGTGGTGGGCGCTGTGGTCTTATAAATGGGAGGTCCCTGGTCGACCCCGGCAGGGTCAATTCGGGAATTTATGATTTCTGTATTTTCTCTGATCTAGTCTGGTGGTAGGCTTCGACCGTGCCTTGTTATCTCCCTACCGATAAAGACGTACCACGAAGTGATTCAGCGTTCCGATACGATGCCATGTAGAAACCGACTAGGGGTATGGGTTAAATATAACTGCCATACCACTAGCCTGCTACCATCTTACATCATCACTTACCATCAGGTCGAATTACAGTCAACTAATGGTGGCGTAAAAAAAACAATAACATTTTTTCATAAACTCTGAAATATCCAACTAAATTTTATAAGTTATTTACTTATTCTCTTTAAAAAGCATCATTGCAGTTCTCACAATGTTTATATACCACCATCTTTTCAAACTTACACTAACTTAGTAGATATATTCTCATATTTTGTGTTGAATAACGGTACGTGATAAAAAACATGAAATATGGCAACCAAAATTGTGTACGATACAAATGCCAGGTGCAGTACATCCTACGCAAAATATTTTGAATCTTAAGATATAATAAGTCATTGTAATATGGACTATAGTGTCACCGCATGAAGATCAAAGTTAGTTGACACATTTTCGAATTTTCTGTGCAGTGCTGGACTGTATGCTATGTTCATCCAGTAGTCGTAGAAATAGGAAGATTATTGTGACTAGCGTTATAAGCAGTGTTTGTGCTTTCCCTGCTTCCTTTGCAGCTTTTAATTTCGGAAACAAAACGTAGTCGTTAATTTTTGTGATCTCGTTGCTATGCTATTGGTCAAATTGCACCCACTTGCTATAATAATCTTTATCTTCTATTAATAGATAAGTTGCCACAGCAATTATCGTTTTAAAAAAAAAACAAGGATGGTCCAAGACAGTAATTAGATGGGTGACTGATTTTGGCGATGTAAATTAGGCCTACCTTTTCTCAGTGAGGAACAAGCTAATCATCACAAAAAATACGATTATCCAATTATATCAGGATCATATTATATCAGGTGGCGATGGAGTCAGGTCTTAATTATTTTTTTGGAAATAAATGTTATTTCTTTTTGTCTGTATTAGTTCTCTTGTAGACGTGAAGACGAATCGCATGCCATACCATGATCTAGGTGTCCGATGTATTAATATTATTTTGTGCCAAGAAAACCCAAACCATACAAGGCAGAGCGAGTTTGCTTCATTCACATGTATTATATATTATTATGTGGCTCTACATACAACATACGACAGTCGTAGAGCTGGGTCAACATTCATCTGAGCAAATCCTGTATATTGGCTCTCCGTTATAGCAATTGAATATAGTCAAACTGTAATACCATCTAATATTAGCTTAGAGTAATCTATTTAATTAAAAATTGTCTTATGCATGTACCATTTGAACTTTATCAAGTATTGCACCAATTTACCTTTTTTTTGATAGGGTAAAGTTACCACTTGACTGTGATTTTTCCTTTAGCAATAAAGTTACCATTTTCTAATGGTACTTATACCATTATTTAACTTACAACTTTATTGCATACTACCAGTATCATTAAGTACCTATTTTGTGATACTACTAGCCTGGGCTACTACTATGGGCTAATTACTTATATTAATTTAGGTTAATCGTGTACTTATAATATAATACTAGCTGATGCCCGCGACTTCGTCCGCGTGGATTTAGTTTTTAAAATCCCTCGGGAACTCTTTGATTTTCCGGGATATAAAGTAGCCTATGTCATTCTCCAGGTCCTCAACTATGCAAAGAATCAAGTCAATCCGTTACTCTGTTGCGACGTGATTAAGGGACAAACCAACAAACCTACAAACCAACAAACAAATACACTTTTGCATTTATAATATTAGTAAGATGGTAAGAAGTAAGATTAGTAGGATTGTGCATAACCGAATTAACTATTAACATATTTTACACCAAGACATTAAGAAATAAGTTAAGATTTACGTATACTTGAAGTTAATAAATGCTAAAGATAACTGCTAACCGATATGCACATTATAAACACAATAACAAAATTTTTGATACAAAGCAGATGCTCATGTTTACTTAACTATACATCCACAATTTCTTATTTAATGAACTTAAATTCATTCATTCAATTTTTAAATTGTTATTCCGGAAATTCATTACTTACCTACACAAGGTGTAAGGTAATTAGTATAACATACCCGCGGCTACCCATGTTAGATGGTGTATAGATATATTGGAAAAATGTCATAAGACGTGTAGCTCATATCCTGGGGGAGTTATGTGGACTTCAAAATTTTAGCATAAATATTGAGGTGGCATCCCTTAAAACAGCTGATTCAATATCAATGAACTGCGAACAATACGATGTATGTTAAGCCTCGTTGCCAGCGCGAGCGTTGCGATAAAATCCAGTCGCGATACTAAAGTAATCATTATTCGGCATGCAATTAAATTCTCAAAGCAAAAGCCCGGCTAGAACTTACGTATTGCTGTAAAAAAATGCCCGACTAGTATCGGACTTCGTAAGTCGAAGTCAGTCACTTATCCTTACTTTATAAGCCGCCTTTCCCTGTGATTAATTTCTCGACTTACTTCGTTTAAGTTTTGATCAATAATTAATTATTCTGTGTAGTTTGTTCTTTCAATGATTTGCATATTGTAATGAATTGCCAAATTGCATAACGATACGATAATAATTATTATATTATCGCTTGTAGTACAGTTCTGACTTTAGGTGTAGAAGGAACAAAGGACTCCACAGGGTTGCCAAAATTTATTTTCCATAATTAACTAATTAATTTTGTATGGAAGTTTTTGATAATTAATTTTGACTTTTTAACTCTACCATAGTGTTTATAACGTCAAAATGGCATGGGTAGCCGCCGGTATGTTATACCATTTACCTTACACCTTGTATATAGGTTATCTATGCCTGTCTCAACGAACGACGAAAGCTAAATCTGTGCCGAACGTTAAAAAATAGAGGCAAAATATATAATAGTGGTTGGAGACATGAAAATATAACAGAAAGACAGACACACTTTCGCATTTATAATATTAAAAGATCAAGTCAAGCTGTACCTGCGACTTCGTTCGCGATCGTTATTCTTGCGCATACAGTGGTGTTAATAAAATAGGCCTTGCTCCCCACTATAACATTAAAACAGGATTAGAGGTATTCGAGGAATAAAGACGCGTTGTCCGACTCCGCACCCTGTCAGCACGTCCGCTTAACGCTATAACGTTGCGCTGTAGAGTCGTCACTTTTAGTTGGGTGTCATTGTATAATTTTGGTGGACTTAGGTTTCACAGCAGAATTATAGGCACTCCAACTTTTAAATTCACTGTGTGCGACAGAAGCCCGAGGGCAGATTCAAAAATTCTATGGGGTAATTTGTGGCCTCGTCTTGATCTGCAACCCGATTGATGGAGCTGTAGGTACCTACTGCACATTGTCCCCATCAACACGCATCAATATGGTGTTCTTTATTGCAGCAGCATGATCGTTTCGAGCGGTTAGTACCTATATAGCGCGCTCACAGAACCAAGAATTCTCTCGAACTGTCAAATTCTCTGTTTCACCATACACTAAAATAATTAGTTCCTCAGAAGAAGAAACGGTTCGGCATAATTGAGTCACGCCATTTTTAATACACGAAATTAAGTATCACAGGCAAACATATGGCATCGAAATATTATGGAAATACCGATGTAAACAGTAAATTATGTCAGCCGTCAGGCTGTTGATAGATTTTCGCAAAATTCTCGCAATTTTTTTAATTTTTTTCCTTCAAACGCCACCAAAAAGATATTATTAAATTCTAATCAAGTGAATTGCTGTTATCTGTTGAGGAGTTTTGTCCTCTATCTCTGATAACATTTATCAAATCTTCACCAAAATTGGACAAAACTTACCTGATGATACATACCTTCTAATAAAGAAAGATTTATTCAAATCAGTTCAAATTTGACTGAGTTATGGAGTAAAATCAACAAAAAACTCCTATCCTTGAGGAACCTTATTTTCTATCGGGATAAAAAGTATCCTATATATTTTTATTGGTATAGCGGTAGCTGATACTCCGGGTCAATACCCGGAGTATCAGCCACCGCTATACCAAATTTCATTTAAATCCGTTCAGTAGTTTTTGCGTGATGCGCGGCCATACAGACAGACAGACAGACAGACAAAAATTAAATAAAAATCTGTTTTGGACTCAGTATCGATAGTAAAGCATACCCCGATTAAAATTTTCAGAATATATTAAATGCACAGAAATTTTCCAGTTACAGTTTTATTATAAGTATTGAATTTATTTTGAGACTCTGAGCCCACAGTCATCGGACATGAAACATTTTATCAATGTTGTTTCCCGGAAGTTGGTCCCCTCTACTGGATACTTAGGATCTGAGCCAGTATCTTGAGTACCATGCCCATGAACGATCATTTGGACGGTGTATATTTTTTGTAAATATAAATATTATAGATCTTTAGTGGTAGGTTGTTTGTCAATATTTTAATTATTGTAAATATTCATGGTGAATAATAAATTTAAAAATAAGTTAAGTAGGTACCCCTTGAATGAGATTTGACTTGTTGAATAGTGACTCATATCTAAATATCATTTACTTAATCTAGAACAGTCTATCTCAAGTAGGTTAAAGAAGCAATTCTTGAATTCCTGAAGACGATCGGGGAAAACTGTAGCAGCATTAGCAAGCGGTCCACGTGCGCTAAATCCATATTCTTTGCGGCTTGAATGTGAGCAACTTTCAAAACATCTGCTGCTCTACTCATCTGCTGCTCATGAAAAAATTACTGATACGCGGGTCGACCTTCAAGAAACTTTCAAACAATATTATTACGGGAAATAACGTTTTATCTTGATACTAGCTAGCGCGATATTTTTTTGGTCGCATTAACTTCGATGACCTCAGTGGTACGCGCTGTGGTCTTATGAGATGGAGGTCCCATCTCCCATGTTCGATCCTCAGCAGGGTTAATTTGGAAATTTAAAATTTTTGAATTTTCTCTGGTCTGATCTGGTTGGAGGCTTCCGCCAAGTGTTTTAAAGCATTCCGGTACCTACTGAAACTTATATTTATAATTTTAGATCATTGCACGTGGAAGGTTTAATTTTATGTAAAACCTATTTAAATAAATAAATAAATCTTTATTTAGGATTTCACATAACACAGAAAAAAACAAAACAAATAACAAAAATAGAAATAAAAAGAAAATTTAACTTATAGGCTAACAATCTGTGTTGTAGAAAATCCCAAAAAGGGTATCAAAAGTAAAGTTAAACGCAACCGTGTGAAGCCGCTTTTATCCCGGTTTTCTATCAAAGTTTTATTTAATAATTTAATATAAAAAAATATTTTTAAACAACCGACTTCAAACTCCCGCGCCAACTTTACAACAACAAGCACACGCTATACAAAGTACTTATTTTATTGTTGATATTTTAAAAATCGCTCGACCGATTTCGATAAAATTTATATGGGACCACATGGGAAGTATGCCCTTTCAAATAAAAAAACCGGCCAAGTGCGAGTCGGACTTGCGCACCGAGGGTTCCGTACTCAAGAAGTAGGTACTGAAGCAAAACAATCAGGCAAAGACCAATATGTTTATTTGACGACGAGTACGAGGTTTACTGTTAATATCAAAAAAACTATGCTAGTTAGAGCATTGGCTATAGTTTTCCTGTAAAATATACATAAATTCCTATTGACCATAATTATTTCAGATTTTTCGATTGGTAAACTCCGGAGATAAGGGGAGGGAACGGTATTTTTTTAGACTTTTTCTCCGATAAATCAAAAACTATCATGACTAAAAATAATTAAAAATCTGTTTTAGAATGTACAAAGTAAACCCTTTCATATGATACCCCACACAGTACAGTTATCTCACTTTTCAATTTCAACCCTCCGATTTTCCCCCCTTTTTAAATAAGAACAAAAATAATTTCCAATTTTTTTTAATTCCAGTGTCTTTGGGCCACTAATATATACAACTATTCCAAATTTCATGTCGATAGCTTCGGTAGTTACTGAAATAATCGAGTGTGACGGACGGCCAGACGGACAGACAGACGGAGAAAGTCGCACCATAAGGGTTCCATTTTACCATTTTGGTACGGAACCCTAAAAAGAATCATAACTTTTCTTAATTCGCAATAACCACAAACTAGAAATTTACACTTTAGCGAAAATGGGAATATTGAAGCCAAATAGTTATTTACTTTCATAAATCTCGATAAATTTCACATTAGCATAATTTTATGTGACCGAACTGCTAGAGACGTCTACAGCTTGGCAAGAAAATTCAGTTGCAAAACGCTTATATGCGTATTAATTTTGCAGATACATTAATTTCCATTCGACCAAGACAAGGGTAAAATACCTATATTAAGGTAAGGAAATTTCAGGCTTCTTGGAATGAATTATGCAGTACTTACGAAGGCCGACACACTAAGTAAATCATTAAACAGAGATTTACGTAGAAATAATTTATACATAATATAAACAAAATGGAAGTGTAAGTCTGAGAGCTCAGATAATAATTATGTCTCAAATAATCTCTGACCTGTTTGTAACTTTCTGTATTTCAGGTTAATTGTTTTTGTGTTCTTTTTTGATGTTCGTTTCCTTTGAAACGGCTGAATCCATATTAACAGTAGATAATCAAAGGTGTATGCAATTACTATCTATTTTTATTTCGGAACTGCAAAGGGTTCATACGAGATTTTATGAAAACCTAAGTAGCAATGTGAGCAACGACGTTTACAAATACTTGTGTTGAATTAAAAGGCGATTATCTTTACCTCGGTGGTATCAGAAAATATTACCATATTAAAAAAGGAAATTTGTAAATTTTTCTCGTTTCCTAAGTAGATACAAGCGTTAGCTCTTCCCCATTTACCGTTACCTTATATTAATTTTTTAACCATAGTCATAGAATTAACAATATTAGAAGATATTGAAGTAAGTCCAAACTAGAGTGAGCTGTTTGCTGCGTAGGTAACTAAACATCAGATCGCGCTAATGTAAATATTTCAAGGTTTACTTTTGCAACTAAGGGCACGGTTTACTTTTGCATGTATGTCACATTCAATCAACATTTATGTATGTACACTTATTGACGTCCAATTACAATAAAAAAAAACCGGGCAAGTGCGAGTCGGACTCGCGCACGAAGGGTTCCGTACCATTATTAATAAATAATTACCTTTGTTAATGAACCGCAAGACTAACTTTGTTTGTAGAGGTTTATTGTTAATATCAAAAAAACTATGCTAGTTAGAGTATTGGCTATAGTTTTCCTGTAAAATATACATAAATTCATATTGACCATAATTATTTCAAATTTTTCGATTGGTAAAATCCGGAGATAAGGGGGGGGGGGGGGGAACAGTATTTTTTTAGACATTTTCCCCGATAAATCAAAAACTATCATAACTAAAAATAATTAAAAATCTGTTTTAGAATGTACAAAGTAAACCCTTTCATATGATACCCCACACAGTACAGTTATCTCACTTTTAAATTTCAACCCTCAGATTTTCCCCCCTTTTTAAATAAGAACATTAATAATTTCCAATTTTTTTTAATTCCAGTGTCTTTGGGCCACTAATATACACAACTATTCCAAATTTCATGTCGATAGCTTCGGTAGTTACTGAAATAATCGAGTGTGACGGACGGACAGACGGACAGACGGACAGACAGACGGAGAAAGTCGCACCATAAGGGTTCCATTTTACCATTTTGGTACGGAACCCTAAAAATGATGGTGTATACTTATAATAAAACTGTAACTGGCGGATTTCTGTACATTTAATATATTCTGAAAATTTTAATCGGGGTATGCTTTACTATCGATACTGAGCCCAAAACAGATTTTTATTTATTTTTTGTCTGTCTGTCTGTCTGTCTGTATGACCGCGCATCACGCAAAAACTATGAAATTTGCTCAAGTTTTGCTAACGAACTTTGCTACAGAAGTGTTATCTGCAGCAGTATCTTCTGGAACGGAATCCTCAGTAAAGAAGCTTGAAGACAAATGCCGTAACCAAGAGGTTGTGGTAGTTTATCCAACCACATAATATGACTGTGGCTATAAATGCGAAAGATTGGATGGATGGATGTTTGTTACTCAATCACGCGAGAACGGCTGAACAGATCTGGATGAAATTTGGCACAGAGATAGGTTATAGTTTGTGTTGTGGCTTCAACCTGGTCCAATGCTACAACCCTAAGACGCTGTTCCAGGGGCCCATCAGCTGGATTCGAGCCTCTTAGACCATTGGCTCAGGGCCAAATGCGGACAGAACTGTTCCGGCTTAACTTAGATAACTAAAGTATTGATAGATTTAAACTTATGCTATGCACTTACAGAGTCCAATGTGACCACGGCTCCTCGATAAGGAAGAATGTGGGTTAAAGGGTAGGAAAGGTCAGGAATGAGAAGGTACTTGCTGTTCGGCCGTAGCTTCTTGCTTCAAGACGGCACTAACACACAACACACACAGCACAGCACTAACGTTCGTCTATAAGCTACTTAGATTAATTATTTACTTAAGTATATAATTGCACGGCCAGCAGTGGCGTCAACGTGGCACACAACTATTGTCACTCAGTACAACAAGTAAGTCTTTATTTAGTACCGAAATAACTAGAAGCTAATTTCTCGCGGGAACCTTAAGCTATAGCGAGGTTCTAACAATACGGATTACAAAGAAAAGCTTATTTTTACAATCAACAATTCGAGGCGCGGCCCGCCTAGCCAAAAACAATCTGAACTCTGTCGAACTGTCAAAACCAAAGGTTTTTATCAAAAAGCGCGGCAAGCTAGCTACGTTCACAAAGTATTCCATCTGTCACAGCGACCACAGACAACTAATACATAGGTGGCGCGAACAATCCCCCGCCCGTGGACGCAAGGATTTACGTCCACTCACTAACAGATGGGGAGACGTGACAAGGTGCAAACGGCTCGGTGCAAGACCGAATCTCCGACCATTACCTCGGCGACTCTGGGAACCCCATCAGACCCGTACATTAACTTAACAATGCGTCCACGACGCCAATACAAAGGTAGCAAATTAGATTCCTTTACCAATACAAGATCACCAACCTTAGGGGGATCGGATTTGTCAGCCCACTTAACACGTTGCTGCAAAAGGTGCAAATACTCGAGTGACCAACGATGCCAAAAGCTCTGAGTCATTTGCTGCAACAGTTCAAACCGAGACAAACGTGAGGTTTTCGCGTCCCTGAAGGGGTATTCGGGCAAGGCGTTAAGGGGCTGACCAATCAAGAAGTGGCCGGGAGTTAAGACCTCCAGGTCGTTTGGGTCAGACGAGAGGGGGCAGAGTGGCCGAGAATTGAGTATCGCCTCAATTTTACAAAACACAGTGGCGAGTTCTTCGAAGGTCAAGATAGTTTCTCCTATAACGCGTCGGAGATGTGTCTTGGCGACCTTGACGACAGCTTCGAAGATCCCACCCCAGTGGGGGCAAGCTGGAGGGTCAAACTTCCAGGTTATCCCCATCTTGGACATTGCAGTACTTATACTAATCTTATTACTAGACAAAAATTCAACAATTTCTCTTAAATATCTATCGGTACCCTTATAATTAGTACCGCAATCGGTGCGAACCAGGTCAGGCAATCCTCGACGAGAGACAAATCTACTTAGTGTGGCCACAAAGGCCTCAGTGCTTAAGGCACTCACCAGTTCCAAATGGACCGCTTTAGTAGAGAGACAAACAAAAACGCACAGATAGGCCTTGAGTGACCGGGCGTTGCGGAGGTTAGAGCTCTTGATGGCGAAAGGGCCTGCAAAATCAGTGCCAACTCCGGCAAAAGGTCGAGTGGCCATGACGCGGTCGGGGGGCAAGTCACCCATCATCGGCTGCGCAGTAGGGGCCTTCAAACGGTAGCAAGGGATGCATTTGAAAATGACGCTCCGGATTGTGCGTCTCCCTGCCAAAATCCAAAACTCACGCTGTAAAATAGCCGAGAGGGCATTGCAACCAGCATGGGCATTTTTCAGGTGATAAGAGGTCACCAGCAATTTAACAAAGGTGCCGTCTTTAGGGAGCAGCAAAGGGTGACGAGCACCATAGGGCAACTCAGAATTCCTAAGGCGTCCGCCAACGCGTAACAATCCGTCATCGTCCAAAAAGGGGCTTAAGCGAGCAAGCGGGCCTTTCAAAGCTAAGCCTCCTTTTATGGTGTCGATCACGGACGCAAAATGTTCTGCCTGAACCACACGCACCCAATGTGTCCGGGCTTCTCGACGTTCAAGAGGCGACAAGACAGGATTCAAATTTTTATTACCTGGGTTCCTTCCATTATGGATGAAACGTCTAAGCCAACCGGTAACACCAATGAGTTTATCAAGGGAACTGTATCGTTCCAAGAGGAAGTTAGAGTCTGGGATCGGTCTATCCTCCACGACTCCGACTCTTAAGCCCGGCAAAACTTCCGGAGCGGAGAACCGATTCTGAGGCCAAGCCGACTCAGGTTGCGTTAACCAACTTGGGCCCCACCAAAGGGGATGGTTGACAAGTGAAGAGGCCTCGAGACCGCGAGAGGCACAATCGGCCGGGTTCAATTCTCCGGGTACGTGTCTCCAAATCAACGGAGTTTCAGAGCACTGAATTTGGGACACCCGATTCGCGACAAAGACCTCCAAGTTGTGAGGGGCGGCTCGGAGCCAACATAGGACAATTTCACTGTCCGTCCAAGCATACACGTCGGTCAGTTCGACCACGGATGCCAAAGATGAACGGACGTGGTTAAGAAGGCGCACCAAAAGAGCAGCGCCAGACAATTCTAATTTAGGGATCGTCAAGCGTGACCGAATAGGGGCCACCTTGCTCTTTGCCAAGACAAGATGTGTCGCTACCTCACCAGTGGCATCGACAGTCCGCATATATACCACGGCAGCATAGCCTCGTTCGGAGGCGTCACAAAACCCATGGAGACTGGCGTGGCACCTTCCTGGTGGTAGGAAGCGTCGAGGCATCGAAATTCGGTCGACGTCCGGAAGTGCAGACACAAGGGAGTGCCACTCCTTCAATAATTTCCCTTGGAGAGGCTCGTCCCAACCGACTTCAGCGATCCAAAGCTTCTGAAGGAAGCATTTGGCCAAAAATATTACGGGAGTGATCCACCCGTTTGGATCAAAAGTGCGGGCAACCGTAGACAAGACGGAGCGCTTAGTCCAAACCTTAGGAGGTGGGTTCAATTTAACCCGGTAGGTGAAGACATCCTGGACGGGCTGGTACTGTATTCCAAGGACCGTCAACAAATTAGGATTTTCAAGGTTTTCAAAAATATGAGGGTCCTGCTGATCCTCTCCCGGGAGATCCTTCAAAACGTGAGGGGAGTTGGATAGCCACTTTCGCAATTCATAACCTCCGGACTTCAGTATTGCGATCAATTCGTCACGCAGGGTCAAAGCTTCTTCAACACTAGAAGCTCCTGTGCAGATGTCGTCCATATAGACTGACGATTCCAAGATGGCTGATGCACGAGGATAATTCAGCCGCTCGCGGTTAGCCAATTCCAACAAGGTCCTAATAGCAATATAGGGGCTTGACCGGAGTCCATAGGTCGTTGTGTTCAATTCAAAGACCCGTATCGGCTCATTAGGACTCTCGCGCCACAAAATCAGCTGATACCTCCGATCATCGCGATGCACCACCGACTGTCTGAACATCATCTTGATGTCAGCAACAAAGACAATTGTGTGACGGCGGAAATGCGTGAGGATGTCGGAGATATCCTTGATCAACTTAGGGCCAGCGTGCAGACACTGGTTCAAAGTCACCCCGTTAGACGTAGCCGCGGAGCCGTCAAATACCACTCGAATCTTACCCCCAGGGGTCTTCAAGACGGCATGGTGGGGTAGAAAGTAGTGCTCGTGCGAACGCCAATCAAAATTTGATGGTGACATGTGTCCAAGGTCTTCGTACTCGCGCATAAATTCAATATACTTGGTGCGGAAGGTAGGGTCGCGCCGCATGCGCCGTTCCATAGACAAGAGCCTCTTCTCAGCTAAGGCCCGTGAATGACCAAGAGGGGGGCGAGAGGCGAGGAAGGGCAAGCGAGTTACGAAGCGCCCGTCAGTACGGCGGCCTGTGTTATTTTGATAGAACAACTCGCATTCAAGGTCAAGAGGATTAACCGGTGCAGCGTGTGGCGCCTCCTCGACTTCCCAAAAACGCTGGACTACATCCGACAACGTTAAGCCGGCTGCCTGCAATTGGTCTAGCACCGGTGGGTCTGAAGACCACAAAACGGGTCCAAGAAAGCTATGACCAAATATAGTGGAGATGGCGCAAAGTCCATCTCTCTGCAGGACCCTAATTCCTCCTGACAAGATCAGGCCTAGGACATCAGAACCCAACAAAAGATCCATGGGACCAGGTTCAGTCCAGTCAGGGTCGGCAGGGGTCAGACCTGCCGTACAGGAAACCGCAACATCAGCGATTCTTTCCTGTGGTAGAGGACCCAAGATATCGTCAAGGACTGACACCTTGACCAAGACGCGGAGATCGCCCTTAATTGGGCCAAACATCAACTCCGCTTCACCCTTAGGAGTCGAGGGCTCGGCACCACCGATACCTATCATCCGAACCGCATGAGGACTCCAAGGGAGCCCTAGCTTACCCACCAAATAAGAAGAAGCAATACAGCGCTGTGAACCCGAATCCAAGAGGGCATGAACTATCAAACATTCACCTTTCGGGTTGTACACCTTCACTGAGACAGTCGGCAAAAGAACGGTCTGACAGACGGACTGCTGAAGATTAAGATTCTCAGGAGATGTGGCTGTGGTGGGGGCTAGGGCGGCGACTACCTAGCATTGGTCACCTTCATCAAACCGGTCCTCGAACCGGGGAATCTCGAATCGAGATTCATGCGGAACCTCCAGAGGCGGAGGAGACGGACCTCCATTTGGGTAAATCCACGCGCCATCCCGCGGCGGAAGCACAGGCCTAGTCAAGCGGGCAGAGGCCGGCACACCGTAGTGAGGTTGGCGACCCATACGAGGTGGGCGGCGCTCTAGTCGCGGCCACTCGTGAAGCGGGGGTGAGTAGCGAGTAGGACGGCCCGTCGCCGTGGCGGCAGCAAATCCCGCATCAAATTGGCGCAGGGGGGTCGAAATCCCCCCGCGGGGGGGTGAAGCCCCCCCGGGTGGGGGCGAAGTCCGGACACACCGGGGCACCTGACACGGTGCAGGAGAGCGACGCAGACTAGTAGGGGAGCGATTAACATAAGCACCCCCGCCCGTGCGGGGGGTGCTCTCCCCCACCTGGCGGCCAACGCCATTTTGGTTGGCACACAAGATCGCCAGGTGGTTGCCCCTACAAATAGGGCACGGCCGCCGATGTGGGCAGTCTCGCTGCAGGTGAGCTTCCAGGCAACTATAGCACCAGTGGCGGTCCCTGGCGATGCCCCTCCGGTGGTTAATTGTCTTGTCCAGGAACTGGGGACAAGAAGGTACCCTGTGGCCCGGACGCTTGCAATATTTACAGGGGGTGGCCTCAGTGGCAGCAAGCCCCCTGTAGACTGGCATTGGCCTTCGCTCAGAGGCCCCCTTACCAGGGCTGCCAATCTGACCCCTTCCCTTCCTCGGCTGGGCAGGTTGCTCTGAGGTCCTTGAAGGACCAGCAACACCAGAGTTGTCAGCCTGCCGGCACTCCTCCTCGAGGAACTTTAGCAAATCTGAAAAGGGGGGCAGATAGCTGGCACCGTCCCCACCATACCTCTGTTCAAACCGCAATTTTAATTCGGGAGGTAGGCGGGACAACACTATATGCAGCAACAGAAAAGACCACTGGTCCACCGGGAGCTCTAGTCGCCTAAGTGCATTACATGCTACAATCAACGGGTTTAACAAAGATTCCCTCAAACGAGCAACCCCTGAGACACGTGGCAGAGACAAAATTTGCGCCACGTGCGTGTCCGCTAATCGGCGCTCGTTGGCATACCGCCGGGTGAGTAGTTCCCGGGCGGTAGTATAGCTCTCCTCGGAGAGGTCCAGGTGGCAGACCACACTCAGAGCCTCTCCCTGCAAGGAGGACAGTAGGTAGCTCAGTTTCTGGCAGGGAGACAGATCCTTCCTAGCATGCACCAGACTATCAAAGAGGCCGAGGAAACCTAACCACTCACTCAAATTGCCAGAAAATTTAGGTAGGTCTATAGTGGGTAACCTACCTAGTAGCGCAGGTTGAGTCGGAGGTCTCAAAGGAGACTCGAGAAGAGAGCTTAGTCTCGCCTCCTTCTTAAGCTTAGAGCTTTCCTCCACAAGGCCGTCCGTTAGTTCAAAGAACTGCTCATAGTCTCGCTGAGCGGACTGGAGCAGTTCCTCGGGCGGTTCCAAAACCACTAGGTCCCTAAGCGCTTCCTCGACAATTGCCTGTCTGGTCGGCACCTGTTCACATCGCTTGAGCAGTGCGGATGCTCTGTCCTCACGGCCTATCAAGGTACGAGCTGTAGCCGCCCATCGGAGTTCAGCTTGTATCGAGCCAACGAGCTTTTTATGAGCTGACATCTTGTACGCAATAGGTATTGCAATTTGCAATTAAATAAATTACTTTATGATTCACACTTACAATTTAGGCTGGATTGAGGTGGCAACCCTAACTAACAATTAGCCAGCTGTGTGAATTCACAACAAAACAACAACAGTATAACAACACACAAAACAGCAACAAACAACAACCAAATAACAGCAAATAAACAATGTTCAAATTCTATTGTAAACAATGAATTTATATGTTAGGTTGTTACACTGTTGATTGCTACAATAATCAAAGTAAAGAATTAAAAATAAACAAGAATAAGAACTACAATTAAAAGCAAGTTAAACTTACCTACATGAAAATTATCAAATTATCAGGGGTTAACCTTCAAATACAGACAGACATACATGTAAAAACAAAAAACAAGTTATGTGTATAGTTAACCCGAGACAAACAACAATAATATGTAATTATAGTAATTGTAGTATAATCTTAAGCATAAGTTAGAAGTTACAAATTCAAGTTTTTAAACAATTGCAAAGACAGGCAAAGGCAGGTGAGCAACTATATATGTGACTGAAAACACTGTGTAATCAATGATTACCGTTCAATAATTAAAAACGAGTTTTTAATTTGCAACTAGTAGGGGACAAAACCAAAGGTAGTGGTTAAATTTACAAATCCAATTAATAATAAGCAATTAATTCAAGACAACAAATTCATATACAGTCACAATCGCAATGCAGACAAGCAATATCAAACCTTGTAATTAGCAATATCAACATATAAAGGGTAAATAATGTATACATAATACCCTTTATTACAAGTTATTATCTGTACACAAATTCAGTTAAAGTGTTGAACAGCTGTTGGCCAATTAATTTAGAAGTTTGCCAACAATTCAATAAGCTGCTAACAAGCTAGTATGTATTTAACAAAACTAATTACAGCTTGCAACCTTTTCTCAATCTCAACTACAAACTTTCAATTTAAATAAGTACTTTCATAAACAAAACAGTTATTTAATTAAACAGACACCAAGTACAAGCTTTGACACCACAGAAGTATAGTTTGTGCGGCAAGAATCAAACCTAATGTACAAAATTATCTTATGCCGCTTCAATACATTTAACGCAGCAAGTAGGAACTATAGCTAAGTAATTCAAAGTAAAAGTGAGGCTTGTTTTAATTTACCTAACTATATCCCACAATAAATGCCCCACTAGCTTACAGTATTAAACCGGTACAGACCTGTCCGCAGCGTTTAGTACAACCATGCTCTGCTACCAAGTGTTGTGGCTTCAACCTGGTCCAATGCTACAACCCTAAGACGCTGTTCCAGGGGCCCATCAGCTGGATTCGAGCCTCTTAGACCATTGGCTCAGGGCCAAATGCGGACAGAACTGTTCCGGCTTAACTTAGATAACTAAAGTATTGATAGATTTAAACTTATGCTATGCACTTACAGAGTCCAATGTGACCACGGCTCCTCGATAAGGAAGAATGTGGGTTAAAGGGTAGGAAAGGTCAGGAATGAGAAGGTACTTGCTGTTCGGCCGTAGCTTCTTGCTTCAAGACGGCACTAACACACAACACACACAGCACAGCACTAACGTTCGTCTATAAGCTACTTAGATTAATTATTTACTTAAGTATATAATTGCACGGCCAGCAGTGGCGTCAACGTGGCACACAACTATTGTCACTCAGTACAACAAGTAAGTCTTTATTTAGTACCGAAATAACTAGAAGCTAATTTCTCGCGGGAACCTTAAGCTATAGCGAGGTTCTAACAATACGGATTACAAAGAAAAGCTTATTTTTACAATCAACAATTCGAGGCGCGGCCCGCCTAGCCAAAAACAATCTGAACTCTGTCGAACTGTCAAAACCAAAGGTTTTTATCAAAAAGCGCGGCAAGCTAGCTACGTTCACAAAGTATTCCATCTGTCACAGCGACCACAGACAACTAATACATAGGTGGCGCGAACAGTTTGGAATAACACATTTATTTTTATTTTTACTTTTAATCTGAAAAATTATAGAGTTCCCGAAGGAACCAAAAACATTAATGCACGCGGACGAAGTCGCAGGCATCAGCTAGTCATTACTAAATTGTCAGTCCTAACGAACTTCACCTAATCGGCTTTCAACGTCAAAATGTCTAACGTTATTTGACCCTCATGTCCGCATTTGAATCCAACCGTAAGTTATCCCTACGTGCAACAACTTCAGTCGTTAAAGTTGAGAAGACCTCTTTAGGGATTACATCAGTACTACGACCAACTTTGATTCTGATAACTATTTACAAAGTCCATGATCAATATGACTTACGATGTCTACGAGCTATTATCGTCTACACTGCTTCTTTTATGAACAGCTAAGGTGTGAAGCGGTGATAGATAGACTAGTGGTTTAGACACTTGCAACCCATTCGGCTGGTCGTGGGTCCGATTCCCGGGTACGCAGATCAACTTTTCGGATCTATGTGCGTTAGGAAATAAATATCAGATCATGAAAGGAAAACATATTGAGGAAACCTGCATGCCTGAAAGTTCTTCATAGTATTATCGAAGGTGCCAAGTGCCAATGTGCACTTGGCCAGCGTGGTGGATACTTCCAAATCCGTCCTAGCTAAACGAGACTCGTGCTCTACGGAGACACGTAACTAGTGAGCCGGCAATATGTTGAAATGATGAAGGTGTGAAAAGCCCTTGCGGCGTCAGTGTTTGCAAGATAAGTGTTTGCAGGGAAGATTTTAGGAAAGATATAATCCAGGCTGCAATAGACATGAAATGTGCGGGGGCGAGGTCCCCAAAATGAAAAAGCTTTTCGCATAATGACCGCCAAACTTCACTTTGAGTATGGCAGACGACGAGCCATGTTACATGTAGGTATATTTTCCTATCTTGCGAAACGGGAATATGAAAAGGTAAAATAGAGTAAAATGAAGGAAAGTTACTTATTATACTTAATGCCGACACGACGAGTAAGCAGCGCTCGAGTTTTTTTTTTTTTTTTGTATTGTGAAGGGGATTCGCTGTTTTGTTATTGTGAGCAGCGGAAAAATTTCTTGCGAAAAAGAAACAACCACTTGGCACTGGAAATTGTAAGGGATCTACGAATTCCTAAATCAAAACAAAGTGAATTAGGTATAAAAGTGCAGACTTCTTATTGATATTCGTTGCGGTTTTCACTTAGATATGGATGAGCTCTCGGTAGGACTGGCATTTCGAACCAGCGGTGGATTCACTCAACGATTCAAAAGCATTTGTACAAATTTATTTAATTACAAAAGACTGAAGTTTGAAGTTTTAAAGTAGGTGGAATACATCTATAGATTAGTTAAAGACTACCCCAGCGAGCCACTCGCTCAGCCGGGCGAGTAAGCTAATAGTAATAGGTAATATTATGAAGTACTTTTGAAATATAAAGTTATTTTATCTGAGATTTTACAATTTTCTCGTTTATTAAAAGTATAAAGCAATATCTTAATGGGAAATCTGGAATGGATGGGAAAATACTTTACCTGCGATATGATCGAGTTAATGCCTGTGACCTAGTTGGCTGGGTTCGAAAATGGCGTTCGAAAAAATAGCGATATGAAGAAGTACCTCTTTATGTAAAAAACACAAATATTTGTCTAAGCTGACGCACTACTTTTTTCTGAGTACTTCATGATTCTGTGACTAGTCCGCGTAGCATGTATTTGTTTTAAAAACCTTCTGATCGCAAAAATCCACGGAACGAACGTTGTAACACATATAATATAAAAATATGAGTAGAGGCGCATTCAAATTTTACCAGTAGTAGATGAAACGCATGAATTATGAATTAACTTGGAAAATTTTGCACTATGCTTGAGCCAGGCTGTTTAACGTGATAATTTTCCCAGTGTTCTTCCCCCGATTCCACACGGTATGACAGTTACAGAACTTCTATTAGGCTAGCTAAAAGTATTATTGCAGCATCCATGCTAAAATCATAAATGCGAGAGTCTGTCTATCTGCCTATGTTACTTTTTGTCTAAATGCTATGCTTTTACGGTCCATCTTTTCAACCAATTTTATTTATTAACCTACCTCTATACCAAACATTTGAAAAGATAGACCGTTAAAGCGTAGCAGACAGACAGAAAGACACACTTTACCATTTTTAATATTAGTATGGATTTTACTATCCGTTACAGAATACAAACTTTTAATAGGTACCGACTTAGACCGAATACTACCGAATAGACCGACGGACTACGGTAGATCTTAAGGTGATCTAAGCGTCTATAGATAGACGCTTAACTCACACGTCAGTAAGACCTAACCTTTACCTTTGTATCGACTGAAAATTGTAAAGGTGTCGTACATGATTTTAATTTATGGACTGGCACTAGTCTGTAATCTATCCTGATTATGTAGCCTAAAGATGAGCGCATTTAACTTATCATCTTATTATTTTTATCTTTCTATTCACTCTTAATTTGAATGTCACTACCTATATTAGTGCAGGAGAAAATGGAATACTTACGAAGGGGCGTTCCATATTCTAGCGATTCCAATTAGAAACTAGGGAGCAAGTCCGTGGAATTGCGACAACTTACGGATGCAGTCTTTGACGATGTTGTATTCAATCTAAGACTGCGTTCTCTCTTTGTGACAATTAGCTTTAGTTACCTTTCATTAACAGTCGCAGTATTAAGATCAAAGTCAACCGAAATACCAAGTAAATTTGGCTTTCGCATACAAAGTTAATTGTTCTTTGATCAGAACTCCCTCTCCTATTGTAGTGGGAAGCCGTAATAACTGTACTGTGGGTACTGTTCCACTGTCAAAGCTGCACTGATCAATGTATCAATTAAAGACCTCTTTGAGGATCATCTTTGTTGTTCACCGCGGAAATACAGATCGCATTCTTGCCAACATTATATGCAGGCATGATTTCTAAGGTAAATATTTGTACAGAATGGTACAGGTTCTGAGAATATTTCCTAAACAAACTTATTCAATGTTTTCAGAGTATCTTAGCAATTCAAGAACCAAGATTGCCCACTTGTCATTGAAAGGATCAGAAATTTATCAGATCAGGATTCTTTGAATAGGGATAGTTGAGGACCTGGAGATTGACATAGGCCAGTTTTTATCCCGGAAAATTAAGGAGTTCCCATGGGAATTTGAAAAACTTATTCAACGCGATGAAGTCACGGGCTAGTTAAGAAATAAAATATTACTAATCAACATACATTTAAGGATAGCTGACAGAGAAATCAGACAAGAGAGGTTATAATTATCTTGTGATCTTATCGGAAATATTTCTTATAATTAACGAAAGTTTGAAGACCATCTAATATAACCGCCGAGAGCTGTATTAAGTTATGGTTCTCATTAAATAATCTTGCAAACAAAACAAACTAAGCTCAGGGTATATCAAGTTGCGAAAAATAATTTACATCCGTTGTTAACACTTTTAAAAACGAATTTTCTTTCTCGATTTTTAGCAAATGTAATTAAGATAACCAAGAAAAGAGAAGGTTTATTATATGAAACAAGCACGAAAGTAAAGGGTTTGGTCATATTCCACCACTCTGGTTAATTATTGGCAGATTTCACACACCATTGAGAATATTTTGAAGAACTCTATCAATGAGAAGCTTGCTATCTGTATATGGTATACTATTTAAAATAGTGTTATGCGATATAAAATATCATTGGATACACACTACTAGTCCTCCCACTTCTTTACATACAGGAAAGCAAGAAACCGCCACCAATATGCATCAGTACTTGTACATTGTTGAGTAAAAATCTGAGGTGAAATGAAAATTTCTTCTTTTTCTGTTTTTCCTTCAACTTTCAATTTCCCATCGTTAGCACTTTTCTTCATTGAATGTTGAGTTTTCAAATATTCTTTCTTAGCCTACACCCACACCTACATCATAATTTAAAAACTTAATATTGAGCCTGATCCATCCAGTGGCTTGAGCTGTGCCTTGATAGATCACTCAAGGAAGGAGGAAGGATTTATCTATTAAAAACTTTAAAGTTAATTTGCTTGAGAGCAGTCGAGATTTGTTTTTAGTATGAGATTGAGCAAAATAGATTTTATAACAATCAATGTTGCCACAGCAATCGAGGTTAATCTCGGCTTAAACCCAGCACACTGTTATAGCGCAGCGAGCATCTTCAGTCGAGATGAGTAAAATAATATTGACTAAGAGTAAGATCCTAAACAGCACTTTAAAATTAAGGAACATCTTTGGCATTTTTTTTATTAGGCTTTATCCATAGACTAAAATTTCACTATGGTATCGTATTAAAATCATTGCAGGAGGCCATTCACGGATTCTGAAAGCCTTAAAATAATTATAGTCCCACGAACTTATCTGGTTGATAAGTTAATTAATATTTTATGTATGTTTAGTTTTAATATGTACTAGCGACGCTGTCACCAGGTTAGATAAAAGAAGTACTGTTCTGTGATAAAAATAAAAGTAAATGACGTCGACTTTTTGTCCGCCAGATGTTTTTTTTAAATTCACACTGGCTATTTGACTACTGGTAAAATAAATTATATGTTAACGTTTATTAAATAGAACATATCCCAAAAGTTGTTATATTCACGTTCCCTGTTAGTTTTATGTTGAATAACCATTTTAAACTATCGATTAAAATAAAAAAGTTCATCAAACTTTGGTGACGTCAATTCAGTATTTCATAAAAAATCATCTTCTTCGTCTATGCCAAGCACCAGTTTTGACGTTTGAAATAAGTTGCTCATTTGACTAGTTGTCAAATACCCAATTCCTAACAATAGTTTTCACTTTCTATAATATCTGCAAGAACGTTAGAGATACAGTCTTTAATATAAAGTTGAGAGTTAAGACAGACAAAACGGTATATTTAGCTACTCGAAATACTATGAGAGATTAAACTAAGTGCATGCAAACTCTGACGTGAATCACGAGCATAATAATATAACTCAGTCGGTCCCCTAGTAAATTTGTATCTATATAGATTCCTTGACGGCTACTGCAAGTTTGTGGCATGAATGTAATATGACAAGTTTCGTCATGAAACCTTAATAAGCTTCATGACACTGGCTCGCAGGGGAACTTCTAATAGAGATATTTCAAATATGTCACAGCGGATCAACCGTGCGGAGCTTATGTACGCCTTTATTTACGCACTATCGACTGGTCTCCGGTGACAACAGTGCAGTTAGTCATCAAGGATTTACAGGCCATAGAGGAAGATTGTATGAAAATTATTCTGTGTTGATCTATGGGCATTATGCTTTTAATACTTTTGAGGTCATAAACAATTCTATAATATTGTTCTGGTCTGTATGGTGTGGCGTGTAGAGATGAGCGTATCATTGAAAATATAACGGTTGTTGAGAAAATTATTAAAAGAAGAATTTTAAGAGGAAAACCTTAAATCTATTATTATTATCTATTAGCTCAGTAGTTTAGGCGCTACATAAATACAAACATGTATACAGAGACTGCTAAAATCATAATCCTTCCTTTTGGCTTTGCTGTAGTTGGGTAAAAAGTGTACCCACAATCATTGTAATAAATGTCGGCAAGAAAAAGTCCACAATACTTCACAAAACTGAAAAACGTGCCGCAACTTTACGAACTCCGACCCAACAATGAACACAGCAAAGGTTTCCTTTAAACGTGCCCCGTACAAATAAGTTGGGTCAGGTGGAAGGTCTGCAGGTTACCTCCCTACCGGCCAAGATGTACCACCAAGCAATTCAGCGTCCCGATACGATAACTTGTAGAAACCGATTAGGGGTATGGGTGTAATATATAACTGCCATACCCCTACTGTCCGCTACCATCTTGGACTGCATCATCTCTTAATTACTATCAGGTGAGATTGCAGTCAAGGGCTAACTTGTTAAAATGAATTGACGTTCGTATTGATTGGTACTCTGCGACACGTTTACGTTTACCTTCCGTGATAGATCGCCATCCGTACTAAGTACCTACCCTGGGATTTCAAAGTTCAAAAATCGGTCTGCCATGCACAACTGCCCCGGTATTGCCATTTCAGCTTCGAAGCTCATTGAGCTTTATAGATTAAACTGGTATTCTCTCTATAGCTCGCTGAAAAATATGAATTGTCCTTTTAAACAAAATAACTTATTTTATTAACACGTCAGCCGTGTAACAGTGCACAGCTAGCACTCAATGTGTGCAGAGTGGCAATGTAGTGATCACGTAAGCCTTTGACGAGGGTAAAGCCTCAGATGCATCTGATCTTTCTCCGTTTGTGTCGGGTAGACGGCCTGTCTTTACGTATTACACTTGTGCCACAGAATAGGTAATAGTTCTAACTTGTGCGTATATTTTAAGCGCGTCGTAGCTGGTTAGTCTCCGTTGAGATTAGCTCTCTCTTATCAACCCATTGTTGTACGAGTCTCCTCTCGGAATGAGAAGGGCTTAGCGATATTCCACCACGCTGGCCAAGCGCGGACTGCCAGACTTCTCACACTTTCTAAATGAAGGACTCTCGGGCGTTTCCTCACGATGTTTTCCTTCACCGTTTGAAGGAAGTGATATTTAAAAACATAAAACGCACACAACTTCAAAAAGTTGGAGTCGTGTTCCCAATGAACGAAAGCGCAACCCCATACAGGTTGTCGGGTGTCTTAACCACTAGGTTTTCATCGCTTCCGCAATGAGAATGGTTACCTACTATAGCTGAAATCGAAAGCAGAAAAGAAATGATGAAATTTAAAAAAACCCTTGTCTTGCCTGCAGATTTCATCTGAGTTTGTGTATGAAATGAGCCATTTATTTAAGTAGAGCACTGTCGTCTAAAATACATCTATCTTTGAGACAGGTGATTTTCTGCATGTACCCAACCTGCTTTAGAGACTGCCATTAAATAAATAGAATATTCGTAAGGTATCTCTATGAAATGCGGATGCTACCTACTCGTACCAATTTTTTTTGGAACTACTATTTTAGAAGTAATATGTATTACACGACTTCGATTTTCCGTTTTTCAACTTGTAAAGCTACACCCAAGGTCCAACACAAAACACACATTAACAAGAATGGTACAAAGCAAGCGGCTAGAGGAAGGCTCTTTGTGTACATAAGATCCGGTTTCAGCCAAATGCGATGGCATCGTAATTGTGTTTGAGCGCCGGGATAACTTAACACGACTGTATTGGTACCTATATCCAAGTTTGTCTAATTTTTTATTTCCTACTTAACTTCTATTTTATTTTTCTTAAGATTAAAATAACGCCATGATTTAAACAAAAATAAAAGTGTACCTACCATGAAACGTTTGGAAAGTTGTAAGTAACTTCGCACAAAGGTTTTCATGCTAACAATACTACTTCATTTTAAGATTTTAAAGTAATCTTTATTTAGTTCGTTTATCCAATTGACCTAATAGCTCAGGCTACTTATATGCAAGCGTTGTATGGGAACCCTAAAATAAAAAATGTAAAGCTGATTTTTGGCTCAAGTGTTCCTTGGGGTCTCAGAAGTACCTCTTAAAAATTCCCCCTCCCTAGGCCGCGGGCGTTCCCCCCTCACCCCCCCAAACGTCTCCCCAACCACAGTTTTTTGTAATTTTCTCAAAAACTATTAGTCTAGAAAAAAACCATCTATGGCGAAAATATTCTACATTAAATAATCTACCAAATGGCATTTAAATCATTATGATAGTATAAATATTTTTGGAAATATGCCGGCTTATTTTGCATATTTTTTATTTTTTTGAAATATTGTTTAATTTTCTTGTGATTTACACGAAAAGTATAAGAGCTAGGAAAAAAACCACAAGAACAAAATTAAAGTTCATAAAATCTTCTACAAAATGTTTTTTATTTCATTTCAATAGACCTAATACTTTCGGAAATATTACGATCGAAAATGTGCATGACATTTTATTTGAAAATCATCGATGCTATAATACAATAAACTAATAGTAATAATCATGATATCTTTATCCATCTATCTACAAAAGAACACCACACTTCGTAAATAATGGGGGGACGGGGGTTGTGGGAGGGGGGAGGGGGTTGTGGGAGGGAGCAGGGGGTTGTGGGTGATGGAGGGCAAGGGGTTGTGGAGGGGGGAGGGGGGCTGTGGGAGGTGGAGGGGGGATGTGGAAGGGGGGAAGGGGGTTGTGGGAGGAGGGGATGTTATAAAAATATGTTACATTTATAGGTTAATTTCTATTTATTATGTAGTATTATGCTAAGTCTACATGACTACCACCTGTTCTTACACAACAGCAAGGTATATTTCGAAAACTATTTGTCCTATCAAAATAAACTAAACACTATATTGTAGGTAAATTAATAATCTTTGTACTAAGTCCTGACAGCAGCTAACTCTAATACTTTTTCTTGAAATTACAATAATCATTTACGGATTTTACAAAGGTTTAGTTTTTTATTCCAGTTAGGCAGCCATATTTCCGAAACTATTAGTTTTATCAAAATAAACTAAAAACTATTTTGAAGATAATTTAATGAAGTTCATTTTTGCTAGTTATGTTTTTTTCCTAGTTCTAGTAGTTTCTGTGAAAATTCAAAAATATAACCACGGTTGTTGAAAAAACAAAAAAAAACTTGGAATATAGGTTGCCATATTTCTCGAACTATGGGTCCTATCTAAATTCACCATGAGACTTTTTTATGGGTAATTTAGTGAAATTAATTATTCTTCCGAGGATTTTTTCCAGCTCTAATAGTTTTTGTGGAAATTGCAAATAACATAGGATTCTAGCAATTTTTTTATTTTTTTCCGTACACTATACATGGATATATATTCTAAATTATTAGTCCTAT
Source organism: Erebia epiphron (assembly GCA_963932025.1). NCBI lineage: Eukaryota > Metazoa > Arthropoda > Insecta > Lepidoptera > Nymphalidae > Erebia > Erebia epiphron. The sequence goes on from OZ009945.1 coordinate 32,375,063, forward strand.
CTTTATAAACTATTTTTTTTTAAATAAATGGTTAAATGGTGTTTATTTTTTTTTTGAGAGTTTCTTGCCTAGCTCTAATAATTTTCTAGAAATTACAGAAAACATATAAAATTTTGAGCAATATTGCTTTCATGTTAACTATGACAGGTATATTTCAGAAATTATTAGTGCTATCAAAATGAACTAAATACTATTTTGTAGGTAATTTAACTATGTTTCTTACTGCTTCAATCAGTTTTTCCTAACTCTGTAATTTTTTTTCGAAAATTAAAAACAATGTACACGGTATTTGCATATTATTTTCTTTATCTTACACAATAGGTGGGCACATCTCCAAAACTATTACTCTTATCAAAATAAACTAAATATTATTTTATAGCTAATTTAATAGCCTTTCATTTTGTTTCAGACAACATTTTTGTAGCACTATCAGTTTTTATGGAAATCACAAGAAACTACATTACAAAAAGCAATACATGCAAAATATTTTCTTTTCATGCATAAAGGGTTAACATATCTCCGAAACTATTAGTCATATCGAAATGAACTATAATATTATTTTGTAGATAATTTAATGAAGATAATTTTCGCCATAGAAAGCTTTTTTCTAGCTCTAATATTTTTTGAGAAAATTACAAAAAACTGCGGTTGGGGAGACTTTTGGGGGGGGTGGGGGGGAACGCCCGCGGCCTGGAGGGGGGGAATTTTGAAGAGGTACCTACTTCCCAGACCCCCAAGGAACACTTGTGCCAAAAATCAGCTTTACATTTTTTTTTTAGGGTCAATGTTTATTAGTCCCGTACTATAAGTTATCTATACTAACGCGAAAGTTTGTATGTATGGATGTATGGATGTATATGGATGTTTGTTAGTCTTTCACGCCAGAACGGTTGCACGGATCTGGATGAAATTTGGCACGGAGATAGATTATAGTCTGGAATAACATCAATGTTTCAATACGATATAATAGTGATTTCTCCACTACATGTTTTTCTTGGTGGATTGGCACCAAACAACTCGTGCAACAACTTGAAATCTTACAAAGTTTGTTGAAAACAAGCGGTAATATAAATTAAAAAACTGTAACCCGACTACGAAAATTTCAAAGGCGCCCACATATTATAATTATTTACGCAATGCACAATATCTACCGACATTGTCATGTAATTTGTTTCCTTAAAACTACTAAGTAGGTACGGCCTCAGAGCCAAAATAGTAAGTAGTAGCCAAAGGACTATAATTTATAATTAATAAAATTATAATTATAGTCTAGCCATGATTACTCTGCAGTGAAATAAATGGGCAACTCAAAAAAGTTTGGTATAATCTGTCTTCTTACATCTGTCAGATTGCTTACACTCTCCTTAATTTTTCGCACAATGTGAAGGAATAAAACTATTTTAACTTTAGCCAAAAACTATAATGTTTACATAATTTTGATGAGATGTCAAGTAAGTAGACCAAGTGGATATTTTTCCTTTTGATAATACTGAAGTGTTTCCATCAACAGATTTTAAAATTCTACAATTTTTTACTTCTGAAGACTTACCATGGCCAGACTAGGTATAGCTACAGCTTTTAAAAGTCCATTTAAATTAAAGTGTACACATGACTTGCTCTCAAGAATGCACTTCATTCTTCAATCTCAAACAATATTAAATTCTCAATTTTTCATTTCATATTCCCGAGGAAATTGCTGATAAGCTCAAGCTTAAATACATTCGAATAAACTAGGAGTTTAAATAAAAGAATGACTTCAATTACGCTCCTCGTCTTTAAATTATATCTTAGGTAGATATTTATTATTATTATTGCTTTCATATTAATTCTCCTTTATAATGTTTTTAAAAATATGATAGAAATAGTTTTGGGTTTGCTTTTGAATTGTCAAGTGAATCTACCACTGGTTCATAATATCCTATGTATGTCCTTAGTAGATTGTAGATGTAAACTGAACTGCGTAATTTATACAAATTGTTTATGCATGAGTTGTCAAACTTGTTTAAATAATAGGTAACAATTTAAGGAACCTAGGTGAATTCTAATATCCAACCATGCACAGCTGTGTATGGTTGGATATTAGAATTCATGAGAAGAGAAGTATTAAAGGTTTCTCTTAAATTTTATTTGACAAAGTAGAGATTTAAACAAATAACATTCTTTAAACGCTGTATATGTATATCCTGATAATTATTTTAATATTCTTGATCTAAGTAAATCTCTATTTTTTTAGAGACAATTTCGTGAACAAATAAATTATTATAAGTAGGTATACTAACTTGACATTCTTCATAATTACAATAATTAGATACTATTTCAAAAATGATTTAGGGTTGTTCAAAAAAATAATCTCCTAACGCCGATTCGTCTTTTTAAAACAGCGTATAATACGTTAGGATAGAGCAAAATAATTTTGCACTTGAGTTTTTCCCCCTGAGAAACCCCGTAATATTTTGCTCTTGAGTATGTCCCGAGTCCCGACCGACTTGAAGCTACCGAAGAGCACTCCTACGTATGGTTATAATGATTCACTCATATAGAGGTTAAAAGTTATGTTAAAATTCCCCCGTTTCTAAAGCGCACCACTAAGGCCCGAGATGCCCTTCCGGCGTTCACGTTATCCGTCAGCAATTTGAGTAGCTTGAATAGTGAAAAGGCTTCTTTATATAGATAAAGCGTTTTCTATCTTGGACTATGTATATTAACTTTATGGTTAAACATGTTAGGTATGTTTGGAAATGCAAATGGTACTTTGAATATTTTACGAAAACCAACTGATCTGAATCATGTCTTTTTAAAAGGATAGATATACTGTACAAAATATTATATGATTTTATAAGAGCTTTGGAATAGTCAATTGAATCAACAACTGGTTCAGAATGCCTTACCCACTGAGAAGAATAAGCACAACACGTTCAAATCTATTGCTGTCATATCTAATGTTTCAGCTAAAATGAGAATGGCACTAGATCATGACCTTTCAATTTAGCTTAAAGATTGTGTCCAGAATAAGCCGCAGTGTTTGGCAATGTCGGCGTAGGTACTCTGCTCACGTACACACAAAATCTGTACTCTTCGCGGCTCGAATGTAAGCAACTTTGTGAACATCTGGTTCTGTACACTTATACTAAGAATTATTGTTTATTGATTCGTGGTCGATTAAAATCTTTTAATGCTATAAGTTTTGATAGCCTAGTAGTTTAGACAATATGTAGCCCTATTCGGGTGGTCGAGGGTTCGAACTAAATCCTACATATAATATCTCTCTCTGCATCGTATTCCTCATTGCTGAGGGTCGTGACCCCATTCCATTAATCACGTAGGCAGGCAGGGGTTTTCTTGGGACAATTGGTGAGTTCCCACGTCCTTTCGCATACGACTCTACTACTATTTCAACTCTTGGATTAGTAACGACTATTACCATAATTTATGTCAGTGATATTAACCAGTACCGATGGCTTAATGTGCTGTCCGAGGCACGGAGCATACGAAAAGGTCAATTTCGGACTTCCGATCATCTAGTTACCTACTTGTGTCAACGTTGCTTAACAATCGCAACCGACTGATATGCGTTGTCGCAACTAGGCCGCTCGTCCCTCAAATACTACATAATATAATTAATACATACCTATACCCCTCTCGCGGCATGAACGGATAGAGAGTTTTCGAATAGTTAAAGTTCGGCCGTTCAGAGAATGCGTTCCTGACACCTAATAATAAAATATTGTTTACCAAGTTATTTGACACTCAGTTTGGCACAAAATTATAACATAAATAGATTATTGATATAATAATGTTGTTTTAATGCTCATCAATTGTTAAAACGGTAAACAAACAGCAATAATATTTTTATCGTAACTGCAACGCCATTACAAAGTTACGTCGTCAGTTCAATCGCGACGTGACAGGAACGCATTCTCTGAACGGCCGTAGTTTAAATTGCTAATTCATGCTCAACAGTTGAAAGTGCAGACTGAAATTTGAAGGTTCGACGACTCATCCCGTAATCATTGCGCTGTTAATTATTGTCACACATACTCCTAGCACAAACTTAACGATTAGTTGAGAGGGAAAGGAGAATCTAAGTAGCTAGGTATATTAAAACTTAACTATAGCCACGGCAGAAGCCTCCCCCACTAAACCAGAGCCGGGGATTGAACTGGGACCTTCAACTTGTACAGCGCGCATCTCTGCGCCAGAGGGGTCGTCATAATATTATATCCCGGACCGAATTCGCAACGGACTGCTTCCAACTCGAGTTCTTAATGGTATTCAATAAGAACATCACTTAATTTAACATTAAAGCAACACTTCCTTTGTCTGTGAAAATAATAATTGTAAAATAAAATACTTCCCTCAGCATTGAGAACTTTTCGCTTAAAAAATTAAAAATGTACCTACACGAATTCAAGGGTCGGTAATTAAGCAATGTTTTTGCTTGATAACGATGAGTACGCTTACTCTGAGTTTTAACATTGCAAATACGATTCATCGACGTGACAGCTCACCACGCCAAGCGTCAAAGTAAAATGAACCTTAGCTGCATTGATTTAGAGCTCATTTCATCATTTCGTGTATTTATTCACAGCCAGCGCTCCAAACGCTGAATTTGCGAATTTAAAGCAGGAGCTTTTGGGTCCACTTTACTTTGACGCTTGGCGTGGTGAGTTCTCACGTCGATCAATCGTATTTGCAATGTTAAAACTCAGAGTAAGCATGCAGATCCATAATTTAGTTATCTCTGAGTAGGTACGAGCCGATATTGGAAAGGCCTACGATAATATATTACGTGAATTATTCTGAAATGTTTTCAGGGTTTAACACTTTAATAATGTACTTGTTAAAACCTATACAACAAAAAATATACTGACATCAACTAAACTAAGATATGCTAATAATTAATTGTAATCTTGCGTATCTTAATCAACGCTCATTTATCCTTTACATATTTAAACTTCGATTGTAATTTGTACCCATAATAGGTATCATGATTTTGTCATGAGCAAACTCAAACTCAAAGTAAAATTCCAAATTGTTACCTACACCAGTACCACCTACTGAACGTCACGTTTACAATGTATAATTGCTATGCTAATTAACCACGGTATCTTAAAACTACAGCTATGAGGGTGCCAAGCGCGCCCTGGTCTGAGAAGAGCCCGCAAGAGCATAACTTAAATACATTTTTAAACTATAAAGGCAAGTCTAAACTGACCTAACCAACCCGCATTGGAGCAGCGTGGTGGGTCTAAGCCACAGACCATATAAACTCGGTGGTCTAAGCTCTAATTCCCGCACTCCTATGAGAGTGGAGGCCTGTGCTCAGCAGTGGGACGTTAATAGGCTGTAGTGATGATGATGATGATGAAACTGACCTAAATGTAAAAGATTGCTGCCTATATTTTAAAACAGCTATTTTTGTAAATATACATATAATGCGTGACTGGTTTCTTGGACACTATTCTTATTTGAACCCGCCTGAACGTTTGATATAAATTTTTGGAGTTCAATAATATTTCAGTACAAATATACAGGAATTTAGAGGTAACAATAAAATCAATACACACCGACCGAAGCTTGGACGCACCCAGGTACCTACTGATTAAAGTTAAATTCATTACAACAAACACAGAAAGCAAAATCTTTACAATATTATAACTTACTACAAAGACAATTATTTTCATACAATTTTGTTACTATATTTGTAGGCATTCATATAACAAGGATCCCGTATTAGGACATAAAGGACATGAAAGAAATCTTGAGGTAGGTTTGCTTCAAAGTAAGCACACAAAGCATGCTGCATTGTCTGTCACGGAAATAGAGCTGCGCGTTGGCTGTTGGCTTTTCATTTCATGCGATAGGAAGCGCCTTTTGAAAGTCAACTCCTTAGTGTTCCTTTTTCGAATATTACAATGTCACTTTCATGTAGGTTTCCGACAGCTCTTTTCTTTACAATATCCTGTCTATAGATCACAGAAGAGCGAATAAAAACAGACGTACTAAAGGAGCGTGAGATTGTCGCGTAGATGTGCAATGAAACATCCGTACGCGTTACTGCAACAATATTTGCGTAGCTTATACGTTGCATTGGAATTCTAGATGTCATGCTCTCTTGGATTACTTTTGTCTGAGTGAACTGCTCAATTATGACTCTGTATGACATGTTAGACAGCGGATAAATGATAAAATATGTTTTATTTATTTCACGTAGGACAGCTGTGTCACTTATGATACACTAGCTGATGCCCGCGACTACGGCGGCGTGGATTGAGGTGGATAGCCTATGTGCAATCACAGACTATAATCTATCTCTGTGCCAAATTTCATCGAAATCCGTTCAACCGTTCGGGCGTGATTGAGTAACAAACATCCATACATCCATCCAAACTTTCGCATTTATAATATTAGTATTAGTATAGATAAGACTCTACCACCCGTTCGGAAAAATACTTTAAATACTGATAAGAGCAGGCAAGTCAGCAGTTGCTCTTTTCTTAAAAAAGAAAATGGTTACAATAATTATACAATACAATAGAGTCCTATTCGATCCACTGGTGGATCCAAAAAGTGGATTCTAGTGGACAGTGCCAAAACACATACGTTAATGTTACAAGTATTGCACTGACTTCTGGGTCACTGGATGCGAGGCCGGTTGCTTCCATGCAACTTTGTCATTTAGAAAATCATCGATAGTATAATAACCCCCACTGAACAAATGCTGTTGAAATTTATATAATAGCAATCCAGAAACTCTTTTGGAACCATGTTATAAAAGCGTACACTCGAACCTCGACTCGATAACATTTTTTATTTATTATTTAGGTTGTATGGTAAAAATAGTAAATTCTGCCTTAATAAAGGTTATACTTGAGAATTTTATTGTCCCGTGTTTATAGATATCCGCACGAAAACAAGGAACCTATTTTATAGTCCGGTTGTATGTGACCACCCACTTAAAAGTTGGGCTCCTAACTTTGCCAAAAAAAACTATTATAATTACGAAATCTAAAAATACTAGTTGCTTATAACGTCCCTTTTTTAAACACATCTGTAAAAAAAAACCTAGAAATGTTTTAAATTTTTTTTGTAACATGCGCTTCAATGTGTATGATGTAACAGACAAAAATTAAAATAAAAACTGACATTCCGTGCTGGTGCTCAGCATGTAACTGTTAGCCAATTAAAGCAGCTTTAAAAAGCAGAAATAACCAGGGACTAGAAAAATAAAAGCGCATTGACGGTAATTCCGGGTTTATAGCGCAATATAACTAAACTTTAAATGCCTTCAATAAATAAAATGAGGCGTAGCCGCTCTGACGTAGCACTTTCAGTAGATATTATAATACTATATTATTACTAGCTGATGCTCGCGACTTCGTCCGCGTGGTCTAAGTTTTTTTGATTCCCGCGGTAACTTCTTAATTTTCCGGGATAAAAAGTATCATTTTCCAGGTCCTCAACTATACCCATGCGAAAAATCACATCGATCCGTTGCTCCGTTGCGGCGTGATTTAAGGACAAACCAACAAACAAACACTTTCGCATTTATAATATTAATATGGTATGATGATGATATGAATTCCACTGTAAATCTAAAATGTGAACGTTAGGTTAAACTTATATACTGTGTGCTAATGGTCTAAACCGAGATGTCATTTGAAAAGTAAATGTTTTTGGAATGAAGTTCCTTATCGCGCCTCATCCTTATCCTTATTCCATATAGAAAAAATTAAGACCAAAAGTTGTAACGACACTTTTTGGTTGCTATGACTACTTGTGTTGTTGACTTCAAGTTGTTGAAAATAAAAAGGCGAAATAATTTTAAAGAATTATGTTTTTAATAGTTACATAGGCTAGTTATTCGTTCCATCCGGGTTTCCCTTGGAACGAAGTTCCTTTCGATTAATTAGTGAAGGAATAGTAATAAAATTTACACAGAGAAACACGCGCACGCCGCACGGCTTACAACTATAGCAAAAAGTTTCGTTACAACTTTTCATTCCATCCGGGTGTCCCTTGACACCTCTCAAGTTTTTTTTAACTAGATGAAACTGTAAAGGCATGAAGCAAATAAAATATCACTTGCTTTAACTAAAGGATACTAATTTTATTACTGCTGCATGCCCGAGGGTTTTTCGTAATGTTCATGTTTATGAAGTCTGTCAGTCCGGAGTTGGCAAGCGTGGTGGACTATGGCCTAATCCATCTCATTCTCAGAGGAGAGTCGTGCTCCGTAGTGAGCTGGCGATGGGTTGAAATGATGATGATGAAGCATGAAGAACGCAAACTCGTTTACGTAGCAAATATGATATTGTTGGAATATAGTTGCATTAAGGTCACGAGATATCACCCGAAATATCGCAAAAGTGGAGCATGATAAGTACCAGATGTCGATAATGACACATTTGATATGGGTTAGTGAGGGAAAAGTTTATACATACTTGTAAGCAGCAATTGAGATTGATATTATATATTATTTTATTTGGCAAACTCATCCTGGAGTCTATCACTGTACCTACATAATAAGTCTATTATGCGGATAAATTTGATATTTATAATAATGTATAATAATATATGAACGTGGCGTGCCCTCGAAAAGGCCTATGTCCAGCAGTGGATGCACACAGCCTGATGGATGGATGGATGGATGCCATTTAAATTTAACTGCCATAACTGACTGACTTGATTGATTGATCAATCAATGCACAGCACAACGACCTATAAGTAGCTATTTACTATAGTATTGTTGGCACAAGCACTGGAGTTAGAAACATAATATAATTTTGATACTAGGTGAACTTTAGGTACCTTCCTAACTGTTCGGACATCAAGAAAACTAATTGTGTCATGAAATGGTCAATAACATATTGTGTATTTATTACAAGGAAAGCACGCTAGAGCGTATGGGATACTACCGGTTAGGTTTTATCATGATTATACTAACACTACATAATACATTTATGAATACATATCTCGTAGTGTATTAGCAAGAGCGTGAGAAAAAATCTGTACTACACAAGGCTCACTCACCGTCTGATATAATATCAACATACAGCCCAAACTAATTGAGAAGTGAAATGGTCAATAATATCCTTATTACGATATAGTGTAAGCGATAGGTACTGCCTGTTAGGTTTTATCATGAGTACCTAATGCCATGAATACATAGCTTTAAAATATTACGAGCGTGAGAAAAAATATGCAGGTACATAAGAAGGCTAACTCACTATCAACATAAATAGCCCAAACAGGTCCAAAATAATAAAATTTTGATTGTTGGTTTTCCTAGAAAGGGTTCAAATTCCAACCCGACCATAAATGTACTGTAACGGAGAGAAATTATAAATTCAAATATTAATTAAGTTCAATTAGCGAATAACAAAATATGTCAGTTATTCACGGTATCCAGTATATTTAAAACAGAGGGGAGATGTGCATGTATCCAGCATATTTAAAATAGAGGGGAAATGTGCATGAAATTATCTGAACAATTTTGTAAATCGGCTACTAACAAGTCAAACTTTTGCTGCAGGATACCAGCTAAAATATGTTAAAACTCGAGCAGAATTAAATATCAGTTTCAAATTCCGTTATTACAATATGACACGTTGTGCAAAGTGGATAGTTTAAGCTTGTTTTTTATAGTTTTGTCATTATACTTCATACTAATACTAGTAGATGCCCGCGACTTCGTCCGCGTGAAATAACTTTTTTAAATTCTCACGGAAATTCCCTAATTTTTCGGGTTAATATATAGCCTTACTAGCTGATGCCCGCGACTACGTCCGCGTGGATTGAGGTTTTTTGGTTCCCGCGGGAACTCTTTAATTTTCCGGGATAAAAAGTAGCCTATGTGCTATTCCAGACTATAATCTATCTCTGTGCCAAATTTCAGCCAAATCCGTTCAGCCGTTGGCGCGTGATTGAGTAACAAACATCCATACATCCATACATCCATCCAAACTTTCGCATTTATAATATTTATTTGATTTATTTGATGACACTCAAAAATAATGTGCCTTTCTATTGGTACCAGAATTTTCCAAATCGGTTCAGTAGATCCAGAGATTACCCCCTACAATCTCACAAACTTTACCTTTTTATAATATTATAGTACTTATAGATTTTATAAATGTGTTTGTTTGTTGGTTTGTCCTTAAATCACGTCGCTACAGAGCAAAGTATCGACCTGATTTTTTGCATGAGTATAGTTGAGGACCCAGAGAGTGACTAAGGCTATTTATCCCGGAATAACAGGAAGTTCCCGTTCAAAAAAAAACGGATTCCACGCGGGCAAAGTCACGGGCATCAGCTAGTCGATAATAGTTTCAGTCCCAGCCTTCCACTGAAAACTAGCAGCAGTGTTGAGCGGGAGACCTGTATTTGGTTCCATAATATTGTTACATTTTATATGATAGTATTGTTAAATAATTTTACCTACTTTCTGTCTCATATAGGATGGAAACTATTACTGGGTGGGAAGTATAAGAAAATAATGGCACATCTATTTAAGTTGAATAAAACAGTACCGTGACTAATTTAAAGTTTACCCAACACACAACATTGTACTTGAAATTTTGTGAGTAGATACCCGAAGGAGTTCTCAAAATCCTTCCTTGGTGTGCACCAAGGAAGCATTTTGAGAAATAACAACAGGCTACCTAAAAACGTTAAACGTGATTGAAGTCGTAGTAATAAGATAGTTTTGTTATAATATGAGCTGCTTCTTATATTAAGTAATATTATGTTGTGCTCTAGATTATAGCTATATACTCGTAGAGTATGGGCAAACGCGTTTGTAACCATAGACAGACTAAATAGAAATGAAATTCTAGCGGTCTGGATGTAACTAAATCCTATCCAGATTCACACATTCTATCGTAATTCACACTTAGGTCACTGCAAATTAGGTTATAGGTACGATAGAATTTCAATATTTCACTAATACCTGGTTGCAATTGCGGTTAAGCGCACATATCTGTCTTTTATTTGAAATTTCCCAAAAACTTTACTGACGCATTTTATCGCGTTTAATGGCATAGGTACGTAATTTTGTGATTGCAACGAACTTTTTGGAGCTTGCATACCGTTGAATCGACCTGAAAATGGATACGTTTTACGGCGTTGCAAATTCACAGTTTTAAATCTGAAACTTGCTGAGGTCTATCTTCCGTTGAGTTCGCATGCATTGTGTATGGTGCAAATTTGATCATTCTTTTTACGGTTGGATTGTTGATGTCTTTTGTCCAGCTTTAAAAAATGTCGGTAAAATAAGAAAGAAAAGCTTTTAACTAAATATAGGCCCTTAGAATGAAGGTACATTGGGTAAGATAAAAAAGTTTATTAGCTGTGAACATTTTAAGACGAAGAAGAATAATAAGCAATTAATTTACTGTGAACTGGTAACTATTCGTATACTTAATATTATATTAACAGTGCATCCATATTAGATGTGTTTTCAAGAGCTGTAAATTTCTTTCATTTCACTTTCATTTTTGGTTCATATTGGTTTGATTAGATTGTCTGAAATGACTTTGGGGTAAAGATTTTGTTAGATAAAAATCTTCAAATAGCATATTGGACTAGCCAGTTAACATAAATTCTCGTCCCAGCAAAGTTTTCTCATATTAAAGCGACCCTTTAGGACATTAATGACCTATCTGCATTAGCACGGAGCTATTAAATTCACCAAGTCAACTGCGCGAAGTGATATTAGAATGCATACTAATATATCATATTAAATGCGAAAGGTTCTCTTCTGCCTGTCTGCTACGCTTTACAATTAGCAACCATTAGTTTTTCTGCAATCATAATGAACCTCAGCGTTCCATTGATAAAAATAATTATTAATTCCCGCGGAAATCAATAATAAACTTCTTAATTTTCCGTGAAAAAAAAGTAGTCTCTAAATAGTATATATTTTTGTGTATTTCTTGCAATGTATTTCTTTCTTTAACCAAGCCATTAACTGAATTCTATAATATTATCATTACTACGAAAATATAATATTATAACTAGCGGTCCGCCCCGGCTTCGCACGGGTAGCTTCTTCTTCTCGGTCGCACTCTTCATTGCTGAAGGTCGTGTCCGCTGCAGTGACCTTGTGACGCTCGACACGATAGCTCTCCACTCCGTCCTGTCCACGGCTTTTCGCATCGCAGTAGTAAGCGGGAGGAAGACTTTACCTGGTCAGACCAGCGGCTAGGTGATCGACCGCGCGGTCTTTTGCCCTCCACCTTTCCTACGACTATAAGCTTGTCCAGATTGCTAGGTTGGCGGCGGGCAATGTGACCAAAGTAGCCCAGAATCTTTTGGTAACAAATGGTCGACAGTCTTGTGCTAATCCGAATTTGATTCAAGATAGAGACATTTGTTCTTTTAGCGGTCCACGGCATGCGGAACAATATATAAGTATGAGTCTCCAATACGACGTATTTTCGCTGGCACCCTCGCCTGGGAACTACGTTTAGAACTAACAATTAAGTTGAGACCTTGATCTTTTAGGCTTTTAGCAATCTGTCTACAGCAGTTAGATATTAAAATGTTTAAAAAAAATAATTGTAAGTTTTCTTGTATTTATTATGTTTGTCTTGACAAATATAACATAAAAGACAGTCTAAATTAATAGACGAATAGAGGTTTAACGTTTTAATACACGAAATTATGTCCACATGACAGGCAAACATAATATGGCATCGAAATATTATGGAAATACCGATCAAAGAGAATATAACCACTATGATACCGATGTAAACAGTGAATTATGTCAGCCGTCAGGCTGTTGACAGATTTTCTGTTGGTCGCAACTTTTTCTAATTAATGGCATTTGTAAAAAATATGGTGACCTCCATGACAGATTTTTTACTACTGCACACGGTGTGCAAATTTAATTTAAAATCGGTTTAGTAGTTTAGGAGTCCATCGCGGACAGACAACATGACACGTGATTTATATATATTAGAGATATATATTTTTAATGTAATTCTCTAGAATTCTTGTTGTTTATCGAATTAAATAAAATGTAATTTGACTTTTTAATTTAAACTTTGATTTTGATTTTTGAAATAATCTAAATTCTAAAAATGATATTGACATAAAATTGTAAAAAAATGGATTTTTGTTATCTGAAATAAATAAATTGAATTGAATTGAATTGAATTGAATTGAATTGAAAATATGTTTCTTCTTTCTAAACTTTTATCTTCAAATTATACCACTGTCTTTCAACCGTGTCCTCACTGCCAAAAGTTAACTGGAAGAGAAATACCTCTAGGTATTAAGTTCGCCTTTGTACATTGTATTTTAAAAAGACTTTAAAACAAACAAACTCTCCAGGTCCTCAACTATACCCATGCGAAAAATCACGTCGATCCGTTGCTCCGTTGCGGCGAGATTGAAGGACAAACCAACAAACAAACATACTTTGCATTCTTATTATTAGTATGATATTCGTCCATAAAGTATTTTCATTGTCTTATTGGTCTGTCTAATCAAAGCACTTAATGCCTAACAGCTTTCAGTATCGAATACGTGGATGTAATATTCATATTCCTACTCACGAATGTTCTGAATCAATATTTTGCTACAACACGCAGATTTGATATTCCTCTGTGTAATGGATTTCACCACGAATCCTATTTCTGTTTAGAAGCCCCTATAATCCGACTAGTATTTAGCATACCGCACATTAGGGTACCAATGTGCAAAGAGGATTTCGTCCCGTTTTAACTTAGTAAAGAACGGTGATATTCTAGTGGTTATGGCGTCGGCCTTCTATTTGAAGGAACCGCCAAGCCAATTTGTGTGATGGACTAAATTAACCTAAGCCTTTCTCATTCTAAGAAGAGATCTGTACTTTAATATTTTATGTATAGTCTTTCAATCCTCACTTGTCCGGCGTGGTGTACTATGGCCAAACCATTCTCAATCCGAAAGGAGCTCATGCTTAGTAGTGAGCTGTCAATGAGTTGAAATGATGATGATTGGATATGCCACGTGCAGCTTTACTATTTTTGCTGTCTACTACAATACACGAACCAGTAGAAAAATCAAAATATTGAAACATTAGTTCCATAATATCTAAAATATATTGCTGGATTTCTTGTTAGAAGGAGGCTAATTGGAGCCATTGTTACCACAATGGAGCTTAAGCACGGCTATATTTCGATATGCTTTCAGATCGTGAAATGAATTAAATCTATTCAAACTTTTAGTTATCATAAAAAAGCCCCTTTTTTAGGAAGGCAGTCAATTTATGTTTATGTACAATATTAACGTAAAATTCATATTTTTGTCAAAACTCTCAATGAAAAAATTGTGCGTCTTACTCATCGTATGAACCACATTTTGAAGTCTAGATCTTCTATACTTATAACAATAATCTATACTCTATAATTATAATATTATAAATGCGCAAGTTTGGATGGATGTATGATGGATGTTTCTTACTCAATCACGCCACAGCGGCTGAACGGATCTGGATGAAATATGAACATAGATTATAGTCTGGAATAGCACATAACAGATTAAATAGTTTTAAATTTATTTTTAAATTAAATAGTTCCCGCGGGAACCAAAAACCTCAATCCACGCGTAAGAAGTCGCGGGCATCAGCTAGTTACTCATAATAATTGTCCTGACAGACTTGTGACTAATCTATACACACATACTAAACGGTGAAATGGTAATAATAGGTTTTTTTTTACAGGACTTCCCAAAAATGGAGTGGAATGTTTTTAGGGTTCATGTATGTTTGCATGTAGTATGTATTCATGTGAGTTTCTTAATTCCACCATAACTTATAAATGCCTGAATAGCTTTAGATGTATAGACGATGAATGGGGTATCCTTAGTGATTTTTGGCATGCGAATTGTTGAGGACTTGGAGAGTGGCATAGGCTACTTTTTATCCCGGAAATTTAGGGAGGGAATTAAAAACACTTAGTTAACGCGGACGAAGCATCGGGCATCATCTATTATTATTATAATAGTACTACGTTTATAAGCCGAAACGTAACCTTACAACTGAAAAATATACACTGAAAATAACAATGATTTATTCCGTAAAATGCTCGCGTGTCTTTCGCCATGGCGTTTTTGCTCTGTTTTTATAAATACAGTTCGTTACGATACACGAATCGTATTTTATGCGCAAACACGTTTATAAGGATTTATTGGAACGTGTTGTAAAATAGTAATATTGAAATTTTGTTCGTTAAAGTGATTTATAGTTACAGTGATTGCAGTAAATCCATATCGGCACATCATGAATCATACCTGTGCTCAGAGTGGTAGTTCCAGGCACGAAACATAGGAATGCTATAGATAGGTTTTTACAAACCAGAAAACGAGATACCTGTTATACAGGCATTTGTTAAAATTCCAGTTCAAAAGGCTTCAATTTCCGTTCCGAGTCTGTTTTGTCATGACGATAAATAAAGCTCAGCGGCAAACTTTTTACACGGGTAGTTTTCGTAACTACACGAGTAAGTTCACCAAAAAATATGGTAATATGTGCCTCTCGGGTCAGTTAACGGTGTCGTTACTTTGTGAAAATCAGTATTCTTTTGAAAAAGAACATAGGATACTTGTCATTCCGGAAATCACATTTTTTTTAATTCATAATTCCACGCGGACGAAGCCGCGGTCTAAAGCTAGTATCTTCTTCTTCTTCTTCCTCTGGGCTTTTCCGCACTTAAGCACTGGTGCCCGCTGTGCGTGAGACCTCCGGTGCGACTCCCCGCTGGATCACTCCAGCCAGCCGAGCTCACTCCAGAATCCAAGCAGGCCGCCCAGGTCGGCAAGGACTTCCGGGAGTGTTGCTGGGGAGCCAATGTAGGCTTCTCGTTGAGTGGTTACAGCAAGCTAGTACTAAAGCTTTAAGCTAGTATGTAATAATATGTAGATAATGATTAATTTAGCTAAATGATCTCGTAGTACTGATCTACTCGTATCTATATTTATTGCTCATCCATATTCTCTAAATCTATTTCATAGTAGATAAGTGACATTAAGTATCCAGAATACGAACCAATAGGATAATTAAAATATCCGGCTAATTTTACAAATGAAAATGGTTATCAAATGCTAATCGCCTGAGACGTATTTTTGGCCATAGCTCCGAGGATTTTGGGAGGATCGAAATGGGAATAGTACCAAGAGCTGAGGAATTTATCTAGACACGTGTGAGCGTTTTAATTTTGAAAATCGACTGGTAACTATTTTTTGGAATTTTGAAAAATGTAATAAAAATCTGGATTTTTGGGGGGTGGTTGTTTACTAAATTGTAAATGTTTTGGAAAAAAACCAAACTTAAAAAAAATATAAAAAAAAGTCTTAGGGTATTAGTTTAGCTACAAAATGGCGAATATTTGTTTTGAAAATTTGTTAATATTTTTGACCTGTAGGTGGTCCCTTTACATTTGGAATTGGATAAAAACGGGTCTTTCCGTATATAAAAGTAAAATAAGCGATAATATAAGCTATTGCATAGCTTCTATCGCGGGCCTTGACCGTGGAGACCGAATCCAGAAATTCCGTAACGAAAAAAAACCTAACACTTTGGTTGCTATGACTACTTGTGTTGTTGACTTCAAGTTGTTGAAAATAAAAAGAATATTTTTATGAAAAGATGATTTTGGTTGCAATGACTACTTGTGTTGTTGACTTCAAGTTGTTGAAAATATAAAGGCGAAATAATTTTAAAGAATTATGTTTTCAATAGTCCGGGTGTGCAAGGGGAATCAAAAAGGTTTTTTGGAGAGTTAAGTTAAGTTTTTTTCGGGTTTTAATCTTTATCATGTTGTTCTAGGTTTTATTTTACAAAGTATACGCCACCGATACTTCTCTCTGAGGCATTCCCGCGTCGTAATATCTCCATTTATCGTACGATGACATGCGACTTACAAACTTGCACGTAAATCTTTCTCGTACACGCTGTTTTTCTTTTCTATTTGAATGTCTATTTGCAATGCTTTTTATTATAGTGTTTTCTTTCATCATAACTTCAGTTAGTTCAAGGAAATTTGTTTTATTCAAAATAGCAATAGTTTGTCTCTTTTTTTTTGTGATCTTTACTTAAAATACTAAAGCAATAAAGATGCAACTGTAACCGTTTCCCAAAGGATACCTAAGGATACATAGGATGCGTAATGTAAATCAAGTCAACAATAACTTGAGATACAGCTGATATTGGTAAAGTATAAGATTGTGAATTTTAAAACCCTTTATTACAAAAAGTTATATCCATATTGATATTATAAATGCAAAAGTGTGTCGTCTGTTCGCCTTTACAAACAATTTTGACGAAAAGGCTACTTTTAATCCCGGAAAAGAGCTCTAACAGGTTTTTCAAAAAATCTAAATCCACTTGGCTTTAGTCGCGGTTACAATCATCTAGTGAGTATTTTCAAAAAAAAAAAGAAGAAACCGACAGACAACAACATTATTATATTATCGTCGTACCGATCTAGCTGGGTCTCGAAGAGTTGTTATGTAGAAAAGTGGTAAAAAAGTTAAGGTTTAAACGATTCTCATTATATTGTAAACCCTAACAAATAAGTATTCTGTGTACTGTGTGTACCAAAATAAAAATAGTCTGTAATCATATGCGGCCGAAGTTACTGAAAAAAGTTCTAGTATCTTTTGAAAAGAGTTACTACTACTACTAACCTTTTGAAATTATTTTTCACTAGCGAATGCCCGCGACTTCGTCTGCGTGGTTTGAGGTTTTTTGGTTCCCGCAGGAACTCTTTAATTTTCCGGGATAAAAAGTAGCCTATGTGCTATTCCAGACTATAATCTATCTCTGTGCCAAATTTCGGCCAGATCCGTTCAGCCGTTGGGGCGTGATTGAGTAACAAACATGCATACATCCATACATCCATCCAAACTTTCGCATTTATATAATATTATAGTACAGTATATAGTATAGTACGATTCTCTCAATCACAAGTCACAAAAAT
Organism: Erebia epiphron; assembly: GCA_963932025.1. NCBI lineage: Eukaryota > Metazoa > Arthropoda > Insecta > Lepidoptera > Nymphalidae > Erebia > Erebia epiphron. The sequence continues at coordinate 32,393,029 of OZ009945.1, forward strand.
AGAAGTATAAAAGAAACCAATAAAAGGCTGAACAATATTTAGAAGCGTCACGTTTTATTTATCATGGCTAAGTACGTGATCAGCCCTTCAATTATTTTAACAACCCTATGTCAGATACACGCTACCGAAATTTTTCAAAAGATAATCGCAGCTGAAAACAATGAATGCGAAAAGTCCATGTATGCAAGACCTCTACTGCGGCATCTGTATCACTTCTCCATAGAAAATTGCCTAGGATGCTTTGTCATACTCGTTTTGCTTTAGACATCAGGAGCCCTATTATAAAACCTGCATCAATCGTTGTTACAGCCAAAATGGTCGTGATTGGCAGACTTTGTGGTATGCAATGGTAGCATTCATTTTAACCTCGCAATTGCCGGCTAGCCAAACTGGCTACTAAGACTCTTTCGGTATTGGCTAAAATCTCCATTGGCAAAAAATTGTACCATAAATTCAGCCAATTACAACAATGATTGAGATTGTAATATCGATTGAAACAGCGTTTATGGAATATGACTAAAAATGAAATACAGTTCAGTACACAAGCGTACCTATATACAACAAAGCTTGTCGTGGCTTATTACATTTCTAGTTTAAAGACAGAGTTCCAAACACAGCGTGCATGGAGGTAATACCTATCGTCTGTGCTACGTACAGGCTATTATATATTCCGTGGTACAAGATTCTGTGGTATAGGCCGCATGGCAGTATCCTGGACCATAATTACAAAGATGAGGACACACGCAGGTCTATCATTTTGCTCTTTGACTAGTTGACCTATTCTCTCACTCCCGTAACTTTCCTAGCCCCTATTACTTCACGACTGTGTATTGTGGTAATATAGCTACATTACAATAGTCAATAGTTAGTTAGTGTCAACTGATTAACTAACAGTATTTGGTAATTACAACCAATGATAATGTCATTAGTCGCAATTAGGTACTGTAATAATGTATTTAACAAACTTTGGTATTATAATAGGGATGTTACTTATTATTAAAAATGTCACTTTAACTGTTGTTCAATACTGATATATTATTTAGATAGCATTACTATCGTTAGATCAAAACCTGTAGTGGTCGGAATTATAAAAGTAAAATTGCATACCTAACTATAGATCGCAAATAATAAATTGTTGTGGCCGCCCGTTCAATTTTGAGTATTCAGTAACATTTCTGTAATGTTAACATTTCTAGGTCTACTACATCTCTTTTATAGTTTTATATTTTATGCAACTACATAAAAACTTTTGGATGGCTCCCGGCTTAGTGGACAGACGACATCCAATTTCGGTCACAAGGAGTCGCTGGATTCAGGCGGCGCAAGACCTTTTCTGACATGTGAAAATCTATATTATGTCCTTACGGGGTCTATTGATTGATGAAGACGAAACATGCGTCACCTACCATTACGTACTTTGGCCACGACTTATATTATTATCTCTAACGAGCGAACTTCGTGTGACCGTCGCCTTACATATCGCGTATAATCTCACACGTAAATCATCCTCGAGAAGTGTTTTATTTCCTACCTTCGCAAACATGTCCCTTAATGGCATTTTTCTTTTTGCCTCAAGAAATAAAATTACGGTCAAATGCGCGCTGGATTTTTATAACGTTTTGTAAATGGCATTATTGGATAAAATAAAAATCATGTGGCCATATAATATACTCGTGTGGCCATATTGTCAAAGCTTAAAGCAATACTTATGCAATATTACTCCAAATGACAGTTTGATGTCACGTACCTTGACGTTTCTAAAATAAGAATTATAATTCTAAAAGACGAAAGTCAACAATAATGAAACAATATGGATTTAAGTGTTGGCAGTATTGATCCTGGTTACAAAACCAAACACATGTTTAATTAACTTTCCATTTTTTCAATGTCTCTATATGCATATCTAACCCCTAGATATGCTTATAGAGACAGAAAATATATATATATAGAGACATATGGTAGGTGAAGCTGAATGACGGGGCGACGAAGTGTCTCTACTGGTATAGCCCATTTATTGAGTATGGTCATTCTAGCAGCTATAATATAGGTACTTTGTAAACCTACGTCATTATCGAGATAATTTAATTAGTAGTTATAGATCTCGCAGAAAGTACCTAGGTAGGTGTAGATCTGACTACTCCATTTAATATGCTGATTGTTTCTGGTTGAATTAATAATTGATATCTATTAAGATATATTAATAGTTTAGTATGTACACGAGTACCGTACTGTAAGGGCCAAATTACACGAGATAACTTTCATCATCGTCGATTTCGTTTCACAAAGAAGTCGTTTTGCCAGTGCACGGCGATAATCGCAATTTACGCTTTTTTTTCATATTTAAGTATTCAAACCAGCGATAATTTTTTGCACTGAAAGAGCCTGTAGATAGCCGGCATGCCTACGGTGTAGCGCGTTGTCTGCTCTTTTTCAGTCAAAAAAGCAGACTGATGCACTTGTATCGATACAAACGCTTGTGTATTACTCGCGTTGAAAGCGATTGAATTGCATTTTAAGCGCGTTTTAACTTTTAATGGCCACACAGTATTTTATAGTTCTATCTAAGGGTCAAACGCGCGTCCACAACGCGTCTGTATTGACGTGTCTGCGCGTTTGTATCGATGCAAACACGCGTCAAATTTGTTGACGTGTGCAGAAGTTTCTGGCTGCGACTGACGCGTGTATGGTTTGCGTTAGAATCGCGTTTGTATTGCGACGTCTGCGCGTATAAAATAGCCCGTGTGCATAGTTTCTAAGTTAGTCCTTGATTCCAATGTCACCTGGTGCTAAGTGATGATGTACTCTAAGATGGTAGAAAGCTAACCCATACCTATTCCTAATCAGTTTCAACACGGAATCGTTACGTTATCGCTTTGCCGTTTGGGTCGTAACTAGCCAAAACCGAAGCCTCCCAGGCCGAACCTAAAATTCAGAAATTAATTATAAATCTCATGTCTGGGAGGTCGTCCAAAATAATCAAACGTGCTTAGTTAGTTAAATATTCAATAGCTCTCAAGTCTCAAATCATAAACAAAATACCTAAAATTATTTAGTACAGTGTGTGCTTTGTCCTTAAGATTGAAATTTCTATTACAATAACTTGGAATGCATCACTTATGTCTCGTGATAGGTTTCCTTTCAAGGCATTATTAGCATGTAGAATACCAAGATAGATTGAAAGCCGCTTTGATAGACGACGCATAATAACACCAGTTAGCGCGATTGTGTTTTGATTATTATATTGATTCGATATATAATATCAATTATTAGAATAATAATTATGATGAGATATATTCTGTTATGAATTTCAAACATATATCCAACTATCGTGGTAAGTACACAGTTGTAATTTAAAAAAATCAAAGCCTTGACATTGATGCATCGTAATCACCTCTGATTGGTTAAAACTCTTCCACTATTGGACGAAATCCATTGACGCAGCAAGAATACCATAAATTCAGCCATTTGGAGGTGATTGCGATGTATCAATGATTGATGCAAAAGATACGCGGTCGCCCTGCTGGGTAAATTAAATATTATAATGTTTCACGTAGGTATCATAAAGGTTGATGTGGTTTTAGCTGACATCTGATGATTATTATCATCTCAACCTGCTACACAAAGAACGAGTCGGTTATACGAGAGAGAATATCTTAGGCCATAGTTCACCACGCGCGCTAAGTGCGAATAAGCATGAATCAGTATCAGAATAAACTATGTGCAAAATTGGTACACAGTATACTTTTTGAAGGTCAATATTACAAGAAATAAAACGTGAAGGTGATAATAATTATTTGCCGTATCTTAAAAATAAAGCTACGAACATTACAAAAATTCTACATCAATGGTTACGAAGGTTCCAAACGCATCTTGGTCTGATAAGAGCCCATAACAAACTCAGTTGGGTATTTTTTTTCATGACTCACACACACCTTCTGAGGCGTGCAGTTTTTCTCGATGTTTTACCGATTAGGTACTTTTTAGCTTTAGATATTTATTTTATAGTTATCTAATACCTTTAAACGAGCAATTCTTGTATATATATAATCTGAACCTCGGAAACTGCTCCAACGATTTTCATGAAATTTAGTATGCAGGGGTTTCGGGGGCGATAAATCGATCAAGCTAGGACTCCTTTTTAGAAAATGTCGTTTTATCCGTGTTTTCAGACAATGAAAAACTGCTACAATATCATTAGAAAACGAAGGTAAATTTCGCCACCATCTACAAGGTACATACTACACAGCTCAGGTAGGAAATCCCCGGTTCGAGTCCAGATGTCTCCAGACTGTTTTATTCCCTATTTTTAAATAAAATACGATAAATTACCAAAAAAAAAACCGTCGTCCTGTATACTGCAGGTACTAATAATAAAAACTGCCAAGATCACAAGCATAACACTGATGATTGTATAAAAATACCTACATAATTTAGAAGTCGTCATATTCTTACCGAGATCCAACAGCATAGTTGAATCTCCATGCACATTTTAATTAGGTTAGTTAACTGATTCCTTAGTCCTTTAATTACGTAAGTTGGTATCTCAATGCTAACATTACACAAATCACAGTCACAAGTCCTTTATCGCTCACTCAGTCTATTTCCTTTTTGTTCTTGGAGATAAACTTGAATTTATTAAGGCAACAAAGCGAGTTTGTTCTTACCCGTTCTCCTTTCTTAAGGACTGGAGGTGCCTTACTTTTACTGTCGTAATAGCTCTTAATCCGCCATAAACCTCAGGTTGGCACGGTTTATCCTTACGGGTTAGAATTAATCCTCATTGATTATATTTTGTTTTGCGCCATCTAATTTTTATCCCTTTTTTGAAACTAATTTATTATCAACAAGTTTATTTTATTATTATGTCCATTATATATTTTAAATCATCATCGTCCACGCTTTTATGCGAGCAATTTGAGCCCTGCGCACCTATGGATTTGTTTATTACCTCTTCCTTTTGAATTTTTTTCTTGAGTCTGCTATTTTATAGTTAAAAAACTACACTACCATAAGTACTACTATATTTTTTGAAGGCAAATAGTTATTGTCACAAAATTATAATACCGTTGCCGGTAGCACCAGATCAAGAAATATGCTAGCGCAACGGTCCATCAGACTCCTCCTTGTGTAGCAGCAATAATTATTTTGCCTCTGCTATGACGTGTAGAGTTGTTGTTCATCTGAATGTAATCTCAGTGTAATCCCAAATATTTTATTGTTATTCATAGAGGCTGTTCAAAAGCACTCACACCTACGGAAACAATAACAAATTCGTAGTAGGTGCTCAAGCAAACCTTTTTCTTTATTCTCTGAGGAGATAAACTATAATTTATTAGCGCAACAAAATCACGTTTCTTTCGTTGGCAGGTCCTGCCTTTCATCACGTAATCTCTCTTAATTCGTCGTAAGTCTCAGATCCACGCAGTTTATCCCTCGCTGTCTCGGAACAACCGGAAACTCCACGCTTTATGACACTTTGTTATAATTTACAGACAATGGTCGCGATTTCGTCGACGCAGAATTTAGCTAAATACATTTTGTGTATTGCAGCCGTGATCGCTGCAAAATTATATTATCCTTAAGTGCTTACTGTTATAATCATTCTCCCTCAGCAAACAAGCAGTGAAAAATGTAGACAAGTTAATTTTATTGATAATTTATTGCACAGCTCTGAAGAAACAATAAAGCAATATTACTTTCTTGTTAAGTTTGAATTTATTAAGCACCTTTACAAAGTTTTCTGCTCCTAAGGCTTTGGCAGGAAATTAAAAAAAGCATTAGGTCGGGTATCCCCAGATTAACCTACTTACTAGATTTCTTTGTCAGCTTTGTATTTTGTTTTGTATAGCCCCAATTTTGGGCTGTATCCATACGATAAATAATAATCGACTGTCAGCTTTCACAAGACAAACTCTATTCAATATATTTTTTATTTCGATACTCATAATTATTAATATATAGTAATTTAATTTAAAATTATTATTTTAAGATAGAAAAGAAGCAGTTCGCAAGCAGAGCGCTGGTAATTAATTAAGTGATTGTCAACAGCAGTCGCAAACAGTTCTTAAATAAAAATTGTTCTTAAATTTTCTTAAATAGTGAGTGTCTACTATGTGAAATGATTTTTATTATGACAGATTTTTACACTCTCATATTCAAGAGGGATTTTAAATGGATTTATATGATTCAAAACAAATTCTGTGCCAGATATTGTTTTGTGAGAAATGTTATGAATGAGAACATTTTTAAAATTAAAAACTGTATGCTACATGCATAACAACAATTTATTTTGGTAACGCGTTGCCTAGTGAATAGGAAATTGGAATATGAAGTACCCCATATAATTATGTAGACGTTATATGATCAAAATTAACCAATGAAGTAACTAATTACTAATGGAGTAGGATTTGGAAATGGAGTTTACAAATCAATACAAATATAAATTTAAAAGTATATTTGCCAGTCTATCTGTCTATCTATCTGTTAATTATATCTACCTTTGTTCGGCCCATCTGTTTGACTGATTTTGTCAAAATTTAGCACAGAGATAATATTAATCGTATAGAAGAAAGAAATAATGTACAAAGGCAGGATGATAATAATAAATTAAGGTCTACATTTTACTAAATAATCGATTTGAGATCTGATTTATTAACAAAAAGTGGAATGATAGACCGATAGCGTCAAGCATACCACGTTTGTCTTTAAAATAATTGTAAAAAAAACAAAACACGGTTTTTTTTAAACTTTCTACGTTGTAGTTGTAGAGCTTTCGCAATTGAAAGCTATTTTATACAATTCCTGCCTTTAATAGTTTTAATCGATGTTATGCTACAACTAGACTGAAATTATGGAATATAATTATACGAACGTAAAGTATACGAACCTAATTTAATATTGATGAGCTTGACTGGATTAATTTATTATTAATAGACAACGTTGATCTTGCTAATTAATGATAATAAAGATATTTGCACAAAGATTAACAGTAGAGCCATTTCAAAAATCAAATTGCCGGCTTCATATTGTACTGAATAGAAAAAATAAATGCAAATAACCTTTAGAGAACTTTCTTCGAATCGCCATGTGAATCTACTGACTATGCTTTTATTTGTTTGGATGGCCAAAATCATACTAATATTATAAATGCGAAAGTCACTTTGTTTGTTGGTTTGTTGGTTTGTTGGTTTGTCCTTCAATCACGCCCCAACGGAGCAACGGATTGACGTGATTTTTAATGAAGGAACCAGAAGTTTAATTCGCTATAATCCGCAACAAAAGGAATATCTATGTGGTACAGTGATTTTATATATATATATATATAAAGATTATATATTTTTATATTTATATTTATTTACCACACCACAGAATTCCCCCAAAAACTACCCTTTATATATTATAAATATATATTGATTATGTATAATATATTATATATATTATTATATTATATATATATATATATATATATATATATATATATATATATATATATATATATTTAACGCACCACAGAATTCCCCAAAAACTACCCTCAACGCACGTTTCACTCCGATACCGGAGCATCCTCAGGAGATGTTGCCTCCACAATGCACGATTGTGAACGTGCGAACTTCGTCCGCGTGGTTTAAGTTTTTTGTTATTCCCGCGGGAACTCCTTAATTTTCCGGGATAAAAAGTAGCCTATGTCACTCTCCAGGTCCTCAACTATACCCATGCCAAAAATCACGTCAATCCGTTGCTCCGTTGCGGCGTGATTGAAGGACAAACCAACAAACCAACAAACCAACAAACAAAGTGACTTTCGCATTTATAATATTAGTATGATTTATGATATGAATTATAACATAGCTTTTGTTTTATTTTTGATTAGCAATTTTAGTTTTACCGGTTTCGTAAAAGTAAATTCTGGTAGGCGAATGCCGCTAGAAAATCTTATCGTTCAAAACGATTGACGTCCCTATAATTGCATCGAAAACTGAATTAGCGATAGTCCACCGTGGAGCCTATTTCCTGAGGAAGATCCGGTACCACGGACTGTACGTCCAATTTAGGTAGTTTGCTATGGGTAATGGGTATTGATTGGATTCATGAACGTTAACAGGAAAGACAAAGTCTAATACAAGCCTATAATAATAGAACCACACGTTGCCTGCACCTTCATTAAAAACTGCTATCCAACCATTGATGTGTAATTTTAGTACCAACCTTTCGCTATTCTAATATGAATATTAGATTCTCGATAATTTGATATACCTACTAAATTTCGTTCCAATTGATAAAGCATAATGAGATTTCATGGATATATTATTATAATAGATATTATTAACTAAGGGGCGTATTAATCAACCCATCTATAATTTTGACAACTAGTTTAGATATAAGCAAGGTTACTTGTAAATAACTAGCTTCTTTAAGATAACGCTACTTAATGGTAGATTACAGATAATTTAAATTATAAATGCGAAAATGTATGTTTGTCTGCCAGTCTGCGACGCTTTCACGGCCCATTATTTCGACCACTTTGACAAAAGTTACAGAGATATATTACGAGAATACTTATCCTGGAAAATCAAAGAGTTCCTATGTGTTTAAAAAAAATCTAAGCCAACGTAGACGAAGTTAAGATCTTCCTCTAGTAGATTATACCTACTAGGGGCGATCAAAAACTTTCCGGAATCCGATGTTTCAAAAATTTTTTTGACGTTCAAATATTTTTTCTCTCATAGGAACAGTCATACAAAATAGTAGATTATTAACCAAGGGGATAAAGCAGTGTCTTCTGTCGCGGGTGACGATTTAAATCGCGAGTGTAGCGAGGGATTTAAGTTCACCCAAGACTAAGACAGCTTTATCACCGAGGAAAATACTCTACTTTTCGTACCATTTGCGAAAAAATTAACACAATAATAATTTGAGATAAGCATTTATTAAAATAATGACAATTAAAAGTAAAAGGTAACATTCGAAACATTGGACCAATTATTGATAGAGAGAGTTCATAAGTTTTTGAATAATTTTCCTTGGATTTTGTTGGAAGCAAATTATTTATAATTGCGGCAGCATTTGCACTGATGGAATCCGACAATTCACTGTCACTGTCGCTTTGATTTAACATCGTAACGTATTTTTAGAACAATAACTTATTTATAAAAATAAATTAAAATAAACTTAACGTTTATGTATTTGAAGAAAACAAAAACGCGGCAAATTCCTAGACATATATTTTTTTTGTCGGAAAAGCAAATGCATCAAGCTCACACGGCCTCGTCGGTTTTCGTAATTTTATTTCATAATCATAACTGCACAATAAATGCGTATTCCTTTTTCAAAAAGATGTATAATGCTTTATATACAAACTCAATGGTGTAAACACAGATGTAGTTCAGTATAAATTTCGGTAAGTATGCCAAATTTAAATCACATTCTCCCCCTAGAGGATGAATGAAATTCAGTACAATTTTCTTTCCCTGTTTTTAACAGATTAAAAATGACTATTGTTATGTTCGCATTTTGTGGCATAGAATGTCACTTTTTTGAGCAAGTGGTACGAAAAATATTTGCTTTTATGGTTTCTATAACATTGCCGGAAACTTTTTGAAAGCCCCGCGCAAGTTATTGAGTAAAATCGGTCAGAAACTATATCCTGGGGCCATACTGCTAACACTTATTGTTTCATTATTGTTGACTTTCGTGTTTAAAAATTATAATCCGTATTTTAGGATCGTCAAGGTACGTGACATCGAACTGTCCTTTTGAGTAATATTGCTTAAGTATAACTCTAAGCCCCTGAACAGAGGCTGAGTAAACTCAATGTTTAAAATCAAAGTTACAAACCTTTATTTTTGGGACGACCCATTTCAATGCGTACTCGGCAGTCCTTTATTTATTTTTACAACCACACGTCAAGTCCACGCTACCGACATTTGTCTCGGACGGGTTCGCAAGTCGTATTATCTGTAACGTACGACGTGTGACTGTCGCCTTACATCGTGTACAATCTCTGGCGTAAATCATTCTCGAGGAGGCTGTTTTATTTGCTATACCTGTGAAAATATGTTGCTAAGAGTAGTTTTTTTGAGACTATGTCCAAGACTCATTATATAAACGGCAAGGCTCTAACTTTCCAGCGAAATATGTGTTTATTAATTTATTATTATTACTTGCTTCAAAGATTAAAAAAAGCATAATGAGGCATGTTGCCATAATGTTCTGAAAGGTTCCAATCCGCATTTAGCTAGTTTGATGAACCTAAAGCCTTACATTCTTTTCAGTTTGAGAGGAGACCCGTATGCAGTAGTGGGCCGAGCTGATGATGATGGTAATGATGAAAAGTTACTTTGGTAAAAAAGAATCTCTATTTCTGGACTAAAATATGCCCCGAATATTGTATAATAGGTACACAACGTTGGAGATCTGCGCAAAATATTTAGAAAGGTAAAATTATGCACGTTATTTTCACGACTGACTCAAGAAAAACCACTACGAAAAAATGTTCGTAGAATTAACCTTGAAAAGGATAAAGGTTAGGCATGTAAATCAACTTCCAACCTGATGGAGCTTGGCTAATTTGAGTTTTCTCGTACAGAATTTACCAACACGAAAGCGGAAAATATTCAGACTTAGAACAGTTTGGTTTTTTTACGGTGATAAACTAGACATTGATAGCGACTCACTTAGTGATAAATGATGATGAAGTACCTATAGATGGAAGTGAGCGAACTAGCAAGGGGAGCAGTTTTTCCTTTGGCTCGTGGAACCACGGCCAATGTGTAACCAATCTCACCAAACCAGCCCCCCGATTGTGTAAGGAAATCGTAATCGTAAACGTTTGTCAAACGTATAATTCGACCTGTTTATGGGTTCATAGATGCCTGCACGTTAAAAAGCATGTATGAACTCCTTAAACAGTTCTAGTAATACGTTTTATGCTGTCAAATGATTACGATTTGCTTAGACAATCGGGCCTCAGAACTTTACAAAATAAAGAATTTATAAAAAATAACCGACTGCTCTTCACCTAGGTTTTACTTAGTAGCAGTCGTATTGAGGGCGAAAACTCTACGGACAAAATTTTATGCCTCTCACAAAAACTCCGCGCGCGAGAGAGAATACTAAATAGAATACTAAAACTATTTAGTATTCTATTTCGATGGGCGTTGCACAGACAATCGCGGCACTATGCTGACGTTATGCGCGGACTTTTTGTCCTGGCCTATTATTAGTGTGTTTTCGCCCTAAAGCGGCGTTGTAACGGAAGTACATTGTCGGCTTTTCACAAGCCCATTGTCCACTGATGTGTGCCCTTTTGATCGACATCAAAACTACGTGAACAATGAACACTCGCGTTTGTCTCGACAGGGGATGGATAGATTTTGGCATCGGCGGAAATAAAATGCGTTCTTTATTCGGAGATAGCCAAATACGTTCAACGTTATATTATTTAAAATTATATTTTTTACGTCTATGGTCCGTGTTGAATCGGATTTTCTTCATAAATTAACTTAGATATTTTCTCGATACCGTACAGTGTTATAATATTAAACGCTTGGATGAAACAAACACAATGTTTTTGTCAGATCGTCTACCCATGACTAGTTATGGTATTATTTGGGCACTAATTAATTATACAATTATGCTAGCATTAAAATTAGTATTTGGTGTATACTGAATCGTCCTGATTATCAGAAGGCTGTGTTATCAGTATATGCTTGTTCGTGAATTTGGTATGTTTAATACCAAATATGCAATGATATTGTTGCATTACCTAAATCTGTGATGCCCGAATGAATACACTAACGAACTTTGCTTGGCCAATCTTGGTTAGGCTCCACCAGGCTTTATGTTGACCTATGCGAGCTTAATTCCAAAACATGACCCTGCATACATGTATGCATTATATATTACCAACATCTTATATTAAAAATTCTTTTAAAAAACCGACTTCCAAAGCCACTGTAAAGTAAAAAATAATTTTGATTTCTACACACTATGTTGAAGTCGGGCGAGCCTGACGCGTCAACTTTGCCTATCCTTGTTATACTCGCCCGACTTCAACATAGTGTGTAGAAATCAAAATTATTTTTTACTTTACAGTGGCTTTGGAAGTCGGTTTTTGGAAAGAATTTTTATTTTTAACTTTTTAGTGTACTCGTGATCCCCACGGCTTAGGAGTGCAGTACCCTGCAGCATCAGAGTTGAGGAGTTGGGACTTGGGTTTGAGTATGAAGTCGTTGCTTGACACCTACAATATGATTTCACCATAAAAAAATCCTAAATAGCAATTTTTAAGAAGTTCTGTACCCTGCAGCATCAGGGTTGAGGAGTTGGGACTCAAAGTTGAATCGTATACACGTAACTTGATACCTACTATATGAATTCACCATCAAAACTTCCTAACTCCCAAGTTTTGAGTCGTATGTATACCTACAGCATCAGGATTGAGGATTTGCAGTCAGATTTTTTAATGGGACCACCTCGCGGACTTCATATAACCACTGAAAAGAAATATTTTCAAATCGGTCTGGGAATCACGGAGATATGCGGTAACATACCTACATTTTAAAAAAAATACGCGCCGAATTGAGAACCTCCTGCTTTTTTGGAAGTCGGTTAAGAATGCTAAATGTGTTTGTTTGTTGGTTTGTCCTTCAATCACTCCGCAATAAAATCACGGATCAATGTGATTTATTGCATGGGTATAGTTGAGAACCTGGCGAGAGGCATAGGCTAGGAAAATCAAAGATATCTTCTGGGATCTTCAAACCTAAATCCATGGAGTTGCGGGCATAATGTAATTAGAAATAATACAGAAAAATACATGAAGTACAATATCTGAATATCACTCACTCACTCACTACAGCCTATTAACGTCCCACTGCTGGGCACAGGCCTCCACTCTCATAGGAGAGCGGGAATTAGAGCTTAGGCCCACCACGCTGCTCCAATGCGGGTTGGCGGGCTTTAACGACTATTATCATGTTAGTGATAATAACCGGGACCGACGGCTTAACGTGCTCTCCGAGGCACGGGGGTGAAACACCGCCAACTTCCAACTCCGGGCTAGCACTGAGAATTTCTTAATTGAAAAACCCAATACCTAACTTTTCATGCCCGACCGGGAATCGAACCCAGGACCTTGTGATCCGCAGTCGACTATGCTAACCACTAGACCAACGAGGCAGTCATCTATATCTGAATATGTTGAATCATATTTTCTTCTTTACATTCTTTAATCAATCTAATAGTAATATATTTTACAAAGCTTTGACTACAGATGAAATGAAATATACAGTTCAACAAAAGGGGCTTTATTATATATTTTCCATTACGAACGGCAAATCTAATTTCGATAATCACAAAACGTCTCGAACCTTTCAAGGACATAATACAATAATGGAGCAGCCGATCCCCACGTTTAGGGTCTTGACCCAAATACTGACCTTGGAAAGCTCCATAATCCTCCAACAGGATGATCGTAATCTATTACGAAATACGTGAGTTATTTTACCTTCAGAATAGCTTTTACAATCATTCTTAATTATTATTATTGAAAAAAAATCTAATGGAAATTTTGCACATTTAAGGAACATTTCCAGGCGACACAGAAAGACCTTACAAGAGACCTATGTCCATCTATCGGTGGACGACGACGATGTCACTACCTTAAGACCCTGTGTAGCATAAAAGGGGGTTTTAAAAAGCAGTGTATCCATCAAACGGTGACATAATGTGTGGTTGTTAAAATAATTTGCTGTTTTCAAGACCTATATGCATGCATTGACGCATCTCAAAACACAATTAAAAGTTAGGTATAGGGTTTTTCAATTAAGAAATTCTCAGTGCCAGCCCGGAGTTGGAAGTTGGCGGTGTTTCACCCCCGTGCCTCGGAGAGCACGTTAAGCCGTCGGTCCCGGTTATTATCACTAACATGATAATAGTCGTTAAAGCCCGCCATCCCGCATTGGAGCAGCGTGGTGGGTCTAAGCTCTAATTCCCGCTCTCCTATGAGAGTGGAGGCCTGTGCTCAGCAGTGGGCCGTTAATAGGCTGTAGTGATGATGATGATGATGATACCAAACGCCTCTGGGACTGGACGTAGCTGGGAGCAGTCGATTTTTATTACCTGTCCGTAACATTTCTTTGAGCTCCGACACGGACTTGGAGTAGTTTTATGTAACACTCAGTGACTATAATATGATGCCCATGACTTCGTCCACATGGATTAAGGATTTTTGATTCCCGCGGACTGTTAAATTTTTCGGGATAAAAATTTTCTCTGTACACGGATTATGGATTAACTAAAGTAAATCCATTTCATATATGAAAGCACATTATGAACATAACATAAAAACATTTCTTTTCCAAGGCTTTATCTTCCATTCCATTTTCTTTGTGTGAGCGCAGACTATGGATTTTCTCACGGTATCCTGTATCCAGTGAGTTTTTGTATGTCCACAGACTTTTGACCGCCACATACAAAACGTATTCCATTTTCACTCTATATTTAGAAAGTAGGTAGGTTCCTACTGCTAATATTTTTATTTCTTTATATAATTATTAATTCGCTAATAAACGAAATTAAAAATATCAATGAAATATTTTGAAAACTTTTGGCATAGAGGAGGCATCTACCATATTATTTTTCAAAATCAAGTCGCGGACAATAGATACTATAGTCATAATATAGTACATTATAGCCTGAAGCACTGGCCTGAAGTGTCAAGTTATGAAGAAAAGTAAGTTATATAGGATATCTTTTGGTTTAGTTATGTTTGAAGTCAGTGCCGATTCTGTGCAAACCCGGTGATATAATTTATTCGAATTAGTAAGTCTTACAACAGTCCGATGATTTTATCCGACTAGTAGGTATCATGTCGTGTCACTTTAGGAAATTATGTTTTTCTACATTTTTTGTTCGTTTTTAGGGTTGCGTACCTAAAAGGGAGGAATGTAACCCTTATTACAATGTCTGTCCGGTCACATTTAGCATATTTTAGTATTATGTCCTCAATCCCAATAAACAAGTTTTACTGTGTGTTTTATGTTTGTGTTATATTTATATTATACAAGAAGAAAATGGAAATACAAGAAAATACAATAACTTTTCAAATAATTGCAAACCGAAGGGTCGGTTTGAATTTGAATAAATAGAAAAAAAGTGTAAAATAAAAATTAAGGTTGAAAAATATTTTATATAAAGTGCAATGAGAAATTGACCATTTTTCTAATATGGCTGATACATCAAAAGCCTGCCATCGCACAGCTCATCTGCATTCATTAGCCGCTTTAAGCTCCCTCGCTCGGGGGTTTAGAGCGAAGGACTTGACCCTTTTTTCGAATGACTCATCGATATATCCAAGCCATGCTATGACCAAATGGACCGGTAAAACCTTTTACGTGAGCTATTTTGAAATCATTTTATGATCTCGCATTGGGTGAATGAATTCCTGTATGAACTGTAAACAGGAGTGTTTTATTTTGATTTGAAATAAACAAGTCCACTAAGGACCAAGATATTAAACATAAAATAGTTTAGGTAAAAAAAATTACTTCCGTTCAAAATTTTTGTTGGATATTTATAAAATACCTTTAACTCATGATACTTTATCATACTGTAAGGTCACGTCGTCTGAGGAATTACTGTTGGGGTCAACTAGCTTCCTTTCCTAGACTATTAAGTATTAAACAAAAGATAGTCTAAACTTGGTACAGAAACTACCACAAGCTTTGTCAAGTGCTTTAGTGTTGAAAGAGATGGTTGCCTTTATGTGGCGATCCTTCTATCTGAGCCAATATATTAAGGAGACTAAACTCACGAGCTCACCTTAGCTACTATAGCGAGGGATAATGTCTAAAATGGACTCTAGGGTGGCTCTGAAGCGTTATTTTTCGGTTCGTTCCTTTCCTTGATTAAATTCGTCAGCGAGCACTGCTCTAACTAATTAACTAACAGGTACTAATTATTGTCTACTTGATTGATTATTATGTGTCATATCAATTTAGTTATTGTTTCTTTTTTCATTTTTTATGTAATAGGTACTTATGTAAATAATATTATACCTTTAAATTACAGTGGAACTTGGGTATATTAATAGTTGTTGGATGGTTGGGTTATGTTACAAATACAGCAAGAAAATTTTAGGCGATCAGTTTTATTCTCTTAGTTACCCATTATGATACCAGCAATCGCCCACGACTGCGCTCCCGTGGGAGTTTAGAAAATTCCTGCCTTATTCTAAGTCTACACTATGAAGCGAACCAGCTTTGCAGAAGGGTTCCTGCTGAGCGTTGATGAGTTAGGACTTATTCAATGTGAGCGAGGACTTTTGTTTTAATTTAGGTTTATAAATTAATAGATGTTTGGTTATGATTTGTACTATAACGGAACTCGACCTAGAATGACTAAAGATTTGGATGTATATTATATTGAGATGGAGATCATTTTATAGTAAATTACTTCACTCCGAGCAGTATGGTTTTACGAAAGGTCGATCAACAATCGATGCGGGCGCGGCGCTGTTAAAACATATATTTGATGCTTGGGAGAACTCACAGAATGCTATTGGTATTTTCTGTGATTTGTCTAAGGCATTCGACTGTGTTGAACACGAGACACTGTTGACCAAATTGAGCCACTATGGAATCAAAGACACTGCACTTA
This sequence comes from Erebia epiphron, assembly GCA_963932025.1. Lineage (NCBI taxonomy): Eukaryota > Metazoa > Arthropoda > Insecta > Lepidoptera > Nymphalidae > Erebia > Erebia epiphron. The sequence goes on from OZ009945.1 coordinate 32,409,688, forward strand.
GTCTCATTGCATCATATCTTAGTGACCGTATTCAGACGGTATGTGTAAACAATGTGAAATCATCCGGATCAGCCTCGTTAATGGGTGTCCCACAAGGCTCCATTCTGGGTCCCTTCATGTTCTTGGTATATATAAATGATTTACCATATTTTGTCCAGGATACTTGTGATATTGTGCTATTTGCCGATGATACGTCTTTAATTTTTAAAGTCGATAGAAATAAGGATGATTTTGACGACGTAAATGGTGCCATTTCCCAGGTCACTCACTGGTTTACTGTAAATAACTTACTTTTAAATGCAAAAAAAAACTAAGTGTGTTGAGTTCGCACTGCCCAATACCAAGAATATACGTAACATTAATCTAGTGGTAAATAATGATATGTTAAAAATAGAAGAGGCCACCGTGTTCTTGGGGGTGACCTTAGATGCTAAGCTTCAATGGGGCACCCATATATCAAATCTAGCTGGTAAACTCAGTTCTGCTGCTTACGCTGTCAGAAAGATTCGGCAGTTAACAGACGTTGAAACTGCAAAGATTGTATATTTTGCTTATTTTCATAGTATTATGTCTTACGGAATCTTGCTGTGGGGTAAAGCGGCAGATATTCAAAAAATATTTGTATTACAAAAAAGGGCAATACGTGCAATTTATAATTTAAAACCACGTGAATCCCTTAGGGAGAGATTCAAGGAAATAGGTATTCTTACAGTAGCCTCGCAGTATATTTACAGTAATCTAATTTTTGTAAAACAACACATTCAGAATTACAAAAGAATATGTGATCTGCATGATAGGCCGACTAGAAACCGCCATAGGCTCGTGACTCCATCGCTCCGCCTCAAGAAAGTCCGAAGGTCGTTCGTGGGAATGAGCATACTATTCTTTAACAAAATTCCTCAACCTATTATAAACTTGCCTTTACACAAGTTTAAGAAGTCCATTAAAAGTATGCTCCTGAAAAAAGCTTATTATACTGTCGAAGATTATATTAATGATAAAGGCGCGTGGATTTGACTCGCTCCAGCAATGCTCAGGACTGCGGTTACTTATGTATCTGTATATGTTGTGTGTATGTGTATGTAGATTATTGCAATTATTGTAAACATACCATATACTTTTTCAAAAGAGCAACCACCGAGTTTCTTGCTGGTTCTTCTCGGTAGGAACGGCATTCCGAACCAGTGGTAGATTCAATTGACTATTCATAAGCACTTGTAAAAAGTCTATTTGAATAAAAAACATTTGAATTTTGAATTTTTTTTTTGAATAGTCTTTGTACAAAAAAGGCACAAAAAAAAGAAAGTCAAAAAATCAATGCTGAAAGAAATCTCAGTCACTCAGGAGGAAGGTGACAAGCTCAGACTGATTAGATACTTAAGTATTAAGTTATTATACTATAAACGTTTTCCATTCTATGTAAATAACATAAAAACAATACAATTCCGATAATATCGTCTTTGTTACCAAGCTCAGCGTCTAAAATATCTGAAATTCAAATCACCAAAATATAAAATGGGAATTCATTACGCTTCTGAGTACCTAGTCTAAATGTGAAAATTACTGGGGGATCACGTAATATTAGTTTGTGTTTAACGAGAATCAACTCGTCTTTTTGCAGCTTTCGCATTTCTTTGTTTTTGCTAAGAAAATTTCCTTCTGCAAGGTAAGGCGTGCTAAGTATTAGACGTCTACGTTATTTAACGCTACTCGGAAAATAAGTCCGCATTCCGTAAAACTGTTAAGGTTTTTATTGCAAATAAATATAGCCTGCAGAAATGGTTGAGAGTAATAACACAGAATAAGTAATAGTAGAGGTAATAATTGACATTAATACGAAAGCTATACCTTTAATAATATAATTGTGGCTGTTTTGTGGCTGCAGCATTTTATGTTACGCTCAGGCAGGTACTAATTCAATATTTTTATACCTATTAAGCTTTTTGATATTTCATTAATGAAATTTTATTTAGCTATTATCCATTTAATAATTTCATTCAAATATTGACCGATTTGTATAGTGAAACGACATTTTATATTAAATTAACTTTTTACTTACAAATAAATGTTTGTGAAAACAGTTATTTTTTTATCCACTACAAGTGATCCCTTGACTGCGATCTCACCTGATGGTAAGTGATGATGCAGTCTAAGATGGTAGCGGGCTAACCTGTTAGGGGCATGGCAGATATATTAAACCCAAACCCATACCCCTATTCGGTTTCTACACGACATCGTACCGGAACGCTAAATCGCTTGGTGGCACGTCTTTACCGGTGGGGTGGTAACTAGCCAAGGCCGAAGTCTCCTTCCAGGCTAGACCAAGAAAAGTCAGAAATTATAAATTTCCAAACCCTGCCGGGGATCGAACCCGGGACCTCCGCACGTTAAGGTAACCGCGCTCAACACTGCGCCACGGAGGTCGTCAAAACGGAGGTAGCTGATGGAAATATTATTATTTTCAGCAATTGAAAATGAAAGATATACTTTCATATTCAACCATTGGGTTTTCTGTTCAAACCTATTATTTTAATAGTATTTGTTAATTAATGAAAAAAGATCTCTCCTTCCAGTGATAATAATGGATAAAATAGATTAACACATTCTTAAAATATGATCTTAATTTATTGTTATGAATTTGGGAGGCTAGGTGAGAGTTGGGTCCTAATAACAGCGCAACATTAGGCATTTGACTGAAAACAGGGTAGCACTGTGTGATAATGTCCTTTTCCTAGATCAATATCCTTAATAGTTTGTTAAGGCTAATTCACAACCGCTCGTTAGATAATCTCCTTATGGCCGCAATTTAGACGAGGACCTGTAATTATTTGGCCTTACCTTAATTTCGAGGGTAAACAACGTTGAGTGTTTTATACGCAAACTGTTGTCGCTTAGCTTCGACCCTTTTTAAGGCCGACACACACGACTGAATACTTAACGCAACACAATATTGGCTTTATTTTATTAAATTTATGTTTACGGGATTATACTATCAAAGGCTTATTTTCCCATCGCCCAATAAAATAAAATCTACCCTAAACTTATCCTCATAAGAGTGTGCTTAGAGGATTCTCAGAAAATATTTTAAAAGCTTACAAAACTCTAAAATAGCACCTTTACTCAATGTAAAGGCATATTTTGCTGAACCAAGTGCCTCCAATCCCCTGGGTTGTAAGCCATACTTTCCCATTGAAAGATGTCGATCTAGTCAAATGCCATTTTTGCACATCTTTGTGTCTATGGAACTGACCGCCTTGTTTGCGCTTTCGTTGGGCATTCTCACAACATGTCCGCACTAACTCAATTGCCGCCGCATGAGGTATGCCTCAATGCCACTGATTTTTGCCAGCCGCAGCACGTCTGTGCTTCTAATGCGATCACACCACTTGATATTTTGGATGTCACGAAGACATTTGAGGTGAAACCTGTCCAGGACACGGATAAAAGGAGGCTAGATCTGGACATTTTCCGTGACCAACTTAAAAGTAGACCACCCTCTAATATAACTTACAATTATGTTGATGGTACCCTGTCATGTCCTCACTGCGCGCGTTTATTCCGTGTTAAAATAGGGTACATCAGTCACATCAGGGCACATGAGCGAAGCCCTTATTCAAATTTAAATACCTAACAGAGATTCAGTCGCTGTTGTTGAGCTCGGCAAAGGAGTCATCATCATAATCGACTAATCTGTACTATAAACAGTCTGTACTATAGTGTAGTTTAACCTTAAATTTAGTGAGTATCTTTAGAAATCTTATCTTAAAACTTTTTATCAACATTAAAACCAATCATGCAGGCATGGCAAAGAAGATTTTTTTTATTGATAGGTACTTAGGTGTGTAATTTGTATCAAATTATGTGCTGTATTTTCTGAATCCATTTGGCTGCTCAAGATTTCAGACCCAGGGTTCAGTGTGAAAAGTTTACAGTGAAAAAATAAACAGTGTGAAAAATAAACAGGAGAACAATTACATTTTAATTTTATTTTAACCTACGAGCTATTTTTTGCCAAGATTAAATACAACTCTATTCTAATAGCACTGTCTGGCTTTTAATCCTTATCCATGCAAAATACAACAGAGAAAACGACATACTTTCGCATTATAGATACACTATACTTGTAAGACCTTTAGAGAAAAATCATAATTAATCAAAATAAATGAATCTCTAATAATCGTCACGAAGCTCAAGATTTATGGTTACAGAAGGGATAAAACGGCAGGAACTGGGGCTTAAGACGAATTAAGAGAGATTACGTGATGAAAAGGACACAAGAGAAGAACAGACGAGGTTTGCTTTTATTGCTCTAATAAATTTTATTTCATCCCCTTTTACGTAAATGTACGTTGATGGACACATAGTCCGAAATAGTGCTATGCAACAAGACGTATTCAAAGGCAATTATTATTTGCTATTCATTGCGTTGTTATGTATGGCAACGCCTTGAGCGTCCACGTAACGACGGACAAGTGTACATTACTACGTCAATTTATTTTAAATGTTCATACAAAGAAATACTTTGACTGACTGACAGACAACGCACAGCCGGTAGTCAGACTAGATTGATTGGCGGAAATATTATTTTCTCCAATCAAATTTACACACGCCACTATGTGTCCTTTTCATCACGTAATGTTAAGATTTACTCTAGTAATCTTTGCATAAATGTTTTCAGACAATCCAACGGGATTTAAACTCAGTGGGGTCCCCCGATTCTGTGTGGGTTTCCCCCACACAGCTACTCAAGTATCAATTTAACAAAAGTTTTACGACATCGCGTTGTTATTATATTACACCACTAGCGGACGCCCGCGACTTCCTTCGCGTGGCATAAGTTTTTAATTCCCACAGGCCCTCCTTAATTTTCCGGGATAAAAAGGGCCTATGTCACTCTCCAGGTCCTAATCTATACCCATGCAAAAAATCATGTTAATCCGTTGCGGCGAGAGTGAACAACAAACTCTCTATTTAACGTCCTTGGGAATAGATATTACAAAAATTGAGAAATCCGTATTTCATAATTTTAAAACGGAAGCCCAAATACCAAGTTTCATGGCTATAACTTGAAAAACTATGGAATTCCATACGAACTTTCAACCCCTATTTTACCCCTTTGGCGGTAGAATGTCGAAAATTCGTTTCTTAGTGGATACATACTCTTCACAAAAAACACACCTTCCAAATTTCATGTCTCCAGAACCAGCATTTTAGGCTGTGCGTTGATATATAAGTCAGTCTGTCAGTCAGGACTTTGAATTTTATATATATATATATACATATATATTGTGTAACCGTAAGATTGCAAAATCCGTCAGATTGCAATCTAACACTTTTTATCTCGATATATTGTAAACTGTCGACAGATTGTGAACCGTTCAATGTTCTGAGTGTCAATTTTTGAAATATTCATTGTATTTACGTTTTCCTGTCTCTTTCTTGTAGGTTAGGTTAAAGTTTGACCTAAATATAATCAGGTAGGTGCTTAGGTTCTCTCGGGTTAATAAACCTAACAGATTACAATCTACCAAAAAATAATGCGTTAAATTGTAATCTTTCGACAGTTTACAATCTCGCTAGATATATTACAATCTAACGGTTTTCACAAACTTGTGGTGACATATAGATAACAAAGTAACGAGATTGTGTAAATGTTAAGGACACTTTGCCACCCACATAATATTTTATTTGAAGAAATCTCTTGGGTGGCTCTCATTTGATTTGTCTTTACGAAATCCAGACGATCGCAGATCGCAGATGTTTGTTTGATAAATATGTTGTCTCCAATACTTTGAAGTTTGCAAATATGTACAATTGCAATACGTTATCCGGCTTACTAAATAGACTTCGTAGATAATTTAATCCTAACCAAGAGCATTTTTATTTAGAATTTCAATGGTTTTCTGAGATTAGCATATTATTATATGCATAGGTATTTTGCAGAAATAAAAATCGAAATATCATGAAGCGTTTCATCCAAAGTCAACTTCAAATGTTCTTTATTCAAACAAACTGTTGTTAAATTAATCTACCACTGCAAACTTGGTGGGTGCAGAAACACAGGTGTACTCTCTATTCCCTTATTCTCATAGTCCGATGGGATGAAAAAATTCAACACCAGAGAGAGTTTTGGCACAGAGCCAACAACGGGTCTACGTGCTCTGAGGTTGTGAAATACCACCAAATTCCTAACTAGGTGCTAGTTCTTAGTTTTTTTGTTAGAACAATCCAATAAGAGGCCAGGTCCGGGCATCAAACCCAAGATTAGAACTCGAATGTCGGCAGCAGTAGAGAATGCTAACCACAAGATCAACGAAGCAGTATATATTCATAGAATTTTGACGTAGGGTCTGGCACTGCGCGTGTAGTGTGTAACTGACTAGGTATTGTAGTGAAAACCTTCCACTATATAGCATTCAATTAAATTATTATAAACATCATAATGGTCTGTCACGGAAAAATATGTAACATGCATTTTTCATGCAATGAAAATCCACTCTATGGTATCTCTTGTAAATATCAATGGCAGTAATGGTGGGGATGCTCGTGAATGGATTGAAATCTAAAATAATTGCACTAGCACCGGACCTGTATGCTTTGGTATACAGTAGACTTAGCGTTCGGTTTATCTTTTACAAATTTTCTTTTTAACTGGTTGCGAGCAGCTTTAAATAATAATATTGAAAGGAATTGAACTAAGTATGGCTTTGATGTTGTTAAGCTTATTACTTGAATGTTCCTTTGAGATTATCTTACTAATATTATAAATGCGAAAGTTTGGATGGATGTATGGATGTATGGATGTATGGATGGATGTATAGATGGATGGATGGATGAATGGATGTTTGTTACTCAATCACGCCCCAACAGCTTAACGGATCTGGCTGAAATTTGGCACAGAGGCAGATTATAGTCTGGAATAGCGCATAGGCTACTTTTTATCCCGGAAATTTAAAGAGTTCCCGCGGGAACCACAAAACCTCGATCCACGCGTACGAAGTCGCGGGCATCAGCTAGTTTAATATAAAGAATTACTTAAGATTTAGTTTTTTTAACTTTATTTAGATTTTTTTAGATATTTAGAACTAGAACCTATTTCGTATAACTTAACTACTCTACCTTTTTCGATGCCCAAAGTTTAATGGTAATTGTAGAAAACCATAACCATGTATCTTAAATTGTAGTCATAACCATGTATCTTAAAACTGGACACCATAATTGACGCAAATTTATAATTGTAGCCGTTGTTGTCACAAATTTCTAAATAAGAAAACTGACTATAATAAGTAAAGTATGTTACTGTTAGCGTAATAATATCTACTTACTGTAAATATCTAGACAACAAGTGTGGTATGTATGTAGAATGACAAACAATATAATATTTTTGTGTACTCGTAGCTCTATGGTGAAGAGTTCTATGGCGTAGCTCTACATTACATTACATGTAGCACAGAGTCGTCTATGCTACATGAAATATAAAATAATGAAAAATGAAATGAAATGTAGCTAAAGTATATGGAATTGTCATGAAGCTTGGTTTCATCATAATTTCATACGGATTCTTTTTCTAAAGACTGATAATACGATGGCTTCCAAGAATTTTATATAACAAGGGATTTAGAATCAGTACGACACACTAGAAAATTGTTCAGACGCAAACAGAATGTAATGTACCTACTTGCTTGTACACGTACTTGGATATTTGAGAGCAATTGGACTTTATTCTGTGAAGAATATGAGTCAAAGAAAAGGGTTATATGGCTTGTATTTCCACGTACATTAGCGGAACGAACATATTCTAAAATGTAATTAATACACTTTTAAATAAATTTTCTCTTAGGATTCTGAGTTAAAAGACACACGTACTTAAAAATCTTGAAAAAATAAGAATAATGACATGCAAATCAACTTTCTTAGGTTCTTAGGTTTGTTTTTACAAATTACCAGACAGCAAAGAACTAGCAAGAAACTCGGTGGTTGCTCTTTTGCACCGAGTTTCTTGCTGGTTCTTCTCGGTAGGAATGGTATGCCGAACCAGTGGTAAATTCACTCGATTCAAAAGCACTTGTAAAAGTTTATTCGAATAATAAACATTTGAGTTTCAGTGATTAATTTGTTCAAGATTCCAGAGGAAAGTGGAGAGTAACTATTGTATCGGTTGTATTGAAACTGCAAGATTTTGCCTACCAGCGGGAACACTTTTAACTAAGAAGATCTTCAACATTTATCGTTACCTATCATTAGTAAATATAACGGTAAATGTTGTCTCTGCTTTACTTATTCTGTGATATTACGTGACTCTTTTTAGCCGACCGGCTTAGTGATACAAAATTAGTAGTAAAATGAAACGAAATCGTACGATTTCGTTTTATAATTAAAAGTAAATACGTAAATTCAAGTTTCTGCCCGTAGCAGTATCTTAACGCTAGAGGCAAAGTCAAGTCACAAGGCCTCGACAACTAATCTTGCTACTACATAAATCCCTTTAGGTACCTATCTCGCCGAAATAGGACGCTCAACAACTGGAAGTTACTAATTTGATCCTTGAATTTAAGTTCAAATGATGTAAAGCATTTGACGGAGGATTTAAATCCTAGTTTAGTTAGTAATTTACCTGAACCATTTTGTTTTGAGATCTGACTATGATATTTTTCAATAGTTTTAATGTTATGTTTTACAAGTATAATAAAACGGTTTTTATCATAGACAGCTGCTTTGTTTTATACTCGCGTTTAATAGGTTTTTGGATATGGTGATTGCTTTTACTGACAATGAAGGCCCGCGTTTGATTTCCGCTTAGATTAATTTAAAATAAGTTCTAAGTCAAAGTTAGGAGCTATGAGGTATTTATTTCATTAAAACTCAGCCCTAAAATGCTTCCAGTTTATGGGAGATTTTTTATTTCAAAGAAGCGCAATAAAAATAATAACAGTATTTTTAGCAAGAAAAGAATACAATTATTTTGCTATAATCCGCCAACAGAAAAAATTCTGTATGGTCAAGCATACAGTTACAAGAGAAGCACCGTTTACCTTCCCAACCAAGCAAGAAAGCTAAGTTCCCAAGCAAGCAATGCCACCACCACTCACATGCACCACCACACAAGACTTTTATACTATTCTCGACGCACGTTTCGCCCCGACACCGGAGCATCTTCAGGAGATGTCGACCTTACAATGCAAGATTGTCTAGTGACGTTCGTGTCAAATGCGCGGTGTTATATACCGTGTTTTAAACCCCCACCACTATTGCCCCGCCCATTACCCCCGGGAAACCTACCCCCTCCAAACAATCGAAGCAGTGGTGAATTTGAAACATTAACTTGTTCATTAAGTAATTTAAATTGATTATTATTATTATGTTTTATTATTTCTAATTGCTCCAACATGCTCAGTCGAATACCTTTATCGCAAGTTTGTAAGATTTCATATGAATGGTTGGAAGATAATTTGTGCCCACTATCTAGAAGATGTTTAGCAAAATGTGACTTTTGGGGTTGGTTGTTCCTAACCGCGGCCATATGTTCTTTGTAGCGTGTATCAAATTTACGACCTGTTTGACCAATATATGTGGCATTGCATTCTGAACATTCGAGTTTATAAATGCCCGATTTTTGTTTGTTGTTTAATTTATCTTTACCGTTACAAATATTTTTAAGTGTATTATTGGTCCTAAATGCAACATGTATATCATGTGCTTTAAGTGTCTTAGCAATACGCTCCGAAGCTGGCCCGAAATAAGTTAGACTGGATTTGTATTTATTTATTTTATCAGGTGATGATGAATATAGGTCCTTTTTGATCTACATCAAACGTTGTTTTTTTATTATATTATCAACAATATTAGTGTTGTACCCATTTGCCTGTGCCATATGGTAAATAACTTTTAATTCTTTTAAATAGTTTTCTTTAGTGAGTGGAATAGACAGCAACCTATGACAGATTGATATATGAAATAACAGAGGTAATAGAATTAACCAAAATTTGCATGAAACAAAACTATTTCAAATTCAATGACCAATTTTATCAGCAAAAAGACGGTTTAGCTATGGGCTCACCTCTAAGTCCTCTAATGGCTGATATATTCATGGATGATTTTGAAAACAAACATATTGTCAAAAATAATAATATTCTGTATTACTACAGATATGTAGATGATATAATTATATGTTGGACTGGGACAGACAGACAACTTGACATATTTATCAAAAATCTTAACAAAATACACCCTAAAATTCAATTCAAATCAGAATTAGAACAAGATAACTCTATAAACTTCCTTGATCTAACTATAACTCGTGCTAATGCTAAACATCAGTTTGGAATTTTCCGAAAACCCACATATACAGACACAACCATACCCGCTTCATCCTGCCATCCTTGGCAGCATAAACTCGCAGCGTTCCACAGCTATGTGCATAGGTTGCTGTCTATTCCACTCACTAAAGAAAACTATTTAAAAGAATTAAAAGTTATTTACCATATGGCACAGGCAAATGGGTACAACACTAATATTGTTGATAATATAATAAAAAAACAACGTTTGATGCAGATCAAAAAGGACCTATATTCATCATCACCTGATAAAATAAATAAATACAAATCCAGTCTAACTTATTTCGGGCCAGCTTCGGAGCGTATTGCTAAGACACTTAAAGCACATGATATACATGTTGCATTTAGGACCAATAATACACTTAAAAATATTTGTAACGGTAAAGATAAATTAAACAACAAACAAAAATCGGGCATTTATAAACTCGAATGTTCAGAATGCAATGCCACATATATTGGTCAAACAGGTCGTAAATTTGATACACGCTACAAAGAACATATGGCCGCGGTTAGGAACAACCAACCCCAAAAGTCACATTTTGCTAAACATCTTCTAGATAGTGGGCACAAATTATCTTCCAACCATTCATATGAAATCTTACACACTTGCGATAAAGGTATTCGACTGAGCATGTTGGAGCAATTAGAAATAATAAAACATAATAATAATAATCAATTTAAATTACTTAATGAACAAGTTAATGTTTCAAATTCACCACTGCTTCGATTGTTTGGAGGGGTTAGGTTTCCCGGGGGTAATGGGCGGGGCAATAGTGGTGGGGGTTTAAAACACGGTATATAACACCGCGCATTTGACACGAACGTCACTAGACAATCTTGCATTGTAAGGTCGACATCTCCTGAAGATGCTCCGGTGTCGGGGCGAAACGTGCGTCGAGAATAGTATAAAAGTCTTGTGTGGTGGTGCATGTGAGTGGTGGTGGCATTGCTTGCTTGGGAACTTAGCTTTCTTGCTTGGTTGGGAAGGTAAACGGTGCTTCTCTTGTAACTGCATGCTTGACCATACAGAATTTTTTCTGTTGGCGGATTATAGCAAAATAATTGTATTCTTTTCTTGCTAAATCATGAACTTCCGCAAAGTAACGCCTGATACCATTCAACAGTATTTTTGTTTAGGTACGTTTCAAATTCACTTTTAGTATACGTAGGTAAGCTAAATACCGAGGGGTAGTCCCCTTGTCCGTCTGGGCGGCCGACGAGATTCAAATCCTGTTAAAATCTAACAAGATTTGGATCTCGTTAAAATCCGATTAAAAAATGGACAGCAGCATGATTGCCCCGGCTGAACCTAAGACTGTGTATTGAAGCGTTATGATCACTCCCCAGCAATCTAATTACTGAACCCTATTACATAGTTGTGAGCTTATACTTGTGTAACTAATGCGAAGGCTACAATATAATTCTATACAGGGTTAATTTAAAAACACAAACAAGTATAACAATAACCTCCTAAGGGGAACTTCTACTCATAAAACTGTAAACCTTAGTGTTACAACATCAAACTTTATAAGTGTACAATCAGCGCCTGTCAACGCGGCGTGTGGAATTGCCTGAAAGCAACCTAGGCCGAGCAGTGGACGTCTATCAGTTGACGACACATGGTATCAAAGGTCCGATTGTCTAAAAATATCGTTATCATTTTGAGATCTTAAAACACATGACTCGAAGTGTTTATGTAATTTATACATATATTTCAAATTATAAGCAGCTATGAACTCCCATAAGGGTTAGAATTATTAGCATTTCGACAAACACAACTGATTGCGATTTTCTTACACAATCGCGCTACAGGTTATGTAAATTGTTAATTGAATGTAGGTATTGCATGAATCTCATGAGGATTACGGTACTGATTTTTTATCGGCAATCGCCGGATGTCGGGGATTATTTCGCAAGATAAGTATTTCCCTCGAGACTGATTGAAAACAAGCGCCTCGTTTGGTTCTGCTGTATTTTTCTATACCGGAGGCTAGGAAGACCGTCCGCCGTGTTCTGTTTTCAGAATAGCAACCATGTGTTTACGTAAATAAAGCTGAAGATAATTTGTTATCAAAAAGACACATCCCTGTAGAGCTCTCTTACTCTGCTAGTCCATCTGTGTGTGCTGGTGTTTATCTTTCTAAATATATAAAAGGAAAAGGTGACTGACTGACTGATCTATCAACCCTCAGCTCACTACTACTACAGCTCAGCAAACTACTGGGCTGAAATTTGTTATAAGATAACTTTTATGGCGTATAGGCATGCGCTAAGAAAGGATTTTCAAAGTTCAATCCCTATAGGGGTAAAATAACGGTTTGAAATTTATGTGAAATCTAACTTAACGTGAGCGACGAAGTGACGCGGGCAAAAGATATAGTTAGCATAAATAATATACGCTTGTCAAAAGTGTTGATATGTCTTTTTGCAGCGATAGATATAAAATAAGCGAAATTCCGCGTAATTCGTGGAATTGTTGGCGGAAATTTACGATCACGTATTACGCTATAAGCAGATGACAAAGACGTGAAATTATCATAAGGGTGAAAACAAACTACAGACAGACATGCACACTTTCGTATTTAGGTATAATATTAGTATTAAATTAATAGAGTTTGCAGGTGGGGTTTTATAAAATCCAAAAAATATGCATGGACGAGAAATGTTCCAGCAGTTTGTTTATTTCCCCGTTCATTTTTTGGGAATAGGTTTTGAATTCGTTTTTAAAACGAAGTATAGTGAAACACTAATGAATCTCTGGGCATATAGGTGCACAAAAAATCCAACGCGACTCAATAGATCCAATTCAAAATTTAACAGGATTTTTTGGAGATAGAGCGTAAAAAAATATTTATTATCGTAACACAAATTAAAAGCGTATGTCTTTACCCGCAACTTTAACTTTGATTATAGTATAACAAGTTTCCTATATGTTTTCCAATATGTAAGCTTTATATATATTTAGACTTTTATTGAAATATGGTTTTCTACATATTTTAATTTATAGAACGGGTACATACCACGATTAATTTTTTGTTTTTATTTGTCGATAGTTCAACCCAATTGCACGGGTTGAAATATCGACAAATAAAAACAATACCCGCTATATACATTAAAATATGTCGTTAAACCACGAAATAAGCTTAAAATCATATGGTTTTCTAGTTGGAGTATTAAGAGACATACCTAATTTTAAACGGATATTGATTAAATAAGGTAGATATTTAAACTATTTGTATTGTACCTATCCTAGAAAAAATACTATCTATTAAAATTTTATAATTGCAAAAGTGTATCTGTCTGCAACGATTTTGCGGCCCATTTATATAAGCGATATAGACTAAATTTGGTACTTACATAATTTGAATCCCGGGGCATAGGCTTTTATTCCGAAAATCAAAGAGTTCCATTGGATTCCAAGAGCCCAAACCCACGGGCACGAATTCGCGGGTTTGAGATTTCTTGTACCTATTATCTAATAATTCTAGTAATTATTTTCTAAATTAAAGCTTATGACTTATCTTTTAAAATCTAAAAAAAGTTTATCTAATCAGTTCAGAATATTACACAACAAGTAGGTACATTACTTATCATCCTGCTTGGTAAATAAAAAGTACAAAAATTAAGCAAGTTGGTAAGTAAGTGGATCCTAGAGAGCATCCGTTATTAATTTTTTCATTTCTTGTTTCAACAATTTACAAATCCCAACGTGCTTCTTAAGGCCACTCGGAGAAAAATTTCTGGGGATTAAAAAACGTGAGAGCCAAGATACGGACAATCTTAATATTCCTGAATATTTTTGTTGCTTTTACTTGCTTTAATATTTAAAATTAACATAATATTCTTTTCTTTTTTCGAACTCCGATTTTCTTGCTATACCTACCTAACATTCATATAATTTTCCTTTGAATGGAAAAGAAAATGAATTAATGGCCATTTAAATAATAGCTAAAATATTTAAAGAAGTCGTTGGAAAAATACAACAACTATAACAGATAATTTATTCGAAGAATCAAACAATCTTTTCAAGCAGTAGGGGTAATAAAACTTTACTTATAAGTCGTAGGCACTGTTAAGCAGCGAAAGGCATATTGCTAAGCAGGGAGTCTGAACTACTTCTTACTGTCTAGATCTAGGTGAATCACGTTAAGCCGTTGGTCCTGCGCCTGATCACTCTCCGGTCGTGTCAGATTTTCCGTAAAGGAACAGAGTGCACCTATGTATGCGCATACGCGCACACACACACGTACACACACTTGTGCGCGTCTCCCGCGCAGATGGCTAATCTCTCTGGAGATTGGCCGTGGCTGAAATTCGTTCGGGAGGATATTATATTTTTTTACTGTTTAGAAGATGCAAGAATATATTAAATAGATAGTGAATTTCGCCTGATAAACTCGGAAATTGCAGCTCAAACCACTGAGTATACGCCCCGTAATAAAAAAATCCGACATCGAGCTAAAAACAAGTTCTTAAGTATGGGTCAATCTATGCCTTAGACCTGACTTAAGAACCTGCTCTTAGCTGATATTGGTTTTATTAATACGGTCCTAAAAACTTGAGATTTTGCACGCAAGTTCCCGATAGTGTAGTTCCGTGGTAGTTCCCTATAAGTCTCAATGTACCTACTCTGTGCTATAAGTCAAAATTGAGAGAGGATTTTCAGAATCATCCACAGGATTTTTAAACTATTATATATACGAGTATACTAATTATATAATTTTAAATATATATAATTGTTTAACAATTCGTGGATATTTTAAACTTAAGTTTAAGACTCTATAATTCAGAATTATAGAAGAAAGTAGCGCTAAACTGAACGAAATAATATCTGAGTTTTCTCAGATCTGGCCTGGTGGGAGGCATCGGCCGCGGCTAGTTACCACCCTACCCCCTACCGGCAAAGACCGCCAAGCGATTTAGCGTTCCGGTACGATGCCGTGTACAAACCGACTAGGGGTATGGGTTTAATATAACAGCCTTACCCCTAACAGGTCACTTACCATCAGGTGAGATCGCAGTCAACTTGATGTAGTGGAATAAAAAAATATAAAAAAAACGAAAACGCGTGCATGGGCTATCCAATTATTTAAAATTGTTTTCGATCTAAATTTCAAATCTCCTGGGCATTGTATCCAGTCAATCGCCGGTGGGATAGTTATTCCTAAGATCCAAGCAACTTATTTCCCCGGAGTTACGAATTGAAAAAAAACTCGCTGCTGGCTTCTTACATGTTTTTTTCTATTTCAGTTGATAGTAATAATTTGAGCTCTATTAGCACTATTCTCATAACTAGAAATTACACATTGCATATACCTACTATTAAAATATGGTGATGTTTGAATCCGTTTATTTATGTTTCGACTTTCAATGTATGCAGGCGCATCTAGTACTCGTAGATAATGGAAAACGCTACATTAGCAAAAATAGCTGGAGCGGTAGCGGCGGCGTACTTATCGAAATCTATATAAAAAACATAGGCTATTACCGTCCGTCAGCCATCTTTCAATCCGACCGTCCGCCTATCTGTACTCAAACAGGCTGTACCTAGGGCCTTACTAAGTCAGTGCCTCTGTACCAAGTATTTGCTAGGTCTTTGCTAACAGAAAAAATCACCACAATTAGTATTTGCTAGGTCTTTGATAACAGAAAAAATCACCCACAATCCATAGAATATTATTCCGTAATTCCATAGGTGAAGCATAGCATAGGTGCATTGAAATTTTTATATACTTACATGATCATTTATAAAGATTTTTAATTCAAAACGTGAATTTTTATTTTATCCTCTCAACCAGCAGTGGACGTCTATAACGAAGGCCTCCTGCATGGATCGCCACAGAGCACGTTCTTGTGCGGCTTGTTTCCAGCGGCTCCCAGCTGCACGCTTTTGATCGTCCGTTCACCTAGTGAGGGGCCGTCCAACGATGCGCTTTCCGGTGTAAGGCCGCCATTCAAGCACTTTGGGACCCCAACGCCTATCGGATTTACGAACTATGTGCCCCGCCCATTGCCGGTTACTCTGGTTCGCCTACGGATCTCCTCATTTCTGATTTGATCACGCAGGGATACTCCCAGCATATAAAAAAATATTATTATATAATAAATATTGCATAGTAAAATGAGATCAAATAATATGTATATCAACAACACAGGTCACACATATATTATATGAAAGTTTGGAACTTTATTTCTATGTTCTGTGAGTTACAAATTGTGATATAGCCTCAATGATTGTTATTTGCTTCATGCATACAGACGTGACCAACGGGTGCGTACTACAGAACACTATACAACTAACTACCACAGTTGCATGTACCACTGTTACTGTATGCTTGAAGTTCTTATACGAGTGTAAATTTTAGTTGAAATTTGGTAACTATTCTAAAACTTAGCCAGCATTTTGGGTTCAAATTTACCTTCCTATAAAATCTCATAGAAACTATGTCTTTACCGCGGGATATAGTATTTGACTTCCAATATACTTACTCCTGTACTGTCTTGCTGTGAAAATCCCATCGAAATCAGTTAAGCTGTATTGGAAAAAATAAGCCATGGGCCCTATTACATAGAATCTGCATCAATCAATGTAACAATCATCAAACCATCGAAAGTTACAATCTCAATTTTCATGATTGATTGAATTCTTCGTATTCTCGTTGCAATAGTGTATTTTCACGTCAAGTTGTGTTTATGAAGGTATACACCTACGTTGTTTTATCAAAACATTGTTTATTAAGTAGGTATGTTGAAATACTGCGAATTCTATTGAACTTGCTACCTCGCTAGTACGCTACCTTGAACCTTCGAAGTTATCTAAAATTCAAATTGATTTGCTTTGTCGTATTTCGAGTATTTATGTTCCCGCTAGAGCATGTAAATCGTTTATGACAGCATTAACTGGGTAATCTTGACATTACCGGGTTCGATACGTCAATGTGCAGAATTCGGCGTACGTATATGACCAGTTTTCTGAATTACCAGAGAACATGGCTTTGTGCCGCTTGCTTCTTAAATTGCCATTTTTTTTTGTCATTATTATCTCATTTTTTGAATATGTAGGCCAATATGTAGTGACAGGCAAAGAGGCGCTTACAATATTCAGTAATTTCCGCCGTGGCCTAATTTTTTCGTTGCAGTCCGATATTGGGACGAGGCCAATGTGTCAAAATCATTAATTGTTTGAAACGACAGCATTGCTTAGAGCGGAAACACACTATGGACAAGACAGTGCCCCACAGGTCAGTGGGTGCTATCTTATGCTTTAACTGCACAGACTTGTTCAACGCGACGAAAGGTGTTTCCCTTTAAGACGTGGGCGTTTCGGGCTGAAGTTTTCTCATGTCCTGTTCGTAATGTATATTTGTCCTTAGGGTTCGCGAAGTAGCTGCGTCGGAATAGCTTTAAAGCAATCAATCACTGACAAATATCGTGCGAAGGAAAAAGAGGCGTTGCCGCTTGTAATCGATAGGGGGCATCATATTGTAAGGACATTTTGAAAAGAAAGTTGGTTTCTTCATGTTCACTTAAAGCTCTATTTAAAAAAAACTTTATAAGGTACCTACCTCTACTTATCTAATTATTCATCACTAGATGATGCCCGCGACATCGTTCGCGTAGACAAAGTATTTCGATTCCCGCGGGAATTCCTCAATTTTCCAGAATAAAAAGTAGCCTATGTCCTTCCCCGGGATACAACCTATCCTTGTAGGTACCAATTTTAATATAATATGTAGGTACAGTCTTACAAACTCACGGGCATACAGGTATCGATTTGAATCTTTGTAACGTATGTAGGTAATACCGATGATAAATTAATAGGTACATTAATTTTGGTTCCATCGAGCTGAACTGTTAATTCATCCTGAAGGTGGATGGTGGAACTCTTCAATGATTACGAGTAAGCCCCTCGAGTTTGGGCTCATTTTGTATTATAACAAGTCCAATACATCGATCTTGCTAATTCCACCTTTTTACCATCGTATCGCAAGATGCCATTGCGAGTTTCCACCCCTATGTCATCAACGTTACAACCACACGTACGAAACGCTTTGCGTCTTCATTACTCATACACATGGTCTGGAATACTCTACCAAAAACTGTGTTTCCCACCAATTACAATAGGAGTATCTTTAAATCAAAAGTGAATCATCTGTCAGTCAAGTGAAGCATCTTCTAGGCAAGCGCGTCCAATCTTAGGCTGCATCATCACTTCCCATCAGGTGTGGTCGTGGTGAAGCGTAAGCCAATCTATACCATATTATAAATGCGCAAGTTTGGATGGATGGATGGATGGATGGATGTATGGATAGATGGATGTATGGATTGATGGATGAACCAAAAAACCTGAATCCACGCGGACGAAGTCGCAGGAATCAGGACGAGGGTCTGACGATGGAACTCAGAAGAAGAGAAGATAGAGGTACTCGGCGCTCCTAATTATTATAGTAGTTAACTTGGGCTAATTAAATGGGTTTCTATTTACATTATAGGTAAACTTGGTGAAGGGTGATTTATAGTTTACTAGTGGGCCCGGCAGACGTTGTCCTGCCCTATCTTCCTCGCAATTTTTCCATATTTTCTCACCGTGTAAACCTTCCCTGGACTACGAAAAACATTTCAAAACCAAAATCAGCTAAATCGGCCAAGCCGTTCTCGAGTTTTAGTGAGACAAACGAACAGCAATTGATTTATAATATATTATATATATCCATACTAATATTATAAATGCGAAAGTGTGTCTGTCTGTCTGTCCGTCTGTCTGTCTGTCTGTCTGTCTGTCTGCTACGCTTTCACGGCCCAACTACTCAACCGATTTTGATGAAATTTGGTACAGAGATAGGTTACATCCCGGGGAAGGACATAGGTGGCTTTTTATCCCGGAAAATTGAAGAGTTCCCGCGGGAATAAAAAAAAACAATCCACGCGGACGAAGTCGCGGGTATCATCTAGTATATATATATATAGATCCATAGGTACAACATAATATATGAACTTATTTTTATTCAAAATAGGTATATCCGATCATTTGTCTGTCAAAATATTTTATGGAAAATGTTTGATGTTACCTTACGAATTGTATAGGTATTCGGAAAACCTGAGTGAGGCATGCTTTTAAATATTTATAGTTTATGTGAATTCAAAAAACTGCAAATAGAAACGAATATGATATTGTTTCCGAAAAATATCGTGCAGCTATCAAAATATTCTATGAAGTACCAATACGGCGGCGCAATCCGTTACAAGGCACCACTACCACTACAGCACATTAACGTCCCACTGCTGGGCACAGGCCTCCACTCTCATAGGAGAGAGGGAATTAGAGCTTAGACCCACCACACTGCTCCAAAGCGAGTTGGCGGGCTTTACCGACTATTATCATGTTAGTGATAATAACCGGGACCGACGGCTTAACGTGCTCTCCGAGGCACGAGGGTGAAACACTGCCAACTTCCTAACTCCGGGCTAGTAGGCACTGAGAATTTCTAGTCAGAAAATCAAATACTCAATTATGGCCCGACCCGGGACTCGAGCCCGGGACCTCGTCGGCCGCAGTTGAGCATGCCAACCACTAAACCAACGATGCATAAAAATTACTTAGGAGCCAAATAGTCTGGCTAGATTGTCTTTATATTAAGCACCTTTCATTGGTACCTACTCAATAATAGGGAAAAAAACTTGATCAGTTTGTACAGAAGGATCGGCTTTTGCGGTAGGGCGCGTCCATTTCTAGAGAACTCTCTCGTCGGTCTATGATTAATCTATTCGATAGAATAACATGAGGCTTCGCTTCAATATCAAATTTTGTTTTTCGAATTTTAAAACTTCCAAAAGGTTGGAAAATTAAGCGCGTAAAAATAAAGCGTTGGTATATTTTTCAGCTTTCGTCAAATGAGAGGAATTTTTGTTTTTAGAGTTTCACGGTGGATTCAAACAATGAATTGTATGTAAGGTTGGAGTGTTATGCGTATGAATACCTGATGCTGTGCAATTCAATCAGGTTGAAAGGCCGGTGGATCGCTGTAGTGTAATATTTATGGACTTGTAAATGAGTTAATGGAATACTTGATTAGACAGGAAACATAAATTATGTATAGGAAAATGTTTTAGCTAAAAACCGAAACACTTTTTTTTGACAAAGAGTTGCAACAACCCTACGTGGGAGGAGTTGTGTCGAAATGGTTAAGCTCGGACTACGAAGGCTAGGCTACGAGTTCATTATAAATTTTATAAGTTGTAAACAAATAAATATTTGTGCCTATTGGTGTTGAAACCCTGGGGTCGTGGGGCGAAGATGCTAGATCCTTTTTTAAGGATCTATCTTCTCATCTCACAGAGTCCATAGGTGACCGGAGGGCTGGCAGTTACCTCGGCCAACATATAAGTTTGGCTATTCAGAGGGATAACGCTGCCAGCGTTCTGGGCGCACTGCCTCATTGCAGCGGGGTAGATGATATTTTTAATGTTTAGTTTTTAATTTAGTTACAATGTATGGATTTTGTTTTTAATATTTTATGCTTTTTCCTAACTCTAATACATTCGGTCTTACTTTTCATAATAAATTAAAAAAAAAAAACTAAACCAGCAAAAATAATTTTGTCTTGTTTATATTGAGCGCGCACCCTAAGCAACCGTCTAAAGCGTCCTACCCCTCCGACAAGAACGTTTCGCTGCACTAATATGTATCCTGTGATTTTGCCCGGAATGTGATTTTGTCTTGTTAGGTTCTTATAGTATGTTTTCTCTATTCTGAATTTGATATGAATTGGGTACACCTAAACCATTCACATGACATTATGTGTGCATAGGTATGCGTCTAGACTCTAGATAAACCTTTCTTGTGAATCACAAACTTACCTAGAGATCTCAACTTCTTGCATCAATACACTTTAAGCTGTTACCGAACTCGTCTAGCTATACACTACTAGGTGCATATTGAATAGAAGTTATAACGACTTGGAAACTTTCTACTTCGACGAAGAAGATATAACAAACGGTACGGCTGACGTACCGTAACTCATATTTATAATATCTTATACCAGCAACGTAAATAATTTTCTACATATGAATGCAGAAAATACATGGGAACTGTTTAATTTTCCGAGATAAGAGTCGCTGCCTATGTCCATCCCCTGGATTTCAGCTATTTCTAGGTATACCAAATTTCATCAAACTCGTAGCGAATGGGCTGTAAAAGCTAGTAGACAAACATACATACTTTTGCATTTATAATACATATTTGTATATCAAACATAATGTATCAAAATCTCAAATATATTTTAGCTGCTTAAGAAGAATAGAAGCATTAAACCTACTAAAATTTCAAGTCGCTCAACGGTCTATGGAGCGGGCTATGATTGGGTGTTTCTCTGAGGGATATAATCCGAAACGAGGAAATCCGCCGGAGAACTAAAGTAATTGACATAGCCCAGATAATATGACAAACTGAAGTGGCAGTGATGGCTGTTGGTGCAGACATGTTCTAGAGTGGAGACCGCATACCGGCAAACACCAGTGGGACGACCTCCAGCCCACTGGACCGACGACCTAAAGAAGGTAGCGGGAAGTTGGTAGATGAGGAAGGCGAAGGACCGTGTGTGGTGGCGCGCTCTCCAAAAGCCTATGTCCAGCAGTGGATGAATGCAGGCTGATGGATGGATATAAACAAATCCATGTTTGCGTTTTGATCGTAAAGTACTCCAGTCCATTTCAGTGAAATTTTTCTTTCCCCTTTACTCAACGATCGTTTTATGATTCAACGCTTTAACCTAAAAAAGAATGCCGAGAATTTTATATCGCCACTTACTACGTTTTCAGTTTTCCGATACATTGATTCCGTTATCCTTAAAATTTCATCGACCGTTGTAATAAACTCGATTGCTATATCAGGGAAGGCCTCAATTTGAATTGATACTGAGGAAAATGTGCTTTGAGTGGGGTCGGAAGGCCTTGGTAATTTTCATTTTTCTTCAATAGGATCCATAAACATTGGTACAAGTAAGTTTTTTAGGAGTCTATACTAATATTATAAATGCTTAAGTTTGGATGAATGATTGAATTAAGTATGGATGGATGGATGGATGGATGTTTGTTACTCAATTACGCCAGAACGGCTGAACGGATCTGGATAAAATTTGGCACAGAGATAGATTATAGTCTGGAATAACACATAGGCTTTATCCCGGAAAATTAAAGAGTTCCAGCGGAAACCAAAAACCTCAGTCCTCGCGGACGACGTCGCGGGCATCAGCTAGGAGTAATAATAATAAAGCTTTTATTGCTGACAGTCTGTACAATATCTAATTTCTTAATCTATCTTAATTACTATTTATGTTATAACCTCAACATTTTTCCTTATCACCTAAACCTAACTAATTTATTATAAATATTATATTTTGGGTTAGTTCAGCTATCAGCGTATCCTCCCGACACATAGGCCTCTTCCAGCGTCTTCCATTTTTCTCTTTCCCTCGCTATCCTTTTCCATGTTGGTCCTCCTACTTTTCTTATATCATCTTCCCATCTTCTACATTGTTTACCTCTTTTCCTTTGCCCATCTCGAGGTAGCCATTTGGTTATTCTTTGCGTCCATTTCTCATTACTCTCCCTTGTCATATGCCCTGTCCGTCTCCATTTTAACTATTTGACTGTCTCAAGTATATCTTGCACTTTAGTGGTATTTTTTATGTCACACGTTTTCTTCCGGTCCTGTAAAGTGAACCCTAACATACTTCTCTCTACTCCCCTTTGACAAGTTCTGAGCTCCTGAAGATTTTTCTGAGAGAGGGCCCAAGTTTGACATCCATATACTTATGGATATGGATGGGCAAGATGCAAATATTAAATACTTTCCATTTGGCTGCTATAGGGAAGTATTTACTTTCTTGAGTTAGTAGTAGGTACCTAACTTCAAATATGGTAATTGTATTAATGCTAGCTAATGAGTTTAAGGTACAAAACCGTCGTTAACTCGTCATAATATTATTATGTGTGGACAGAGAGATGACGATACTGATGATCATCAGTAAAGTCATTAATAAAACCACAGTTTTACGATGCATAGTAAACTGATAATACTTTACTGCCCAGGCCGGAAATGAAGCAATTCGCGATTCGAACGGTAGAATTTCTGACGTTTCTCACCATAGTAGTCAAAAAGTACGAAACTTAAAAAGAAATAAAAAACATTTTAGAATGTGCAAATGAAGCCCTTTTATATTATGATACCTCACTCGATCTAGTAAATCCACTTTAAAATTTCAACACCCCTAAGTGCCTTTTGTAATAGTAATAATAATATTTGAATTATTTCAAATAAAGGTTGCGGCATTATTATTCCCAATTCTATAACTAAGGAGAAGTTTCCTTTTTTTAAATTTATAATGAAAATTAAGACAAAATAAAACAAAAATATGAAAGAATCATTGAAATATCTCAACAAATGAAAAAGTTATGGAACTTTAAAGTTGCGCTTGCAAGTGCGGTCGTGTGACGTCACACGACCCTATCAACCTACTTTATAAAACCGAATAAAAGGAAGAAATGGACTTAACGTGAATTATTAAAAGCACTTAATTTGTGTGTGAAGATAATTTTGAAGTATTAAATCTCGGCTAGGTAAAAACTCACTAAATTTCTCACTCGAGTAAGATACAGCAATTGGTGTACACTAAATATTTAAACTTATTGAATAATCAATTTCTGTAATTTATTGATGGATTAAAAAAACCACTGATTATTATAGTTCTATATTTTACTTCCGTTGCGTTAAATATGATATTCACAACATCATGAAACTTCTCCATTTGACCGGACAGACAGTCGCGCTTTTAGGTACCTACACAACCCTTAAAATAGACGGAATTAAATATAATATTTCAATATTATGAAGGTTCAAGATCTTTGTTGATGTATTAAGTACACGATAATCGATATCATTACATAACTTAAGTCCGTGTATGTTCTTACATTTGGTCGACGCCCTTATAAATTATTATGTTGCGGACTGACTCAACACCTTCGTATAAACCTCCGAGCTGCTACTCTAATTTTGTGCTAGAATTATTGAATTTTATGCTGAAAATTCTGTTTGAAGATATTATCGATGGTTTCTTACTTTTTCAACTTATAAGTGTGCGAAGATAAGAAACTAAAAATGAGATTGAATGTGCTATACTATATATATTCCTACACTTAAGTGCACAAACTTTATGTCAAGCTAAGCAAACTTTGCAGAAGTATCACTGAGTAACTTTATGGATACTTCCTGACTTTTCTTGTCGACCGTCTAGTATCTACTTATATTAACTCTCATGAGCTGTGTAGGTAAACTTAGAAGGTACTTCATTAATATTCCAGTTATAATTATTCGTTAACTCACTATGCCTGTTTTAAAAAAAAACATTTATTCAAGTAAATTTACAGACCTTTTTAGTGCTTAAGAGTAGGTATTTACGTATTTAATATTTACATAATTTACATTTTCACACATATGCCTACTAATATCGTGATTGAATTGAATTTACCTATTACCCATTAGTGAAATCCGAACTACCTAGAGACTAGGATGATTGATCAAACATTTACCTACATGGCAATCGAATATTCAATAGAGGGCTTTAACCTGATTGAATAGATTAATTTACAAATTGCATATATTTAAATTTCCAGTCATGCATTCTGTAATGGCTTAGAATACTTACTGTATTAATGGTATAACATCATCATAATGATATTAACAATAACATGACCATTTTGCTAAAAATATTATGTAAGTAGCCCGCCAACTCGAATTGGAATTTGGAGCTGTATGGTGGGTCTAAGCTCTAATTGGGAGGGACACTGCCAATTTATCCCGCTGGTGTAGTTTACCTGTCAAAAACACCATATATTTTTTAAGCAGTAGTTTAATTTTCTTAGATTAATCCATTATAATGCCTAAATGTTGTGCATTCAAATGTGATAATAAAGGCGCACACCGTTTTTCTGCTGATGAGGAATGAAGAAGCCTATTGGTACAAAGCCTTGCGCCAACAAAATCGGAAACCCAGTTCATCGGCTAGGTAATGTAGCGCTCACTTTAAACCTGACGATTTTTATGGCAAGAGCACATACACTGTTTTTTGCCCAGACTCAATTAAAATAGGACGCATAATTACCTCAAATATGATAATTATTTGGCCTCTAAATATAATTTTAAAGATTTTGGCGAGTAGAAAATACAATTCAAATCAAAACTATTTCTTCTCCACCTTTGTAGGGTACAACTACCAGATGGCTGGTACTAAAATAGTCCCAAATGATGTCAGAGAGCTATGGAATCAAAATCCAGGGAACCGTTTATTCAAATGCAGCATGGAGTATTTCGCCGCATGCGTATATACTGACTAGCTTATGCCCGCGACTTCGTCCGCGTGGTTTAAGTTTGTTTTCCCCATAGGCACTCCTTCCAAGTTTCATAGCTATAACTTGAGAAATGAAGGACTTTCATGCAAAGCTACCACCCCTATTTCCTCCCATTGGGGGTGGAATTTTGAAAAATTGTGACACATAATATGTACATATTTATTTTTTACCGAAATCCAAAATACCAAGTTTCGTTGATAAAACTTGAGAAATGAAGTACTGTCATACAAACTTTCATCCCCAATTTCACCCCTTTGGGGGTCAAATTTTCAAAAATGTATAAACAGGTGTTTCTTCATTTTTATACGACTGCCTGAAAAAAGGAGTATATTGTTTTCAGGGTTCATGTATGTATGTATGTATGTATGTGAGTTTGTATAATCCACCATAACTTCTATACGTCTGAACCGATTTTGATAAACGAGGTATCGTTAGAATCCCTAGCTTATTCCGGGTGACATAGGCTAGTAAAATTTATAAAAAAAATTATGGGGTGACCATGGTCCCGCATTAAAGACTAAAGTTGAAAAAAAATATTCGAAAATAAGATTAACTGTATAATCATCATCTAGAAAATGATGAGTAGATTCCAAAAATATATTATACTATAGTTCAATATCCCGAGTGACACGGGCTATAAATTTTTGAAAAATTCAATACAGGCTACGGCAGTCGTATTTTTTAATAATTTTAATTACATTCATTAACTGGTAGCTCATATACCAAGTTTCATGGATATAACTTGCGAAATGACGGACTTTCATACAAACTTGCACCCCCTATTTCACCCCCTTGGAAATTTGGAAATTTGGGGGAATTTTGAAAAATCCTTCCTTAGTGAGCGCTTAGGTCACAAAAGGAACCTACTGTCTAAATTTCAAGTTTCTAACCCCAGTGGTTTAGGCTGTGCGTTGATATATAAGTCAGTCAGTCAGTCAGTCAGCCAGTCAGTCAGTCAGTCAGTCAGTCAGTCAGTCAGTCAGTCGTGTGTGTCATGCGATTTTCACCAATAGCTGGTCTAGTGGGGCATTTTTAACTTATTCGATCGTGTTAAACTAGGTTATTTTATTAAATTAAAATCTATTCTATATAGTCTATATTATTTTGTATATATTAGTTTACCAAAATATGTCATATATGGTATTGGTTAGATTATTTACATATTAGTTATTTTTTTTTTGCACCACCTCCCTTTATCCTCTTTTTCATTTTCTCCCTAACGTTAAGGTTGACTGGAATAGCTGGATCGTTGCTTAGCGATAAGACCGCCTTATTGTACCTACTTATTGTTGTTTTCTTGTATGTAACATGTTGTTTTTGTATATTCGTGGTGTACACTAAAGTATATACATACATACATACATACGTATTACTTACCTCCATATGCATGGATCGAGTGGCAGCTGTCATCTGTCATCAAGCGCTTGTCGGTTCCAAACAAATCGTATAGCTAACTTTAACGTGATCGAATTAGTAAATAATCTCCCATTAACGCCCTGGCATCCATATAAAAAAATCACAACGGGAAACAGTTGTTGATAAATCATAAGAATATCTGTACTTACAGATTCTCAAATAAATAGTATACACTTGTACATTCAACGTTAATTGGCAGAACTCTGAAAGTTTCCCTCGGCAATATTATGAAATCACTTTCATGGAGCAGAATTATTTACACAGGATTTGCACGGCGACGCGACGAAATTGTTTGCTTCAACTAGCTACCTGAAATTGAAAAAACCGGGCAAGTGCGAGTCGGACTCGCGCACGAAGGGTTCCGTACCATTATTAATAAATAATTACCTTTGTTAATGAACCGCAAGACTAACTTTGTTTGTAGAGGTTTATTGTTAATATCAAAAAAAGGTTTATTGTTAATATCAAAAAAACTATGCTAGTTAGAGCATTGGCTATGGTTTTTCTGTAAAATATACGTAAATTCCTATTGACCATAATTATTTCAAATTTTTCGATCGGTAAACTCCGGAGATTAGGGGGGGGGGGGAACGGTATTTTTTTAGATATTTTCCCCGATAAATCAAAAACTATCATAACTAAAAACAATTAAAAATCTGTTTTAGAATGTACAAAGTAAACCCTTTCATATGATACCCCACACAGTACAGTTATCTCACTTTTAAATTTCAATCCTCAGATTTTCCCCCCTTTTTAAATAAGAACAAAAATAATTTCCAATTTTTTTTAATTCCAGTGCCTTTGGGCCACTAATATACACAACTATTCCAAATTTCATGTCGATAGCTTCGGTAGTTACTGAAATAATCGAGTGTGACGGACGGACAGACGGACAGACAGACGGAGAAAGTCCATTTATTAGTCCATAAGGGTTCCATTTTACCATTTTGGTAGGGAACCCTAAAAATGGTCTAGGAAAGTCTATGTTGGAAATGTTTTTGCGTTTAGTTTGCATATTTAGCAAAGTTGACTTGTAGCTTGTTCATACCGGCTCATACGAGAAACTCGTAGCGTAGGTACGAGTAGGTACACTGGTTCTATTAGTTTCACGTGCGATGATCACAGATGTTTTGTTTCGCGTTTGTGACTGATAGAAAACTTTGCATTGCTTTTAGCATAGGTACATAGGTTCTACATCAATGTTTTAGTCACTTATCGTCATTAGGCATACATGGGGTATAGATAGATCTGATACTAATTATAAAATTATGCTATAATAGAAGCTTGAGATTTTCCATGTAGGTAGATTTTTCTGAAAAGTATATTTATAGTACTCATTAAGTAGTTATTACTAATTAAATGAGGCATCAAGTTGCTCGGAATCTTATTTCGAAAATATTTTTTTCTTTTCAAAATGGGACAACTCAGTGACACATTATATTCTGAAGCGACATTAATATTTTAAACGGCCCCCCAGGAACTTGGCCGTTAGCCAGGCAAGCTGTAGGCACGTTAATATCTATGCCTAAGTAAATACTCGACACTTACAAAAAAGTTGTTATTTACCTACTAGACTCAAGCAACTTTTACTGTAGCGACTTGAGGTAAGTGAGGTCAGATAATCGAGTAACGCTGACCTAAATTGACAATTGAATGGGAGATTTTTATACTAAGTACATACTCAATTATATTTTAATGATTTGAATACTACATAATATTGTGTTCAAAGTACATCAGTCTATGATGGGATGGGCGAAAACCCATACCACACAGAAAACAAGTCCATGCGAAACGTCCGCGTCGAATGGTACCTACTCACTTTTCGCCCTATCGCGGTAGTCTCTATTGCTCAATATAAAAGATCCCGCACCGACATGTGCGCAAGACATTATTTTTATTCGTAGTGTATTTTCGTCTTTAGTACTGTTAGCATTATTACTGTTTGTCATTATATCTCGTGAGAGAGGAAGTATAATATCTGTTAATACTTTTTTTTTGACTCGTTTCATGTCATTCGATTTAATCTGCGGATAAGGACGTCATATTGAAAATAGTTAGTAGGTATAAGTACGAGCGGCAGACTCAGCGATTATTGAACACTTTTGTAAGAGATCAATCCAGAAGTAGGTATTTATGAGACACTTTAATATATATATAGCTGCTCGTGCTGATTCATTGATTGATCACCTCTCCTGAACAATTTTGTATGAAAAAAATTTTTTTCACTGACCATTTCGTATAGAGGGGAAAAATTCATGAAGAGGAAAAATACGGAGAGAGCTGATGATTGAGGATTTCGAAGACGGATGAAGAGCACAGCCAGGGTATTGAAGATAGGTTGATAGGTTGAAGATAGGGGGGTGCTCGACCAAATGTCATTCGAAACTTTATCCAATTGACAGTGAGCTGAAAAAATTTTCAAAATGGCGGATTTAAGATGGCCGCCATACAAATTTCGTCGGTGTCTATCTCGGAGAGTATACAAGATGGAAGAGTGGTTTCTTGGCAAAAGATGATCAGGACATGAAGGTCTACTTGATGAACAGGAAAAAAATTCAAGATGCCGGAATTTATTTTTCCATAGAAAATGTATGGCGAATATTGAAGAGGCTACAATTTAGTGTTGAACTATGCAATACTTTGATGCGGTTCCTTTTCAAAATTTGTTCTTAAAGAAGAACTCTCCATAATTATTCGGAGAAAAAAATATATGGAGAGCGATGATGATCGAGGGTTTGAAAGATGGGTGAGGAGCACGGCCAAAATTTAATAGGTGTCTATTTCATAAAGTATACTAGATGGAAGAGTGGAAGTAGGAAATATGCATGACTTTGATATGGTTTTCTTACAAGATTTGTTCTGTATGGAAGAATTGTCAGTTTGCCGTTATGAAAGCCAAGATGGCGAAGTTTAATGGCACCCAAAGGTACCCGATCGTCAGTGGTATAATATTGATTGTATGCATGTCTGGAAAGTTTTTTTACATTTAAAGGCCCTTTTATATTCTTAGGGGGTCTCTGTTATAGGTTTTCTTATGAGATTTTTTTTACGTCTGTCGGACGCTTGGCACGCTGGCGCTTTCAATGTGCTCGCTAGCATAGCAGTGTGTTGTTTACTTCAGAACACGTAGGCAGTAAACACTAGGATAGAAGGAGAGCAAGTAAGTAGACAGTGGGCCACACAGTCCACTACGTGGTCCGCTTTAGCGGGCCACGCACCCACGCGCCCTACTAGTTTAATATATTTTTACTCTCATTTGGAACTTGCACGATTAAATGGTTAAACGTGTAGGTAGAGGTTTAATGTAATTAGATAAAAGATGGCTAAACTTACAGATAATATTCATTTGATCCGGCCACGATTGCTATCGTTAAGCTCTAAATCAAAATGCGATCTAAACACAAAAGTATTCAATAATCGCTGAGTCTGCCGGCAGGAGACTAAATTACCATCGTTCAAACACTCGTATTTATACTGACCATTTTCAATATGGCGTCCGTATCAGCGGATTAAATCGCATGACATGAAACGACTCAAATTGACAGATATTATACTTTCTGTTTCATGAGGTATAATGACAAACAGTGTGTAGAGGTTTAATGTAATTAGATACAAGTAATAAAATTAAACATTTTAAAAAAACCCACGACGAAATGCAGAGCTCCATTATACCTTTGACCTTTATAACTTTGAAACAACAATTAGAACTTAGCAAACGTATAGATTACATAATATCTAAAACACAAAACTGCATCTTGGACAGCTCAGTAGTTTTTTTGATCAGCGTGGTGGACTATGGCTTTTTCAAATGGACAAATCAAAAGAGTCCAAACGCGAAGAGTATACGATGAGAATTTAAGGAGTTCCCATGATCGCCTCCTGACTCCATCATGATACCCTGGGCAGCATCTAGGTACAAGCTAAATATATCTAAAACAAAAAGCCCGCATCTAAATCAGCACAGTAGTTTTTGAGAAAAATGGTAACATATTGAAAAATTAAAATCATAGACTACAGCTCAGCTTTGTTGTCTATGGTCCTAAAATATATCTAAGAACCTTCTCACAAGCTATACACATCTAATGAAAAAAACCGCATTTCCATCGGCCCAGTACTTTTTGTTAAAAATGGTAACATATCGAAATATTAAAATCATAGAGACTGCTCAGCTTGGTTGTCTATGGTCCTAAAATATATCTAAGAACCTTCTCTCAAGCTATATATATCTAACTAGTATTTCGCCCTGTGCGCGAGCTGCTAAAGCAGCTCACGGGTTGTGGTTAGACTTACAAGTAGTACAGATTTTACTGTACTAAACTGAATTCATTTATTATGGTGATAACAAAATAAATAAAAATGGCGCTGATTTTTTAAAACTTTGGTAACAGTTTCCTGTTTCGTAACCCCAGGGAGTCCTAAATATCGATTTTGAACGAAATTGGTCAATTAACAAAGAATTTCAAAATGGCGCTGATTTTCTAAAATTTTGGTAACAGTTTCCTGTTTTGTGACCCCAGGGAGCCCTAAATATCGATTTTGAACGAAATCGGTCAATTAACACAGAATTTCAAAATGGCGCTGATTTTTTAAAATTTTGGTACCAGTTTCCTGTTTTGTGACCCCAGGGAGCCCTAAATATCGATTTTGAACGAAATCGGTCAATTAACAAAGAATTACAAAATGGCGCTGATTTTTTTAAATTTTGGTACCAGTTTCCTGTTTTGTAATCCCACGAAGCCCTAAATATCGATTTTGAACAAAATCGGTTAATTAACAAAGAATTTCAAAATGGCGCTGTTTTATTAAAGTTTGGTAACAGTTTCCGGTTTTGTAACCCCAGGGAGTCCTAAATATCGATTTTGAACGAAATCGATCAATTAACAAAGAATTTCAAAATGGCGCCTGATTTTTTTAAATTTTGGTACCAGTTTCCTGTTTTGTGACCCCAGGGAGCCCTAAATATAGATTTTGAACGAAATCGGTCAATTAACAAAGAATTTCAAAATGACGCTGATTTTTTTAAAATTTTGGTACCAGTTTCCTGTTTTGTAATCCCACGAAGCCCTAAATATCGATTTTGAACAAAATCGGTTAATTAACAAAGAATTTCAAAATGGCGCTTTTTTTTTAAAGTTTGGTAACAGTTTCCTGTTTTGTAACCCCAGGGAGTCCTAAATATCGATTTTGAACGAAATCGATCAATTAACAAAGAATTTCAAAATGTCGCTGATTTTTTTAAATTTTGGTACCAGTTTCCTGTTTTGTGACCCCAGGGAGCCCTAAATATAGATTTTGAACGAAATCGGTCAATTAACAAAGAATTTCAAAATGGCGCTGATTTTCTAAAATTTTGGTTACAGTTTCCTGTTTTGTGACCCCAGGGAGCCCTAAATATCGATTTTGAACGAAATCGGTCAATTAACACAGAATTTCAAAATGGCGCTGATTTTTTAAAATTTTGGTGCCAGTTTCCTGTTTTGTGACCCCAGGGAGCCCTAAATATCGATTTTGAACGAAATCGGTCAATTAACAAAGAATTTCAAAATGGCGCCGATTTTTTTTAAATTTTGGTACCAGTTTCCTGATTTGTAACCCCAGGGAGTCCTAAATATCGATTTTGAACGAAATCGATCAATTAACAAAGAATTTCAAAATGGCGCTGATTTTTTTAAATTTTGGTACCAGTTTCCTGTTTTGTGACCCCAGGGAGCCCTA
This sequence comes from Erebia epiphron, assembly GCA_963932025.1. NCBI lineage: Eukaryota > Metazoa > Arthropoda > Insecta > Lepidoptera > Nymphalidae > Erebia > Erebia epiphron. Next base: position 32,442,558 of record OZ009945.1, read on the forward strand.
AATATAGATTTTGAACGAAATCGGTCAATTAACAAAGAATTTCAAAATGGCGCTGATTTTTTAAAATTTTGGTACCAGTTTCCTGTTTTGTAATCGCACGAAGTCCTAAATGCAATAAACCGCATCTCAATCGGCCCAGTACTTTTTGTGAAAAATGGTAACAGTGGTTGAAAAATTAAGATCATAGACTACAGCTCAGCTTTGTTGTCTATGGTCCTAAAATATATTTAAGAACCTTCTCACAAGCTATACACATCTAATGCAAAAAACCGCATCTCAATCGGCCCAGTACTTTTTGTGAAAAATGGTAACATATTGAAAAAATAAAATCATAGACTACAGCTCAGCTTTGTTGTCTATGGTCCTAAAATATATCTAAGAACCTTCTCACAAGCTAAACATATCTAATGCAAAAAACCGCATCTCAATCGGCCCAGTACTTTTTGTGAAAATTTTTAACACATAGAAAAATTAAGATCATAGACTACAGCTCAGCTTTGTTGTCTATGGTCCTAAAATATATCTACGAACCTTCTCACAAGCTATACACATCTAATGCAAAAAACCGCATCTCAATCGGCCCAGTAGTTTTTGTGAAAAATGGTAACATGTTGAAATATTAAAATCATAGACTACAGCTCAGCTTGGTTGTCTATGGTCCTAAAATATATCTAAAAACCTTCACACAAGCTATACGTATCTAATGCAAAAAACCGCATCTCAATCGGCCCAGTACCTTTTGAGAAAAATGGTGACAAAAAAGTGCACAAACAAACAAACAAACAAACAAACAAACAAACAAACAAACAAACAAACACACAACCTCTTAGGGCAAACACATATACCGTCTCCGCTTCGTCGAGGGTAAAAAGATGGCTAAACTTACAGATAATATTCATTTGATCCGGCCACGATTGCTATCGTTAAGCTCTAAATCAAAATGCGATCTAAACACAAAAGTATTCAATAATCGCTGAGTCTGCCGGCAGGAGACTAAATTACCATCGTTCAAACACTCGTATTTATACTGACCATTTTCAATATGGCGTCCGTATCAGCGGATTAAATCGCATGACATGAAACGACTCAAATTGACAGATATTATACTTTCTGTTTCATGAGGTATAATGACAAACAGTAATAATGCTAACACATGTCAATACACGTCATGAAACGTATGTTGACAAAGGTGTATTGACAGACACTAATAATATTTGAAATTACTAACGGTTTGGCCTTAGTCAATATACGTCACGAAACGTATACTGACAAAGTACATTGACATGGTTCCACTTATTGTTTCATGAGGTACATTGACACACACCAATCATATTTGAATTTGCTAACACTTTTATGTTTAGATCGCATATTGATTGAGCTTAACGATAGCAATCGCGGCCGGATCAGACGAATATTATCTTTAAGTTTAGCCAACTTTTATCTAATTATTAAATCCCTCTCTCGTGGAACCTTTACACGTTTAACCATTTACTCATGCAAGTTCCAAATGAGAGTAAAAATATATTAAAGGTGTCTCATAAATACCTATTTCTGGATTGTCTCTTACAGTAGATTATTTCTCAAATAGGGAGACGAGCTATATGTAATACTAAGCTTTAGTATTGAAACTATCTCGGACTTTTTAGTAAATTTTATATTGCACCCCGACACCAAACTCAAGTCAAGTTGCGAACTAGTTAAGCTAAGAACTTCCTACAAACAGTTAATACTTCTTAGGAGCTCTAGTATAGTTCTCCAGATAACTATTTGGAACACATTGAGAGAGCGTTTTAGGACCTCCTTTTGAAGATTTAAACACAATAATATGTACACTATGAGGTAAACGTATAATAATTACTATAAACATAATATGACTAAGTAGGTAATGGAATATCGATATTGATATTATATTATAAGCTTTGATTCTCAGTTTGACGTCATCCGAAGTCAGGTTCCGAGCCTCACAAAAGGCGCCCTAATTAAGACGTTTCCCCCGATGTCTTCGATTCCTATGGCCCATTTCTCGGGGATGCCTCCCGGAGATGCTGTAGCCGCCAGCTACGCGAACTGAAAAAATAGACTTAGTTCTTGTACGTAGGAAGCGACCAGCACGAGATCGTTTTCTGTGGATATCCATGCAGAAGACCTTCGTCGATGAAGAATTCAAGAAATATGTCCCCACAAATTACAGGCTTTTGAACGACTGATAGTAAAGTCAAACCTGATAGAGATTCGCCCTCCTATTCCGGGAGTCCAGGGTCTTATATTTGTCAAACTTATTGTTGGAATAAAGAGTCCAACAACATGTATAGTCCAACAACAACAGCAAGTTTTTTTGTTCACATGCTTTATCCGACTAGCTAGACTATCACCATAACAACCCATCAACGGCCGACTACTGAGCAAGGCTATCCTCTCAGAATAAGATAAGGCTTATAGATCAAACTAAGCGAATCCCGCGCAGGACTCGGAACGCGATTAGTCGCAAATTCGCGGGCATCCGGCATAGTCCGGCATTGAACAAAAAAAAATTGACTGTCGCACATAAATCCGCGCCTGCACTTTTTTAGGGAGCTGCACAGACAACTTTGACACGATGAAACGTGTTTTCTATACGACGCAGGCATTTCGCGCTGACATTTTGTTTTGTCCAGTCTATAGTGTTTTAGTCCTAAAAATAACATATTTCAGGAATATCTGCGCAGGATATTGCTTAGCGTATAAAGGAAATCATAATCAGCTAATGTATGATGTTGACTCAGTTTCGAGTAGTTAGAGCTATAATGGAGAAATAGAGCTAGTTTCAAACTAAGTACTTTGGCTCGGATTCTAAATGGTCCCTGCTACATTGTAATACAACGGAGTGTCGCAAATACGTAGCTCTTACGAAACGCCTAAAGGAACCTTAATGTTGTTAAACCTACTAGCAGCGTGATCTAATTTGAAATTCTCTTGATATGAGTTATGACCCACACATCCATACTAATATCATAAATGCGAAAGTTATGTCAAGTCTGTCTGCTATGCTTTAGCCGTATATCTTTTCAACAGCATTTGATGAAATTTGGAATAGGGGTAAGTTAAATCCCGGGGAAGGACATACTTACTACTTTTAACATCGGGGAAATTAAGGAGTTCCTCCGGGAATTAAAACTTAATTCACGCGGACGATGTCGCGGGTATCACCTAGTGTATAATAATAAGATATCATACGGCAATCAGTAGAATGTGGTAAAATTCACTTCGCAGACAATTAAAGTGGACCAACGCGCAGCTTCAAAAATAAGGAAAGTAGTATTATTACCTGTACCTATTAGTACTAGTATTAACATTGAGTTGGATGCATGAGATTTTATGGATAGTATTATTACGGCAACCCGCTATATTTGAGATCGAAATATTTTTTAAATTAAGTACTATAATTAATTATAAGCCTAGACATTGTGAGATAAAACAGCTAAAACCGATCTCATTTCCAGACAAAATGAATTATTGAGTAGGTACTTAATGTTTGTCTTAATTTAAATATATACAAGTGAATATAAATAAAATTATTAAAAAATACGACTGCTCTGCCGTAGCCCGTATTGAATTTTTAAAAAAAATTATTGCACGTGTCACTCGGGATACGGGGATTTTACTTTGACGCTTGGCGTGGTAAGCTCTCACGTCGATCTATCGTATTTGCAATGTTAAAACTCAGAGTAAGCGTACAGCACGTAGCTCATACCATTGGACGGAGTGGGCTGAAATTTAACATACAGACAGCTTAAGCATCCGCTTAGAAAAGATTTTTGAAATTCCAACCATAAGGGGTAAAATAGGGGTTTGAAATTTGTATAACAATCGAACTCAACGTGAGCGAAGCTGCGGCCAAAAGCTAGTTTGGAAGAAGATTTTTTCACTAATGTGTTTAGATAACGTTTTCAAACTTATTGTAATAAAAACGCAAAAGTTACATGCATACGCAAAGTAAAAGTTACGCAAAGTTTTGGCAACATTTTTATCAAGACTGTATTCGATGCGGCGAAGGTATCATTCAAAGCAAATTACGACATAATATTTTAATCGTCTAATCGAAATCATGTCACATACTACAGCAAAAACCTTTGCCTCATTCGACATCAAATACACATACACGATGTTATTTTGAAATGCTTTTAAAGCATTGTCAAACATTTCATTGATTTTGGCACATTCATTTTAGGAACGCCATAAAGCTTTGAAGGACAAGTTTTAATGTGAAGCTTTAAGAGGTACCCACTGAAATATGAGGACTTTGAGATTTTGACTTGTAAAAATACTTTATGCTTTCATAAATAATACAGAACTTTTCATCGAATGACAAAGTGAAATACAAAAAATCGGTTTAGAGCATAGATTTAGGATTAGTCTCGCTCCGGTAAGACCAATCCTAAATGTATGGTTTAAAGTGCTTTAGAGTTGACAGAATAATTACTATAGAGTGATGTCGACAAAATTTTCTGTCACTATCCTTAGTGAACCCTATTACTTTTCGAGATATGTTCTGTGGCTATTATACGAAATATTATGTTAACTCAGAGTATTATAATAGTTTTTAGTAGGCATGCCAAGTTGAATTCAAATCAACTAAAATACTGTTTTAATTTAAATTTCATTATTAGTTCATGTACCTATAGTAGTTATTAATTACAATAAATACTATCTCTATTTTGTTGTTACACTCCTCCAGTTACATTTTATTAATTGGTTTCTACACAGCATCGCATCAGAACGCTGACGCTAAAGCTAACTGACGCTCGCTTGGCGGCACGTCTTTGTCAGTAGGGTGTTAACTAGCTACGACCAAATCTTCTCACCAGGCATTATCAATCTTTCAGTCAGACATAGAGCGGAAGTTTTATTCAGAATTTATTAGAGCTGTTTGGCTAAAATCAAGCAAAGGTGTATAATTGGTATACATATAACCTGGTTACAGCTACAGAGGCTTGTACCTATATACCAAGTACAAACCTGGCCTTTGTTGACAAGTTAACCTTATGATGTCTATATACACATATTGTGTTCATAATATAAGTACTTTGGTGGGGCATGCATGCCCTTTGCTAACAATTGCGACATCGAAATACTAGCTGGAATCACAACTAGTGTCCACAAAAGCTTCTCTCTAGTTGTCCCAGTGCTCGCGATGCAAAAGTTAAGGCTAAATAAACTAGCAAAGGTGTGTTCAAGATAAATATTATTACATTTGTTTGTATTTATTTTGTTCTAAACCCTATTATAATAGACGACATGAGTACGTGGTAATAGCAAGCGTGGTTTGGAATCTATAAAGCCTTTACCGACATTAAAATTATTAAAATACTATATCAGGTATGCATATACATATACAAAGATACTCGTGAAATTGCTAAAGATTGAAATAACAGTATTCTATATCATCATAGATACATCAAAAAAAATAAGAGAAATGAAAGTCCAGAATTCGGCGAAGTCCAGAATTTATTGTCAATTGTATTTGGCGTTTAGACCCTTAGGAGTAGGCACAGAATAGAAGTGTGATAGAACTCCGTATAAACTACAAATAGTACAAACCTATTGCATTGTGCAGAGTACAATAATTTGCACAAAAAAGCCTCCGTACAATATGTTCGACAAAGTGCTGACACAGTTTTTTCGGGTTTTTTTTTGTTATTAACTGGACTCTGTTATTTCGCGTTTAATTAAAAATATCAGACCCGTATGCCATTTTTATGAAACATTGCACAAGGGACTGTCGACAAAGATGACTAATTAACTGCCGGACAGTGTGTTGGTGTTATCCCCGGCATGACACATCACATTATATTGAAATAGCTAACACCTCGCTTCGCACAGGTGATGGTAATAGGTATTAAAATTGATGAGGAGCTGGCAAACTATCTATCTATCTTAGTAGGCCAAAATAATGCAGATTAAAAATAATATTATCAGGAGCGTAATTATTGTACCGTAAAAAAAGGGTTAACTTGTGGCCTCTACATTACACAGGCTAGGCTAATTAAGGAGGAGGGAATCAATAAAACTTTAGAAAGCTAAAGAGGACCTTAACGCAAACTTAACGCTTAGTTGGAGGAGAAAAAGGAAACGTTTAGAGGAAAAAATATTATTTGTGTTTAATTTGTGATTTGCTTAGGTGCGGCTTAGATGGATGATAAACTCTAACAGAATAAATAGGGACTATTTCGGAGTGCGCTTGACCGATGTCCTCGTTTGCCGGGCCATTGACGGGAGATAATTGAATCCAAGGGGCGGAATGCCTACCATCAAACTAGATTTGTATTAAGGTTAACTGATGATTACTGTATTGTAATCAACTTATTGGGAAAATTATGTAAGCTTGTTATGTTAACACATAATATAAGTCAATATACTTTATAGAGGCAGATAGGTGACTTAGGTATAGACCTGATATTTTTTTAAGCCTCTATAACATGGTGAGCTCTCACCTGTGTTGATGCAGTCTGAGATTCTTAGACTGCATCAACACTTACCACCAGGTGAGAGCAAGACTTACCACCGCCTAGGATAATAGTGGGATGACCTGTTAGGAGTAGGTATAGTATGGCAGTCATATTAAACCTAATCGATTTTTCTTACTGGAACACTAAATCACTTTGGCGGCACGTCTTTGCTGGTAGGGTGGTAACTTCCCACGACTGAATCCTTCCACGAGGCTAGACTAGAGAACACTCAGAAATTATTAAAAATTCCCAAATTGCCCCGCCCGGAAATCGCACTCGCGCCTTCACACTCATAAAGCCACTAGCGCTCACCACTACGTCAGAGAGATTGTCAAAAATTGATTAAAATGCAACACTTATATTAACGTGTTTCCTTCGTGTATAACTTAGGTACCTTCAAGGCAAGAGTGAATAGGCATCTTCTGGGCAAGCGTATTCCAACCTAGACCTCATCATTGCTTTGCACTAAGCATGATTGTTGTCAAGTGCAAGCCTGTTTCACAGTAAAAATTAAAAAAAAACTTCAGACTCTCAACGTTCTAAATAAATGTAGAGCAGAAAAACATGCAATTGTAGAAGAAGATGAAAAAAAATTAAACCACAAAGTGAGTACGTGCCTCTTTTACGTAGGTATATATAGTCGTTGATTTTATAACTTACGCACCATGTTAACCCCCTGATCCACTAACTAAATGGTTGACTATAAAATTATGTTATGGTTCCGAAAGTGTCATTTTCTATTGGTCGAGGGTCGATTTAGTTTGGACCATTTACCAGCTGATAGTAGGGCGGGCGGTAGGTGGCTAATTTTGTAATAATTTTGTAGGTAGTAAAAAAAATTAAGCGATGCGTTTGAAATTGGAATAAAAGATTCTTTGGAATTTCTAGAAATCCCAAGTGTTTTTTTTACGCGCCGCACCGATCACTTTTCTGCCCGGCTCCATTTAGTATTGTTGCTGTTGCTGCTTCTTAAATATTATATGGCCTTTGCAACTGTAACTGTAGCCTTATTGAAAAGCATACGGCACGATATTTAGGCGTACCTATTAGGTTTTTTTTAATTTATAAACTGGCGCTTGGCTGCAATCAGACTTGCTGGCAAGATGAGGTATAAGAAGTAACGCGCTTGCATAGCACACACCTCTCTTATCAACCCATTGCCAGCTCATTTCAGTGATCACGAGTCTCCTCTCGGAATAAGAAGGGTTTGGGCATAGTCCACCACGCTAACCAAGTGCGGATTGGCAGACTTCACACACCTTCGTGAACATTATGAACTCTTGGGCGTGCAGGTTTCCTCACGATGTTTCCTTCACCATTTGAATATGCATATAATGCCTAATCCACTTTTATCATGATACAAAGTTGTATTATGTGGATGACGAACCTAGCATTTCAAGCAAGTGGTAAAAATAAATGAGTAACTCAAAGCAATGGCGAATAATTGAGAAGGAAGGGGAAATAGAAAATTTCCTACGTGTATTTCAAAGCGCTACACACATGTGCGTAAATAATATGCGTGGAGTTCAACGACTCGCTTTTTTCAGACAATTATTTTTTTCTCACATACGATTCAATGTTTTAATTGATGTCTTCATTTCTTTTAGAACCTTTCTTTGAAAAAAATTGTAACATATTTTATAAGATCTAACACTCGTCACTCTCAAGTCTCTACGAGGTAGAAGAAGTACCTACCTGTAATATTATAATTACATATTTTTAAATAATCTTAAATTTTTTATCTAATACCTATATCAAAATATTTGTATTTAACGTGGTGGAAACCTATTAATGACACTTTTTAATTTAAAACTTAACATTAACTTTCTATTAAAGACAGTATGCGTTACGAGATTTATAAATAGAGGATTATTAAATATAGGATCTGCTAAAAGACGTAATATCCACGTCCCCTGTTAATTTAATATTAATTGAAAACTAGTAAAAAAGTGCGTTGACTTTTCATGACGTCACAAGTATCATTACAAAATCGCATACTTACTACAAAAGGTAGCCTAGCTTAACCTATAATTGTGTACAATTTTTTTTAATAAATAATGTGAATAAATAAAAACCGGCCAAGTGCGAGTCGGACTCGCGCACCGAGGGTTCCGTACTCAAGAAGTAGGTATAATTACCTTTGTTAATGAACCGCAAAACTAAGTTTGTTTGTAGAGGTTTACTGTTAATATCAAAAAATTACGTTTGTTGTATGGGAGCCCCCCTTTAATATTTACTTTATTGATATTTAATTATTTATTTTGAAAGGTAATATACAAGTTAATATTCTATGAAAATTTGAACCGTCTACCTGTTACCGTTTTTAATATTGAGCAAAAAAATACGAAAAAAACACGTTTATTGTATGGGGACCCCCCTTAATATATATATTTTTTTAATTTTTAGTATTTGTTGTTATAGCGGCAACGGAAATACATCATTTGTGAAAATTTCAGCTTTCTAGCTATCACGGTCTATGAGATACAGCCTGGAGACAGACAGACAGACAGACAGACAGCGGAGTCTTAGTAATAGGGTCCCGTTTTTACCCTTTGGGTACGGAACCCTAAAAATGATTTGTTTGACAAATAATGTTTTGTGAAATTAAAATTTGTTTGCAAAAAAATTGTCAAAAAAAACATTTATAGAACCAGTTTTTTGTATAAAGATGGATTATTGATTCATATTTTTGCCAAACGTTGATTGTGAAATGAAATTTTGTCATTTGTTTTTTATGAAATGATAGGTCACCTTAACAAACACATGTAAATTTAATTTCACAGACCGGTATCAGCATCGCAGCAGCGGCGAGACCATTCTATTCCATTTCGTTGCATCTAAAATTCCTACCGGACAAAGTTTATTATTTGGTTCCTCGTTCACCTTTTATGTGTACGAGAACTCAACACCCAAAGCGTTGGTACGTAGTCAATAGGTAATATGATTGTAAGTAATAAAGAAATTCCTCAACTTCGTTTTCTTTTATCAACCTTAGGGCGAAAACACACTGTCTGCCAGTCTTCCCGTCAACGCTGGCATTTTGCACTGACGCGGACATTTCGTCTTGTCCGGTTTGGTCTTATCTGTTTTCGCCCTTAGAACCATTTTAATTATAACAAGTGACTTTTATTTGTTCGGAGCACGAACGACTCCAAGTAAAAAGTTTCTTTGGCAAAATCACCGCTTCGATGTCTCGAGGGCGTAATATAATGAATCAGGACAGGTAACCTCTTCTGTGGCATTGCTTTAATTAATATTGTCTTACTTTGTAATGTGATGAATACAAATAAAACAAGACGTGATGGCCTATCAGGTTTTGTTCCTTTTTTAAAGCTTTCTCCTTTTTTAATCTTATCTGGCTTCATTCTTAGAAATAATACCTACTCATATATTTCAACAGACATTGGGATGGTTTGAAATTAACTTTATTAATTTTATCTATCTTATATTTTAATAACTAAGCTGAGCTGTACTATACCTGCTATCAATAGGTCAAACCTGTGAGATCATGGGTCAAAGTATCCCTTTTAAAATAAGTACGAAGGTAAACAAACATTAGATTCCATCGAAGTATTTATAAAACATCGTAGGTATACCATGCAATAATTTATCATAAGGATCATTAATGAGCAAAGCCCTCTGTTACATTAGTCCAAACCTAAATATTAACAACGCAATATTATCTAGTGGGATCCAGATACAACAACAACCGCATAGTAATAATTATAAACCGAATTTGCTCATCATAGCCATTTGATATATAGGAACGAGTACATCCAAATATTTACATTTCAATACCAACCTCGATTGGAATGGAATCCATTGATTGAATTATCTCCAACCAACGCCAGAGCAAACAATTACTGCCGCCAAGCGCGCTCTGTACCCAACTCCGAGTTTGATCTGAAAATGTGTATCATCCATCTATGACGCATGTAAACAACAAACATGCAGGTAACATTGTATGAGACCGTACGTGGTTAACGTCAAGCTCAAGGCAAATTATGGGAGAGTCGTGAAGCGCCTTTTCAAAAGCGCGTCAAAACCAGCGGCGTCACGTCTCTCTCCCTGCCAAGTAATTTATACAGTCATAAGGAAAAAACATCAAGAAAATTAAAATAAAACAAATTCGTGCTCACTTCGCAACAAAATCGTCGGTACATATGTTTTCGCGTTCCATAGGTAATGGTAACCCAATTTGGTTAACTCTGTAACATTTTTAAAAATGCGTCGATACTTTTTTACCTAATGTGTCTTGAGCCTAAACTTTTAAGGGCTTTCGTATCCACGAATAAACGTGTACGGAATTCAAAATCAAATGCTATATTCTGTACGCATTTCAGGCTTTTTAATCAACCCTAAAGCTCCTCCGCAGCTTACAGAAGTACCTTAGTACGTGGGGCTTTGTTACTTCCATGACAATTGAAAATGAATCCAGATATTTGTAATATTACCAGAGCAAACATGTACCCAACCAGAGGCCAAATTGTCTCGTATTAATCATTTGAGAGCTTAGAACGTAAACTCGAACTTTTCAAAGAGTTCATACCATATAGGCAAGAACGTCTTACGTTCATACGTAACGTTCATAATATACTTTTGACATGCATGCATCTATGAACTCGTTTCGAATTAACCGTTTAGAAAACACTGATTTTATTATTTATACGTCGTCTTCGCGTCTATTGTCATGCACAATCGACGTTTTTGGACATCCCTTTATTGGTCATCATTATAATTAAAAAAAACTAATGTTAATAAGAGTATATTTTAAGATTTATTTAAATATAAATTAATTTAATTTTATCCCATAATGACCAAAAACTCGTTACAATTTAATATTTTACGATAAATTTATCTTTGAAAGAGCTCCAATAATTAATTACTCGCGAAAACCATGAAAGCACTAAATAATTTTAATTATAATATTTAATGGGCATTCATTGTATAAGACTTAAAAGATAACGATCACCTGAAATTGAAATTCACCTATTAACATTCACCTTCCAATTCAAAAGGCAAGTACCTATTAATATTCTCCAGTTAAATAATATAGAATTATATTATATTATAGAGGTTGTAATTACAGCTGCAGCGGTGTAACTACAGCTTTATAAAGTTACTAGATGATTTCTGCGACTTCGTCCGCTTAGATTAAGTTTTTTTTAAATTGCATTGAGTGTTCCTTAATTTTCCTGGTTAAAAGTAGCGTATGTCCTTCCACGGGATGCTACCCATCTCTTTAATAAACATCGAAATTGAAAAGCAGCAAAGGGTAGCAGACATACTTACTCACATTCACATTTACAATAATGGTATGGTTAAAAAATTTAGCTTTGAGATCCTACTTTTACGTTAAAAATACATTTAGTACAACAAGTTCTTAAAACTTGAGACAGCATGCGTGGGCTATAGTTTTTTTTAGAAATTCCTTGAGAGCAAATATTTAGATGCCTATAAAAGTGGATTTGGCATAATAACAACTATTTGTACCCGAACATTGAAAACATGATTTTAAGTTGAAAAGTAAATCTTAATTTGAAAAATAAAGGCTCGTCTTGGCGGGGTCACTCCCGTGACCCCAGATCTTGATCTTGTTGTAGGTACACGCTCTTGAATTCTCTAAGGGTAAAGGACAAGTAATAGCAACTTATTTAATCAGATTTATCAATACTCGGTCGTTTTTTTTAGTACCTGTCACTAAAATCTACAAATTAAGTTCAGTGAAACTCTCTTAATCCCAAATAAAATTTATATTTACGTGCAATTCTTCAGTTCTCAGCGATATAAATGGTTGTCTCTAATAGTGCTTACGATCTCAGACTCCCAGCGATCGCCGTTAAGCAGTAACTTTTCTTTATTGTACAGAAGTTCTTCGTGTGTTTCTGTCGAGTATTCAAAGTTGGGACCTTCGACTATCGCATCTACGGGGCATGCTTCTTGACAGTATCCGCAGAAGATGCACTTGCTGAGATCTATGTCGTAGCGCGTGGCACGACGTGAGCCGTCCTCGCGTTCTTGGGCTTCTATTGTTATAGCCTGCGCTGGACATAACGCCTCGCACAGCTTGCAAGCGATACACCTCTCTTCACCTGATGGGTATCGTCTTAGGGCGTGTTCCCCGCGAAATCGTGGTGACAGTGGACCTTTTTCGAATGGGTAGTTTATCGTAGCAGGTTCTTTGAAAATGTGCCCCAATGTCACAGCGAACGCTGTTAGAAAAATAATAATAATTAAATCCATACTGTTAATGATATTATTGTAATTCGTCGAATATATTACGTCAATGTCTAAAAGCTAAGTACCTAATAGCTGAAAAGCTTAGCGTGAGTGGCTTTGATTACACTTTATTAATGCATCTTCTCAGAGAGATACTTATCTTTAATACTTTCAAGCAGACAGATCTGGAGGGCTACGTTTGGATATGTTTATGGCTAACTTTACAAAAGATGAAAAATTCTTTATTGTACACCAAGAAACACATACTTATGAACAATAACAATAAAACTAAGCTATGGTACAAGTCGCGGCTTTTTCGCTTTAAAGATAAGATAGTGGAGTGATATGAGATAAATATAGTAGTACCTCTTATTATTTCAGTCCAAAAAAGTGTTTGAGCGATTCTATCAACAAAACTTTTCATATCCGTTTTCGGTGGTGGGTCGGACACGTATAGGAAGTTTACTTGATACTTGGTCCGTGGATTGCAAGCAAATGGTGGTATCTGAGCACATGGGAAAACTGGCGGACACGGTGAACAAGGTGTACAAGGCGGAGGGCACGGCGGACATGGCGGGCATGGCGGACATGGCGGACATGGGGGACACGGTTGCATTGGCGGACCACACGGATCACAAAATTTGCGGATTTGGTGTCCTATCCTCTTTATATCACTCTTGACTAATCTGCTTATTTGAAACATTAATTTTCAATCAATAGATGACTGTAATTGACAAAGAAATAATATTTAAATATATTTCTATGTTTGACGTTAGTGTCATCAGTCAATGAGGTTATAACTGTTTTCTTCGGTAATAGCTTTTCTATATAAAAACTTATTCTCTTCTGAGTTCCTCCATACTGAGAGCTATTTTTTTAAATATCATCGGCCATGATCTTCGGGGTAAATATTTTTAGAAGCTGATTAAATACATTTTTAATGTAATATACATAATCAAAGGTAATAGCAGGCTTCTATCAGAAAATACGAGTACCTATACAAAATTCTTTGTTTTTACTTTTTGATACTGAGTAAATGATTTTATGTAACTTTTTACAATATTAAGTAAGTATATTTATTTAAGGCTTGGGAAATAGGAATGAAAATATTCGAGCATTTACCTAAAAAAAGGCATATAGAACATCATTGTAGGTAGGTGTACCTTATAATCAGCGCAAAATTTTAATATATTGGAAATACAAATTCAAATTTTTCGACTGCTTGATACCAACCGTTACCATATTAGACTATAAACAATGATATATTATATTAACTGTAAATCATTTATTATGGGTGAGATCGCTCGCTCGAGTGAAGGGCTAACTTATAAGAGTTAAATATAAAAAAAACACATTAAACTAAGTACTAATATAACTCATGAAAATCTGTCTGTCTGTCCCACTACAACTGTTCAGATCAAACTCAAAGCCATCAGCTTATTTTCAGTGTTGTATAAAAATATCGTAACTGGGTGGCATTTTCCAACAGTTCTATTTCAATTTTCTCTAAATCCAACGATCGCGGACATTTGAAGGTATTGGACTGAAATAGCGAAAACTAAAGTGGGTCATACAACGCTGATATAACATTGGCTAAAAATTCCGCGGTCACTATTAGTTGGACTACCATTTTTCGTTCCAATTTTTCGAAGCTCTTCCACGTTATTAATGGGCCAATTAAATAAGAGGACGGGTTTATATGATAGATGATATTGTTATCTTTCTGCTTCGAACTCACTTTCCAATTGAAACTATTGAATTACGTTTTCTTCTTCGAGTTCTTAAATCTTATATCGAATAAAAATAAACATTGCTACCGATTCATATTGGATCGGTCAATTTTGAGTCCTCTCTGCGTAGGTACTTTTAATATTCCTTATTGTTGAGGATCGTGACCCATTTTAACTGTACTCATAATGGTGAGTTTTCTTGGGATATTACCCTACTAGCACATAAGCTGGTTAAGAGGGTCAAGTACCACTAAACTGCTGTTAAGCAATGTTTTAGGTAATAGCTAATTAGTCATTAAAGCGCTGCTTAACAGCGGTTTACCGGTGAGTACTGGACCCTCACAACCAGCTTAATACTATGTGCTAGTCGTGTTATACTTACCTATAAAATTACTACTTTGAAAAGGTCGTGGATTTAAATTTTAAACAATTCCAATGTATAGCAGCAATCCACAATAAGCACAATAAACTTTTCTGAAGTATTTCTAACAAAGTAGGTACGAAGAACCGATAGATGTTGAGGTCCGAAAGTCGTGGAATGGCAACCCCAGCATTGGCAGAGCCCCCACTAGGGGGCAACGTCAAGTGTGTGCAAGACTGCGACAGGTGGACTCTCTGCAAGAGATTTGCAAAGATGGACCACTGTTGGTGGATTGAAATCAACTAACAGTGGATGCCTATCGGTCAACGATGTTGATACTCGTAAAGTATTCTGGAGGAAAATTTAAATTAAATAAGAACCATCACTCTCTGTAATAATTATAATATTATCACTTACAGCTGGCGACTGTTGCAGCCTTACACCATTGTGATAGTACGCTTATTCAGTGATTAAATAATATAGGCACTCGTATTATATCAAAGTATACGCCCTCAAAGAATAATATCCCTTTGCCGGGATAGTGCCTTTGTCTCGTGAAGGATTTGCAATAAAGACCTAATATAATATGCAAAATTGATATTTGAAGAGGATTATTTTAAGCGGACTAGTCGTTTTTAATTCATTCTAGTGTTAATAATATGCATGTACTCAAGCATGGAAATGAGGGAATTTCCCACTTACCTCGTATAAGGATTAACGAGAAGCGAATTTTCTTCCATGCATTAAGTATGCAGGACAAAGAGGAAGTCTTAATTTTGCATACCTACGCTGAATGCAAAATTTTACATACTTGTTCGATGTGCATATTATAATATTATAATACGAGTATGTTGTAAGTAAAGTTCGGGTTTCAAAGAAAATTTCGGGTTTGATTCCCGTACCTACATGATATTTTTTTTGTATTGACGTATAGGCTTCATCTTCTAAAAAGGCTTATATTCCGCTTTTTCACTATAGCTACGCTGCCAAAATTTAAAAAAGAAACGTTAAGATTGTTAAGGTCGACTTATGTTGTTTTTAAGTTAGATTTTTTCATATTTTTTTTTGTTTTTGCAGGTATAATTTTTAGTTAAAATTTTTTGTAGTATAACCTTTAATTTTACGCGCATATGCTTTTTATTTTTTTAGTGAATGATGTGGCACCTTCATTGAAATAGAATGAGTACACTAAAATTCTACATCAATGGACACCTTGTTGTTTTCTTGTTTGTAACATGTTTCTTTGTATATTTTGTGGTGTACAATAAAGTATATACATACATACATACACCTTCGATAAATTGTTCATTTAACAAGTGTCCTAAATGTGTCTAGTTTTTAAGGTTTTTTTTAATGTAACAATTTTTGGTTGTTCAAATAAATAAATATAAATATAATATCCCCAAGACTTAAAATAAAAGAATTCCCACATATATTTTTAAAACCTATTTCCACGCAGATCAAGTAGCGGAAATCAGTACCTATGACAGAAAATAATTGACTTTAATATAAAACAGCCCAAAGAAATAGCAATAAACTTTTGTAAGCCATACACGTTACGGTTTACCGGAGAGGTCTACCTGCGCAGGTACACCTGCACAGGTAGACCGGAGCGTGTATGCCGACCGACCTGTGCAGTTTTTTTGACCTGCGCAGGCGACCGGAGCAAATTCGAAAATCGATTTTTCTCCGGTCGCCCGTACGGCGAACCTGTGCGTGTGTGCGTACCTGTGCAGGTCGTCCGTCAGTTGTTTTCTGTCTCGTGTGGGAGACGGTCATTATCGTCGCTCGCATTGTATTACCACGTGTTCAATTCAACACGCCAAAATGGCGACATCAGAGTCAACTACAAATAAAAGAGTGCTTGAAGAATTCATCGAAATGTACAGAACTCATCCATGTCTTTGGCAAGTAAAAAAGTAATAACCAATCCTTACACCACTTTTTTCGCTTCCTTTTCACTGTATCGGCTTTCCTCAAAATTAACGCAAGACCTAGCAGTGCTAGTGCGTCCTCGTCCTTACTCGATGCCATCGCAAATAGAACTGAAGACCGCTACGGTACACCGGAACGTCCCCATACACGCTACCTGACCTGTGCAGGCTAAACTGCACAGGTAACCTGTGTGGTGGACCGTAATGTGTATGGCCGCCTTTAGGTAGGTACTTTTGTGACCAACGACATAACCGCGAATGCCATCAACTTTCCTAAAGAGCTGTAGCCCCGAGGCAATTTGACTCTGTGCACACAGGATAATATATTGAATACACACGAAAGTTTCTTTGTTTCACCCCACATATAAATATAGTCCGTTGATATTGATGAACGATCACATATTATGAGTCAAAACTCCCAGTTATTATAATTTTTTTTACTAACAATCTTGCAGAATACACTATTAACAACTTAAAATGAATAACGAGAAAATCCATCGATCATAATCTGCAAATTGTAAGTTGATAAGAAGTAAGAATCGCTTGTCAACAAATCAAAATTGTGATAATTTATCTAGCCTATTAGGCCTCGTATCTGAGGAAACAGTTCACTATGTAGAGTTCTAAAACATAAACCTACCTAACTTTCGGTAACTTAAGTTGCCAACATGAAAATATTGTATTTTCTGTTAAACTATAGGTAGATACTAAATTGAAATAGTACATTACATCGCGAGACCGGGAAGTAGGCGTTTTCTGGTCGAGTGTTAGTTATACGGCAGAGCTACGCGAGGCTGGCTTTATACGAGACCAGAAATGCTCTCCCGGTCAAGGTGTGTATAGTGCTTTTCTAAAAAATGAAACAAGTGACTTTTCTTTGGATTTCAGCGGAAGCGAATTATTTTTAGCTAATTCGGCCTCCGCTCTCAGAAAAGGAGGCGTACAATCTAAATCTTCTTCTTCTATCTTCTTCTTCTTCTTCTGCTATCTATATATATAAAAGCGAAATACCACTCACTCACTCACTGACTAATCACGATATCTCAGGAACTATAAAGCGTACAGACTTGAAATTTGGAAGGTAGATTCCTTCTATGGTGTTGACGCCAGCTAAGAAATGGTTTTGGGAAAATCCACCCCTAAGGGGTTAAAATAGGGGTTGGAAGTTTGTATGAAAGTCCTTTGGTTTTGAAGTTAGAGACATGAAAATTGGCAATTAAGTTATTAGTTATAAATAATAAAAACCTGTCTAAGCAAGATTACGAAAATATACCCTAATAGGGGTGAAATGGGTGTTGGAAGCTTACATAAGGGTTCTAAGTTATTAAAGTAAGAGACTTCAAAATCGGGATTTAGGTTATTTTGTTTGAAGTTATTATTATTATATTGCATAAGCAATTTTAAGAAAATCTACCCCACAGAGGGTGAAATGGGGGTTATAAGTTTGTATGAAAGTCCTTAGTTCTTAGTTCTTGTAGCTTACATAAGGATTCTAAGTTATTAAAGTAAGAGACTTGAAAATATGGATTCAGGTTATTAGCTTTAAATAATAATAACCTGTATATAAGCAATTTTACGAAAATCAACCCCAAAAGGGGTGAAATGCGGGGTGAAAGGTTACATACAATTTTTATTATTTTGAAGTATTTTCAGACATGAAAATCAGCATTTAAGTAATTAGTTTTAAATAATAAAACCTGCATAAGCTATATAAAGCCTCTATAGATAGGCTGTTTGCAGCGGGAAAATATTTCATAATCTCATAGGAAATCAACAATTGTACGCGGACGAAATCGCGGGCGACCTCTAGTCCATAATATCCTCACTCGAACTCATTTTTTCGTCACTTTTTAAATAATAAATTATAACTATTAGGTATGTAATTAATTCTTGCCTTTCAATATTATAAAGATAAAAAATAAATATTATACTTTTAATTATTTTTTTGAGCTGTGCGTGCTGAACGCGTAATACGGTAGAGTTCCACATTTAAACTATTTAGGCCAAAGAACATTATAACAAGTTACAAGAGATTCAGGAAGAAAGATTCCAAATTCAAACTTATGATATGTAATGAAAATACATACATTCTTTACTGGCCTAGGCCGGGAAGTTTAACTTTCGAATTCATTTACAGGGTATGAATTGTGTACATTTCATATCATTTTTTAGAAAATAATATAATATAATATTAGTATCTTCAAATCAAGAGGATAGGCATTTTCTATGCAAACGCGCTCCACTTTTTAAGCTGCATCACTACTTCCAGCAAGTCTGATTGCAGCTAAGCGCTAGTCTATGAATTTAAAAAAATAGGTTCCAGTTTTCTTAGCTTTTAAATTGTTAAAGAACTATGTGTCTTTGCGTGCCGTTCAGTGTTGAACCAGGTCTCATTCCAATTTACTATAAGACTTTTCTTTCAATGGCTCCCTAGAGATTTAGGACCAACAGGACAGACAGTATGAAAGTAAGTAAGTAGCAGCTAGCGGGAACACTTCAATTCTCTGTTCCATTGGCCCAAAAATCGATAAAAAGGGTTGGAAATATCGCCGTTTGATTCTATAAATTGAAAAAAATAATTAGGAAACGGAGACAATCTGAATGCTAGGTCCGCCGATTTTGGTTTAGTATTTTTTTTGAAAGGTGACTTTTTGATCGAGCTCTTTTATAGTTAATGAGGGAATGTATAGATCGAAATCGGTAGATTGACGATGCATGGAGAAGGAGAATTTTGTTTAACGTAGGTTATAAAAATATAATATTTAAAGAGCGGCTTGGTCACGTAGGGATGTCGTTAGTCGCTCTTTATGCTAATACGCTCTCGTCACACGCTTTGGCATGCATCGATTTACCATTTACTTTTATCTCATTTGTTTTTTCATAAACGAGAAAGGGGATAATGGCTTTATTTATTCTTAAAATGACATGCTATAGATAAATATTGCGAATTATATCAAAAAATACGAGCCGTCTAAGTGATCGTTAATGGGCATGGTGCCCAAAACACTGGCGCTATTACCTCGTTGAATGGCAAAGCTAAGCCGTAGCGCTAAATAAGCTTCAGCTCTTTAATCACCAGAGGCGTGGATCAGTTTTTGGGACTCGACATTTACAAAGTTCTTCGTGTCCGCTGACCATCAGCCCAAAGTCTCAAAAGCAAGCGCCGCATAAACATAGTCCTTAGTAATTAGGTTGAGTACTTGCAGCGCTTAAGCAATTGAGCAGATAGACCCGCCTTTTAGGACGAGCCCGGTAGGTGAGACACTGCCAACGTATCGACGCAGGTTGCATCCCACACCAGTGCACGACCCCTCGACCACGGTTCTAAATCATCCCGTCCAGCCTTTTGCAGTCATCCCTGAACAAACCAGAGGGTCTCGGTTGTGCAGGGACAAAGGCAGTGGCCAAAGCGCAACGGACTATATCATTAAGACTACCGTGGCGATACAAGCGGCTCGCGCTCTGAAACCCGAATGCAACTAAGTTCATGATGACCAAACTGATCCACGTGGCTACCACAAGGACAGATTCTATTGCAATTTGTTAGATCAATTTACATAACATACTTTGTTGGTTAAAACTTGGCTATTACCTTGAATTATTTCACTTCGAGGAAATCTCATATCTCAAAATCACATTATCTCGTAGCTATTTACTCAAGTAAAGACCGCCCTGCTCTCTCAGACACTCTCCTGGGTTGGAGACTAAAAGTTAAGCCTCTATTTATTTTTAAATAAAAATACGATGAAATAGTCGATGATATAAATTTTTTGAGTGTGCCGAGCAGCAAAATTACCAAGAGAACGCAATCGCTGCCCACAGCTCTCATCTGCGCTGCATACGTCACGTAGGTTCGAATGCAACATCGATGGTAATGGTAATTGTTAAATTTGACCACCTAAAAACAACCACTTTGCGTTACAATAGTCAGGGTTCTTCCACTTTTTACCAGACTTAAAATTTTGTGCCACTCACTTTACGAGGTATTTGGTGGGCAAATTTAACGATAGCCATAACCATCGATGGTGCAATTCCTCCTTAAAGCCACTTTTCAGTCAGTCCTCACATTGATGATTTAAAAGTTACTTTACTTTTGGTCACAATACTGTGTGAGACATTGTACTTTCTTTACCTTTCACTCCATTACATTTCGGCGTAGAATAATTTTATTTTTTTAGAAAATACCGCATAAGTAGCAATTCGGTAGTCTTATTATCATCATAACATCACTTTAAACTTTTCAGTATGATGTGGACTACTTGTTTTCTGTGATCACAGTAGTTTAGTGATATTACAGAATGCTTTAAATATTTTATTTATATTGAATAATAATGTGAGGTAGTTAAAATAAAAATACACATGTTTTTCGACAGATTTAATATAGGATTGAATCCTAAACACATTTAGAAAAGAGATACTTATTTTACGAAACTACTATAATACAATAATCTATATATTGTTTTTATTTCACAATCTGGGGGTACAAACCACGATAAAATACTTAAGGGTAAATTCAGCCAAATTTATTTTCTATTATAAAAGTTTGGAAATGCTATGATGTTTACATACAAAATTATATTAAGGGCTAGTTGAATAAGAGAAAATTATCGTTAAAAATAAACTCATTAAAGCAAAAGTCAGTAGGTATTCTTACTTCGCTGATTATGGTTATAAGTCTATAATTTTAGGTAAAAAGTTAAAGAACTCTGACTTATGAACCCAAAGGCGCTTATTTTAGGTGTTCAAATTTAAGGTTATGGATATGTCACCGTAAGATTGCAAAAACCGTTAGATTATAATCTAACTAGCGAAATTGTAAACTGTCAACAGATTGTAAACCGTTCAATGTTCTGAGTGTAAATTTTTGAAATATTCATTGTATTTACGTTTTCTTGTCTCTTTGTACGTTAGGTTAGGGTTCGACATAAATAATGAGGTAGTGGTTTTATCGGGTTAATATACGTATTATTATTGGGTTATTATTTTTAAAAGAAAAATAATGCGTTAAATTGTAATCTATCGATAGTTTACAATTTCGCTAGTAAGATTACAATCTAACGGTTTTTGCAATCTTACGGTGACAGATACACGCCTGTGGTGCAATGAGGGCTACCGCGTTTAAATTCGCCACTAGGGGCGCTAGTGTAGAGTGAGGTCTCCGAAAAGTCAAATATCACTGGGCTTTTAACGCGAGTCTAATTATTTATTTAATGTTATGAATATTTAGCAATAACCGATGAACTATGGAAGATGTAAATATACGTGTCAATGAATGCCAGTGCTCTGTACTTTGACAGTGGAGCTAAGAAAAAGAGGTGCAAAAATAAGCGGGCTGAAAGGACAGCTACTTAATTCATAGGTTAGTATTTCCCTGATTCCTGTATGTTTACTATTTTTAAAGGGATTTTTTTTCAGAAATATGCTTGTTTGCCGAATTTACAGCTATATTTTAGGACCTTACTCGCAAGTGGCGCCAACTAGTGAGCATAAAAACGTTAGCCCTCATTGGCCCTAGTCATGTAACGCAATGGGTTAAAATATATAATTATAAATTGATACATGTAAATCATTTTAAATAAGATGTATGAATATTTTAAATGCATTTATTTCCAAATATACCACAGTAAAATATTAAATACTATGTTTGCATAAGATGGGCCAACAAAGTGAAATAATAGGTAATAGTAGCATTTGAATAAAAAATATTGAATTTTTCAGAGTTTGGGTAGCGCCTTTTGACACAAAATATATCGGACGATAGTAACATATAAAAATCATTGTATATCGGGAGTATCTATGGTCCTAAAAATAAATTAGGTAATTTAGTTTAATACTATTTAATATTATATTCTTTGCAAATAAACTATGTGTTTGGTCATTACTGATTCATTTAAGTACGAATTTTTAATGTGGATTATATTGATTTGTGACATGAACCAATCAATATTTTTCATCAGTTTTTTTAATTCAAATGATTTGGTCACGGTAATGGAGCATAATACGAACTAGTCCTATGTGGATCCGAGAAGATATTTGATCAAGTAAATAATTATGCAATGAGTTCGGATTTTATAAGGGAAATAGATACTTAATAATTTCAAAATAGCAAAAATAAGTTTAGGAAGGGCCACAATTACATCTGTTAGTTTTTATGTAAGTATCGTACGTAATTAACTTACGTAACTAACATTTGCATTCGATACTCGACTGACAAGACCGTTTACATTCCTTAAGTTAGGTACACAAGTGAGCGATGGTCTAAGACAAAGGTTTTTTACTATTAATTAAAATACTATTAATTTGATACAGACTTATTAAATTACACACGACACAGACGGTTAATACAGAGGTACAGTCTTTTTAGACCAAAAATAAGAACAGGGCTTTATGTTTAGCCTACCACACAATTTAGATGATATATTATACAGTTCGCGCGCGAGTTGAATGCAGAGCTAATGTATGGCGACACATACAAAAACTCTGCATTCAACTCGCGCGCGTACTATACCTATTACCTAAGCATAATATAAATATTGGTATTATATGTGCCATTACGTATACCATACATATTATAATCAGCGAATTTCTAACCAGCCAGATGGTCGCTGAAGTGCCTTTAATAAGTTGCAGTAATAAGTTTGTGCAAATTCCATACCAAATAAATGTATGTGTGTTTATCAAATTGACAATGTTCGCTCGAAAAAAATTACAAACAAAGTACGTCATCTAAATAAGTACTTAATTTAAATTAATACATAAGCAGTCGCTAATAGGTGTGTCAGGCCCAGACATCCACTTTGGTGCAGACATCTGGTTTCTAAAAAAGCTGATCTAATCAACTGATTATTTTATCTGACAAGGTACAAATTTATTTCGAGTTCCAGAAAAGAGGGCTAACGATTACTCAAGTTTACCACACATCTATAACCTCCTGAAGTACAGTACACCTATTACATTTAAACATTGCTAAATACAATATATTAATATTTCAAATACTCTTCTAATATATTAAATTCAGTCGAATCTTAAATTTTATTTTCCTAATCTCCTTATTTAATAATCTTTATTTTTCGTGATCGAAATAAATAATTTGTTTCCTTCCGTACCACCAATGCTTAAAAAATCATCAAATACCAATCTACGAATACATAATATTGTTACTACAGTTGCATACATACAGAGCCAAAAAACGTGAACTCTACATTCTAATACCTAGGTTGGTAATTGCAACACATGATAACCATAACCTTTGGAAATACTAATTATTATTATATTAGTTTTTACTTCTCCCCACCCGTGTGTTACTACGTCTCCGTATTAACTAAGTTTTAATTAAAGTGCACCAATTCACCGAAGCTATGAGTGGTTATTCATTTTATCATTACCGTCCTTTAGCTCTGCATATTTACATGATATCTTAAACATCTAATACATGACATATTCTAAAATTGAGAAGTTAAGTTCACAGATTTCGTTATTATCTGTAGGTATAAAGCTAAAATATATATTTTTCATTTGTAAAAAGCATTTTTGAATCATTTAGCACACTTTAATATAAATCTGGAATTTCATACGAAATATATAGACACTTATTTTTAAAACAACATCAAATTTTTTTACAGTTTTGAACCATATTGAAATTTTATGTTCCAACATGTTTTCTGTACTTTCTCGGTGCATAAATTCAAAAAAACTTAAATAGTGACCTGTTTGGTCACTTTTTTCAAAACAAAACCAATATGCTTATTCTAAAGATATACCAAATTATTTTTGGTCAATAAGAAAACTGAAACTCCCGAAGGAGAAACCGAATTTCCTCTAATCTGTATATATATAATATTACATTTTAAAATAAAAACTGACAAAGCTACCTAGATTTGTAAGTTTGTTATCCGCGCAAAATCTTACTCACCAAGATCCGGATTTTGTGCCAACGCGAAAAAATAATAGGTACTTAATCAAATTAAAGCGAATAAGGTATCCCACATTAAAATTGATTAACACTTTTTTGGGGTAACTTGGGAAATTACGATCGACGTACTATCAAACAAATATCAGATTTCTCATTAACAAAAAATAATTTTGTTTATGTAAGATATAAAAAACCTGCTTACATTTTGTAAAAATATTCAGAAAATTTCTATATACAAAAGCACACAAAAACTTGCCCCTATACATAACTGCAGTTCTTATGAAAAACAGGAAAACTTCCAAACATTTTAATACTCAAATATTTTAATACTTAATATAAATACTTGGCTGAAAAATAAATTTGTATATTCCTATCTAAGTTTTTTTATATACTATTGTATATAGTAGTTCAGTCGTAAATATCTTCCACAATGCAAGCAGGTATTTTCTCCCTATACCTACGTATATTATTTACATACCTAAATAGATATAAATTATCTTCTCTTTCTGCAAATGGTAGCACGGTTACACATTAATTTAGTCTAAATCATTCTGATATTATATTTTAATGCCAGACTCGTAGTGAATTTATAGAGATATGTAGTACTATCACATATTTACTAAGACAATAACAAATGCTGCAGTAATGTTTACTTATTTTAGCTTTTTGATATATTTGATGAATTCTCTACAGTTCTAAAAGTATTTATGTACAATTTGCAATATTAACTTATTTGGAATTATAATGTGAAAATAATTAAACTATCATAAATAAAAACACACATAAACAGACATAAAATTATATATTGTGTGATAGTTCTACGATATAATAATTTAAAATATAAAATATGACCACACGATATCTTAACAAAATTGAAAAATACTAAAAAAAATCACAATGTTAAACTTATGTTTGGAAAAAAACCTTAGCTAACCCCACTTAAATTACGTAGAATAGAAAAACCAAATTATTCGAATCTTTCCCGTCTAAATCAAGCATTTCTCATAATTTCTTTACATTCATATTTATTTTGTACACACTAGGACACGCTAGTCAAAATCGAACAGATAGGCCGTGATAGCGTAGCAGACAATATACAGACAGAAAGTCCTTGGCTTTAATAGTATTAGTATGGATTCATTAAAAATGTTAGATATGTTCATGTATTTGACCACCATACCTATAGATTTAATTACGTTTTCAGGAAAATATTTATAATATCAGCTATGTATCTTACAAGTACGATTATTTTAATATGATTTTTTTTAATTTTGTATCCGACACTGATTTTATTTATATCTAAATTATTTGGTGTTCCTCTTACAGCTTTAATGTCTATTAATGATTATATTATGTATAATTGTTATAGTGTAATGTACAGGTAAAATTTCATTGCAGGTAATTAAATTATTCTAGTTTAATATGGATTAAATATTTTAATATAATGAAAGTTTATAATTATATTATTTAATAGATATAATAAAGTAAATAATATATATTGTAAATAATAATGAATGAAATAAAAATAATAATATAGCTTTTTTAGTATACGTACGTTTCAGCACTTAGCTTTATTGTACGACACAAAAATATTTTTTATTCACTTAATCAGTTAATAATAAACAAATGACAAAGTTAAATATAAACGTGTAAAGTATGTAATAACATGTGCAACGCATGGACGATACAAGAGGCCCGAAAAAGTTGCTGGACAGTTAACCAGAGGAGGGCCATAGAGGCCTAGGAAGACCTAGATGCCGGTGGATTGACGGAGTTGAAAAGGGAGTTTGAGAAACATGAGAGTTTTGGGAGCACGATGTTGGAGAGAGGCTGCTTCCGATCGCCTCTGATGGAGACATTTGTTTGACCAAGCCAAGGCAATGGCCCAGGGCTGTAGAGCTTTGATGGCGACATTGATGAAAGAATGTAATAATCTAAGTACATCAATGTAAATACTTTTGAGAAGTGATATTTTATTAGTAAATAAATATGTAGTCATATGACAAATCTAAATGCTCACTAACTATAATTTATTTTTATTAAAAAAGTTATAAATTTTGTTAAAATTAAATCTAAAATATAATTAATGAATAATTAAGCTGAACAAAACACAAGCAAAAGTAATGACAAAAAAACTTCTAATCGCTTTATTGCATGTTGCCTAAAAATGTGCATTATTTCTATTTGTAAAAGAAACATCGTATGAATTCTTTGTAATATTAATCAAAAAATAATGCCTGTTGAACAATAAATTTTATAAAATAACTCTGCAATTGATGAACATTATTTAAAACCGTAAATTATCTTTGAAAATTTCCACTACTAAGCATAAAGTGACGAATTATTAATTTACTTTTGGTTGTATTAACGTTCACCCCATTCTAACTTAAATAGATTTTATTATTAGTAGATTTTTATGAAACTTTCAAGTCTTGATAACTTTTGAGTGTTTTGAATCTTTATATTATTATTCTTACGGAATTGTATATACATAATAACAGGCATAAATCTCAAAATTTTAAAGCGTGTTCATAAAAAACCATTGTCTCTACTGAGTTTTCAAATCAGAATCAAAGTTATAACTTCTAAGTATGAGGTGAGTTCAAGGATAACAAACCATTTATGCAAATAGTTTTTAGAAATTAACACAAAATATTCTTATCTTCATTACACCAAAGCCATGGTATGCTAATCATTATTATATTGGTATGATAATAAGTATGATTGTTACGAATATGTAATAATGCTATGGTACATTTTTTTTATTACATAGACATAAAAAATAGCATACTAATAGGTAAATGCAAACCTGATTTAAGCTATTTTCATAAATTATAACTTTATTATAAATAAATAAAATACCCTCGTTTTGAAATCAAGATAATCTTAGCATAAATCATAATTTAAAAGAAAAATTCGTATAATATTAATTATGACTATAGTTTTTTTTATGTTTTTTATATTGTCTACAACTTACAGCCTAAAGTAAACTTATACGGTATTACAAACTTTTATATTCCGTATCAAAGTGTTTCTTTTCCAATTAAAATATGTATGTGTGTATTGTGTATATAATATTCGTGCACACAACAAATTAATGAATGCAAATGAAAGAAATTGATTGATAAGTAATAAAATAAAAGTACATTAGTAGGTACGAAGGGTCCAAAACCGAAAAACTAATTTCTTTGGGTGGGTCTAATACTTTTCCCCGATCTCATAATTTTCGCGAATCGCGATCATAGTCAGGTAGAACCTAAAACTTGTGATATGCAGATACGATCGGCAATCTGATGTGGTCGAAGTTTTACAAACATAACTTATTTAAAATATTATGATCCCGGCGAGTATTTGTTTGGGGATTGTAATGATTATGGAAATTACTAAAAAAAAATTAGTCTCGTTTTCACCGATGGGTGACAGTTTTGACATTGCTGTAACCTAATAAATTGTATAAGGAATGAGGATAAGTATGGACACTAGCCAACTATTTTCAATCTCTGGGAGCCTACAGTGATGATAAGAATGTATTTTGAAATAAACTCTTTGAAAAATAATATATAATTACAACATGTTACCTATGATGCAATAATATCACAGATTAGGTAATAGTATAATATCGTTTGTTTAGATGGACGTGTTTTTGAGGGTTACGATAACAAAATTTAAACGATACATTGCGCAAATGCTCGCAATAAAACAAGAAAAGGCACGCGGTGTATGTTCACTACTTCAACTACTTTCAACTAGCTAAAAAACCAACTTATTTGTTATCAACAAAGCTTAAGATACCAACATAAAACTTGAAAATTGGAGTACTTAAAAAAATTATAATTGTTTATACAAAATTATATTTGAGCTGTAAAACGAAGTACGATGGGATACTTTTGTTGATTGATTGTTTTACATTTTCTATTACTTTTATCATAAATTGTTGTAAATAAAATTATCATCAAATCAATCATTCCAAAACGTATATTTTTAATTATAACTAACTAATAATTGAAACATTTTAAAAATCTTCAAAATTATCTGCTAAGCTACTTACACAAACGAAGTGTGGTCGAATCACAATGGCAGCAAATCGAAACGAAAGTTTTGAAATTTTCTTGCCAACTAAACACTCAATTTACCGATAATAATTTTTAGAGGGTAATCTCTGACAAAATTTAGAATAGTGCTGCAATACTTTTCAGTGTGATTCGACCCTTATTCTTAAACTACTTTACTTGACTAACTACATACGAATATTTTCAAACAATGTTTTGTTAGCTCTACGTACCGGCCTCGAAACAATGATAAGGTGCAATATGTTCTGGCTTCCAAAGGTTGCAAGTTCATTTAGCTCGAACTATCGACAACCCTCTCCTGCGTACGGGTTTTCTCTTCAGATGTAAATTACTTGAGGCAGAAAGCGTGTTGATTCGTTTGATAACAAATTATTATACTGGGAGACACTGGATCCATGCAGCTCGGCGCAAGACTGTCGCATGTGGCAATCTATACAAGAGATACAGAGCAGCGGCGGGCGTTTATCGTTTCAAGATGAAGCGGACGACGACGGTATAAAATACAAATCCTAGATATCGACTGCTAGGATACTATGAAATTATTTGCTTTCTTTCAATTCGCTAAGTTGTTAGACCGAAACGCGAGCAACTACAGCTTACACTACAAATGATTAAA
Source organism: Erebia epiphron (assembly GCA_963932025.1). Lineage (NCBI taxonomy): Eukaryota > Metazoa > Arthropoda > Insecta > Lepidoptera > Nymphalidae > Erebia > Erebia epiphron. The sequence continues at coordinate 32,471,885 of OZ009945.1, forward strand.
TGATCACATGTTTACTGCGAGCATTGCGAATTGAATGTTCTTAAATTTTAGTTATCGCATTATTATTTGGACTATATAGTAATGCATAAAAAACTAAAACAAAATAAATAAGTACCTGCCCCTCGAACTTAATGAATAAATATTTTCAGGTCGTTTTATGTAATTCTTACATAAATTATTCCATAAAATTAGCTACAATGGTGGTAATCATAAGTCTGCTATGATTAACGGTACAGTACAGAAAACAGGTTACCGATTTCCACTAATGATGTTATGTCATGAAAATACTCCAAATTTTATTAAATTGTCCGCATTGGAACACTGTTTTGAAGGTCAGCTCGTGAAAATCAAAATGCAAACGGCGAGTTTCTTGTTGGTTTTTCTTTGTAGGAAATAGGAATCGCATGTTCTGAACCAGTGGTAGTTTCACTTGACTATTCAAAATCACTCGTTCTTTTACTTATTTAAATAAAAAACATTCGAATTTAAAGAAAGATTACCAAATATATATACATAAATACAATACAGTCATTTACCTAAAACATTTGGTATGGATTATATATGTATATATATCATGATGTTATGTTATATAATTAATAGTATTAGCAATTTAAATATTAAATTTATCATAATTTACGGTTTACTCGTATAAGGGTAATTATTATCGAAATGCGATAATCATTCTTCGACCGGACGAGTATGTAATACCGATAAGTTTAGGAATAACTATTTTTATTTCCTGTATTTGAATATACTTATTACTACTATTAGATATTATTTGATTATACCTATTTTGGCACTTTGCCACTTTGCCACCTAAACATTCTATAGAACTCAAGCAATAATAATAATACTATAATCTACTCCGTTTAATACACTATCCTAAAAAATTCGTAAGTAATGTTTTTTTTTGTTATTACCCAGTATCGAAAGCTCTTTCTTTAAAGTCTTAATTACTTCACGATCAGAATATTCTCACATAAATAGTTTTTGATACTAGTAGTATTAGCAATACGGAACTGTGGCAATACGTTAGTACTTATTGTTATTACCAAGCTTGTTTTAGCTTGGTGGGATTCTCACGCAACGCAACTAAAGTTATAAAATGGAAAAGCATCAGTTCAAAGCAATTATTAAGTGCCTTTTCTGAGCAGAGGATTAATAGCAATAAAAGGTACCGTGAATATGCCTGAAAATTAAATTCATTATACGTTTATGCATATAAGATCATAAAATAATATTTGTAAGAGCAATATTGTTATAATATGTAATTGGTTACTTTGGGTGAAGCGGTTTAATTATAATGATTTTGTTCTAATAATGATGTGATTTTTTAATCATAACGAAAATAAACTACTTAGAAAATATTCATCTTGGTATGTGGTTTGTTTGTGCTGCGCAGAGATATAACTCGTAATTTTTTTTATTCAATAGGGTCTCCTCAAGTTATCGATACTATGTGATAAAAATACTCTGACCTGATTATATAGGTAAGTACATACTTATTATAAAGATGTTCTTACAGTTTATTTTTTCATGAACGGAATAGTTAGATAGTTATAGCAAATTTATCATATTCAGTTTATATTATATTTTTAGCGTACTTTTATACAAGAAGCAAAATCTACGAAACTTTCAAACATTCAAAGAGTTATTTTTTTCAGGTTAATTTTATGTACATTTTAGAAGTTAGTATATAAAATTGTAGGTGTAGAAAAATATATCTTCGTTATTCATAAATGTAGGCCTATTTCTTATATTATAATTCTAAACTTATCCTAAGCTAATAAATAATAGGTAATATAAAGCTAACATTTAATTATAAATTGTCCTTTGTGCATGATCCTATAATCCATAAGAACTTACACATAATCGTCATCGTATCACATAATGTCTTTTGTTGACACATTCAGCAAGTTAGTAGGAAGGTAGTGAAGCGGGGCGGAATCGTAAGCAGCTGAGCCGGAAGCAGCGGGGGGCCTGAGGGACACGCGTCGCGCGCGCCTCTGGGCCTGCGGGGTGAGGGCACGATGTTAGCTGCCCTTCGTCACCAAGTGGTAGGGCGCGTGAATAGTAGCAACACTGCCTACATCCGTTCGCCCAAGGAGCTCTTCGGGATGATCATGCTCGTGTTCTCTTCGCTTCTCCTCGTTTGTGTAGTAATGTGCCGCGCGTCGTCTCGAACAGCATAATGCAGTTGTAACAGCAGCCAAAATAGCTACGCACAACAGCATTAACCCAGCTATTACACTCATCTGCGCCTCGTGTGTAGTGCCACATTGTTCCAGACCGTCGAAGGTTAGCTCCCCAAAGGAAACGCCATGAAGTCTCAGCGGTGAGTGACATTTCAGTCGTCGTATAGTTGAATTTAGTACAGTGGTCGCCATGAAAACTAACATGGTACCCGCTGAACATTGGTCGCATCTCCAGTGATTCTTTGATAAATCGACTTGGGCTATAGCTTCAAGTCGTTGTAGATCATCTTCTCCCAGAGTTTGAAGTTTATTACGCGATAAATCGAGCCTTTGCAGAAATTTTGTCTTGGTAAGGAGTTTATATGGAAAGGTGGCTATCTTGTTCCAAGAAATATCCAAAGCAACCAAGTGTTCGTTATAAGTAAAGAAATTTTGAGGGATTTCTTTTAATGACAAATTAGCTAATCCAACGCCATGAATCTCTGGTAATATTTGGAGAACTATTGCAATTTCATTAAGCGGTAAATTATTACCACTAAAGTTGATAGTTTTCAAAGAATCTACTACTGGAGCAAATGTTTGCAAGTGGAACCTATCAATTTTGTTGTGGCTTATGTCCAGATGGACTAGTGCGGTTAAATTAGTGAGGGCAGCAGGCGCCAGCAGGGCGAGACGGTTGCGTGCCAATGAAAGCATTCGCAATTCCCGATTCCTTCCAAACATATTATCAACAATTACTGATAGTTGATTGCCATCTAATTTAAGCTTTTTAAGTTTTTTTAAACTTATGAACTCATCCGATGTCAAATATTTAAACAGATTTTCTCCCAAATCCAACTCATCCAAATGCGGAACCAAGTGATATATTTGAGTATTAATTCTTCGTAAAAGACATCGTCGACATTTAAATATTCGCAGGTGTTGAATGTCTTTGAAAACTTCTGGATTAAGGTCCGCTAATGGATTGTCACTCAAATCGAGAAACGATAACTTTGCTAACATCCGGAAAAGCCGCGGTACAAGGGTGGAAATTTTATTATGCGCCAGGTTCAGGGTCTTCAAAGCAGTCAGATGCCTGAATGTCTCACTTGGCATTTGTTCAATATTGTTGTAATCGAGATATAGTTCCGTGAGGTTTATGAGACCGCGAAAATTGTCTGCTCCGATACTGGTGAGATTATTTTGCGTAAGATTTATGAGTCTAAGATTTTGCAGCCCCCAAAATGAATACTGGCCTATTGAGGGCACGTTAGAGTTCACGATGTGAAGTTCCCGTAGATTGACGAATGGCGTCGGTTGAGTGAATATAGGTCCGATCGTCAGATAGTTAGGCCGATTCGTGGGAGCAGATATAATGACTTTATCTGCTTTATGGTCGATAAACTCGACGGGGATCGATCGCATGTCGCCCCTTGTACATTCGACACCGAACCCGCTCCCGGCCTCGGGGTTGAAACTGGTGCGACAAATGCAATCGCTTGGGCACGTTGGGGCTCCTCCAACGCAGGTCAAACAAATACTCCATATTATGAGTATTAGATCGGCGTATCTGAAACAAAAGAAGAATTTTAAGTACTGAAATATTTAACAAGGCTTTAAACAATAGGAAAAATTTGCTTTTATTTATACAAATTCGCGTATAAGTTGAATTGCAATGCGTTTTCACTCCAATTTACGATAAGAATATTCTACACATTCCATTCTTACTTATATTTGATTTATAAAAACATAGTTTAGCTGAACCGTGCGAAACCGGATGAGTAAAATAAAATAGTAGTAGAGTAGTCTATTAAGTTTGCGTAGCACGAGTCTCATCTCGGAATGATGAGGGTTTAGCCATAGCCCACCATGCTGATCAAGTTTGGATTGTCAGACTTCATACCTACACCCTCGAGAACATTATAAAGAGCTCTCAGGTATGAAGGTTTCCTGACGATGTTTTGAAACAAGTGATACCTACTTAAAACACACATAGCTTCGAAAAGTTAGAGGTGCGTGCCCGGGGATCAAATCCACGACCACGTATAGGAGGTCGGGTGCCTAACCCACTAGGTTATCACCGTTTATAGAACATAACCAAGTTACATAAGGTATGTGGTACATAAATTGTAATAAACCTAATCGTGCTAAGTTCGAATATAAGGAAAAACATAAACTGAATTTTTTGTCTATAGAGGCAGGTTCACTGTGTAAAATAAACTGGAAGTAAACTGCTTGAGTACCTATAGCTTTACAGGCGTTTTTACAGGCGTACGTGACGAAGCAAAATTTACCCCTACAATAATGAACTTGGCCCTTCTGAAGTTGTGACCTAGTAAGGGACCCGTTTGTTTGAAATCTATTGTGAATGGTAACTAATAGTACTTGATACCGTCGATGTTTGGATATCAATATTTTTTTTATGTTTTGCCCTACATGCGTGAATTAGCTTGATACACGCTAATCTATATTATACCTTGTATGAATAAAAATTCTAGCATTGGCAAGAACATTTTCTTACAAATAGAATAGTTACATAATATGTACTAAGTCTTTGCCAAAACTAGAGTCAACTCGTCCTCTCCTGAGGATATTCCGTCGGAATGACACGTGAATATCTACACAAGTAAGAAAAAATTAAGGTAACAAATATATATTATGCATATCTATAAATAATTAATAACATTTTGTATTTATTACTAGACTAGCTGATGCCCGCGACTTCGTACGCGTGGATTGAGATTTTTTGGTTCCCGCGGGAACTAGCCTATGTGCTATTCCGGACTATAATCTATCTCTGTGCCAAATTTCATCCAGATCCGTTCAGCCGTTGGGGCGTGATTGAGTAACAAACATCCATCCATACATCCATCCATACATCCATCCATACATCCATCCATACATCCATCCATACATCCATCCATACATCCATCCATCCGCATTTAGACATAATATTTATTTGATTTGATGATGCCCACGACTTTGCGTGGATTAAGGTTTTTGGATTCTTGTTGATACGTATAAAGCCTATGTGTGTATTCAGGTGAAAAGCTATCTCCATTCTGAAATTCCAAATTTCATCCAAATCGGTTCAGACTTTCTGGCGTGATAGAGCAACAAACATCCAAACTTTCACATAGTTTTATTTCACATATTTCACATGTACTAGTAAGATAAGACTTGTTTTTCCTACATCCGATCGCTTGCACTATATGGTTAATTCTGTGCATACCACATATTTTTTCTATTTTAACTTTTTAAAGCACATTATATCAAACAAAAGTTCCTTGTTGATTTTGTATCATGGAATTACTCATTGTAGCGCTTGTAATTGTATCCAAAATATGCAAGAATAAACAATGGCTTACGCAGTCGCGCCATCAAAAAAAAACATTCAAATTTTATTGAACAAATTACCCTATTAAATATCAAAGCCATTAGAAATGTAATTGCTGCTAAAAACTGAAGGTCCAAATGCTATACATCAAGCGGAATTAACGCGTTCAACAGAAAAAAAGCTTGCCTAAGCCCCGCGAACTAAAACGAGATTACGTGCCCTGAAATATGCGCCGCGCTTTGTCTGTGAAATTCAAACCTCCTGAAAAATAACTCAAAGATAACAAAAGGATTTTGACGGAGGGTCCACCAGATTATCCATTTTGGAGGGATATTTTTATAATTTAATTTGTAACACCCTACAAAAATAATTTAATTTTCCAAAAAAATTGATTCCTTTTATTTATTGCTTCTGTTTTAATTTGTGGAGGTTAAATAAAGTTTTTTTTTTTTGGGTTGATTATACCATAGCATGATTATAATTCCTACCGTATTATGGATTGTAATAATACCTACTGATGAATGGTTGATTAGCTAATAATGAATTAGCTTATGAAAGCACAAGCTTTGCAATTATTATCCTCATACCTATTTTCAATACAACAGCAATAGTTGACTGAAAATGAATAGCGATGCTTAATCTGACGGGAAAACGCGGCCTTATCAAAACGTTTTTTTATTTCCATTCATCTATTTGTACCTAGCTAAGATCAAGACGAGCGGTTCTGGTAGGTATACGGTCTTGACACATTATTCTTATAAAACATACTGGGATTTTATCAGCAGGCTTACTTCCTTGACGATTTTGCTTCCTATATTTTATCTACTTGGGTTTTGATATTGTAATGTTTACTTATGTAACTGCGTCTTTATAATATCATAATCATTATAAAAGTGAGCTAAGTGGACGCTTTTGCCCCGTCCGGTCCTTAGTGTGTTTTCGCCCTGACTGTTACAAAAGCGTAAGGGCCAAATTAGACCAAATGAAAAAATTATCGCGCTCTTTTTTGATGTCCTTCGATGCTGTGCAGCTGCCATCGCGCGTCACTGCCGTCGCACTTTGTGTATGTTCAAGCCTTTACAATAATATTATATATGAAAACAAAAAGTTCGTAAAAACTTTTCATTATACAAGAAGCCACAGAACCTTTAACGTGAAACTCGCTATTTTACGAAACTACTTTATTACTTCGCTGTAGACTAGAAGTACCAATATGGCGGTCTAAAGTCTAGTTTCTAAAGCCTCAAATTCACTAGGGGGCAAATGTCCTGCAACACGTGTCGGATAAGAGACTAGACAATATGTCGGGTGACATTGACTTACGTCGCGAGACTTATCTCTAGCGACACCTGTGGCAGGATATTTGTCTCCTTGCGAATACGAGATTTTAGAAATACATACATACATACATCACCAAAAACTTGACGCATACAGTGATAATATTTTCGCACATTCTACTTGATCCTTTGATCATTTTCCCCGGCAGATTGGCTTGTTACATAAGGCTTGTTCCGTTCTACAGAACAACTGCGTCGGTTTACGAAGAGGTATACGATTGTAGATTATACCACTTAAATCGCGTCAAGTATGTATGTAGTAGCTTGTAAGATACTTCTAACTGTTAATAAACTTCTTACGTGTATAATATCACCACTTGTAGTCATACTTATGCGTACAAGTACGATATTACTCTACTTATATCATAACTTCTGATTCGGAACAACATGAAGCAGAAGTTGTGATATATAACTACCTAAAAATACTCGTAGAGAGAGCTTAGGTTAATTTCTGTAATTGATAGCTCTACTCGTAACTCAGAAAATAGTAAGTACCTGACTCTGTGACGACTTACTACTAGCATTTAAATCAGCTCAAGTCACTTGCATAACTCTTTGTCACTTGTAGAAAGTCAAATTCTACAAGTTATAATAATAATTTCAGACACTTATCATTTAGCGTCAATATAATTTAATGTTGCAAAGCGCTTTTCTCGTCTAATAAAAGAAAGGATGGCCTTTCTTTTATTAGACGAGAAAAGCGCTTTGTTCTGCCGCGCTAGTGCGTTCCCTATAAACCTGAGTGACGTGTATTAATATGCCCTGTTTGTACGAAAATATACAGCGCACGGCAAAGCACTAGCGCCTTATAAAGCTAATCTAATATAATTATTGCCAAGGTATTAAATAAAACGGGCTTAAAAAAATAACCTCACAAGTCCTAACCAAACACGTTGAATATGAAATAAAACCAATAAAATAACTAGCCTCACGAAAGCTCGCGTATTTGTAAGAAAACTTGCCACATTGGAACATGTTGGTTTCGATAAAAACCATTTTCCCAGCGGCGCGCGCGGGCTTCAATTTTCCGGTCCCGTATCAAGATTAAGAGATACATCGGAAATATTCCCCGTGGCTCTGGGGAAAAGAGTTTCGCGGCCTGTAAACTCTTAGATGTTTTAAATATGTTCTTAGGTATTAGTAAGTACATGCTTCGTAGAAACTGGTCGAGCGCGTGTTCGAACAAGCGTAAGGTAGGGTTCGTTAGTTATGCTAGTTGCAAAAATAATGATGAGCATTATTTCTTAACAGTAGCTTTATGCCAAGAATTTCATAATAATTTTAAAATATAGCAATGGGATATCACTCACATGTAATAATATTATTTTTTTTTTTTTTTATTTTATTTTTTTTTTTTTTTTTTATTTTTTTTTTTTTTTATTGGTAGGGCATACCCGATAAAACATTACAGTTTCCCAATACATCTTATCAGGCTACAATATAACATAATATAAATTACTAAAAATACACATACTTATCAAAAAAAAGAGCACTAAAAATACAAAATACTAAGAACACACTATTAATTAAATTTAGATTAAATTAACCTACAATCTAGTGCTGAATTTTTACGAACCAAATCATTGAGCAAGCGCAGTGCAGAGCCAATGGCGCATGTTTGGCGAGCTCTGTTCGGAAATTGAGTAGCGCAAAAAGCGTGCGCCGACGCGCAATTGCATACCCATCCGGGACGTGCAAGCATTACGAGTATGCAGAGAGATATTTAAAGCGGCTTTCACAGGTCTTGTTCAGGGGGTAGGAGGGGAGGGTATTATTTCAAAACATGATAGTTAATCATGTTTTGAAATAATAACAGCTGTGATAACTGTGTTTTATAATAGTTTAGAAATGAAATCATAATATTTCGACAAAAGTGCAATAATCTTTTGCCAAAAAGTGACAGTATTACAAAGGCTCTAATTATTACTTTATTTTTAAAATAGCTATGACATTCAGACAGGCAGACGAACGAGCTGGATGGAACTTAACGGCTCCTGCGCACTGCGCATTCGCAGTGACCATGTGCTTTAACGATTATTATTAGCCGCGACCGCGACACGAGTGTAATTTATTTTAACGTAAAACGTTGGTCACGGTAGGTCAATGCGTGACAAGCGTAACAATTTCTTGTTTTACCACGGACCCCTAAAAACTGCAGTGCAAATACCGCCAATACCTATTATTATTTATGTCGTTATTACGCTACAAGTAATAATATTGTAATAAATACGTTTCATGAATTTTAACTAATGTATTTGCAGTTCATTCGGATGGGCGATACTTTCATGATATGAGGCATTGTATTTATTGCTCAAATTCGTAGAGTAATCGTTTTGTTACCGTTGCGGTATTAATTTTCAACTCGTGGAAAGTACTCGCTTAATCGCTTTTTTAATTAAACTCTCATGGATCGTTTTAATACACGTTGAATTTTTTACTTTGAAGTTCTGGCTGGCTTACCTATCATTGGGCTATCACCTGTTAATTATATTTTACTAAAAATCAACGGGTGCTATAAGTTTGACCGCTAAATGAATATGTTTGTGTGTATGTCCTCGTACCTTAGTAGGTACAGCTATAGTTAAAAAATCAAATGTTTTTTTTATTAAAATAAATTTTTACAAGTGCTTCGAATCATCAAACGAATCTGATAGTTCGGAATACCATTTCTACCGAGGAGAACCAGCAAGTGACTCTGCGGATGCGACTTAAATGCGATTTATATCATTCAAAGGATAGTATAGCAGATAGATCTTAGCTACGTTTTTTAATAACCTTTTCCGCGGTTTAAGGATTATCAACTCTTTTCTCTCTCAACACAGCCAGCCAGTGGTGTAGGGATGTCTGTAATACATTTGATATTGTAAGGAGTTCGTTATACTTAGTTTGTGATGTTTTTATTCAAGTGTACATCAACTTTATGCACGGCAGCAACAGGGATCTGTCTGTCGCCCCAGTATTTTTTTCCTTTTGGGATCGCAAGATGCACAGATAGATACTTTGGCGGCCATGCAACTCAAAAACGGATAGTAATAATAGGAATGAATATTTTTTATGTACTTAATATCCATACTATCCATACTAATATTATAAATGCGAAAGTGTGTCTGTCTGTCTGTCTGTCTGTCTGCTACGCTTTCACGGCCCATCTGTTCAACCGATTTCTATGAAATTTGGTACAGAAATATGTTACATCCCGGGCTACTTTTTATCCCGGAAAATTGAAGAGTTCCCGCGGGAATCAAAAAAATGTATCTGTTCAACCGATTTTGATGAAATTCGGTACAGGGATGGGTTGTATCTCGGGGAAGGACGTTTTTATCCCCGAAAATCGAAGAGTTCCCGCGGGAATCAAAGACCATCAATCCACGCGGACGAAGTCGCGGGCATCATCTAGTATTAAATATATTTCATATCTATTAATTACCTGGAGGGTGGCTGGCATTGACTGGATGCGAAAAGCCCAAGAAAGAGCACGTTGACGCTATTTGAAAGAGGCCTATGTCCAACAGTGGATGCACAACGGCTGATGATGATGATGATGGTGATGGTGATGAATTGTATATTTACTTTAACTAATTTATATTTTCGTGTGTTGCAGGTGATGCGTTGACAACGAGGGGCTTTACTGAAGGGGAAAATGTTAAGATGAAACCCAAACCACACCAAGTGAATATCTCTATAAATCTTTTAGGAGACGTCATATTTTCGAACACGGGTGATTAATCACTGGGTATCCATGGTTTATCCCTTGACCATCATGACATATATCTATCAATTATTTGGTTTCTACTACCTTAACTGATGGCATTAATAACAAACTCCAAGGCACCATTAGGGAAACAATAATGAAAATGTATTGTATTGCATTTTATACATAATTTTATTATTGGAACAGAATTCTTAACGCCACATTAAAATCCGCAAGCATACAATACCGCTTCTTGTTATACATTTTTCATAAAAGCACTTTAATTGAAATTTATTAATCAGAGTATTTTTTTTTTCAATTTTAATATGATTCTTCAATATTTCAATATTGAATAATAGTTTATGTATTTCTTGCAAATAGGTACTACATGTACTTATGCCATTTTGAATAATCACAAATTGTACCATGATGTACGTCGCTATAAAACAGTCACGATAAGAGTCCATAAATTTATCAAAATAGTAGGTCAATATTGTTATTGATAAAAGAGTTTTTTTTTACTAAATATTATATTTTATAGAGGATTATAAATAGGTTCGTACAAGTTAGCGGATATTTATATTGCTGTTTGTTATTATTTATTATATAGTAGAGCTCAATCTCATATTTCCTTCTAAAATAGGAAATATTACATCTATTTATACGTTTAATAAATGTAGGAGGCTCAGTCTCGCAGTAAAAAGTGTTGTGGTTCGTGAAATGATGTCCAAACTCCAATAAAAAGTTCAGCAATCATTTAGCCTGTCAGCCTGCGACGACGGTTAAATACGGATTTTGCGAGTTTTTCCGACTAGTACAAGATTAAATTTCGTTCATTATTTGATAATACGAGCAGCCTGCGTTGAGAATATAATGAACAAGCGGACTGAAAAATTCTTCGCAAGTTTTGCGTTTTGTCAAGCATTAAACGAATTATGAAAAAGTGATAATTAAGAGTAACGCTATACCACTGCTTCGGAATTGCAAATTAACAATTTAGTACTCTCTAGTAATATTTTAATTTTTAACTTTAATATTAGTAAGAAGGATTTTGTAAATGGTACACTACCAACCACTTCTTTAATATTATTTACCTAGAAGATGTCCGCTACGTCGTCCGTATAGCTATCCCACAGGAAACTCACTTCCGGGTCTTAAACTATACCCATGTAGTATCTAAATAAGTAATAACTAACTCCTAAGCCAATTATTTCTAGTAAAATTTTAAGTTTACCAATCGAGAATTTTTTTCGCTAATTATAAGTACTTGTTTTATGTGAGCAACGCCTAAGCAAGAAGATGTCGTGACACAGCCAAATTTGGGTTTTTCTAAATAAAAATCCTGTCTTTTTATACATTTGATTAAACTTTTACTTTATTACATTTCACCTTCACTTCCTTTGTCACGGCTACGTCACTCTTTGGAATCTATCGCCGACAAATACCAACTGTATTTTCTTTTTTTGAAGCCCAATCAGAATCAACGGCCACGATTTCTGGGGAACTCGTATGAGAGCTGCACTGATGGTGCTAGAGCTACTTTTGTAAAATACAAACAGAAAAAAGGAATTTATGTTGCGCAAAATTCGGTATAATTACCTACGGGTAAATTTATATCACGATCTTTGGCATCAAAGGTTACTTTTTTCAAATGGATAAAAATGTTGACGTCCCGAGCAAATCGCTTCGCATAATGACGGTTTAGATCTTGATGTATCACGTGAGATTTCTTTTCTCGTAATACTCGTGTATCCACAAATTCCTAATCCAGAATTTTCGAAAGATAAAGTTTTTCTACAAACTTCTAGCACATTTACAGTGTGTATAAAAAAAGTAGACCGTGCAGATGCTTGAAAGAGACCTATGGTCCACATGACTGCTATCAGATATATTTAACATCTATATCAATAAAAGCACCTCGTAAAAGAGTCTCTGACCTCTAGATATATTGGTTATCTCTGTTTTTTTTAGATATAGGTACATCGGGCTTGGAAATCTAAAATATCTTATCTGCTTTTCTTCTAAAGTGACTTACATGTAAGTAATACCTAATAGTTGGCATACTGAGAAAACATTTCTGCTAATTCAGTTTTATCAAGAGGAAAACCGTAAAATAAAATATAAGATCTATTCTCTAGAATAGGTACGTAGGTAGAATATTCAGGTACGGCTTATTTCATCATTCATCCGTATTCACATTGAAAATTGAATTATTTTCCTTTGAGTGGACTATGCAAGTTTTCTACAAACACAAAAATATTAATCGTACGTAGAACTATTTTACTGTCTATTGTTTCAAATTATCTCTTAACGTTAGACAAAGGGTTTAATTTCCCGCGATAAAAAGTAGCCTATTTCCTTCCTCGGTATGACACCTATATCTGTACCTCTTTGCACTGTAAAAAAAAGTTGCATATAATGATCTGTAAGTAAATCTCGCGGAGACTCGTCTCAGCAATGTATCGCTGTTGTCATATTAGCATGGACAAAACTCAAAATAGCCTGCTGCGTGAATGAATGTGTGATGTAAATATATAAAAATTTAACTGTAACGCGTGGACAAATCATTCATGTATCTTTCATTTTTATTTAAATTAAGATCTTGGCGTCTCAAATTCTGAGTCCATTCCGACTCTAGGTTTGCTATGCGGAGCGGAAGATGTGAGGAAAACAAAACACAATAGCACTAATAGGTGTTATTAGTAGTGGTGCGATTTGGAATTCGCATTAAAAGTTTTGGTATGCGAGCACCCTTATTACACGACTGCAAAAACAGAGTATATAATGTTTTCAGGATTCATGTATGTATGTATCTGAGTCACTTTATTCCACCATAACTTCCAAATGCATGAACAGATTTAGGAGTATAGGGTATCCTTACATCATCTGCAGCATCCCGAGCAGTACGGCTTCACTAAGGGTCGTAATACAACTGATGCGGGTGCAAAACTATTAAAACATATATACGATGCCTGGGAGCGTTCACAGAATGCTATTGGTATCTTCTGTGATCTGTCTAAGGCATTTGATTGTGTTGAGCACAAAACTTTATTGCTGAAATTAAGCCACTATGGCATGAGAAATGTTGCACTCGATCTCATTGCTTCCTATCTAAATGATAGAACTCAGAGGGTATGCGTAAACCACGTGAAGTCAGAGGGCTCAACTGCATTAATGGGTGTCCCACAAGGCTCGATCTTAGGTCCATTTCTATTTTTGGTGTATATAAATGACTTACCATACCATGTCAATAATGTCTGTGACATTGTATTGTTTGCTGACGACACATCACTTATTTTTAAAGTGGATAGAAGTAAGGACAATTTTGACGATGTAAACAATGCAATATCACACGTATCACACTGGTTTACTATCAATAATTTATTATTGAATGCTAAGAAAACCAAGTGCTTAGAGTTTGTTCTACCTAATGTAAAGAATATTAACAAAACTATAATGATAAATGGAGAAACACTAAAAATGGAGAACTCCACAGTTTTTTTGGGGGTGACCTTGGACAACAAGCTTCAATGGGGCGCTCATATAGATACACTAGCGGGAAAACTTAGCTCGGCTGCCTTTGCTGTTAGGAAAATAAGACAGTTTACCGATATTGAAACGGCTAGGCTTGTCTACTTTTCTTACTTCCACAGTGTTATGTCGTATGGCATTTTATTGTGGGGCAGAGCCGCTGATATCCAATCAATTTTTATATTGCAGAAAAGAGCCATTCGTTCTATTTATAAACTCGGATCACGCGAATCACTTCGTGAAAAATTTAAAGAGATTGGTGTTCTTACGGTGCCTTCACAATATATATACAATAATATAGTCTTTGTTAGGCAGAACATTAATAATTATAAACAAATATCTGATACTCACAATCTATGTACTAGAAACCGCCATAAGCTAGTAACAGCGTCATATCGTGTGCGTAAGGTGCAGAAATCCTTTGTGGGGTCGAGTGTACGTTTTTATAACATGGTTCCAAAAGAGTTTATAGATTTGCCATTACATAAATTTAAGGACTGTGTCAAGCAGCATTTGTTAAGTCGAGCTTATTATACTATCGACGATTTTATTAACGACAAAGTTGCATGGAAGCAACCGGCCTCGAATCCAGTGACCCACAAGTCGGTGTAATACTTGTAACGTTGCGTATGTATTGTATTGCTTAAATATTGTAACCTCTTTCTTTTTTTGAGAAAAGAGCAACTGCTGAGTTTCTTGCCGGCTCTTCTCAGTAGAACCAGCTTTCCGAACCGGTGGTAGAGTCTTGACGTATCATAAGTGACACAAGTTGTCCTATGTGAAATAAATAAATCATTTATCATTTATCATTTATCATCCCGAGGGACACTGGCACTGACACTTTTTTAAATATCAATATGGCAGGGCAGTTGTTTTTTAAATTCACTCGTTATGTTATACTACCTAGGCCAAGAAGAGGCTCTCTCGAGGGATTTCAAGGCACTTGATCAATACTTTTTATGTGTCCTTAAAATATTGATGCTCCATATGTAGCTTTATAGCACTCTTCATAATATTTCGCTATTTTAAGCTCAGTACCTAAAATTTCGTTTCTAACAAAAACATGTCAGAGCATGCAAATGTACCTCTAGGTATCTATACACAGACTGATTTGTTATATAAGCGTCGGTATTTTCGTACACGAAGGGAAACTCTTACCACTATATCTTTATTTAGGTAAAAGGGATGATAAAAACGGAGCTCTATAGCGTTTGCCGGAAAATATGAGGCAATCACATAAACGATGTAGCGCCTAAATAAAATATGATCGAGCGGTATCGTAGCATGAATGTATTAACGGTTCATTTAACCGCCGCTTTCGTTGAACAACGACAATTAACGTGGTCTAACGGCTTATATTTTTGAATAGATTTCCTTATGTAAGCATTGATTTCCTGTACAATGCATGTTTACTAATGTGCTTCTGTTTTAATTATTATTTTGCTAACGTTGTGTTGTTCTAAAGCACCGAGTATTGTATGGTCTGTGTTCTAAAGAGTCTATTAGATTAAGAAGATTATGTGATTAAGGCGTAATAAGAATAACCCATTTAATAAAATAAAATAAAATTGCGTGTGTCAGATCCGACGCACGATTGGAGTTTACTTTTTACGAACGATTTTAAAATTTATAGATTAGTAAATAAACGCATTTTTATATTACTGAAAGCATGCTTGATACATTTATTTATATTAATTAAATGACTTTTATTCATCAAAATACATTACATAGTCATGGAAACAAACAAGTGTTACCATGAAAACATAAAGTTAATAACTTAACGGAGAAAGTTTGATTTTACTCCCCATAAATTTTCATACATAACGCTACGTAATATCGCCAAAAGAAGTCTGATCGTGACATTTTGTTTACCTTACGTATGCAACTGTTATGTCATGTGATTTTTGTTTTTATTGTAATAACAAGGGTAAAATATTTGTTTTTCATTTAACATGTCTATGACCTATCCTTGTGCAAGTACGAGCGCTGTGGTTTTATAATTCGAAGGTTCCGAGTTCGATTCCGGCAGGATTAACTTGGTTTTAAAACTTTAATAATGATCCAGAACTAGCGTGGTGGGTAGAACACTTTTCCGGCAAAGCCGCCGCCAAGTGATTCAGCGTTAAACGCCTAATACTAACTTACTCGGAACCTTTGGATTTGACACAATACTTGCCATATCCCTTCTATTTCCAAAGCCACTGTAAAGTAAAAAATAATTTTTAGATCGTTATCAAGAAATAACTTACTAATAGGTAGTTGGAGTACTTTACTCGGATTTTTGTAAAGTTCGCTCCATCTAATCAACAAAAATAATAAATGATGTCCGCGACTTCATCTACGTGGATTAAGGTTTTTGAAAAATCCCGTAGAAGCTCTGTGCTTTTCTGGTATAAAAGTACCCTATATTCTGCAGCCTTTCCAGGAAGCAAACTATCTTTTCATTTACATTTACATCTTTATACAAACATCTTTAACTTTTCTCATCATCATCACATCAGATCATCTTTAAACATCTAGGCGGCCATTTTTATTATGACTATTTTAGCTAACACACATTAGTATTTTAGTATGGATTATTTATACTAGTTGGTATTGTACAAAGTAGGATAATCCCAGTGTCGCCGATTAAGTCTTTATTGCAGTTAAACTCGGCGACACTTACACTTGTTTGAGCATGTGTTTGAGCCAAGCTCAAAATGCAAGAGCACGGGCTTAACACGGGAATAGGAAACGCGCGATCGCATGCAATGCTTAATCCATTTGGCTTTCCTGCAAAAGCCTTTTGGTTTTTGTTTGTAAAACCCGACCGATGGATACGAAGTGTACAGCTTAAGCAAACCTTTTCTAGCCAACTACAATTTTCTGTATAGACGGAATAAAAAACCCATCAAACAATATCGTAAGCCTTTATTTAATGTGTTTCTATTTTTATCCATTACTTTAAAATAGCTTAAAGGTCTTTATTAAATTTTATTCGATATTTGCAATGTTAGTTAGCAATTATCAACTGTATTTTAAAAGCATTTTAAATTAAGCTCGGGCTGTGCCTTTTCAAATTAACATTCAGTCAGCACATTCGTGATTTCATCAAGCCATCAGGCGCATGACAATTCCATGCCAGAGTTCCATACAAATCGATTGAAGATCTCCTACTGGTCAGGACGTGTTTTTATCCTTTTCAAATGACGGATTTAAGGATAGAAGTAAGGAACTAACAGAAGTGTTGAACTAGAGCCTCTTGATTAAAACTTGAATCATAGTAGGTCAACCTCAACTCTATCGTCAACAAAAAGTAACCAATTACAAAATTATTTCGGGCAAGATCTAAAGGACGTTTCCTATATTCAGTTACGCGCCGTTCGAGGAAATGTCCCATCAAATAACAGTTATGTCGACAACAGCTCATTGAGGATTCGGCTGAGCAGCGATGCGTCGATAGACCTAGCGTACTGCAGCGGCACTGCATTATTCATGCACCGATCTCCCTGATAAATATTCATACTAATATTCGTGGCGGCAAATCATTATAGAATTCCAGAGATTTATGCCGAGAGGGACCGCACTGGATCTTCGCCGTTATCCCCGAATACTGATTGGCGCGTGTCAAATGGTATTTCACAGCTGGATTCTTTTTGTTTGTGGAATGGATGGATAAAATTTCGCTCCACTCGTGGTTACTCTGCATTACATTCACGTGATATTTGATTTTTATTTACGAGTATATTAAAATGCGAGATAGTCTCTGTTCTACAAATTTCGTCATTAGGTCTATTTTCAATACACAGTATGGATGATAAAATATTATATTCCAATAAATAAAGAAGAATAAGTAGTGATCTTCGGAACATTTCAAGTTGAACTACAAGCACAAGTATATTATACTTTAGCCACGTGATAGGTCAGGTAATTATAAATGATCAAGATTTTATTGAATTATCTGTGAGGAAACCCGTGCTCAGGAGTTAGCCGTCGTTTGGGTTATCATAAGATGATGAAGATTATTGAGTCACTTAAAGGTCATTCATACCATTACTATAAAGTGCAAGAAAGTCTTTTTTTCAGAAAAGACTTTCTTGCACTTTATATTTAAACAGAAATCAAATTTCTTTGACAAAAAGGTAGTTGTAACAATCGGAAGGGATAGGGTATAACCAGAGATGGCGATCCAATACGGAATTACTGGGACACTCTAGTTGTGCGATTTTATGTAGGCATGTGAACAATCAAACCCGACTCTAAATAAACAATTTTTTACGGCATTAAAGGCGTTTTTGTACCCATTCCCTCAGTCGCAACTTGATTGCCGGGAAACTGTGATGCAGCTGCGAACTAAAATAAAATCTACAATATCGTGCCCATTTTTCTTTGAAATTTTTAAGATAAAAGTATAGCAGCATTAAACTGAAAAACAGATTAGGTAAATCGTCATATCATCTACCTACTGTAGTAAATTAAGTGTCTTAGGTGTACGTAGGTACATCGTCTAAAAATTATACACAAATCATAATTTCTGACCTGTGACCTACCTACTTTAGTAAAATAGTAGGTATGTTTCAATAATAGCGTGTTACCGGCGACCGTCCGCGGCTTCACTTAGGTGAGAATTTCGAAAAATCTAGCCTTAAATCTTGTCTACATTATTAGTTATAGAACCTTTCTAGATCCAAAGGGTATGGACTGAGCTTTGATGAATAAGTCAGTAAGTGAGTTACTCAGGTATTTTCTATTCATAAAATAAAATTTAAAACAATACTTAATAAAATAAAATAAATTACGGCTTGCAAATTTTATAAATATATTATATAAATAAATGTACGGTCTAATATTATGTAAAGCTTTGCTCAGTTTGATTAGAAAGCGATGCAAAAGGAACTAGAGCTATTCCCAGCGTGGGACGAAACTTTGATCAAATTTTTAGATATAGAGGCGCTTTCGACAGAATACTTAATAAAAAGAAGCTATATTATCAAAGCTATGTTTACTTTAAGTGATGAAATAAGGATAAAATATAATGTTATTATTTTATGAGAAACTAAATTTCTTTAAAGTAACCTTTGTTGTATGAAATCATAACTACATAGTTTAAAACTTGTATACATATGAATGTATAATAATTCGGATGTGGCGGGCGGAACTGCTCAGTGGGTAACAGCAAATCCATAGCGATCAGTGTAACAGCAAAATAAATGCAGTATATAAAGTAAGCCCGTATCTTGTGACTTGTCTCAAATGATCCTTTTTTTTTTACTTTTTATGTAATTATCAAAGGGATTTATGACCATTATACTATAATATATATAACTGCCTCGTTGGTCTAGTGGTTGGCAGATTCGACTGCGGCCGACGAGGTCCTGGGATCGAGTCCCAGGTGGGGCCATAATTAAGTATTGGGTTTTTCTGACTACAAATTCTCAGTACTAGCCCGGAGTTATGAAAGTTTGCGGTGTTTCACCCCCATGCCTCGAAGAGCACGTTAAGCCGTCGGTCCCAGTTATTATCACTAACATGATAATAGTCGTTAAAGCCCGCCAACCCGCATTAGAGCAGCGTGGTGGGTCTAAGCTCTAATTCCCTTTCTCCTATGAGAGTGGAGGCTTGTGCCCAGCAGTGGGACGTTATTGGGCTGTAGTGGTGGAGGATACTATAATATTGGTTAAATTTTAAATAGTTATTTATGTTCATTAACTCACAAAATAACAATGTAATTACGTTTTACAACACACATAGCAGTCGAATTGGCGGACGTTCAGCCGACGCAAATGGCCGACTTAAGTTGACACGAATCGGCCGACAAGTTTATCGCATCGTATAAGTAATTAGCCGGTCACGTGCCAAATAAAGCGGGGTTTTCCTCCTACTTAAGGTTGGTACGTGGGGAAATTATGGATGTGATGGTTAAACCAAGTTATACTACCTCTGCGAAAGTTATACTTCGTTAAGAGTTGGTATAAAAAAGTTTCGATTACCAATAAACAACGAATATATTATTATAGCTTTTGTACAGTTTACTCTTCACATATAGGTAGATTATGGTTTTCTCAAAGTATTACAAATCGATAGAAGCTCTTGATGGATGAAACTATATTATCATTTAACATTTAATATGAAATCTCTATGAATGAAAAAATTTATCTATGAAAAAAATAAACCGAAATTGCAACTGGTATCGCAAAGCAAAAATCACCTTTAGTCCGGAATTTTACTATTGAAATATTAAGGTCTAATAGATCGGCTTTCTTGAGACCTCTTTCATTTATATTTCAAATTCATTAACCGAAACTTAGCCAAATTAATGCTAATTACGGGAAATTTATTCAAGCAGCTTTATATTGCTTGCTCTATTTTCAGTGCAAACTAGGTGTGTCATTATTTTATGATAAAATCGTTTAGTACAATATTTTTCTATGTTTTGAAATTGGAATTAAAAATAAACAATTTAAATTTTCATCTTATCATAAGAATAAAATGGGTGCTCTACTGCAGGCCAGCCACACTTTACTCCCAAATTATGTACCGAAATACCTGGGTATACCTTGATAAATACAACCGCAGACCGGTGTAGGAGCAATATCCCGCTTTATATAAATTTACTTTCAGAGACCCACATTAAAACATCTTATTTCTAATTTTTGTATTTTATGTGTTGTAAAATATTTAAAAACTTTGTTACGAAAATCTTCATTCTCTTTTTTGATACAATTCATTAATCCCACAACCAATGTTAAGTAAAAGAAACACATTTGTTTCATTAACATACTTGCTTAAAAAACCCAAAATATTCCACCTTTTTAAAAAACAATATTAATTTGTTACAACAACAATGTAACTAAAGCATAACAAAATTTATCTATGTTCCTTATAATTTCACTAAAAGAAAGGCGAAGAACAGGTACACCATTATTATTCTATGTGATATATCGATGTCAGTGACATCGACTATCAATGGACAGTAAAAAGTAGCGCCCTGGGAATATACTTCCTTTATCTACAAAGGTGGCGACGTAGCGGCTTTGAACACAATTTATGCCTTTCAAATGACGGGTTTAAATTTTTAAATGTAAGGGAAATTAGCTACAGTGTTGCAGGTAAGAAGAGCTATTGTAGCTCAAACAAATACAACAAGTTGCCAACTATACGTCAAGTTACGTGACCGCGGCGTCATGAGACGTGCTGTCGTGATTTTGTAAATAACTAATTGTAGTAAAAATTTTACTCAGAATGCCAAGAACGATTACGACCGAAAAAAATTACCTACAGACAAAATCTCGTAGATGTCTACGACATTTTATTTGTCTACCAAAATTGCTTTGTTATTATCGTCTCTTTTGTTTTCACCTGTGCACCTGCTATACATGTAGTTAATACTATATTATGCACTTGCATAATACTCCCCTTTCTCTTTTATTCAGATGTCAGTTGAGTTCACTTTTTGTCCAACTCTTCACAGCAAGCACTGTATCGATCTTTACGAATTTGGCACAGAAATTGCTTGCGCAAGGGAATAAAAAGAAGGGCTTGTTATTATTCCGGAAAAATATGTGACTCCCACGACAAAATTTGCAAAAAACGTAAATTCCACTCGAATGAAGTTGCTGACATAGTAGATAACTCAATATTTTTACACAAAATAAAATTCCATTACCTGACTAAAATAGCAGCAATCCAATTTCACAAACAATGTCCATTTTCTCTATGTTGACATTTATGGGCCCGCTTTTGTGCTGACTACATTATAATATTGTCAGGAACAGTTCAGGAAAATCAACAAAGCAATAAATTCGTTTTCAAAATAATGACTATCTATTTATTTTATACTAGCTAACGCCCGCGACTTCGTCCGCGTGGATAGAGGTTTTTCAGTTCCCGCGGGAACTCTTCAATTTTCCGGGATAATAAGTAGCCTATGTGTCATTCCAGACTATAATCTATCTCTGTACCAAATTTCAGCCAGATCCGTTCAGCCGTTGGGGCATGATTGAGTTACAAACATCCATCCATACATCCATCCATACATCTATACATCCATACTTTCGCATTTATAATATTTATATTTTGATTAATACCACAGTGAACGGAAAATACTTTAGTAGAAGAGCGGAAATGTGGTAAGCAGACAGCAGCAGTGGCAGCAAGTGAAAAAAATATCATGACGTTATTTATCAATCATCTGATTGGCCCGCTAAATGTCTCCGCTCTTCTGCTCTGAATCTGTGTCACGCTAACTGGGTTATTGTGAACCAAGCTGAGGTGAGGTGAGGTAAGTTTTTTGCAGCGAGACCCCGGACTACTGGGAACCATAAACCATTTGAAAATATAAAAATTCAAAATAAATATTAGTTTAATTGATTTACCGACTAAAATGAATTGTTTGCGTGGCTCACGGCGGTTATATTAATTTCGAACTAAAACTGATTGTTTTGGTTGATTAATATGTTCTAATATGCATAAACTTGTGTATATTATATGCTGTTTGATAAATCACGATTAATTCGGTTTGATTACTTCATTAGGTGGTGGAAGTAGAGTGGCCTAGTTCCGAGAGTGGACACAATCAAATGGATTGGTTAATAATCTCTACCTCGAGTGCAAAACGCTTAGTCAAATCGCTAAAAAAATTAAAATAATAAATGCCTTAGAGAAGTTCACACTCAGCCAATGCATTCAGCGTAATCCTACAGATTCCTTTGGCAGTCTGTACTGGCCAGTTCGCCGACTTTTTTCATATTAGTAATTTGGTGTAATTTAGAAACAACGTTTACGCACTTGCCAAAATATTCATTGGATTAATGTAGCCTTAGTATAATCATATAAAATAAATCGCACACGACTATCATACCCGTAGAAGACGCGAGGACTACGATCCATAGGCTTAAGGCCTTTGAGTTTTTCTTATTTTTTAAATTAAAAGTTTTAAAATATTTCGCTTTATAGACGTGATTCTTCATTCTTATGAATCATGCATTTCATTCGCATTAGAAGCAATTTATCATACTAATATTATAAATATAAACGTTTGATTGTTTGTGCGTTTGGATATATTATGTTACTCCCTCACGCCGCAATGACAGAACCGATTTCGCGGAAATCTGTACTGGAGATAGATTTTAGCTATTTATCCCACAGGAATCATATTACCTTAATAGCTGAAGGAGTCGCAGGCCTCATCTCGTGATTTTATTTATCTAAATATTTATCTAGTAAGATATATATTTATTTTGATTTTATATGCAAATAATGTTTATTTTACCCACAAATTTACCCTCGAGCCTTTGAAATGGCCACAAGGCGACTGTATTTTGTAACCAGTACTCAGTAGCACTCCTCTAGTGCGTACAAAGCGCTTCGTTACGAATGGAGCATCCTTCCGATAACGTCCGTGAGGCCCTGCCACTTAGGTACAATCTACATACGTGTGCATTCAGAGAAAAGCTGACGTATATTCTGGCTATTCCAGTTTGATGGCTCTAGTCACATTTCGCCAGGGTCTATGTTCATAAACAGGATAAGTGTGAGTTTTTCTTGTTCCGGATTAAAAGGCCAGATAGAAAAACCGTTGTTATTTAAGTTTATTTAATTATTTTCTTTCACTATTAAGTCCCAAGTAGGCGCGTCCGAAGAACTTAATATTATAAAGGTCGTGAAGGGACTATTTAGACCTGCTCAGTTCGATTCAGCTTTTGTCCATACAAAACTGGTGTTTTTTATGGAGATGCAAGTGCTTGCGTGGAGCTAAACGGTAGCGCGTTATCTCTTATAACCCACATCGAACTATAAGGGACTAATTACACTTAATTAGTTCGATTTATTAAAATACATACCTAATTAAGATCCGTTCAGCTCCACTGAAGCACCACCACCGAACTAAACTAGTGTAATTAGACCCTTATAGCTCAACTAAAGATCATAGCAGATTAATTGTTATATACGAGTATTTATATTTTAATTCTTTATTCGACAAAAATAGCTTTTTACAAATTACAGATTCAAGTCCTAAAATTCTAGCGGGATTCTCGTTTTATCTGGACGTTGCGCATTCATTAAAACCGTGCAACCGTAAAAACCGTGTTAAGGATTTTAGTGTAGTACGTTAAAGGTTCAATTCTAATAGATTTTCTTTCGCGTCCGTAAGCGGAACGGAACGCAACGCTCCTACCTAATATTAAAAACGAGTAAAGTTAAAGTATCGGCTTGCAGCTGTCTTATTAAAAAGGCGTTTAATAGCAACAAAATTTCCGCACATTTCTTGGGAAACGCTTCAAATACTCGGTATTAACGTCACTTACATTGAGACTAAGGGAAACGGGGAAGGATGAAGCCAGATAAATTTATCCGGGGAGAACGGGGTCACTTGTACTATTAAATTTATTGCTTTCTTTGAAATATTTCCACTTGAAATTTATTTATTTGTTTGTAGCAGAAAATGAGTTTACTGTACCATTTATTTTATAATAATTAATAAATTTTTCAAATCTGTTACTCTTTGATCAATAATACAATTTTTTCTATAAAAATACCTTTTTAACCGATTTCCAAAAAACCGGCCAAGTGCGAGTCGGACTCGCGCACCGAGGGTTCCGTGCAAACCTGTAGTAAGTTTTAAATTAAATGTTTTTTTTAAATATTTGAGTTGATTGAATGAAAGGTAAATTGCGGTTTACGATTTATGACGTATTAAAAAAAAACTACTTACTAGATCTCGTTCAAACCAATTTTCGGTGAAAGTTTGCATGGTAATGTACATCATACATTTTTTTAGTTTTATCATTCTCTTATTTTAGAAGTTACAGGGGGGGGGACACACATTTTACCACTTTGGAAGTGTCTCTCGCGCAAACTATTCAGTTTAGAAAAAAATGATATTACAAACCTCAATATCATTTTTGAAGACCTATCCATAGATACGTACACGTATGAGTTAGATGAAAAAAAAATTTTTGAGTTTCAGTTCTAAGTATGAGGAACCCCCAAAATTTATTGTTTTTTTTCTATTTTTGTAAGAAAATCTTAATGCGGTTCACAGAATACATCTACTTACCAAGTTTCAACAATACAGTTCTTATAGTTTCGGAAAAAAGTGGCTGTGACATACGGACGGACAGACAGACAGACAGACAGACAGACAGACAGACAGACAGACAGACATGACGAATCTATAAGGGTTCCGTTTTTGCCAAATTTGGCTACGGAACCCTAAAAAGGAGGAGGTTCTCAATTCGGCGCGTATATTTTTTTAATGTATGTCGGTGTATATCTCCGTGGTTTCTATGCCGATTTGAATTTTTTTTTCATTGATTAGAGGAAACTCGCGAGGTTGTCCCACAAAAAATTCTGACTCCAAATCCTCAATCATGATGCTGTAGGTGTACCGTACTACAAGGAATCCTTAAAACTATTGAGTTTGATGGTGAATACATATAGTAGGTATAAATTCACGCGTATACGAGTCAACTCTGAGTCCCACTCCTCAACCCTGATGCTGCAAGGTACAGAACTCCTTAAAAAAAGCGATTTAGGATTTTTTTATGGTGAACTCATATTTTGGGTGTCAAGCAACGACTTCATACTTAAACCCAAGTCCCAACTCCTCAACTCTGATGCTGCAGAGTACTGCACTCCTAAGCCATGGGGATTTAGAGTTCACTAAAAAGTTAAAAATAAAAATTCTTTGTAAAAAAACCGACTTCCAATAATTTTGATTTCTACACACTGTGTTTTTTGGAAAGACTTAACAATAAGAAAATCATAAATCGGTTTTCATTTAAATTTTCAAAAGCAATCAACTTTGGAACTCTCTGTAATTATAGAAACTAAAAGGCGCGCCATCACGTAGATACATTAAAAGCTTTAGGGGAGGTATGGAAATGCAAAATACAGGATTTAAAATACATAAACATTTCTATTTTATTATCTACCTAAGACCATTACTAAACCTTATGGTCTCTCCAAAAACATGTAATTGGTAATCCAAATAAAAAATCCCATGGGTCCGAAAAAGGGTTGATCGTTTATTTATCTTGGGAGAAAATTATGTAGTCAACTTTTGCCCTTATTCTACTAAGCGTTTCCACAAATTGATTTCCCTTCGCTTCTTTGAAAACGGTTGATGTAAAGGGGTTTTCACATAAAGCAGGGTTTATTAAAAAAAAGTCCTATCAGGAATTTGATAACTCAACTATTTAAAGTATCAAATTGACTTCTGAATAATGATACTGCTGAAGTGTACTGGAGAATACTAATTTTCGTTTCCAGGAAAAAAGTTGATAGATAAAAAGGGCTGCTTACCTGGTGGCAAATGCTGCAGTCTAAAATGGATATGGACTCCTGTCCTAGGGGTGTGGTAAAATATGTAAATAATAATATATTGTACCCCTAATAAATATACTTGAAAACCGTAGTGAAGACCAGAGGAAAGACCAGATCAGAGCCATACAACTCCCAATAATAAGACCTACAGTTTTTACTATTGCGCTCCTACAGTTTTTGCTATTGGGATCTCATCAAAATAGTGGGTTGTAGGTGGATTATGATAAGAGAATAACAAGAGTGGAGTTGGACGTAACAACTAGGACTCTGTTGTATAGTAAGTCTTTACTCGAAAAAAAGGTAAAATAATGAAAAAGTATAAAAATAAACAAATTCTGTAATGTAAAAGAGCTTTATACGAATAGCCGATTCAGCTCATCGTGAATTGCAATGTTCCGTAAATGCGGTCATGTCATAACAAGATCTCTTATTGAACAATTTGTTCAAAGGATATTCTCGATTTATCTGTGCTTTATTTGGAATACCAAATCCGTACTCTTGATCACAAAATGTAGCCACTTGAACTTTCTATTGTATTTTAAACAAGTACTTGCTTGGTTAAAAAGCAGGTTTTACAAGCTTTTTTTTTAATTTGCCGAGTTAGCTTGTGTTCAAATCCTTTAACTAAATTTAAAAGCAGTTTTCCATTTTTAGATGCGATAATGCTACTTGCCAGAACCTGTTTTAAGTATCTATCTTCTTTTCACACTGGCAGTTACCTGGGCCAACATATTGGCACATATTAGGTAAGTTTCGCTATTCTGCAGGGTAACGCAGCCAGCGTTCTGGACACATTGCCTCATTGGAGCGGTTTGGATAATATATTTAATGTTTAGTTTTTAATTTAGTTTTAATTTTATATTTTAATTTATTTCATAATTTATAATGTTATATTTTAATATATTTCATAATTTTTTTAAATTTTAATCCATTAAAGTAATCAATCTGCTGAAAATTTAAAAGCAACTTGCAAGATTTAGTGAAATAATCATTCGTAAGTCGTAGCACTGAAAACTATTACTTATTCAAATACACACAATAGACACAATAGTATATTGTGATACAAGGGTGGAAAGTAGGTTATTGCAAACGAGCTGTCATTAATAAGCCCGAGCCGAAGGTGAGGGTTTTTAATGTCACGAGTTTGCAATAACCTTCACACCCGTGTATCACACGACGTTTTTCAATACAGTTGTGGGAAATAGTAATAAACAAATCAAAGAATTACAAGTTTATTTCAACATACATACGTAGGTACATAGTAATTAATTCTGAAAATTGAGAGTAAAGCTTGAGCAATTACTAAAATTCAGCGAAAGTTGCTGCTGTGCACGGGTTGAAGATCGCTCAAATCATATAGACTCAGTCGTATTTTTCTCGAAACATGTAGTTTCACTGAATTTTAGTTGCTGTGACTGCCGTTTCATGAAAGCTGATAATTTTAGGTAACTTTGGAGATCTATGTCATTATTTGTTTTGAGAGTAGTTTTTAACATGGAATTACTTGACCACAATGTAGATGGTTTATATTTTCCACTCAATTCATGAAAATAAGCTAACAAAACATTTTCTGAGAATGACTTAGTTTTTTTATGTTTTCTCCATGAAATAAAATTATTGTAAGCTATCATATATCTTTCTCGAGATTTTGGGGGCAAAATTCCATCTTGCGCAGATTTCGCCTCAGATAAAATATCTGGTGGAGTTAATTCCATTTCATCATTAGTACTAGAACTCTAATAACAAAAATATAATCAATTTATCACATAAAAAATAAAAAAAATCAGCAAATGGCGCGTATTTACACCTGGACATTTATTTTTTTTCAACGAAACTAGGCTACGGGTTCGTACCTACGCGTATACAGCCTATTCGATTTTTGTCAAATGTTGAAAATAATTAAATTAAAACTGGTAATGAAATATAATCAACAACCATTTAAAAGAATTTTGGAAATTCAATGCTAAAACGTACGGGTTCATTCATTTTTCCTCGTAAAAAGCCTATCCGATTATATTCTATGTATGAAAACTCCTTGCTACTAAACTTTTTTAATTGACTTGGAAAATTTAAAACTAAACTGCAAAAGTAAGTGCCGAGCTTGTAAAAGTAAGTCACGACCGTGTAAAAGTAAGATGCCTATGCGAAAGATTCAATTTTCGAATCATAACTACAGCCTCTGAAAGTGCGCCATGTTTGACAACTGTATTGAAATAGTATATTGTGATACAAGGGTGGAAAGTAGGTTATTGCAAACGAGCTGTCATTAATAAGCCCGAGCCGAAGGTGAGGGTTTTTAATGTCACGAGTTTGCAATAACCTTCACACCCGTGTATCACACGACGTTTTTCAATACAGTTGTGGGAAATAGTACAAAAATATAATCAATTTATCACATAAAAAATAAAAAATAAAAAATTTCAGCAAATGGCGCGTATTTACACCTGGACATTTTTTTTTTTCAACGAAACTAGGCTACGGGTTCGTACCTACGCGTATACAGCCTATTCGATTTCTGACAAATGTTGAAAATAATTAAATTAAAACTGGTAATTAAATATAATCAATAACCATTTAAAGAATTTTTCAATACAGTTGAAAATATAATCAATTTAACACATAAAAAATAAAAAATTTCAGCAAATGGCGCGTATTTACACCTGGACATATTTTATTTTTTTCAACGAAACTAGGCTACGGGTTCGTACCTACGCGTATACAGCCTATTCGATTTTTGCCAAATGTTGAAAATAATTAAATTAAAACTGGTAATTGAATATAATCCACAACCATTTAAAAGAATTTTGGAAATTCAATGCTAAAACGTACGGATTCATTCATTTTTCCTCGCAAAAAGCCTATCCGATTATATTCTATGTATGAAAACTCCTTGCTAATAAACTTTTTTAATTGACTTGGAAAATTTAAAACTAAACTGCAAAAGTAAGTGTCGAGCTTGTAAAAGTAAGTCACGACCGTGTAAAAGTAAGATGCCTATGCGAAAGATTCAATTTTCGAATCATAACTACAGCCTCTGAAAGTGCGCCTTGTTTGACAACTGTATTGAAAAATAATTTAAACAATCTACTACAATCTATTCTACGCGCACCGATTACCATACGAACTCCGAATCTCGTTATGCCGGCAGCACGTAGATTAGAATAATTTTCCGCCTATGGTTAACAATAATTATTCTCAGATGCTGGTGATAATAACTGGCACTACAGCTTAAACGTGTCTGTAGGTACTCTGTATGTATACAATCATGTTTCCGAGAGAGGCCGCAATGATTTGCACGATACATCCATAGACTTAAGTGTTTTGTTTTATGCGTAGATTTTGGTCTCTCAACCTTCAGGACAATCTAGTTTTATTGCCTAACACAGCTGGGTCTACATTCGTTTTCAACAATCGAAATTAAAAAGATCTACGCTGGTACGCTTTCCAACTATTATAACAAGATGAACGTATAGCACGGTATGAAACTGCTAAGATAAGTTTTAACAATGTTCGGAAAATGTCATCGTCACAATACCTAATCCTTTCAATCCAATCTCGCAAACCCAGGCAAAAGTCTCTTCCCGAAAAAGTGATGTTTCATTGTGAACCTTCTAAATCCCTAGGTTACCACCGCTAAAAAATCGAAAATTTTCAATAATGAACCGATTTCATAAACAAAAAGTAAAGGGCAAAATTAGCCAAGCCCACTTGTACAAAATATGATGATGATTTGCTTGTTCGCTTACTCGTAATACATACAAGCACGTATCAAGGCACCCTGAATAGGTACATCGATCACCAGGTGCCTAATTGAACAAAACAAACACCAAACACGCTTACCTATGAAAATATCGTAATCATTTGTGAATCTTTTGAACGTAATATCAGAGAGGGGTGACGCACAGATGTGAAAGATGGCCGCAGCATTACGACCTCTATGCCTAAGTGTTTAAGTACTTCTATTCTGTAACTATGTCAATGTATGGACCATTGTATAAAATGCAGGGATTCCACATTACAGACAGCTGCGTAAAATTCTGGGGTCGGGTTGGGGATTTGACCTCAAATGGGGTCACTAATAATATAATGACGAGATTCGCGATCAACTTGTCATCAGTTCTTGTGAGGATTTAGCTGTGAGTCGCGTTATTTCTATTTCATGTTAAAGGCCAAAAATGTCATATATGAGTTTGACTCTTTTTTCTTTTATCGAAAATACACGACTCAAAAGCACTCAATAATTTAACCTAATTTGTAATAAAATTATCGTTTATGAGTCATTTCATATATAAAGTTTCGGAAACGTTTAGCTGCAGTCGAATGCTACCACTGAGTTGCCTATAGGTACTTTATAAATTCAAGCAAACCTTGCTCATATAACTAGCCGAAGCAAATGTAGTGTTATATACTACTTCGCGCCTTTTACAACTCAGAATAGGTACTTCACCGTTGATAAATGATCATTCAAACGAATAAATGGTTAAAAAAACCTAACTATGATTTTGAAAGACATATTCAATGATACCCCACTTGCCATAGTATATATTATACTTTAATTTTCTAATTTGTTCCCATATGGCTTCTAGTGGATGCCATGTTATTTTTCCATTCATTCGGCTTCCATAGCTATTAGGCATCTGCTGATGCAATTATCATCAAAATCGGTCAACGCGTTTAGTCTGTAGGAAAGCTACAGGCTAAACACGTGGACAGATTTTCTGCAAGGAACAGACAAACATATTACCTATATACTGATGAAATATGAATACATATTTAACCCTGTGCGTTTCGCAGTTGGGTAAAAATATGCTAGAGTCACGAGACGTACTTAGTTGCACGTAGCACCGTAAACTTGTATTGTGATGGAAACACTTTTTAATGTAGGAGAACAATCTATACTAATATTATATAAATGCGAAAGTTTGGATGGATCATACATCCAAACTTTCGCATGATGTTTGTTACTCAATCACGCCCCAGCGGCTGAACGGATCTGGATGAAATTTGGCACATTGATAGATTATAGTCTGGAATACACATAGGCTACTTTAATTAAAGAGTTCCCGGGGGAACCACAAAACCTCAATTCACGTGGAGGAAGTCGCGGGCATTAGCTAGTATTAAATAAGCTTTGTATAAACAAGCAATTGGATTGCCATTTATATCCTTGGATTAATTGGTTATTAAGGATTTTCTTTGGATATAATTGTTATCCAATGCAAATCCTTATTACTTATAAAATTTTAATACGGTTAACGGTTTTAAAAACACGGCTTTTTTTCACATTCAATGAGTAGTGTAATTAGGTACATAATAATAATATTTCCTTTCAAATTACGCAATTAGGTTATTTAAATAAGTAAACATGTAAGCTTGATACCGCTATGTGTTCATAGTAGGTATTTATTATGTATTTCAGTTTATTCATCACAAAAACCACCAAATACTTAGTTACCTACTGGATAATTCGCAAATGTCTGTATGAAAATAACTGAATTAAAATCGTTATAAAAAGATAGATACAATTTTAAAATATCGATTTTTCTTATAGAGTAGGTACTTCGAAATTACCATACCTATACTATTGAGTAGAGACTAGAGGTATAGTGACAGTTAATAAGAGGGCATCGCCGAGAAGAAGTTAGCCAAAGGCTTAGGTTGAAGTTTTTACAGTTTGTGTAGGCACAAGGTACTAGGTACGTCCGTTCTTTTTGTGTTCGTAGTACCTGAATTAATAAAAACTGGATAAACTTCTCAAAATACCTAATAAAGCAGCTGATTGAGTTCGGTCAGAATTTATTCCATATATTATACGGTAATTTCCATAGGGTTGGAAACGGGGAAATATTTGATCGGTTTTTATTTACTAAACATGAATTCAGTGCTATCGGTGCAGCAGACTTTATCTATTTCATCTACTTGTTACCATTTTAATTAAAGTTAAGAATCTATAATTTTATTTTAACTACATATTATAAATGGTACAGTTATTTGTCTATGACAAAGTGAAGGGAATAATCCATTGTATATAATAATTTATTGCTACATTTATTCCATTTCGTATAAATAGATTATTAGAGCGGTTGGTAAAGTTGTCCCGCCACAAGTTAAATCCATGTTTGACCTATTTTGTGAGAGTAAAACGAGAACTGGGAATACCTTCTGGCCATGATCTAAGAGAGTAAGTTTAAGTAATTACAACTGATTAATATTATATGTATAAAACACACAGCTTTGAAACTTAATACTTTGCATTTGTGGAATCTCAAATAGAATTTTCCACAATATTATTTATGTTATACCTAGTCGTGGAAAATGAAAAATTGAATTGAATTTCTTTCTCGTTCTTAGCAACCCTATTGGCTTGCAATAATTATTCAAGTCAATTGGTTGATTGATTTTCATACTTTATTAACTTGAAAAGCTCTCATTTTCCAGTTTACTGGTATTCGTATGAATTGCTGCACTGATTGTTGTAGAGTGCACTCGTTAAACAATGTTGGATTCCAATAACAGACGCTATCGTATGGAGCACGATGTTTGAATCATACTGAAAATAATATTTTACCGAATTTTCCAGTTAACATGTAAATTAAAATTAATATTGTCTATATTCTTTGTTGTGTAACTTCTGAGTGATGTGAACGATTGAGTTAATCCTACAATATATTTATTATATTATTTCTTTTGGCGAAACGATACTAAAAACCAAGAAGAGTCAGTATTATTTTACATGTAAAACAGTACTACGACTGACTGACTAATGGACAACGCATAGGTATCCTAACACATATTATGCCTTGAGTACCCACTAAGAAAGAGAAAGAGAAACAACGGATCTTTCAAAACGTCTCCCACGCGGGCATCGTTGCGGAAATACATACAAGCTAATATTATATATGTTTTAAAAATGAGGTATATTATTTTATACAACTGCAAAGCAGATTTCTTACAATTGAATCAAATCAATAATCATATCATACTAATATTATAAATGCGAAAGTGTGTTTGTTTGTTGGTTTGCCCTTCAATCACGCTGCAACGGAGCAACGGATTGACGTGATTTTTATGAGTATAGTTGAGGACCTGGAGAGTGACATAGGCTACTTTTTATCCCGGAAAATTGAGGAGTTACCGTGGGAATAAAAAAATACTTATTACACGCGGACGAAGTCGCGGGCATCAGCTAGTTACCCATAACGAAACGTTTAGTAGTCGTTCAGGATACGCAATCCGAATAATGTATTGTATCTAATGGCTTATGTACACAGCGAGACCTACTGCTGTCGCTAACTGGTATATAGATCGATTTGATTTGACCAGGACAAAGTTATATAACTGTCGTATGCCATAGACGAAAGCCACTGTCCAAGACTGTAATCGATAGATCCAATTTATTATACGGAAGGTACCTACCATAAACATTATCGAATCCAAAGCGGAAACAGCTGGCAAGAATCTTGGCACCATCATTGAGGTTAAGTGGTACTTCACGCCGGAACAGCTTCAGACCATGCTTATAAGATCGATCGGGAATGGAGTACTGCAGCCATTTATAGGTTGGCTCTGCCATGTACCAGCTTGATACATTGGATTAGGTGAATCGTAGTACTCAACAACTCATTGGCGATGAAGTACTGATCAATTCTTAGCTCCATACCTAGAGCCACAGTGCAATGTTACCTGCAGTCTGTTGGTTTTCTACAGGATATATTCCGGAGAGTGTTCCACGCACAATAACAACCACTGTAAAGAAGCCTTCGGCGGGACTCTTGGGAGTTGGAAGGATAAAAGACGGATAGCAGTGATGCGCATTGAATGCATAATCAACGCATCTGCATACAATAGCATGTAGGAGTAAGTACAATAGTAACCTACTTTTATACATCATACTTATATTATTATTCATAAATGCGAAAGTGTGTTTGTTTGTTGGTTTGTCCTTCAATCACGCTGCAAAGGAGCAACGGATCGACGTGATTTTTGGCATAGGTATAGTTGAGGACCTAGTGACATAGGCTACTTTTTATCCCGAAAAATTAAGGAGTTCCCGTGGGAATCAAAAACATATTCCACGCGGACGAAGTCGCGGGCATCAGCTAGTTTTTTATAATCATTAAAGCTAGGCATTGAGGTGTGGTCTCTAAAGTAAAGATGAAGTCTAATATGGAAGCGGGCTAGCCCGGGAGGAGTGTGGCAGTATTAAATTAAACCCATACAAGGGGTAGGTATCTACGCGGCACAGTCTTGAAATTCGGATGTACCTATTGCTTTGCCGGTATGCTGGTAACTATAGCCACGACCGAAACCTTCGTCGAGACCAAACTAGAGGTAAATTAGAAATTATAAAAGAACCAATTAACCCAACTGGGATTCAAACTCTGGATCTCCCACATAAAGGACAACGTCGCTACCTACCTGAGTTGAGGAGGTCGTAAAAAAATTACATGTGATATAACGTACTTTCATTTGATATCAAAATATTGTAAAAATGGTAATAAGGAAAATGCGAAACATAATAATATTATATGTTAGCTGATGAGAATCGTAATTTATTTTATAAAGGAGGTACAAAGGATGTATTACGAGTTTTCCAGAACCATAATACGATTTCTTATCAAAATGTAGATGCCAATATACGTACTAGATACAGCCATCTTTCTTCCATTCAGTTCGTTGGAATCAAAGCACTGAAGACGACGTAAATTATTATCACAGATATAGACTAATTTGGAAAAAAAATTATACGTAACCAGATGATGCCCGTATGTACATACCTTCTTTCGTGTGGATTTAAGATTTATAAATAAGAACGAGGGAAATCTTTGATTTTCCAGGACACACAGTAACATAAGTATCATACATCCAATAAAAATAGTAACATAAGAATCTGTCAATGGAAAAGAACAGATAAGTTTTTTATCATCTACAAGTTAGCTGCGATCTCACCTGATGGTAAGTGATGATGCTGTGTAAGATGGTAGCGGGCTAACCTCTTAGGGGTATGGCAGTGACATTAAACCCATTGATTAAACCCATACTTCTTATCAGTTTCTACATGGCATCGTAACGCTAAATTGCGTCTTTGCCGGTAGGGTGGTAACTAGCCACGGCTGAAGCCTCACATCAGGCCAGACCATAGAGAAATTAGAAATTATAAATTCCATCGATCGAACCCAGGACCTCCCACGTTAAGACAGCAGCGCTCAACACGTCTCCGACGACGGGAGGTCGTCAAAATCGTCGTAGTTATTTGCAGTAAGCGCGTTCAAAGTATTGTAATGCATCCAGTGAATGAAATTATAATAATTAGGCATAACAATGGCTGGAATATATTAAGTTCACTAGCAGGAAACGGATGTAGGCTACACCAAAACTGGCACTAAACGACTAAACAGTCCGTGGTATTATTATAATTACAATAGTAGGTATTCCGAATATACTGCTGAGTTTTCAAGCTTTCAGGTCAATAGAAATTTGCTTGCCATTTGTGAGAGATATTGTGATTACATTATTATTCAGAATCTGTTACTGATGCCGTCTGTAAAGGTCTTGCCCCAGTACAGATGCACAGCGCGGCACGGCAAGTAGCGGCAAATATTATTTGCATGATTTTGTTGAGCTGGGCCCACATAAGCTTCGCGGCACGGAGATGCAATGCGACATATAATTGTACAAAGATTACTTGCCGGGCCGCTCCTCTGTAGAGGGGCTAAACTTTAATGGTCCTCGCACTGGTTCTCTCTGAGTTTATTCCTCTGAGCATTGTGTCGTCATTGTATTCGTAACGACGATAAAGCATATCAATGCTTACAAAAGCAATACTAAGAGAAACATTGAATTAAAAGCCAAATACCACAGGTTATATAAAGCTACAAAAGATCTACAGTATCAACAATTTTTTGGGGAATATCGAATCTTGGTCAAATCAAATATTAATGAAGATTTCGACTTGTACAAAGCGAAAATATTTAGAATCTAACTAGCTGATGCCCGCGACTTCGTACGCGTGGATCGAGGTTTTGTTGTTCCCGCGGGAACTCTTGAATTTTCTGGGATAAAAAGTAGCCTATGTGATATTCCAGACTATAATCTATCTCTGTGCCAAATTTCAGCCAGATCCGTTCAGCCGTTGGGGCGTGATTGAGTAACAAACATCCATCCATACATCCATCCATACATCCATCCAGACATCCATCCAAACTTACGCATTTATAACATTTATATTATATAATTCGATATTAGGCGCGAACCCAAAATATTTTGGGACTACATTTCTTCCAAGCGAATTTTTAAAAAGAAAATGATTTCGAAGGATGGGGAATTGGTACCTACCTAAAGTGCGCTGAATTTTTCGCGGAATATTTTAGCTCAGTTTACGCGCAGGTTCCTCCACGGCTTAGCGCTAGCGATGCTCTAATGTCTTGCGATGGAGGTAGCGCGCGCATTCGTATAGAGTCAATATTATCAGACGACGTCAAAAGAGCGCTTAAGAGGCTTAAGCCAAAACACGCCGCTGGTCCCGATGGTATGCCCCCATACATAGTTAAAGACTGCAATGCATTTTTTGTTTCACCATTGCAACATATTTTCAATATATGTTATAGGAAATCGTTTTAACCAGAAGTTTGGAAAACCCTCGCGCGTAGTACCCGTGCCAAAAAAGGATCTAGTTCTGAGATAGTGGATTTCAGACCCATTGCTGTATTATCAGTTTTCGGCAAGTTGTTTGAGTCCATACTTGAGAGTCGCATAAGAAAGCGATTTGAATATCTGCTTTCTCAGGCCCAGCATGGGTTCCGAACAGGCTCTAATCTGCTGACTTTTTGGACTTATGTGACTGGAGCAGTAGACAAAAGCTCACATTTGGACGCGGCTTACTTCGATTTTCAGCAAGCATTTGATGCGGTTGACAATGATGTTCTTCTTAGTAAGTTCGCTTCAGTCGGGCTCACGTCGTTGTTGCTTAACTTTGTCTCCAGTTACCTAAGAAACCGGAAGCAGTACGTGCAGTATGAGGGTTATTGTTCGGAACTCTACTTCACTTATTCCGGCGTGAGTCAAGGACCCGGGCCCATTGGAATTTTTGATATTGATTAATGATTTACCAAACTTACTCACTCTAGATGTCTATTGTTTGCTGATGATTTAAAAGTATTTTTTAATGTTGAGAATTTCTCTGACACCCGGATTCTTCAACTAGATATTGACAATGTGTTGCAATGGTGTCATCAGAACGAGCTATTATATTGTGCTTTTGTGCGAAGTAAACTAGAAAATAATGCCATCATTTGGAACCCAAATGAGTATAAATACATAGACATGGTGAAGAAACTACAATAGGAATTTATTCGCTGGCTTTACAAAAAACAGTATGGGTATTGGGTAGGGTATCCTACAATATACCCAAGTCTGTTTCTTCTTGGTATGACTGGGTATGAAACTTTAAAACTACGGCGCAATATAGCCTTACTTTTGTAAATACTCAGTCTTATCCAAGAGAAAAGAAGTAACTCTAGAGTACTAATGTATTTTCCCTTCGTGCACCTGACGGTTACGCTTTAGTGCGTCGATGTCATTTGTTTGCATTGCCTTAATATCACAGAACAGAGCTGGCTCAGCAGGCTCTATTGACCCGTGCGCTGCGCTTGCTCAACGATTTAGTTTGCGAAAAAACGGGACTCGACTTCTTCCACGTATGCTGTCTAAATAAAATAAAATAAAACCAAAAAAAAAAAAAAATATTAGGTAAAAATAGGACTAGGACCTGAATCGACGTCGGATCTCTTTGAAAGCATTATAATAGTTATTTGTTATAAAAATAAAATAAAATAAAATAAAAAGCCTTTTATTCTCATATCCACGTGAATGTATAAATGTTGTTAGATGAGTAAGTTATACAATTTCCTTATTTCCTATGTTAGTATGGTTAGTTTTTTTTTTTTTTTTTATTAATTTAGATATGAGCCCCTTTACGGGTATAGGCCTCCCCCAACCTCTTCCACTTTACTCTGTCTTTGCCCACATTCATCCAGTCTTTCCCTGCAGCTTGGATTATCTCATCAGTCCACCGTTTGTTTGGCCTACCGACCTCCCTTTTTCCTGATGGTCCTCTCCATTGTGTGGTCTGTATGGTCCATCTATTATCGGAATAGCGTGAGATGTGTCCAGCCCATTGCCATTTTAGTGAAAGAGCTTGACTCAGTGCGTCTGTCAAGTTTGTTTTTTTCCTAATAATGGCGCTTGAAATTTTTTGTATTTTTATTATTTTCAGCATACTCCTTTCCATTGCTCTTTGGGTTGATCTTATCCTGTGTTTCGCTTTGTTTGTGAATACCCAGGTTTGACAACCATAAAGTAGACAAGGAAGGAGGCAAGTATCTATCACTATTTTCTTGAAGATTGAACTGTAATTTCCTTTTAAAATTTCTTTTAGTGCCCAGAATTTTTTCCACGTAATATTTATTCTTCTTTCTATTTCTTCTTCGTTACTGGACTTGGTGAAAGATACTTGTTTACCTAAATATACGTAATTGTCAACGTAATCAATTATATTTCCATTTATAACAATAGGTGTTTGATTGCTATTGGTCATTACCTTAGTTTTTGTCGCGTTCATTTCTAAGCCTATTTTGGAACTTACTTGGATGAGAGATTGTATCTGATCTTCTAATTCTTTAGGTGTTTCAGCTAGCAAGACAATATCATCTGCGAATTT
This sequence comes from Erebia epiphron, assembly GCA_963932025.1. NCBI lineage: Eukaryota > Metazoa > Arthropoda > Insecta > Lepidoptera > Nymphalidae > Erebia > Erebia epiphron. Next base: position 32,510,979 of record OZ009945.1, read on the forward strand.
GAGATGACTTAGGTAGCGACCACCTATCCTAATGCCTTTCTGTGACCAGTTTAGCTTATTAAATATATTTTCTAGCACAGCGATAAATAGTTTTGGCGATAGTGGGTCGCCTTGCCTGACTCCCCTTTCTATTCTTAATGGTTCTCCTCTAGTCTCTAGTTTTACCGAGCTCATGCTATTTCCGTATATGTTTCTCAAAATGTTTATATATTTTTGCTCTACTTTACACAATTTGAGTGCTTCCCAGATAGATAAATGACTAATGCTGTCGAAAGCTTTACTATAGTCAATGAAGCCCAAGTAAAGACGTTTATTGAACTCCTTGTACTTCTCTATTACTTGTTCTAATGTGTGTATGTGATCAGTTGTACTGAAGCCTGCGCGGAAGCCTGCCTGCTCAATTGGTTGGGAGTCATCAATTTTTAGAGATATTCTTTTTAATATTATTGATGCAAAGAGTTTATATATGCTTGGCAGCAAACTGATCGATCTGTAGTTTCCTATTTCTAGCGGGTTCCCTTTTTTATAGAGCAGTATTATATCTGATATACACCATTGTTTTGGTACATTTTCTGTGTCGAATACCATATTAAACAGTTTTGTTAAGTGAGTGAGTAGTACAGGGGCACCTAGTTTTAGAGCTTCGTTGGTTATACCATCTGGGCCGGGTGATTTTTCGCTTTTGAGCTGTTTTAAATGTTCATAAATTTCTAGTTCGTTTATTTTTTTAATCGAATTTGGATCAAAGGCTTCGTGTGGGGGTTTTTCAATATCTATATGGCTTTCTCTCTTTTTGTAGAGTTCCTTATAAAAGTTTGTTGCATGGTCTATAATATCTGTCCTTGTTTTTGTTTCTTCTCCATGTTTTTTAAGTTTTTGGATCCATGTTTTGTGGAAGTTTAATTGCTTAAACGCTCTTTTAGTGCTTCTAAATTTCTTTATATTTGTTGTTATTATTTGTTGTCTATATTTACTATAGTCTTTCCGAATGGATCTATTAGTTTGTTTAAATAATTTACTTAGCTCTTTTTTCTTATCTTTATCCTTGTTTCTCTCTAAAATTAGTTCTGTACGTTTTTTAATAAGTTGTTTTGTGTTTATACTAAGTATTTTGTGCCCTCTACTTTGGGTCTGCTTTTTTATTATTAAACTTTCTTTTATGCTTTTTCCAGTAGGTTGTAGTATATTTGAATATTTGTTGGCAATGTTTTTTCCTCAATAGTTGATTTTAGTTTCTGAATGTAATTTGCAATTTCTTCGTCCGTTTTTGGGATTTTGGGTTGTGTTCTGAAAGATTTCCTGCTCTTTTTAGCCTGATTTAGTTTTACAGTTGCTCTGAGTAGTCTATGGTCGGATGGAAAGCTGATTTTGTTTATAACTTCAATATTAGTTATAAGGTTTGGGCTATTTGTCATTATGAAATCGATTTCATTCTTGCTTTTTTGATCGGGCGATATCCAGGTCCATCTCCTACTTTCTTTTTTCTTAAAAAATGTGTTCATAATTGACAGTTTGTGTTCCAAAGCATAGTCTATGAGTCGTGTTCCTCTTTCATTACGCTCTCCAAATCCGTAATCGCCCATTACTAGACTTTCTCCACTTTTAGGGTGTCCTATTCTTGCATTGAAGTCACCCATTACTATCACTTTGTTGTCGGCTAATGAATGTGCTTTTATAAGATCACTATAGAAATTTTGGATATCGCTTTCGCTGGATCGTTCTATTGGTGCATATGCCTGAATCAGTGTAATACTAAATTCTTCAAGTTTCAGCTGGAGTAGGGCAACCCTCTCTGAAATTCCTACAAAGTTATATATGTTGCGTTTATATTTTTTCTTGACTAAGAATCCTACCCCGTGTAATCCTTTGGTTTGGCCGATATACATAAAATGTTATCCTTATATTCTTCGATATTACATCCCATCCTCTTTACTTCCGAGAGTCCTATAATATCAAAATTGACATTTTCAAGGGCGTAAGATAGTTGAAGATATCTTTCGACGGACGACAGAGATCTCACGTTAAATGTACAGATTTTGAGAGTTTTTTTATTGTTTTCTTTTGTCTTTAGAGTTTTCCTAGTTGGAGGATTTTGGTCTAATTCCCCACGAGGACCAGTCGGCTTGGGGAATGTTTGGTTTTGACTAATATGTATATCTAGTTTTTTGTTTTCTGAATTCTGAATCCGGTTCTGAGTTATTTGTTATACAAGAGTGAAAAGTTGTTTTTTAACCGCGTGCTCAATTTTGATGACCGAGCAAGCGAAGGATTCTAAAATTGAATCACGAGCGCAGCGAGTGGTTCAAAAGTTAGAATCCTGAGCGTCAGCAAGGGAATCAAAAGAGCACGAGGTGAAAAATCTTTTCACTCGAGTGCAACACGTAACTTTTCATCCCACCTCAGCGAGGAAATGACATGACGTGAAAGAAAATGGTGCGTGCAAAGCAAATTAAAAAAGTACACCAAGAAGGTTACGAATGTGAGTTTTTAACAAATTAAAAACGGTTGTATGGAAATTCGGCACCATAGAGTAAATAGGTTTTAATGATGTTTGAATTCACAAACTTCATAGACGAGTGATATTTACTCACGTGCACACGATGTTCTAAATTCAATTTACTTTATCCTCTAGAGGATAATAAACGGCTTTTGCGTTCAGATATCGAAGAGTAAAAATACTCTTTCCGAGATGGTGGGATGAAAAATATATTATTACATCAGATTCATTTAATAATAGTAAAGAGAGTAATTTTTTTCGCTATTATTATAAAAGGGTTACCTAATGTGAATCTTGGCTCAAGATAAAAGGGTTTAATAAAATTGTAAAGGAAAACGTAGGTATTTAAGAAACCATAACTAGAATACTTTAAACAATTTCAACATCCACGAAGAATGGAAACTTACTTCTTATCAGAGTTTTTCTCATGAGTAACCGCAATTCAAACAAAGCCTTTATTTTGGGAGTTGTTTGTGAAGTCTCAATGGCCGCCCATAATTTCAATTACAAAGGACTCCAGTTAAATAACAAGGTAAACTTTGCTACGGGCCTAGTTTTATATGATTAATGGTCTAAACAAAAACCCGTTTTGATCTAAGTACAAGTACATTCACTCTTTTAGTCTTTAACTCAGATATTAACTTGAAAAGTAAAAATTATTAGTGCAGGTTATAATGTGAAAATACAAGAGTTCATAACGTAGAATAATGGAACATTATCTTCCTTTTAAAGTATTCTTATAGTTATAAAAGAAACATTATGTACCATTATCATACTTCTTACTAATACTATACATGCGAAAGTGTGTTTCTCTGTTGGTTTCTCCTTTAATCACGCTGCAACAGAGTTACGGATAGACGTGTTTTTGGAACGAAAGTTCCTTATGGGACAATACGGAGGGGTACCCTAGCCGGCAAAAAACGTCCGTTACGAAAATGAGTAAGATGCAAAAAACTTCCGTACCGAAAATGCGTAAAATTTTGAAGTGAAAACATGCTGGCGTTGTTACGAAGATAAAAGTCTTAAAAGTCTTGAATATAAATATACTACATTCGAAATTAAACTTTAATACCTAAGTATTAAGGATTATACTTTAAAAAAAATTTTTGTGTTAAAAAAAATATTTAATATTCGTTTTCACTTCTGTCGGCAGTCTCTATGACTGCCAATTTTTTTATGTATACTTACTTTATGTATGTTCGCTATACAGTGTCTAATTAATATTTAGGTAATAATGACGGCCAGGTTCCACGACACCACAAGTTTCTTTTGCATTTTTTGATTTTTCAATCTGAACTTGGGTTGACCTGGAGAGTGGCATAGGCTATTTTGTATCCCGGAAAATTAAGAAGTTCCCGCGGGAATTAGAAAACATATTCCACGCGAACGAAGTCGCGTGCATCAGCTACATTGTGATATAGGGTCAAGAAGCAGTACGAAAATCCTCAGTAGGACTGCATGTCCATTTTTTTTTGTTGCTGTTATATTTTCGTTGTATATGTAATAGTGTAACTTTGTGCAAATCAACAAGGATATGTGAATGCTATTAAACTCCGCAAATTAATTGCGACATTTAAAATGCATTTGCAACGTCTCCAGAACTTATATATTATAATTATAAATAGCTAAACAGATTGATGCAAAATAAGTGTTTTCCTCTATTTGCTCATAATTTGTGCATCACAAATTCAGATTTGAAAAGATATTCCCTCTTAATAATTCAGAAATTATAGTTAATTATTTCAAATCACATTTTCATAATTAAAATAATTAAGAATTTCAAACCAACAACAAGAAACAGCAACCCCTAGTTTGCACTTAATCTTGGAAAGTAAGTTTTGTAAAAGTTAAATTGGATTCTTAGATAAAATGAAACTCTTGGCGTAGAGGCAATGTGAACAGTTTACGAAGTTTTTAGGTATTAAGATTATGATTGTGATATTATGTATAATTTTACGATGATCTTTTATGGTTTTTGTACCTCACTGTCATCATACTCATCGAAATATTCAGTAGTTCAATCCGTGAACAGGTCTCATAATAAATTACGAAATTATTTTAAGGATGTGAAAAATCCATTTGATATTGCAGCATCCAGCTTTAATAAAGTAGAGAGTCAGCTATAAATTTGGATGTTCTTTTGTATTTCTAAGAGCTATTACTTAAAGCTCGCTCATCTGGAATCAGGATGTTTTTAGTAGTACTACTTAATTATCCGCAAGTCCGTTTCCGTGGCGAACTATTTGATTGCCAAACCAGAGATTGATGATAGAGACGAAACTAATTAGTGAAATAATTTGGTTTTCTTTATCAGATATTACTTATGATTTTAAGAAGAATTAGTCGCTTTTAAATTTATAGTAGGTAATCACTCTAAATATTATTTAGGTAAGGTAATATCAAGCATGCAGTATTAATTCAATATAGCGATATATAAAAACTAAAACTTTACTTTTAACTTTAGCAGTAAAAACTTTGTTTCAGCAAATAAAGCAATCTCTAGTCTATTTTTTTTTAAAACAAAATAATATAAAGAGGACATCTCACGTGATGTTCTTCCTGTAAGGTTTATTATAACTTATTATATCGCATCGTATATAAAATTTAAAAACTAAACATTAAATATATCATCCAAACCACTGCAATGAGGCACAATTTGCCCAGAACTCTGACGGCTTTACCCCGCTGTATAGCCAAACATATTGTATAGTATGTATGGCCCAGGTAACTGTCAGTAATAATTAATATAATTATTACGGTTCTGAAAAAAAAAGTAAAAATCGTAGTAGGTAATATTTAGTATTCTTTGCTAATATTTTGGAATTAAATTATTCAAAAAAGAAGTTATAATGATTGTTAATCTACAACCAGCTCGCGACATGCTCGCGTTGTAACTTAGACAAAAGGTCTTAAATATAAATATACTACATTCTAATTAAACTTCAATGCTTAGTTTTAAGGTTTATATTTTAATTTTTTTAATGTTTTATCCTTAACAAAAGAAATATATTAAAAAAATTAATAAATCTTATATATAAAATTCTCGTGTCACAATTTTCGTTCCCATACTCCTCCGAAACGGCTTGACCGATTCTCATGAAATTTTGTGAGCATATTGAGTAGGTCTGAGAATCGGCTACTATCTATTTTTCATACCTCCACGCGGACGGAGTCGCGGGCATCAGCTAGTATGTAATAAAAAAAGAAATACCCATACTAATATTATAAATGCGAACCACGGCCCAGCTACTCAACCGATTTTGATGAAGTTTGGTACATGGATAGTTTGTATCCCGAGAAAGGACAGAGGCAACTTTTTATCCCGGAAAAATAAAAAGACTTCCCGCGGGAATCAAAAAACCTTAATCCACGCGGACGAAGTCGTGGGCATCATCTAGTAAAAAATATATTCGTTTTCACTTCTATCGGCCAATGCCAATTTTTTTTCTAGATCTATGACCATACATCCGATCGTGCATTTATTGAGTATATAAGAAAAAGTATGGAACCTCTATTTTCATCTAACGTATTATAGGAGAACTATCTATTTGGACTGGCTGACTTAAACTAATCTAGTAGAATTTAAATAAGATAATTCAACAAATCAACAGAAAGGACTTAAGGCTAACCGGCAAAATAATCCATCCGCGAGACAATGCATAATTAAATGGCCGTTAAATCCGATAGGTAGCATGATGCATCCAACTGGAATAAATCCGGATATACTTAATTGTATTTAATCAGCTTTATTTATTAAACTGTGATATTTTAAATCTATGTAAGTAAATAAGTTAAAAATAATTTTTTTTTGATTATATTGAGTTAAATATATTATGATATTTAGCGCAGTGTAAGATTTCCCATAAAAATTCTTTGCGCAAAACCGACTTCCAACGCCCACTGTAAAGTACAACACAATTTTTATTTCTACCCACTATGTTGAAGTCGGGCGAGTCTGATGCGTCAACTTTGCTTATCCTTGTTATACCCGTTTTAGTGTCAGGGTTGGGGATTTGGAGTCAGAATTTTTTATGGGACCACCTCGAGGGCTTCCTCTAACGACTGATAGATTTTTTTTTCAAATCGGTTCAGGAACCACGGAGATTGCACCGACATACATTAAAAAAAACGCGGCGAATTGAGAAGGCCTCCTCCTTTTTTGGAAGTCGGTTAAAAATAACTCTACTGTCTGACAAAATGAAAACAATCGGGTACAATTTAGATAAGTTAATATTGTGGTGATATTATTAATCTGCCTCGTTGGTCTAGTGGTTAGCATAGTCGACTGCGGATCACGAGGTCCTGGGTTCGATTCCCGGTCGGGCATAAAAGTTAGGTACCTATTGGGTTTTTCAATTAAGAAATTCTCAGTGCCAGCCCGGAGTTGGAAGTTGGCGGTGTTTCACCCCCGTGCCTCGGAGAGCACGTTAAGCCGTCGGTCCCGGTTATTATCACTAACATGATAATAATCGTTAAAGCTCGCCAACCCGCATTGGAGCAGCGTGGTGGGTCTAAGCTCTAATTCCCGCTCTCCTATGAGAGTGGAGGCCTGTGCCCAGCAGTAGGACGTTAATAGGCTGTAGTGATTATTAATCATGCAATACATTTTCATACGAGTTAATGCATGATTAAATCACCACTACACGTCCGGATACGCGACGCTAAATGGTGTCGGCGCGAAATCCGGTGACACGATGAATCCAACCAAAATTAAGCCGGCTACCGCACAGTTGCATAATGAGCTTAATTTGTTGTCACGTATGAACTCGGGTGTCATACTTGTTCCAATTTCTGAATGGATGGCCTTAGACAATACTTCAATACCTTTTATATTGCGTAATTAAAATGTTTTATGGAAACTTCAATAGTTTAAATTAACAAATCATGATACTTTTGATTTTTCAGTTAACGTTCTTGATAGTATTGTTTCATACTAATATTATAAATGCGAAAGTGTGTTTGTTTGTTGGTTTATTGGTTTGTTGGTTTGTCCTTCAATCACGCCGCAATTGAGCCACGGATCGACGTGATTTTTAGCATGGCTGTAGTTGAGGACCTGGAGGCTACTTTTTATCCCGAAAAATTAAGGTATCAAAAAAACTTAAAACACGCGGACGAAGTCGCGGGCTGATCAGCTAGTATTAAATATAATTATAATATTACAAAAAACGTAGATTCATTGCGTCAATCATACTTTCGTGATTTTATTTACGTATTTTTAACTGTAATGCCGTTAGCGAACCGATGCATTTTGCTTGAAATAGCGGAATGGCTAGCCTTTAAAGGCATAAAGTTTCGTTACCTCATACGAATGCGTCGCGTCGGTGCAATAAAGGCGTAAGGAATAGAAATAGCCATAACGCGGCTACAAAATTTTGAATATAATTGAAACATAATCACGAAACATTCTGAGAGCCACTCCAAGCTGGCATTAATTGCGTAGGACTGCGAGGGACAAATACATTTCCAGAATGTCGTTAAAATTGCCTGCGATCTAAGTGATCATTTGTTAAGCCTGATGGCCATTTAAAGGGATTCGTATTTTGTAGCACTTTTCCTTAACATAATGGCGCACTGTAATCCGGAGTAGTAGTGATACTAAATATAGTACATTTCTTTTAGACGTTGAAACATTCAACCTTTATGTAATACTAGCGAATGCCCGCGACTTCGTCTGCGTGGTTTAAGGTTTTCGGTTCCCGCAGGAACTCTTTCCGGGATAAAAAGCCTATGTGCTATTCCAGACTATAATCTATCTCTGTGCCAAATTTCAGCCAGATCCGTTAAACAGTTGGGGCGTGATTGAGTAACAAACGTCCATACATCCATCCATCCAAACTTTCGCATTTATAATATTTATATTTGAAATACGAAACTATTAGAATGTCATCTTTATAATATTTATAACTGCGAACAGAAATTGCAAATGTAGTCTTTAATCATTCATACGTCAATCCTTTGATATTAAATTCCCTTTGTCCATGTTATGGGTCCGTCAGTGATCAATGTAGCGAGTAAAGCATTAAGTCCCAGGGCCTAATCGTGATCGACGCGTGTACGAGGGACGATCGGTTTAATAATAGGGCCGTTATAAGGAAATGGTTCAGGATTTAGTTCACGACGAGAAGATTAAGGGTGAGTCTCTAGTAAAATCCCCATTTAGGTCGACGTACTAATTCGACGATTTTTAACCTGTTGTCTTATTCTTTAAGATGCTTGTTCGAATTTGAATTACTGAGCACTAAGTTAGGTACGTATTTATAGCTAGCTAGCTTTTTAAAGATATCGCGCAATCCTGATCACCCAGTGTGGGAATGGCCTATGAATTATCCATAGATTTAGGATTGGTCTTACGACCGGAGCGAGACCAAACCTAAATCTATGGAATTATCCCATTTTTTTCCAAAAATTTAATGTTGGTATTTTTTTCAAGAAGCCTTTAAAAGCTCATCAACCCTAGCAAGATCGAAGGAAAGGGAACCCCGCAGACGCAGCCCGAGACGTTGGTCTGACCAAATAAAAGAAGCGATCGACTTTGGTCTGCAGTGCTTTTCGCACGGCCTCCAATAGAGAGAGATGGCGTAACATCGTAAAGGCCGTATCTCGAGGGAGCCACGATCCTCAAAGTTGAGGAAGCGACGCGAAAAGAGATTTTTTCACAAAATATTTCGTGCAACCACTATTTCCCGTGAGGTATTTTTTTAACTTTTAATAATTATTCAGTTTACATTCGAAAAGTAATCACTTTTGAACAATATTTAAAATAGAATGACGTGGTTTTGATTTATTTTAATCAAATTGAACCGCTACGTGTTTTCAAGAGTCATTTAAAAATTGAATAAATAGATCGCCAGTACAGTCCAAAAAAAAAAAACATTGAATTTTTAAAACTTAAAAATCATCAGTTTTTCATACGAAATTTCAACTCTCCTATAGAGATATTATGGATGAATATTAATTTTATTAGATAGCTTGAATATCGAGATAATCTATAAATGTATTTAATAAAATTCAAAGTCCTGACTGACTGTCAAAGTTCTAGAGACATGAAATTTGTTGGAGTGTGTTCTTTGTGAAAGAAAAGATTTTTCGAAATTCTATTCCCAAAGGGGTAAGATAGGGGTTGAAATTTCGTATGAAATTCCATAGTTTTTCAAGTTATAGCCATGAAACTTGGTATTTGGGCTTCCATTTTAAAATTATGAAATACGTATTTCACAATTTTTGTAATTTCTATCCCCAAGGACCTTGTCCAAGGAGATTGTCCTTCACTCACGCCGCAACAGAGCAACGGATTAACGTGATTTTTTGCATGGGTATAGATGAGGACCTGAAGAGTTACATAGGCTTATTTTTGTCCCTGACAATTAAGTAGTGCCTGTGGAAATTAAAAACTTATGCCACGCGAACGAATTCGCGGGCGTCCGCTTGTAAAAAGTATTTTTAAAAAAGTCGGGTTTGTTCGAACACTTATAACTCTAGAACGGCTGGACGGATCTGGATGAAATTTGGCACAGAGACAGATTATAGTCTGGAATAGCACATTTTATCCTGGAAAATTCAAGAATTCCCGCGGGAACTAAAAACCTCAATCCACGCGGACGAAGTCGCGGGCATCAGCTAGTATGAATATAAAAATATGAATGTATATTTTTGCAACAATATATTTATACATATTATAAAACTTTGATATTCTCTCCAAATGCACAAAGATTCAAGCACGATTCACTATTACATTTCAAAACTTAATTCAACAAGTTATAAGTGAAATTTTATATAGAAAATCGAGAAAAACCAATAATTGCTTTCATAACAGCGAGAATAATAGTTCGCTTGGGAGGTTGTTTGAAAGGTCGATTAAAAAGTTTTTTTAAATCGTCTGGATTCAATCAAGCTTTTATAAATCATTTTCTGATTGGGACTGATCGCGTCTGGTTATCTGTAATCATGTAAATGCGATCGTTTCACTCAATGTGATCGATGTAGCTTTTATCGACAAATCAAAATGTTTTCAGAGGGAAATCGATAAAATTCGCGATAGGCACCAAATGTCACAGACCAACAAAATATGCCAAGAGAAAGTTATCGGCGGTAAAGGGGCGTTGATACATTAAATATGCTCTTAAAGGGAAGACTTAAAGCAACCTGCCTTCTTTTTTTTTAATGTATAATTAAAGAATGAATAAACGTGAAAGTTCCGGTTCCTACCTTTCTACAAATGACTAATAATAATAATCAATTTATTATTTATTTAATATTATTACTATAGATAATTATGGTTATTACTAGAATTATCTAATTCTAAATCAATCTAATTTTTATAATTCTTCAGGAGTTTTAATTTATGGGCTTGGTAAATAGGACATATTAAATAACAACCACGGTCTCTTCGACTAGACTATGCATTGAATTTACAGTTCACACTCAGTTTCAAACAAATCTGAGAGCGATTGCCCAAAAAATGGCCCGTCGTTTGCATCCCTTTCAATCTGCAATCAATGAAAGTCACTTTTCATGTTTTTTCGGCTGAAACAACGAAAGCGTCGCAGTCGCATAGCGCTAAAGCTATATAGATTGCCACCACCACTACAGCCTATTAACGTCCCACTGCTGGGCACAGGCCTCCACTCTCATAGGAGATAGGGAATTAGAGCTTAGACCCACCACGCTGCTCCAATGCGGGTTGGCGGGCTGTAACGACTATTATCATGTTAATGATAATAACCGGGATAATTGCCTGGGGCCATACTACCAACACTTAAAGCAATACTTAAGCAATGTTACACAAACTGCACGTTTGTGTAATATTGCTGACAGTTTGCTGTCACGTACCTACCTGGATGGCCCGAAAATAAGGATTATAATTATGAAACCCGAATGTAAGCAATAATGAAAAAATATGACTTTAAGCGTTGGCAGTATGACCCCTGATTCTTGCTATAAAGTGTCGATTGATGTCAATCCTGTGACGTATTTTTCTATGTCATACTGGCGTTTGAAACAAGATGACGCATATAAGATCATTTGGAACCTCTACGCCGACTTCTCAAAAAGTTGAATGGTTTTCTAAAGAGCATAATATTTTTTAGATACTTACCATAAAAATTAAAACGCCCAATTGCTATTCTGAAAATGAATAAATATTAGTCAAGGCTTTAAGGAATTATTTAATTTAAGGGGAATTTTTTAGGTGAAACATCTGTTTAGAATTTTAACACCTTGACTGTCCGGGCTATATTTAACCCCCGACGCAAAAAAGAGAGGGGTGTTATAAGTTTAACGTGTCTGTTTGTGTATCTGTCTGTGGTATCGTAGCTCCCAAACGGATGAACCGATTGTCATAGATAATAATTTCATCCCGAGTGTTCTTAGCCATGTTCAAAGAGCATAAAGAACCAGGGGTAGAGGTACAACTCCATACTTAGGCAAAAAGCATTGAAAATCTGCTTATCATCGCTGATACCCTGTAGTTCTTCTGCTTAGCTCTAGATGGCGTTAAAACGAAAGCTTCGAAATAAACTTTTTGCTATCGGATTTTATGAAATTTTTATATTTAACTAGCTGATGCCCGCGACTTCGTACGCGTGGATCGAGGTTTTGTTGTTCCCACGGGAACTCTTCAATTTTCCGGGATAAAAAGTAGCCTATGTGCTATTCCAGACTATAATCTATCCCTGTGCCAAATTTCAGCCAAATCCGTTCAGGCGTTGGCGCGTGATTGAGTAACAAACATCCATACATCCATACATCCATCCAGACATTCATCCAAACTTTCGCATTTATAATATTTACTAGCTGATGCCCGCGACTACGTCCGCGTGGTTTGAGGTTTTTTGGTTCCCGCGGGAACTCCTTAATTTTACGGGATAAAAAGTAGCCTACGTCCTTCCCCGGGATACAACCTATCCCTGTACCAAATTTTATTAAAATCAGTTGTACAGATACATTTGTTTGATTCCCGCGGGAACTCTTCAATTTTCCGGGATAAAAAGTAGCCTATGTGCTATTCCAGACTATAATCTATCTCTGTGCCAAATTTCATCCAGATCCGTTCAGCAGTTCTGGCGTGATTGAGTAACAAAGATCCATACATCCATACATCCATCCAGACATCCATCCAAACTTTCGCATTTATAATATTTATTTGATGATTGATAGTTAATTAAACTTAATAAATAAATAGGTAAATAAAGTAAAACAACAAAATACATGTTTTCATTGAGTTTCGGTTGATTTAAACAAAATTTATACTTATTCGAGACAAGTAACGCCATCTAGAATTTATTTTAGAACTATGGTACCCGTTGTATGGAGTTGTACCTTGATCGCATGCAACGTCTGCTGGACTTACTTCCGGAATGGCTGGACAAGTGGAGAATGGCCGTCAATGTGGGAAAGACGGCCGCCATCCTGTTCGGAGCCCGGAAGCACATGCGTCAGCTCCAATTACGAGGCCAGGACATAGAGTGGCAGACTTCGGTGCGCTACTTGGGGTGTCACATCGACGCCGGCCTGGCCATGGTTCCCATGATTAATCATGTTGTGAACCACGCCACGGCTGCCGCGTCGATGCTGCACCAGGTCCTCACCTCAAGCCTCTCACCGAAGACCAAGCTCCGGATCTACGGAGCCTATGTCCGCTCGCGGCTGACGTACGCGGCTCCCGCCTGGTATGCACTATGTTCTGCATACCAGAAGAGCCGCCTACAGGTCCGGCAGAACAAATGCCTGCGATTAATCGTGGGAGCTCCGAGGTACGTGAGGAACGACGTAATCCATCGCGACCTCAAGACGCCCACCGTGGAGGAGTACGTCCGTACGCTCGCGCGGCGCATGTTTGCGCGCGCGGACAACGGACCGTACGAACACCTCCACGGGATCGCACCGCCGACCACCCGACCTCCGACCGGGCGTCCACTACCTCGTGAGCTCCTACGATCGCCTTCGCCTACGCGGCACGCAGATGATCGTAGTGACGACGACGACGCGACACACACCGGACTTGACACCGACTCCGCGCGCGACGGCGACCATATCGCCCGCAGCGCGGAGTCCACCGGCTCTGACACCATCTCGGCGCGCGATAGCGACCCCACTGCCCGCAGCGCCGAGATACCTGGACATCTCACGGGTCCTGCACGCAGCGGTGACGACGTCACCCCCAGGGCGGACCCAACACCAGAGATGACACCAGGCCCAGGGGCCCGTAGCCTTCAAGGCAGGCCCTAGCCAACACACGGCTCAAAGACATTCACCGGGGTACAATGTTACCCCGCGCCCCGCCCGGGTAATGAGGCCAGGCCTCGAAGCCCGTACCCCCCGATTGGACCTCACGGGCCAACCGGAGAAGACCCCTGCTGCTGGAGTTGTACCTCTACCCCTGGATCTTTATGCTCTTTGGCCATGTTTCATGAAAATCTGTTCATCCGTCTGAAGGTCACCAGCTTTTTTCTAGTCGGGGGTTGTTTTAAATTAGTAATTTATACTTGTGATCGAAGTGAAGGGCTAATTTGACTACCATCAAAATATGCGAAAAATGTAAGTATTTTTATGTTATGTCGGCTCACATAGCAAGCTATAGTGAATTCTACTACTACTACTACTTTTACTAGTGCATAAGATGTCAATAGCTACTATAACTAACTTAATAATATTATATACCAACTTTCCAAACAAAAGTGACAATACAAGGACCAAAACGATTTCGAAGGATAAAATCTACATAAAAAACCACGTTTAAAATAATTAGTATAATCTGAACTAGCAAGCCGAATAATAGAAAACGAATAAACAGATTATCCGAAAACATCAGAGACTGATTTATAGACCCTTTCAGATAAAATACATTTGGTGAAATAAAGGCGAAGGTCGAGATCCGAAGTCATAATAGTAAAACATTTGTGTGTTGTTTTTTCGGCAATCGGTAAGTATGTGATTTATACAAATAAATTCAACAGATCGTTCCTAATATTTAATGTTAAGGAAAACGTTCTCAAGGGACACCCTTACTTTGTCTCAATATGGAAAATATTTTATCCCAGGCAGAGTCGCAAACTTCGACCCACTAGGCACAGAAGGACACGAGAATGCTATTTACCATCTGTTTACTTATTCTTTGATGTAATCGATGCGGAAAAATATGTCACACATATTTTCGGTTTTGAAAAATGTGAATTGCGGGTCTAGTGGATGTGGTTTTCTGTAACTAATATCATGAATATACTTAGGGGTAAGATTCTACAGGAAAACGGAGTTATTCAACGTGTCCATAGTGCAAGTAATATTCCATATCAAAGAAACTCTGGTCTCACGTTTTTTTATTGGTATGATAATATGATAATTTACATTTTCAACATTAAGGAAACGTGAATAAGCAAACAGGCAGGTAGCTATTGTTTTGAAGTTGTTGCAAAAAAAATTGTTTACGAAAAATTTCTGAGAAAGCTGATTGCGTAAAGTACATCACCTGTAAGGTTTCGGTGACTTTAGTAAACTTATTTGCTTTGTTTTTACAAAACAGCTTGCGAAACACTCGGGCGAAGTATAAAACATAGAACTAATTAACAAACTTCTAAACTCCTTTCAACGCTTGGCTCTTTGTTCGTTGAAATTTAGATTCACGTGTAAGTCTTTACAGGAAAACGAAGTTGTTCGGCGTGTCTATAACGCAAGTAATTTGTCATATCAACGAAACTCCGGTATCACGTTTTTTTTTAAATTGAAAACGTACGCTCAAAGCAATTCTGTTTCTTAAACATTGGTAGTTCTAAAGCTCTTCGTCAGTTTACTAAACTGACTAAGACTTAGCACATCACATCACACTTATATTATAAAGGTCAAAGTTTGTATGTATGCATCCATGTTTGTTACACTTTCACGAAAAAGCTACTGGACGGATTTCATGGATATAACTTGAATCGAATATTTATTTAATCTTCCTTGGGGGTGGAATTTCGAAAATTTCTTCCTTACAGACCCCTAGGGTGGTGGACCCAAGGAATATTTTTTCAACATTTCTAATTTCAGCCTCAGGATAAAGGCCTTTTATGGTCTAAGATCCGGTATAAGAAATTTATACCCTCACCTGTTATTTATTAGTAATTAGTGATAAGAAATAAATGATAGATAATATACTCATTGACATATCGCGAATAGGTTGCCTAGGTAAATTGCGTGCCGATAATACTAAATAATTAATTTCTTAATTAAATTGATAAAATCTACTCTCTCATTAGTTATTTAATCGAATATTATATCAAATGAAATCTTATTTTATTCTGAATCTAACAGTATAAGGTCGCCTTATTATAAAGTTGATCCAATCCATGGTTATCTAGATTTCAAATGTGAATTAACGCGAGCGGTGAGAGTGAGAGAATTGCGTTGCGCGCGCAACTCCATGCGACAGACAATGATGAAGCGAGGCAGGTGTCTTTGTAAAGGAGAGTCGGAAATGCTTCGGTATGTAGTAAATTTCGCTTTTACATTATCAACAAACGTGCTATTGCATAGACGGTTTTTAAATAATATCGATTTTTAATAAAATAATATGTGTATTAAAAATGGAAAAGTGTTTTTATATGGTTCAGAGGATTATATTATTGATTTTAATAATGAATCTTTCAAATATTGTTATTTGAAATTATTATTTAGAAGGAAAAAATATTCGTGCATGTTTGGATTTGATTGATAATTTTGGTTCTCATTCTACTTGCTACAAAAAAGTTACGGTTTTAAGCAAGAAATATAACAATGAATTTACGCAATTTTGCAAGCAGCATGATGTGAGTATATAATATTTAGTTTCGTATTTACTGATCTATTTTATTGATAAATTTTTGTTTGAATATATATTTATTTATATATTTTTTTAATAAATAAATGGGTGTGAAAATAATATGATATTGTTGTTAATGTTTAATCTGCATTTAATTCAGTATCTATAGAATCTTAACGCTATGGGAAAAATCTTCATTACTTAATTACAACTCGCTTCATCATTGTCTGTCGCATGGAGTTGCACGCGCAACGCATACCTGACACTCTCGCTGCTCGCGTTTATAATTTACATCTAAAATCCAGGCAACCATGAATTTGATCAACTTTTTAATAAGGCAACCTAATACACACAAAATAAGCTTTCATTTGATATAATATACGATTAAATAACTGATGAGAGTATACCAATAACATTTACTCACCTGTTTATACCTGGCAGCTCCACAGTTGCGCAGAGGGGGAAGAAGGCAGCCTTTACTTTTTCAATTCTGTCGGGTATTAACTAGTGTACGATTATTTAAAATAACTAATGAGAGAAGTAGATTTAATAAATTTAATTAAAAATTAATTATTTAATTTATATTAATTTTTGGTTAAATTTATTAAATCTACTAATTTATAAAATCGCTATTTAACTAGGCAACCTATTCGCGATATGTCAATGAGTATATTATCTATCATTTATTTCTTATCACTAATCACTAATAAATATCAGATGAGGGTATAAATTTCTTATACCGGATCTCGCACTATTATAGTTATGGCTTTGACAGACGGTGGAATACGAACTGAGAGACGGACTGGACGAAATTTCTTAGTGATTTCTTATTTTAGTACAGAACCTTAAAAATCCATATCAAACAATATAGAAAAACCTAACCACCGTCCGAAAAATATACAAAAAGTGAAAACTTTGCCACCGCGTCCTTTGAATGAGTCGTATTAGAGTTTAATAATGGTCTCTCTGGGGCAGCTATTTTTTATTAGTTCTTTCATATCGAGATCTCTGAACTATCCAAACTTTTATAATGGCATAAGTCCATTTTAGTCACCTGCTTAAAAAAATATTTATAATAGATGATTCCCGCGATTTAAGTTTTTTGATTCCCGCGGGAACTCTTCAATTTTCCGGGATAAAAAGTAGCCTACGTCCTTCCCCGGGACACAACCTATCCCGGTACCAAATTTCATCAAAATCGGTTGAACAGATACATTTTTTTGATTCCCGCGGGAACTCTTCAATTTTCCGGGATAAAAAGTAGCCTATGTCCTTCCCCGGGATATAAACTATCTCTGTACCAAATTTCATCAAAATCGGTTGAGTAGTTAGGCCGTGAAAGCGTAGCAGACAGACAGACAGACACACTTTCGCATTTATAATATTAGTATGGATTTAAACTCGTTAGTTTAATCGAAGTAATAAGTGATGGCACATCGAAGAATTAATGATATATTATAGAAAGATTCGTGTTATTTCTGGGTAAGCTTGAATATCTCTGAGTGATCACACCTGAATTGTTCAATTGATAGCTATAATACTAATATACAAATTGCAATGGCATTGGCCTGACGGGGCCTCATGTCATAATAATTTTTCAATATAGTATGTAGGTACATGAATGCAATGAATAAATGAAATGAAATAAAGAAATATGTAGGTGAACTTGATTCAGCCATATCTCATGGAATCATGAAGTGGCAATGAGCAGGCCCATACACCGAAGAACCGATAGTAGAGGTCATTGAAGGGTTTTAATGGCGAAGGGAAAAAGCAGTGTCGGAAATCAACCAGTAAGTGAGTGGACTGACTATCTCAAGGCGCTGAACACTAGCGGCATAAAGCCGATTGTTTCAGAGATGGACGACTATTGCAAATAATATAGCTAGGTACATAGAAAAAGACATAACACATAACTATTATATAATAATATATAGCCTTGCCTGATACTGTATACTACAAGGAACCATTTAGCACAGACAAAGTGATATAATTGCGCTAGAAATATTTAATGAAATTTTGGTTAACTTTAATAACGATGTAATTTATGACCCTACTGTGGTTCTAGAATAATTTATCGCTCTTTTAATATCAGGTCCAAGTATCAGTATACTTATAATTATTAACCAACTTCCAAAAAAAGAGGTGGTTTTCAATTCGGTGCGTATTTTTTTAAATATATATAAGTATCACAGTGCCACTAATTATTCTAAATAAGTATATATCCTTGATCTTATTGCACTATTGGTGGCATCCAAATAAAAATAACAAACCGTTTGGTGTCGCTGGACATCTCGTAATTAAGTTATTTTCTTTGTATTAATATTTAAAAGAAAAGACAAAAATACATTTTTTTTATTACAATTTGCGTTTATGTCATGAGTGAGATTCAAACGTGCAACATCTTGCGTAAGACGCGACTCCTATACGACTAATCCACTGAGAACTTCTTAGAAGTAACTATTCAAAATGTTCAACAATAACTAAAATAGTAAAACGCAGGTACTCTGTATCTCTCCATGACAGAGGTTAGCGCTTTTTCGCCACGTACGACTTTTTCAGCCCAGATCCCTGCATTGAAGAACTTACGTTCTAAAAATCTAACAACGTAAAAGTACATTCACTCATTATGCAGATGCTTCGTGGTCTGATTGTAAAAAAGCGAGGGAGTCAGGCTTTGTCGAATACAAAAGTATTAAAGGTGTAAACAACATTGCGGTAACTAAACCACTAATTGAAGCAGACCGAAGCGAGCACGAGCATTACGCTGACTTTCCGAAGACAAAGGCAGTTAGAGCCGACACGTAGCTCGAATTTAAATTCTAATTACAGTTGAAATATCGACAGACTTTCAATTTAATTCTTGATGAAAAGATACCTACTTGATATTTATTATTGCACATAACTATAATTATACTATATATAATATGCCTATTAGGTAAATTAAATCTTTTTATGTTAAATTACACTTACCATCACTGTAATACTGGTTTTCATAACTAACAAGCCAAACAAAAACAAATTCATCGTCAGTCTTGTGGGCTGCAGCAGCCGGCACTATTACCCATTGTGGGTCCTTGCTTTATTTCTTTCTTTTTACCCTAGTTTTATTGCTTTTTAAGGGCATTTAATTATCATAAACTCGTAAGTGGTTAAATTACTAGAATATTCTAACCCAAGTAACGGAGGTGCAAGCAACATTTCGGTTGACACGAGGAAGGTAAACCACTAATCATTGATGCAAACCGAATCACGAACGTACCGTCGACTTCCCGACGTTAAAGGCAGTTTGCGTATAGCACTGTGAGTCTATTTAGAATTCAAAATGTAATCAGATGAAAATATATCCGTTTTAGTACATTTAATTATTACGAATCTTGTTAGTGATTATTTAATTAGAATATTTCAACCCAAGTAACGGAGGTGTAAGCACCATTTCGGTTTGATGCAAACCGAATCACAAACGGCGCTTCGACTTCCCGACGTCAAAAGCAGGTGAGTCTATTAAAATTCGAAATGTATTCAGACGAAAGTATAACAATTTTAGTTAAGTATTCGTATTTAATATTTCACATTCATTAAATTCTATTTTATATCCGTCCTTGGGATGCAACAGTTTTGTCTAGAAGACAACGTTCGCGTAACTAGCGAGTACTGAATTTTCCTCCGAAACTACTGAAGCACCTAAATTCTTCATATCTATCTGTTACCGGAAATGCATGAAAACTAGGAATTGCATACATTACTTATGAAATTGAGAGAGTATATACATATACATATATATATATATATATATATATATATAGAGCTATAAATCGAAAACTGATTTTTTGAGCGCATCGGTATAGTTATTTGCTGTTTAGTCTCAGAGAATCATGTATACTACAAAGACATGGCACTTCCAACTAATGGTGGATTCACTTGACTTGTAAACGTTCATTTGAAAAAAAAGTTTCTATTATTTTAATATCTTCTAAATAGTAGATGATTTGGCAGTGAGGTTGAAGCTAAAGTGTAACTTAAGGAAAGCTATTTAAGCTTTCCCTGAGTTAATCTGAGTGTAATCTAAAAATATCATTTTCTACCGGAAATTAATATACCTTCTGCCGTCTGCGACTGCAGGGGTGTTATAAGCTCACTCGGAAGTTAGTAATTATCTTCACGTAAATCGCATGCAGATAGGGAATTTCAGCTCTTTGATTTCCCTCTCTTTCTCCATCGTATTCCTCATATCTGAGGCTTTCATTAATCACAAAATGAGCAACAAAGCATTTCAGAAGCGGTACGTACATATTTACATCATCGTCCGTGTTCAAGCACCGTAATTTGAACAATTTTTGAAAGTACAATTTTTTTTCGAGCAATCCTCGACAATTTGATAATAAACTATAATTTAAAGGTCTCTTAGAGGCCACGATTATAATTGTAAGTTTTTCGTAAGTAGCGAACGTATAAATAACTTACATTCGCACAAAATACGCGACATACAACACTGCTTACATATTGTAAGTTACTCATTTAAACGACATATGTGAGTAAAACTTGGCAGTGTAATCGTAGCCTTAGATTATGGTAATCTTC